>OW569341.1:4935804-6206830 GCA_937595015.1 Polyommatus icarus | reverse complement strand
TCCCTTTCCCCTCACCCCCCTCCTCCTCTCCCCTCCCCTCTCCCCCGCTCCCCTCTCCCCTCGACTCTCGACTCTCGACTTTTAATATAAACTAGAATAGATAATTGAACCGATGAATTGAGATGACATTAATAATGACAAACGGTAGCGGGTATGTGTTTGAAATATTTACGAAATGTGTATCTTATTCAATTTAAACTTTAATAATAATCTATACTAATATTAGAATAGTCTGTCTGTTACCTTTTCATGCCGAACCATTTTTTATAAAATTTGGTGAAGAACGGACGAAGGATACTTCTTGGTCCGGAAAAAATTACGGTTCCTGTACATTGCATCAAATTTTCGTGAGTAAAGAATTAATAATTGCATAAATGCAATCTATTTATGAATAAAATATATTTTTTTGATAAAATCAAATAAGGTTTTAGGGCATTTCATTTCGATCACATTATTTTTTCTTAAATAACCGAGTTTACTTGATATACACCCTGAAGACAGCCAGACGGATATCTCTTTTGGGTACAGATTCCTAAAAATTTAAAATGACAAAGAAAATATGAATATGATCTGCATAAGTATAATGAATATATTATTATTATAATGAAAACAAAAACGTTACCTTTACTGCAAGTAGAGTTATCGTTTTGTAACTTGTAGAGGGTATTAGGTATATTGATTCCAGGATATAAGTGATCATCATAAGGGCTACACTCTACAATTCTTATTTATGAAAGCTATTGCAATAAACCCAAGCACAAGATTCTCATTGAGGTCATAAAATAAGCTCCCTATTTCCCAGCTGCAGTAAACGAGCTGTTTTATTCTAGTTAAGAACTTTTGAATCTACTTTACCGAATTTTAAATCTACTTCGGTACTAATACTTTGGGATGTGTATGTGTCCCTTATATAAAGTTCACTGTGAAAGTAGCAGCGTTAAAAGAGTTGCTTTTGAATTCCAATGTTTCTATGGAAAATATGCCAATATCATGAAGTATGAACATTTGCGATGAACTATGTATGGGTAATACTTTATTTTGTTATA
This sequence comes from Polyommatus icarus, assembly GCA_937595015.1. NCBI lineage: Eukaryota > Metazoa > Arthropoda > Insecta > Lepidoptera > Lycaenidae > Polyommatus > Polyommatus icarus. Next base: position 6,205,784 of record OW569341.1, on the reverse strand, counting down.
CATTGTAATTTGTATATGTATTATTATGAGGAAATACTTTTTTATGTTCGTGAGTACAGAACAAACATCATATTTAAATATCTATAAAATATAAATACATCACTTTATTACAATACAAAATTCATTAATGATTTCGTTTATCAAGTTATGCATAAGTTATGAACATGGCCTCTCTGTTAATCATTACTCTGTATGTCGAGTTTACCACGTGATCACATTATTTCTGAAAATATTAAAATCGACTACGGCTTGATATGTAAATATGTACCTTTCGAGCGCCATCTATTGAGCTAGTTTGTCTCAAATTCTCAAATGTCAGTCGCCTATAATCCCGCCTTAATCGAAACCCTTACAATCAATTCGAGTTCGAGTTCGACATAAAACACTACTCTCCAACCGTTCTAGTTGACATACGGATAGGGGGGCCCACAGGCATGGATTGCTTAGGGCATCAAGTAGTCTTAATCCGTCACTGTCCATGGACCTTGCACTAAACTGAACTGTCTTACCAGTCGCTACAAAAATTAAAAATACGTGTTTACACTCACACGACTAGAGCACTATTTTGATAGAAGGAGTAAGGAGAAAGGTATTTGGTATACCGTATGATTATCCAGAGTATGCCTCCCCGCAAACCTTGGTTTTTAACATGTGATTTATCAAGGAAAAATATAATTTTGTCATTTGGATTAAGATCAGGACATTATCCTTGTAATTACTTTAGTAATTTAATTAAAGTATCTGATTCGCCTAACTGTAATGAGTATGGTATGGTTGAGGATCTTCATCATTTGTTATTGGAATGTGTGAAAGGTGCAGATGAAAGGAAGGAGTTAATTGATAAATTTAAGGTTAATATTACCGATTTATGTTGGTATGTAAGCATAATATCCTCACCTGCAAGTGATGTGGCAGTGTGTTTGTACAGGATATTTAATTAATTGTTAATCATAGTTATAAGATACGATGGGGCTGGCATGCCACGTATGGCAAAAGCCCTTGATTAAAAAAAAACTTATTAGAAAACACAACAAAATTTGGCAACTCGCTCTTAATTTATGATTAACCTCCAATTTAATGAAGAGTTTGACAAGAGATAATGTATGGGGCTTAATGCTTATGTCAAAATTTTGACATTAATTACTTTATCACTTAGTTTTGCTACACCCTGTATTCTTTATATAAAGAAATCGTGTCACTGTGTGGTTGATGACCTCAGAACACACGAATGTGTGTATAATATGTCTGTGTGAATTTGAAGCATAACTTTTTTGTTATTATTTACATAGTATGCTTTATCAACATAATATAATATTATGACATACGTATTATACATTTCTTGTGGGATTCGATGATAATATGAAATCGGTTCTGGAAGTGAAATGTCAACACAATACTTGTGTAGTATTTTACCAGCGCGAATTCACATAGTAATTTCACAGTGTTATGCAAAGTATCCGTATTAAAACGGTGCTAAGTAATATTTTCCTTTCGTTAATATCTGTTGAAGTTAGGTGCGGATTGCGAGGCGTAACGTGTTATTAATTAATTGTCGATAATGTGCATTTAATATGCGGTTGTATGCTTTTCAATCGTGTATCCTCTCTACGAACGGATGCACGTGTGATCGGGGGAAAAATTTCAAATATTTGTGGCTACAATTATCGTATACGATTGTTTGTTTTGTGAAATAGTTTACGCGAAAATCGGTTTTATGTGTGTGCGGAGTAGAGGTGGAATTCGCATGATGCGATCAGATAATGTAGATTGTAGTTATCAGTGTTGTATGTGACGCGCGAGTGTTAACATAGTAAATATGGACCGGTACAGAACTAGGCGGCTGCTGAAAAAGTTGATCAAGAATGGAAATGTTTTCGTGCTGTACCGAGTGCGATGGATTCGCGTTTGGCATGTCACTTCTAGAACGTACGACGTCAGTGTTCTTTATTTAAATTTCAATTTGTTTCGAAGTTCAAAGTGTTCTATTTTTTTTTAAATTGGGAGTGTGCCAATAAGTGAAATTCTCTAATCCAAGTTTGTGCTTGGTTTGGTTTAAAAGGCTCTTAATTTTTTTTTTATTATTAGTATTTATAATAATTATTGTTTTAAATTTTCATCAAGCGTTATCTATTGATCGAATTAAAGTTATCTTCTCCATTCATAATACGATAAAGGTTAGGGAATTTGTAGTCTGTGACGTCATTTTATAAATATTATGTTTAACATTTTATAAAACGGATCAGACGACGAGCAGATAAATAGCCTGATTTGATTGCCTAAGTAGGTGATTGCCGGCTTTTCTGGTGTTGCCAATTCCTTGCGCTTTTTGAATCTTTAAACATTTTAATTTATATTATAAAACAAAAGGACATACATACTTTTTAATATAGTGATGTTATACTGGCTTTTAAATTGCCCTTTTTATATGGGGAAATGCTTTCCTCATCCCCGGCAGATTAAGGAAATCAGCCGGGTATGTGTCTCCTAGACGTGGTATCCACCTACTCAAACTTATGGTGCTCCACTCCTTGCTTATGGCGAAGTAGCGAGAGCGATCAAATCCAACTGTAATTCTATTGTTTTGCCCTAGTACTGTGAAACTAATGTAGAATCTTGTGCAGGTTTGCAGTTGTTCGGTGAGCGGCTCGGTCACCAACATATCTACATCATCGTCGCACAACGACTCGCTACACAACCACCAGTTGTTGAACAACTCAGGTAAGACTTTATTTATTTATTTATTTAAACTTTTTGCACAATGTTGGTACATAGGCGGACTTAATGCCAGGTGGCATTCTCTACCAGTCAACCTTTAGGTGTCCAGAAACAAAATTGTGTAGGTGCCAATAGTGTGAAAGGATAAAAAAATAACAAAAATAATAATAATAATAGATAAATGAAGAGCAATCCAAATACCTATAACTAAACTCATGAGCAAATATTTTACACAATAGAGCGAGACTACTATATTAATAAACTAAAAAATATGTATAAATATTATTATAATAATATATATACCTAATTAATATACTAATTACATAAAATATCATACTATAAATACTTAATTTAAAAATACTAGCACATATTATATAATTAATTAATGTATATTGTAATAATAATATATATTTATATAATAATAATAATACATAAAAACTATCATAGATATTATTAATCATTTGATACTTTACTGCCAATTGCTTCAAATAAAACTCACGAACTTTGCGCTTAAATGTGTCCCTGGTTTTGGTTATTTATATTTTATCTATAAGAAATATAAAAGTTCATCATTATCATAGCAGAAAACAAGTGGAGAGTATTTTGCGACAAGCAGAGAACAAGCGTTTTACAGCAAATATTGTTTAATGTCTATCCTATCTATCGAAGATTTTGTATACGAATTTTTTGATAGAAGGAAGGTATTGCGGAATATCTGCTGCTTACTTGTCGCATGATTTGAAATCGCCCTGCCGGTTGAGGCAGCTCATTCTTCGTTAAAGTGGAGCTCTCCTATATAAACTTAAACCATTTTTATGAAATAAGTATAATCATATTATTATTATGACAACGCTACGAATAATAAAAACTAAGGAAGAGTAACTCCGTCAAAAAACATGCTCCAAAATACTTGTCAAAAAAGTGTACCTTAGGTTCACTTTTCATACATTTGCAATATTTAGGTGACCTTGAGCGGTATAAAGGCTGACGTTACATGACAATTCGAATGGAACCAAATTTAAAACTGTATTAGTATGGGAGTTACGTTTCCTTAGGTTTTATTATTCGTAGTGACAACGTCTATATGGCATCTGTATGGCGCTACTGTCGCTTGTTTGACTGTGTTATATTTTCCTCATTTATTGCTGAACCTAAACATTAGACTCGGATGTTTTTTTAATCTGGATATGTGATAAAACATTTTGTCGACTATGTTATTATCCTTCTGCAAAATTAATTAAATATTCCTGCTGCAAAATTAATTGTTTATGTGGATGTATATTTGAATGACGTCATTCATGTTTATTCTCAATTTCCAGGTCCCGTGTACGGAAACCTCCTGTCTTCAGGCGGCAAACCGCTGTCGTCGCCGACGGCGCGGCAGCAGCAGCAGTTGGCGGCAATACAGGCGGCCAATGCGCGCCGACACCCGCCCGAGGTGCCGAAACGCACCAGCAGTATTACGCTCAAGTGAGTATTCGAGTTTCATTATTGTACTAATGCTCGCGTTTCAGAGATTTTTTTGACAGGACCTTTTAACTCGCGTCGTTGATTGGCAAATTTTTTGACGCTAGCTAATCAAAGCGATAGTAAATAGATAAACTCATATAAAAACTCAGAAACTGGGCTTATAATAATAATATGAATAGGCTTAAATAAATTTTTCAAATATTAATTTTGTCCATCAAACGGAACAGATTAATGCGAAAGCTTTTACTATAAGTGCTATATACTAGTATACTACTGTATTGTTTAAGGTTTCTGTACACTTACAAATAAATGTTGCCTTTATTGCAAAGAAAAAAAATACCTTTATGTCATAAGCATACTTTGTTTAATGTTTTACAATGCAATAATTTACCCCATTTTGTGTGCCCTAATCGGCCATCTTATGTAACGCCGCCATCTTAATATGTCCGCCATTTTGTTTCAGCGCGGAGTCACCTGTATCGCTGCGGCGGGAGTGCGCGCGCGGTTCGCTGTCCTCGGTACAGTCATCATCATCGTCTAACTCCGACAGATACCACCGCCCGCCGGTTCGACCCTGTTCTGTTGCTTGCGCTCTCCGTGTGTGGAACATTCATGATCAGCCCCCGTAGACAACTGGCAAAACACTAACGCTAACGCTAGCGCTACAAAATGTATGGATTTGACACTATAGTATTCGCTAGCGAAGCGATGACTTATGTCAAATCGCATACATTTTGTAGCGGTAGCGTTAGCGTTAGCGCTTTGCCACTTGTCTACAGGCCCAACCCAGACAAGTGACAAGCGATTATTGTAAACGCCAACGAAATGTATGCGATTTGACATAAGTCATCGCTTCGCTAGCGAATACTAATTGTCAAATCGCATACATTTTAGGCTAGACAAGTGGCAAGCGATTACGATAATCGCTTGCCACTTGTCTAGGCCTTCAGCATTCATTAAATTCCACAAACTAATCTGTAGGATTTGATTGAAAGTCTCTCCGAAGAAAGCTCAATTTAAAGGCAACCAATTCTGATTTAAATGCTAAACATGTAGCGTATTTGAAGGGATTGCAAGAGATTTCTGTATAAAATTAGATGAAGATCCTAATATTAAAAAAATGTAACTCTAGTTTCTAACAAGATTTGCTTCTCGCTTGTGATAGCAATAGTTTGTCTATGAGCTATTATTGGTCTTAATAAGGCAACCTGCTTGCATTTTATCAAGCATATTTGTCATAAAATTTAAACAGTAAATACCGCTAAGCGATTTGATGGTTAAAAATGCATTATCTAAGGTTATAACGTAACAAACGTTATAACTTATACAATTCATGTTTTATAAATATTAAAATATCTCTGTTATGTTTATGAATGTTCCACACGTTTATTATGATTTGTTATGATGCACTTCGTTATGATGAGTTGTTCACTCGCTTACGGCACTTTCAGGCTTACACTACACGCAAGATTTCTAACACCTATTGAGTTGTTGCACTGACCTTTCCAAGGGCAAAGGCATATCCAAACATATACACTAACACAATCAATCAAAGGAGTTTGGTATTCAGGTTGATATAAACTAGATTAATCAAATAATAGTAAGGTATTTTGCGTGTGATTTAGATCAGTAGTAGCTGGGTTCAAATCCCAGTCAGTTACCGTTGTTTATGGTTTAGTAAATGATATTAAAACGCTTTATTATTATAATGTGTATAACATATTATTTGTATTTTATAAATTAATAAATTACTAGAAATATTTATCATCTATATTCTATAATGTGGTAAAAAATTAAAATACGTTTGTCCAAGCATCAACCTACTTGTAGATAAAAGTAGATCAATTTATCCTCCACGACCGGACTTTAGACATCCGTAGCATGCGACTTTTCCATTTCAGGAACAACACATCCACATCCAAGAGCAGCAGTACCACCAGCGAACGGCTTCAGGCACTTTATACGACGACCGGTACGCTGTGTGGAAGCGGCAAGAGGCTCCGCCCTACTACGACGCACCCGCCGCTGCCTGCTGTCGCCCGCAGCACGAGCACACGCACCAGCAGCCGCTCAAAGTAAGCCATCTGCTTCACACTCTCTCTGTCTCTGTCTAACAGTACGCACGGCGTCTGGCACTTTATACGACGATCGGTACGCCGTGTGGAAAATCCAGGAGGCCCCGCCTTACTACGACGCGCCCGCCGCCGCCTGTTGTCGCCCGCAGCACGAGCACACGCACCAGCAGCCGCTCAAAGTAAGCCATCTCCTTCGCACTCTCTCTGTCTCTGTCTAAGAGTACGCACGGCGTCCGGCACTTTATACGACGATCGGTACGCCGTGTGGAAAATCCAGGAGGCCCCGCCTTACTACGACGCGCCCGCCGCCGCCTGCTGTTGCCCGCAGCACGAGCACACGCACCAGCAGCCGCTCAAAGTAAGCCATCTCCTTCGCACTCTCTCTGTCTCTGCCTAGCAGCACGCATGGCACTTTATACGACGACCGGTACGCCATGTGGAAGCGCCAGGAGGCCCCGCCCTACTACGACGCGCCCGCCGCCGCCTGCTGCCGCCCGCAGCACGAGCACACGCACCAGCAGCCGCTCAAGGTAAGTCATCTCCCTCAAATTCTCTACCTCTGTCTAGAGGCACGCTCGACAAAAAACTCCCTCTCACTTACGGAAAGGGAGATGGAGATATCTCCCGTTACGTAACGTAAGACAAGCGGTACGTCACACCAAGAGGCTGCGCTCAGCTATGTCGCGTCGCCCACAGCAAGAGCGCACGCTCTAGCAACCGTTCAAAATGCCTTATTTTTTTGTCTCTTTCTCGCAGCAACACGTTTTCGGTCCAGGACACAGTACTATGAACGGAGACGGAGTACTTTTTACACTGTTTGTCGTAACCAACTCTCGACATATTATCTGAAAATAGCAAAAGAATAGTATTATTAAGTCAATAAAAATCACATTGAGATGTATACCTTTTTACGGTTTTAACCATGTCACATTGTTTTTTCCAGGTGTCAGAAACAGTTCGGAAACGCCAGTACCGGGTCGGCTTGAACCTATTCAACAAGAAGCCCGAGCGGGGCATAGCTTACCTCATATCGCGAGGATTCCTCGAGAATTCCCCGCGTGGCGTCGCCAGGTTCCTGATAACGAGGAAGGGACTCAGCAAACAGATGATCGGCGAGTACCTCGGCAATCTGCAGAGCCAGTTCAACATGGCTGTGTTAGAGTGAGTTGAGAATAAGTTGACTTTGCGAAAGTTTGTGCTGTTGTTTTATGGAATGTACAGAAATATCAATGTGATAAATGTGGGATTTCGTCACTTGGCGTAAACTGTCACTGTATTTTGCTGATTATATTTTATAAACATTATAATATTCTAGTGGACTGTAGAGGATAGTGACAAAAACGGATTAAGCACTTTGCTACTACGAGTCTATCATTAAACTATATTCTAGAGTCTAAACTATCCCCTTACTAAAAAAAGGTCCACGTTTTGTCTTTGTCTTTGAAGCGAGTTTTTAACATCATCACATTTAAAAGCTATAACGTCCTTAGACACAGTGTAATTCCTTTTATTAGCAAAATTGACATACTAAGACATTTGTAATATTATCATCATGTTACTGATCTACTATTTTCGTCAGATGTTTCGTCAACGAGCTGGACCTATCTGGTATGGCGGTGGACGTGGCGCTGCGCCGCTACCAGGCGCACTTCAGGCTGCCGGGCGAGGCGCAGAAGATCGAGCGGCTGGTGGAGGCGTTCGCGCGCCGCTACTGCGTCTGCAACCCCGACTTCGTACAGCGTCTGCGTACACAAGACACGGTAAAAATGTTGTGGTGGTACCCACAATTTTCGTAACAATCCTGCATCGCGCTATCAAAGTTTCGTAGAGCTGCAAGTTATATATACGTCTGAAATATCGTCAGACGTGGGCTTCGACCCCACCGAGCATGCTATCTCACTGGGTCGGAAGATCTTCCTTTTCGGCCGCCACTCACATAGCTAAAATTGAAAAGCATTTTGGTATGTTCATTTTGAGAAAATTGTGTAAAAAAGACACAGCCAGTACGTAATTCAGTGTCACGACGCAATATTCTTTGCGTGCGAGCCTAAAGATTGGAATGCTGAGGTGTTTTCAACTCAAATAACCCGCATTCTTTAAAATACCTTTGAAACTCGTACGCTGATTTACGTCGCAACTCGCAACACAAGCCTGTACGTAATGCAAGTTTATACGTAGCGACGCCATTGCGTACGTTAATGCGGCTTCACAACTTCGTGGCTGTTTGAGAATAGATCTATAAACTCTTTGTCTGCGTCGCGACGCCAATGTGTACGCCCATTTGGCGTCGCAACTTCGCGATACTTTAAGTATGAATCTATCACTCATTGTCAGTTATTCAATTTCAGATATTCGTGTTGGCATTCGCTATAATAATGCTGAACACGGATCTTCACACGCCGAACCTCAAGCCGGAGGCGCGGATGTCGCTCGACGACTTCGTGCGCAACCTCCGCGGCATCGACGACTGCGGCGACATCGACCGCGACATGCTCGCCGGGATATACGAACGCGTTAAGTCCAGCGAGTTCCGACCCGGCAGTGATCACGTCACGCAGGTAATGCATGTCACGCAGATTATGTGTTGCGAGACACGCAGAGTTCTTGTCAGAGGTCCACGCGACGGGACGCAGTTGCAGTGCATCATAAAGATAGCGTCAAGACACGCGTGTATTTACGTGTCGACCGCAGCGACATCTGTGAAAGACGACAAAACATTTGAATAGTTTTTTTTTCTAATAAAGATACATACGCAGCGTTTTTAGCCAATCAGGGTTCGCTGTCTTTGCTGTTACTTTTCCAATATGCCAGACAGATACATGCATATGTTGAATAGTTGTTTGCTATGTAAATATTAATTCTTTAAGCAAGGAGCTAAATGTTAGATTAACGTAATTGAGCCTAACTGAAGTTCTTCACCTTAGACAGTTTCACGAAACTGAATTGAAGGCACACCGCACTTTTCACTGTCATTATCATGTCTTCGTCTTGCCGGGCTACAATCGGATAACAAGTTATCTTGAAGAAGAAGACTTCAGCGATCGATACCTAAGTTAACGCCATAATGACGTTGTTTCCAGGTGATGAAAGTCCAGGCGACGATCGTGGGTAAAAAGCCCCACCTGGCTCTACCGCACCGGCGACTGGTCTGCTACTGCCGGCTATACGAGATACCCGATATACACAAGAAGGAGCGCCCTGGTGTGCATCAGAGAGAGGTTTGTAAAACAACCGTAAAGATATATTAAGATTATTCTGAACTTAAAATGAAATAATAATATTGCATCAAAAATAAAATATTTCTAAAGTCTTTGTCACCATTGCAGATCTCTAGTTTTTATTATTTTGTATTAACGATGTTAGTTCTTTAAAAATAAAATAGGATCGAGCACGAAACCAAACCATAATATTATTTTATGTATTCGTACGCCAGTGAAAGAGACAAGTAATTATTTCGCTTTACAGTCGTACCTTATTCAGTACAAAATCTACTCTGTATTTTCCAGGTATTTCTCTTCAACGACCTTTTGGTGATAACGAAGATATTCAGCAAGAAGAAGTCATCAGTGACGTACACGTTCCGCCAGTCGTTCCCGCTGTGCGGCATGCTCGTTAACTTGTTCTCCGTGCCGCGTGAGTATGCTGTAGCATTTGGAACTTTATTGTATGTGAAATATGGGAGTAATAAATAAATAAATAAATAAAAATAAAATAAAATACGTTTATTACAGACTATTACAGCCCATAGAGGTTAGTATTAACAATAATCCTTATTCCTATGTTAGTAAACAATACACAGTGTTTTTTAATTATAATTTATCTATTTGCCGTATTTGCGCCACGGTACCGGCGCACTGGGGACATGGACATGGACGTGCTCCCAGTGCGCCGCTATCGCGCCGTCGGCTTGCCTACATATCGCCTTCAGTACGCTGTTGTCACTCCCGCGAACCCTGTACATCAGTGATGCGGTACGCTTGCGTAAAACCGACGGAAAGTCGTCAGTTCTAGCGTCAGCGAACATGCCAGATGCACTGCAGTATCGCGGGAGCGCCAGCAGCATCCTGAAAGCGTTATTGTATTGGACACGAAGAGCATCAAACGCCCGCCTCGTATATGCCACCCACAGGGCGCAGGTATAAAGTGGTTGACAAAAAGCTTTAAAAAGTGCAATTTTGACCTCCACTGTACACCGCGCAAACCGGCGGGCTAGCATATTGCAGCGCACGGCTAACGCTCTTCGTGCCCTCTCCATATCATCATCATCTCTGAGGTCCTCGTTTATGATGTGTCCCAGGTATTTAAATTTCGTGACTACTTTAAGCGCGGCCCCATTTAAAGCAACAGGTGGAACATGCACAGGTTTTGCTTTACCCACCTTAAAAACCAAAAGCTCACTCTTGGAGACGTTATACCTAAGGCCGTGTACACTCGCGTAGGTCTCACAAATCGATAGCAGTCGCCTGAGCGCGCTGATTGACGAGCTAAGCAGCGCCATGTCGTCCGCGTAGCTGATGCTGTTCACGCAAACACCATCAATCGAGCAGCCGACACCGGCGCTGCTCAGCTCCTCAATCAGATCGTTAATGTAGATGTTAAATAGGGAAGGCGAAGTGAGTCCACCTTGTCTCAAGCCACACTCAAGTTTGTACACCTCGGATAGCTCTCTACCCCACCTAACCTGGTTAGTTTGCTCACTATACCAATATTCGAAAGTGCGGATGAGCGGTTCGGGTACCCCTGCCCTTCGCAATTTAGTCCAGAGGACCTTGTATTTGACTAAATCAAATGCCTTCGATAGGTCTAGAAAGGCTGCATACACCGGGGTCTTTCTCTGTGTATAGTACCTAACGGTGTGTTTGAGCGACAATATTGCACATTCGGTAGATAATTTAGGTCGAAACCCAAATTGTGCATCACTTATACGGAGATGTTTGACAAGCTGCCTCTCAATCACCGCATCCAATACTTTGGCAGTAATTGTTGCTAGAGAGATGGGTCTGTAATTGGCCTTATCCGATAAGTCCCCGGTCTTATTTTTTAAAATCGGAACTACTAGCGTTTTCATAAGGTCGTCCGGTAGGTACGAGTGTCTTATACAGAACGTATACAAAAGACCTAAAAGTCTCGGCAAGTGTGGACCCGCATGCTGGAAATGGAAATGCATATGTTTGATGTATGATTTAGAACTTGATTATTTGCGAAATAAGGGAGTAAATCGAGCAAATACAAGGTGAAAAGGGTTGTGATTTTGATAGTGTATTATAGTAGTGCCACTCTTATTTATTGTTGGGGCTAATTTAGAGCTCTTATTACTTCCTACTGTCAAAAAGATAAAGTCTACAACAACTTTTTGGGAAATTGATTATTTTTTGATTTGATTATGTTTGTGTGACTTTATGTTTTCTTTTAATAAATTTAGTATGTAAGGATTTGGACATGTACACAATAAGAAAGCGATGTGTGTATCTCCACGACCGTACCATATAAAGTGTCCTTGTATGTCATTTCATTTGCCTATTTATGCATTATAGACTACCCGTTCGGCATACGTCTCTCGCGGCGCGTGGACGGGCGACGGCTGGCGACGTTCAACGCCCGCAACGAACACGACCGCTGCAAGTTCGCCGAAGATCTACGCGAAAGCATCGCCGAGATGGACGATATGGAGGCCATGAGGATCGAGGGAGAGCTCAACAGGGGCAAGGGACGAGGTACAGCGGGCCCTAACAGGAACGGTGAGTGAGCGAGATAGATATATGTGTGTGGGTGATGAGTGAGCGAGACCGCTGCAAGTTTGCGAAAGACTTGCGAGGGAGCATAGCCGAGATGGACGACATAGAGACCTAGAGGAGAAGCCACAACTGGCCCCACTGACCTCCATTATACAAGTACGCTGGACTAATGATACCCTTTGAAATGACAGCTATTTTTTGTGCCTATTTGAAGCGGAATAAGCTCCCCCCCTATTAGGGATAGGAACTAAATTTGACGTAAAAATGATGTTTGAAAGTCGCCATATTGGCGCTGATAGCAGTAGTGGGAGTACTTGGAACTAATACTAGTTTCTATCATAGAGGTATACTATTATCTGTGGTGTCTACAACCAATAGCGATTGAGCGGCCATTTTCAAGTTACGTCAGATTTAGTTCTCTTCCCAAATATTGGGGGAGCTGATTCCGTTTCAAATAGGCACAAAATACATCCTGGGTATCATTAGTCCAGTGTACTTGTATAATGGAGGTCAGTGGCTGGCCTAACGAAGTGATCGAGATAGGTATACTGACGTGAGATGTCACAAATCTAAATATAGGACATTGGAACAGTGAGTAAAATTATTTAGAGATAGATGACGTCACATGTTGGAGTGAGTCCGAGCAAGATGAATGAACTGAAGAACTTACCTGTGTGTAAGACAGTGTCAGATGTAAAGCAATGACGTCACACTGCACGAAAACATTGTTGTTCGTTATAGCGATATTAGATATCTGAAATAGAAATAAATTCGTATTTAAATGGTGTTTCAGTGATGGACAATCGTGACAGCGGAGTGGCGGACGTCGAGATAGACCACCAGCAATGCATAGACCATATGCATGTGCATGGGTAAGCGTGATTGACTTTTATATTTTGTCGATGATCACCGGATGGTCAAAGAGTCAGATGGTATATCTATCTGGACACCAGACTGTTATAGGGTTGTACCATACATAATATTATATTGCCAGGCAAATAACCTACTCACTTATTATAAAACGAAAACCCAACTGAATAATGTACTCATTGACACTCACATGACTAAGCAGCATCTCGTGATAACGTTTAAGCTTTTATGAATAATATAATAACAAAGCATAATATTTTATAAGCAATAACACTTCAATACAAATAAAAATAGACACGGCATTGAGCCAAACTCTTGTCAAGTATATAGTCATTATATTGAATTTTTAAATATAATGACTATGTACCATCGAGGAAGTTGATTCCTATGCAATTGATAGACCAACGTTATTTGGAAGAATATGTCAATTCAATGTTAATTGTGATCTGTCGGCTGGGTTTGACATAACGCAACCAAACTACTTAGATCCCCGATTTGCATAGGAATCAACTTCTCTGATAGTACCATTGAGGAAATTGATTCCTAGGCAGTCGACAGACTAACGTCATTTGGTTGGATCGTGTCAATTCAAAGTTAATTGTGATCTGTCAGCTGGGTTTGACGTAACGCGACCAAACTACGTAGGTACCCCATCTGCCTAGGAATCAAATTATCTGATATTATATACTTATACTAATATTATAAATGCGAAAGTATCTCTGTCTGTCTGTCTGTCTCGCTTTCACGCCAAAACTGATGAACGGATTGTAATGAAATTTTGTACACAGATAGTCTAAAGCCTGAGAAAGGACATAGGCTACTTTTAAACTGGAAAAGGGGGTTGTAAGGGGGTGTTTATACGTAAATTTGTTCAAATTAAGTTGGTTCCAAAAATTCATAATAGATGGCGCTGTGCGTCGTCAAACGTGTTTCTATAAGAGGTGGTTAAAGGGTGGCATCATCCTGATGAATTATTTTCGCGATTTTATTTGAAGTTTTAAGAAGATTTTTGAAGTTTGAAGTAATCGTAGCGCGGAAGCGACTCTGTACTCTGTAGCCTACATGGGAACGGGAAGTACCGTGCGCTATAAGCGGGCAACAGCTGGTATATAATAAATACCTCATTACAGCGTGGTCCTCCCGCCGCCGCCGTCGTGCCCGGCGCCAGCCGCGCCCGCCCGCCATCACAACCCTCCGCCCACCAGCATCATCAAGCGGAACGTGCTGAGCAACTCGCTCGTCGACATCAACGACCCGGGTGAGTACCCTGCAATAATAAATAGTGGCGTTTGACGATAACAGCGACCACATAACCCAATAGACGCCTAATGTTTTGATTTCTTTTAACAAATAATTGTGTCAATGCGCTGAGGTAAGCGACGCGGGGGGAGAGGGAAGAAATGCATTACGATTGGCCAATTCAAATTCACGGCATGTCATAAATCATAACTAGTGATGGGAAGTACGAAAAGCGCTGGCCAAAAGAAAAAAAAACAGTACATAATATTTATTTTATTTTTAAGTGTAGAATGAAGAAAAGACTTTTATTAATTAATATTTAATCATTTTTAAAATGAATTAACTTCGTATAAATTCTCCGAACTGCAGGTTTCTGAACCGAAGATTTTGTAAGAAATACCAATCTTGTAGTTATGTATTTATACATCACACTATTTGCTAAATCCACCACATGATTGGTTTCTTCACAATGAAATTGATGGAAACTTATTATATATAACAATAAAGCTGCTTGAAGTTTTATTGACTAAAAACTCTGCTTTACGTGGTTCACTTTTCTTTACGCCTCCAAGATACAATTTCATGATAACTTCACAGCGACGGCAAATTTTAACAACACTTTGTGACGGGTAGATTAAGCCACCCATGTCTCTGTAAGCTATAAAACTGTTAGCATTTTCGTTTAAAGTAATCAATGCCCCTATGCAGGTTTTACATCTCAAATGCTTTATTAAAGAGCTAGCAACAAAACCTGCTATGTACTCAATAGTATTTTCAGCAAACTGAGATAAGCAAATTGATTCTATGGCACTGTCTAAATCTTGATGACTTTCGGTGCCGAACTGAATTTCGCTCTTATCTGCTGCCGTTGTAGTCAAATTTATTCTTTGCAGTGCAGATGAGTAGTTTAGAATTGATATATTCTCTAAAGGTATGCAGTTACCCGTAGATACTTCAACCAGTTCTGTGTGTATCAATATTTTTTTAACACGACGTGGTAATGATTATGATGACGATGATCATGATGATGAATTTGAATTGCGTGGTAGCATATGCTTTCTGTACTTAAAACAACGCCGAAACTCCCAAACGTGTATCTATAAGGAGTCAGGAGTTCTCTCAGCATCTTCGAAACCATGGTATACATTGACCCAATATTTGAATTTTTGGTAGCATATTCTTAGTACACTTCACATAAAACCAAAATCACCATATGTTTCCATATAAATTTCGAGGAGTTCCCTCGATTACTCCTGGATCCCATCAGGTCACCACTTTTGTGAACATGGTACCGAATTGGAGTGAAACCTAATACAACAAAACAAAAATTTCGAAAATCGGTTCACAAACGGCGGAGTAATCGTTGAACACACAAAAAAAAAATATCCACAGCCGAACATATAACCTCCTCGTTTTTTGGAAGTCGGTTAAAAATTTAAAAACACATACTTACGTTTACAAAAACAATTCATAAAATATTACTCTTTTTCAACAATATGAAAAAAAAACCAATTTGTTTAACTGATAAAAAGTCAATCATCGCATCACTAGTGACGCTTGACTCGGCTTGACAGTAATGAAAGAAAGGATAAGGATTACTAGTTTGTGTATGATAGAAAGGGAAATACTTATAAACAAACGTTTTCCTTGACGTATTCGGACCAGCGTAAGTTGAGCTCTGAAGAAATTGATTCCTGACAATATAAATCTTAAAATTGGCTTACCTATGAAAAGTTATGCCGTCTTTGCTAAAATTAGACGATTGGCTACATTTTCCACACCATTTTACAGTACAGGGAGCCATATTTCGCCTTTATCGTATTTTATTTAGTAGCAGACGCATAGGTCACGCAAGTGGTCGATAATGAGACAGATTTCGCTGTCATTGTCTCAAGTAAGACCTATTAGTCTTACATGTTGCCAGACAGTATTTGCCTTGCATTAGGCGTCTATTGGGTTATGTGGTCGCTGGACGATAAAGATCGGTAAACGTTCGGTCACATTATATTGGATAATTATGAGTGGTTTACCTATCCAATAGATGGGTAAATGTCCAGGTAATTTTGGGCATTTATGGCCTGTTTCACCGCTTCCTGATAAGGTGCCAGATAGGGTTATTTGACAGATTTTCCATACTCCATCTGTCAAATTAAGTGGTGGATAGCCTTATCAGGAAGCGGTGAAACAGGCCCTTAGAGTTTTAATTCATATCTAAGTATAGGTCATATTATCTTTTCGAAATACGCAAATGTATTAGCACTAAACAATACAACGTTGCATGCAAATTGCAATTGCAAACGTGTTTACGTGCACGCTCACTCCCGCTTATCAAATACACCTAAATCAAACATTGTGTCTTTTCCTCCAATTATTGCCGAGTAATCTTAAAGTTGTGTGTTGCCTAATAATATTTCTAGTGATTATGTAAAGTATCAGCCCTGAATTTATAAGTAGGCCGTAGTGGCGTCTAGGGGGGGCGGCAGCGTTCTTGGAGGGGCAGTAGACTTCGTATATAAGCCGGCGGAAATAAAGTGACCTACCCTCATAAAAATATAAACGTGGCACAGTAAAGTATGCTGATTTAATGTATGTATGTTCCAGTGGCACTAGCGGCCGAGCGTCTCCAGCGGCGCGGCTCGGTGGGGTCGCTGGACAGCGGCATGTCGGTGTCGTTCCAGCAGGGCAGCCGCACCGCCCTGCACGCCACCTCGCCCCGACACCCGCCGGACCAACGCTCGCCAGGTATGGCGGTATCACACATGTTGTACTAGACCACCAGTTTCTTGATGGGGCCCTGTCGGGTAGGGGGGAGGGGGGGTGTTCTAAGTTTTGTGACATCACTTAATAAATTTTAAAATAATTAATTTTAAGATGTATGTTTGCAAATTTGTGATGTCACAAATGTGACCACCTGTGACAAGGGGAGCTAAAAATCATGAAAATGGTGTGACGTACTTTTTGGATGGTCCCAAGTGGGCAGCGCGAGAATGTAAATAATCACTCGCGCTGCCACTCGTCATGCCGCTGCCACATCCCGCTGCTGTGAGTATGTAGAGGGCTGAGTGTGAACGCCCACTTGCGTCGTTACTGCCGCAGAAGCATTCAGGGCAATATTGGCAGCGTGAGTGACTATTTACATTCTTGCGCTGCCCACTTTCCTGTCAACTTCCCCGTCCAACAGGGATATAAAGGAAGCATAACGAATTGATGCGATATATTTTTAAATGAGCCATTACAAATTGCCCAAGCCCAACACCGCTGCCAATTCAATTTTACACATATTTTAGTATAAAGTTCAGTTTTGAATAGCCCATTTAAAAATGCGTAGCATTGCCTGACGGCGTTGCGATGTCAACTGACCTTTAGTACTATTTTATCATAACGTCATCTAAACTCAATCACAGATAATATTATTTGGGCCATATATGATATATGATTTTGCTAAGTAAAAGTCTAGGGCTAGATAAAAAGGTTGAGGTGGGAATAGGAAAAATTTTGTACGTAATCAAGGTTTTCTAATCAGAACACCTTGATTACGTACAAATTTTTAATTACTTATATAATTTTGTACGTAATCAAAGTGCGTTTCACATTAAGAGGGGTGCAGTTGTCATACAAGCATTATGTTTATATTCGAGCACAAAACTTGTATGAAAAAAATCTATACGCTCCGCTGCGCCACCATAATGTACTCCAAAATTAAACAGGCAAAAGAATAAACAATACGAAATGTGTCATTTTATATTGTTTATTCTTTTGTCACTAATAAATAATTAATGTTAAAATGATTATTGTAAATAATATGGATTTCTGTGGTATTTTTGTTAAAAATAACTAATCATGTTTTACCAAATAGTGTATTAAGCAAATGTAAAGTAATATTTATGTAAAAATATAATATAACAAAAGGTGTGATGTTGAGTGTGAATGTAAATAAACCGCGTTTAAAAAAGTTGAAGCATTTTTATTAAAAACTAATACTGACAAAAATTACTAAAACTATCCTTAATAAATATAACGTTGTAGCTTGTTGATAAGTAAAGTTGTTTTCTTCTCATAAAAATATTATTTTAATCTAATCACATTAACAATTAAAGGTTTTCAAAAAAGTATGTAAATTAAAGTGATAATGTTTTGAAAACGAAATAATCATTGGTGATAGTGTTTGTAGATTTAAAAACTCAATAAAATATCAATTATTCCAATTCATGAACATATTAATATATTTACTATGAACATTTTTTTATAATTAAAATGAAATCAAACTTATTAACTTTATACAGGGTGTAACAAAAATAAGTGATAATACTTTAGGGTGTGTATGTGTTCCTTGTAGAGAGTTCACCGTGAAAGAAGCATGCCCTGAAAGACCATTTTTTTTTTCACTTTTGTATGGGAAAACTCGTGACGCTCGGGTGCTTGCCCATACAAAAGTGAAAAAAAATTTGGTCATTCAGTGCTGCTACTTTCGCAGTGAACTCTCTACAAGGAACACATACACACCCTAAAGTATTATCGCTTATTTTTGTTACACCCTGTATTAAATACGATGAGGGCATCATCTCAATAGTTTTTTATGATCAAATAAATTGATTCATAGGCAGATAGCAGACTCACGTAATTTTGTCGGTTTATGTCAAGTTAAATTTTATCGGGATTTGTCAGCTGAGTTTGACCTAAAGCGATCATGCTCGCCATCTGCCCATGAAATAACAGCTTTCTGAAGTTACTGAGGGACCTTTCAGACAGAGAGCGTTAAAAGCGGTCAGTTTTGCGTTCTTTGTGTTGAATTACGTTAGGTACATATTAAATATTTTAACTTACACGTTCTGATTATTGCTCCTGTGTGACTGACCTCTCGAACGTAAAATGCTTGAACTCGTGACCGCTCTCTGTCTGATAGGTCCCTAAAGAATTTGAATAATTCTGAAACCCAAATTACAATGCAACTTTCAACCATTTTCAGGTCGTCTCTTCAGCGGCATATTCCCTGGGCGACAACGCAAACTCAGCGCTTCCGGCATCCCGGACAAACACGTCGGCAAGAGCACAGAGGTCTAGGCTGAACGCATCGAGTGAGAACTCGATTC
The DNA here is from genome assembly GCA_937595015.1 of Polyommatus icarus. NCBI lineage: Eukaryota > Metazoa > Arthropoda > Insecta > Lepidoptera > Lycaenidae > Polyommatus > Polyommatus icarus. Next base: position 6,186,590 of record OW569341.1, on the reverse strand, counting down.
TGTACCTACATCGAGTGAGAACTCGATAATGCACCTACATCGAGTGAAATCTCGATACTGCAAGCTACGTTGAGTGAGAACTCGACACTGCAAGTTACATCGAGTGAAAACTCGATATATTATCTCAAATCGATTTGCCCATTTCATGGAATAGGTCATTTCCTGATGATTTTTTTTCGATACATCGAGTAAGAACTCGATTCAAGTCGTGAAGTCTTCTAATTTTTTCGCGATATAATTGGTTTATTTCATTGTACTTAACAGGGCAATTCGCTGTATGGGCTTGTTATTTAAAAATAACGCTTTAAAATATCGGCTATTGAAAAGTCGATAATTTCTTTAATTCTTCACGCCCCTTGATGTCTAAGTGCCATCTCTAGTTATTTTGACGTTGAATTAGGGTTTTACTTAACCCTTTCAGTGTAGAGGGTTGACTTTACATTAAGGCGAATCACCCAATCGTTGGCACTATACCCCTTATTGGAATCTTAAAGGTTTGTTAAAAAAACAAGGAATGCCAATATCAAGATTTTCCATAGTAAGTACGTACGTATTCTTATCTTAACTGGCGCGGGTGTGGCTTAAAATTACCCTGGGTTGATGTCTTGCTATCGCTCTCAATCATTGTAAAGAAGAAAAGAGATGAAAGGATATTATAATTCAGGGTTAAATTTATCCCTGATATGTGCAAGTGGACTCAAAGTGCGAACAATTGGGTGGCTTACCTTATAAGGGATTTTGGAGGTTTTTAAGGAATTATATCCAGGGTATACGGATTGGGGGTTGGCTAGTGCCAATGTAGCTTAAACATTGACGAATCTTAACGCTAATATAAACTATGTTTGGTTGTAACATAGTTTTGGTTTTATCGATATTGATAAAATTATCTATAACTAAAAATCTTGTCTATGGATTGCTTGAAAAGACTGCAGTATTTCATCTAGACTTAGCTGCAAACGCGACGGTTACTGAAATTATTTGACATTTTCTTAACGAATCATAATATATGTTACCAATAAAAAGTATTATCGTAAAGATAAATTTATCTTTCTTAGGAGTAATTGTAAATACGTTCGAAATAGATTTCAATACAGACGTACCACGGTTTAAGAAATTTCTTTCAGCACATTTATTATAGCTACACAGTATATTATTGAAAAAAAAAACGAATTTATTCGATGTTGTTAAAGAGTTTGAATTTAGAACATTTTTGAAATAATAGTTTTATTGTGGGTAGTTTGATATTTGCGAATTCCTTTCATGAGCATTCGTAGAGTCCACGTGTCCTATGTTCTTGTTTAGTTTGAAGTGAGTAATCAGGGCTAAGATCACAATCCTACCAATCACTAATTGACTTAGTCAGACAATAAGTATTGACTCGTCATTGGCCCATTTCGCCGACGACTCACTTCAAGCTAAATGAGAATAATCAAATCATATTATGCCCGAACGGGTTGTCCAAATTCATTAGTATATCCATCGTCCACATATTGTCCATTGTTGAATTCACTTATAGAAGTTTGATCGAGTATATTGTTCAGAGTAAAGAATTCATAAAATAAAATAGATCAGTATTTTACCCATAATTTGTTTTACATAATATATTATTCACCTAAAATTTTCCCTATATTTTCAAGCAACGATACCCATATAAAACTGAAATTCCTAAAGACAATAAATTTATTTACCATTGTCTATGGTTAACCATAGACGAATTGTATGTTTCCTTTCTTCTTTGCCTTTGAATTGTGTTAGCTGTTACCAATATTATGCTTAGTTTCCACGTAAGTTACCGCCAAAATGCCTGTTTTGTCTTTTATTCTAATCTACGCTTTCTCAAGATGGCGGTACGCTAATGTCAATGACAAAGATAAATTCCATTTTCAAATGTCCATTTTGTTAACTGACTTATAATATACAGACTGTTGAGGTTTTATATATAATGTTTTACCGATTGACGTGGTGGCGTATTTCTTCCTGTATACTAGTCCGATATACAAGGACATTCCTGAACCCCGATTACTTATTTTAATTCGACATTAATGCAGCTTTGACGAGGTTTAGAAGTCTCAGCATGATAATTGGACGTAGTTAAGCTGAAAGGACTCAACCCACACAAAGTCACTTTTGAGTTATTGGCGTTTGAAGTTTCAGCTTGAATTTCTTTATCACAAAGTTACTTTAAGAAAAAAATAATGGCTTAATTTAAACAATAGTTCACATTTTAATGGTCCGTCAATAATATTTTTGTATATTTTGCAATAAATTTCAAGATATTAAGCGAAATGTGGGTTGAGTCCTTACTAATATTCTTAAGTTTGAAGAGACAGGTATTTTTTTTTAATTCTCAGAAAGGACTCGCTTGAAGTTTCAGCTTGAATTTCTTTATCACAAAGTTACTTTAAGAAAAAATAATGGCATAATATAAATAATAGTTCACATTTTATTGGTCCGTCAATATTATTTTTGTATAATTTGCAATAAATTTCAAGATATTAAGCAAAATGTGGGTTGAGTCCTTACTAATATTCTTAAGTTTGTAGAGACAAGTATTTTTTTTTTAATTCTCAGAAAGGACTCACAACTACCCTTCGACTGGAAAATAAGTAATAAAAGAAAACAAAAGAAGTTAAATTAATTAAAAGTTATGTATTTATTAACCTTGATAATAAAGCTTGGAAAAACACACAAAAAAAACCTTATTAAAATTTAAAAACATTAAAAAACCACGCAAGAATTGGCGCGCAAATTAATTTCCGTCTTCCTCTAGGTCAAAATCGAGGGTGGGTCCGTATCCATCAACATCCTCGTTGATATTGGCGTGTCCCTTAAGATTGTTATAAAATGCATGGCAGTCTTCAGGTATTAGACTGTACATTGATCGAAGATCTTCAAGCTTTGCTAGAGGAATGAGTTTACCTTGGGGCCACAGAACTTCAAAATCTTCTTTCGAAAATTGTATAATAGCACCCTTATTTTTTTTCATCAAATCTATCTTTTGACTTTCTCCAGTCTCTGATATCATGGTTACTAAAAATGGTTCTTCTTTATTTAATAAAATCTTTTTAGTTTTGAGCCAATTTACTTTATTTTTGTTTATACATATTTTTCGGTTTACTATTTTTTTTTCTATTTTTTTTGTACTTAAAAACTCTTGAGGGGTCATTCTTGTGACGTGAAGTGGGTTTTTCTTTTTGGCGATTTTCATAACATTTATATATATAAATGTTATGAAAATCGCCAAAAAGAAAAACCCTTTTTTAATAATAAATCAAAATTGTTTTATTATTAAAAACAATACTTAACAACCACTCTAATCTTAACACAATCACTTTATATATATATGAAGAATATTCTTCTACCGTATAAATTCGCTCGTGATGCTTAAGTACACATTCAATTTTACTAAAATCAGTGTCATTTGGCAAAAAAGAATGACCGGACTCCAAATATTTTAAAGTGATTGTGTTAAGATTAGAGTGGTTGTTAAGTATTGTTTTTAATAATAAAACAATTTTGATGTTCCGGTTTTGTCCTCCACAACAGTCGCTCCAAAGGACCAAATCCTCTACCTCATCTCTCAAATCATTTTTAATAAATTTGATCAAGCAAGAGCCAACTTCTTGGGCCCCTCTTCCGGCTTCGCCTTCAACCCAGACATAACATCGACCTTGATCCGTAGAGCCTACGTGGATGCCAGCATTGTAAACCCATAGCTGGCGTTTATAAAAGACTATGTTTGTTGGTATGCGGGGTAAGGGAAGGGTCTTTTCAAGATCGTATGTCAGACATTCAAATTCAGAGTTGCCAGTTTTTCAGTGTTATTTACAAAAAAATTGTTGCCACAATTAAAAAAAAATATTATTTAAAAGAGTTAGGTAGTTTTGAGTCCTTACAACGAAAATAATAATCCATAAATATACATTACTAATACTTCTTAGTATTACAATTAATGTTTTAAAGCGTTTCGGTTAAATGAATAGTAACCGTGCAGTCATTACATTCAGTTCCTCACAAAGAACTCAGCCTGCCTGAGTCGATTTAGGTTTTTTGAAAATAATGTGCGGTGTATCTGAATGCGTTTATCAGAAATATCTCAAGTGGTTTGTGTCGTTTTTGATAAACACAAAAAATATTTTGTTTTAATAAACCTATAACACAGAAACGACTCAACATGTTTGAGTCGTTTTAGTTATTTGATAGAATGACATTTTCAATCCAATCTAAATTATTAGAAATGATCCAAAAGGTTTGAGTTAATTCTGAATAATCAACTTTAAGACAATACTCCTAGAAATACCATTACTCAGAAACAACTCAAGTGGACTGAGTTCGTTCAGCAAATTTATTTAGAGTTCTCTTCATACTGTGGGTTGAGTCGGGGTGGTAAAAAAAGTACTTTCGGTGTATATTTTAAAAACGGGGTTTTCACTACATGATAGATTCGACCCTCAGGAGTACGATGGCATACTTAACTCAATTTTGCCCATTTTGTGGGTTGAGTCCTTTCTGCTTAACTACGTCCAATTATGTCTGTCAATGTCAATTAGTTTGAACCATGTCCTGATTGGTCAAACTCCAGAAAAACATTTGACGTTTAGGAGAAGACATTTTTTTGCTGTTTAATCGCATCTAAAAGTTTCGTTAATGTTGGATTAAAATTGTAAAGGGTACATACTTGGCCAAACTATCCTACCTATATAATTAAGACAACTGTTAAATTTGTACCGGTTACTTAGATTTGTTATTTCTACTATTTGATACGAGGGTAGATAGAAAAAAATTGATTGTTAGGATATTCAGAAAGCGAATGATGTCCGGTCTATGAAACTATACGGTTACAATCTTGATCTATCCTACTTTTCATTTAAGACATTTTCTATCTCTATCTGTCCAAATGATTGTTATTTTAACAATCACGGCTTCACTTCACATTTTAATGTAACTCGTCCTATATACTAAATGTAAAATGTAAACAAAACTTACTTGTATTCTGACATAAACTGATGTATACTTTGTAAGTAACAAGTAAAAAAGAAATAACTTAAATACAAGTATGATTTGTTAACATTCATTTAAAGGCCACGGGAAGATATGTTATTATATCTACAATTTTATTGCGTGTAAAGACTGACCAACATTCTTTTACAGTTTTTGACACTGGTCAATGTTACTACAATTAATATAGCAAAATGTTAATGATCTATGTCAAATTGTTAACTAAATCCTGGCAATAATATACCTACATTTCTACAGTATGATAATGCCAATTTTATAAGAACACTACTACATACAGTCTTTTGCACGTAACACTTCCTATGTACTATATTATGACGTATGACTGAACTTTCAAATATTCGAATCTCCATGTCTGTACTTATATTAAAGTTAATCTTATTTAAGTCTGGTCCACATCATAATTTCAACTGTGTGATATTTTTTTGATTTATATGCGCACGAGGGCAAAATCTGTCAAAATATTACCATATTGATGTTAATGTGACATTTACAGTACATGCCACTTTAAGCGCATATATTTTACTTGATAATAACCTCAAAATATTATCGAGTATCTTAAATATTTCAAGCGAGATGATTATCTCAAAATAAATTTGAAAGCTTCATAGGACTCTTAATTTATTTTGTTACCTTTAAAATGTAATATGTAGGCATTCGCTTTATAAAAATGATATTAAAGTGATAGGGAATACGCATAGAAGAGAATATTTTTGACTTATTCGAAGTAAAAAAAAAGTCAAAACCCCTTCTATCTAATGGATTTCTTTACACTTTTTAGTTACCTTTAATTATTTAACGATATCGAAAATGATTTTTTAATTCGATTCATCAATGGGATCTATTTAAAACGCTTATTACATGTTTCTCTAAAAGTAGATCATCACAATATTATAAAGCGAATGCTAATGGCAAGAAGAGGTGAATTTAATTTAAGTACAGAGAATTCTGTTTTTTTTTTGTATTTTTAATAAGGCTGGCATCTGTGAAACGGCGCTACAATTTTAATTCCTCGAATACTGATTGAAACTCAAGCTATTACACTCGCAGATAGGAGTGCTTATAGACGAACGACACGTCTTGTCGACGGCAGCCGTCGTCTGCCATCGACAAATGCCGTTGGTCTGTAAGAAGCCTGAGACAAAATGAATGCGCGCGAGCGAGACAGTCTGCACTCGAAGCGACTTTCTGTGTGATTTTGACGGGAGCATAGTATTTTTATTGTCATCAGTGAATGTGTCTTCTTTAATTAAAAAATGTAAACGTTTTGCAGATGTGGCCCTACTAAGGACCTGTTTCACCACTTTCTGATAAAGTGGCGAATAGTCTATTCACAACTTTTATGACAGATTCTCCATACTTTAACTGTCAAGTTAAGTGGTGGATAGCCTATTCGGCACTTATCAGGAAGTGATGAAACAGGCCCTAAGAGTCCTAGTTGAAGCTATACGTGTGATAAGTTTGTTGCTTCTGTAAATTTCGCTTGAAGCCAAAGATGTATAATTTGTGTTCACCCGAAGTGTGTTTGTATATTTTAGTCCGGTTAGTTTAATTTTTTCATGGGTCTACTCCTGTAAATTACTACTAACTTATTTGTATGTATATTATAGAGCCCGTCTAATATATCTTTTAGTTTTAATTGTTGTCAGCTGCAGCCACAGATGTTCAAACCAAGACCACAAAATTTTATATAAAACCTCTAAAGTATGAAATTTTGTGACTCGTCTCGTGGTTTGGACCATAGTGGTCGCGGTTTAGAATAAGCAATAAACGCGTGAGCGTCCCCTATATGTTGTATATTAAAGTTGTTGAGAGTTGCTACAACTAAGTCACTTACATTAAAACAATGAAAATGTATTTATTTATTAAATATGAATTAACATTCAAGGGTTTTTGTTGTTTTATTTTTTGTCCTATTACTGTTAAGTTGTATTAAAGAGAAGATATTATAATACGGTTTAAGGCAAGTGGTGTGCCTAAGTTTTGACCCTAGGAATAGTGAGTGACATACGAGTAGTATCGCCGCACTCAGATACTTTTCTGTAATTAAATTATGGAGTGTAGATAGAGGAGGAATATCTCTGTATGTAAAAAATGTCCGCGGAAATGCGTTAAATTAGGGTGAAACTAATGGTGAATTAATATAAAATAAGGTGGCGCTACAGTAGCAACAAGGTAAATTTTAAATCTAAATGATTTTATTTCAGCTATTTTAGGTTATATTTTTCAAAATATATTGGTATTAACCCAGTAATTCTAGTAATAAGTAATTTATATTCCAGTAATAATTTATATTTTTCACTAACGGCTACATTCATTCCTACACTCCATAATTCATTCCATACCCTTTGCTGCAGCTAGCGCCACTCTCGGAGGATTTTTCAACTGTTATTTACTGCGTACAGCTGGACACTTTTTCAAATATCCACCATATAAGATAGTTCTCCTTTCATCTACACTCCATAAATTAAATGAAGATTTTGACATCAGCACCGTATGTTAGGGTCTACACAGACGGACTGCATTTCAACTGCAATCCAACTGCAAGTTGCAGTTGGATTGCAGTTTTAATGCAGTTGACACGACTGCAATAGAACTGCAAGCCAAACGCGCAGCCGGATTGCAGTTCAATTGCAGTCGGCGTGCAGTCGTGTGAACTGTTTGGTTTGCAGTTCTATTGCAGTCGCATTGCAGTCGTGTCAACTGCATTCAAACTGCACTTGAACTGCAATTTGCAGTTGGATTGCAGTTGAAATGCAGTCCGTCTGTGTAGACCCTAAGTTGTACCAAAGAGAAGGGAATATAAGACGGTTAGGTGTGCCGTTATAGTGAGTGACATAATATCGCCGCACTCAGAGACGAATTTTCTGTAATTAAATGAAGATTTTGACATCACCACCGTATGTTACCTGTCCAACTCATAAAGGTAATATACCTATCGGAATAGAGAAACAATCCCGAGCTGTCAAGCTTAACCAAAATTTGATTTACATCTGTGTATACAATTATGTTTACGTGTGCGTGTCAGTGATGTACAAACATCTTGTAATTCGACAAAATATCGATCATGGAATAATAATTGTAAGATTGTAAACATAATGCCGGCTGTACATTCTCGCCGAGACACAGCGAGGCGGCCCGGGTGCGAGAGTGTAAATGGGTGCGCTCGCCTCGTCTCGCCTGTCTCGGACCCTCTCGGTCCGTTGTCGGTATTTTGCGCCCGAGACAAAGGGTCTCGCGAGGAAAACGAGCGCACTACTGTACACTCTCGCGTCTTTCACTACTAGTCCCGCCGTTGTTGGACAGTGTAGAACAGAAAAATAACAATAATAAACGTCATTATCAGTCATCATATATGAGAAATAAAATTAAATATGATTATAAATCTTTGGATTACAATGATATCTTTCGATGCATGGTGAATGGTGAATGGTCGTTTTCCACCATCTTCTCTGAGTTCTTATCTGCGATTGAACTAAGCAATAATGAACATGATCGCACTCGGGCAAGGGGCTCTCGCACGAGACTCGCCCGAGAGCTCTCGGCGAGAGTGTACAGCGGGCATTATAAAATGGGATAAAATAAAACTGCATATATATAATATAATAAAATTGTAATTTTGAAGTAAAATGTGACTTTTCTTCAAAATGCTTGCTGCATAATTAAGTACTCGTATGCATGATTTTTTCTTCGGAGTCCAGTTTGGATGGTTAATTATTTTAAGTCATGAATTTCTGGTATCCAGGTCAGCAGGAAATCTGAAAAATTGGCCAAGTGTAAGTCGGACTCGCGCATGAAGGGTGACCGGTTTCAACCGGGCATTTTCTAAAATCCGGTACGATACGACACGACACGACATGTCATGACACGATTCGACACGACAGGTTACGTCACGTGACATCAGTACCTACACGACACGACACGACTTCACTAGACCCTGTTAATTTTCAATTCACTCTCAATGAGCCTACTGAGCCCTTTTATTTGATGCCCATCTTGCAGAAGTGCTTTCAACTATTTCCCTATCTTGAATGAGCAGCCGTATTGGATGTAGAATGACATTACATCTGTGGAAATTTCAGAAGTCTATTACTATAGTGGTTCTTGTTATACAGCCTGAAGACAGACAGACGGACGGACGGATGGACAGACGGACGGACGGATGGACAGACGGACAGGCAACGAAGTCTTAGTAGTAAAGCGGCCTGCGGGGCCCCACTACTAGGACTGAATTTTTACCTTTTGGGTGCGGAACCTTAAAAATGATAAATTATGCATGATAGTATATAAACTAATTATAAACTACGGATGAGTATGTTATCATTTCAACATTCCTAGATAATTAGTATACTTAACTAAAAATATTTTCATATCGACACAACTTATCGATAACTTGATGCAGCCCTAGTGTAAAATAGATGAAAATTGTTTACACAAAATATCTTTAAATTGTGCACCATGGCTAGTCAAGTTATGTTTTCCATATAATTAAACATATACAGAAGTGAACACGGACGTAAAAATACCAATAACTCGTAGGGAATTGGCAAAAATAAACTTAAAACTAGGTCCTGTCGATGTAGAATAATTCACCTGTGAAATGAATATTTGTCCGGGTTTTTTCGATGTGTGGATCCAGAATCATTCCACAAACACTTAACCATGTTTCTAGAGCAGTATTTCTTAAAATTATTCATTATTTAACTTAAAATCACAATTTTTCTGAGAGCCCAAATTGACAACTATCGGCCCAGGGGCAGACAGACTGTCAAACAGATGAAAAAAAAGCTATGCAACCTCAAATCACGCTTCTCTTTCTACCACGCAGTGTTACTGATAGTGACATCTCGCTTGCTCAGGCCTTTGTTTCTCTATTCCGATAGGTATATTAACTTTATGGTCCAACTCTATAATAGATTGAAGTTATTAAAAATCATTAAATGTCCCTAAGTGCGGCAGTTAGCATATAAATTTTCGCTTTGTCGTCCTATCTTGCCCCACACGTTACATTTTGGGAGGAGGACGACGTACGTAAAAGGTGTTTTTATAAACGGTTCGTTTAATCATTTAATGTATGAAAAAGTGCAAACGTCATATTAGCGAGACGGGTATAATGTTTGCTTCTATAATTAATTACCAGTAAAGTTTTTAAATACAAACGATAAATTTGCGTCTATTTATGATAACTAGTGGCGTAACTATAGGGTGGCAGGTCTGGCAAAATGCCACGGGCTTCCGACCCAGAAGCCGTGGGTTCAGAAATTTTTATACATTGTTTTATTATTAACGTGACGATTTTTACTGATTAGGCCCCACCAATTTACCATGGGCCCCGGGTGTTACTTCACTGATGATAACCCTTCTACGAAGCTAATCTAAAGTGGAGAAATGAGGTAGAAAGCATAATAAGAGCCAATAGAAATAGTGCATATTTTTATACTCGTAGTCTTTCCAAAGTTATAGCTGGGTTCTGTACCAAATCTGCTATTAGATTTCGTTTTGTGATTCCGTTAATTCGTCTGTCTGTAGGTACGTCTGAATGTTGAGGCCGTGTTAAGACCAAATTGACTATACGCCGCTGAATGTGAGCAGGCTCACTGTGAGCCCCAGTGTGAATGTAAGTGAACGGGAAAATATACGGTATCGAACGTCCGCGACTACACCTAGCGTAATGGAGTATAGTCAGTTAGGAGTGAACAAAAAAGTGAATTTGTATGGAAATACAATAAACTGCGTAACGCTCGCTCACATTCAGCGGCGTATTGTCAGTTTGTTTGGTGTGAACACGGCCTAATAAGCCTGATATCTCCTGAACCGTGACAGAGACAGTTAGCTGAAGGTTTCATAGATAATGATTATTTTCAGTGCCGGATTTATATTTTTATGAGTGTAGGCCACTGTATGAAATCTGCCGCCCTCTGGAACGCTGCTGCCCCTCCTAGGATGCTGCCACCCCTAGGCCACGGCCTATACGGCCTGTTTATAAATCTAGGACTGATTATTTTCGTCGCCCGCTTCATATTGGTAAGCGGCTACAACGGCAAAAAATGTACTGAAAATAGGATTAAATATTATTTAAGGGCTTACTAGGGCATATGAGGAAGTTTCTCAGCTGTTCTGAAAGATCCCTTTGTTATCTGACTAGTGACTGGCCACAATTTTCTTTAGTGGCACATTCCTTTTTTAACCGACTTCCAAAAGAAGAGGTTCTATGTTCGACAATTTTTTGCCGATTTTCCGCTATAACAAAGACGTGCTTTTTAATGATATTTTTTTTGTTATAGCAAAGCCTTCGCCACATATCTATACCCCGTTCGAGTTCATTTCAGTGGCGATGCGTTATTCGCCACACATTCACCCCATATACAACAAACGCTGCTCACCTTAAAGCCACAATACTGTCAGCGATACAAGTCACTTGTACGGCTTCTTCACCCACCTCCCCCAGCTGAGCTTGGCTTAGCACCGAAACGGACAACGAGTGTCGTAATAGTAAACGTCATTGGTTTTCTAGGCGGGACAAAAGGCGTGGAGTCGATTTGTGGATTTTTTTTGTACATTACTACTAGAGTAGGTACTTAGAGAACAAAGTATAGTAAAATAATGTAAAGTAATAATTATGAAAGTATGAATACCCATGTATTCATACTTTCATAATTATTACTTTATTATTTGTTCTCTAAGTAAGGATCTATGAATACTCGTATTCTTTAGTTGATAAAATTAAGTAGGGTTCAGTTCTATGTATGTAGGATAATTAAAAAAAAGTGTTTTAAAGCAATTGACATATGGCTCATAAAATCGTAAACAGTAGAGCAAAATGGAATAATAATAATATTTTAATAACATTAATTATCTTAATCCTTCGATCGCGGATTGTTGGAAATCCATTGTTATTCTATTGTTGTCGCGGTCACCGGTTTCTTTATGGGGTTTGATGGGTTAATAAAAGATACAGTCTTATAAAGTGATACTTAAATTGACAAAAGTAGTTTAAGGATAGCCAGCTTCAGACATACTTATTAATTAAAATACTTTAATTTTAGTATTTTGTTTTAGCAATTACCAAAGCACGGAAATCCAGGTAAGGTAAGTAACAACTTTGGAACAGTAACTTAAAATAGACACGTAGCTTTAAGAAAAAAAAAAGTAGTCCGCTCCACTCATTTCGTATTCGAATACCGACAGTCGATCCTCAGTCAGTTGAGTACTGAATACCACGTGATAGTAGACCGTCTCGGCCGACAGGAATAATCAAACCATAAGGTGAGTTTATTTAATTAAATAAATAAAATTACTGAGCAAAATTAAATTAATTTTAATTGAGTTTGTTAGAAAGCTTTATTAAGTTATGGTTTATGTATTCGTAGCTCTATTTAATGGAATTATAATAGTTATCCAATACTAATTTAGCTGTAAACAAATGTATAAAAATATATATAAGGTCGAAACCTAAAAAAACACGTAATATTTTTGGACAATAAGTCTGATTTCTAAAAAAAACTTTTTATATTTAATTAAATTAGGTATTATAGCCACTGTAATTTGATTTTTTCCTAAAAGATAAGTTTTGATTAATTATTAGCCAAATATACAGTATTGGTCGCAAAGATCAGTAAAACCCAAAGATTTTTGTGCCAAAATTCGCATACTGCACTTTTGTGAACACAAAAACATTATTTTAGGTACAAAATATTAAAATAGAACTACCTGACTAAAATTGAAGAAGAAGAGTAGTATGAAATAATAATACCACAGAAGTCCATACAAATTTTTTATTTTATAAACCATCGCCTTAAAGAAATTGGTAGATTGGAAACACCATGGCGACAAACCAAATTTTGGCTATCATTTTCGCATTGCAAGTATTATTAATAATACGTCGTTTTATTATAACTCTAGCGAGAATATAAGTATATAACATAACATAAGTAGTAACTTATGACTAAACTTATGACGATATTACGTACAAAATATATATTTAAGTTATAACATCTGAAAATTTTATGCATCATTACATAGAAAAATCTTACACAACCAAGTCCTTAATAATTTTAATTAGTGTATACTCGTAGCAGTTCCAAGGTCTAGTATAAGCTTGCAAACTGATTCAGAGTATATCAATCCTTCTTTAGAAGCAAGCTAAAAAATTTCAAGGGCCTGTTTCACCACTTTCTGATAAAGTGCCGAATAGGCTTTATCCGTCAAGTTATGTGGCACCTTGTAAACAAAAGAAGAGCTGTTATAAGAGTCCACTGCAAAAGACCGCGACACAATTTTTATGCCTCGTTTCTGGAGTTTTTAACAGGAGTTCACCTGTTTGATTGGCTTTTGATTTTTTAAACGTTTTTGATTGGCTACTGTCAAAACACTAACCAATCAGCAACGCTGTTGAACAGAAAAGCCTGTCAGGAAACCTAAAAAACCGGCTATATGCGATTCCTTACCATAATATTAATAATAATTGTGGTACACTGTATTTTGCTGTTTCTTAATACACTCAAAATATATTTTATGATGTCCTTGATACATTTTTAAACAATAACCATTTCCTGAAGGCATAACTTATTAAATCGTAAAAGAAAACTTTTGCCGATAACAACAAAAAAAGAAACGTTAAACGCGGCCATTATTCCAATTTTAAATCGTTGTCAACGAAAATGACAGCCGTCAAAACTTTGGCGCGAAAACATGGCGCGCCCGCGAACGAAACAAAACTGTCTTCAAGTTGTAAAGTAACGAATTATCCTCATTTAGTGATAATTTAATAAACTTAACTAAATTATAGACATTTAATTCAATTTAAGTTCCCGGCTTCGCTCGTTATGCACGGTCGTTCACCTGTAGTTTGGTATAATTGTATTATGATAAGCGTCAACTAAATCTAATTAAATGGTTATGAACAAGATGTTTTTGCTGTATTAACGTTTTAGATATAATATGTACAATGTAAATTAGCTTACAAATCCGAAGAAAATATAGCTTTCTTAATCGTAATACAACGTGTATTAGCTAGATATTACATTTACGCAGTTATTAAAGTTCCATTCATAACCTTATAACTCTCAAAGTCTCAATCCAGAACTTGTCAGCCAGTTTGCTACTTTGTAATTGAATGAATAAAATATGAATATGCCACTATCATTGGTCAATGTTTAGCAAAAGTAACTAAAAAAATCGGCCAAGTGCAAGTCGGACCCGCGCACGAAGGGTTCCGTACCGGTATAGAGTGAAAGTAGACAAAAAATTGTGTTTTTTGTATGGGAGCCCCCCTTAAATATTAACTTTATTTTAATTTTATTATTAATTATTAAAGTACAAATATAATTAAGGATTTTTTGAAAATTTCAAGTGCCTAACTGTTACCATTATTGATTACGAGCAAAAAAGGCCAAAAAAATGACGTTTCTTGTATGGGAGCCCCCTTAAATATTAACTTTATTTTATTTTTAGCATTTGTTGTTATAGCGGCAACAGATAAACACAATCTGTGAAAATTTCAGAACTCTAGCTATAGCGGTTCTTGAGTTACAGCCTGGAGACCGACAGACGGACAGACAGACGGACAGACAGATATCGAAGTCTCATGAATAGGGTCCCGTTTTTAGCCTTTGGGTACGGAACCCTAATAAAAACCACATTAAATGCGTGGTTTGGCCACATTGACTGCGGCTTAACTTCGAATTAGTATTTGATATTTACCGAACGTATTATAAATATTTTAACCCTAGTTCACGTTTAGTAGTAGAACAATTTCAAAGCTGTAATAGTCTTAGAACGACTAGCGATAGAAATAATGCTTTACCTCGCTAGAGTCAATCTGAAGTCAATCTCTCAATTTTTTGTTGTCATTCATCATTCAACATTCATACTAATATTATTTTGAAAGTATGTTTGTCTGATTAACTCTTCATGCCCAAACCGCTGTACCGATTTTGTTAAAATTTGGTAAGGACAAACTTTAAGGTCTCGGGATGAAAAGTTCCCTATGACTTTCCCCAGAACTCACTATCGACGTACTAAAGTTTAGTTTGGACTAATTAACCGAATATTTGGAAAGTTGAATTCTCTGAGCTCGCTTTAAATACGTCGTAAGTCGTAAGTTCTAAAGGACCTTTATTTTAGTTTTTGCACATTGTATGCGTATTTGTACATAATTTACACGTAAAAACCAGCACAAGTAAAGCATTATACGTTTAAAGCTACACATTAAGGGTTGCAGCTGGATCTTTGTGGGACCAATTAGCAAGAAAAAATTACTGTTTGAGTTCAACTGTTTTTGAATCCTATGTGGGAGACTGGGAAAGGATGAAAGGTGCATTCAGCGTTCGCCTAGTTTTCAAAAGCTGCAGAAGATAAATAGTACGTGTTTTGTAATTGTCAATGCTTTTGTCAGCTATTTCTGTAAGCTACATGAAATATTATTAGCTTTATCTCATTGCCCTTAGACATAATATAAGGTTTAATTAATACTAAAAAGCAGGCGGTATTTGCAAGATAGTAATTCAAATTAGATATTTACATGTTATACAACAGTGTGATGCTGATTTTAAGTAGTAATTAAAGTTTAATTTTTAATCGATAATATTATCTACTCGCGCTATAAACACTTATAAAGCGTTGTCTACTTCTCTAGTTTGACTGCAATGTAGTTCTAATAACATTTGAATTAGCATGTTACATGACCAATATCGTTAAATGCGGATTATTTGCTGACTATATTTTGCTACGAATCGCTACGAACTTACGGCACTACGGCGTAGCGCGCAAAACGCATTTTGCGCTAAGCGCTCGCGTTATAGTAATTTTCATGTACCATTGAGGAAATTGTTTTATAGGCAGAGGGTGGACCTAATATATTAGTTGGTGACGTTTTGTCAGTTCAATAGTCGTAATTGTCGGGTAGGTTCAAATGACAGAGATAATAACGCGATTAAATGACGGAGGTCTGCCTATGAAATATGAATGAACTTCTCTGATAGTACATTAAAGTTACGAATACCTAGCTCCCAATTTTTTCTGCTAAGCAAACATGAATATTTCACCTCTGTCTTCTAGATGGAAGAATCTCTGGAGCGTGGTGAGGCGGGCGCGGGAGGTGCGGGGTTCGACTCCGCGGCCATCCTCAATGACGACGTCTCTCCCACCACCAGTTTCTGTTACAACATACCTAACTTGTTCAACGGGTAAGGACACATAACTGCGAATTCACATCGCATCGCAAATATCCGCGACAAAATTCATAATACTAGCTAGCCGACCTTTGTGAGGGCTTGCGTCGTCACACCTTGACTGACTGATAAGTAAATGTTAAAGCAGTAAGCACAAATCAATAGGCGTGATAGTTTTTCCGTAAAGTGTACTACAAATTGTACAGATTTTGGGATATATTATAGTATCCCGCAAACGATCAAACACGTAGTTTGTTTGACAAACTACGTCTTTGACGTGTTTGAAGAAAATTTGGATTACGTAGCGTTTGACAAACGTGTTTGAACGTGTTCCGCTATGTGTGTCAAACAAAATCTCATGATCTCAAACCGATTCTATAGCTATTTGTTTGACAGACGAGTTTGATTGCACGTTTGATCGTCTGCGCTGCTGTTTGATAAAAACTTAAATTACGTCAAACGTGTTTGTCAAACAAATTTGATCGTTTGCGGGGTAGTTTAGGCTCGCTTCGCTCGTCCTGAAAATGACATTACGATGCGATGCGAATTCGCAGTTTTGTGCGGGCATCGCAACTACAGCAACTGCACACTACATAGTTACTATTAATTCTGTAAGTTGATTTTGGATTGAAACTACAGTATCAACAGTCGGTTGATTCTGCTGAGTAGGCTTTCGATTAATAGTTTTGGTATGATTTCGAAGCAGCATCTATTTAACGAAACAATAAAATGGGAGTCTGGTATTAAAACGCTATTAAGCCGATTTGTATGAGTTGACTTAATAAAGTTTTTAAATTAAATTGGCATACTCGTAGTTTGATGCTCTCCATTCCGCGAAGGATCGCCACAGATGGCGTAATGTGGTCGTCACCTCCAAAAGGGGAGTCACGACCCTCAGCTATGAGGAATACGACGCGAGGAGGACTCGTAGTTTAGCTGACTATCTATGTCAATTGATCTTCTGAGTTTTTTCCTTCTGTTTTTTTTCTATTTTAAAATTTGTTTGTCTACTAAAACCTTTTTTTTTGAAGAGTTTAATAATATCATCATTTTCAAAACATTTCTCACTTTTTTGCTCATAACTTTTAAATTTTTAATTTAGGGTAAAAAGTTATATGAAAATATTTGTAGACTAAATAATTTCCAACAAATTATATTCTTATAAATTTTTTGTAAGACGTAAATTTTTCCGAGATATCACGAAAATAGTGTTGTCACCCCTCTTTTCAAGATGGCGACCGGGGGACAAGAGTGGCGACCCCACAAACTTGAGGTTAAGCTTCTATTGACCCCCCCAACATATTCCAAAAATAAAATTGCGTCCTCTAATAAATGCAAAGCAAATGTAACATTTCAATGGACTAATATGTAAGTCAATAAGAAATGATAAGTAAAGTAGCAAACAACAAATTCCAGGCTAGGCCCCAGCTCGGTGCTGTGCGAGCGGCCGGAGGCCGAAGCGGAGTACCCCGGCCCGGGGGCGGAGCCCGAGAACGACGGGGAACAGCCGTATGAGGAAGACGAGGAGTACTCGCCTAGCTCAGGTACCTATTCCTCGATCTAACTCAAATACCATTAAATTTTTAATCATATAGCTAGGCAGATTCCGGGCCTACATAGACAATAGATATTAGATATACATAGATGTCGTTACTGCCTACGATTCAATATTCTTCAACACAATGAGGCATAATCTTATATATAAAATTTCCCTGTCACAATGTTAGTTACCGTACTCCTCCGAAACGGCTTGACCGATCTTTATGAAATTTTATATGCATATTCAGTAGGTCTGAGAATCGGCCAACATCTATTTTTCATACCAAAAATTATTTATATGGCAAAACAACGTTTGCCGGGTCAGCTAGTAATTGTATAAAATTGTTTTAAATTTTGAGGTAAAGTCAATTAATTATTATTATTATCTACCACCTTATATAGTAAATTCGGATCAGCTGTAGTAGATGTTACGGTGGAACACACGTACTTATGCATAATGTCTGATAAAATTCTTTTAATCCTAGTAAGTAGTAATTCATATTAGTATAATTTTCATGTTTTTACACGGTTTTTACAGGTTCCAAAAGCGATGTACCCAAACGAAAACAGAGGAGATACAGGTATTGTTCATAATATCACCGAACTTTTTAATAAAAAGAACTAAGTACCCATAATAATGTTATAAAATATAGGATAGTGTGTCTGTCTGTGTGTCTAAACACACTAGGCCAAAGTTACGCGGCGTAAATTACGCCCGCAATGTCAAACGCATACTAAATACGGACGGAACGCGACAGAATAGTGTGTCGTCGGCAATTTAAAATACATTGCGGGCGTAATCATGCGGAATTTACACCGGCGTAACTTCGGCCTAGTGTGTCCTTCGGCCTAGACACTTACCCCCACGATACGTGAATGCTATAAACTTTCTGGCAACATAGTTGCTCAATAAATTAATTCATAGTCTGTATTTGTAGGCTGTAATGAGTTGTTATATAAATAATAAGGTCAACTTAATTGAAATTATTAATTATATTTCATTTATTTCATAATTAACATTCTGTTTCCTGCCATATATTTTTATTGACTCACCTTGACCGATATAACAAACGTACTTAGAATCGATAAACTATTTTAGAACCTAGGTAAACTAGGTAACCTAGGGCTTGACAGGTGGTGATCATTACCTATAAAGTTTTCATGTAACAACTTCGCCGAAACCCATTATGCGATTCTGAGAAGCGATAGATAATGCTGAATCTAGGTCATTATGGTGGTGACTAGGGGAAATATATTTTTGAAATACTTAGAAAATTTGATTGTTATAAATAGCTTATATTAATAATAAGATGTATGTTATTAGAAAGGATCATTTGACACTGTATAAAAATAAGAATACTAATCTAATTATAAGGCGGTATGGTATGATGGCACATTGTATATTATAGTAATAATTATAGACAGCCAAAATCACTACCTTTTTTGCTTTTCATTTCTTTGGTCAACATGAAAATGCACTCTTTACATTATTATATTACTCAAACGACTTTTAAATATATTAATCATTACATATAACAAAATGTAGATTTCCCAAACTTACATAACTTTGCAAAGGTCTATATCACATTTTCTGTTATAGCTATGAAATATTCCAGAAAAACTTCTCTGAGATATAAATTCGGGATAATTTAGGACAACTTATTTCTTTTCTATATAAATGTAGAATATTCCAAAACAACTTCTACATCATTGGAATATTTCAGAACAACTTCTATATAAATCTGGAATCTTCCCGAACGTCATCTACATAACTCCGGAATTCCAAAACAACTTCTGCATAATTCTGGGATATTCCAGAACAACTTCTACATAATTCTGGAATATTTAACAACTTCTACATCATTCTGGAATATTCAACAACTTCTCCATAATTCTGGAATATTCAACAACTTCTACATATTTCTGGAATATTCCAGAACGACGTTCTCGAACGTGCAGCTGGAACAGCTGGAGGCGGCGTTCCACAAGACGCACTACCCTGACGTGTTCTTCCGAGAGGAGCTCGCCATGCGCATAGACCTCACCGAGGCGAGAGTTCAGGTACTGATGATGTTCATGGAGTTATCGAAAAAGGTCCAAGATTGTCAATCAACTAAGATTCATACTACGTGGTAGTGGTTAGTCAACAGCTCGAAAAGCCACAGCCCGAAAGCTGGCCTGTCCACAAGACTTATATCAATAACAATATTTTACTTATTACAATCACTACAGTGAAGTGTACGTATAGTTACTCATCCCTTCAAATAAATAAATAAAATAAATAATGAAAAACCACTTAAATATTAATTAATATCTGTGTTTTTATTGGACCCTACAAACAAGTGAAGCAACGATTAGTGAGGACAGGCAAAAGAAACGAACATTCCTTGAAACGCAAGTTGTGTTACACAACTCTGACTGATGTAAAGAGTACTGTGGTTCTAAACCACACTTTCTACTTCCAGGTGTGGTTCCAGAACCGTCGCGCGAAGTGGCGTAAACAGCAAAAGGCGGGTTGCGAGTACCCCCCGCGCGCGCGCTCCCCCGACCACCGGTCACCGTCCGCGCTCGCGTTGGAGATGAGAGATTTCATCACTATACCTGGTAAGTTCTAGAGCAATAGAAGTCCCTAAGCATTATGTACTATCGGAGAAGTTGATTCATAGGCAGATGGCGGATAAGAGCCTTTAGCCACAGAATACATAATAGTACCTTACGGTACAGAAGTGAATGAAGTAGGTATGCCTGTGAATCAATTTCTCCCGTGTTAGTAATGCCTGATTTCTGAGGCTTATTTTACAGGAGTTTATCTAATATTCATCTTGTTGATTAGGTTAAGTTTTAACGGCACTTGGTAGTTAATTGAAGGCGCTAGTAAATCTATACTAATATTGTACAGTGAAACCTGGTTATTTGGGATCTTAAGGGACCAAGACTTTTGTACCAATAATTAAGGGCTCCCAATAATCCAGTTATCCAATTAAGCAGGTTTAAAATTATGGGTGTCTCATTTACAGAGGCCAGCACTCACAGGGGTCAATATGTGCCGTTATTCAATTTTAAAGCTTTTATTCGTTTATTTTTTTCTTTTCCACCAATATAATGAGACCGAATTTCCTCGTTGTTCAATAATTCTACACATTTGATTGTTGTTGTTGTGGTTGACTTTGGTGTGTTATTCTCCCTACTCAATTATTCAGCATGCGACATTCTACAATCATAATCTGATGGAAATTTAAAATTTTCAGATACTGATTACGTTTTATATTTACGTTTGGACATTTTTTACACTTTTATTCCATTGGTTTTAGTTCTAAAACTGAGATAGTACTAACAAAAAACAATCACAATATAATGTATGTAAACAAACACGTCAAAACTGGTTACAAATATCATAATTTGTCCCGCTTATAGAGGTTGATGAGCAACAGAGTCTCAATTATAGAGTTAAATATTGAAAAAGTCTTAGAATTCAAATCCCATTTAATCAGTTTCTAAAAATCCATTAACAGAGGTAATTTAACGAAATAGTGCCGGGCCATCATTGCAACAGTCAATAATAGAGGTTTTTCATTTGGCCAGGTCCCGCTTAACCAGGTTTCACTGTAAATGCGAAAGTATCTCTGTCTGTCTATCTGTCTCGCTTTCACGCCAAAACTACTGAATCGATTGTAATGAAATTTTGTACACAGCTGATAGTCTTAAGTCTGAGAAAGGACATAGGCTACTTTTTAACTGGACAAAAGGGTTGTAAGGGATTGTGAAAATGCGTAATTTTTTCAAATTAAGTTAGTTCCAAAAATTCACAATAGATGGCGCTGTGCGTCTCCTACATCGCGCTATTGCTTACACAATCGTCTTTCTATAATGTCGGCACTACAAATAGGCGAACGCGTTGGCCAACGCGTTGGCCCAATGTGTAGAACAGGCGTTCGCGCGTTCGCGGTAGGTATTTAGACGTTGGCCAACGCGTTTGCGAGCTTGCCGCGCGGTGTCGGAATGATCAAAGGAAATTTGTCGCAAGGCTTGTCGCAAGGCTTGCGTTCCATCCACACATAGGCCGCGCGATCAGTTCGCCCGGCGCAGCGCTGAAGAGTGCACGTTTCCTTCTTGTGGCGAATTAATATCTAACTTTACGAAATAGCGAACAATATAAGTATCGAGTAAACATTTAAATTTATTGAGTTAACTATCAGAGTAAATCTGCCTGTGGAACAAAAAATCATATCAAAAGACGTGCTAAAAAAATATGGTTCTTGGACATGCTATTTTCCTCACGATGTTTTTTAGGGTTCCGTACCCAAAGGGTAAAAACGGGACCCTATCACTAAAACTTCAATGTCTGTCTGCCTTTTTGTCCTTCCGTCTGTCTGTCTGTTTGTCTATCTGTCTGTCGGTCTCCAGGCTATATCTCAAGAACCGCTATTGCTAGATTTCTGGAAATTTCACAGATTGTGTACTTATATCTGTTGTCGCTATTAACAATAAATATACTAAAGACAAAATAAATTTAATATTTAATAAATAATAAATATATATTAATCATGATAATAATTATATTTATAAGGTACTTAATAATTATTATAATAATAAAGTAATAAAATAATTATATTATTTTAATATTATAAAATATGTAAAAGTGAGTTGATTTCTTTGTTTGTTACGTTTTCTCGCTTTTTACTTATTTATTTCGAGAATACCCTTTAAAACCTTTTTGTTGTCCACATTTATAAAGTAACTAGATAACGCCAACTCCGTTGCGCCAAAACTCGTTTATCGCGCGGGAACCGTACATGTTTCCAGGATAAAAAGTATCCTTTCCCGGGACTCAAAGTATCTCCATGCCAAATTTCAGCAAAATCGGTTCAGTGGTTTGGGCGTGAAGAGGTAACAGACAGACAGACAGACAGACAGATAGACAGACACACTTTCGCATTTATTATAATAGTATGGATTATAAGATGTGAATAAATATACAGCTGCAGCTGTTAGCGACTCAACATCCATTTTGAATCCGTCCGCAAATTGGCGCGATCCAAAGCATACTGAACGACCTTCCAATGTGTGGATTATAAACAAACGCCGTTGCAAGCGCACCGCCAACGCGTTGGCCAACGCGTTGGCAGTGCGTTCGTCTATATGGGGAGGCAGCATAAGAGGTGGTATCATCTTATAACGGTATTCGATTTTTTCGATTGTTATTAGTACTCTTTTACGATAATAAATAACTCAGTACTTTATATTATATATATACTTAAACCTAACAATGATAAATAGTTTATGGCAAAAGTTGTGTAATTGGGGGGCTAAAATATATACTTTAAATTTTGCCATAAATAAAGTTTAATTTAGAAAAATTAAATAACTTAATAAGTAATATTGTGCACAGCTGTTTTTGGGTGTTTTGATTTAAGGGGTACAAGGGTTTTTTTTATAAAAGCTTTTGACACCAATTTTGTTGACATCGCGTGCTATATACATATAAGTAAACTGAAGTCCACGCGGACGAAGTCGCGGGCAACAGCTAGTGGATAATAAACATCAAAAAAACTTTAAAGACTTTATGACTTTTTTGGGCTTATGATATTATAATGTCTCTGTACGAATTTATTTTTGTTTCTATTTGTTACCATAATATCTAAAATTCGGTATTAAAAACAGATAAATGATGATAAAAATTCAAGGCTACTACAAAATTTGAAAACTTTTATTTTATAAGCTAAAACAATGCTACGTATGAAATAATAACGGAAACACTCTGACCTTTGAGGTTAAAATATTTATGCTCGGTGTTCATTTTTGTAACACAAAATTATTAGAGATTACGTTACATTATAATTTGGTTCCTAATGATGAATCAATAATAAAATATACTACTAGGTATTGGCCGCGACTTTGCCCTCGCTAACATAAATAATATTATAAGATGCATAAATAATTTTTTCAGTTTTTTCTTCATTTTCTACTGATTCTTCGCTCCTATTGGTTGGAGCGTGATGTTTATAGCCTTATCCAACAAATGAATTAACTAGCACAAATATATTTTTTCAATTCGGACCAGTACATGCGGATCTTAGCGCGTTAAACGAACGCTAGAAATTTATAACATTAGTATAGATAAAATAGATATAGATCTTATTAGTAATTATATTATTCTCTTTTCCAGTATCATCGTCGCCTATAATAAGTTTAGCAGAAACGCCCACACAGAACACATACACAAAAATGAAGCAGACTCCCACTATACACATATCAGCTTTACCGACGCGGCAGAACTCGCAAGTCGAACTGCCCTCCTTCTCTATCCCCCTACAATACAACCTAGGGACCTTCAAGAAGATAGGAGAAGATGTCCAGCTAGATTTAGAAGCTTCCACATCAGAACACCACTGGGACGCGCGAATGATTCCGAACTTTAACGTCATGAATATAAAACCCATTTTAGAAAATCGTGAAAACATGGATGTGAAATATGAAATTAAAAACGAGAATGTTAATAGAACTAATTATAACGAAATGAACACGATACAGACAAATATAGAAACAGAAGATATATTAGGGAAGGAAGCAGTTAGCGAAGGACAAACTATATCACCGGATTTTGAAATCGAAAGGTATCAGAATTATCACAGCGAAAACGAAAAAAGGTATAGAGAGGGTAATTTTGAGGAATCCATCGTTGAGGACGGAAGGAATGATTTTGTATGCGACAATGATTTCCTATGTAAGAATAATTACGAGAAGATAGAGGAAAAGAGGAATGAATTTGAAGAATGTCATTTGCTAGATGCGGAGAGTAACACAGTCAACATCGCAAACTTCGAAAGTAACATTTAAATAGCAATGTAAATATCCTAAATTATTACTTAATAATAAAACTCATAAGATAATATGGGACCAATACGAAAGGAAAGGTACGAGTTGAAGCGAACATCATGAGCTATGTCTACATTATGCGCTTTCGTCTTCAATTTTCGTCATTTTCTTTCATTCAACTTGAATGCGTAAACGAACGCACCGCCAACATTGTCATTTTTGAAGTTTTGGATACGGTCAGAGGGCATGCGTCGCGGGCATGCCTCACGTTTGCTGTTGACTGCGCTATAACGCATGCCCTTGTAGAACAGAAAAAGGCACAGTGTGGACAAAGCTATTAAGCAGCAAACGACTTGTCACAGCAACACTGTGCTTCACTGTTTTCATGCTCAAGCAAGAGAAGTTAACTGCAACACCAATATCCATGTCCATACTTCCATGCTAATATGTATTATAAACTAATATTATAAATTGCGAAAGTGTGTCTATCTATCTGTCTGTTACCTCTTCATGCCTAAACCACTGAACCGATTGTGCTGGGTATGGACTATGGAGATACTTTGGGATATAGAAATACTTTCTATTCCACAAAAAATTACGGTTCCCGCACGACAAACGTATTTTGAAGTAATGGAGTTGTGGGCGCCATTTACTTATTTTTACATACATATTATAAAATATGTACTGGTTAAGGTGACGCCGCGTTAAAGTAAAAAACCCGTGTTGGTTTTAGATTGCATATATAAGATATGGGCAAATCAAAGTGTATCCTTGAACCAATCTATGTTAAAATTTTGGAAGCTTAAATCACTCTACTCTGTTAGCAAAATTAGAATCCCTTTTTTTACAGATGTCTTTTTAAATAGTTAATGGAATCAGGCGTTACTTTGCGGAAATCCATAGCTTAAAATTTAGTTTGTTATTATTTTTAGCAATATTCCGCGAAATAAACTTCCACCTTTAAGTAAATGAGTGAGTGCACGCATAGGCATGCGTACAGCACCTCCGTCCTCCCACACTGCCTATGCGTACTGGACTTGACGGACGTTGTTCGTAGAGTCCACATCCTGAGGATGCTCCGGTGTTGGAGCGAAACGCGCGTCGAGGTTTTCAACCTGCATGGTGGTGAGGGGCCTTGCACGGATTTGCCAACATTATTGCTTGTGTGGTGGTGGTGTTTGCAAGTTCTTGCATGCGAGTGTACGCATAGGCAGTGTGGGAGGATCGAGGTGCTGTACGCATGCCTATGCGTGCACTCACTCATTTACTTAAAGGTGGAAGTTTATTTCGCGGAATATTGCTAAAAATAATAACAAACTAAATTTTAAGATGTCTTTTTGATTGATTATTCTGTGTTATAAAAGTTGATCAATCGTGTTATGCTATGAGTAATTCAAATACAAAGACATGATGATTATTGACAGTGAACTTTAATTTCTTAGTTTTAGTCATTGCTGAGAAAAATCGATATCGCTACAGCCAAATTATCAAGGCGTAGCCTTAGCCCTTAAGGGCGTTCCGTCCGGAGATTCCGTAATTGACCGTATTTAAAACCTTATAAACTCATAATCTGAAACCTACAAAGTTATAATAAAAATACAGCAATAATCTTCAGTATATCAACATTCCTTTTGTCGTTTTAAATTTTCTATTTCCCCCTCTACATCCCAGAAAAAAAGTGAGTATCGCAGACACAATATATTTTCTATAGTTATGCCGCAGCCGGGTGCCGCTTGGGACTTGAAAATCGGTCCTGTCGTTTCGGAATAGTTGAGCAACTAATATTGCAACAGAAGAGAATCTTTAGTATGAGATTTAATATACATGACATATTATAATATAACTAGCTATCCCGGCAAACGTTTCTTTGCCATATTATAAAGTATATCGCCCGTATTATTTTATTGAAGTGACTAAATAAAGTATGTCACCATGGCAACGTCCATCGCTATCATGGTCGTCGTTTTTCTCGAGTTGTAATAATTTACTATTATTTATTCAACAAATGCACTTATCAATATAATATGTACCGAGTAGCCGATTCTCAGACCTACTGAACATGCATATAAAATTTGGTAAAAATCAGTAAAGCCGTTTCGGAGGAGTTCGTGGACTAACATTGTGACACGAGAATTTTATATATAAGATCGTCCGCGTGAATGTATGTTATTATAATCGAGATTTAGAAAATTGAACACCCATCTACGACTATTTTATTTGGATTTATAATACACACGAAATTTACATCAAATACCCAGAAAACTTGAATCACAAATACTTAGCGTTTTTAAAAATCCTTTCTTTGAAGACTCCTTGACGTGGACCACAGATGATGGATGGGGCCACAGGACAGGGGAAAGGAGCATGTGACGAAGATAGAGGATAGGCTTTAGAAGACGGGTTTTAATGTAGGCATCTATCCCTCTTTAACTTGCTTCTTACTCTCAGATTCCTAACCTACAATAATTATTAAACCAGTACAAAATAATGCTTGAAGTTATTTATTTACTTACCCAAAGGGTAATTTCTTTATTGGCGTTGGCCCACCGGCCACCACACATTCCCACCACTGTATCCCCTGTGTCGCCAGGATCGACAGCGATATCACACCACCAAAACCCTTTGATATGATCTCAGGGAGCCCGAGGGATATTCTCAAACTGGTTTGGGACCCGCAACGAAATTAATAAGAAGAAAATAGAAGTATGAAGAATTGTAACTCCTCTTTCCATTCAAAGCGGAGAGAGCAAAAAGTTGCAGTGACCGAATGTGAAATAACTTAGGGGAAGCATCACGAAAATAAACTATAATACTCGTAATAATAATAATATTTGTGACTACTGATAAGCTATAACTTGTTAAACTAATATGTATTCTGTGCTATAACTAAATTATTAATATTGGAATTTGTTGTGTCAGACTGTTGCCAATAATAATTGTTACAAAAACGCTTGAAGGCACGGAAGACCTAGCGCTGTCCACGATATAACCGTAGTATGCGACAACAGCTGATTTAGGTACACTGTAGGTTGTCTAGTATTGTTATTCTTTCGTCTTAGAAGAAAAACTCTCCCAGAGAACATGATGAGCACATACCTAGTTGGTCCCAAAGTTCTGTCATAAATTAAAATTATGATAATAACAAAAGTACTTATCAAATTTTAATGATTTATATATAAATTTAAAGAACATGTAATAAGGAATCAGAACAATTTAAAATTATTCGAAATGTTCTCTCCTGAACTTTAATTTCTTAGTTTTAGTCATTGCTGAGAAAAATCGATATCGCTACAGCCAAATTATCAAGGCGTAGCCTTAGCCCTTAAGGGCGTTCCGTCCGGAGATTCCGTAATTGACCGTATTTAAAACCTTATAAACTCATAATCTGAAACCTACAAAGTTATAATAAAAATACAGCAATAATCTTCAGTATATCAACATTCCTTTTGTCGTTTTAAATTTTCTATTTTTGTTTCTTATACTCATGATATCAGCTTCCAAAGTAATACCAATTTGTTAAAATTCAAGCATACATTCAGCATCTCCTTAGGATTTACAAATTACTTTTATTTGAAACTCACGCCAATAGATCGACAATATCATAAACTACATATTCGCCGTTTTAAATTTTTTTAGGACAATTTTCAACCAAGTTAAGTAAAAATAATAGGGTTTTGGCGCGACCTCGGCAACGCGGCAAATGTATGGCCAAGGTCGTTTGCTCGGGGGACGGCCTTAAGAATGACCGTAGCAGTATTATTAGCTCAGCAAAATTTATAGAACTATATGTCGTGTATGTCGCGACACCTTATATTATGATGTTGCTATAATATTATGTCGTACGATTTCAACGGTACGCTTCGAAGATATTATTAAGACCACCAAAATACTCCCAGACTGTAGATAGCAATGTAAATACTAATTATAGCAATAATAGTAACATGATTGTAATTTGATATAAGTAGTCAAAATAAATTGTTCTAGTCACAATGTTTTTATTCTTGAAACCCTAAGTACCTGCATTACCTGCTTTGTCTGTGATAGCCTTAAGACAAACAACAGCTTTTTTATTTGCGAAAAGTCTTGAAAATGGTAGCTCACAGAGATAGAAAGGATTTTATATTTTGATTTGATGGTCCTAAAATATGGATTGTTCTATTTCTAGGAAAATGTTACTCTTAAATTATATAACTATTAACCTACCAATATACAAAAAATCAGCTGGTTAGGGTTCCGTTTCAGGGTTCTGTAATCAACAAAACTTGGTTGACTACGGTACCCTAAACGTTAATAGTTTGTTCACTATTATAATAAATTGTAATTATAATTTAAAAATAGATTTTAAAATATATACAAAGTGCGTGCGTCTAAAAATTTAAATAAATTGCAAAGTAGCAATTTTACAGCGAGTAATTAGTATAAATCTGACATAAATTTTCATATCAAAGTCACTTTTGTGTGGCACTTGTACACTAATTATACGGAGGCTCTTTCATTTCAGCCATATTTTTATTTTATTGCCTAACTTTTTAAGGTCCGGCAAATGTGATAGACCTCGTAAATTTTCGTGATTTTTAAATATTTTTCCCCTGTTCTTGCTTCGAAATAAAATTTGAGGTTTGTTTTTCGAATTCATAGTAGAATTGATCAAGAGATTACCTATAATTCACACTAAATATAATAATACTTTAAATAGATATATATGTTGTATATGTTGCAGGAGTGATTTCAAATAAAAATGAACTTGTATGTAGGCACAGGCTATGAACAATATTAAGTAATTATTAATCCTTCGGTCGCGGATTCTTGGATATCTATTGTTATTCTATTGTTGTCGCGACCACCGGTGATCTTATGGGGCTTGATAGGTTTTGACGCTATTTATGTTAGAAGTACTTGTACCTCTTTACTAATAATTTTAATTTAAAATTGAATAACTATTTAAGATCTGCTCGTTTTCATTTTCTAGACTCTGGACTCTAGAGCAGTGGTTCTTAACCTTTTAGTCATTTTACCAAATGTTTGTCTAGCCGAGGACCATCCAGTTGGTTTACCTAAACTAAGGTTTGTTTGATAAAGAAAACAAGCACAACTTTATAATTAGCACTTTTTTTTTTTTTATTTGGCAAAAATACAAAAGTTACAGATTTTAATTAAATGTGATTTTTGTGACTGCATAGTGCATATTCTTTACTAACTTCTGAATTCTCACATATTATTAGGACGGCTTTGCGGACCACTTGGAATGCCTCCAGGGACCACCAGTGGTCCGCGGACCACCGGTTAAGAACCACTGCTGTAGAGTCTAGCACAATGGATCCTGGAATAAATATACACTACGTTTCTTTACAAGAGAATTATACAAGAATTCTATAAAAATATACAAGTATGCGCAGGCCCTTCTCCAAACACAAGAGGGTCACAGATCGGCCGATAGTATAATGGCCCGCGATTATACCACAATTAGAATATTATAAACGCCCAAACAACTTTGATAAATGATGTAACACAGATTTTTAACGATATTTTGATGACTGTATTGTATAAAACAATCTGTGACGTATTAATCGGTATTGTTTGGTTACATTATTTTTATTTTATGCTGAAGCTTCAAGGAGGATTTGGCTCGTGGATAATATTAGCACAGTAGCTTTTATTTCGGCCACGTGCCAAAACATCGTTGTAGGATTGTATACCACATATCCCTTGAAATCGAAGCAAATCATCATTTACTCGCAGTTATTTAAGTTGTGGTATATTCAAATTTTAAAGTCCAAACCAACAAAACATTTTGTTTACCGTCTAGAATAATGTATCCTATTTACAAGAAACAATTAGTACAAGAATATTCTTAAAATATAAATATAAACTAAGTTTAAAACCTCGATAATTGGCAGGTTTTAGTTTTAATTGAAGTTCTGATTGACTTTGTACAAGTTAGCGTTACTTTGTTAACGGGATCCAAAACCAAATTCCGTCTAGCTTTTCTGAAGCTGGCTATTTATAACTTTCTAATACTATTATTATTAAGGTACTCTAATATGAAAATATATAATTCTATTCCTACTTGTTGTCAAGTAACTTTTTTATCTAACAAGCAAATCAATGTGTACAATCAAAACAAGTCGATGTGTGCAATATTCTTATAACATCCCAGAAAAAAAGTGAGTATCGCAGACACAATATATTTTCTATAGTTATGCCGCAGCCGGGTGCCGCTTGGGACTTGAAAATCGGTCCTGTCGTTTCGGAATAGTTGAGCAACTAATATTGCAACAGAAGAGAATCTTTAGTATGAGATTTAATATACATGACATATTATAATATAACTAGCTATCCCGGCAAACGTTTCTTTGCCATATTATAAAGTATATCGCCCGTATTATTTTATTGAAGTGACTAAATAAAGTATGTCACCATGGCAACGTCCATCGCTATCATGGTCGTCGTTTTTCTCGAGTTGTAATAATTTACTATTATTTATTCAACAAATGCACTTATCAATATAATATGTACCGAGTAGCCGATTCTCAGACCTACTGAACATGCATATAAAATTTGGTAAAAATCAGTAAAGCCGTTTCGGAGGAGTTCGTGGACTAACATTGTGACACGAGAATTTTATATATAAGATCGTCCGCGTGAATGTATGTTATTATAATCGAGATTTAGAAAATTGAACACCCATCTACGACTATTTTATTTGGATTTATAATACACACGAAATTTACATCAAATACCCAGAAAACTTGAATCACAAATACTTAGCGTTTTTAAAAATCCTTTCTTTGAAGACTCCTTGACGTGGACCACAGATGATGGATGGGGCCACAGGACAGGGGAAAGGAGCATGTGACGAAGATAGAGGATAGGCTTTAGAAGACGGGTTTTAATGTAGGCATCTATCCCTCTTTAACTTGCTTCTTACTCTCAGATTCCTAACCTACAATAATTATTAAACCAGTACAAAATAATGCTTGAAGTTATTTATTTACTTACCCAAAGGGTAATTTCTTTATTGGCGTTGGCCCACCGGCCACCACACATTCCCACCACTGTATCCCCTGTGTCGCCAGGATCGACAGCGATATCACACCACCAAAACCCTTTGATATGATCTCAGGGAGCCCGAGGGATATTCTCAAACTGGTTTGGGACCCGCAACGAAATTAATAAGAAGAAAATAGAAGTATGAAGAATTGTAACTCCTCTTTCCATTCAAAGCGGAGAGAGCAAAAAGTTGCAGTGACCGAATGTGAAATAACTTAGGGGAAGCATCACGAAAATAAACTATAATACTCGTAATAATAATAATATTTGTGACTACTGATAAGCTATAACTTGTTAAACTAATATGTATTCTGTGCTATAACTAAATTATTAATATTGGAATTTGTTGTGTCAGACTGTTGCCAATAATAATTGTTACAAAAACGCTTGAAGGCACGGAAGACCTAGCGCTGTCCACGATATAACCGTAGTATGCGACAACAGCTGATTTAGGTACACTGTAGGTTGTCTAGTATTGTTATTCTTTCGTCTTAGAAGAAAAACTCTCCCAGAGAACATGATGAGCACATACCTAGTTGGTCCCAAAGTTCTGTCATAAATTAAAATTATGATAATAACAAAAGTACTTATCAAATTTTAATGATTTATATATAAATTTAAAGAACATGTAATAAGGAATCAGAACAATTTAAAATTATTCGAAATGTTCTCTCCTATTTTGAATACAGGCCAGTCGCCACGGCCAGTCATCTATCGCAGCACGCACCATATTCAAGTCGATTTCAGCGACTGCTTTTCGTGATTATGCCTTCAGGGTCTCCAAATTTTTATGGGGTTTATTACAGACCTTCCCCTCTAAGACCTGCTAAATTTTATAGTCCTAAGGATTAAGGTCCGGGCTGGAGGAAGGCCAATCCTCGTGCCTATGAAGTCGATGTTTTGACGCTCAAGCCAAGATTGTGTGCTTCTTGGCTTTGTGTGCAGGCGCAGAGTCCTGCTGGAACACAAATCGATGTCCGAAAAATAGCGCATTGGGCAGGTCTTTGACAAGCTTATCCAAAACCGTCTCTTGGTACATATTGTGCGCTGGTTTTGACAACTTTTTAACAAAAATGAACCTCAGTTGGGCCGTAATAGGACACTCCCAACCAGACCATCACTGATGATGGATGATGGCCATGTTACACCCGCGGAATTTTTTTTCTGCTTCTTCAGAGCTTTTAGCGTACACTCTATCATTTTATTTGTTGTACTTTTCTTCAATATCGATTTTTTTTTCGTTCGTAAAGAGGATATCACGGTGTCGATTTTTCGCGTACCGCCTTAATAACTCCCAGGATCTTTTAAGCCTTATTGCTTTTAGATGATTATTAAGTAAGTGCCCACAATTTTTTTTGTATCCTCGTAGACAAAGGTCTTCATTTAAAACCTTTTTTACTGTTTTCCTACTGACACCCATCTGCAACGCCATCAACTTTTGTTTTCGGACTGGATTTCTTGCTATGCGCGCCTTGATAGATTTGACCACTGCTGGTGTTCTTCCGGAGCGTGGCTGGCCAGTTCTTTTTTTGTCCTCAACACTGGAGACTTCATTGTACTTATTACACAAACCTAACCGTAATATTCAATTTTTTGAGCAACTTTAAAATGGTACTCGGCGTGTGCCCGCAGCGATGCAAAGCTAAAACAGCTATTCGGTTTTCTTTAAACGTCCACTCCATCGTAAAAAATCGCGGTAAATGATTGTTTTTTATTTTAAAATAATAGTCAAATATTCAAAAAGAGAATGCAATAACATTTTTATGAAATCATATTTGAATTTTAAAAATTATGTACCTATGACAGAACTTTGGGACCGACTAGTTATTTTACCTATGTGCTCAACCGATGGTAGTAATTTAGATCAGAAAAGTTTGACTTTAAAATTTCCATGGCCGGTAACGAATTGAGATACGCAGTGGTTAATATCCATCCAGTGTTTGGATAATCGTTTACGAATATTAGGGAAAAGATTTAAAGCCTTTACTAGAATTGGTAATCACTTTGTGTGTCGTTGTAAATTTCGAGGAGTTCCTTCAATCCCATTACTATCATAGTATCCATTATGAAATTTCCACATTTGCGATCATAACTCCGAAAGTAACACATTCTAAAATTCGAGGAGTTTCTTCAATACCTCATGGATCTCATTATGAAATTTCCACTTTCGCAACCATAGCATCAAATACAATTAATTATAGCCATTAAATTAATAAACGAATTTTCCAAATCGACATAGAAACGGCGAAATAATTATTAATTTCGATTCTGATCCTTTCAATGCAAAAGAATACAAAAAAAAAAACAATAAAAGCTTTATAATGTGGTTATGGATAGTGTAATGATGGTGGTGATTATGATGATTATTAAAATTGACATAGTGGCATGACTGGCATGTGCTTCCAGTATTTTAAACAACGCTAAATCCTCTACATATAAGGAGTCAGGAGTCCCGTTCAGCAACGGAACCTTCGGAAGCCCTATACCCTGGGATATGCCTTGGTGCCAAATCTTACTTTTTGGTGGCATGGTTAATTTTACTCAAAAAAAGTAAAAATTACTGTAATGTCTTTGTAGTGAAGGAGTTCCGACGATACCTCCCGATCCCAAGAAAATCATTATCAAGACACCATTTTTAGGGTTCTGTACCCAAAGGGTGAAAACAGGACCCTATTCATGAGACTTCGATGTATATCTGTCCGTCTGTCTGTCTCCAGGCTGTATCTCAAGAACCGCTATAGTTAAAGTTCTGAAATTTACACATATTGTGTACATCTGTTACCGATATAACAGCAAATACTAAAAACAAAATAAAATTAATATTTAAAGGGGGCTCCCATACAACATAATTATATGTCTACTTCAATATTTAAGAATAATATGTTTTAAAATAAAATAAAAAATTAAGGGGGGCTCCAATACAAAAACACATTTTTTGGTCTATGTTTGCTCTATAATGATACGGAACCCTTCGTGCGCGAGTTCGACTCGCGCTTGACCGATTTTTGTATACATAGGCGTAAATTTTGGGTTAGCAATCTATACAACAAAAAAAGAATTTTGAAAATCTGATCACAAACAGCAAAGTAAACATTAACTCCTCCTTTTTTGGAAGTCGGTTAAAAAAAGAATCTAAGATGTTGACCAAGGATGTAAGGTATCACCATGCCAAATTTCCCGGGGCCACGGGAACGATACACACATCTGCGACCCCGCCAGCGGCCCGAAGACTCCACGATGGGCACACAACACTCTGTGGCTCTGCCACCGACTACACCTCGGCCGCAGAGGATAGGGCAAGCGGCGCACCGTAATACCTACTTGCCTCTTTCTCTGCGGCCCCACCAATGCCGTTCAAACGGAACGGCCCCGTCAGCTCGCAGGGGGGGGTAGGGAGAGCGGTCTCTCCCCCCCGCAATCCGTCCTCGGCCGCAGAGGATAGGGCAAGCGGCGCACCGTAATTACTTGCCTCTTCCTCTGCGGCCCCAAATCGGTGCGCATCCGCAGCGGACTCCTCCAGTCCGCTGGGAGCGCCCTCCTCGGGCCAGGCGGCGACACCGGCCGGCCCTGGTTGCCTCTTTGCTTCACTGCGGTTGTCCAAGCCGCGGTTACTAGAGCCCCACCGCCACGACAAGGCGAGCAACCATTGGGGGTGTTCTAATACTCTTCTAACATGCCCCTGACTCGTTTTTTCAAGTTTATTTTCAATGTACAAAAATTTTACCTCTACGATTTTATTATAAGTATATATAGATAGATAATATCATATTTTGTCCTAGACTAGACCAACTTCCAGCCCAAAAGATTTCTAAGACTTTGTACAAAAAATGACTTATTAATTTTAAAAATTATTATGTGGGTAGATGAAGGTGGCGTGCAGGAGCGTTCGTGCGGTCACGAAGTCATAATGAGGCGGCATAAAATAACAAATATAAGATGGCGGACCGCCACTTTGTATTGTGTTTTTATAGCGGCAAATGAGCGTTCACCTGGTGGGAAGTGATTACCGTCTTCTGTGAAAGTAGTTTAATATCACTTGTTCGCCTCCGTGGTCCAGTGGTTAAGGATTCGGAGGTTGTGGGTTCGATTCTCGCATTGGAAAAATATTGTTGCCAAGTTTGATTAGGGTAATGCTAATCTCCTGATAGTCTGACAAGTAAGATGATCCATGCGTCGAAAGGGCATGTAAAAAGTCGGTCGCTTGATCTCTTACCAGTCGTGTCGGTCTTCCGTTCTACTGGATTACAAGTGTCTAAACACTCTATGCCGAAGTTGCGCGGCGGAAATTCCGCATGATTATTAAGTACGCGACGGAATTTCGGCATGGTATGTCATCAGTCATTTAAAATACATTGCAGGCGGAATCAAGCCGAACTTCCGCCGCGGAAATTCGGCATAGTGTGATTGAAGAAGGTGTACTTGTGTACTGCTTACAATCTTGGGCACTACAAATTCACTGCTGCGTAGCTGGTCTGTTTTTTAACACGAATCTAACGACACCACTCAAGCTTAAATCTATCAAACCATTAAGGCTTAGCACGCCAAACAATTTATGCATACCTACAACTAAAAAACATGACATTTCTAGTGCAGTCGTGAGTCGGGTAACCGTCGAAACAAACTCAAAAACTGGAATTAGCTCATTCGTAGATAAATCTATATCGGTAAGGCCGTCTGGGTCACAGGTGGAAATAACAGCAAGCCAATCGCTTGATAAACTTTGACCTGGATATTTGGTGGCCCCGTGCTGCGCAGACGGGATGCACGTCGCTACATTGTTATGTAACACAGTGTAGAGCAGGCGTAGCATAGTCACCATAGAAACGGTTTCTTTCTACGGAAGAATAGACAAAGTGACAGTTAGTGGAAATCCGCCATTTTGTCGATAAAATCTGTTAGATGTCGATTCTTTCCCATTTCTGCTGTTGCTATGCTAGACCTGCAGAGCACCCAAAGATGACAAATTCAAAAATGTGCAATGTGCATTCTAACCAAATAAAAACGATATTAATCTAAGCAGAGTCCTACACTATTGTAATATTGACACTATATTTATTCTTATGTACATTCCATTTATTTAATTTTTGGATAGTCCCAAACAGGAAAAATGTCTCTTGGAACGACAAAAACAAAGCAAATCAATTTCATATTATTTGAGAGCTCTCATAAATTATTATTATTATTAGATCACTATTAGACAGTAACACGAATTTGTTTTTCTTGGTAGACTAAGTTAAGAAAGGACTCTACCGATTAAAGTAGTTCGTCTGCACCGACCCCAAATAAATCCCTAAGCTGATTAACTTTAAATTTGAGACTTCTGAACAGTTGCGGTTTGGTTGAGTAAATATACACATTTGAAAAAGCTTTAATGGTGTAATAATTTAATCATTAAAGCTTTTTCATTTTTGGGAATAGGTAAAAAAAATTAAACTGTATCTGTCAAGTTAAGTGGTGGATAGCCCATTCGGCACTTATCAGGAAGTGGTGAAACAGGTCCTTAACATACTTTAGTATAATAAATACGCAAGTGTCTGTCTGTTACCTCTTCACGGCCAAATAACTGAATCGATTTTGCTGAGATTTGGTACAGAGATACTTTGAGTCCTGGGAAAGGACATAAGATACTTTGCATCCTGAAAATATGTACGGTTCCCGCATGATTAATGAATTTTGGCGTCACCCAGTAACGTTAATAATAATATTGTCCACTACGCTAGCCTAATATGGATGGGGCATGTTATATAACTAGCTGAAGTTGCTTCGTTCGCGCAGAAATTCTGTTATCGCAAACATTTTTTCGTGATAAAAACTATGCGATGCCATTACTGTCGACTCAAAGTATTTTGATCAAAATCGGCTCAGTGGGTTATGTGTAAGGCTTTGTCCACATCTGTATCATTTTCAAAATGATCGCGATCATCGGGGCCTATCATGATATCGTGATCATTTTGCGTCCACACTAGCAATCATGATATTACGCTTCACTTCTTCTACTACTTCACTACACATCGCGAAAATGATACAGATGTGGAAAAAGCCTTGGTGGCACAATATTATACTTATAGAGTTTTTGAGAGTATATGTTTGTTATTTCTTAACGTCTAAAATCTAAATGGCTGTAGTGATTTTGATGTCGTACGAAGTTATCTAATCCTGGATTCAGTTTTGCATTCGGACATTGTAGGCTACATTCTACTGCAGAAAAACGAAGTTATGTAGCATGCCAAGTATCCTGAAACTTTATTGCACCAAATTTCATCAAAATCAGTTCAGCGTATTGGGCGTGAAGAGGTTTACAGACAGATACACTTTCGCATTTATGATATTAGTAAGGATGGATTAGTATGTTTACGTAATACAACGTAGGCGAATCAACATAAAAGTAATAAAGCAATAAAATATAATAAAAGCGACACAAAAAGACAGTAGCTTAATTAAAATATTCAAGGCCGGACATTTGAGGTTACGTGTTGACCCAAAACGTTAAAATCGATATTGCATTGAGTGGTGAAGGAATGTTGGATCGATTCCATACTCGGTTGATGCCACGTCAAAACAAATAATTGAATAGAAAAATGTTGATCGCTTTAAAATTGCTTAAATTTCTTTAAAGATTATAAAGGACTCTTTAAAATGAACCTCAGATTGTTAAATGATTTCAAAAGTCAAATAAGAAATTATTTGTTTTTCGGAAAAATTTACTATCTTTCTATAAAAAAATATTATATAGTTTTTTATAGAAAAACAGCCATTCTACGTTATTTGGTCAGGTTTTCATCATGATTGACTTGAAATAATTCAACCAAATAACTTAAGTTCGTGATATGCATGTGAATTGAATTAATCTGATGGTGTGCCATTAGTAATATAGTTTTGGTTATGACATAACGCACGTAATAATGTAGATACTCCATAGTCCATACTAATATTATAAATGCAAAAGGGTATCTGTCTGTGTGTTACCTCTTCACGTTAACTACAGAACCGATTTTGCTGAATTTTGGTTTTGAGATACTTTGAGTCCCCGAAAAGGACATAGGACAGTTATTATACCGGAAATATGTACGATTCTAGCGCGATAAACGAATTTCTGGAATTGCGGGCGTCATATAGTACGTATTATAATACTAAATGATGCCCGCAACTCCGTTGCGCCAAAACTCGTTAATCGCGCGGGAACCGTACATTTTTTCTTTCCCGGGACTCAAAGTATCTCTATGCCAAATTCAGCAAAATTGGTTCCGCGGTTTGGGCGTGAAGAGGTAACAGACAGACAGACAAACACACTTTCGCATTTATAATATTAGTATGGAATATCTTTTAAACACGTAAAACCAGAGTAGATTTGAAACGTTCAACGACCAAGCGACCTCTATTTAAAGCACGACGACATTCAACTATATTTATGAGTGTTTTCTAGAAGGCACATACCAAAGCTTTAAGTATATTGATTCGTGAGCTATCATATACAAAGTCAACAGGGTGACATTGGAACTCCATGGAGACAGTCAAGGACATCGCACAGATATAACAACAACTAAGCTACTTGCTTTAAGGTACAATTCCGTGCACGCGGTCGCGCACGACCTACGACTGTCGTCGGCCGCTCGCGACCATAGTTGCCATATAACTTTAACACGATCGCGCGGGGCCTACGACAGACGCTCGCGACCGACGACAGTCGTAGGCCCCGCGCGACCGTGTCAAAGTTATATGGCACGGTCGCGCGCGGTTTACGACAGACGTAGGCCGCGCGCGTCAGTCGCGGGCCTCGGAAGCGGTGCCATACATTTTCATACGCTGACTATGGTCGCGAACGGCCGACGACAGTCGTAGGTCGTGCGCGACTGCGATCGATCGCGATGCACGGAATTGTACCTTTAGGCTTTGGTTGTTTTGGACGTATTACTTTATTAAGTAATACGTCCAAAACAACCACGAACCTCGATTTCCACGATCGAGGTATTCCTCGATCGTGGAAAAACCAAACACAATAGCTTATTAATCCTTCGATCGGGAATTCTCGAAAATGCTATTGTATTCTATTGTTGTCGCAATCACCGGTGCTCGTACGGGGCTTGATGGGTTAATTGTTATCGCGGCCGCATGTGGCCGCTTGGGAGTTGAAACATTTACTAGAATGGTGACGACCTCCGTGGCTCAATGGTTAGTGTATGGCAACTCAAGCCGGGGGTCGCGGGTTCGAATCCCGCCGACGGAACAAAAAGTTTTTCAATGTTCCTGGGTCATGGATGTGTATTAAATATGTGTATGATATAATAAAAATCTTAAATATATTATGTATAGTATAAATATAAAAGTATTAAATATATTTCCGTTGTCTGGTACCTGTAACACAAGTCCTTCTGGTACTTAGCACGGGGCCAGACTGACGTGGTGTGAATCGTCCATAGATAATATTATTATTGTGTAAGGTATTCCTTGCTCACGGGCAATTAAACCCCGGACCTTTGGAAGGCATGCGTGGGGCCGAAGCCAACACGTAGAGGCCCGTTACACAGTCTTAATCTAAATGTTGTGTGACACTGGCCGGCGACTCTCCCTGTCCGCACTATGAGAGTACGACCAAGGAGAGCCAGCGGCCAGTGTAGGACTATTACAGGGAATGGATATTAGAAATGATACCAGGCTATGGGGGTGAGGTGCTAGTGGACTGGGTAACTGGGACTATGGCGTCTGCCGATACAATTTTGTAACATGTATAAAGTTGGCAGACGGTGACTCGCCAACTCTTTGAATGGGCCCCTCAAAATGGCCGCACGCATGGTGCACCGAGGCGGCAACATTGACAGAGCGGCTGAGGCAGGAGAGGTGTCGCTGGACTTTTAACGCCGATCATTTGCACCCTCAGAGGGTCCCATCACGTCAACCACTCGCCACTTACGCTTCACATCCTCCCTCCGAGCCGAAGCTCTCGCGACTCCACACTGACCGGCCGGTTAAGGCAAGGCAGAGGTAGAGCCTGATTCTCCGTCAGTGTTCACTCCGGCCGGCCGGTGAGGGCAAGCCGGAGATGGAGAACAGGGGCTTCCCTGGGAGCACTCGGGTTCGTGGGGTCGCTACTCCCCAACAGCTCGCCGCAAGCTGCCTGCGTTATTATTATTATTATTAATGATGCCCGCAACTTCGTTGCGCCAAAACTCGTTTATCGCGCAAGAACCGTACATTTTTCCGGGATAAAAAGTATCCTATGTCCTCTGCCGGGACTCAAAGTATCACCACACCAAATTTCAGCAAAATCGGCTCTTCTAATGTTGCGAGGGTCCATGGGCGACGTTACTTTCCATCAGGTGACCGGTTTGTTCGTTTGCCTTGTTTTATAAAAAAATTACATAAACAACGTCTAAAATAGCAATCCCTTTGGTCGGAAGATCTTTAAGGATTTAAATCATATTCAAATAATAATAATATAATAGCTCCCACCCCTGTTTCGTTGACGGTGTCCGGTTTCATTGAAACCAGGCTAGCTACGCACAATGAGTTTCTCGTTAGTAACATACAATATCATTGGCTACGCATTAGTAATTTTATAGTGCCCGTGTGTGCAGTACACAAGAGCACTCTCTATTCCTTTACTCTCATAACCCAGTGGGACGGAAGACCGACACGACTGGCAAGAGATCAGGTGCAGGACCGACTTTTTACATGCCCATCCGATGCATGGATCATCTTACTTGTCAGACAATCAGGTGATCAGCCTGCATTGTCCTAACCTAACTTGGAAATAACATGTTTCCACCGCGGGAATCGAACCCACGACCTCCGAGTCAAGAGCCGCGCTCTATACCCCTACACCACGGGGGCGTTCATATTCAAAGTATACGGCAAAACAACATTTAACAGGTCAGCTCAATTTCTAGGATTATATCCACCAAAAGAATGTACGAAAAAGCCCAACTTAATCCAGGTGTCACCCCCGAGGCTCAAGATTGGTTGACACTAGATTACCGACTAGTCTTGAGACTGGCGGCCGAGCTGTCCAATTGTTGGCAGCCAGCCATCGACTGTTTTAATCACTGAGAAAGGTCTTACCGATAAAATGGAGTGAATTATTTTTAAAACTAGTGTTTTAGAATTAGCTGTCTCTTGGGACTTTAGAATTGGAGGTTTTCAAAGTGAAAAGTTTAACAGCAATGTATTTTTCTTTACATCTTAAAAATGATAAACTCAGGTCTGGACAGGTGATCTGATCGAGGACTCGGACGAAGGAAGAGACCGCCAGTTCTAGACCTGGATCCCAAAAGCGTAAGACATAACTTACTTTCTGATGGATGAAACCATAGGTTCTTGGTAGTGCCTCGTGTACTTAGAATACCTGCGAATTTGTGTAGCTCTAAGTGTGACACTTGGTCAGGTACCAGGTACCAAAGTGGACAAAAAATGAGTCTTACTTTACTTATTTATGATGGCTAATATTTATACATAATTTGTAGATTATTGTTCTGAACTACGAGTAGTATCATGTAGTGTAAGACACTTTTCAATGACCAAAACTATTATCAGACGTTTTAAAAATAACTTTGTTGCTATTTTTTCTTCAAAGGCTTTATTTTTATTTTATAAATTAATATAACACCTTAGAAAACAATACGATAATTACAAGAATTTTTTTTCTACTAGCTGTTGCCCGCGACATTGTCCGTGTCAGCATACTGCATAGTATAATAACAAAGATGGATAATTTTCCCCTGTTTCCTTACCCAAATGGTAAAGACGGGACCTGACAATAAAATATTTCAGCCTGTCCGTCTGTCTGTCTGTCCATATCCAGACTGTACCTCCCCTTTCTAACATGTAGTGAATATTATTAAAGTTTGTGAAGCTCTACATGGACCTATACTCACTCTCACTCACTCACTCATAATGTGTAAAAATGTCTGTCTGTCTGTCTGGAACCTCTTCACGCCCAAACCGCTTAACCGATTTTGCTGAAATTTGGTACAGATAAACTTTCAGACAAAAGATTTGGAGACAAACGTGGCCACCATTTTTTTTAACACTTCGTGAACGAACGATTTTTGTTGGCTTTAACTCATTTTTGAACACCCAAACTCGTGACTGGTTTTTAGTTTCGGGTTCATACGCGTATATCCAGGATTCGTCACCTGATACGATGTTGTATACAACATTTGAGGATCCTGCGTCCTCCTTTCGAGAGTTCTGACGCACCAAGTAACGCGAGCCGCTTTTTGCTCTTCACAGAGCAAATGCGGTATCCATCGGGAAAACAAATTTTTTAAACCGAATTGTTCATGCAATATTATTTGTATTTGACTCATGCCAATGTCTAAAGTTGCCTGAATTTCGCGGTATGTCACATGTCGATCTTCCTCAACCAGCTTACGCACAGCATCAACGTTTTTTTGGGTGACTGCAGTTTTTGGACGACCTTGACGGGAATCATCACTGAGCTTGACACGACCACGTTGAAATTCAGCAAACCAGCGATAAATTGTGGTTTTGGATGGGGCTTCATCACCAAATGCAGAAATCATCCGGTCAACACACTGTTTTTGTAATAAATCATTGCTCTAGAATTTTCTCGAGTCAATTCCATTTTGTCAACGACTACACAAGTTTGACAAGACCTTGTGACAAGACCGAGATTTTTTTTTAAATAAATAAATGGTATTCGATTTTTAAAACCAAGGAGTTTTCAATTAAAAAGATTTTAATATGACAGGAACAGTGGAAGTATTCCATTCCCGATATTTTTAGTGCAGCCCATAGGCTGCACTAAAAATATTTACTCTTGTAATACAGTACATAACTGTATTACAAGAGGAAAGGAAGAGATCGTGTTCTTGTGTTTAGCGCACATACTTGGGCACTATAAATAACCCCTTTGGTTTTATTGACAAACTAACCACCAATAATCCACCACCAAGAAACCAGTCTGGGAGTCATTACTATTTAATATTTACCATTATACCATTACTTTGGGTAGGAATCAATTAAGAATCCTCTCCAGAAGCCTAACTGGGCACAGCAAGCTCAATAAGCACCTTAACATAATAGATGTTGGTAACATAACGATTCTGCAGATTCTGCAAGGAGGAGGACGAGACACCTATACACCTTCTCCTTGACCGTCCTGCTCTACTACAGAGCAGAATTAACAGGCACCTTGGTCGCTACGAATACTCATCCACACAACCACAGAGGAAATTCGTCGCACCAACTCCAACCACATCGTTCAATTTATGAGCAGCATTGGGTCCCCCAACCCAATGCTGCTCATAAAACTATTGTGACTCCTTCGCATTAGAGTACCGTTCCCAAGTTGGAACTTGGGGACGGTACTCTAATGCGAAGAAGTCACAATAGATTCTCAAGGGTCGCAGTGACATCAGGGCTACAATGACCTGCCTTCAGGATTAAAAAAACCATAACTATTAAAACTTCATCAAAATTGTCTATTTCAATAC
Source organism: Polyommatus icarus (assembly GCA_937595015.1). Taxonomy (NCBI): domain Eukaryota; kingdom Metazoa; phylum Arthropoda; class Insecta; order Lepidoptera; family Lycaenidae; genus Polyommatus; species Polyommatus icarus. The sequence continues at coordinate 6,142,546 of OW569341.1, read as the reverse complement.
ATATTTGAAAAAAGTGTATGTCCTCAACAGCGATGCTTATTAGTTAACAGTTTCACAACCAAAAACCCTACTAAATATATATAAACGCTAGTCCAAAACTTCAAAACCAAACATTACTTTACAAAGCAACTCATCTACGTAAACACAAATCAAAAATAAAACCGCCTTCGGAAAAAAACACCAGTAAATTATTCCTTAAATTAATGATGGTGATTTTAATAAAGTTTTGAGCGTGGGCCGCGCTTGGAATATTAATCACTTTTTATTTAGATCGCATCCTGAATCAATAATGGTTTAGAGGTTATAAATGCCAGCTATTTCAGTAAAACACGTGAATAGGGGAAGAAACGTATGTGGGAATCATCCCACATACATTATAGCTATTGATATCAAGTCTGTGAGTACATAGAGTCTAGTGAGTCTGTCCGTCTGTTACCTTTTTATGCAAAAATAAACTACATACAGACTAAGAGCAGGTATACATTGGGCGTTTTGGCGCGTTACTGGCGCGCTTGCATGTACAGTACTTCAATAAAATCCGGGGTTCTCAAAACACGCGTTGGCAAAGCGCGCGCTTCACGCCCAATGTGTACCTGCTCTAAGGGCGTTTACACAATATGTGCCACACACATTACTAATCCTTGTATTTCTATAGGCCCTTACACACGGCGCCGCAGCGGCAATCAGTATGCATGCTTGGATGAAATTTTATTTGGAGAAACTTTGGGTCCCGGAAAAAGATGTAGGATACTTTTTTATCTCAGCAAAATGTACGGTTACGATAAACGTATTTCAGCGCAACGGAGTTGCGGGTGTCGTTTAGTAAAAATATATTATTTTGAATAATAAAAACATAGCGTATCGTCTCTGTAAAGTGCTAGATCTAATATGTCTATAGATGGTAAAGAGGCAGTCATACTACAGTCATATGGTAGCAAGTATGTTATGCTAATAAAATTTAACCCTCCGCTGCGCGCTGGTGGACAAGAAACGTCTATCTAACGAAAATCCCTAAAAGACCCATGGCGGAATTTTAATCTTTAAACGGCCTTTGTAGTTATTATTATTAGGCATAGTTATATTTAAGTGTTAATTTAGCCACATATTTAAGTGCCAAAAAAAAAGGAGTTGCATTCATAAGTTCTGGCCATAGTAAAAACGAAACATCAGACTAGGCAATAGGCATACTTTTCCGATGCGCGGTAGAAAAAGAGGGAGATATTCTACTCTCTTTCCGTCTTACAAATTTTCGAACACGTCACGTGATGCTTAAGGCCGCTAAAGAAGTTTTTTTCAAACTAGAAAACATTTTAAAAAAGAAACAATTTATCAGGTCAGCTTGCAGTGATGGAAAGTAATATTTCTCCTTAACCGACTGCATTTACCGGTCGCATTTCTTACGGCACTCATTTGACAAAATCTATCTCGACATTAATAACCTTCGTTCGGTGTTAAATTTCGATTTTTCTTATTATAAACAATCAGTCGAAAACCGACCCTATTCCCACTACAAAAAACACTTATTTACCTTTCAATACATTCGAGCTTTGAATACTACTAATACTAGCTAATATGAGCCGTGGAAAGCAAACACTATATTCAAAAAATGGCGCCGACACGCGAATATGCCCCTTACAATTAGCCGCATAAGAGCGATTGTTACGTCGAGCTTCATAACAATTATAACGTAATCGAATTCGGACATTTGTGTTCGATGCACACATTTGCAATTTTTCCTCATCTCCCAATACGATCATTGAAAAACGAGCTCTAAATTGACGGCATAAAGTTGAATATTACGTAAAAGAAAAAATATACTGTAAATGTGACTTGTGAGACTGTTAGCGTGCATTCGCTTTCCCAGCTTACATTCTTAGGGTTGGAAAATCATAAGAATTAGCGCTCCAAATCGATTCCTATGTGCTCACGTTAGGGTTTAAATTCCTTTAGCCGTGTTAGTGGAGTTAGGTCGTGTCGGAGGTCACGGGGAGCGGCGGCCGAGGGCTCAAAGGGGTAGGGTGCGGGGGGCGCGCGGGGCAGCTAAAGGCTTTCCAGGTCTACTACGTTAGTGGCACCGCGTCCGTCGAGTCGCCCGCACGTATGGCGCGCTATGGAACGCGCGGGCAAATTTCGATTTTTTTTAAGTATTATATTTATATACCCTAACACTACCCTTAAGACTCTGTGTGTGTGACTTGGACGTATTTGGGATTGGTAGCGGGAGGTAACAACCCACGACTATATGACCTAGTTATAACTTAGTTATAATGTATAACTTATAAATATTGATACTATAGACGTTGTGAAGGCGCCGTATGCACAAATTGTATACAAAATTGCAGTTTTCGTATACGGTTTGGTGTTTGTGCTTCTTATGTAATCGCAAAATATGTTTAAGTCCAAACACGTACAATTCTTTGAGATACACGTAAGCTTACATTTCAGCTTACAAATGTCAATTTAAACCTGAATGTAACTTTCAATTCGATTAAAATATAAAAAAAAAACTTTAGGCTGTATAGCATTAGATGTTTGCATGTTACGATTATTGTGAAAAAAAAAACATTTGGCGCGCGGCAAAACCCGGGTAAAGCAATGGCGGGAAAAGGTGTGCGTATTAAAATTTCATTAAGGCTGTACTAGCAACAAGATCCTTTATTATGGAACGGATAACCTGAACTTAGAGCGTTGACCTATTAACATTAAATTTCATTTGGTAAAACGTAATGTCAAAGTAACAATCGATTGAAGTTAAATTTGAGCTTTCTGGGGTGAATTTTATATACGGGTTTTGGCGATAAACTAAATATTTAATTTATCGCCAAATTAATAAATTGATCTAAAGGATCATGTGTATAAAATTCTTGTGTATTTGTTGCTAAACTCCTCCAAAACGGCTGGACAGATTTTGATGAAAGTTTGTGAAAGGCATGAAAATCGACCGACGGATCGGATCATTTTAATTTATATCATATGAATTATGGGCATATCATATATTTTATAAATTATATAAAATAGTCAAGCAATGGATTATTAAAATTTCAAACTAAAGTCTAATTAGAGCAGAATATACATGGAATAATAAAGAATCTTAATGGAAATTCTTATTCGGAAAGTTGCAAACTTGTATAACGTAGATCTACGTTTAAGCACTCCCAACTAAAAAGATAACAGGAACGGAATGCTGACGCTAATTATGATTAATGAAATAAAATATCAATCTTTGCTTGAGGCTACAATTCTAGTTTCAAAACTCAAATACGGGGAGAACTGTTTAAAGCTGTAAGTTCGCCATTTTTGTTAACGAATTTCATAATATTATAATACTTTTTTTATGTGTGTGAGTGTGTGTGTGTGATTGTGCTATAAGACTAGTTTTGTTAACGTACTGTAAAAACTGCGCCGAAATACATCTAGGACGCGGGAACTTTCCGAGATAAAAACTATTCTAGGTCCTTTTCCAGAATTCAAAATATGTTCATACAAAATGTCATGAAATTTTGTTTAGCGCTTTCTAAACTATTATTATTTATTTTTAATTATTATATAATATTATTAAATTGTTATAATCTATTATATATAAATCTCCTGTCACGATGTTTGTCCGCGATGGATTCCTAAACTACATAACCGATTTTAATGTTTCTTTTTTTTTAATGTGTCCTTTTTTGCAACTTGAGATATCTCTCAAGTTGCTTAGATCTTTAATTATAGTCGCAATTTTATTTTATTGCAAATTATTTGTCTATAAAGAGCGACCATGTTGTTTATGCGACGCCGCTCACGGGATAGCGATGGACGTTGCCATGGTGACATACCTTTTTTTATATCTATGGACGCTTCATACCACGTCAGTCTGGCCCCGTGGTAAGTAGCTGGTTTTTTTAAATACTTATTTAGTCACTAATTCAATAAAATAATACGGGCGATATACTTTATATAATATGGCAAATAAACGTTTGCCGGGACAGCTAGTATAATATATGATATTGTTAAAAAGTGTATTGCAGTGTAGTTTTGAAATTCACAATTTTTTATATAAATAAGTTTTCTGAGCATACAAAATCAAGTAGCTAGGATTTAAAAAGACATTGATATAAAAATGTTAATCCAGTTTGTACAACACATCGCCAGCACAAATCGAAGCGAAACAAGTTTGTTTGAGATTAAATCGAACTTGTTCTCAAAGGATAACGACGCCGTTAAAATAATTGCATTCTAAGGGTACAGCCTCTATAGCTCAGCTGGTGAGCTATATAATTGTTCTATGAAAACGAGCTATACAATTCTCCTATAAAAAGAGTTGGTTAAGCTGTTAGGTTTTATTTTTAGGTTGTGCAGAATATGCAATAAGTATAAAATATTTATATCCATACTTCCATATCCATGCTAATATTATAAATGCAAAAGTGTGCCTGTCTGTCTGTCTGTCTGTCTGTCTGTCTGTTACCTCATCACGCTCAAACCGCTGAACCGATGCTGTATGGCATGAAGATACTTTGAGTCCCGGAAAAATGTACGACTCCACCGCGATTAAACGAGTTTTGGCGCAACGGAGATGCGGAAGTCATCAAGTTGTACATAATATATTATACTAGCCGACAATCCTAATAGTTATAATAGTTTGACGACCTCTGTGGCTATTGAGCCACAGGAAGGGAGCAAAAAAGAAACCGGTTGAGTATGTGGCAGATCAAGCCGGGGATCGCGGCCGCATGTGGCCGCTTGGGAGTTGAAACATTTACTAGAATGGTGACGACCTCCGTGGCTCAATGGTTAGTGTGTAGCAACTCAAGCCGGGGGTCGCGGGTTTGAATCCCGCCGACGGAACAAAAAGTTTTTCAATGTTCCTGGGTCATGGATGTGTATTAAATATGTGTATAATATAATAAAAATCTTAAATATATGTATAGTATAAAAGTATTAAATATATTTCCGTTGTCTGGTACCTGTAACACAAGTCCTTTAGGTACTTAGCACGGTGCCAGACTGACGTGGTGTGAAGAGTCCTTAAGAAAAAAAAAGAAAATAAAAAAATAGTTATTAATCATAAAATTCAAAAAACAAATCCTAATCTCGTCTATGAAATATTCCCCAAACTTATACGATCACGTAAAGATCTGCGGGGCTAAAATGGTCGCTTTGGAGAATCACATTATGAATCATAATATGAATTATTTTTTTTTAAATCGCAAAATTGACACTGTATTGGCAATTCAGATGTCTAAATTCATAGTAATTCGACATTTGTGAGTTTGACAGTTTTGACAAATCATTTTGTGAATTGTATGAGAGGAATTGCTAATTGTGACCATTTTAGTCCCGCAGAATAATCCAAATCGTTCTCGGGTATAAACGAAACACAAATGGTTCTTGTCGCATCTTCAAATGATTTTGAAATGCAAAATTTTATTGGTGTTTAAATATATTTATACGTAAAATTATCGTCAAAAATAGCTAGTCATTTCAAACCTCTACGAAATTTCGTAGCTCGTAGCACTCGTAGCTATTCGTAGAGGCTCTACGCCGTAGCATCGTAGCTCTACGGGATGACGTAATAGTTGGTTTTCGTGATTTAATATGTCGAGCTGGCTAATAAAAATGACATCCAGTATTTTTCATTTTCTTATACTAAAAGAAAATACTACTTTCACTCGTTTTTAGTCGTTAATATTCAATTCTGAAGGTAATAAAATACATCTAGAATTTATGACAAAAATTATGTAACTGTTGTAGGCATTTTATGAATTCATTGTTTTTAAGTACTAATTTATTAATCTAAAACGAAAACTGAAAAATATTAGTATAGTTTCTGTATTAACTAAAAATTTAAATTTGATATTTTAACATGGTCTACTCCCGCAATCACAGGCGAATATTAATTACTTTACAGCCCCCCTAGACAAGTGGCAAGCGATTATCGTAAACGCTAACGTTAACGCCACAAAATGAATGCAATTTCACATAAGTCATCGCTTCACTAGCGTACACTAATGTCAAGTCCCATACATTCTGTAGCGTTAGCGTTTACGATGATCGCTTGCCGCTTGGCTAGAGGGGCTGTAATTTAATGAGGACTTTGCCTTAAGCCTCATACATTATCTGCCAACTCTTTATTAAATTAAAGGTTAATCATAATTAAATGTCTCTGAGTGCGGCTATTAGTATTAAAAAGTTGGAATTTTATAAGTTTCTATAAGAGTTACGCCAAAATTCCTTTATCGCACGGGAATATTACATTTTTTGAAATAAAAAGTATCCTATAGTCTTTTCCAGTAACTCAAAGTATTTCATGCAAAATTTTAGCAAAATAGGTTCAGCGGTTTGGACGAGAAGAGGTAACAGACAGACAGACCGACAGAGACACTTTCGTATTTTTAATGTTTTTTTTTCCTAGCCTATGCTGTCTCACTGCTGGGCAAAGGCCTCCCCCAAGGTCATTGTCCTCGCTCCTGTGCCACCGCTGGCCAGCCTGGCTGGTATGCTTCCAGCTCATCGCGCCATCTTTTTCTAGACCGGCCGCGGCGGCAGCGTCCATCTTCAGGTACCCACTCTGTTGAGATCTTTGCCCAGAGGTCGGGATGCATGCGGCTTACGTGTCCCGCCCAATCCCATTTCAACTTTGCTGTTTTTACTCCTACGTCCTTGATTCCCGTTTTTGAACACAGTATGGTGTTTCTCATTTTATCGAGAAGCTTTACTCCTAGCATACTGCGCTCCATCTCTCGTTGGCATACCCCGAGTTGGGACTTTTGCAAATCGGTCAATGACCAAGTTTGTGCACCGTAGGTTAGGACGGGCAGAATGCACATGTCGACGAGTCTTCGTTTCAGGGAGATAGGTAAATCCCCCTTCATCAACGTCTTCATGGACCAGTAGCTCCTCCAGGTGTTTTCGATTCTGCGATCGACTTCCTTCCCATGTCTATTTTCAAAGGAGACTAACTGGCCCAAGTAGATGCACTCGTCCACATATTGCATTTTTTACTCGTCTACCTCGACCCTGCGCTTCGTGCTATTGGTCATTATTTTAGTTTTGGACCTATTCATTGCTAGTCTCACCTCGAGGCTTGCGGCGTTCAGGTCTTGGAGCATTCTTTGTAGTTCCGCGGCTGTGGCAGGCATTTTTAATGTTAAAGTATAATATTCCTTCGATCGGAGGTTCTAGGAATTCCCACTGTATTTTTTTTTGTTCTCGCGATCACCGGCGCTCGCGCGGGGCCTGAAGGATTAAAGTACACAATATAATAGTAAATAGTATAATAGAAAACATTAATATTATAGTATATAACAATAAGTTGGTATGAATGGACCAAGGGTTATATGGAACTGTAACGCAGGCTTTTTTTTTGGTCTAGACCTGTCAGTATCCAGCTCAAATTTTCCCCAATTTCCCAAAGAAAAACGTCGCTGATAAAACAACTGTGCCCCAAATTTGAGTGAATTTTTATTCTCACTATTATGACAGGAATGTAGGTTGCGTTAAATTTTTTATGAACCCTCCTTTTGTATGATTCGGGCTTGTGTAGCGACGGAATAAATTTATAGTTATTTATTTATCGCTATATCAATCAGAATCTGCGTGATATAAAGTTTATTATCAAAGTTTCAAACTTTGATTTTGTCTCAAAAACTCAAATAAGTAAAAGGTGAGATGAAACAAGAACATTTCTTTTGTAAATTCAAAACAGATATAAACATTTTGCAGCACTAATAATTCACTTTAATTACAGCACTTATCATAAACTTTCCCGGGACTTAACGGATTTAAGTCCCGGAACAGAACATAATATGGTACTTTTTATCCCGGAAAAATGTACCGTACATTTTTCCCTCGCGATAAACAACAGACTTGCGGGCATCATGTATTTATAAATGTTCTTTATGGATACAAAGATCAAAACATGCAACGTATGAACTCTTTACTGCGAATTCTTTATTCAACGTTTAGAGTTTTAATGTTCTCCTTTTTCTATCTCGTTTGCGAGGGCTCTCTGCAAAGACGAACCCGATTCGACCGATCGAATTAAGCCACGACTTTAAACCTACTTCTCTAATGAGGTAAATAGAAGTATTGAATTTCTATGAGCTGCAAGGGTATGTTTAGAAAGCGGACGGGCAGTTTGCTTAATGCTATATTAGGTGAAGGTATAAAAGCGAATATATAAAACGTTTTCTTTACTCTACATTATAATTGTCACTCATTTAAACATTAACCCTCTTACTAATAAACGCTGTATAAGCTTTGAATAGTTATACAGTGTTTTGTCTTCTTCAATCCAATTAAAAATGTTGTGTGACAGGAACAAAACACTGTATAACTATTCAAAGATTATACAACGTTTAATACCCCCTGTTAGGCGCTACGATTAAGCAAACTTGTACTTAAGCTAGATGGCGCCCGCAGCTCCGTTGCACAGAAATTCATCTATCACGCGGGAACCATACATTTTTCCGAGAAAAAAATGTCCTAAGTCCATTCCCGGGACTCAAAATCTCCACGTGAAATTTCAGAAAAATCGGTTCAGCGGTTTGGGCGTGAAGTGGTGACAGGCAGACACACTTCCATATTTATAATATTCTATACTAATAAACAATAGATATTGTCACCTCATTTAAAAATTTAGGCACTATGGTTAAACAAACATACAGTTAAATTGATGCATATTTCCCTCCAACCTAGAATATTAAAGCATCGATAAACAATATACTGATGAACTTTTTCATTCATTTTAAAATAAACAGCGAGCATTATTGATAACAATCTATTCAAAACAGAAAACGCTCGGTTTAGTGAAAAATGTTTAGTAAATACCAAATTCAGCAGTTCCAAATATTATGGAATTTAGCCCGGAATATATTTTGAAAATATACCAAACTTTTATCTAATGAAAGACGACCATTGGATGGAGTCCAAAAATAATTGGCTATGTGCTAGTTTCAAAACGCCGAGCGATGTAGTAAGCTCATAAGGTCTAGTTCATACTATCGATAATTATATTTTTGTATGAGATGACGCCCGCAACTCAATGACGTCAAAATTTATCTATCGCGCGGGAAACGTACATTTTTCTGGTATAAAAAGTATCCTATGTCCTTTCCGGGACTTACCCAAGGACCATACCAAAGGACAGGGTCCAAATTGGGCTAATTTTAAAAGTGCCGGCCAACGCAAATAAATCCATTATTTTAATAGAACATAATCTAAGGAATAATTTTTATTATTACACCAAAGTTCTAAGTCAAGTCTCCGAGTTGTTATTCAAGGTCAAACTTTTTTTTATAACATGTAATAAAACTTATTTTATTAATGAAAAGTAAGAAGGAATCGATCCCAACGTCCCTATCCGAGTCATAGAAAAGATTAGAGGCTAAATACCTAAAAATTATTTGTAAAAATTGACGGACGGAGCCACAGGAGCCACAACATTACATCCGCGACTCCATCGGCGGTCGCCTGCTGTTTGGGGTATAGCAGACTCGTCTTGGGGGAAGGTTAATTTACCTTCCATCCGTCAATTTTTCCAAATCATTTGTAGGTATTTGGCCTCTAATCTGTTCTACGACTCGGATAGGGACGTTGGGATCGATTACTTATTACTTCTAATTAATAAAATAAGTTTTATTACATATTGTTATAAAAAAGGTTTGACCTTGAATAACAACTCGGAGACTTGACTTAGAACTTTGGTGTAATAATAAAAATTATTCCTTAGATTATGTTCTATTTAAATAATGGATTTATTTGTGTTGGCTGGCACTGTTAAAATTAGCCCAAAATTGTATGGACGTTGGATCTTGTCCTTTCGGCAAAATGGGTTCTCTATTTGTGCGTAAAAAGGTAATAGTTTAGACACACTGTCACATTTTTTATATAATAAAGCTTCGTAAGCTCTCGACTGTACCGAGTCAAGTTCTAAACTGAAATCGTTATTTATTTAGCTAGCAAGTTAAATCAATTAGCAAGTCCACTGACAAATGACGTCACGATGACAGTTGAAACGTGCGGGCATGGCTCTAAACTGTGTGCTCGACATTAGCAGCACAAAAGACGGCAAATAGCTCATTATCGTCATTGTTAGCGACACAAAGAAATGTGTTTTGTTTCGCAGTAGCGGGAGTCCGCGACTTTACGTGATTTTTACAAATAAATATAATATTATTTGGTTTGTATTACATAATATTAATAAAAAATTAACACAGGTACACTTATGTACAGGGTGTTATAAAACTAAGTGATAAAACTTTTGGGTGTGTAATGTGTAAGAGTTCCCTATCGCCTTTAGTTAGTAATTGAGTTCAATGTCAAAGTAGAGGTGCTAAAAATGAACCTTTTTCCACTTATGTATGGGAAAATTCTTGACGCTGGGGTGCTTGCACATACATAACAAAAAAAATGTTCTTTTAGAGCTGTCACTTCCAGAGTAAACTCTATAAGGGACACATAAACACCCTAAAGTATTAATGTGTTCCTTGTAGAGAGTCCATTGTGAAAGTAGCAGCGCTGAAAGACCAAAAATTTTTTTCACTTTTGTATGGGGAAACTCGTGACGCTGGGGCGCTTGCCCATAAAAAATGGTATTTCAGCGTTGCTTCTTTCACAGTGAACTCTTTACAAGGAAAACGTACACACCCAATATAATCACTTAGTTTTGTTACACCCTATAATATATTATAGTCAGTCAGTCAGTCTGTTTTCAAATAGGTGTTAGATGTTGCTCGCATTTTGTTGCAGGATTCGTCCACGTAGATTGGAGTAGTAGATTATTATTAACAAACTGTCATCTGATTTTTCCCGAGACTTATCTCCATATCAAATTTAAACAAAATCGGCTATGCCTAATGTCTTTTGCGCGAAGAAACAGATCATTTCTTGTAATAAAACATAAGTCGAAACTATAGAGTGTACAAACTTTTTTCTTTCGAACATCGAAATGTATCATCCGTTAAAAATTTTATGCTTAAGTGCAGCGGTCGGCAACCTTTTGGTTAAGGTGGCAAAACAAACTAAAGGCGGGCCGCAGACCTCATACTCGAATTAACCTTAGAAGCTCAATAATCAATATACCTACACATATTGAAAGGAAATAAGTTTTTATTAAAAATGGCACAAACAGCTACGTACTTTAGTGGCGATAACTACTAGCAGTATTAGAAAATATTGTTTTTCATACACATAACTTATTCACAAAACATTCACGGGCCGCAAGTAAGACGTTCGCGGGCTGTATGCGGCCCGCGGGCCGCGTGTTGCCGACCGCTGCTTTAGTGTATGCGAGGTGAAAAATACAACAGCAAGAGAAGGGTAGGATAAGAAGTTATGAACTTACACAGATAAACTTTTGCGGATTAATTCTTTCTTATTTTAGAATATTTTGCGGCGCGAGAAGTTCGTAGGAACAGTTTAATGAGGATAATTTTGAACATAAACAAGGCGTTGTTTAAATTCTAGGAATTTTATTTTAAACTTAGATGTTTATTCAGTTTTAGATGCTCTTAAAAACTAACTTATATTTTATATTTTGACTAGTTTCATAACACGGCTGTAGGTACTTTTTTACCCTCTTAGGGGTGTGAAGTCACACAAGTCCTCGAGAAATTACAATGGAACCAGATCTGACCAGTAAATTCCTCCATCTACATTGATGACAGAATTTTTGTTAGTCTCTCTAAAACTCCAGAATGGCTAAACAGTTTTGGATAATTTTAGTCTTAGTATTCGTGGAAGTCCAGAGGTTTATACGGTGCGAAAATTTAGATTTTAGGAAGTTAATGGGTCATCTAGTTATATTATATTAATTATTATATAGTCTGAATATTCATATTCCCCCATCAACTAAGCTATAGACCATGCACATTGCACGGGTTGTCTAAATATAAACCATTGACGAAGAACCCTCTAAGGTTAAAACTTAGTCATGAAAGAAAGGATAATGTCCAAAGTCAGCTTACTTTCAGTCTGGCGAGTGATCAATGACTTATAAAAGACCATACCATAAATAGCGAAATGTCAAATCATGCCCACATTAGCGTGGTGCGTGTGTTGACCGGAAGTCGCCATATTTATTAATAGCCGACGAAGGGGTTTGGCATATTGATATATTACCGGGAACGGGAAGTGAAGAAACTAGGTTTGGGGAATTTGTATTAAAAATCTCGAAAATTCTGCTTTAGGCTCAATTTATGCTTTGAACGTGCGTTGTAGCGGCCAAACCGCTCGTTCGCACAGAGGCTTATCCAGCCTTAGATAATAGTTCTAAGAAGTTGCCATGTTTTTCGATAGGAATTAGTTCTGATTCACCAACAAACTTTTTGTAATTTCCATTTGCAACCCAACACATTTATTGTAACAACACAGGTATATTATGTAGTTCCACGTCGCTAAGTGCTTTTTTAAATGAGTAATTAAAAACTGAACTTTTTTAATATACAAGAATACACACATTTCATTGACAGACTTACCAGTCGCAGTCATGCAGCCTATTCCAAATTTAAAATATCTTTTTTTAAATGCATCGCACCGCGCAGGTTCGGCCTCATATGGAATATTGTTCTCATCTCTGGGCAGGGGCGCCAAAATACCAACTGCTCCCTCTGGATCGTATCCAACGAAGGGCCGCTCGAATTGTTGACAGCAATAGTGTTTTAAACAGCTTGGACCCCTTGGAATTACGCCGAGATGTAGCTTTACTCTGCATCCTCTATCGGTTGTATCACGGGGAGTACTCTGAGGAATTGTTCGGAATCATACCACCTGCAACTTTTCGCCGTCGTCCACGCGAAAAATATACCATCCTCATCACCTTGATGAGTGGCAGTCTTCCACAGTGCGTTTTTTGCGTAACTTTCTGCCGCGCACTGTAAAACTCTGGAACGAACTGTCACCAGCAGTATTTCCGGACCTATACGACCTGCAAACCTTCAAGAAAAGAGCGTATTCCCTCTTAAAAGGCCGGCAACGCACCTGCAGCTCTTCTGATGTTGCGAGTGTCCATGGGCGACGGTAGTTGCTTACCATCAAGTGACCCGTTTGCTCGTTTGCCCCTTTATTTAATAAAAAAAAACGCCTAGTCACGTTGCAATATAAACCGACCCTTAACCGCGTGCTTTAGTATTATAAAATATAAATGATCATGGAACTAGTTATGTGAACTTTAGTAAATTATAATTATTCGTAATCCTATGTTCGTTACATAAGCCGTCTTCGTGGCTTGGAATATTAAATGTTTCGCTAAGATGAACTAATAATGAAAATTGCGAATTAAGGCAGAGAGTTCATGTATTTTGTAATAAAACTAGTGGACCCGACAGACGTTTTGTTGCCGGGCTTGTCAGTATAAAACATCTGAGGAGCAGCCCAAATACAAAAAATCGTCCAAGTCGGTCCAGACGTATATAATTATAGCCGTACAGTACAATTATATAAATAAAGTTATCAATATTTATAGTTATACTAGCTATCCCGGCAAACGTTGCTTTGCCATAATATATTTGCCATATTATTTTATCGAAGTGACTAAATAGTATGTCACCATGGCAACGTCGATCGCTATCCCGTCGCACAAAGTACAATGGTCGCCGTCAGTCTCAGGTTGTAATAATTTACTATTATTTATTCAACAAATGCACTTATCAATATATAAAGTACCGAGTAGCCGATTCTCAGACCTACTGAATATACATGTAAAATTTGGTAAAAATCAGTAAAGCCGTTTCGGAGGAGTTCGTGGACTAAAATTGTGACACGAGAATTTTATATATAAGATGAATAGGAAAGGAGTGTGGCTATATAACCTACCAATGTTTTTTGATGACGTAGGGGAAAACCTTTATGGGTGCCCAGGGTTGGGGGTGTGCTTCAGTTAGTTGCACCCCGTGGGTATGTAAGACTGGCCGGCGAGAAGTACTAACAAACCTTTTTTTTTTTATCGCAGGGGAAACCCATTATGGGTGCCCCGGGTTGGGTACCCCGGGGGTATGTGACACTCCTACTCACTAAAACCACCTGCGGTTCGCCTTCAGCCGTATAAGGAGGGATATCCCGGATCTAACAAACACGGGACAAGTACTAACAAACCTACACTTACCTAAACTAAATAATATTATGGCACAAGTTTTAAATATTTTGGCATACAACAAAAATTAAAAACATAATCCATAAATTAATATTCTGTCTGCCTGTTTGTTACCTCATCACGCCCAAACCGCTAAACCGATTTTGTTGAAATCTGGTATGGAGATACTTTGAGTCCCAGGAAAGAAGATAGTTTACTTTTTTATCTCGGAAAAATGTACGGTTCCACCGCGATAAACGAATTTTGGTGCAGCGGAGATTTTGTATAATATTTTACGGTCAAATTGAGAAACCTCCCCTATTTTGAAAGGCGGTTAAAATAGAATTCTCTTTATAATGCAGCCTCGGCTTTATTCCTGAATATTTAACTCGTGATCAAGTTTAGTGAGATTAATTATAAAATAATTCGATTTCGTCTGCCAGTAATTAAATTCGGGTTTGGCTGGAAGTGCTAACGTTGGCTAACTTGGTACTGTTAAATGTATGTTTGTTACGATTTTATAATGAAATAGCCAATCCATACTAACATTACGAATGTCTGTTTGTAACCTCTTCACGCCTAAACCACTGAACCACTTGTGATGAAATTAGGTATAGTAATAAATTCCGGGAAAAAATATAGTATAGTCTTTGTTCGTAAACGAAAAGTTCTTGCACGTTTCGTAGCAGAGGAAGCAAAAATATAGTCTATGATCTTATTTTATGCTGTAGGTATTGTTAGGTCAATATGAGCAGTCATAGCTTCTTTACAATAAAATATTATATAGTAGCAAATTTGAATTCAAAACTTACCCCAAAAAAAAACTATAAAGCAAATAGAAATCAAAATTTGATTCGAATAAATTAATGTTTCGTAATAGCGTTATTCGAACATAAGATTTTTATCTCCTTGAAGAAAAAAAGAAAAATATAAAAGTCTTTATTGTTCTGGTTTTAATGAAATTTCCCCTAAAATTGGGGAAGTTTTGAGAACCGAAGTAATATACGTTTTGAATGACGACAAAGTTAAATAGCGTATTAACGAATTTGTTTAAGGTTTTCTTAGATTTTTGTAACTTACGAGTAGATACACAATATTTTTTTAATTATATTAATATTAGAATTTGATGACATATTTGCCGCCACGGATCGAAGTTGTATTTAAATTTGAAGTTAGGAAAACGATAACTTTTTTACGCATTTTTTATCAGATTCAGATTCTAACATAGGCTACATTTCATTACACTAATGAGTAAGTTTCAACATTTAGGTCTAAATAATAGTTCAAGTCAAGAGTACCTACTTTTTAGAACCCTTCTACTATAATTTAAGCTAAATTTTACATTTTAAAACCTTATCTCGTGAGATCCAAATCTACTTATGAGAGGTAAAAGAGTAATTACATTAATGTACAGAGGCGTCCAAGTCACACATTACACAAAGTCTACAGAGGGTACAAAGCATAATTTTTGTTTGTTTAGTTTTGTAGCTAGGAATTTTGTTTATAATTTGACGAGTTTGAGAATATACTAGAAGAATATTTAATTAAAAAATGCTACGAATTAGCATGTTAAGATAAGATTTTCAATATTACATTGTTTTTGATTTGATATTCTAACTCCCTCATTAATAAGAAGATTAATACTGTGTTAGCTAACATAGTATATTCTATCCAACTAGGATAATAAAGTTATACAATGTTCTGTTTTATAGTAAAATGTGTTACAGAAGTGGCATACTAGACATGGACAAAACGATCATAACTATAAAGTATATATAGTGTATATATTTTGTAGTGGATTACTAATAAAAATATTATACATCTTAGCGGAGAGTTAACAAAGTAATGTCGAACTAAATGCTCGGACTGGTCATTTTATTCTTGTTAAACAAACCTAAAATAACAAATTCCTTTTATTTTTTGATTTGTGGTACTTGTATGTTATAAATGTTGTCCTCAGGCACAAATATTATTGAATATACAAGTTTTCGGTACACATACAAGTCAATTATGTAAACATATCATTAAACATAAGCGATAGATGAATAACGACAATGACACGGGAATGGATGAACACTTTCTACGAGTGCCAAGAATGGGGGTGATTCTATCGATGCTCGGACTATGGGGGCTGCGGTGTCCGGTGCTGGGACTGTGGGGGTCGTGGAGTCCGATGGAAGGGCTGTGGGGGCCGCGGAGTCCGATACGGGGACTGTGGGGGTTGAGGGGATTCTGGGGAGTGTGGTTGGTGCTCATGATGCTGGCGGTTGTGGAGGGGAGCGAGTTTCCAGAGCGGGAGTGCTGTGATCCTGTGTATCCACCGAATACAGCGACTACTGCGGCGGCGCCGGTCACCCATCCTGTCAGCAAGGTCTCAGGTATGTTGCTTAACTTTTTTGTAGTATAGGATCCGTGTACAACGAAGGTTAAGCCTGGTTTTGCTAGTCCGAAACTAGTAGGTTATTTACTTGTGCTGCCACCTATAGTGGCTGTAAAGGGAACGTACATTTCTAAAACATTGTTTTAGTACAAAGCTTAATTCTTAATCTATACTAATATTACGAGTATAAAGCGGAAGAGTTTGTTAGTTTGTTTGTTTGAACGCGCTAATCTCAGGAACTACTGGTCCGATTTAAAACATTCTTTCAGTGTTAGATAGCCTATTTATCGATGAAGGCTATAGGCTATATTTTATCACGCTAAGACTTATGAGAGCGAAGAAATAGAGGAAAATGTGGAAAAACGGGGAAAATTATGTGAAAGGGCATACTTGAACGCGCTAATCTCAGGAACTACTGGCCCGATTTGAAAAGTTCTTTCAGTGTTAGATAGAACCATTTATCGAGGAAGGCTATAGGCTATATTTTATTACGCTAAGACTAATAGCAGCGAAGAAATAGAGAAAAATGTGGAAAAAACGGGGAAAATTATATGAAATGCTTATTTAGTAATAGTTTGAACGCGCTAATCTCAGGAACTACTGGTCCGATTTGAAAAATTATGTTATAATCTATACTAATATTATAAATGCGAAAGTATCTCTGTCTGTCTGTCTCGCTTTCACGCCAAAACTACTGAACCGATTGTAATGAAATTTTGTACACAGATAGTCTAAAGCCTGAGAAAGGACATAGGCTACTTTTTCACTGGAAAAATGGGTTGTAAGGGGGTGAAAATGCGTAAATTTGTTCAAATTAAGTTATTTTCAAAAACTCATAACAGATGGCGCCAAGAGTCGCCTAGATCGCGCTATCGCTTGCTCATGCGTATTTCTATATGAGGTGGTACCATGTCAAATTACGTTTATCGATTCTTTTGATTGTTATACACGTAGTTTAAAAACTCACCTACCAACATAGATATCAGAAACAACAGCACCAAAACTACTGAACCGATTGTAATGAAATTTTGTACACAGATAGTCTAAAGCCTGAGAAAGGACAAAGGCTACTTTTTAACTGGAAAAAAGGATTGTAAGGAGATGTTTATGCGTAAATTTGTTCAAATTAAGTTAGATGGCGCCAATAGCCGCCTAGATCGCGCTATCGCTTGCTCATACGTATTTCTATAAGAGGTGGTACCGGTGGTAATGTTGAATTAGGTATGCGATTCTTTCGAGTTTCGATTATTATACACGTTATTAATTAACTCACCCACCAACATAGATAATATCAGAAACAACAGCCTACTAATGATAAATATTAAATAGTTTATGGGTAAAGTCATAGAGTACTGGTCTCTGGTAAAGCTAAAATTGTGTAATGGAGGGCTAAATAAGCTTTAAAATTTGGTATAAAAAAAGTTTAATTAAAAAAAATATATTATGTGCACACTGCACAGCTATTTCGGGTATTTTGATTTGAGGGATACCAGGGTTTTAAAAAGCTTTTAAATTTGACACCAATTTTGATGACAGCGCGCGCTATGAACTGAAGTCAACGCGGACGAAGTCGCGGGCAACAGCTAGTGTGTCAATAAGTTTTGTGCGTCACTCGTCTTCACGCATAAGTATTGAGTATGTTATTCCTAAATACTACGATTACTAATTATTATTATTCTTCGAATTATTTATTTATTCTTCGAATTTGCGAACACTTATATAAATTACCCGCGATCACTTCTTTAATATTATCCACATTGTCAAAAAGTCAAAAATGCTTTATCACGCGCCTTTATCAAACAAATTGTAGTTAATGAAGGCTGACATGGCACGGGGTTCACGCGTGTCGGGAATTTGACCCAAATCGGTGCTCACCACGTGGATAAAGACGACATTACCGACGGAAATTCATTAGGGATTTATTACTTATATAGTCACGAGAATATGGATTAAGAACATTGAAATTCCATAGAATCGGATGATAACTCTCAACTTGTATGACATGCCCGAGTATGACAGCAAAAAGTATGCATTGGAGCACATTTTGTGGAATCATTATTTGACTTACCGCCGTTTAGAGACATTTAATTATGATTAACCTTCAATTTAATGAAGAGTTTGACAGATAATGTAAAATATGTCAAAGTTTTGAATTGATTACATTTAATCTTTCGATCGCGGATTCTTGGAATTGCTATTGTATTCTATTGCTGTCGCGATCACCGGTACTCTTATGGGGCTTGAAGGATTAAGTAATCCTTTGCATCCCATATACAAAATGAAATCGACGTGGTGAGTGTCAATTACCCATTTTTAGGGTTCCGTAGTCAACAAGGAACCCTTATAGTTTCGGTCTGTCCGTCCGTCTGTCCGTTTGTCTGTCTGTCTGTCCGCGGTTTTACTCAGAGACTATAGGACCTACAAAGCTGTAATTTGGCATGAATACACATATTAGTGATGGCAACAAAATGGTACATGAAATCGTAAAAAAATATTTTTTTATGGTACCTCCCCTACACATCAAGCGGGGATGAATTTTTTTTTCGCGGCCACCCCATCGTGTGGGGTGTCGTTGAATAGGTTTCTTAAAAATATTGCGAGTATTCATAGATCATTTTCCGATTTAGGGATACGTTTGTGAAATATTAAGTTTTAAAGTGGAAAAAATCGTTAGAGTCCAGTGTCCCCCCTTTCTACCAGCTAAATGGTTGGTTTTGGAAATGTCAAAAAATTCACGGGAGTAGGAAATATGCTGAATTTAAAAGGAAAACTATCATGGCTAAGAAGACTTCATAAGTTATTGAGTAATAGTTGATTAACTAAAAAAAATGTATTCGGCGAAGTATAAAGGACCTTTTTGTTCAAATTCAGAAAGTAACTGAGATGATGTTGTTCACTAAAGAAAACTGAAAAGCAGGAATTTCTTCAATTCGAATTGGTGCAAGTCGGCCTAAACAATTTCATAACATTTCCATTAAAAACTGGTGGAACTTTTCGATAAATTTTCCAGCTCATAATCTGCATAATCCCAATTATCTAATCCAATTATATCAACATTAATCATAAAACAATAAACATTTGCGGGCGATTCTCGTAATTACTGTAAAATTAACAGCAATAAAGCGACGGTCCGGTTGAAGTCTGGTTAAAAGTTAATATTCATGGGGCGATTTGTTGGCGAATGACCCTTTAATGGCGTACGCCAAATTGCATACTGCACATAATGGCGTTTACAAAGAAAACAGTAGATTAAATCTATTAATTTCAATGTTAGGACCTTGATGAATATAAAAGGTATGAGGGCAAATGAACACAATTCGCGGATCGCCTAATTGTTGAATGAACATTTATTTATTTTTATGACTATAATTCATTGTCACTTAATAAATAGCGATAAAAAATCGAAGAGGTACCACGGCCAAGCCGAAAACCAGCGTGGATTAATGCACTTTAGTAACCTGCTGGGCCCGATTCTTATAACTAGAAATTCACTTCGATTGCAGGCTGTGGCTATAGCACTCATGTTTCAACCTCAAGAGACATCCTGCTGTCGTATCTACATTCTAGGTATAGTATAGGAATCGGTTCTCGGATGGTTACAAAGTAGTCTCCCTTTTACAAAAATAAGCATTATTTCACACTGATTTTTGGGAAGGCCGTATCTCTCTAGCTGTTTCCACTAGCTCTCCATGCTAAAATTCATGATATACTGCATTGAAGTCATCAAATATTAACCAGAATAAAATTTCACAATTTCAATGCTAAAGTTCTTATGATGTTATAAAATAAAATGATGTTTCATAATGAGTTAACTGCTAGTGAATACAGCATAAGTACTGAATACTTATGCATTTATTTTGCATTTCCATTCTGTATAAAGTATTTCATTTTAAAAACGAAATTACCAACGATAACGCTACAATACGCGTTTAAATTAGGCGTTTAAAGTACTCGTATATTTCTACTTTATTGAACTGTTTTAATGTCAAACATAATAATATAAAAACATAATAAAAAAAAACATAATAATTATCCTCCGTCCTATGGTTGACTGAAAGTCTGTCAATAAGTCCGCCAATGTATTTTTAATATTGTGCAAAAATTGTAAGCATCTAAAATAATAAATAAATATAACAATAATTGCCAACGACTGTAAGCAATACAGGAAGTAACAAAACAAAGTAATAATACTTTATTAATTTTAGTAGTCGTAGTGGGTAGTAGTAGAGGAAGTAACTCTTTCAAAGCCATTTTTAGGGTTCCGTAGTCAACAAGGAACCCTTATCGTTTCGGTCTGTCCGTCCGTCTGTCTGTCTGTCCGCGGTTTTACTCAGAGACTATAGGACCTACAAAGCTGTAATTTGGCATGAATACACATATTAATGATGGCAACAAAATGGTACATGAAATAGTAAAAAAATATATTTTTTTATGGTACCTCCCCTACACATCAAGCGAGGATGAATATTTTTTTTTCGCGCCCACCCCATCGTAATGGGTGTCGTTGAATAGGTTTTTTAAAAATATTGTGAGTATTCATGGATCATTTTCCGATTTAGGGATCCGTTTGTGAAATATTAAGTTTTAAAGTGGAAAAAATCGTTAGAGTCCAGTGTCCCCCCCTTCTACCAGCTAAACGGTTGGTTCTGGAAATCTAAAAAAAATCACGGAAGTAGGAAATATGCTGAATTTAAAAGGAAAACTATCACGGTTAAGAAGACTTCATAAGTTATTGAGTAATAGTCGATCAACTAAAAAAAAATGTATTCGGTGAAGTATAAAGGAACTTTTCGTTCAAATTCCTTTGAAAGTAACTGAGATGATGTTGTTAGTAGTGTAAAACACGCTATAAATGTACGTTCATTGACAAAAAAATTGACAAAAACTAGCGGTACTACGGAACCTTATATTGCGCGTGGCCCGACACGCACTTGGCCGGTTTTATTAGTTTTTACAGTGAACTCTATTCAAGGGACGCATACTCTTATGAGTACACACTTAATATATTGTGTGTTGTGACTTAATTTGCTACCCCATGTATAAAACAGGTTTTTATATAGTGGATGAATTAACGTCAGTTCACAACAAATGCAAAAATAAAAATATGATCTGCTGATTGTAGGTCGTGATTCGGCTAAGTTTTTGACCCAGTTGGGTAAGATGTGTCGAGTGCACAGCGCCCCGCGTGTAACTTCGTAACGTCATATTATTTAATGACCACTGACATTATATTATAATTTATATTATGACATAATAAATATAATTATGGCATATAACATACTAATATCATAAATGCGAAAATGTGACCCAAACCACTGAACTGATTTTGCTGGGTATGGAAATAGTTTGTGTCCCGAGAAAGGCTATAGGTTTCTTTTTATCCTGGAAAAATGTATGGTTCCCGCGCAATAAACTACTTTTGGCACAACGGAGTTGCAGGCGTCATATTATAGTACTAAATATATACATAGTCCGGTACCTCGTGTAGAAATTACTTTCTACGCCAGATACAAAAATAGTTAGCAAATAATGAGATTTATAGGACATCGGAAAAATATCCTACATCCTTTAAAGCTAATCAAATTATCTTATTACCTGTACACAGGTAAATTAACCATATATTTTTAAACTAGATCAGTAACCTAAACATCGAAGTCAAAAGTAATTCTTACAGCGCTGCTACTTTTACAGTGAACTCTATACAAGGAACAAATATAAAACCTAAAGTATTATTACTTTATGATGCCACAATACAAGGAAATGTTCACATTTCCTTGTATTGTGGCATCATAAACCTTCAGGTTATATTTAGGCTGTGAGGTACCGTACCGTAGGTAAGTATAAATTGGCAGATTTTTTTATCAACTGAAATAGGTCAAAATAGAGCAAAATTAAAATGTTCATAGATTAAATCTTATTTATGTTTCTTCTAGAAAATATCTTTATAAGCTTTAAGCTTCCGTTTAAGTCAAGTTTTCAAGCTTAATTAATAACAAAGTACGCGCTATGTTGCTACTGAGAAAAAGCTTCTTGATATTAAAAGAAAAATATTTTAAATTGCACGTTTTAAAAAGGATGTTTAATGTTTATCTAAGTATTTTGTTTTTAAAGAAAATTTCTAGGTTAAACAGTATTTAAATATTAAATATCACTGCCTTAAATATAATACTTACTTGAAGTAGGGTTTTCAAACATTCATATGTTATATGTTATACATTATGTATAGTATGTTATATTAATTTTGCATAATAATATAATTATAAATTGTATCCAATAAGCTCCTCAATTCCTAGGCTGATTTTGATTAAATTTGGCATAAATAATGGATATTGTTAACTCTATGTTCATTGTGATCCACTGCACGCACCACAGTAATATATTAAATGTGTCTGTCTGTCCGTATGTCTGTCTGTCACCTCTTCACGTCCTAACCACTAAACTGATATTGCTAAAAGGTATCGAGATACTTTGAGTCCCGGGAAAGGATTCTTTTTATACCCCAAAAATGTACGGTTCCCGCGCGATAAACGAATTTTGGCGCAACGGAGTCGCGAGCATCATCTAGTATAGCATTTATTATTATGACACATACTATAGATAGACTCATAAAGTTAATATACCTATCGGAATAGAGCAACAATCTCGAGCTGTCAAACGTAACCAAAATTGGTTTTCATCTGTGTGAAAAATATGTGTACGTATACACTTACACAAGCATGATTGAACATGAATTCTATGAAATTATATTGACAACGTGCGGCACGTGCCGACTGGACGTCAAAAAAAGAGTGCTGCTGTCATGTATCACACGTCTCTTTTTACCACGCGGTGTTACTGATAGTGGCATCTCGCTTGCTCAGGCCTTTGTTTCTCTATTCCGCTAGGTATATTAACTTTATGGATAGACTATAGAGTATCGCGGAGCTCACGCAGCTTCTAGTTTTTCAACAATTTAACTCGCAACAAAACAACACTAGTTTTTCTATTTTAAAATCAAGTCAAGTAGGGCAGTAAACAAGTTACAAACACTTTACAATGTCGTGGCCAACTTTATGCCAATAACAAAACGGACAAACAATGCACGGTACTTTTAGCTCGTAAACTTGTAAAATTATTATTACAAGTATAATAAGTACTCATAGCAAACACAAAAGAAATTTTACAGTGGCTTGAGGTTCTTTAAATAATTTATATCACAATCACATATTATACCCAAATCCTAACATACAGGAAAGGGCTTTTCTCTTAAAGAATTGCCTTTTTAATTGGTCTAAAAGCTATTTTTAGATTTCAAGACTATAAAATATACAAAATTATATATTTTTTCTGTTGCAAGTAAAAATAAATGTATTTTAGTATGTTTTTAAAATGTTTTTTAAGTGAAAACTTCTGTGAAACTCGCGTCAGACTCAGAGTCTCGTGCTGATCGAAAAACCGTAAGACGGTTGGAGAGTAGTGTTGTAACATCGAAATCGATTAATCGAACAATCGATTGTTTTTTTTCGATTGTCGATATTTTTTAATCGATTGTAAGGGTTTCGATTTTCATAAAAAATGGGTTAAAAACCTAGGTTTCGATTAATTAAAAAAAACGATTTTCATAAAAAATGGGTTAAAAATTTAATCTATTGTTTCAATTAATTTAAAAATCGATTTTCATAAAAAATGGGTTATAAAAAATAATGCACAACGTTAATAATCAAGTTTTCACTTCTTCTGGCACTCCCGGAGTGCAACCCATCTTTTTTTTCTCCCTGACTTTTTGCGAGCTGTGCAACCTTACAAAATTTGTTATAGTAAATTAATAAGATTCCTGGCATACTCCTAATTTAATTTAGAAATGTTACAATGTGTAAGTGGATTAAATTTATCTTTTCTGTAACATTAAAGAAATGTACTTTTATCCCGTGTTCAATAGCTCTTTCTTCCACTGCACTGATGTAAGTGAAGTGTTAGATCCTAAAATGTAATATGAGTTTAATCCAAATTAAATTGGTATAACCTGAGCGGATCTAGATGATCGTGAATTTTATTGTGCAATATCACGTATTGTGCATTGTTATGAACTATCTAGGATTGATATTGAACGCGTCCGCCTTTTTATTCAATCTTATTGTCAAATGAATATTGTTCAATGATATTGCACAATAAAATTGATCATCTAGGGGCCCACTAAGTCAATATGAATTATTGTTCATTACATTTTATACAAAATTTTATTTCCTCTTCTTTCATTCTTTTTTTCAATGCCATGTTGTAAAGCCCAAACGCGCCGTAGGCGCAATACATATCATCTTATATATAAAATTCTCGTGTCACAATGTTAGTTCACGAACTCCTCCGAAACGGCTTTACTGATTTTTACCAAATTTTATATGCATATTCAGTAGGTCTGAGAATCGGCTACTCGGTACTAATTATATTGATAAGTGCATTTGTTGAATAAATAATAGTAAATTATTACAACTCGAGAAAAACGACGACCATGAGAGCGATGGTCGTTGCCATGGTGACATACTTTATTTAGTCACTACAATAAAATAATACGGGAGATATACTTTATAATAGGGCAAAGAAACGTTTGCCGGAACAGCTAGTAATATTCTAAAATATCATATAAGTATGAAATATGCCTCATTATTTTCATTATTATTATATTATATTAGCTTATAGTGACAAAAACTCGCAAATAGCATAATGTTTTATACATAATGCCATATATAAGGCTATTTCTGATCAGCCAGCTTATGAATAATGAATATAGATGGACGGAATTATGCTGATACTTTGAGCTGCAATAAGCTAGTGATGAAGCTATATGGTGTAGAATATTGGTGATGGTGACTGGCAACAAAAGTCCTTTAGGTCCACGGGGCCAGACTGTCGTGGTGTGAAGCGTTCGTACTCCCTGTCAAAAACTTGTCATTTTCTATACAAAGCCGCGATCGAGAACATCTGACACTTCATTGTCAATCGCGGTTCATGTAGGAAATGACAAGTTTTTGACAGGGAGTCAATGACCGCTACCGCCATGTTTCGCCGAGTACAGTATAATGACCTTCTTTTTTGAAATCGATTAAGATGCTAAGGTTTTAACTGGAAACTTATGAAGCAGTAGAAAAGAAGATTGTTTTCTTACTTATGCGAAAATTTCCCCTATTTTAATAAAACTTTCCACAGACTTAGTTTATACCAATAGAAAAGACATTCTAACCTGTACCTTTTTATGTCCTACCTTCGATGCAAAATAACCTTTACACGCGAAGTCTCCTACAAGTTATTAAAGTGTCTTAAAAATTAAAAAATAGTGCGAGGGTAACATCTTTTATAAATAGATTACACTTTAACCTTGTTCCTTTTAAGTTACAGGGACTTTTATGCTTTAATAAACTTATAAAGAAAAGTGTTTCTCGCAGGTGTTCTAATAATAATTCACATGGTCTAGACTCTAGAGTCTAGATTTACTCTTTTGTGGAACTAAAGGCTTCTTTCTGGCTTAAAATTAGTATTTTTTTTATAAAAAGCAATAAATTTGGTAAGTAATCTTTAATTACATACGAATATCGTTAATTCCGTCTGTCTGTCTCTCTGTCTTTCTGTTACCATTTAACGCACCTTTGAACCAATTTCGATGAAATGGAGTAAGGATATTATATCCCATATGATAGTTATAATTCCGAAACGAATTACAGCACAATAAAGTTGGAAGCAACATCTATACTGTACTCGGCGAAACATAGCGGTAGCGGTCATTGACTCTGTCAAAAACTTGTCATTTTCTATATAAACCGCGATTGACAACATCTGACACTTCATTATCAATCGCGGTTTATATAGAAAATGACAAGTTTTCGACAGAGTCAATGACCGCTACCGCTATGTTTCGCGGATTGCGGGCTCTATACTGAACACGATTCGAACAAATACGAAGCCGCGAAGCGCGAACACGAAGCCGCGAAACCCTCCACACTCGCGGTTCACGACCGTCGCGGGCTTTCGCGGGGCGAGCGTAGAGTCCGCATAACATATTAAACTCTCCTGCCGTTTGTTGCGAAATTCCTCCGAAACTGCTGGATACATTTTGAGGTTTTATGTGGTTTTCGAGTAGACCTGATCATCTCAACCGAATCTTCTATTTTTTTAAATAGCGACGTCTATTTTTCATACCCGAAACAACGAATACAGCCAAAAAACGTTTGCCGCGTCATAGACAACTTTGTATGCCTTTCAAAATTAGTTTATTAACAAATTGCATTTTAATTAACATAAGTCGCACAGAACATCTCTCAAGGGAGGCTTAATTGTGGGGGAAAAATGTTGAATTTTAAGTAGATAGACTTCCGCACATGCGATATTACGATGTTATTAAATTTTAACATGCGATGAATTTTCTAGTAACCTCATAAGTATTTACCATCAGTTCCTGCGTTCAGCGTCGATTTCGGTTAGAAGGATTCAACCAGACTACAGAGTTTTATATTGCCTAAGTATGTGCGCAGTACACAAGATAACACCTCTCTTCTTCGACTCACTGGGTTACAAGAAGACCGATGACTGACTCAACTCATTAAAGATCAAGCGCTGGATCGATTTTTGAAATGCCAATTCAATGCATGGACATAATATCATCTTGTCAGACAATCCGTTAATCATTATCCTAAGCAAACTTGGAAACATCTTCCAAACGAGAGAATCGAACAACACTGAGTCAAGAGTCACACTCTAAACTACTCTGATTAAAGAGGTTTTCAAGAAGAGAACGTATCCCCTCTTACAAGGCCGGAAACGCACCTGCAGCTCTTCTGATGTTGCGAGTGTCCATGGGCGACGGTATTTGCTATACATCAAGTGATCCGTTTGCTCGTTTTCCCTCTTATTGTATAAAAAAGAGGTGTGAAAGCCACTAGCAAAAGCCGATCGATTTTAAAAGGACAGGATTAAAAATGTAACGATTCGATTAAAAGTCAACAGGGGCCCATGGCATTTGCATCCCCTTGATCGCGTATGCCACACGTTGCCTCCAACTTTACCTTTTAACTTTCACATCCTCAATACTTAACAAAACAGTTTAGTACGTGATATATAACAAAGATACTGAGCTGGCAAACGTTGTGCTATAAGCGTTACACCACTTAATAGTATATATACTAGATACATATTATACAAAATTTATAATAATAATATACTGAAATATAATCATAATAATATACTTACTGAAACTAATATCTAGTTTCAGTAAGTATATTATTATGATTATATCGGTGAACTTCGTGTCACTTATAGACCTTCCCTGAACTTCCAGAAATATTTGAAGACTAAAGTTATTCACTTCGGTTCAACCGTTATCTAGTTATAGCATTTATTATAACGTGACTAACACAATTGAAGACGTGAGTGGAAGAATCGAACAAGTAACATTTCGTAACACACGGACAATACCTCATATTTTCCCTATTTATTTTAATAAAACTTGTAACTTATCTACTTCATATCCTAGCTAATATATCTGGCTACACATATACTTCATAGTTTTTCTATTTCAAATAAAATTATTTCCTTTCCTTCCTTTCCGGCCCTAATGCCTTGATTTAAGCAAAAAAACGGGAATTTTTTCCATGTTACTTACCTTGTTCTTCCACTTAAGTCTTGAATTGAAAATCCATTTTTATATACATATATTTGTTCACCGTGCGGGTATCGTACATTTTTCTGCAGCAAAAACTATATTTTGTGCTTTCCCGTCTTTCAAAGTCATCATCAAAACGCATTTCCTTGCGTCACATATATATTATAGTTATATTAGAAAAACCTCATAACAACCCGTAACTTTAAAGACCTAGGAATAGACAGAAATAAAAGACGTGAATGGAAGAATCGAACAAGTAACATTTCGTAACATACGGACAATACCTCATTTTTCCCCTATTTATTTTAATAAAACTTGTAACTTATCTACTTCATATCCTAGCTAATATATCTGGCTACACATATAATCCATAGTTTTTCTATTTCAAATATTTTTCCGGCCCTAAAGCCTCCATTTAAGCAAAAGAACGGGAAGTTTTTGCATGTTACTTACCTTATTCTTCCACTCACGTCTTTTCTTAGTGATATAAAATCTGTGAAAGTATTGAAAAGTTAATAAATCATAGAACAATTGTACTTCAATAGCTTTAAACAGCCTTCAGCGGCCATAAAGAGTCAACAGCATGAAATTCCAGTTTTAAAACTTGGGCGCTCGAAAAATAGTCCCGGAGGTTTTGTGTGGACATCTTTTAAGATTTAGATGCTGACTGTTAGTGGAATTACGGTGGAAGTCGGATCGACGAAATTGCCGCCGACCCCGACACGATGGAAATAAAAACCCCGCCTTACATACTCCTTTCAATTCTATACGTTAGGGCATTGGTACAGAGAATGCTAGGCTATTTCTATAATATAAGGAGGGATTTAATTGGGTTTTAATTGGTGTATAACTGAAATATGACGTATAATATACATATTTCAGTTATACACCAATTAAATAAATTAATATTATTATTCAGTTATTTACTGACGCAATAGAAAATATACATTATATACGTTAGGTCATCGCTACTGGAATGCTACGCTATTTCTAATACAGTACTAGGGATATTTGATTAGAGTTAACGTGGTGTGTAATTTAAAAATGCACAATTTACTTGGTAATAAAAATATTAAGAGGCAAAAAAACGTTCTACATTGTTAAATACAACGTTTTCTGCCTCTTAATATACTTTTATAAAAATAATAAGATATTTAAAGTCTAGGATCCTAAAACTTTAAGTTATAAATAAAAAATAAAGTTAAATGTTTATATATAACATGGCTTATAAAAAGTTGGTCAAAACTTGAGATTCGAATTGGCAAAATAATTTAAATAATGGCACTTGAATAGCTGAACAGTCAATCATTGGCAGTCTGCCAGTAATTGGCACTCCACATCAACGATGTAAGATGCCAAAAATACAACTTTTGCCAGCAGTCAAGTAGATTGAATTATTTCAATGTCAAAAGGGTTTCGAAGATAAGTGTTTACTTTCGATATTGTATTGTAATGTAGGGTCAATTCGTATGTGTTGATTAAAATCAATATCATAATAATAATACTCGTATAATGTTGACTAATATAAAGAAGCCATGCTTGTGACTTGCAGGTAGTGTTTTGATCTACTGAACGTATTGTCAACATTATTTTAACAACATTAAATCAAGTTATCTGTCGGTATAAGCTAAAGGGCTTTTATAATTAAAAATTATTTCTGAGAAATTATTTCTCATGTGAATTCGTTAATATACTCAAAACTTTTCGTGACCTATAAAATAGTATAGCTTTTCCGTAATGTGTCAGAAATCTAATTCTGTATACTCTGTCTAAGATTACCATATATTAACTTTATGAAGATTACCAATATTATAATAAAATTTTCGAAGCTATTTGACATACGGTGACAGAGAGTTAAGCAATATAGTCAGGGAGCCCTAGATCAATTTTTTTTATTACTATCAAGCTAATTTTTGTGAGTAGCTTCATTTTGATAAAACAAACAACATTTTTATCTGCGAAACATCTTGAAAGTAAGAAAGTTGAAAGAAAGCTGACAGAGATAGAAAGGATTTCATACTTTGATTTGGTGGTCCTAAAATATGGATTGTTCTATTTGTAGGACAATGTTACCTTCTTTTAAATTATACTATAATTAGGTACTATTAACCTACCAAATACCAATATACAAAAAATCTGCTGGTTAGGGTTCCCTTTTAGGGTACTGTAATTAACAAAAATTAGTTGACTACGGTAATTTCACGACAAATTATTCCTTAGCTATACATTTATAGCACTGACTTACTGTGTTAGAGGGCTAAGTGATAAGGAAATACAGAAGTCGATATGTGGGATCAAATCGGTCGCCACGTGATGGTACACGATCCCTCCTACGTTCTACTTATTTATAGCGACCATGATTAAACCTTTTTTGATAATTTCTTTCATCATCATCGTTCGTTGATGTGTCAAATAATATACGAATAATTAAAGATTTTTATTTTGGTAACGTTATAGCTATAACGTTACCAAAGTGTACATTTTGCATATTATGACTGAGTAATTTATATTTTATCAAATTTAAATAATTATAGCTTGACTTTTCCTTACTCCTCGTTTTCACGTTATTACATTAAGTAACTTATAATAATAATAACTACTTGACTTATAATTATTTATGAAAGTATGAAACCTAGAAAATAAATATGGTGATCGAATGTAAATAGCTTATTATTATACATCATACATATTTTAAATTTTACTTTAAAATTGTCATTCAAAAATAAAATGTTTTAACGGATCTTGGCAATTATACCTTTTCCATGAAAATTGCAGGTGTTTTACGTGGAAAACAATTACCAAAAACATTAGAACACTACTTTAGCAAATATTTATTTTTAATGTGGCTTCTTTGGGTTTATTTCAAATAAATGACGCCCGCGGCTCCGTTGCGCAGAAGTTCGTTTATCGCGCGGAAACTGTACATTTTTCCGCAAAAAACCTATCCTATGTCCTTTCCCAGGACTTATAAATACTTATTTTACTTGTAATGTGTGTATTTGGATACGAAATTTCCTCGGTTCAACGGTTTTAGCATGAAGATGTGACAGACAAAGAGGCAGTTAGACACGCTTTTGCATTTTTAGGGTTCCGTAGTCAACAAGGAACCCTTATAGTTTCGGTCTGTTCGTCCATCTGTCTGTCTGTCCGCGGTTTTTCTCAAAGACTATAAGCAGAGGCGGCGCAAGGCGTGGGCGGTGTGGACGACCGCCCACGGCCTCGCGGTCTAAGGGGCCTCGAGCCCCTTGGACCACGAGGTTTTTTTTCGGTTTTACGAGTTGTGATATTCAAATATTCATAAATAAAAAGTTTTAACTTTAAGTAAAACTTTGAGTATCAAAAAAAATTCTCTGAACAAATCCGTTGCCGGGGGCCTCGCAAAATATATTTTAGGGGGCCTCGCAAGATATATCTTGCCGTGAGTTGCCCACATAAAATTTAGGTCTTTCCCCGCCACTGACTATAGGACCTAAAAAGCTCTAATTTGGCATGAATGCACATATTAAGAGTCCGTATACGAAATTTTGCCGATGAATACGAAATTGCAAAGGTTCGCTACAGAAATATTATTAGGTTTTAGCCCCTTAATAGACTTTAAAAATATATATTAAGTAGCTGTTGCCCGCGACTTCGTCCGCTTTAACATAGTATAATAATAAAGATGGATAGTTTTCCCCTTTTTGTGGTTCCTTAAACAAAGGGTAAAAACAGGACCCTATTTAAGTAAACGTCAATAAACTTTCATGTTTCTAACTCAAGAAATGACGAACTTTCATTGAAACTTTCTACCGAAATTTCACCCCCTTGGGGGTAGAATTACCAGAAACGCTTAAATACGTATCCATACATTTTTAATCAGTAGCACAAAAATAAAGTTTCATGTTTCTAACTCAAGAAATGACGGAATTTTATTCCAACTTTCAACCTCAATTTCACCCCCTTGGGGGTAGAATTTCCAAAAACGCTTAAACACGTGTCCAATCATTTTTAATCAGTAGCCCAAACATAAAATTTCATGTTTCTAACTCAAGAAATAACGGACTTTCATTCAAACTTTCAACCCCCTTGGGGGTAGAATTTCCAAAAACGCTTAAATACGTGTCCACTCATTTTTAATCAGTAACCCAAAAATGAAGTTTCATGTTTCTAACTCAAGTAATGACGGACTTTCATTCAAACTTTCAACCCCTATTTCACCCCCCTCGGGGTAAAATTTTCAAAATTCCTTCCTTAGCGGGTGTCTACTTAATAAAACAACCCTACTCACCAAATTTCATGGCTGTAACTTTAACAGTTTTTGCTCAGCGATGATGAATCAGTCGGTCAATCAGGACATGCAATTTTATAAGTATAGATTATTAGATTTAAAATATATTTAAGCGCGGAAAACCGACTCGAGCCTTACGGCGAGTAATATAATGTGAGATTTAGGTTGTTTTGAATCGTGTTTTATGGTTTTTTCTTTTTTCTCGAATTGGATAAAATTTTATCTATAGATTATTTCTGTCGTTTTTTTTTATGAATTACAGCTTCAAGTTGCCGAAATTAACAGCAATTCTTTGCCCATTTTCTCTAAAATTTTGCCAAGTTACATATTTTTTTACTCAACTATTTCATATAAAAGTGGTAAAAAGTAATTCCAACATTTTATAGACGACTTTCTCAACAATACATTGTATTTTTTTCATACCATTAAGACAATCCATAAACAGGTGATATTCTAAATCTTTTACATCAAAAATCACATAACTGTCGCGGGTTTGAGTTCGATTATTTAAAAATACTTAAAAAAAATCTAGCTCCAACATTACTCGTAAATTATAATTGAAATGATCTTACATGTTGTGCATTAAAACTTATAGAAATACTGTATTTTAACTGCTAAATCACGTCTGTTAAATCAGCGAAATCACCAAATTTCGTATACGGACCCTTAATGATGCCGACAAAATGGTACATGAAATTAAAAAAATATATTTTTTATGGTACCTTCCCTATACAATACACATCAAGCGGGGATGTTTTTTTTTATTAGTATGGAATTATATTTTTTTATCCTAACACTGAAACAGTCCAGTCGGAACCATGAACGAGCATAATAAGAGAAGTTCTAGCACAATCTGATATTTGCCCAGTGCAAGGATCACACGTTATTTGTTTAAACTTTCGCAAACAAAACTTCAACGATTCCAACTACGGTGCGGTTGAGTAAAATGTTACTGTTTTTGGCAAGTTGCGTTTGTGTTTTAAACGGTTCATTAAAATATAAAGGTACTGGGAATGAGTATACAGTACAGAATGGAAGCATTCATCGCATTTTAATGGCACAATTTTAATGTAACTATACACATTTTCAATTTACTAGCTAGTTTTATGTTACCTGACGACCTCTGTGGCTCAATTGGTTGAGTGTGTGGCAGCTAAAGCTGCGGGTTCGAATCCCGCCGAAGGAACAAAAAGTTTTTAATGTTCCTAGGCCTGGATGTGTATAAAATATGTGTATGTGATATAATAAAAATCTTAAATTAATATTTATGATTAAATATATTTCCGTTATCTGCAGGCCTACTATCAACTTTTAAAAGACGACTCAAATTCCGAGCAGTTTAATTTGGGTTCCTAAACAAAATCGCTAACATTCGTACCATCACCTTATTAAAACCGCGCCTCAATTGAAACGTTACGGAGCCGAAAAGAACGAATGAAGTCGTCAATTTGTCTCTGAACCGCAATCCCTAGGTTGAAGTGGGAAAGAGACAAAACTATACGAATAATGAATATTATGCTGTTTCTCTTGATTCGAATGCCGCGTACTAAAACTTTGTATCATTTTCATAATACTGTATCCAGTTGGTATTATTTTATAAATTCTAGTTAAAAAGTGACACAAATTTTCTAATGATATAATTATTATGAAAAAAATATATTTTATTTATAGTTCTTGTATCGGACACAAAATTTTATCAAGTTTTCGAACGTGTGTTATATGACAGTTCGTGACGTAAGCGGGGTTGCCAGGTTTTTGGTATTCTACCGAACGTTTCGGTATTTTTGTATTATAAGTTAATAATAATCATTTTATTTTTTATTATTATAACTCTTTTTTAGGGTTCCATTCCATGGGTACGGACCCAAAGGGTAATTTTAGCCTAGACGTATCACCAAGACTTCGTTGTCTGTCCGTCTGTCTGTCTCCAAGCTGTATCTCAAGAACCACTATATAGCTAGACTTCTGAAATTTTCACAGATTGTGTATATCTGTTGCCGCTACAACAACAAATACTAAAAACAAAATAAAATTATTTTTTGGTTTGTTCGGTATTTATTTGAAAATGACCTGGCAACCCTGGACGTGAGTGTGGCGGCCACAGATGCTGAACATTACAGTGGCGGCGCCTTCGAAATTTTGTAAACAAATTACCTATAGAATAGTGAGAATACAACAATAAGTTTATTAAAAGTTGTGGTTGTTTGTGTAAAAGATTGAAATAATAATGGCGTAAGTTATAGTTATTCATAAAATGCGAGTATACGTAATATATTGCATATTTCAGTCCTTACCTTTGTTTCTACAGATATATATGTGGACCTCCTTGGCGCTTTCATTGCCGGTCTTATCTCGTCGCACAATCCGACTACCAATTCTTTGGAAAGACGATAAAGTTTTATAAATTCATTATCTTCCAAATCGAATGGTTCGAATTGTGCTCGAGCGTCGAGTCTCCTCCTCATAGAGTTTTCCTCACTATCGGCTTCCAAGAACTCAAAAAGCATCAATTCGTCGTCACACATCCTACGAATAAAACTGCACTTTAAACTTGAGCACCGAAATCAATGCTATTTGATACAAATTTATGTTTTTACCTCGCGACACTGCTTTTCACTGCTTTTTTCTGACTTTAAACAAATAAAATTAAAAACTAACAACAAAAGAATCAAAATCAGCATCAAATTTACTAACTTCTTTTGAATCGCAAGTTTTGACAGTTGAGCGATTTTGTTTAGGCTCGAACGTCAGATAAAGTAAGGTGATGGTACGAATTTACGTACGAAAAAGAGTGAATGATATTGGAATGCGGCTCAGTTTAGGTGTCGACCTAAATTGGTTCGTAAAACGAAGTTGATGGTACGAAATATCAAATGCCATTCAGTTTAGGTCCTAAATTAAATCGTATTAAGCGTTGATAGTAAGCCTGCTGAAATATGCAATATATTACGTATACTCGCATTTTATGAATAACTATAACTTACGCCATTATTATTTCAATCTTTTACACAAACAACCACAACTTTTAATAAACTTATTGTTGTATTCTCACTATTCTATAGGTAATTTGTTTACAAAATTTCGAAGGCGCCGCCACTGTAATGTTCAGCATCTGTGGCCGCCACACTCACGTCCAGGGTTGCCAGGTCATTTTCAAATAAATACCGAACAAACCAAAAAATAATTTTATTTTGTTTTTAGTATTTGTTGTTGTAGCGGCAACAGATATACACAATCTGTGAAAATTTCAGAAGTCTAGCTATATAGTGGTTCTTGAGATACAGCTTGGAGACAGACAGACGGACAGACAACGAAGTCTTGGTGATACGTCTAGGCTAAAATTACCCTTTGGGTCCGTACCCATGGAATGGAACCCTAAAAAAGAGTTATAATAATAAAAAATAAAATGATTATTATTAACTTATAATACAAAAATACCGAAACGTTCGGTAGAATACCAAAAACCTGGCAACCCCGCTTACGTCACGAACTGTCATATAACACACGTTCGAAAACTTGATAAAATTTTGTGTCCGATACAAGAACTATAAATAAAATATATTTTTTTCATAATAATTATATCATTAGAAAATTTGTGTCACTTTTTAACTAGAATTTATAAAATAATACCAACTGGATACAGTATTATGAAAATGATACAAAGTTTTAGTACGCGGCATTCGAATCAAGAGAAACAGCATAATATTCATTATTCGTATAGTTTTGTCTCTTTCCCACTTCAACCTAGGGATTGCGGTTCAGAGACAAATTGACGACTTCATTCGTTCTTTTCGGCTCCGTAACGTTTCAATTGAGGCGCGGTTTTAATAAGGTGATGGTACGAATGTTAGCGATTTTGTTTAGGAACCCAAATTAAACTGCTCGGAATTTGAGTCGTCTTTTAAAAGTTGATAGTAGGCCTGCTGGTACCTGTGACACAAGTCCTTCAGGTACTTAGCACGGGGCCAGACTGACGTGGTGTGAAGCGTCCATAGATATTATTATTATTATGTTACATTAGATGACGCCCAAAATGCCTTTGCACCAATTTCGTTTATCGCGTATCCTATGTCCTTTCCCGGGACTCAAAGTATCTCCATGCCCAGCAAAATCGGTTTAGTGGTTAGGGCGTGAAGAGGTATTTTTAGGGTAAGGCCGAGAATTTTTACACTTTTCGAAAGTAAATAGTGTCCCAATTTTTGTCTGCATATTATAAAAAGCTAACTTTTATTGTATTTTGTAGGGATCTAAATCATACAATTTCATATCAAAGTTAAAATACTCTTTGTGGTTTAATAACTACAGTGAGTTAAAGGGATAACGGACGAACCGTTATCCCAAATATTGCAAAAAACTCGCTGTCTTTTTCATGTCTCCATATACTTGGAACTAAAATTTTGTATTTTTTTCCATTGAAAGACAAATTCTCAAGAACTGACTTAAATACTCTGATACTTAGCAATTTAATCGTAGTGGTTGATCTTTTTAAATTAGCAGGTTTCATGACTTTATCGAAATTTAAATGTTTGTCCCCGTATTTTCGCTTCTATGTTACTATTTTGTATGTTACCGTAATTTCACCTCTAAACAATGTTAATCTTTTATCTTTCTGTATAATATGAAGGCTTTATAAAAAGGTTTGTCTGTCTCAGTTCAGTCACCTCAGGTCTCTGGACCGACGTCGAGGTGTGAAATTGACTTTTCCGTCCACTGGCTCGTTGGCCCTTCTGTGCAATGTGCACTTTAAAACAGTCCAGAGAACGAAATTTTGCTACATCGAAAAGGATACGTCACAAAGAGAATCAATATAATTGTTGGTATAACTTAATTATAAAATTAAAATTAAAAAAGTTTACTGATGCCAGAAGTTCGGGATGTATCATTTTGTATTTCTAATACTTTACATAATTTATAATTAGACACAACACATGCGAGGATAAAAAAATATAACTTTTTTGTTACATTAATTCATACCTAATAAATAAATGTGAAAGGGTGTCTGTTTGTTACCTCCTCACGCCCAAACCGCTGAACCGATTTTGCTGAAAATTAGTATGGAGATACTTCGAGTCTCCTTAAAGGACAAAATATATTTTTCATCCCTGAAAAATGTACGGTTCCCGCCTGATAGACGATTTTTTTCGCAACGGAGATGCGGGCGTCGTCTAGTTGCTCAAAAGCAAATGGCGGTCCTATATAATTTGGTTTAACATAACCCGACCAAATAATTGTAGCCATCTGCCTATCAATATTTTTTTCTAATATCCGAAGGTCAACGTGAGATTCTTTACAACGAAAAAAGATAAATATATCTCCGACCCCGCAAAAGGTAAGTAGGAACGTTGAGAAATCAATTTGCTATTATATGTGCCATTGGTTTCGATATAGACAAGGGTAAAAAATCCATTTACCATCGACCTACATCAATACACTTCCAGTCTCGGGCAAACGGGCGACCAGCACGCAAGACGCACAGACATATTATATGTTTATTTTAGACTAGATGACGCCCGCAGCTCCGTTGCGCCAAAACTCGATTATCGCGCGGAAACCGTACATTTTTTCAGGACAAAAGTATCCTATGTCCTGTCCCGGGACTCGAAGTATCTCCATGCCGAATTTCAGCAAAATCGATTCAGCGGTTTGGGCGTGAAGAGGTAACAGACAGGCAGACACACTTTCAAATTTATAATAAAATAATAATATTAGTAGTAATAGATGTTGCACGCAACTTTGCGGAGATGTTCATTTATCCTTCTGTATGTTTTGTGTGATAAAATTTACCTGGGACGCATTATACATTTTGGTTTGGTGACTTAATAGATGAATAAAGAGACAGACTAACAAACAGATACAGAATTATAATAGTAAGAGCTTTTGCCCGCGGCTTCGCTCGCGTTAAGAAGTATTATTATATGCAAACTTTCATCCCCTATTTTAACCCCTTGAGGGTAGAATTGATCAAAATCCTTTCTTAGCGGATGCCTACGTCATAACAACTACCTGCATGCCAAATTTCAGCCCGATCCGTCCAGTGGATTGGGCTGTGCGTTGATAGATCACCATGTCAGTCAGTCACCTTTGAGTTTTATATATTTAGATTGATTAAATTACTTGCTATCGGCAGGTATCTGTAAAAATACTTTCTACTAAAATGCTATGTTTTTGACGCACTGTAATAAATAAAATATAGCCAGCAATTATCAAAACATAGTTTTAGCTAATTTAAGAAAAGAACAATCTAAAATACCAATTAAAATAGTTGTTTTGTTATCACATGTAAAATGACACTATTTTATAAAACTTCCTTTTTTTCGTACAAAACTATATTTACGAGTATTTCCTGTTTGTAATATAGGCAATCAAAATGTTACGTCTTATCAAGTAAGATTAAACCCTACACCGTGATACATAAAGTTAAAAATCATTTATTACTTTCTCAACTCATGTAACGGGACCCAAAAGTTTGTCCAGAAGTTAGATACGTTCATTATCATTAGCAAATTGTATTAACTGTCTAAGACGAGGCCCCGGAGGGCATGTCAAGATTCCGATGATAATTGGTCCTAAATCAACACTTTTTGACACTTGCTCATACCACACTTTAGTGGCAGTGGGTAAAAGCCCCCGGAGGATTCAGTTTTTTAATTTGGTCTTTATTTTTTAAATATAAGCTAGGCTTCTGCATACCGTATCGTAACAATATCGTAGCAAAGTTGCATCACGTCCTCAGCTCGTAAATAGCAATTCTACGTAGCACCTGAGTAAAACACTTGTAGCTCGTGCATAGAAGGCTCATAGGGCGTGCGTAGAGGGCTAGTAGCAAGTCCTTAGAAGGCTTGTAGCACGTGCGTACTCGTAGAAGGCTCATATCACGTGCGTAGGAGGCTCGTAGCACGTGCGTAGAAGGCTCGTAGCACGTGCGTAGAGGGCTAGTAGCACGTGCGTAGAGGGCTTGAAGCACGTGCGTAGAGGGCTAGTAGCACGTGCGTAGAGGGCTAGTAGGACGTGCGTAGAGGGCTTGAAGCACGTGCGTAGAGGGCTAGTAGCACGTGCGTAGAGGGCTTGAAGCACGTGCGTAGAGGGCTCGTAGCACGTGCATAGAAGGCTCGTAGCACGTGCTTGGCAGGCTCGTATCACGCGCGTGGAAGGCTCGTAGCACGTGCTTGGCAGGCTCGTATCACGCGCGTGGAAGGCTCGTAGCACGTGCATAGAAGGCTCGTAGCACGTGCTTGGCAGGCTCGTATCACGTGCGTGGAAGGCTCGCAGCACGTGCTTAGAAGCCTCGTAGTGTGTATGCAACTAGGACAAAGAACGTACGTAGTAAGATAAGTAGCGGGCTCTAGTAAGTTTGTATTATTTGTAATAATAATAATTTTTATCATTTAAGTACTAAAAAGAACCGGGCTGGGTATGCAAAAATATAATTTTATTCAACTAACCTCGAGGTAAAATATACGTAGGTTTGAAATAAACAAAATAAATAAAGTTTCATTTGATTTATGAATCAGATCTCAATCGATATGGAAGTTTGGGGTTCGAGTGACTTCTGTTGTTCCGTATAAGTGGCTTTTGTTGTTCCCTTAAACTTCTGATATTTTCTTCTCAAAGTTTTAGGTTAACTAAAGAGCCGGTGTAATTTGTAAGATTTACAAAAAGTTTCGAATATTATAATAATAATATCTATGGACGCTTCACACCACGTCAGTCTGGCCCCGTGCTAAGTACCTGAAGGACTTGTGTTACAGGTACCAGACAACGGAAATGTATTTAATACTTTTACACTATACATATTTAAGATTTGATTATGTCATACACATATTTAATACACGTCCAGACCCTTGAACATTGAAAACTTTTTGTTCCGTCGGCGGAATTCGAACCCGCGACCCCCGGCTTGAGCTGCCACACAATCAACCAATTGAGCCACAGAGGTCGTCAAATATATCGCAAATATTTTACTGGCACTAAAATTAGTTATCCTTTCAACTTTCCCATTGTACGAAATGATTTAACATTTTCTCGAACAACTCTGAAATATTTTACATAACCCTCACGAGGTAATAATAACAAATTACCTGAAACTTAAAGGTAGTGGACGATTTTATCCCAAGTCCGTGAAGCAAATTGGTTCCTAATAAGGAGTTTGTACGGGTTAGAATGTGGACGACGCTAGGTGCACTTGTGGCCTTTATGTGAATCGATAAAGTAAGGTTATGCTTAGATTAAATATTATTATGAGGATTTTATACATAAAATAAGATTATAACAATGTTACAAGATAATATTATGAAGAAAGACGACATGACTGACGTGAAGTGACGAAACTATAAAGGTTCCACAACGTAAACTACAAACCCTTTAAAACAAAATCTTTAAAGAAATGGAATTTTTATAACATCCATACTTCTAAACTTAATATTATAAAAGCGAGAGTATGTCAGTCTGTTACCTCTTCACGCCCAAACCACTGAATCGAACAAGAAAAGTAAAAGGAAACTTTTATTCCGAAAATATGTAAACCCGCTAGATAAATGAATTTTGGTGCTACAGAGTAACAGGCGTCATATAGTATTTTATGAATCCACAATGAATATAATATTTACATGGATTATAAATACAAAAATTAGAAACACAAAAGTTCCTTTACAGTTTCCGTCTGAAAAAGAACCAGTACATTATACTTTAAACTCCACAACAATAAAATTTGTCATACCAAGATTTCCAATGCCCACACTCGACAGTATAAAGACTCTATGTCATTACCCTGTCAGCGATTATACCTGTCCCGCTCGCACTCACAATGACCCCCATATACAATAGGTAGTCCACTAGAGGGTACTTCTAAGAAAGGGTCTTGGATATTATCCGTATTCGAAGATTGGGTCTTACCTGACCACTCGAATATCGTTCTATGAATATATTTTGTCTTATTTTCCTATTATTGGAGTCTCGATTTCAAGGAATTATGATCGAATGCAAAGCAATGAGTGGATATGAGAGAAATATATATTTAGTTTGGTCTTGACGTAATATTAGATTATTTGTTTATAAGATACTAGCTGTCCCGACAAAAGTTGTTTTGCTATATAAAGTATTTCGCCCATATTATTTTATTGAAGTGACTATATTAAGACAACGTCGTCGCACAAACAATGTTCGCCGACAGTCTCGAGTTGTAATAATTTACTATTATTTATTCAACAAATGCACTTATGAATATAATAAGTAGCCAGTAGCCGATTCTCAGACCTACTGAATATGCATATAAAATTTGGTAAAAATCAGTAAAGCCGTTTCGGAGGAGTACGGTAACTAACATTGTGACACGAGAATTTTATATATAAGAAGATTACTTTAATTGTGTAGGATACCGTACGGTTTGCTGCAACAAAAATATTCTACAGTCCTTTCTTGTGACTCTCCACCGTTAAGACCATTAAAATGGTTCAGTGATTAAGACTGGAAAAGGTTTTTACCCCATATGCAGACATACGTGCACTTTTACATATAAAATATTGTAAAGGATACTTAAACTAACAAAACAATTCCATAGTAATAGGATATTGATAATAATTTTCGTAAAAAAATTCAAGATTAAAACTCTATACGCCGTAACCAAAGATCTATCCAGACATAAATCAATACTTGATACATTTGGGCACTTTTATCTATGGCAGTCTGTGGGGCCGAGAAGTGTGGGCACCTAATGAAAGTACCCCTAACAATCCCCCTGAGCCTGGGGCTCGTATTTCCTCTCAGCCGATTGCTAGACGATTTGAGTAAAGGCCGGGGCTCACTTGGTTACTTGCTACAGCATATCTTCAACGCTATTGGAGTT
Organism: Polyommatus icarus; assembly: GCA_937595015.1. NCBI lineage: Eukaryota > Metazoa > Arthropoda > Insecta > Lepidoptera > Lycaenidae > Polyommatus > Polyommatus icarus. The sequence goes on along the minus strand of OW569341.1, from coordinate 6,100,379 downwards.
TGATACACTTTAAAATTAAAACTGTATTTTTATGCAGCATATTGTTTGCGAAATGTTTTCTGATGCTCAGTTCACATTATGATTACCATTTTAGTATTAAGACTTTTAACTATAAAAATATTAACGAAAGTATAATTTTAAATTGACTTATTTGTGTTCGCTGAGAAAATTTACCTTAACGTAAGAAAATTATTTAAAACTGCGTGCGTTTTAAAGAACTCTAAGCAACATACGCACAATACTATTTAACTTAAGATACTATTGAAAAAAATGTTTCTTATAGGCCGGTGTATAACAGTCTTAATGTCGATATATTTTTACAGCAAATATCGTCTGAAGTGGTCAGACGGACGACAGCGGCCACTGGCGGCTTTTTCATGAAACACAACAAAATATTATACAGACAATCTATTCATTCATATTATAAAACAAAGTCGCTTTTTTCCCTCATGTCCCTTTGTTCCCTTTAATCTTTAAAACTACGCAACGGATTTTGATGATTCTTTCAGTGTTAGATAGCCCATTTATCGAGGAAGGCTATAGGCTATATTTTGTCATGCTAAGAGTAATAGGAGCGAAGAAATAGAGGAAAATGTGGAAAAAACGGGGAAAATTATTTGTAAGGGCTAACTTGAACGCGCTAATCTCAGGAACTACTAGTCTGATTTGAAAAATTCTTTCAGTGTTAGATAGCCCATTTATTGAGGAAGGCTAGAGGCTATATTTTATCACGCTAAGACTAATAGGAGAATGTGGAAAAACGGGGGAAATTATTTGAAAGGGTCTCGTGAACTACTGGAGCAATTTTTATGTTATTTGGCACATATAAGAAGTAGACCACGTAAAGGATCATAGGCAATCGATTTTAATATTTTTTTCAGTGGCTATATATTTTATGCCCGTGCGATGCCAGGGCGGGTCGCTACTTTATTAATATAAAAAAGTCTGTCTGTCCTACAGGCACCATGTATTTTGCGGAGCAGATATTTATTCATGTAGTATCGACTTTTAAATATTTTACTCATTTTACTTTTGAAATGTTCAAAATGCGCAAGTTATAATTTTACGGTACTTATATCTATTTATCTACTATAAAATGTAGCTTATTTTCTTTCCCATTCTCTACTTTTTACCAGGACAAAATTTCATCAAAATTAGTTCGTTACTTTAAGAGCATATTTAATGCAAAAAACAAATCTTTCTTCTATAAAATATCAGAATCTATGAACTTTAGACATAATATTATTCAGAATTCAGCATTCATTTTTGCTCTTACTATAAACCCACTGAACTTTAATCCTAAGCTTTTGGGGACATGATTCCATTTAATATTTCACGAAGTAAACTTATTACATGACCTCACCTAGCCTGACCCCTTCATTAGGGCAAATGTTTGTTCTAAAGAACGTGGGGGTCCCCTAAATGGGGCTTTGGCGTGCCCCAAACGCACTATACTCGACCTTGAACTTACAATAACTTGGACTTATTACTCAGACTAAGTACACTCGAGACAAAGTAATGATACACAGTAGTACAACTCTTTTTTTTTTTAAACTTACATCTAAGCAAAGTCAAAAAAAATGTGGATAGCCTACCGGGTACTTATCAGGAAGTGGTAAAACAGGCCCTTAGGCTTATAAAATTAAGTAGACGCCATTTACAAGATTTTACAAATCATTAAAGTAAAATTTAAAGTAAAATAAAAAATATACCACTATTAAGTCAAAATTATAGCTGAATGGATTTAAATAATAAGATGTGCGTTATAATAAGTATAAAGCTAAAACTTAGGCAAAAACAAAAACTCTTGTTCTTGAAATTTAATTTGTATTATAACGAGGCAAGTGTTACGCGCACGCGACGTGTAACTGCATTCTGCATGCGTAGCATGGTCACTATAGAAACGGTTTGTTTCTACGGAAGAATAGGCAAAATGACAGTTAGACAAGACAAAATGACAGTTAGGCAATGTAAATCCGTCATTCTGTCGATAAAATCTGTCAGTATGTCGATTCTTTCCCAAGGTATGTCCTGCCAAAGCAGCTGCTGAGCAGCCCTGCTGCTCCCTAAGTTACCCGAAATCACGTTTATGTGTGCGTGCACTTGATCTCTATTACAGAGATGGCCGTACTTGGCCGATGTAAGTTATTTGTACTGTGTTTGAGATATGACTAAACTTTAATAATTACTGGGTAACAGAGTTTGCAGCATACATCAAGTTTTATGTATTATTATATTTCCAACAGTCATAAAGTAAAGCAATCCTAAAGGTTGAAAAATTATTAAAGAATTCATAACAATTTTTGATAACTTTTTAAGTTATAATGACTTACAATACCTATTAGTAGGTTTTTGAGGCAAATGATTACTTTTACTGTCATGTTCACAAATCATAATAATATTATGGATGGCTTCAAAAGCATAATCAAAAACTATTTTCTTTAATTAACGAAGGCTCACTCATGACTCACAATTTTTTAATTCCGTTTTTCCCCTTTCCTTCCTTCCCTAATTTGCACGTCATTTACATGTTTAAATATTTGATGCCTTATTCAAAAACTACTCATTATAAAGTGATTTCTAGTTCTAATTTTAATCCAAGGATAGAGCAATTTCCAAGAAAAAAGTTAGTCAGACCAGCGGGCGCCGCGATCGATCATGTGTAATTACCTTTATGTTGTTTGGCCGCGTAAAAATTTGTAGCCATTTTATTACTGGCATGAACATTACACCCTTTGTTGTGTGGCGTTACCTTAGTAATGCTAAATTAATTAAAGGTCAACGGGTCTGATATACAATATCTGGATGAGCCTCGTACTTTATACTCGTAGATACTTGCGCTCCAAACTCCGTTGCGCTAAATCGTTTATCGCGCGGGAAAAAAGTATCCTATGTCCTTTCCCGGGACGCAAAGTATCTCCATACCAAATTTAAGCAAAATCGGTTCAGCGGTTTCGGCGTGAAGATATAATAGACAGACAGACAGACAGACAGACAGACAGACAGTATGGATTACGAATGTCTGTCTGGTGGTAAGAGTAGAGTATTTGGTTTGATTTTTTTTTTTTTTTTTTACTGTCCGTTTGTCTCTAACTGTCGGTCTGTCAACCTGTTACCTCTTCACGCTAAAATAAAAGCATTTTAGATACAGCTTGGTATGGAGTTCCTTTGACCCCCTGGAATCTAGCAAAAATTTCGCTAATTTGTTTTATGTTTATTATCTATCTAACAAATGAACCAAATATATGTAATAAAGTATTTATCTGTTTCCTTTGTGAGTTTCAGTGTAGGGTCATAATTGTTACTTTAATGTATATATGAGTAAACGTTAATCGCTTATCCCGCAAAAACTCAGCGAATGACGAAAATATCAAAAATTCCTTTGCAAACGAACATAACATTTCGCTTTCATAATACTCAAAATCCCTTTGTACGAGATAGGAGTTAAGGACGCTGCAGTTTCACACGGGATGTTTATTCGTGAATAAAATTTTAATATACACGCGCCAAGGTTTAGCTGTTTTTTGTGAAAATACTTTTTGTACGTAATCTGCGGTTAAACTTTATGTTTGTGAATAATATATCATAGATTGCTAAGCCTTAATAGCGTTTTTAAGGTTTCGTACCCGAAAAATAAAATGGGGAAATAAGCGAGTCGTATTTTAAGTAGGTAACCTGAAGGTATACATGACGGAAATGTAGGGTTTCCAAGGTATAAGCGAAGGAACTCTTAAAAAATGTATATTACTAATTAACCTATCAAGCCCCATAAGAGCACCGGTGATCGCGATAATAATAGAATAACAATAGATTTCCAAGAATCTGCGATCGAAGGATTAAAAGATAGAGTAATTCTGTCAAACGCGGAATAGAAGCTGCACATTATTCTTACTTTAATAATATTCTTATATTTCTTGCAATCTACGAGTGCGCGTCACCTTTATTTGTAGTTGGAAATGTGAATAGACATTTTCGTTAGTGTGCGTACCTGACGGAGCAGTCAGTAGCGAGCGAGCCATGTGTGCGTGTATAAATATGGTCACTCACACAACTAAGGGCGACGCGTACTCCTAGATTGCAAGAACTATACTTTCCGATGACGAACGCGCGCGTAAATGAGTATTTAAAATTGAAAAAAAATCAGATGTAATGTGTGCGTTAACGCGGAGATAAGATTGGATTTGCTATGTTCGGTTTTGATAATTCCGTCGCGTGTGTGTGTGCTATACAAAACATTATCGCCGAATCGCTGCCGAACTTTACGCTCGACTCGGCTCGACGGAAATTCGGCTCACGACGGAAATTCGGTATAGTGTGTGTCTGTGGCGTTCCGCCCGTATTTTGTATGGATTTGAAACGCGGCGTAAACGCGGCGGAATTTACGTCGGTGTAATTCAGCCTAGTGTGTTTAGACCCTATCTGTCGCTTGTCTTTGACGTGGACGTGAACATACGTGGCAGAGTCATGCTTCGGCACGAATGGGCTGGCTCGTCCGGAGAAATACCACGCTCTCACAGAAAACCGGCGTGAAACAGCGCTTGCGCTGTGTTTCGCCGAGTGAGTGAGTTTACCGGAGGCCCAATCCCCTACCCTATTCCCTTCCCTTCCCATCCCTACCCTCCCCTATTACCCTATTCAGGGAATAGGTAGCTAAGAGGGCTTAGAAGGCCGGCAACGCACCTGCGGCTCTTCTGATGCTGCGGGTATCCATGGGCGACGGGAGTTGCTTTCCATCAGGTGACCCGTTTGCTCGTTCGCCCCCTTATTTCATTAAAAAAAAGCGTCACTTTAACTGCTGCACCTACTTGGATAAAATGTTGCATGGTGATAATTTAAATCCTGACAAAGGACGTAGGTACAATAGTTTTTATCATAAAAACGTATTTGGGCACAAAAAAGTTGCGGGCACCATTGTTAAATAAAATTATGAGTAACAATAGAAAAGACGGCCATCGGTCATCTTGGCGATCAATGGAGAGAGGCCTATGTCCAGCAGTGGACGAATATAGGCTGATATGATGATGATGATGGATAGAAAAGACAGCTGGTTTCATAATAATATACTTATATTCTACATAAGATCTATTTTACTCAGTACTCTTTCTACCTCCTTCTACGAACCGAACAAACCACGTGCTAAACGACAAACTGAAAGTTGAAACGCATTAGGTTCAGTTAGATGAGTAAAATGGCAATCTGCACACTAATTTAATAGGAACAGACAAACGAGCGGATATTAGCAGATGGTGCAAGGCATGAGCGATAGCGATTTGAAATAAAGTTGAATGATACGTTGAAGTTGAGTTGCTTAATCATGGTGTACGAAGTAAAACTTTTCGAGTGCTCGATTTAGCAATCTTCAATTAAATGTGAGTAGTAGGCGTTAACTTTCAATATATTATAATAAATATATAATATTTCCAAATCGAAAATTAAGTAGTCCACATTATTAAACTTTATATTGTAAAGAGACAATGTTTATTTGTTTGTTAGTTTATACATATCTAAAAGGCTCTACAGTAACAAACACTAATCTTAAAATATTGAGCACAGAATATATAGACCATGAAAAAGGACATAAAAAATGTACGGTGAAAATGTACTGTGTCAAGTATTGTCAGTGGTAAAGTTTCATGAAATTCTGTACCTCAATTTTGTTCAAATTCGCATTAGTGTTATCTAGTTTCTGAGTTTTTTTCATGATTCAATCAACTAATCTGTTGAAATAAAAAACTCAAATAGAAAAACCTTACAACCCTGACGTAAGTTTTTTTGTAAATATTAACAAAATTCGATCATGTAAATCGTGTAACTTATCGCTGATTCTTTACACTTGTACCACACGTGGACTAAGCGATATTGCTCCACGCCCTACATTCCATACGCTACGCTTCAGCCAACCTTGACTTTTCACTTTTATTTGTAAGGATAGTATTATATATACAGGAGCAGATTATGTTAGCATAGGTCAGTCTATATGCCATTTTGCATATAAGGCAGACGAATTCATAGAGATCTGTTGAAATTAAATTGTCCTTAGCGGCATTGCGCTTTTTGTAGGATGGGTAAAACTCAAATCTGGACACATTACCTGATCGAAAATTCGTAATACGGAGAGAGAGTAGACAGCCGGCGCGGCTAAGGATAAGAAGTAATATCGCCTCTAACAGTTAACCTATTGTACGTTTAAACGCGAGGAGGATAATTTTTTTCTACATCATACCTTAAATTGTGTTTATAGCAATTATTGTTGCCTCGTCACGTATAAACTTATGAACAGCTTTTGACCAAATTTGTTATTGTAGTAATTGATGCTTGAAATTAACATAATATATACATACTTTTTACCTAAAACTCAAGTATTCCCGTGGGCTACTGTATTTAAAAGCTTTTCCCTAAACAGTAATACTAAAGAAAAAGTATTGCAGATGTTACAAAACTGTCACCAAGCCAAACCTATTCCGACGCTTTCACAAATTCAAAATGGCCACCATCCATAATATACTAGCGAAAATGAACCTTTTTATAACCACTTAAAGCAAGAAATAAGCTTTATTCAATCTTTATTAAATATTAAAAAAAACTCTCCATAAAAATAATTCCAACTTCTTACAAAGTAACATAAATTATTACCCCAGGTATTGCGTTATCGGGAAATCTTCCGACGGACAGGGGTTCTCAACCATTTTAAGTCAAATTTAAATAATGCTTTTTTGTAACAACGCAGATTAATTTAATGACATTAATTAATAAAAGATAAAAGGTTAGAATAAATGGCGACTGGGAATATTGTGCGTTGGGCTATTTAGATTTGAGGTGCTGTTTTGTCATCTGATGAGGATACTTAATCATATTTGAACTTAAATTACATTAGCATATATTTTTTCGTAATTTTTTTACGAAAGTCTTCGTGGTCCAGTGTTTTAGAGCGTGAACTTTGAATCTAACTTTGAAATAATGTTGTTCCGAATTTTGTTTCCGTTTAGACACGTCGTCTTTTAAATTGAGTATTACGTAGATATTTTTAATACACGTGCCACCAGTTGACAACGTCTGCCAGGACGAGCTTACGAAGATGAAGTGGAGAAAGTTTTGATTCCAGCAAATAGATGTAACTTAGTATTACTGATTTGTATGTACCTGACATGAGGGCTCTCGGATTTTACATACTTTTTCTTTGAGTATTTCAATCACTGTTTTATAATTTGCCGTGGCTCGGCACGGTTTTTCCCGTCACGGTAAAATAAAATAATAGTATTATAATATAGACATTAATGAAGCAAGACAAAAACATATATTATTTAAATTAATAATATTAAAAACCAGCCAAATATGTAGCCATTAAAAGATTATTTTCATTATTTAAATGAATGAAAGCAAAGACTTAAAACTTATGAAAAGAGATGATGGGAAACAATTTTATACGGTTTTCTGAACACATTTTATATAAAAGTAAAAACAACCGTCGGATAGCTTTGTTCAAACAGATCCGCTCGTGTTGCGTAAAATAAAAACATCGGTTTTCAGCCCGAGGTGTCGGTAAATGGGAAATATCATATTGAAGCCTGTGACTTTTCGCTGTGGTGCATTGACGGAACGTTTAAAAGACTTCCAAACGAAATGGAATACAAACAAAGCCCCCTTCCATCTAATATACGTACTTTTACGAGTTGACCAGCCAATATCATTAAGGCTGGTTTTATCGTTAAGCGTTTCGGCAGCGAAGTTGGAGCGCCGCGCGTTCGAAGATGTATGGGGAAGTAGTTGCGTTTTAGAGTCGCGCGCTTGAGCAACGCCGTTCGACCGTACGTTTTCTTCGTCTTGGAACGCGCGTGCTCCAACGGCGCTGCCAAACGCTTAAAGATAAAACCAGCCTTAGGCTAATATGCATCCGCGCGAACGAGCGGTTTGGCCGCTGCACTGCTGCAGCGGTGCAGCAATGTGATGCGTCGCGGTCGCGCCGCTTTTTACATACAATTCTTTTTTATCTTGCAATCAAAAGCAAGAGAGGAGCCTAAGAGACGTACTATTAATGCATGCCCTGACGAATATTATATTAGTAGATCTTTATAATATTATAGCCAAATCACCGTGGCAATTTTACCAATCATTACTTGTTTTTTTTCACATACGAATATCTATGTCATTTTTACATATTGTGATAGGAGATATTAGGAGTAATCAAGGGTCATGTTAACATTGATGTAGGTGGAGTAACTTCTTGTATAGTTAGTTTTTATTAATTTAAGTATAGGCCTATTCTGACTTTTAAAATATTTGTATGATATCAAAAAACCGGAAAAGCCTCCACCATCTTGTGTGTATGTCAAAGTTTGGCAAATTTATGATGTCGTAAACATCACACGAAAGTACCGTGCAAGCTACTTGCTAGAGAGAGAGTAAGCAAGGAGTATTCACACGAGTATAGCACTAGCGTAGTACCTGACTGCATCAGAAGGGTTTTGTGTTTTAAGTTTGCGTAAGCTTTAGAATGTAGTAAACCATAACAGTCGAGATTTTAGAGCAATTTTATTGCCCAATATCACGTATTGCGTATTATTAACCGTCTAGAGTTGATATTGAACATCGCGCGCCTTCACTTTAATTGTCAAATAAACTGTTCGATAAAATTGAAGCGGGATATTGCACAATATAATTGAACGTCTGTCTTTAAAGTGAAAACTTCTTTAATAGCGTTGTGCAATTTTTAAGGATGGTTATAGAATTATAAAGTTAGGTCCGACATGACTATGACAACCAACAGCGGTATGCTCCATAAAGTTAATATACCTATATTACCTTTATGGTATGCTCAGACCACGAAATGTCACTTTAATTGCGTGTGAATATTGTGATGTGCACCAAGTTACATTGAAATCTGTCAAATCTAGTAATTTAGGAATGCATCTCAATAGCTTTGTCCACACTGTGCCTTTTTTTGTTCGTCAAGCTGGTATGCGTTATAGCGCAATCAACAGCGAACGTGAGGCATGCCCGCGACGCATGCACTCTGACCGTCCAAAACTTTCGCTTTGTTATTAAAATGTTGGCGTTGCGTTCTTTGACGCATTCAATTATTGAATGCGCCAAAATGAAAGTTGAATGAAAGAAGATGACGAAAATTGAAGACGAAAGCGCATAATGTGGACACATAGCTAATGTATCTACGCGTCGCGTTGCGGTCTGAGCTGACCCTACATGTTGTACCTTTTTGCTTCACTCTTCCATGGTATTTCACATACACAAGATGATTGTCCGCGTGTCAGTCGGTATCATTACTCACGCGATCTGCTGCCCCCTGCGGCGCATCGCCAGGCGCGTCACGTCCTCCCCCGTTTTCAATATATCCTGACACATCCTGTCGGGTTTTGTTTAATGTGACACAGGATAAATCATACACAAGTGTCACGATAAACAAAGGTATTACAAAATATATCCTATATCTGGTTTGTTTGGTAGGTTTTAACACGCTTTTATAAGCTGTATATAATATATATGTAACAAAATGAATTATTTTTGATTATATTATGGTCTCGATACGGACGGACAATAGTATGATCTTGTTAGAAAGTTTTAAAACTAGCTACGAGGCTGCTCAAAAACACAGCTGCTTCATGCTTGTAGTGTTAAATATAACAACCTATATTATAAGCTTATTATGATACTATGTAAAGTAACGTATAAGTCTCTCTCCAATATATTATGAAATTCTCGTGTTTATTACCAAGCTCCTCCAAAACTGCTGGATGGATTTTGATGAACTGTGCCCTCTTTGTTTAGCATAAGTCTGAGAAACAGCCAAAAATAATGTTGCAGAATGCCAAACAATGGACAATCCTAAATCACGCTACCAAAGTTTCTTAGATCGTCATGACATAAACCACGATACCAAGACGACAGAAATGACTCAAGAAACTTTCCAACACCGTACATGACAAAACAACGTTTGCCAGCTCTATTTATTTTACAAAACATAGAACGCTGAACCCATTAAATGCAATTTTATTAACCCTCTGTCCACCTTTATAAATGTCCGCTGATGCAGCAATTCCTCAGATGACGTGCATTCCACAAAGGCGGGAAACAAGATTAAAGCAACAATGCATTTTATATTGTTTAGTGTCGCAGAGGTGAATGTATTGTGTTGGATGCTCAACGATTTTATATTACTACTAGTGAGGGGGATGGTGTTATCGATAATAATTAATTTGTATTTTTGTTTTGTTTTCTGGGTGACGTAAAATGGTGTGAGGTTTAAGATGATATTTAATAATTTATTGTTGAAATAAACGAAATGGATTATAGAGAGAGAAACGTCGTGCCAAAATGTTTAAACTATTAATATTAATTGCACGATACTAACAGCTGTAGTTTTAGTCAAAGTGGGTAATGTACCTGTATTTCATTATAATAAAATATTATAATTAAATGGGAAGCCAAAAAGAGCAAATCTTACTTCTTGCGATTTGTACGAGCGAAATTGACAGCCTAATTGAAACTACGCAAGTAGAGATCGTCTAAACTGAAATGACGCGCCCCTCTACTTAATTAGTCTATTTAAATGTGTGAGTGCAAATATTAACAACAACACTTCATCTGTGTGGGAGCATCGATTTATTAGTAAACTACGGTCTCTGAGTGTACAAGACGGTTGACTAGTCGGGCGATAAATCCGATAACGCTCGCGCTATCGAGCAGCGCCGTGTCATTGTATGAAACAATACGTCCTCTCCTCTCGCGCGTTTAACATAAACTAAACTAGTTGGACAACAAATCCGAGAATAACGTTTCTTAGCAAGTATAGTATCTAAGCAACTGAGCGACCAATATTTGAGTTGGGCTTGTGTGTGTAAATGGTGTGAGGTAGGGCGCGTCATTTCGGCTTAGACGAACTCTACGCGATGTCAGTCTAGTATTAAATGTGAACTACTGATGAAGATTTATTGCTAAATCGCAAAACTTCACAGCATCTTATTATCCGTTTTATTGTACCATCGAGGAAATTGATTCCTAGGCAGTTGACGGACCTACGTCGACTTATGTCAATTCAATATTAGCTGTGATCGGTCGGATGGGTTTGACTTAACGCGACCAAATTACTTGCGTCCGCCATCTGCATAGAAATTAATTTCTCTGACAGTACAACACAACTAAATATAAACAACAAATAAAACAACACAAAACATCGACAAACAGCGCGCATCCCTCGCGGCGTGGAGAGCGCTGAAGTGCGCCTATGTACGTTTCATTTGTCTGAGCCCGAGCACCTCGCACTGACACTCGCTACAGCTTATGAGGGACTCCAAATGAAGGAGAACGAGGGCTAGTTCTTTATTACGGGTAAGGGCGCGTAGGTTTCATGCGCGAGAACTGACTAATTTACTAGGACATTTTACTTCCATAGATACAGAATATTGGCGCGTTGTGGCTATACGTGCTACAGCTTATGAGGGACTCCAAATGAAGGATGGTGGCTAGTTCTTTATTACGAGTAAGGACGCGTAGGTTTCATGCCCGAAAACTGACTAATTTACTAGGACATTTTATTTCCAAATACGTGCTAAAGCAATACTTGCTACAGCTTATGAGGGAAGGAGGATGGGGACTTAGTTCTTAATTACGAGTAAGGAAGCGTAGGTTATTGGACGGAAAGGACGCGTAGGTAGGCGAAAACTGACTAATTTGCTTAGATTTTTTAACCAAAGATACAATGAAAATAACCTTAATGAAAATATGTAGCTGTATAATTCCAGTCTAAAAATTAAAAATAAGAATCAAAGCGCACGGAAATGCGCAGGCCTAGTTCCAGCAGGCCGCGCGCATGCCGTGCACTATTTACACGAACCGTTTCGACGCACTTTTGACCCCCCTGTAGCTTAGTGTCTATTGCGAGAGCAAAGATAAAATTAAACCTACGTAATTATATACTAGTACTTAAGCAGTATATCCAATTTCATAGATCCAATTTCATAGCTTCGGTAGATCCTGAAATATGTCCCTGTAAAAATAGCTAATTTTGGCTCTCACTCACTTATACACTCACTCACTGACCGGTAATCAAAACCTCTAGGCCACTTCCAATTGTCCTAGCGTTATGAAATTTGGCACACAGGTCGTGTGTTATAAATATATTATGTAGATTAACAAAAAATTAAGAAATTTTAGAAATCGGTCAAGCGTGAGCCGGCACATCTACGAACTATAAAAGGCTACCTGCAAATGTCCTAGCGTTATGAAATTTGGCACACAGGTCGTGTGTTATATTATGTAGATTATCTATACTTATAAAATTACATGTCCTGACTGACTGACTGATTCATCATCGCTGAGCAAAAACTGTTAAAGTCACAGCCATGAAATTTTATCATTGAGTAGGGTTGTTTTATTAAGTAGACACCCAATAAGGAAGGAATTTTGAAAATTTTACCCCAAAGGGGGTGAAATAGGGGTTGAAAGTTTGAATGAAAGTCCGTCATTTCAAGAGTTAGAAACATGAAACTTTATTTTTGGGTTACTGATTAAAAATGAACGGATACGTATTTAAGCGTTTTTGGAAATTCTACTCCCAAGGGGGTGAAATTAGGGTTGAAATTTTGAATGAAAGTTCGTTATTTCTCGAGTTAGAAACATAATATTTTATGTTTGAGCTACTGATTACAAATGATTGGATACGTGTTTAAGCGTTTTTGGAAATTCTACCCCCAAGGGGGTGAAATAGGGGTTGAAAGTTTAAATGAAAGTCCGTCATTTCTTAAGTTACAAACATGAAAGTTTATCGACGTTTGCGTTTGACGTTTGCTTAAATAGGGTCCCGTTTTTACCTTTTGTATAAGGAACCACAAAAAGAGGAAACTATCCATTTTTGTTATTATACTACGTTAATGCGGACGAAGTCGCGGGAAACAGCTAGTATTGTGTATGTAGTATTATTATGTAGGTAAATACGATGAGGTACTCCCACGAGGGTGGGAGGAGGAGAAGGGGGGGGGGGGGGGGGGGTAAAAATATTGTCATGTATAATGAACACTATATAGCTTAATAAATGAATACTGTTTACTTAAAAATTTGACTTCTATTGATAGCTTAGCAAATACCACTAGCGGCATCTATCGAAACTATTGTTTATATCGGGCGTGGCACAAAAAGAAAACAATAAACATAGGTATGATTTCTTGAAAAAAAATATTTAAATCCCACCAAAAACATACCTGTTAAAATAGGGCCTAGTTCCTATAGGCAGATTTTTGGCCTAAAAAAAAGAGTTGAAATTTAGATTTCAATTATCATGGATTAGTCCAATGCCAAGTTCAGATGCACTTCAAAGATCATAATCATCTTCATCAACAGCCTGATCCATAATACTTCTAAATTTGAACTTGACAGGTTTTTGTGCTATATGTAACACTTGATTAATTATATAATTAGATAATATTTATAGAATTTGATTAATCTGTCAAGTTTAAATTAGAAGTATTATGGATCAGGCTGTTGATGAAGATGATTATGATCTTTGAAGTGCATCTGAACTTGGCATTGGATTAGATTTCAACTCTTTTTTAGGCCAAAAATCTGCCTATAGGAACTAGGCCCTATTTTAACAGGTATGTTTTTGGTGGGATCGTTATTTAGTACAATTGCGCCAGAGTGATGTTTATTTTTTGGAATTCTAATATTTTCTATTTCAAGCTATAAAGCCCAATAAAAAAGTAAAAGCAAAAGTATTTTTTTTATGAAAAAAGGGGGCAAACGAGCAAACGGATCACCTGATGGAAAGCAACTTCCGTCGCCCATGGACACGCGCAGCATCAGAGCTGCAGGTGCGTTGCAAGCGCTGTTTCACGCCGGTTTTATGTGAACCCATGGTATTTCTCCGGTCGAACCAGCTTATTCATGCCGAAGCATGGCTCTCCCATGTCAGAAAATTGTAGATAATAATTTCGACACATTGAAGAGTAAAAGAGGTTGTTATTTTTGTATTTTCCGTCTAAATAATTATGACGTAAGCGAAATTTCGAGTTCTGAATCTCTGTCAAAGCGATTGCCTCATTACTGAACTAAATCTCAAGACTTCAAACTAAAAAGTATAATCAAAATTTGGGTCACCTCTTAGACTATTTATTTCCCTGGCGAATTCATGAAAAGTATAATAATTTAATGCTAAACAGGTTCGTGCTATTATGAATGCAATTGCGAGATTTTTATTACAGCGGAAATAATTTTTAGTTTTCCCTCGTTAGTTGTTATGCGAGTATTAATCTGATTAACCTAGCCTGGCTTGTATCACAGCACGTCTAGTATATTATTTATTACATTGAAAGCACTCACCTAGACTAGCTATCATTTTCGATACATTTATAATTATACATACAATTAAAAAATCTAAAAAATATCTTAAATTTTTATACCTTTATCCTATTTATTAGCCAAACTCTTCTAAAACAGCTCAATGACATTTTTAATCGTATAAATAAGCCCTTAAGTATAAGCATAATTTAAAACAACATGATCAAATTCATTTCACTTGCTCTAAAAAAATATATCAAAATATTTTCCCCTAAAACGCCCAAAATGGGAGTGAAATATGGCAACACTAGTTATTACAAGTTATTGTGTCCACTCGCGTGGCAACACTAAGTGATTGTTGAAGCTGTTTACTCCAGTATGAAATGTTTGCGGTCACTTAGAGTACGTTGTTAAATGTTTTGTGAGCTCCGTGTAGTGGTATTATTTATTTTGAGGGTCCGTTAAGTGAATTTTGTCTTGGAGAATTGAGTGAGCATTTTGTGAAGTTCTTAGAATGAGATATGGATTTTTTTTATGTACTGAATTCTGTACCATTATTCGATAAGATATTGAGTGTACCGTTACTTCTTGGTGGACACTTTTCATGCACTTGTTTCACTTTAATTTATTTATTTTATTACAATTATGTTTTATACGACCGGTTTCGATAAAACCATCATCAGGTGTAGTGCAGCCTGCAGGTAATTTGATTAAAAATAGACATAATTATTGTAATAAATTAAATTAATAAAAGTGGAAGAAGTGCATGAAAAGTGTATATTATTACTGTGAAATTATTCAATAAATTATAATAATTATATGACGTAATATAGAATCAATAATGCTCATAGTCCAAGACTTTTATGAAGACGGAAATCCAAAATGTCCTTTGACGTCAAAACTAGTATTAAATATTTATGGCATAATTTAATCTCAACTCTGATTACTTTAATAAGATGGGGTTGTTCAAAGTAAGTTAATTACAAGCGCCGCCACTCGTCCCAATGACGTGATACCTCCCTTACCCCGCCTCTCCTACACTCTCTAAGTACCCGCAGTATAATTGCGCCGGTGTTGCCATGTGAGAAATTCTACCCAAAATTGGGGAAGTTGTATGCATAATATTGTGTATGTAATAGTATCTAAAATGTTTAATGCATAATGTTGTCATTTTTAACAGTTGACATAATATTTTTGCATTAATAATCAGAAATGCAAAGTAAGTTATTACAAGAAAAATATAACGAATGTAATAATTTCCTGACAATAATTATTAAAAAATATTACACACTTTCTATATAACATAAGAAAAACACACAAAACTACTCACTACCTATAATTTTTACAAACAAATACTTTTGCGTCCGTTGATGCCTAAACAAAATAATTTTGACAGTATTCAAATTAGTATTTATCTGACAGTAACAAAAATAATATACTAAGTTACTGGCAATTTCGTTGCACAAAAAATGACAAAAAATTATAGTGATAAAGACTATTACACAGTCCAGGTAGCCCAAGCATCTCCAAACAGCTGTTCAGTACGTGAAGAGCTAACAACGATAGACACTTTCGATTTAATATTAGTATGGACGTCGCATTAAATCGACAAAATCGGCGAGTCCGTATCCAGCAATTTGGCAACACTCGATCGGGGTCTTATGCTGTGGACGTGTTTGGAATTAGAAAAAATCCTATTCACCTAAAATCCAGGGTAGGCGGGCATTCGGAGACAAATCGGACGTATTAAGTTAATGCCGTACAAAGCCGCCTTGAATAAAATCTTTCGATATACATTAACGCGCGCGGGTGCGGAATGTTGAGCGTATGTAATTACATTGGTAGCTTTTTTGAAGGACCTGTAGGGGTATTCAAGGGACTTATAATGGCACAATTGTCGCTTCGAACATAGGGTATGTCACTCGTACGTGAGACAGCATGTAACGTGTACAAGTGAGGCAGCGTGCGTTCCAAGCGACGTCCGAGTCTTAAAAATAGGTCCCCAGAACCTAGATGGATTTGGAATTTACCGTGGTGATATCGGATAACGATTAAGGTCTGTTCACATTGTAGCGTGACGCGGCGATGCGATTTAAAATAAACCTTCAAATTGAAATAGGCAGATCAACACCGCGTGAGGTTAGACCGTCTGTTGCTAATCTGACAATTCAAAGTGTATCTTCTTGTGTATAAAATAAAGTTCAGTTTTTAATTGACTTCCTTATAAATACATCGCATTGCCTCATCACGTCACGTTGCAATGACAAGTTTTAACTTAACACATTTTTAAAGTCTTCTTTGCAACAAAGCACTAAATTAACTTTCACTAGTTAATATGATTCTCTTTACGTATTTACCGCGTACTTTGCAAACATGGCCTGTTCCATACTAGGTCTCAAAGTTAAACAGCTTGTAAATTAACTAGTTAGTACTTTAGTCCTTTACTGGATCTAGGTTAAATCTACAATGTTACACGTTTTCCTCTTAAGCCTATGTGTGAGCGCTCTTTGAGGCAATGCAAAAATAGGGTGGTATTTTTTACTTATTTCTTGTATATAATTTTCAGTAGCATTATAATAATAATAATAATAATAATAATAATAATCTTTATTGCTGATAACAATATAGGCAAGGTACATTGTTTACATTACAGTAATTATTATATTATATATATAATAATATTATATATATATATATATTATAGCTATTATGTATCCGCCAGTGATAGACAAATACATGAACATGTGGTGGGGCTTATTTTGTTTCTAATAGAATTATTACTGCAATGTTTTCAAGCTAGAGGGCAGCACCAGTATAGACAGTTTTGACGTTTGACATATTCTGATAATAATATGACGTATGCAATATGTCGAATTTTGGTCGCATTATTTACTCCACCTTTACCTTTACGTAATATTTCCTATTGCTAAAACATACACGCTACGGTCTACCAGAGAAGTCACATGTGCAGGTTGCCTGCGCAGGTGTCACTCGAAAGAATTTATTCGGTCGCCTGTGCAGGTCCAAAAAACTGCAAAGGTCTATTCCCACACATATTCCGATCATAGACCGTAACGTGTATGGCAGCCACAATGATCAACATACAGTAAACAGCTTTGCATTGTGCAATCATGGTGTCAATAATTTAGTCCATTATGACGTGGAGATATAATAACTCCCACGCCAATTTCGGTGACGGTAGCCGGTTTCATTAAAACTATAAAATTACTCAGGAGTAATTTTATAGTGCCCCAGTGTGTGCGCTGTACACGAGAGCACTCTCTATTCCTTTACTCTGATAACCCAGTGGGACGCAAGACCGACACGACTGGCGAGAGATCAGGCGCAGGACCGACTTTTTACATGCCCATTCGACGCATGGATCATATTCTTAGCTTGTCCGAAAATCAGGTGATCAGCCTGCATTGTCCTTACCAAACTTGGAAATAACATGTTTCCAACGCGGGAAACGAACCCACGACCCCCGAGTCAAGAGCCGCGCTCTAAACCACTGAACCACGGAGCCGTTCAAACCACTGAACGTGGAGATCGCTTTTATTTTACACAGGATTTGATGTGGTTTAAGTTAGAAGCTGTCATGAACGGGATTAATTTTTACCACAACTTATTTTAGCTCACACGGGTAATTCAATACAAAATAATAATATAAGAGTATTACAATTTAATCGTAACAAACAATTAAATTATTAAAACACAAATTTATTTTAAATCAAATAATAAAAACGTGGTTTTAATTTCAGTAAGTTTCAGATAAAACCTCAACAAATAATTACATAATTTTTTCTCCACCACTTTATTTCGCTACATATTTATTGTTATTGTTTTCTGAGTGCAATTTTCCGTAACTTTATTCGTACTAAGCGTTCGGTTTTCGCCCCACAAAAACCGATAATATTGTTATCTTGAGTGGTAGAAGCCAAGGTGTCTCTGTGTGTTCTGACCCTGAGGATTAACTTATCGATTTCCCTATTAATTACTCAGAAATTTCTGATTCAAAGAAGTCTCGAAAGTTTGAGAAATAAAATGAACATGATAGGGCTTATTAAAGTTCAGAAAGTCGGCGGAGGTATTACACCGTCTTACAAAATTGTAATAATTAAAGATTATCATTACCTCAAGTTCGTTATGAGGTAAGCACACATTATTTCGGAGTGCAGATAAGCGGGCCGCATTTTTCATACATATTTTATGACTGAGTGCGCGACTGGTCATGAAAAGTATATAAAAATGTGGCTTATCTGCACCCCGTCATAATGTGTGCTTACCATTAACGTTAACTGTCTTGACTTCCACATTTAACATAGGACCTGTTCAAAATATATTATAGAGTAGATATTCTACATTTTTAACCGACTTCAAAAAAAGGAGGTAATCAATTCGACTCGTATGTAATATGTATGTAATATTTCCAGAACTGCCTAATATTCGTATAATATGTTAGTCTATATCAGCTTCTGAACAAATGTGCCAAATTTCAAAAGTGTATGTATGTTTTTACGTTTGTGTTTGTATATCTCCGGAACTACAAGTACGATTTAAGTTTTATTTTGTACTAGGTATTAGTCAACTTCGGGAATGCTGTAAGTTTCATCAAAATCGGTTCAGTACTTTTTGAGATACGTAATTTTTTGTCATATGCTACGGTTTTGCTCGATAGTTTTACTCCAAATCGAGCAATAACCACCGTGTGGACCGCAAAACTGACAGCTCAAATGGCGCATTTTCATGAGTCGTTAACTCGTGCGGTATCCGTATACAGCATATGAGGAGTCTATGATAACTAATGGCGCATTTTGATTGGTCGAGGCATGCGTTTCAGAAATCTCCCGCACCCCGCATGCGGGCCCTATCGACCAGCGAAAATGCGCCCAAAGGCTCGCTTCGAGCCGGCTTGATAGAATTAGTGTAAGTACTCACATACGGTTTTGCTCGATCGAGCAATCATGTAGAGTAAAAACCAATGCTCGGGCTTTCGTCCACACATTCAGCATTGCTCGATAGTTTTACTCCAGTTCGAAGGAAATTAGCTACGAATAATAAAAACTAGTGTCAAAAAATTTGTCAAGCGGCTCGATTCGAGC
Organism: Polyommatus icarus; assembly: GCA_937595015.1. Taxonomy (NCBI): domain Eukaryota; kingdom Metazoa; phylum Arthropoda; class Insecta; order Lepidoptera; family Lycaenidae; genus Polyommatus; species Polyommatus icarus. The sequence continues at coordinate 6,080,994 of OW569341.1, read as the reverse complement.
CTTCAAACTGGCTCGATGCGAGCCTTCGAGCTGTGAGTTTTGCGGTCCACACAGTGGTTTTTGTTCGATTTCATATTTGCTAAGTAATCACATATGATTACATATGTCATTTCTTTCGATTTGGAGTAAAACTATCGAGCAAAACCGTATGTGAGTACTTAGCAAAATACGTACAAACTTGAAGTCGGTTTTATCTTTTTAAAATAAATTTATGGTAACATGAATTGACTCCCCGTCTCGCCGTCACTCATTTTGAGTTTCAAAGCGTTATTTCAAAGTTTGTTTAGGACTTAGTTCTTAACCTAACTGGACAAGGCTGATAAACTAATTGTAAAAACAGTTGTTAAAATAATAATAGTACGTTATAGGAGCGCCTACTAGTTTCAAGTTTGTTTTTTTTTTGTTGTTTTAATCTCTATGTATTTAAAAGTTTTATACATAAGTATATGACAACTCCATCTTATATCATCAAAAACTTAAGCTCCTTTGAGTTTTCAACTTGCGACAGTAACTGATGAAATATTCCTACGTCAGTTCTGTTTGTTTCAAGTTATATTGATAAATACTTTTTAATGCTTTTCCATTTTTTAGTTTATAAATTCAAGGAAACTTGAAATAGCCAAAGCTCCATATCATTTTGTTTTATCGTTATCTACATCGGCACGCTATTGGGTAAAGGTTTTTATGACTTAAGTATAGGTAGCCTGAATAATTGAGATTGTTTTTAGAATTTTAACTTTTTAATCGCTTTTTGAATAGCATTCGAGTGTGTTTTAATGTCATCTGACAGCCTAAGTTTCAATTCACAATATAACAACTCTGCTTATATATGTTTTTATAAAATAAGTCGACAAACGAGCAAACAATTCACCTCATGGAAAGCAACATAGGCTCAGATAAAGTTTCATGTATGTACCTATTACGCTTTTAATAAAATCGGTTACTGAAATCATCACTTAACCGACTTCCAAAAAAGGGCTACGTGGCTTTTAACGCCAAAGCATTTTGACTCAGACGAATTCCTTTGAACGTAACACATAGTTCAAGGCTATGAATTAATCAGGGCTTCGCAGGACGCATGTTAACATAATTCCTGATGTTTTATTCACAGAGCTCCGACTCCTTTCCCGGCGATTCCCGGGAATGCAAAATGTTTGATATGAACACGTATAATCCGGTTAACTGGGATGCTCCTGGCTTGGCTAATTAACCGGTTACCAGTGGTTTAGCGTGGCTTTTGAGAGTAGATTGTGGTTCTTTTGACGTGGTCGTGGGTTAGACTCTGGAAAAAATGTAGCCGTTAGAAAGCAGATCAGCATGCTATGTATGAAAGCAGAACAGTCAAAAATGCTTTTACTCTGAATCGAAGGTCAGGTAGATTTTTAGAACTGGATACCTTTTAAAGTAACCGAAAAACGAAAATCCGTAGTCGCTGGTCGTTCTTACCTCTATAAGGTTTATATTATGTAGGTAAACTTAATTGTAGCTTTATAAAATGATGAAAGTCTGGCTGTCACTGGCTTTTGGGTTACATAGAATCTTCTTCTTAAATATAAAAATGGATTTTCAAATGTGTTAATCGCGCTAAAACTCGAAAACGGCTGAACGGATTGGGCTGATTTTAGTCTTAAAGTATTCGTAGAAGTCCAGGGAAGGTTTTAAAGTGATATGACGTTCACCGGGACAGCTAGTCTTCTTTTATATAAAAATGGATTTTGAAATGTGTTAGTCGCGCTAAAACTCGAAAACGGCTGAACGGATTGGGCTGATTTTAGTCTTAAAATATTTGTAGAAGTCCAGGGAAGGTTTTGAAGTGACCTGTGACACGAAGTTCACCGGGACAGCTAGTCTTCTTCTTATATATAAAAATGGATTTTCAAATGTGTTAGTCGCGCTTAAACTCGAAAATGGCTGAACGGATTGGGCTGATTTTAGTCATAAAATATTCGTAGAAGTCCAGGGAAGGTTTTAAAGTGACACGAAGTTCACCGGGACAGTGAAGTATTATAATAAAAAGATTTAGGAGCGATAAAAATGAAACATCGAATAATTTGTCCAACTTACGTCCCTGAACAGCTTTGTTTGAAAACTTGTTGTGCCTTCGGGGGTTTTACAAAAATGACACTAAGTACTTAATATAACATTAATCATTTTAACATTTACTTCACTTTACATAAGACTTCATAGTCGTTAAGGTCGCATTTCACGTTGAGCTCATCTACCATGATTGTGGAAGTCTCTGTAGCTTGCACAGTCGGAGTCGGCATTGAGCAATCATAGACAAATATTATGGCCATCTACACATTTGTAATTACTTATATATAACTTCATTTAAATGTTTAATGATTTTTGTGAAATTAAGAATAAGAAACATTTATTTTGCACATCACACAACACAATATTTACAAACAGACGCAAGAACAAGGACAAAGTTCAATACATTGTTTAATTAGTCATATAATATAACGAGTGCCCCTAAGTATACTGAGTCAATAAAAAAGTTTTCCAAATTGCACTTTTTGGTATATTTACACTAATTAGATCATATTCTACCTGCTGGCTTAAAAAAAGTTTATATCTTTATTAATACCGGAAATAAAATGACGTATACAGAGTCGTCTACTGACTTATTTAAATTTACGCATTGAATACTGAGTCAAGTTATATTCTACCAGTATACGCGGGACGCGATCGCGGGCATTTTGGTTTAAATTGAAAGTTGACTCAGTATTCATATGGTCAGTGCGGAGTGAAAAGACCAAAAAACCACTAATTTAAAGTAGTTGGGGAGTTTAAAGTGCTTTCTATACAAGATGTTTGTGTAAACACCGTTGTCCTTGAAACCATCAAATGAGTCCATCAAAATAAACAACTTTTTCTATGAGAACAATGCTGGGAATTAAAAAAAATCTGTCTTCATACCCATACAAATTGCCGATCCGGGCATCAGTATGGGTATGAAGACAGCATTTTTTTTTTGAGTTCCCAGCATTGTTCTCGATAGAAAAAGTAGTTAATTTTGACGGGCTCATTTGATGGTTTCAAGGATAACAGTGTTCACACAAACACACTGTATAGTTAGTAGAGTATTGTGAAGCCTAGTAGGTTTTGTAGACTAGGTAAAACGGATAAAAAATTATATATGAGCGTTTTTATTTTCGCGTTGAGTTGAGAGGCTACAGCCAGTTTACAGCTATGAAAATATTTAAAATAATTATTATATTTGGTATTTTTTTAATAAGATTTTAGACAACAAGGACTATACAATTCAATAGAGTGCAACATAAACCATCTGTAAAGCTTATTTTCTTAAAAATAAAGTTTTTTATTTTTTTATTTTATAATGGCCCTACAGGCTTACTTTGCCTTTAAATCACCAGTTCTTTACGTGGTAGATACTTAGAAGTATACTTAACATTTCCTATCTTAATCTTACAAATGTATGACATTTCAACACTTGGAAAAAAAAACTTTTTTAAACCGCCAACTGGGAAATCAGATTTTTGTACCATGCTAACTAGAGACATTTGGGAAGCTTATACAAGCTTAACCTGACATATCGGGCATGGCTCAAAATACCCTTTTGGGCTCCCCTACTAAGGGATCCGTACCCAACGGGTAAAAACGGGACTCTTTTACAAAGATTTCGGTGTCGGTCAATCTGATATATCCATGTACAGTGAGTCAACTGCCAAGATTTATACAAAAACGAATCATGGGAGCAAAATGACGATACCGAAGGAAAGAAAACTCTAAATGAGAAATAGTTGTACCATATTTTAGGTTTAGAACTGTCGAAATACGTAGATTTAATGATACGACGTTTAAAAATATAAGTGGTAGTAGATCCAATTTCAACTTAAAGATAATAATCGACGTATACTAGTACATCTACATTATCTCAGTAAATACTAAAATAATGTATTTTTTATTTTGCCCTGTTGAAGGGTCTTTTTATAGGTAATTATTATCTATGATCATTTATTTTTCCGTAATTTTAACGACATTAAAAATATAACGTTTCGTTCTTGCAAACGCTCTCTTGTAAAGTTTGCAAATTTGTTAGTTGACTCAGTATACTTAGGGGCAGTCGATAAAAGCATATAGAAGAATTAAATGATGCCCGCTCTGTTGCGCCAAAATTCGTATATCACGCGAGAGCCGTGCCTTTTGCTGGGATAAAAAGTATCATATATCCTTTCCCGGGACTCAAAAATCGATTTAGTGGTTTAAACGTAAAGAGGTAACAGACAAATAGACCTTTTACATTTAATTAATATATGTTTATATTATATTTTCTACGAAAATTATCTTTGTGATATAATTTTCGTAGACATTCGCAAGTTTTAAAACTTCATGTCATAACATTAAGTACTGAGTATGTAAATGATACGTAGGCGTCGTCACTTGAACTTTCCAGAAACATAAAACAAATGAAATAATTAAATATGTACTCATAACCCAAGTTCAGAATATCTGGCTAATGAACTCTTACAAGTTAAGTATTTAAATCACGTTTGGGAGCTTGCGAAGACAAAAATATAAGTCTTTGTTTTCTATCCATATTAATATTATAAATGCGAAAATGTGTCTGTCTGTCTTACCTCTTCACGCTTAAACTGCTGAACCGATTTTGCTGAAATGTTTCATGTGGACATTTTGTGTCTCGCGAAATAACATAGGATACTTTTTAGGGTTCCGTACCCAAAGGGTAAAAACGGGACCCTATTACTAAGACTTCGATGTCTGTCCGTCTGCCTGTCACCAGGCTGTAACTCAAGAACCGCTATAGCTAGACTTCTGAAAATTTCACAGATTGTGTATATCTGTTGCCGCTATAAAAGCAAGCTATTTTCTGCTCTTAATCAATAACACAAAATACTTAGTTATATTTGTACTTTAATAATTAATGATAAAATTTAAATAATAAAGGGGGGCTCCCATACAAAAATTACAATTTTTAGCCTATTTTGCTCTGTACTGGTACGGAACCCTTCGTGCGCGAGTTCGACTCGCACTTGGCTCATTATTATATTTAAATGGATTTTGACGCAACAGAGTTCTATTGGCACTTCTAGTTGTAATATATTAGTTGTTTTTTATCAACAATAAAATGTTGCGTAAATGAACTGACTACAAGTCGACTCTCTTGTAAATATTATTCGTTGTAAAAACCAGTTCACACCATGAAATTTCCATTACAGTAGATTTATATCGTAGCGATCACCCACCTTTTATTGAAAAAGTCCAAAGATCGAATCTTATTGAGCTTTACAAGTCTACTGTTTTTAATTCTTCCATGCCTAAAGTGCTAAATAGATTGGGATAAAATTTTATACCTGAAATCATTAGCTTACAGTGACAAAATGTACCATCGAGGAAATTGATTCCTAGGCAGTTGACAGACCAACGTTATGTGGTCGGATCATGTCAATTCAATGTGAATTATGATCCTTTGGCTCGATTTAACGTAAAGCGACCAAACTATGCAGGTTTCTCATCTGTCTAGGAATCAACTTCTCTCATAGTACAATAACCGCAAACACATACAAGTAACTAAAGGTTAGTAAATCATTTAACATTTCCAACAATTATCCCCCTAGATCTTATATAACACAACGCATTAATAAAGCAGTAAGCGTTTACGGGTGGCCGCACACTACACGGGCGGCTTAGGGCGGGCGCACACTACGGGTTAAGGGTCAACGCACACGAGCTTATTTCGTGAATTATTTATCTCAAACTTCCACTCTTGTATAAAACGCAAAGTAGTTAAAAGGTTTGCCGTTCGCATATTTGAATAAATTAATTAAAAGTGGAAAATGTATGCTGATTTTATAGCATTAGATGTACCACCGAAGAAATTGATTCATAGGCAGTTATGGACCTACGTCATTTGGTCGGATAGTTAACATTTAACATTAATAAGTCAATTCAATGTTAACTGTGATGTTCTAGGTTTGACAGAACACGCCCAAATTAGATTCGCCACCTCCCTATGAATCAAGATCTCTGATTAGTACATAAAAGATATACTTATCAGTCGTAAAAAAAACTTACGGTATCGCTTCTTTTACGTCTGTGCAGTCAATGCCCTCATCTCCATAACTTTTAATGGCGCCGCGTACACGCGTCTAATTATTTCAGCTGTCGTACACTACGCCCGAAAAAATCTCAATGCCTTCACACGATCCTTTTGTAGAAAAAAAAATCATTAAATATTTGAATTCTGTTCTACAAAGTTTTCGTTAAATAGAGGTTCGTACCACTTGTCAAATGTAGGTCAGGTCAAAACGCAGTAAAAATTGATATATAGAAAAGAAAACGCTTTTTACTCACCTTTTTATATTGGCTTTTAGTATTGTTTTTTACGCTTATAAAACGTTTAGTTCTAGAACAAAGTGATTAGTGTTACTGAAAATATTAATATTATATAATATTTATGATAAAACAATTAATCGTTAAACCATTACTCGAAACAAAATACATTTATATCTACCAAAAAAAAAATCAAACCAGTCTCGTAGCGTTCTCATAGTAGCCTCGTAGCATTTTCGTAGTCTCGTGGCTTCTTCGTAGCAATCTCGTAGCACTTGCGTAGCAGCCTCGTAGCTTGTTCGTAGCAATCTCGTAGCACTTGCGTAGCAGTCTCGTAGCACTTTCGTAGCAGCCTCGTAGCTTGTTCGTAGCAGTCTCGTAACTTGTTCGTAGCAGTCTCGTAACTTGTTGGTCGCAGCGCGTGGACAGCTACGTCCCGTCGTTATAACACGGTTACATTAACTAGATGCATGGTTTGATGACGTCATTATGGAGCGGGCATGTTGCATTCCAGCGATGCGTCAAGTTAATGTGACCGTGTTGTACAATGTACATATGCATTCTACTCGTATAAAAGTGCCCCAAAATGGAGATTAAGTAATTTTTTCACTGTTAATAATTGTCAGACAGCATGTCTATTGTCTACATAGTATTTGTACAAGTATTTAATAAGCACTTACACACTGTTATATTAATTGTCTCGTTTTTCCGAATTAACGTGCAAAAGTGTCTCGCAGCGCCATCTTTTAGATAATCCATACACTACATAATATGAATACTAGCATGAAATAATAATACAAGAAGGAAACAAAGGAGCAAATTGACAAACAAAACTACTGCTGTTATGGTTGTTTAAATATGTTTGACAATGCACTTACAATTTCTCCAGAGTAATTTAATGTTATTTAGTTTGTAAAATAAGTAGCTAAATCAAATTAAAATATATAAATGCAAATAGATATTGATAATTCTGTTTATTAACGGCGACAAAAATTATATGAAGAAATCAAATTTTTACTTTAAAACTTCAACCTAAAATATGTCATAATATTTTTTATCACATAATGATATTTCGTTTTGAATACAAAAACGAATACTGACGATCGAAACTAACGATTCTGAATTTTATCCCGTGGACACAGACGTGCATATTGCTTCTAAAACGTTTCTAAGCTAAAGCCATGAAAACTCAATTTCAATCCTACAAATATACTATTAAGGCTTAATTTAACTAATCAACAGCACTTATGGTGTCTCTACCGTGATTTTATAATATTCAATGATGACTTAATTAATGGATTTTGAACTTTAACCCGTTATCGTAAAATTCAATTCCCTACTAACATATTTCTAATCTCAGATTTAGACGATTAAATTTAGACTATGAGTATATAATTAGCTCATTTCAATAATCATGTTGTATCTACATAGTGTGTATTTAATAATAATAAAATAACGACATCAAATAAAATGCAATCACTGTTAAGTACTAATCAATAAACTTCAAGCTTCGTTCCATTATAATTCAATATCCATTTTCCTAAACATTAGTCTAATCTTAACTTAAGACAAATAAATTAAATTAAGATAAATTTGGACTCCATCTCTATATACTATAAATTGAGTTCCTTTTTTACCCGACTGCCGGGAGGGTTATATAACTAAATTATTGAATTGAAATAAAATACAATTAATGCCCAATACCATACAATCAATCAACTTTAAACTTTGATCCATTGTAATAGATTTCAATTCTTTAAGCACTTCTCTAATCTCTGCTTAAGGCGATTAAATTTGGAGTCTATTGGTTTAAAATTTAATTGCCTCCAACACAATAATTAAAACAGTGACAAACCGTTACAACCTTTTAAAACCGTGGATGACACCAGGCCTTTTAAGATGCATTAAGACACTACATAAAAAAGTAAAAAAAGAACCAAATAATGAAATCATAAAAATAACATATATTAGATATAGAAACTACTGCAATAGGATATTAAAGAAAGTAAAAATAGAATTTGATAAAGGACAGATTCAAAAGGCAGGAAAAAATAGCAGATTAGTTTGGAAAGCAATTAAAAAAGCTACATTTACGGAAACAGACAAGAGTGTACCCACGGAACTTTTAAGGGGTTGTAATAATAAGGAAGATGTCAATAAAGTTAATTACTATTTTTCCCAGGTTGGCAAAGCCCTCGCTCAAAAAATCAAACCACCACCTCAATCTAAATGTTATGAAAATACTCCAAATCAAAATTCCTTTGTTTTGCTCCCAACTACCGAACAAGAAGTTAAGTCGATTCTATTAAACCTTCGCTCGGATTGTGCAATAGGACATGACGGAATCCCAAGTTTTATACTTAAGAAATTCGCACCTATTCTAGTCCCTCCACTAGTCCACATTTTTAATTTATCACTATCATCCGGTGTTTTCCCAGACTCTTTTAAATTAGCTCAAATAATCCCAATTCATAAAAGTGGATCTAGGGACCGTGTCGAGAACTATAGGCCAATTGCCATACTTCCCGCACTATCTAAAATATTAGAAAGAATTTTAAATAATAGACTTGTAGGCTTCATTAACAAATGTAATATATTCTCTAAATCTCAATACGGTTTTAGGAATGGTATTTCAACTATGGATGCAGTACATGAATTAACAGATTATATAGTGCGGGGGTTAGATCGGAAGGCTAAGGTTATTGGCATTTTTTTGGATCTGGCTAAAGCTTTCGACACGGTCTCTATACCTATACTAATTTCAAAATTAGAAAAAATTGGCGTAAGAGGGCTCCAGCTTGCGTTGTTTCAAAGTTATTTGACCAACAGGCGTCAAAGAGTAAAAATCGGCGAAACAATAAGCGATGAGCTCCCCATTGAATACGGCGTCCCACAGGGTAGTATCTTGGGCCCTACCTTGTTCCTAGTATACATAAACAGTCTGTGTGAGTTAGATCTACCCTATGGGAAAATATTTACATATGCCGACGACACAGCCCTTGTCTTTCAATCTAAATCCTGGGAAAAAACGTTTAGCTCCGCTCAGCAAGGCCTGAACATAGTTTTTAAATGGTTAACCAATAACTTTCTTACTCTAAATATTGATAAGACTAGCTATATTAGTTTTTCCCTAAAAGGGGCGTCACAACCCACATCTCACCTTAATTTAAAAGCTCATTTCTGTTCAAATCACACATCCAACATTTGTAAATGTAGCCCTTTGACGCGAATGGAATGTGTTAAATATCTAGGAATTTTTATAGATAATAGAATGTCATTCGATCACCATATTGACACAACTATTAAAAAGGTGCGCAAACTCACATTTCTTTTTTATAGACTGAGACACATTTGCGATAAAAATTTAATTAAGAAAATCTACTTCGCACTTATACAATCCATCCTCTCTTATTGTATTGTCGTATGGGGTGGCGCTCCAAAAACTAGAATGTTGCGTCTGGAAAGGTCGCAAAGATGCCTTCTTAAAGTTGGCTGGAAATTACCAAACCTCTACCCCACAGATGAATTGTATGCAAAATGCGGAGTTCTAAACGTACGCCAACTGTTTATTTTAGCCTGCATCACAAAACAACATACTTCTGTAGACTACGACAGACAATTAAAACCTAACTCTAGACGTAGATTAAAGGTATGCCCTAACATGGATCACATTTTTAAAACTAGTTTTGCCCAAAGATTTTTCTGCTTTCTTGGTAGTTTCCTATATAATAAGGTCAATGAAATTTTGTCAATTTATCACAATAATAGAACCGAGTGTAAACAAAAAGTGACTCTCTGGCTAGTTAACCTAAATTATCAGGATACCGAAAATCTTTTATTGAGACGAATATGATAAACTAAATATATAACATAGTAAAAGTTTATTATACTTATGTAAAAGTACAGAATATAACATTTAATAACTATTACTAATAATTTTAAGTTAGAAAAGTAAAATAGATTTCTAAGTCAAAATACACTAAATTGTTAAAATAAGATAAAATACACTATATTGTTAAAATAAGTTTAAATAAGCTAAATTGTTAAAATAAGTTAAAATACACTAAATTGTTAAAAAAAAAAAAAAGTTAAAATACCTACACTAAATTGTTAAATTAATAAGTTAAAATAGTTGTGAGGGGGGGCCTGGGGCACCAATATACAGGCTTCGGCTTAGTTTGGGCTCCAAGTCTCCCACAAATTACTAAGTACATTGTAATTTTTGGGAGAAAATAAATAAATAAAAAATAAATAAATAAAAAAAAAATAAAAAAAAATTAGGGTCTCATTTCACTAATCATGGGCGATCATGGTGTATCTACATCGTGCTCCTTTTTAAAGCTAAATTATTGAATTAAAATAAAATACAATTAATGTCCAATACCTTACAATCAATCAACTTTAAACTTTGATCCATTGTAATAGAATTCAATTCCTTAAACACTTTTCTAATCCCAGCTTAAGGCATTTAAATTTGGACTCTGTCAGCATATAATTAGGGTCTCATTTCACTAATCATGGTGGATCATGGTGTATCTACATCGTGCGTATCAGGTAGTCGGATAAATATCTTAAGTGTGGCGTTGCGCGGTACCGGCTTCCTAGCGCAGTAGGGATACGTCCACAACGGTTTAAATTTAGAACGATTTCATTTTTTTTTATTCGAAATTCAAAAATTTGCAAGGCACGTGTTTTTTATTAATGGGGATTATATATTTTGTATTTTTCTCGTGGGATGGCTTAAGAAATGTCTGTAAAGCATGAAATTAATTAAATATGAATTTAATAAAATATATATTTTATGAAAAAAATCATCTTCAAAACAAGATTGACCTTAAAATAAATGATATACCTACATTAACCTAAAATATGTTACATTCAAATTTTTTATATTATATCTCCCTTGTATTAATTCCTGTCTAATTTTATACATCCATTCAAAAATTATCAATCAAAACATAATAAAAATGGTGAAGATTACCATAAATTCTTAAGAATACTATAAAATCTCTTCGTACATAAAAATTCGAATGTGTTTTAAGTTCCAAAAGCTAATAACGCGTTTCCAAGCGAAATCTTACGATTCCTAAATCCTACCTATAATTGTTTTGGAATTATTTAAACGAAATAAAGCGGTTCTTCTAAAAATTTCCGCTTACACCGTTTAATTCTTTTATCAAAACAATTGAAATTTGTTTACATTTTTATAAATTTGTGTCAACTCAAGTAAATATTCATATAACAAGTCATTTTGTTGCAGATCACAATCCTATTTTAGTGTATTTTTTTACATTTAACTAGTATAATGAGCATAATATCTGCGTTGTGTGATATGTCCGTATTATTTTTAAAAATATATTTTTTTATTTTTATTTTATTAATTAAATATTTCTTTCGAAAAAAGTCAAAATACGGCTTCGATTGAGCCCTTTTTGTGTGATTTTAAAAAGGATTGATACTTTTTCACCCTCCCACAAAACTTTAAAACACACAACTAGCCTACGTCGTCTCATAAAAAATGACAACTTACCATACCTACGTATCCATATGTAAATAGTTACACACCCTTACTCAAAATATATAAGTATGTTATGAAACGAGCCTCAACAAAAGTATATCACGGGTAACCACGGCTTAACAAAGTACGCATACGGCAGTCGACACTGCGCATGCTCTGTCATTCCGGACTATTTGTTTTGTCGTTACACTATCAAAACCCATTGGATTGCGGAAGGAACATCTTCCTGGTCTTCCATTGGCTTCTACCTTCACCCTCGGCCTGTACCTCAGCCGGTGCAGTGGTAAAAAGCCCCGCAGCTACCTGTCAAGAGTTCGCGCCAAGTGTTGACATTGACGTGTTCCAAATTTGAACAGTTTTTGTGACGGTGACTTAGTTTCTAAGTGCAGTGCTTTGCTCGAACTTTGCTTTGTTTTGAACTTTGCTGTTATATCTTTGATAAGAAAGCGAGAAGGAGACGTCAAGATGAATTTGACTTCGACGGACGGTAAGAACCCCAATATTAAACTATACCTACTTGTTACTTTAACTTATTACTTACACGTATGAAAGCTAGCATAGTTTAGGTTATGTAAAAACGCCTATTTTAGAGATAAAGTTTTCAAAGATACTATGTCCAGCATATCTTTCAATTTAAATTTATATACTATTTTCTGTTGCAAAATAATTTATTAAATTGATTATTGTACAACACATACCAAAGCCAAAATGACAAACAACCACGAAAATAAAATATATCCCGTGAATTTAGCCTATAAATTTTATTTTAGATAAGCATTTTTTTTATATAGAGAAACATTTAAAACTTATCCACTGGCCCCAAAAGTGGTAGACTATACTCGTATTAATTAAAATCAAATCACGGGAAAAAGTAGGTTAGTAACTCATTAATAAATAATAAAACTGCCCATTAGGTTCATAAGTATCTGCAATATGAAAACCGACTCGATTGCTTGCATTTCAAAGATGCGTACCATTGCGGACTTTATAGAGCATTCGATATTAAACTCTGTTACATCGGCGTAAGCTCCGAAATCCACTACCAAACTGTTACTGTAACGGTCGAGTGATTATGGACTCATTGGTGCTGAAGTTACGGTCCGTTTTTCATTGTACCCTATTGTAATGTAGTTCATCATGACTCATGAGGTGTTAAACATGTTTTTCAGTGGTAACCGTATCTGAATACTAATTTCGGTGTGATGGGCGAATTTAACGAGATTTCAGCATAATTGCTGGATTTCAGTGACCAGTTATAAATCGATAGTGTCAGCGCTACTTTGCTACCGATTTTGTAATATAATGCGACTATTGATTATATTTTAATATTTCCTATATATCCTAGTTACAGACATTCTCTTTGTTTCTTCATTTTAAGGAACAAAAATTGACTAATTAGGACGAAATATTACTTGACTTTTAGGATTTAACTTGATATCAATCATGTTATATTTTAAACGAGGCTTATTCAAACTAGCGTCACAGTATAGCAATATATTATCTATATCTATATCTATACTAGTCTATATCTATACTTCTATACTAATATTATAAATGTGAAAGTATCTCTGTCTGTCTGTCTGTCTCGCTTTCACGCCAAAACTACTGAACCGATTGTAATGAAATTTTGTACACAGATAGTCTAAAGTCTGAGAAAGGACATAGGCTACTTTTTAACTGGACAAAGGTGTTGTAAGGGGGTGAAAATGCGTAAATTTGTTCAAATTGAGTTAGTTCCAAAAATTCATAATAGATGGCGCTGTTCGTCTCCTACATCGCGCTATTGCTTACACAAACGTCTTTCTACAAGAGGTGGTATCATCTTATACAATGTTTTGGTAGTAGTAGAGGTGACAAATATGTCACCCAACCTAGGGACTTGTCCCGCCCAAATACCGCCTCATAGTTATGAGGTGCGGCAGATCCCTCGGGCAGGGGGCTTAGCCCCGATCCCGATTTCCCATTTCCCCCCGCAAGGGGATTTGAGAGCCACTTCCACGGTCGGTACAATGTTTTCGCTTTCTTCGATTGTTATTTTGTACTTTTTACGTTATTAAAAAACTCAGTACTTTATCTATGCAGTGACGTAACCTTAAACCTATCAATGATAAATATTAAATAGTTTATGGCAAAAGTTATGTAATTGGGGGGCTAAATATACTGTGGCGGTACCCACAATTCGCCTAACAATTTAGTCGCGCTATCGAAGTTTCGAACGGCAAGATATATACAACGTCTGAAATGACGTCATTGGGCTTCGGCCTGACCGAGCATGCTATCTCGCTCGGTCGGAAGATCTTCCTTTTCGGCCGCCACTAACAACGTTAAATTGGTGACCACCGACAAGAACACGCATCTTCTGGACATCAATCAACATCAACACTCCCCGCCCCTCCGCACCACGTCAGCAGACATCAAGCACAACCGGGTCGCCTCGACCATAAGGCTCGACCATAATAATTTAAAATTTGCCATAAATAAAGTTTAATTTTAAAAAATGAAATAAGTTATGTGCACACTGCACACTGTTTTTGGGTGTTTTGATTTAAGGGGTACCAGGGTTTTTTTAATAAAAGCTTTTGACACCAATTTTGTTGACATCGCGCGCTATAAACTGAAGTCCACGGCTCCCATACAACAAACGTAATTTTTCAAACATTTTTTGCTCGGTATCAACGATGACAACAAGTAGGCACTTCAAATTTTCACAAAAGCCTTAATTATATGTGTACTTTAATGATCAAAAATAATATTTAAATAAAATATTAATTGAAGGGGGGCTCCCATACAAAAAAACGCAATTTTTGGCCTATTTTTGCTCTATAACGGTACGGAACCCTTCGTGCGCGAGTCTGACTCGCACTTGGCCGATTTTTTTATTCCGTTCGTACTACGAAGACACTCTACTGTTACATAAAGTATTATATATTGAGTAAAAAATTATAAAGTGACCTAATTGTGACCCTTGACCCTAAGGTCAGTTGGCCAAGCGACAGTTGGCATGACTGCAGGTGCTCTGCGACACTAACTTACTAATGAATTGACTAATTAAATGGCACAGGGTCGAGAATACTTCAAAATTCGATTTCTTACGATTGTATTTAATCGTATCGTATTTATTTTATTTTACCATTTATATCAGACGTCTTGGCCCATATTATAAGTGCCTTACAGAATAACATAAACGTTATGATAATAATAATAATACTCCCCACTCCAGTTTCGGTGACGGTGGCCGGTTTCATTGAAACCAGGCCGGTACGCGGGAGTAATTTTATAGTGCCCAAGCGTGTTCGCAGTACCTACACAAGAGCACTCTCTATTACTTTACCCTCATAACCCAGCAGGTCGGAAGACCGACACGACTGACGAGAGATCAGGCGCAGGACCGACTTTTTACATGCCCATCCGACGCATGGATCATCTTACTTGTCAGACAATCAGGTGATCAGCCTGCATTGTCCTCCAAAATTGGAAATAACGTTTTAGGTAATCATACTACAACTGACACTAAACACGAAACGTATTGTTTCGATTCGGTCGCCACGCTCAACGCACGCATAGCTTTTGTTCCGGGCTTTGACTTAAAATTTTCTTATTCATCTCATTTTAACCACACGTTATTTTAATCAAAATTTCAAAGGCAACATGTAGGCGGATATGTCAAAACCTTGACTCCACAGGTCAGGGTCAGTGAACACGTTATATAAATACACCACCCATGTTTGACCTTTAGAACATTCTGCAATGATCCCTAAGTCCTTAAAATCCTCTGAATAACCTAAAAATATGTTTGGGGGATATTCCATTCATGTCGAAAGGTCAATTGGGGTCAAATTGATTTCCAACGTTTAATTTTCATTATATTGAATAATGGTGGTATAATTTTGTACCAAAAGGTCAGTAAGGATAGGTCACGACGAGAAAGTTCGAATCCTGAGGCTTGAAATGACATTAAAGCTTATTTTATACCGCGGAGTGGAACGGAAGCGACTTTTTGCAACTAAACTGTTCAAAGCATAATGAACTTCATATCAACAGTATAACATACAAATTAAAAACATGCAAAAAATTGGACTAAACAATATCTGTCTAAACAATTAGACTAAACAGACATCATCACGCGGGGATTTGCAGAAATGCTCGAGCAAGCTGCGAAGCAGCATTTCTCGAGCTCCCTAAGGGCCGCGCCACACCGGAATGGCAACGGCGCGACTAGCATTTTCAGAGTCATAAATAATTTCAAACTTTATCTTCATTATTGTAATACATAGTATCGCTTGAAAGTCTTATAGCGGCCGCTCGAGGCCGCTCGTGGCTGCCGGTGGCCGTGATTTCTCGAGCGATACTATTGTATTACAATAATGATAAAATCATATTATGACACTGAAAGTGCTTACTGCGCCGCTGCCATTCCGGTGTAACATGGCCCTAAGCAATGACCATAATATTATGACCATATTCAAAGAGATCTCGCGATTTGTTGTCGATGTCGACGTAGGATAGAGTATACAATATATATGTCGCAGCCAACTGGTTTAAATAGCCGATCAATCAAACAGCTAGCCCTTTGACTGAACAACGCCATTCAATCACACGGCTATTCGTCGTTTAGCCGACTTGTTGACTGCAACGTTCAACACTACAACTAGACGACGCTTAGCTAACTGGTTAAATGGCAAATTAACTAAGCTGACCATTAGTTTAGTTTTATTATTACACAAGCGCAATGATTATAAGCAGAATAAATTGTATCCTAACTCATTTTGAACACAATAATTGCAATTGATACCTTCGTGATGCATTTCATAATCCCGTAATTTCTCCTCGATATTTGAATAAGTATTGGTTTTTTTGATTCACTCGTATGTGGCATGTGCCCCCATACTTTCTGTCACTTTAATAACACTTGTAACGTATATTTACGAAAAATGTCTTAATACAATCACAAAACACCGGCTAGTTGACGCCATATTGTAAACAAAACGCACCTAGCGCCGCGGTGGTGAGCGCTGAACTAATTCAATCAAACGGCGGCGGCTTGAATCAGCTGTAGTGTTTAACGTTTCGAGCGACTGAAATATTCAATTAAAAAGCTAGCCGTGAGATTGAATGGCCCTTAGACTGAACAACAGTCTAAGGGCTAGCTGTTTGATCGAACGGCTATTTTAACCAGTCGGCTGCGACATATACATAGTATGCAAGAATTATAGAAGAAATATCTAAATATTTGATAATATAAACTTAAAACAAAACCACTAAATATGTTAAATGTTATATGTTACAGCGAGTCATGTCAAATTGTTGTTATTCTTTTGTGTTATAAACTCTGGCTGTGCTCTGTCCTTGTATGTTTAATAAAGATATTTTTATTTTATTTATTTATTTATTTAAATATTGAATTTAGAAGAATTAATTTATTTATTTAATAGAAATAAGATCATGTGGAATTTAACAATATGGCGGTGCAAAAACAGCCTGGTATCATGCATTTTAGCCAATGTGCCAAAATAAAGAACGACGAAGATGACCTCACTATTCTATGGAATTTTAAGTTGCTTTTAATCGTAAAGGTCATCGCAACCTTGAAATGTATCTATAAATAGTAGTAATATAGGCTTTTCAATTATTAAAGAATTTTTTTCGCGCTAAAATTCGTTTATCGCGCAGGAATCGTACATTTTTCCTGGATAAAAATTATCCTATGTCCTTTGCCAGAACTCAAAGTAACTTCATACCATATTTCAAAAAGATCTGTTTAGCGATTTGGCCGTAAAAAGATAACAGACAGACAGTCAGACACACAGTTTACAATCAACTAAAAATATTATCCGAACTTCACTTATCTCGCTCTCTCTTTATAAAATCTCTGCCAGAACCATTGCCAGAACTACATAATAACAGAATAATCACAAAATAGAGTTCCACAAATAGCCGCCAGGGGTCATTCTGACCACAGTAATTACAATTATCCTCTAAACTACTTTAAGGTTAATTCACTAACGGGTTAACCCTCTAAGTTAGACCACAGTCACTTTATTACTGCGTAACTTCCCATTTAAGCTTATAACTCATAAACTCTGCAGAACTTTTAACCTGGAACTACGAATTCACGAAAAACAACCCGGTTTTATGTAGGTTATAAATGTATAATATTTTATCATTATAGAGTTTTATCATATGAATATTTTCTTATATTATCTTTATATTTTAAAATTCTTATGTCGTTATGTTCGTTGCTGAGGCGCTTGCCTAAACAAACCAGAAAAAAATAGCTCATTCAGCGCTGGTAATTTCACAGTAAACTCTTTAAAAGGGACACATACTGTCGGAACCAACTCATTGGAGGCGAAAACTATAACTATATTAATAACTCTGCTGCGTCCACCTGTGTGAGCACACATGACAATTTCGCCTATGCGGCTAGTCCGCACTAGACTATGGCATTCTATATCGTGATGGCCTAGCAGGTCAATGACTGCGTAGGCTGCCAACTAAACTATACACACGTGTCCATCTGGTAATCACCACAAACGATGAACACGGTTTCTATACTGTGCAGTCGCATGGCTACCAACTAAACTACACACACGTGTCCATCTGGTAATCACCACAAGCGATGAACACGGTTTCTATACTGTGCAGTCGCATGGCTGCCAACTAAACTATACACACGTGTCCATCTGGTAATTATTAAAACACGCACTTTCGGTTAACGACTGACTCTTTATTCATTTGACACTTGACAGATATATTATGACATATCAAGAATGTGACAACTGACACATGACATTAGCAAACTAAATACAATGTTTATGGCGCTACTAGTCTATAGAAATATTTTGGTATTAAATTACAACACCCCTACTTAACAAAATATTTCTAAATAAATAACTTGAGTAACAATCAACAAACTTAATTTTAATTAGGAACTAGACCTATCATTCCTAGAAATTTATAATGCTTTGCTGACAATAAACCCTTAGTTAAAAGATCAGCAGGCATCTCGAGTGTTGGCACATATTTAACTTGAATAACATTATCCTTTATAGCATCTTTAATATAATGATACCGCACATCAATGTGCTTAGTTCTATTCAGAGACTGATGATTAGACGATAACTTTAGTGCACTCTGGTTGTCACAATGCAACTTAACAATGCTTAATTTACCTGATATTTCATACATTAAATTTCTTAAATATGTAGCTTCCCGAGCTGCCTCTGATAATGCTACATATTCAGATTCCGTACTAGATAAGGACACAGTTTTCTGCTTCCTACTTTGCCATGATACAACAGAACCAGCCATAATAAAGCAGAAACCAGTATAGGATTTCCTGTCTAGAATATCGCTTGCCCAATCGGCATCTACAAAACCTTCTAATTCTATATTACTATCTTTGCTATATTTCAAACAATAATGCTTAGTTTTCTGTAAATATTTCAACACTCTTTTAGCTTGATTGTAATGAATTTCATTATAGCAATTGTTAAATTGACTCAGGTAACTGACAGAAAAAGCAATGTCAGGTCTAGACAATACAGCTAAGTACATTAAACTGCCTATCAATCTTTGATAAGGAACATCTGTTAAACAATTTTCAGCCTTTTCAAGATTCAACTTACATTCTATAGGAGTATCAATAGATCTACAATTGAACATTCCAAATCTATGTAACAACTGTTCTATATACTGTTCTTGATCTAATTTTACAACATTTAATTTTCTGTCTACATGCACTCTCATACCTAAATAGCGTTTTACACAACCTAAATCTTTTATCTTAAATTCAGAGCTTAAAACAGTTTTCAAATTATCAGTTTCCTGTTTACAGTTTGAAAAAATCAAAAAATCGTCGACGTAAACAGCTACAATTAATTTTACATTCTCACTTACTTTTGTAAATACACATGGTTCATTATTACTTATTTTAAAACCTAATTTACATAGACAATCTTTAACTCTCTTATACCACATTAAAGATGATTGTTTAAGCCCGTATATTGCTTTCTTAAGTTTTAAAACCTTGCCTTTATCTGCACATTCAAAACCTACAAGAAGATACATACAAATGTTCTCATTTAAGTGTCCATTTAGAAAAGCAGTAATTACATCGAGATGAATAATGTCCATATCCCACTGTGTACTAAGAGCAAATAACATTCTTAACGTTGAATGTTTTACTACAGGAGCAAATGTGTCGACATAATCAATTCCACAACGCTGTGAAAAGCCTTTGGCCACAAGTCTTGCCCTATATCTCACTTTATCATTCACATCAAATTTTTTATTAAACACCCATTTACACTGCACTATGGAGGTATCACTTGGTATATCAATGAGCTCCCAAGCATCATTATACTCAAATGACTGCAACTCTTCACGCATGGCCAGCTTCCACTGTTCTGCTTCCGGTCCATTCAGCGCTTCTGAAAGATCAATCTCCTCCGCACATGGTAAGTAGTTTGATGTACACATATTTGAATAACCAAAACGGTTTGGTACTTTTCTTTGTCTTTTAGGTACAACCACTTCATCAACTCCAAGACTCTGAAGCTCACCTGATGAAATATCGGTCAATGTTATGGAATCCATTGAAGTATCCACAAGAGTATCATCTGGATCCATATATGCTGATGAATCAGAACTTGAAATAGAGATAGGAGATTCAATTATGTTAGAGTCCCCCACTGAATCTCTGTTCTCTATACTAGATTCTTGCACTGGTGTCTCAGTCTCTTCTCTTTGTGTTAAGTTCTGTTCATCTTTCTGTATCCATATAGCATTTTCTCCTGGACTTTCTATTCCACGCTTTCCTTCCATCACTTTTATGTCTCTCTTTTCAGTGACAACATTTTTCCTTGGATCATATACTCTATATCCCTTTACAGTATCGGAGAATCCAACTAATATAAATTGTTCAGCTTTCTTGTCCCATTTCAATCTTTGTTCTTTAGGAACATGCACCATCACCGGACTTCCGAATAGACGTATATGGCTCAAATCAGGTTTCCTTTGATACCACACTTCATAAGGTGTTTTGTTTACTAAACTAGATGTAACACATCTGTTTTTAAGATAAACTGCAGTATGTACAGCTTTGGCCCAAAATCTCTTTTCAAGTTTCGCCTCAAAAAGCAAACATCTGCCTTTTTCTACAACAGTTCTGTTGGCTCTCTCACAAACACCATTCTGCTCAGGTGCATATGCAGTAGTCCTTTGATGTATTATACCTTCATTTGCCAAAAAACTGTCCATTACGCCGTTACAAAACTCACCTCCGTTGTCCGTTCGAAGTACCTTAATTTTTCTATTTTGTTGGTTCTCAACCATAGCTTTAAAATCCTTAAATCTCTGGAAAACTTCACTTTTATGTTTCAGAAAATAAATGAATGTCATCTTACTGTAATCGTCCATAAGAAGTAAGAAAAATCGGGAACCACCAATTGACCTCGTCTCCATAGGCCCACACACGTCTGCATGGACTAATTGTAGTGTCTCCGTGCTAGTATGTTCACTTTGTGGGAATGGCAGCCTTGTTTGTTTGCCTTCACAACAGGTTATACAGTTCTCCTTCTTTGTGTCACTAGGAGAAGAAAAACTCACTCCTTCTACGATGCCATTTCTCATTTTATTCAAATCAGCACTATTTATGTGTGCTAGGCGCTTGTGCCATAACTCTGCACTTGCCAATGCTGGTGCTACTAACATACAATCTGTTGTTTTTAAATTCAACTTGTAAACACCATTATTCAAGTATGCAGTGGCTACTATCTCATTCTTCATATTTCGAATGTAGCAATTGTTACTCTCGAATACAACTTTGTTGCCTTTTCTTATAAGTTCACTCACTGACAACAGATTTGTTGATAATTTTGGAATACACAACACATTCTTGACAGTAATCTCGAAGTTGCGATCTGAAGTTATTTTCACGTCCCCGGAGCATTTAACAGGTAACTTTGTACTATCTGCTACCGTAATTTCAGACATAATTGGGTTAAAATTAGCATTTTCAATCCAATTTTCATTCGATGTCATGTGCGCACTTGCGCCGGAGTCAATATACCACTCGCTTTTACTATACTGTCCACTCAAGAATACTACACTAAACGCGTTAGTTTGCTTATTTTTCTGCAATAATGGACATTGATTTCTAAAATGCCCGATTTCTTTGCATTTGTAGCACGAAATTACTTTTTTCGATTGCATCTTAGGCGCCATTGACGTTTGTTGTGTTTGACAGCCATTTTTACTTGTAGTGTTGTATCGCTTCGAGTACGATCTATTTGCAGCGAATGCAGCGCCACTGGTGTCCAAATGTAAAGAACCTTCCAAATCGATTAATTTCGATTTTATTGAATCTGTGGTAATCTGTATTCCGGAATGCTCTATGGCCATGATCATAGGAGAATACATTTCCGGCAAACCTGCTAATAATAATGATCCTATCCATTCATCTGTAATGGCGAACCCCGTTCCTTTCAATCTTTGTGCTGTCTCGACAACTTGCGTTACGTAGTTAGTCATAGAATCGCAATTTTCTTGCCTGATTGAAATTAAATGTCGCAGCAAGGAGATTTTTCTTGTAAAGCCCGAGTCATCGAACATGTTTTTCAGCTTTGTCCACAACTCAAACGAGGTTTTCGTTTCCTTGATATGAACGTACAGTCCAGAATCAATAGTCAAAATTAGCTTTGCCTTGGTCTTTTCGTCGTCTGCAGTCTTTGTTTCCGTGCCGGGCACAGGCGCGTTGATGTACTGGATCATGCCCTCTAGCACTAACAAGTTCTCTGCCGCGAAACTCCACTCATCATAATTTTCTCTCCCTTTCAGTTTGGGAACACTTTGTATATAGTTCAAAGCCATTATCTACACGAAAGTTCAGCGTTTTTCCTAAACTGTAACACTTATTACTTAAGAAAAATTTGGACATTAGCCCATAACCTATTAAAACACGCACTTTCGGTTAACGACTGACTCTTTATTCATTTGACACTTGACAGATATATTATGACATATCAAGAATGTGACAACTGACACATGACATTAGCAAACTAAATACAATGTTTATGGCGCTACTAGTCTATAGAAATATTTTGGTATTAAATTACAACAGTAATCACCACAAACGATGAACATGGTTTCTATACTGTGCAGTCGCATGGCTACCAACTAAACTACACACACGTGTCCATCTGGTAATCACCACAAACGATGAACACGGTTTCTATACTGTGCAGTCGCATGGCTACCAACTAAACTACACACACGTGTCCATCTGGTAATCACCACAAACGATGAACACGGTTTCTATACTGTGCAGTCGCATGGCTGCCAACTAAACTATACACACGTGTCCATCTGGTAATCACCACAAACGATGAACATGGTTTCTATACTGTGCAGTCGCATGGCTACCAACTAAACTACACACACGTGTCCATCTGGTAATCACCACAAACGATGAACACGGTTTCTATACTGTGCAGTCGCATGGCTACCAACTAAACTACACACACGTGTCCATCTGGTAATCACCACAAACGATGAACACGGTTTCTATACTGTGCAGTCGCATGACTACCAACTAAACTACACACACGTGTCCAGCTGGTAATCACCTCAAACGATGAACACGGTTTCTATACTGTGCAGTCGCATGGCTGCCAACTAAACTATACACACGTGTCCATCTGGTAATCACCACAAACGATGAACACGGTTTCTATACTGTGCAGTCGCATGGCTGCCAACTAAACTATACACACGTGTCGATCTGGTAATCACCACAAACGATGAACACGGTTTCTATACTGTGCATTCGCCTCCAACCACCCCTTACAGCGACCCCTTACTGTGGTAAGGGGTCGCTGTAACAGTTGTCGGCACAACCGAGCGTTCTATAGCTAAGGTCTAAATCAAACCCACCCAACAGCAGGCAGTAAACACTGTATGTGACCAACCGGCCACAAACTACCACACGGCTCAACCGAGCATTCTATAGCTAAGGTCTAAATCAAACCCACTCAACAGTAGGCAGTAAACACTAGATGTGACCAACCGGCCACAAACGACTACAACACCTCGTATAATAAGATAACTAAACGAATCGCCTCATTGTTCGCAATCTAAATACAGTATCAACATGTTACATATTAATATCTAGACGATTATAATATTATTATACATAACAGTTTCGAGGCGTTGGATATCCTCGATGAACTAAACACACGGCCTAAATAATAACGTTTAAGATCACAATATTCAAATAATGATAATAATGACTCACTGATAAGACTGCGCTGCGTGCTCGCCCGTCTGCGGCTCTCGATCGTCTATCTGACAGCAGCTGAGAGAATATTACAACTACCCTCCTATTATTATATATGAATACCGTTGTTTACCTTTGTTACCTACAAGTTCGCGCGATTCGCGACACATACATACCCAAAAATATTATTTTGTTTTGTTACACCCTGTATAAATTCTAAGTAAACTAATAAAATTTCTAACACATTACAACAATACTTTGCGTCCCCTCTGTAATACCAATGTTAGTTGAACCAATTGTTTTTCTACGCACAAATATTGAATTGGAAACAAACAAAAAATCAAAAATAATTGTCATGCGACAAGATTTACATAAGTAATCGTACAAATCGTTTGAGGGGTGGTAGGGGGAGGAGGAAAGGGGGGGGGCGGAGGAAACAATGCCCTGACCTATATCCGGGTGTAAATATTTGATTCGCCCTCATACATGTCACTTAGGGGCCTTCGATAAATACATTTAAATGTCCCCAGTTATACCTTTTGTTGCAAAGGGTAATGCTAATTTTAAAGGTAAAGTTATGAGGAATGTAAGCAAGCATAATATTGCGCTTACGATAGTAAGTTAATAGGTATTAACTTACTAATGACAAGTATCAGAAACTATTGTATATCCCACCAGCTATAAACAGGTTCTATCAAACTCAACTCCTGAATATTTAAAAAGGGGGTTAAATGTTTAAGTAATATAAAATCCGCTTCTAAATTGTAAAACTTCAATTTTATAGAATCCAAATAAGTATTTTAAAAATTTACCGTCTATGTAAAAATATAGATCTCAACTTGTTCACATCTCACACATCATCTATTACATAAATAATAACTTCATTTCGCTGTGTTTGATTTAACGCAACATTCCAACATATACGAAAGCCGCTGTATTATACCCGGGAGACCAGACGAACAGAAAAGACTAGTCAAATTGCTGGTAAATCAAATCGCGCATACTATTATGTAGGTAAAATGTAAAGGTGAAGAACCAATCTTCACCTGGGGCACGATTTTTATGTAGCTTTAAAATATACCGGTTATTATCCATACTAATATTATAAATGCGAAAGTGTATCTGTCTGTCCGTCTGTCTGTCTGTTACCTCTTCACGCCCATACCGCTGAACCGATTTAGCTGAAATTTGGTATGGAGATACCTTGAGTCCCTGGAAAGAACATAGGATACTATTCATCCCGGAAAAATGTACGGTTCCCGCGCGATAAACTAATTTTGGCGCAACAGAGCGGGCATTACCTAGTAGGTTTATATTTTACGAGCTTTTTCCCGCGGCTTCGCTCGCGTTAAGAAGTATTATTATATACAAACTTTCATGCCCTATTTTAACCCCTTGGGGTTGGAATTTATCAAAATCCTTTCTTAACGGATGCCTACGTCATAACATCTAAATAAATAAATAAAATCATTTATTTCGGGGTTCTAAGGGCCACTTGCACCATCATGTTTAACTCAGAGTTAAAATTCACTCTGAGTTCAACATCATGTCATCTCTATCACTCACCAATAGAGATGACATGATGTTTAACTCAGAGTGAATTTTAACTCTGAGTTAAACATCATGGTGCAAGTGGCCCTAAGACCCATAACATTACATTTAAAATTTTTTGTTACATTATTTAGTCATTACGTTAAAAATACATTGAAAATGCAATACATTTAAACATGATTTAGCAATAAAAATAAGATTAAAATTGTAAATTTAAAATTATGTATAAATAAAATAATATCATAACAAATTGTCAAAAATAGATAAAATAGAATTAATTAAAATCACAGATAATCACATCGTTGTATAAATGAATTTAAAATCATTATTTGCAATAAATTAATATTAAAAATTAAAAACTTATGAAATAAAGGTGTGTAGGTACAAAATATATATTATTACTTTATTTATTTGTTTTACTATGGCCTAATTTATTATGTTATGCACTGCGCGGGACATGCATACTGCAGCAGTGATGAACATAGGGGCAGTCTATGCGTGAGGCTATCATCGCCAGGACGGTGTTGGAGCTGTCCCGCACGCAGCGCACCAGCGACGCGCACCTCCTGCCAATGGTCGCCTGAAAACCGTCAGTGCGCGCCGCGGCGAACATCCCGGAAGCGCTGCAGTAGCGGGGCAGCGCCAGCATCGCCCGGAACGCATTATTGTATTGGACAGTGAGGGCGCTGTAATCTTTTTTGTAATATTTGGCCCACAGGGCGCAGGTATAGAGTGAGGTGCAGAAGGCTCTGAAGAGTGTTAATTTCACCTCAACTGAGCACCTCGCAAACCTGCGAGCCAACATATTAGCTCTTTTGGACAACGCCCTCCTCTCCCGCTCGATGTCTTTATCGTCTCTGAGGTTGACTGTGACTATATGCCCCAAGTACTTAATCTACTCGACTCTACTGAGAGCGATTCCGTTTAGGAGTATTTCGGGTACCTGTTTTGGGGTTATGCCACCGGCGGCCTGAAAGACCATATATTGTGACTTACTAACATTATATTTGAGCCCGTGTCTGCAAGCATACTCCTCAAACATCCTGAGTTGCTTTCTTAGACCACCGATCGAGGGGCTGAGCAAAACCATGTCGTCGGCATAGCTTAGGTTATTTAGGCATATACCGTCAATATGACAACCTACGTGCAGTTTGCTGAGCTCCTCGATCAGTGTGTCAATGTACAAATTAAAAAACCCTTTTCAATTTCACCGCGAGGTCACCCCCCCTTGTCTCAAGCCACACTCCAGCCCGTAGGACTCTGACAACGTCCCCGCCCAGTTGACATGATTTATTTGATTTCTGCCTGCATATCTACCTGCATGCAAAATTTCAGCCCGATCCGTCCAGTGGTTTGGGCTGTGCGTTGATACATCACCATGTCAGTCAGTCACCTTTGAGTTTTATATATTATGTAGAATGTAGATATACCTGTATTTATGTGGTTATCTTCTGGCGACGATAAATTCCATTAGCCATCTTAATTTTCTTAAAATCACATCAATATCCGTGAACTAGGTAATAATTTGGGGGTCCCGGGAAATTGACAAGTTGGCAATTAGGCGGGCACATTTTAATACGGGGCCGGGACCACACTCCGACCCAATCCACTTTACTCATAGATTATTAAGATAAGGACGCTTATCAAAATTTTATCGACGAAATTCTTGGACGAATTTCCTTGCGGGGACAAACTTGATTTAGTATCATCATCAGGAATTACCTTAAAGGAATGGTAGATCAAACATTTCATCAAAATCCATTTTGATAATGATACATTCTTCGATCGTGGAAAAACGAGACACAATAGCCTTTCTATTGTTATCGCGAGCACCAGTACTCGCGCGGGGCTTGATGGGATTGATTATTATTTGCATTACTATGTGAAGCTAAATTTCCAATTTACAAAGTAATTAGTAGTAGTGCGCTAAAGTCATTGTTTATTGTTATAGACTCTAGAGTCTAGAGCATCTAATTCTAGACTGTCTAAATAGTCTAGACTCCTAGACATTAATGCCTAATTACACAAGTTGAGTATCATAAACTAAAGGATTATGCATACTCCTTTATAAATTCGAATGACAATAAATGAAAATAATTAAACGAAACCTCTTTTTTCCTACAAACTACTAAAATATACTATTTTATTATCGTTAGTGAAAAAGCTTATGATATTAATGATGCAGCGGCCATCTTGTCCGAATTAATCTTACAACTCTTTGGAAATTCACTCATTAAAATGTATGTGTAAGTTGTTTTTTTTTTTCGTTTCAGGTAAGTGCAGCCTCGGTACTCGCCGACTTAAATTTTAAAGTTTTAAAACTCCGCGAATTTATAGGTAAGTTTTAAATGTGTTGCATTTAAAATACCGTAATTGTTGGTTGAGATTAAGAGTGCGTTTGATCAGTATTTTTCATCTGTTTAATTTAGAGACTAATAATTATTGCGCATTTTAGGGTCAGGTCAGCCCTAAACTTTATGTTTTCGGTTTGACGGGACCTTTTTAATATTCCGGTGTGACATTGAAATCATAATTTTAATTAATAACTGTATTTTAAAAAGATAAAACCGACTTCAAAATTGTACGTAATTGAGAATTAAAATTCCCTATCTCAAAAACTACTGCACCGATTTTGATGAAACTTGCAGTATTCCCTAAGTTTAACAATACCTAGTATAATAAAAAAAGAATCATATTTTAGATCGGACTTGTAGTTCCAGAGACATGCGTGCACAAACATAAAAACATACATACACTTTTGAAATTTGGCACATTTGTTCAGAAGCTGTTATAGATTAACATATACAAAAACTGGGCAGTTCTGGAAATATTACATGCATACGCGTCGAATTGAAAACCTCCTTTTTTTGAAGTCTGTTAAAAATCTTTTCGACAATGGTATTTTCTACCACATACAAAAAAGATAACAATTACCCCGATTCTACCAATTTCAATACAGTTTCGATACATTTCATCTATCAAATAGGAAAATAGTATTCCTCTATACGTCAAACAATTAATATCAATATTTATATTCATTTTTAGAGTTTTGACTAATTAAAAAACATTATAATCTATATCATTATATAAAACGTTTTGTCCTGAATGACATGAAAATGGAATCACGCTAGGGCCTAAACCACTGATTGTAGATACTTAAAATTTGGAGGGAGTGTTCTTCGTATGACGTAGGCGTGCAATAAGAAGGGATTTTTAGAAATTCCTCTCCTAAGGGTGTGAAAAGGGGGGATGAAGTTAGTATGGGACAACGACGATTCCATAGTCCGATTTGCTCGATAATTCGCATCATTATAATTTAATGTATTTTATGGAATATGTAATTCATAGTTTGTTGAAATTTATCCTTAAAAATCGTTAAAAAGCATGAACAGTTTACAGCGCTTTACAGCGTTTAGAAGCTGCTTGCGGCGACGTAGGGAGTTAGAGACGCCAATCATTGCTTTTTGCCACAATAGACATAATCTGTGTACTCTATTTTTGCTATGTAAGTTGTGGCTGGTTTACACATATTAAGTAGATAAATAGTCAACTAAATTTTAACTTATGACTTTATACTTATTTAAATAAATTTGAACTTGCTACCTGCTACTAAATTTGTGTTTACATGCAATTGATAATTTAAAATTAAGTTAAAATTTAGTTAACTACTTATCAACTTAATACGTGTAAACCAGCCATTAGAGCACTTTTTCAGTAAATACTCTTTTGCTTATGAAATAAAGCCACCATTCACGATAAAGCGACCTCATTCTATTTGTAAATTATCTAGATTTACAATCGAAATTGCAACTTACGAAGCCTACCTATATTATCGTAACAATTATTTGTTACATCTAAATATTAACTATATATTTGTAACAATTTATTGTTATTATAATATTATTGTTTTCTTATACTTTTGTAGAATTTAGAAAGATTATCTTGAATTTTGGCTTTACATTATATGTTTTATATTGGCTTTCGAAATTCAAAATTAATTATTGCTGTACGAATTGGTGTTTTTTTTTTCATTGAGATTTAATTTTATGCACAAAAGATTGTGTAAAGTGCCAAAAATTTAAAAATATATTTTTTATAAGAAATGAAGTTAAGTACACTTTTACTAATCTATTTAATTTAAAATAATAATATATTATACAATATACATATTATCATATTATTATGAATAAAAGGCTTTGTCTTGAATGATAATATAATAATCATAATACTTACTTAATAATTTTCAGTAAGTATTAATAATTAATATACATGGTGAGATATTAGTTTACAGTGTTGCCAGAATTAGACATACTATTTCCTTAGTCTATGCAGTAGCCGATTCTCAGACCTACTGAATATGCATTATATTATAATATAAAATCAGTGAAGCCGTTTTGGATGAGTACGTTGACTAAAATAACATTGTGACACGAGAATTTTATATACAGTCTGTAACAAAACTAAGTGATAATCCTTTAGGGTGTGTACGTGTTCCTTGCAGAGAGTTCACTGTGAAAGTAGCAACCCTGAAAGACGTTTTTTTTTTCACTTTTGTATGGGCAAGGGCCCAAGCGTCACCAGTTTCTCCATACAAAAGTGAAATAAAATTTTGGTCTTTCAGTGCTGCTACTTTCTCAGTAAACTCTCTACAGTCTACGAGAAACACGTACGAGTACACATCCTAAAGTATTATCACTTGGTTTGTTACACCCTGTATAAGATTATTATTTTATGAGTAAATTATGTCTTGACTCTTGACTGACCTGACTAGCTGAAAAAAAAAGTAAGTAGCATTCTAAATTCGAAATTCAAATTGTATGCACAGTTAAACTCATTTTGAAATCTTCATATTTTATTTTTGTGATTTGCGATAACTTTCATATTTTAGTTTGTGTTAAATATTAAATTATTCTGAGTGTCGATATTATTTTAATTACTTTATCAATTTAAGAATTATATTTTTTGTGTAATTATAGGTTAAGTGTAGGTTTTGAGTTTTTGTGTTTAATTTGTCAATTCGTGATCGGATATAGATTTTTAGTTTTGTAAGTTAACAGAGTATTTAATGTGTATTTAAATATTATTAGGTAAGAAAGTTGTTTTTTAGGCTAAGGTTCACAAACCTACCCCAGCAAGTTGCCGAAATGACTGCCGGCGCCGTATAAAGCGCATCATTTTTATTTCATTTCATTATTAATGAAAAGACTGAACAGAAGGGCTACTTAGAAAGGCGTGCCTAAGAAAGGGGGGCTCGGGGGGCGCAGCCCCCCGCCAAAACAAAAAAACAATCGGTTGCCTGTAAAGTCGGTTTACTGACGATAGTTGAAAGTGACAACGTCATAGCCTTAACCCCTCGGTTCCGGGAAAAATCTATGCAAAAAAGTTGGCAGGTCAATGTGCAAAAAAAAATGGCGCCCGGCCTACCCTCTTTGTAAAATTAATGTAATATGAAATATCCTTACATATAATCCATATTTTATATTTCTGTGAACTAAATTATAATATATGTTAAATTTTCTATCTATCAAGCCATCATAATGTAGTATTTAGTCCGATGTGATATTAGTTTCTCAATTATAAACATTCGAAAAGAACTATAATTAGTGACTTGTTCAGAAGAAATAAACGAATACTTTATTCTTCATATATTAAGTCAAGGAAATAGAGCACAATTTTGAATAGCCGAAATAATACTAATAGCTCACAGATTGTCTATTTATTTTTCATTCAGATCAATGTATCAAAGGTCATAACTAACCAAACTTCTTCATACAAAAGTATTCTCTAAGTCATCGAAATACGTAATATAATCGAAACAAAGAGCGCGGCCCAGGTGGGCCTTACGGTTGTTGAGAGACTTGAGACAGAGCTGTCAGCGAGGTAATGCCGCATGAACTGTCATGTTTTTCGGGCGCGCAGCCCATATCGAATTATAAGACGTTATCACGTCAACAAACACAATCAAAAAATTCCAAAAGTAGGTAAGGTTAGGTTAGAACTTAGACCACAATACAGAGGAAGCTGAGCGAGCGCAGCGAGCGTGCTGTAGCAACAGCCGGGGACCGTTATAAATTAAAAGGGCGCAGCCCCCCGCCAAAACAAAAACAAACACCATCCAAAAACGTAAAGTGAAGGATCATAGGCTATCGATTTTAATAATTTTTTCAGTGGCTATAGGTATATTTTATACCCGTGCGACGCCATGTCATGTCGATGTCAAATGCTCCATTACGTCGCTATGAAAACTTATAGGTCTACCAGGATCTGATGGCAAATTAAGATGGCAGATTTTCAAAAAATATCCTTGATCATGGGATACATTTTTATATTTGCATGTTTCACACACAGAATCAGCCGCTATAAGGAAAAAAAAGATCAAAATGTTTTATTCCAATTACCCCGGTAGTGCTAGAGTCAATTTCTTTTCTCACTTTTTGTCATCAGATTCTGGTAGACCTTTACATTATAATATTATGTCAGCAAAATTAAGGTTCCATTTTAAGATCTCCATGGTAGGGCGAGTTGTGTAGAGTAGTCATTGGTAGTTTCCGATCAAACAGCAACGTTTTATTGGTTTCATTGGTAAATATTGTATACATGCGCCGATTGTCTCTCCAGTTTTGTCGATCTTGTCGAATAGTTTTACTACAATCGAAACCACGTCGAAGCGATATCGTCTGAATAGTTAATGGAATCAGGCGTTACTTTGCGGAAATCCATAGCTTAAAATTTAGTTTGATATTATTTTTAGCAATATTCCGCGAAATAAACTTTTATTTCGCGGAATATTGCTAAAAATAATATCGACCTAAATTTTAAGATATCGTCTGAAACAGCAGAATAGGGATATCAACGCTCTAATGTTTTTCCCATTTGTCATACAGTTTGTGGGCAAAAAATTGCTTCGGGAGTTTAATTGTTTCGAGTGTTTGGTATTTGTGGGTGCATAAATAATGTTGGTTTAGCCGGCGGTCGCGAATTGTTTCCAATTCCCTACCGTGATAAAATATTACTGTGACATGCTGGCTTATTACGGCTATGCGGATGTTACAGGAGAGACAGAGTGCGTTTGAGGCACGAATCAGGCACACAGGATTGGTCGTAGCATCCACGAATCCATAATATAATAAATTATATTATATTATATATAAATTAAATTATAGTTTATTTATCAACGGAACAAAATTTTTTCAAGCAGCTTTGATATAAATGTAAGGTAAAAAATTAAGATATGTATCTAGACATAGTCGAGTTACATATTAAAGAGCAAAAATGATCATTTTTTATTGCAACAACACCGTTGTACTGCGCAAAATACCGCTTAATGAAGTACACAGTCATACTCATTATATACTAAGATATAATATTTTACACACTATTCTATCAAAAGATTAAAACGTTTAAAATTAAGACCAACTCATTAAAACGTTTAAAATTAAGCATCAAATCGTGGTTTTAAACGAGTTTAAATACCAGCCGTTTCAAATAATAATCATTCACATAAACGTTTAATTACTTTTAATTGTTATTACCTTAAAGATAAGCAGCTATGTAGCTAGAATTTCAATTAACTAAAGCTATATTAAAATTAATTAAGACATAACAATTCATTCACGTTCAATCTTCGCATGCAAACATTTATTACATAAAGCAAACAAAACAATAATTCTCATTCCATTAGTCTACAAAAAACATAAATGCCAACCCTAATGATATATCTAAAATTAAAGGCACGTGACATGCAAACTATAATAAGTGCACGGTGTATATAAATGCTCTGAATATGACGTCATTGCTTGTAGGGCTGTGCCATCGAGAAAATAAAGAAAATGTGTCAAAAAATGGTTCAACTCAAGAAATTTATATTATTTGCCGTATGTGAATGTATTTTGTGATATTTTAACGTAGGAGGTCACGTTTCATTAGGTAAAAGAAATTGTAAATTCCTATAATTTTTCAATTTTTAGAAAAACAGATTTCAATTGTGGGAGACGTCTCGCGTCTTGCAAATCTGTCAAATTCTTACAGAATTGTATCTACGCATCACGTTGCGGTCTGAATTGACCCTTACTTTTGCAAGCGTAAAAAGAACCAAAACGGTAGATTTATGATATTTACGTTTCCTTAGTACCGTGTTTCCATTAGCAAGGTATATAAAAATTCTAGTACTAACGTCACGTTTATAGGGCTGTGCATTGTTAATAAAATTAAAGGATAGCTATTTAGGTCAAACTAGTGCTACAAGTTATAAATAGAAAATACGATTTTCATGAATAAAAATATACAAATTATTTTTTATGTTGTTACTGAAGGATAAAATTAATTACCATTGCCGGTTTCCTGTTTTTTATTGGTATCCATGGTTTTGTTAATTTATTTTATTTATTTTTACAAATACTGTTTGCTTAATTACTAGATTTACGTCGTTGTCGTACTTACGTCAAAACATTACATCCAGTAAATAACGCAGTTGAATAGATTAAGTCCGTCAAAACAGTTGATCTAGAATTCTAGACAAAAATAACTATATCCAGGGTCCAATCTTTCGAACCGAAGTTTACTGATAAAACGAGTTTTTAAGTTTTTTAACGAAATCGCATCGATTTAGCTCCGACCTGTCGAGAGAAAATCGATTATTTTCTGTGTATGTGAGGGTAATCTAACACAACAAGCTGCTTATAATATTATATTTAAATATATAATTCAGCTTGTAGTAAAAGACCATGGCATGGCAGCAATATTTAAGGAGAAATAATAATATTGTCATGTTGGTATTTTTAAAGTAAGTATTAGAGATCAAAGCGCACGGAAGTGCGCAAGCCTAGTTCCAGCAGGCCGCGCGCATGCCGTGCACTATTTACACGAACCGTTTCGACGTACTTTTGACCCCCCTGTAGCTCAGTGTCTATTGCGAGTGCAAAGATAAAATTATACCTACGTAATTATTTACGAGTACTTAAGCAGTATACCCAATTTCATAGATATAGCTTCAGTAGATCCTGAGATATGTCCTTGTAAAAATAGCTTATTTTGGCACTGACTCACTCATTCACTCACTCACTCACTGACCGGTAATCAAAACCTCTAGGCCACTTCCAATTGTCCTAGCGTTATGAAATTTGGCACACAGGTCGTGTGTTATATGTAGATTAACGAAAAATTAAGAAATTGTAGAAAATGGTCAAGCGTGAGTCGGTTCATCTACGAACTTCAGAGGCCACTTCCAATTGTCCTAGCGTTATGAAATTTGGCACACAGGTCGTGTGTTATATGTAAATTAAAAAAAATAAGAAATTTTAGAAATCGGTCAAGCGTGAGTCGGCCTATCTACAGCCCATACAAACTTTAATGTCATAGCGTTATGAAATTTGGCACACAGGTCATGTGTTAAATGTAGATTAACAAAAAATTAAGAAATTTTAGAAATCGGTCAAGCGTGAGTCGGCCGATCTATGAACTTTAGAGGCTACTTCCAAATGTCCTAGCGTTATGAAATTTAGCACACAGGTCGTGTGTTATATTATTATGTATGTGTTACGATAAATTTAGAAATTTAAGAAATCGTCAAGCGTGAGTCAGTTCATCTATGAACTTTAGATAAAAATTCTTATGTACCAGTGATATAATGGAGGCATCTATTGAAAGTATTGTTTATATCGGGCGTAGCACAAAAAGAAAACATAGGTAGGATTTCTTGAAAAAAAGTATTGAAATCCCACCAAAAACATACCTGTTAAAATAGGGCCTAGTTCCTATAGGCTAACTGTTGGTCTAAAAAAAGAGTTGAAATCCAATCCAATGCCAAGTTCAGATGCACTTCATCGATCATAATCATCTTCATCAACAGCCTGATCCATAATACTTCTAAATTTGAACTTGGCAGGTTTTTGTGCTATGCGTTACACTTGATTCATTATATAAATAGATAATATTAATAGAATTTAAATAACCTGCCAAGTTCAAATTAGAAGTATTATGGATCAGGCTGTTGATGAAGATGATTATGATCGATGAAGTGCATCTGAACTTGGCATTGGATTGGATTTCAACTCTTTTTTTAGACCAACAGTTAGCCTATAGGAACTAGGCCCTATTTTAACAGGTATGTTTTTGGTGGGATTTAAATATTATTAAAAATAAAAAATAAACTAAGTTTGGTGTGACGCAATGATGGCTCTTAGGAGCAGCAGTAAAGAGAGGTACTTTTGTGCAACTTTTGTGCTGCATAATTATATTTAAGCATACTGCTGAGCAGCTGGCCAGATTTCAATGAAACTTCTGTCACCGAAACCGTAGTGGTAAGCATTGTTATTTGTTACTCACATTTCACAAGCAGTGTCACCATCAGGCGATCTCGCCGCTCGTTTTGCTACTGTGCGCACCACCTTACTTCATTAATATGCTCAAAGGGAGCGAGGTCGGAGTATTTGACGGTATCCTGATTTATGTGCCAGGTCCGCTGGTAATGTAATGGGGAAAAATTGACTCTATAGATGGGGCTCGTTTGTAGGGATTTGGGTGTAATACCCCATATTGATGGCCGGCTAGGGTACTCGGTTGAACAAGTCTCTATCGTAATCAAATCACCACTTCATAGTATAGTAGTTTATGCTCGCCATTGCCAGAGCACTGGTATTGTATATCTTATATAATATAATTCTCGTGTCACAATGTTAGTCCACGAACTCCTCCGAAACGGCTTTACTGATTTTTACCAAATTTTATATGCATATTCAGTAGGTCTGAGAATCGGCTACTGGGTATTATATATTTTATTGATAAGTGTATTTGATGAATAAACAATAATAAATTATTACAACCTGAGACTGACGGCGACCATTGTTAGTACGACGAGATAGCGATCGACGTTGCCATGGCGACATACTTATTTAATCACTTCAATAAAATAATATGGGTGAAATCCTTTATAATATTGCCGGGACAGCTACATAGTTATACTATAATATATCGCCTCGCCTGCAACTCCGTTGCGCCAAACGTTTATCGCGTGGAAACGTACATTTTTCTGCGATAAAAACTATCCTATGTCCTTTCCTGGGACTCAAGGTATCTCCATACCAAATTTCAGCAAAATCGGTTCAGCGGTTTAAGCGTAAAGAGTTAACAGACTTTCGCGTTTATAATATTAGTATGGATATCAGCGCTGACCACTACGCGTTATTCAAAAACGCTTCCTAGATTTTATACATCTCGGGTAATCAGCGCCGACAGTCAGCATGACACAAACCAGCCTTAGCCATTTTTAATTTAAGCAACGGAGTTTGATGCGGTTATTTGTAATGCATAGACTACTCCAAAGGAAAGATTACTTAACATCTATGTGTACTTGATAAATTAACCTGTTGACAACTTTAGAGATACTTTATTATATTATCATACTTCCGCAAAAGCTCAATAATATTGACTCGTAAATTAAATTACAATTTTAGAACAATTTTTCAAAGTAAGCGTCGATCTACGCAGTCCCCCAGCACTTAATAATCCTATTAAAAAGTTCCTTATCGAAGGCTCTTAAGGTTAATATTGGTCATTTATTTCACGCCTTACGCTCCTTATTATCATTAACTATATTTGAATTTTGTACCCAAAGGGTAAAAAACGTTATTAGGATTTTCGAAACCATTCTTTCCGACTTTGCGTCGACCGCATTAATTATCGACAAGATATCTCATCAATAGGTTTTTAGGAGTTTTCAATCTGATTATATCAGTTACTCAAAATTACATACTACTACATAAGTGACATAACACATTTGATGTAACCTTTATCTAAAATTTGTAAGCATGTAGATAAATTCCATACTATGTTACTGCAATTTTATAATAGTCTTTAAATTCTTGTAAAGTAAAGGCTAAAAAACTTATTTTTGATAAATATACATAACTAAAATTATATTTAAAAAAATATTTCTATTACTTACCAAATCGGTTCAAGTACCTGAAAGAAAATAATGTACAATATAGTGAACATTTTTCATAAGTTTTCAGTCCATTACCCGTAAGAGTTAATAGCCAATGCGTGCACAGCTTATCACACGCGACTCAAGAGCCAATTGTTTTGAGGTCACTATAGTAAGCGATCAATATCTTTTCTTTAAGAAACGTTGACTTTTTAATTACGTTTTCGGGCGCATAAAAATGTATTTTAATCCATCGAAATATAATATAGAACTCTCATACATTGGACGGTTCGGTAATATCCCTTTACTGTCATAAACTCGTATCTAAGGCAACAAAAAATGTGTGTATTACTGAACAGAGTAACCAACTAAAAGTTTGCCACGGTGTGCATTTCATGGATCTATTTTTGACTCAATTACTCTTCCATAAATAGCATTTCGATAGTTTGTCCGAAAGTTAATAATTGAAAAGGAGAAAACCAGTATCTTTATTACTTGCAGTTGTGAAAGTAGATAAATAATAAAAGTATTATTTTTAGGTGACGATAATAATATGAATATAATTGATGGGTCCTTTAACCAAACATAATTAACATTATAATACAAAAAACCCATTGATATATTTTGTAAACACTGATAAAATCGAATGAAATACTAGCAAATATACCCGTTAAGTGCCACATAATATTTTGTGCCGGTTTTAAAATGAATATGTATTTCTGGTCGGACCGCAGCGTGCCTGTATTGAATTATATGTTGACCACATATGAGATCGTTTTCACGTTAACTTTTCACATGAAAAGCTATTTTTATGGAAAAACAAACTACCAGTTTAACTATACCAGATATCTATAGTAGTCTGATGTGGTTGCTTGCTTTCACCATTTTTCATCTCACCAAAGAGCAAGACCGTGTTTCCACCTGCAACTGTCGCGAGAAGTGTCTGTCTTATAGTCTAAGATCCCACTGCAGAACTGTGTAGGTATCGAGTACACGCTTTAAACCACATTTTTACAAATATTTATGATAAGGAGAACATATTTCTACTGGGGTGCCAGTCCAAATGTGGCCGCAACTATTGTTAATTTTTTTTTTTTAAATTTGAGTTTGCGGGATAAAATGTTTTCATCGGGTATTGAAAGCAAACATGGTTCATTTCACGGCAATGAGTATAGAGATTTAGAAAAATCCGGTGTCCGACCGACCGACCTTTCCCGGTTTCGCGGCCTGCCTGTTGCCTACCGTTGCAGTTGGTCTACAATCTACATGATGCCTACCACTGGTTCGGGAACTAACCCGGCGAGAAGAACCGGCTCTCTCAGTAATAGGGTCCCGTTTTTACCCTTTGAGTACGGAACCCTAATTTTATTGTAATTTAAATATATTCAATTAAAAAACTTGAGAGGTTTCAAGGGACACCCGATTGGGACGAAGTTATTTCTTTTACATTTGAACCCAAAAAAAACTGTAAACTCTACATTCTATTGACGTCCAGGAATACCAACAACGCGTTTAATTAAAAAAACGCCATCTAATTGACGCACAGAAATACGAACTAATAACACCCTCTGCCCCTAACATGCAGGTACACTAATAAAATGGCCTTTTTCGCTCTATGTCGATACTTTAACAGATAGGCACTTTAACATTTTTCGAAATCTTTAATTAAATGTGCAATTTAATTATTAATAATAAAATTAAAATATAAGGGCGGCCCCCATATAAACACACAAATTTTGGCCTAATTTTGCTCATAACAGTACGGAACCCTTCGTGCCCGAGTCTGACTCGGCCGATTATTACTATTGTTTGAACAGATGGTTAAGTACACTAACATGATGTACAATCACTATCCTCGTTAGACCAGTAATGTTACACGCTATCTCCCTTTCCCTCAACCTTCGATAGTTTGCCATCTTTGACAGCCGGCACCCCTTATTTGCGGCCAGATTTAATTAGGCACACCTATATTGTAATAATAAGAGGAAAATAAGCTTCCATTTGATATATAAAAGATCAACATACGTTATGGATGCAAAAATGTATCGGAATAGTTCCTGTTCACACCTGGTTACAATAGAGTTGCGGCCGGGTGCCCAACGGCACACCGGATTTTTCTAAATCTCTATACTCATTGCCGTGAAATGAATCATGTTTGCTTTCAATACCTGATGAAAACATTTTATCCCGCAAACTCAATTAAAAAAAAATTTAAATAGTTGCGGCCATATTTGGACTGGCACCCCAGTAGAAATATGTTCTCCTAATCATAAATATTAGTAAAAAGGTGGTTTTAAGCGTGTACTCAATACCTGCACAGCTCTGCACTCGTATCTCGTACTATTACAGCAACTTGCAAGTGTAAACCCCGTAGCAAGTGCTGTCGCGACAATTTGTCAAGCGCTTCCTGAGATTAGTTGCGACAGCATCTCTAAACATGTCTGCGAGGACTCGCGACAGATCTCGCTGCGGGTCATCGCAGGTATACGGTCTAGTTTCGTGTGGTATTTATCCGCGAGCTTCTCGCACGACATTTATTGCAGCAATAAATTGCAGGAATTAGTATGAAATGTAAACAATATTGCAAGAAACTCACGTAAGACTTCCGCGAGTTTGCTTGCACCTGCTTCAACCTGGAAGCACGGCCCAACTGTCATCGGACTGGTTGTTAGATGAATTATATTTTATATTCAACTGAAATATGCCAACAAAGAACTTTAAACAGTATTGAAATAATATATTTTACTGACAAGTTTAAATCATTCCTAAGCGTAAAGTAATATTTTAGTCTTTCTAAAAATTCCTATTGAAAGAAAGCAGTACTTAGAATAACGTTACGTTGACTGCTCTTGAAGTTTTATAAGTAAACAAAAACTAGTATTCCTATGTAATAACTAATAATAGTAACTTATTATACAAAACAGTGATTAATTAACTTCAAAACGTATAATACGTCGAATAGAAGTTAATGACTTATTACTTGTATTAGAAATATTGAAAGGAATCCTCTGAATAGATCCCCAGTCCAAACAAAACCGATACGAACCAATAAAATATAGAGACTTATTGAAAACAAGAAAGGTAAAATAAATGAAAGGAAAAATCGAAGATATAACTTAGCCCAGATAAGGGGAGTTACGTTATGATTTTATATAATACCGGGTTTATATTATTCCTATCCTTCAGTCATTTTGACCTTTGCAGAATACCAGTGCAGCGGCTTGCTTGCTGCGTATAGCTGAGCTGGGGCCAATTTTGACATCACTTAATATATACAAATATAGCTTTTTATATTTTTTTTTTCTTCTGTTTTGTGTATTATTCTAGTATTTGTGTTGACAAAATAAATATATTCTTATTATATCCAGTAATCCAATCCAGCGCTGAATTGCTACTGGAATATCGGCTACTGAAATGTAATGGAATGCACTGATTAATACTGGGCATTTCAGTACCCGTTTACACTAGATTGGTATGATGTATTGCACAGATTTGCATTCCAGTGCATTCCATTACCTGGTGGGCTATTATGACCTCTTATTTTCAGCCAGTTTACGCCCAAAATGTACCGTTTTCGGGCGTAAACTGGCTTGAAATAAGAGGTCATAATAACCCACCTGTTTGCATTATTCCAGTCACAATCCAGCTCTGATTGGATCACTGGATTGGATGTAAGCCGGCCATAAAGAATGTTGTCCGCAACTCCATTCGTGCAGATTTTTTTTATCGGACGGAATAGTATCAACAGGGAAATAATTGATTTATAGGCAGATGGCCGACGCGGACCTATCTAATTTGGTCGGATTATGTCATGTCGATGTCAAATGCTCCATTACGTCGCTATGAAAACTTATAGGTCTACCAGGATCTGCATAGCTAGCACGGCCTTCCCCAGTCGATTCTTCGGAAGAAAGTAATGGCAGTTTCTTTCCCATGTCTACATATCTTTTTCCCGAGCATGGCGCCACCCATCGACTTGAGTTTCAATGGACAAAGACAAGAAACTTTTCCATAGCAACCATTATAGCGACGGCTATTTTGACAGCTAGTTTCTTGACTCTTTTTTTAAAATATGGCACTTCGGCTATAAAACCATGGCCGGTGTCGTGTAAATGGCGGCAAATTCAAAAATACGACTTGTAGCAACCCAATCTATAGTCGAAATTATAGTTTTGATCTACGAAATACGAATAATAAAACCTAAAGAAGTTTATTACTCGTATTTTGTAGATCAAAACTATAATTCCGGCTATAGACAAGGTTGCTATACATCGATATTTTGAATTTGCCGCCATTTACTCGACACTAGCCATGGTTTTATAGCCGAAGTGCCATATTAAAAAACAAAAAGAATCAAGAAACTAAATGTCAAAAGCGGATAAAAATGGTTGTCATGCTTGACATATAGATTTTCAAAAGCGGAAGAAATCGAGAGACGAAAGAAACTTTTTCTCCAATGTTTGTCCGGTAAAACTGTCAAAATTTAGTTTCTTTCGTTTGTCTACGACGGTATGCTAGCTACGCTGATGGCAAATTTTGATGGCAGGTTTTCAAAAAATATCCTTGATCATTGGATAAATTTATATATTTGCATGTTTCACACACAGAATTAGCCTCTATATAAGGGAAAAAAGGATCAAAATGTTTTATTCCAATTACCCCGGTATTGCTAGAGCCAATTTCTTTTATCAATTTTTGCCATCAG
Organism: Polyommatus icarus; assembly: GCA_937595015.1. Lineage (NCBI taxonomy): Eukaryota > Metazoa > Arthropoda > Insecta > Lepidoptera > Lycaenidae > Polyommatus > Polyommatus icarus. Next base: position 6,038,705 of record OW569341.1, on the reverse strand, counting down.
ATTCTGGTACACCTATAAAATTTTCATAGCACAAGTCACTTTCGCAATTTACGATATGCTCCAGAATACCTTAAACGTCATGTAAAAGTAAAATAACCAAACTTATTTCCATTCAAAAGCCAAAAACATTATCTTAATTCAATATATTCAACAAAGAAAGCCCCCTTACTTTTAAAAGAAGACGTACAAACAAAAAACAAAGAAAGTGAAAAGTACAGGATTCTGTTTTGTATTCATGACTTTCAATAAATAACGATTTTTGCACGAGAGGTACGGCCCTACCATTGGTTTTCGATAAATCGTAAGATATATTTTACTACCTCTTTCTTTTTTATTAAAATTATAATACCTTTAATATCATTCATTTATTATAAGTGGATTATGTAAGTGGTGGTCTAGCAATATAAGAATTTAGGCAATGTAGGTAGTAATGTTAAGTTTTACAGCGAGCCATTACTATTAATAATAATTAGCAATATATGCCAAAATAGTCAGTGCAGCGGTTTGGGCGTGAAGAGATAACAAACAGACAGACACCCTTTCGCATTTACAATATTAGTATGGATTTGAACATCGGTGCCCCGTTTATTTTGTTGGCAAGTGGGAATAAAAAACGTGTTACCTACTCTGCGCAAAATGAAGTGTTGGAAACAAAATATATTTTCAGTCAGATTAATAAAAGTCGTCTTCATATTCTTAATCGCTAGTATTGGTCTATCATTGGCCATGACCATGAGAATGCCTCATTAATCCTTCGATCAGGGATTCTTGGAAATGCTATTGTATTCTATTGTTGTCGCGATCACCGGTGCCCTTATGGGGCTTGAAGGATTAAAATCATAAGCATCAAAAAGTGATATTTGAACGAATTTAGTTGTTAACACGATTTTCTGAGAGATGTTATATTTAGGTACTACTCGTAATAGCTCAAGACCAGGTGGACGTGGTATGATAATAATATCTAAAGATTTCTAAGATATTATAAATAAATAATATAAAAAATGTAATGTGAGCACCAACAAAAAAGAATTCATTATTCCTTGCTAACAAGTTCTTTGAGACCGTCTCTAATCACGAATCGAGAATCCGTAGTAGGTCGTTATCGCGAAAAACATAAAATACTCGAGAATCGAGTTGTATAGTTTCAATACAATCGAACACAATGCGCTGTTATTATCTTATTTTGTAAGTTACTAAGTAACAAAAGACGCAGGAAGCCGATAAAGTTTTTCTCCGGTACGAGCAGAAAAGTAATATTTCTTTTATGAAAGTTGAATGTGTTCAGTATTTAGTATCGTTGGATAATTTTATGATGAGGTAGCATTTTGCTAGCATGACAACTGGCCTGCTGACTATGTTTCGGCATTAATAAACCGACTTTAAAACACCTCATGGAAACCAACATATTATTTTTTTTTTCATTTATTTATTTTAGCATCAATTTTAACAGTCATATTATATACAAAGGAAATACAATATGTTATAATTTTTTACAGTAGACCTATACCTAGTGCCGAAACCTAATCATTATTTTGAATTATATTTTATAACAAACCCTTTCGTTTTCCGATTTAACGTACTTTTCGTTTCGTTTTCCGAATACGTCCGTAATCGTCGGCGTTTGTTTCGCATCAATATACTGTCCGTTAGTCTTGTTTCATGTAAAGTATGTCTGTGAGATACCAGACAGGCACACTTAAACCGCTGAATCGATTTTAATAAAAAGTGCCATGTAGACAGTAGAAGTAGTCTTTGAGTCCTGAAAAAATGAAAATGTAAAGTATAAACTTAAATTTCGATTGATGAATTTTAAAAAGCTATACAGCATTTGATTAAAATCTAATTAATATGTTATGTAACTAAAGTAACAGCTTTTTTAGAGATGTAACAGCTTACCTTATCAGCTGTTATCATGTAATTTCTAAGCTCAAAATCATCAGGTATATCAACATTTTCACGTTGATAAAAGTGGCGAAACTCGCGCTAGATTACTTTAGTAGGTCAGCGCTGAGAGGAACTATGAAATTATATAAACCCAGTCTACTTTGTAATAATTACCTGTGGTATAACCACAGCTAGCTCGTGATTCCGGATTAATCTTCCTTATATTAAGGAGAGATTTGGGTGTAATAATAACTCCCACATCGTTTTCGGTGACGGTGGCCAGTTTCATTGAAACCAGGCTAGTTACACAGGAGTAATTTTATAGTGCCCAAATGTGTGCACAGTACACAAGAGCACTCTCTATTCCTTTTACTCTCATAACCCAGTGGGACGGAAGACTGACACGACTAGCGAGCGATCAGGCGCAGAACCGACTTTTTACATGCCCATCCGACGCATGGATCACCTTACTTGTCAGACAATCAGGTGATCAGCCTGCATTGTCCTAACTAAACTTAGAAATAACACTTTTCCAACGCGGAAATTGAACCCATGACCTCCGAGTCAAGAGCCACGCTCTTAACCACTGGACGTCCACGGAGGCCACGGAGACCACGGGTGTAATAGAATGCATACTAATATAAAATTTGTTACAGTTTTGCGAATGACCAATTACCTATTTTCAAAATGTACTTTAAAACCAGGTCTACTGATCCAACTAAGTACAATGTGTCCAATAATCCAATTGTATTTTACAGAATACAAAATATAAGGAATTTAATGACTTACCCGGAAGAGATCCTTTATCAATTATAATACAAACATAAAAATGTCATTAGAACAATTAATTGTTATTAATGACAACATTATGGTGACCTATTTCACCGTCATTATTTCAAGTTATATAATTACGTTTCACCGCTTTTCTTTTACAAACGATTAACGAATATTTGAGCACCAAAATTATATTCCTTATTAAGATTATATTTATTAATTATTTCTGTACTTACTTAAAATATTTTTTGAAGTATTTTCTGCCAACAATGCAAACATAATGTAACCTTAGATATTGTTGTCATCAATGAAGCAACATTTAATTTAATTTATTATGATTTACCTTCCCTGTACTTCTACGAATATTTTGAGACTAAAATCAGTCCAATCCGTTCAGCCGTTTTCGAGTTTTAGCGCGACTAACACATTTGTAAATCCATTTTTATATATAAGAAGAAGATATTGAATCTTACACAAGCACTGTGCCAGTTATACTTTGATTACTGATTTGATTACAATTATAATAGGTATACTACAAAATTAGATAATTAAATGGTTAAAATTAAAAGGTTCTAAAACAAATATTAAAACCCACGCAAAAAATCGCACTTCAGTTACTTAACATCATTCCCTAAGGACAAAGTTTTTATGTATTTAAATGGTGTTATGTCTAAGAATTTGTTTTTCAAGATATATTTTTAATTTTTATATTAAGTTACTCATAATATTAAAGGTAACAATTGGCCTCTCCGGACGCGTCGCAGAAGTTGTGAGCAAAAGATTCGAAATTTCGGAATTGAATGTATATGCAAGCTCGCATCCCAGTAACATTAGCTAAAGAAAGTGGCAGCTTGGCACTTTTTATTCGATCGGTACTTTGTTACGACGGGATGCAGCGGAACACTGCATTTTCGCCTTCGGTCCAGTGGTTTAGAGCGCGGCTCTTGACTCGGAGGTCGTGGGTTCGATTCCCGCGTTGGAAACGTGTTATTTACAAGTTTGGTTAGGACAATGCAGGCTGATCACCTGATTGTCTGACAAATAAGATGATCCATGCGTCGGATGGGCAAGTCGGTCCTGTGGCTGATCTCTCGCCAGTCGTGTCGGGTCTTCCGTCCCAATGAGTTATGAGAGTAAAGGAATAGATAGTGCTCTTGTGAACCGCGTACAAACTTGGTGGTATAAAAAATTACTCCTGCGTAAGTGGCCTGGTTTCAATGAAACCGGCCACCGTCACTGAAACCGGTGTGGGAGTTATTATAATATGTATTTTATTTCCGAGTGCGCAATATGTCATGACAGGTATAGAAAAGCCGCCACGAAATAATGTGCGTGAACCTGGCAGCAAAGATGAAGTAATAAATTCTTTGGCCTTGCAAGTTGGTATTCACTGCTGTCAAAGTACCAAGCTAATAGTAATTCTCGTTGCGTGCTTAACCTTGCAGCTTCCTGTGATGATAGATAAGATTGAACTTCTACAAATCGATGGAGACTTTAATTATATGCTCTGTTCAGTTTACATGTGTAGCTTATACCACGCGTAGATCTTGACTCACATACGTCATGATAATATAGATAGCTAAAGGTATGACCGCCTTCATCATAAAAAAACGCTTTAAAATGAAACCTAGTTTCATTTAACTATTTTTAAGTTTGTTAAATAAATATTTTACGACTTTTTTCATTTTTGGCAGTTTCGATTTTTCGTGCAGACTATTAGAATCGAGTAAAATTACAACTAATTTTAATACTTGTGATACAAACACAGACATAAGAGCGGCAAAAGAACTAATTATTATGTGTTGTAAGTTTAATTATCAAATATGAATATAATTAAATTATGAGATTAAGTTTGCTCGTCATATTTTACTACTATTTGACTATTACAACTAACTGCTACTTTAAACCAACTCTTAATATTTTATCAGCCATTTTAAACTGCCTGAAGCTACTAAAAAGAATCTTTAAACTGGCTTTTATCCTTCAGCTTATAGTTTAATTTATTTGATTTTTCACTTCGCTGAGATAATTATTCCTCACTAGCTTTATGCCAGTTTTTCACAAAGTGCAACCTTTAGACTATTTTCAAAGCTGTAAAGCATTTAGCACACTTTAAATTGTTTTATATTTAAAACCATCAGCATTTTTACTGTTTCTTTTTATTTACTGTGAGATTCCAACATGAATAACGTAACCATTCATTTAAAAAACTACTTGCGATACAGTGAGTGTATATATAGTAATAAGTGGGTATATTACTTCCTCTCCTACGCTGCGCCGGCGGTTCACTCCTCCTAGTGAAGTTCACAATCGCGCTAAAAAGTTTTTATGGCATTGCTCTTAGTATTAAATAAATAAAAATATATATCATTCAAAAGTGAGAGTGTTTCCATACACAGTATGTGGTTATTTGTCGCTGGTGTATTCTGCAACCTTTGAAAAGGTTATTGAAATGCAAAGTTATATTAAAAATTCACATCTCATTTTCCCACACAAATATACGAATAACCTACAAAATGTTCACCTTGGGACAAAATAGTGTATATTTATAATAATAATATATCTGATTTCATTATATTCGTATATAATTAATGACAATTTTAATATCTCTACCGCACACCTACTAGCAAAATATAGTTCCATACCTAAAAATACGTCATAAGTGACGTTTTGATAAGTTAAAAAAATGTAGGTTCCGAAAATACAGGTAAATTTTAATGAACTAATACTGAATAGTATATTGCACAGAATAGGAATTTGGTAATGACAATGCAGGCTGATTACCTGCTTGTCTGGTAAGAAAATTCATGCGTCCGAATGTCAAAAATAGTTCTGCACCTGTTCTCTCGGCAGTTGTGAGAAAGAGCTCTTTTGTGCACTGCGCACACACAGGGACACTAACAAAATCAGTCCTCCGTGTCTGGTCTGGTCTGGAGAACCGGTGCGAGAGCGAGAAGGCGATACGCATGATAAATTGACACAAAAACACACTCTTTCAGTTCATGGGTAAAGTTTACATATTAAAACGTCTTCTCATTAGCGCCACCGGGACTCGCACGGTATAAAAAGACACCTCGTAAAATGTACACTCAACTTTCTACGGGGAAAGTTTGGCTGTGCTGCCAGGATGAGGCAAATTTCTACCATTCTGGGGAAAAAGTAATGCATTTTGTTTTTTGTAGCAACTACGAGTATGATTTAATGAAACATTTATTATAACTATGTTTAGTAAATTATCTTCAAAGATTTTGTAGATTATTTATCAAAGTTTTTGTAGAATATTTATTTAACGATGATATTCTTAAGCAAAAAGGGACCATCCACATGTTACATAACACAACATTTAGATTTTTTAGACGCCTCTCCACTATGTCACGTATCCAGATACCTCGCGTATTGTCACATTAATTGATATGACTTGTATTATTGTCACATTAATTGAGCTTTGAAATAAAAATGTTTAAAAATTACATACAGTAATCAAAACGATTTAGCTCACGAGTACTTTGAGTTGAATATGCCTCTGTATATTTGTTCATTCACAAACCAATGAGCGCAGCAAACAGGTTCGAACCTACATTGAAGTAGACTAAACATGGTAATAGTGTTGTTATTTCGCAAACAGTCGAGATAAGCTTAGTAAGACTCAACGACAAAACTCAACGATAATCTGGGACCGGATGAATGGCCAAATTATACCAGTTCCAGGAAAAATAAAATAAAAATTCCATATCACTCAGTTTAGCGATAATAGACAATTTTGTAAAAAAATCGAAATTCGACACCCTTGGTCGCATTTTCAAGTCCTTTAATCACATTTTCGCTGAATTTTTTTAATTTTGAGATCTTCATTAACGATGCTATTAATCACAACTAAGAATTAATGCAAAAACATTGTTAATTTAATAAAATAAGTTAAGTTTCAGTGAGTCATGGTTCACAAAAATATTGTTAGTTAACTTTGACACTTCATTTTGAAAAAAAAATGTATTACACTACCCTTGGCAAGTTATTTCAAAAGTTGGCGAATTTTATCAGAATTTAAAAATGGTGAAACACTAGCCACTTCTCTTGCCATAAAAATTTTTATTACCCATTTTTTCCAAATTGAGCTCATTTGGAACAACTCAAGATTAGTAATTTTTGTTACTAAAATTAGATATTTTTTGTTTCTGGTCTAAAATAAAATTACTATTTTTAGTAAAGAGGTATTTGAGTCAGTTAATAACCAATCTTATTGTAAAAAACATAATAATAATAAATAAAATAATGAAAGAAAAACCGTCGTAAAACTTTTTATTTAATTATTCTCCTTATGGGCGTTCCTTACGGAGATACCGTAATTTACCGTATTTCAAACCTTATAAACTCATAATTTGAAAGCTACAAAGTTATTTTGAATTTTGAACTAAGATAAGTAAAAAAATAGGGTTTTGGTGCGATCTCGGCAACGCGGCAAATGTATGGCCAAGGTCGTTTCCTCGGGGGACGGCCTTAATCTACAGTAAATGTTCGAATTGGTCTTTTGTAAGGCATTGCAGAGTCTATATTCGTGCCGGAGGCAAACAATTCGAACATTTACTGTAGTTTATGGAGAATAATTAAATAAAAAGTTTTGCGACGGTTCTTTCATTATTTTATTAATTATTATTATATTTTTTACAATAAGATTGGTTATTAGCTGACTGAAATACCTCTTTACTAAAAATAGTAATTTTAATTCAGACCAGAAACAAAAAATAACAAATTTTAGTAACAAAAATTCCTAATCTTGAGTTGTTCAAAATGAGCTCAATTTGGAAAAAATAAGAAATAAAAATTTTAATGGCAAGAAAAGTGGCTAGTGTTGCACCATTTTTAAATCTTGATAAAATGCGCCAACTTTTGACATAATTTGCCAAGGGCAGTGTTGTACATTTTTTTTTCAAAATGAAGTGTCAAAGTTAACTAATAATATTTTTGTGAACCATGACTTACTGAAACTTAACGTATTTTATTAAATTAATAATGTTTTTTTTCTGCATTAATTCGTAGTTGTGTGGCGGTACCCACAATTTGCCTAACAATCCTACATCGCGCTATCGAAGTTTCGGAGAACGGCAAGATATATACAACGTCTGAAATGACGTCCGTGGGCTTCGGCCTGACCGAGCATGCTATCTCGCTCGGTCGGAAGATCTTCCTTTTCGGCCGCCACTAACAACGTTAAATTGGTGACCCCGACGTGATCACGCATCCTTCTGGACATCAATCATCATCAACACTCCCCGCCCCTACGCACCGCGTCAGCAGACATCAAGCACAACCGGGTCGCCTCGACCATAAGCCGCGTTGGGCGTCCGCACCGGTCGAACCCGTGTCCGGCTTTAACGGGGCAGCCATAGGCTACAACGACCGGTCAGCAAGCAGAGCACGGGGTCCCTCTCCTGGTCATTGCACTCGTAGCTTCGGCCCACACCTGACAACATAAACGCATTGAAGAATACCACCGGTCTTCGGGGGGGAGTGATGTGGCGGTACCCACAATTCGCCTAACAATCCTACATCGCGCTATCGAAGTTTCGGAGAACGGCAAGATATATATAACATCTGAAATGACGTCAGTGGGCTTCGGCCTGACCGAGCATGCTATCTTGCTCGGTCGGAAGATCTTCCTTTTCGGCCGCCACTAAAAACGTTAAAGTTGCGATTAATAGCATCGTTAATGAAGATCTCAAAATTAAAAAAATTACAGCGAAATTGTGACATTGGTGATCACAGGACTTGAAAATGCGGCCAAGGGTGTCGAATTTCGACTTTTTTACAAAATTGTCTATTATCGCTAAACTGAGTGATATGGAATTTTTATTTTATTTTTCCCGAAACCGGTGTAACTTGGCCATTCATCCGGTCCCAGATTATCGTTGTGTTTTGGGACACCTGTATATCTCGAAAACGATGTAATTAAAAGTATTTTTGCTTCTAATACAACTATAAAAAAATATTTAAAAAATCCGGTTTTGTTGACGGTTGTCTGTTTAACGTGTAGCTGCGTAGAAGTAATTTTATATTCCTTAAGCTTATGCCCAGTAATAAGAGCACTCTTTTTTAGTCTCGTAACCCAGTGGGACAGATGACAGACACAACTGGCGAAAGATCAGGCGCAGCACATACTTTTTACATGCCCATCCGACGCATAGATCATCTTTCTTGTCTAAGACGTCAGAAGATCAGCCTGCATTATCCTAACCAAACTTGGAAATAACATGTTTCCAACGCAGGAATGGAAGCCATAAACACCGAGTCAAGAGCCACACTGTGAAATACATAATAATATAAACATAAAAACCACAGCCAAAAATCGAACCTCCTTTTTGGAAGTTGGTTAAAAAATAAACGTCTATTACCCATCTTTACCATCTTTTTACCAGACGACAATGTAGTCGACAAAACATTAGATGACGCAAAAACAAAGTGACTTTTGTCACCACAACTGCTGCGCTAGCACGGGGATTGAAATTTATTTCCGATCTTCGTAGACAAAATATAACTATAGTTTTTTTGATAAAAGATTCTACATCTAAAATAAATAAGGTCGTAGATTCATTGTCAATGTTATTTTATTTTTAAGTGCATTTTGTGAACTGTTTTTATTACCCATTGTTTAGCGTGGGAAAATTGATAATTCCACCCTCAACGAATCTACATCCTCAAAGTGCTAGACAAATTTTTTACATTTTATAAAATCCGAGCTCGCAAAACAATAGGTTGTAAAAGTTGCTCATAAAACTTACATTAAAAATGCATAAAAAATATTTCTGTTGTCGATGAATCTGCGACCTTATTTTCTTTAAAACAGGAACTATTATCTAAGAAACTATAGATATTTCTTGTCTTTATCTATGTCTTCGAGATCGACAATCCCCGTGCTAGTGCAGGTGGACTGAAATTCCATTACAGGATAGAACGATGCGCAGTTTTGTTGAAAAAACGAACAAAAGTGCGTTAAAACGAAATAGAGAACACCAAAACCTTTTATTGAGAGACGAACTAAAGCTATTAATTTCTGAAGTTCAAAAACTGTACACGCGGGAACCGTGCATATTTCTGTGGCAAAATCTATGTTCTCCACGAAGCAGATCTCTACACCTTTATCAAAATCGGCTCAGCTATTTTATCGTAACGAGGTTGCACAACACATTTTATTTCATTTCAATACTTAATGATAGTATTTTAATTAAAAAGATAAAACTGACTTCAAAATTTTACGTAATTGAGAGTTGAAATTATATACCTCAAAAACCACTTAACCGATTTTGATAAAACTTGCAGTATTCCCTAAGTTGAAACTGTTCAACTTAGAGAATACTGTATACTAGGTATTGACCTAGTACAACAAAAAAAGAATTACTTAAATCGGAATTGTAGTTTCGGAGATATACGAACACAAACATAAAAACTTACATACTTTTGAAATTTGGCACATTTGTTCAGACGCTGAAATAGATTAACATATGCGAAAACTGGGCAGTTCTGGGAAAATTACATATATACGCGTGGAATTGCTAACCTCCTTTTTTTGAAGTCGGTTAAAAAGTGACTGTGGCATATGTCCGTATGACAGACGGACAGATGGACAGACATGACAAATCTATAAAAGTTCCGTCCACTTGACAACAAAACGTTAAAATAATTTATCAAAGTTTAAATTGTATTTAAGAGCAAAGTTAAATATTACACAATTGGTATAACTACTTGCTTTTTAACAGACTACTAACTTTACTTTGAAATCCTTTGTTTGATTAATACCAGTCTCTATTTACTCGCCTTGAATACAGCGGATTTAACAAGAACACAATGCCTGTAATAGTATTCTTAATAGAAATCCTAGAAGAGAAACAGAATAATAATAATATTTTAGTTTATTTAAAATTTCATTTAATGCTAAATCTTATATCTTTAAACTACCAATTCTTGTATATAATATGTATATTTATACGCTCCAACGATTTTCATGAAATTTAGTATATAGGGGGGTTTCGTGGGCGATGAATCGATCTAGCTAGGAATCATTTTTAGAAAATGTAATTTTATTCGTGTTTTATCGAATACCGAGCAAAACTCGGTCAAATAGCTAGTAGTACTAATACAAAAGCATAGTATTTTGACAAACTACTAACATAGTAGCACAGATTATATTAAATAGTTACTACACACAAGGCCTTGGTGAACTTGATTCCATCTGCCTTGCTACTGCCAACTTTAGAGTGATATTAACATTAATTTATAGTTGCCGTTTTTTCCTTTGTTAAGTAATAAAACTACTACAGATTATAGACAGTGGGATAAACGTAAGATAGAAAAAGTCACATCATTATTACGATGATTTTTGATAATTTAGCAAAATTTGAAACCGATAAACCGAAAATAAAAGAAAAAGAGTAAAACAATAGTTTTAATTATTTGCAATATAAAAGGGAGATTTCTTACACTGGCAACACTGAGGTGTTTAAGCCGAGGACTGTAAGTAAGCAAGGACATGACACTTTTATGGAATGGCACAATAATGAGTTGGAATACACCCCGCGGGTTCATTACTTCTTACTCCTGTACAAAATACGACTGGGCCACTAGTCAAAAGCTTTGGGGTACTTTTTACCCCCGACGAATGAGGGAATCAATTTGACATGTTTCCCCGTATGTTCTTAATGTTTTTGTATAATTAAAAACAATATGATTGAAATAAACTGTTGCTTGTTCATTTTTACCTGACTGCGCGGGAAGGAAGGTTCTTGGAGAGTATGTACGGGTATGTATTTATGTTTATATTATGTACGTTTTATACACGTTTTACTCCGTGCAGCCTTAAGAGGGCGACTAACGCAAAAAATTTAACATCGTCCTTCTCTCTTCACACTTACGCCCGCCCGTCTTTCATATGCCAGGTGAAAAAGGATGACGCGGAATCATCGCCAAGTTAGTTTTTGGAGTTTACTCCTTAAGGGGCCGGGTACCCTCGAAATTCTCATACATACGTAAAACCAAAATCATTTTCTCATACGAAAATATTTAACATGTTTGAGTTATTTTTCAGCTTAAAATAGTAATTATCTAGGTTCCTACACAAAAATTTACTTCAAAATATTTAAACAAAAAAAATTTTTTTTGTTAAATTTTTTTTTTAGTAAATTTATATATATATATATATATATATATATATATATATATATATATATATATATTTTTTTTTTTTTTTTTTTTGTTATAAATATCAATAATTAATATTTTTATTTTGAAGTTATAATTTTTATCATTATACTGGCTAAAGTGAACTAAAAGTATTTTAAAATAACTATGGCAGAAAGGGATGTAGATAATATTGCCGGAACATCTGATTTCATATTATGATATTAATCTTTTTTCAGTTGAATAAACTCTTTTTGCGTATGGTTAGATACTCGTACTTAAGGAGTAAACTCCAGTCGTGCGTCGGAGCTGACACACTTTTCTCACTTTTTTCTTAGTATCTCGATAAATATACACGTTTTTAAAATCCGCTAGGTCAGTTTCTCAATGATAGATTTTTATACAACGTGTTATAATATTGACTGACGGCCGTTCCCAATATTCAATCTATCTCTGGTTGGACATACAACCGATCGCAGCTAGCATTGAATTGACATAAAATATATGTCTCTAATGTCTAATGTGAGCTATTCCTATCTGTAGTAGGGCAAAACCAGAAGTAGATCAAATGTTGGGAACGGCCGTTAGTGTAATGCACGGTTATGGCAACATATGAAAAATTCGTGAAAATTAGATACATCTTTTTTTTCTATCGAGAAAATTTTAAGATATCGTGTTTCCGCTAGGTCGGATGCTCGGAAATATTTATGTGGTTTATTTCATGGTACTCTTCCGGCACATGTAGACGAGTAAAAATTATTATTAATGGCTCCTCAGTTTCTTAAACAGTAGCAACAATAATTTAAAAAATAGATGACATTTTAATCGTTCTAGGAAACAAGGTTGCAATAAAAATCTAACAATAGATTTCCACGTAAGCCACTAATGACGATAATGAATATTTCTTTCACACGTGCATTCTGAAAATAAATTATTGCAGTTTTAATTTATTACAACGTTATGAAGGGACCGCACAATGTTATAACATTGTGCGGTCCCTTCAGAGGTTTTCTACATCAGATTCTACACGCTAGTGAAGCGTAAGTGTCCGTAATAAAGGTCCACCCAAAAGTTTAAAAATATGGCTCTACGGGTGTTATAAGAAAATCGCGGTAGTACATTTTAAACGTCGTCCTGTTGGACTTGCGTGACCTTCAAGTCAGTAACTGGCAGGAGGTAGCGCAGGACAGGGCTCAATGGCAGAAGCTCATTTCGGAGGCCAAGATCCACTTTGGGTCGCTGAGCCAGCGGAGTTAGTTACATTTTAAATTTATTTTGTCTCATATCTTAATCAGAATTACTAGAGACTTAATCCTAATTTGTCAAGCAACTTTGAAACGTATCAGACAAAGATGAGAAGTTGAAGTGGTCGTGGATAACTAAATTTTTTAGCACATAACACACATTATGTGCATTTTTCAATAAGGGCTCATTTTTCCCTTATAATTTGAACAAATCTTGTATTTACATACTTCCATCATCTGTACTACTAACTACTAATATAATATATTCTGTGATCTGGCTAATTTATCTGGCTTTACTGATCCCTGGTCTTCAAGGCATTTATGAAAAAAAATAAAAAATTTAAAATCCCATTTAAATCTTCAATTATTATATTATTACTATAACGTACACACTTTATAGTAAGGATTAGTCAAACACATTTTCATAGTTTGGTTACCCTACCACAAGATTTGAAGGTAATGCAAAAACAGATTATACAAATCGATACCTCTATAACCTTTCGTATAATGACGTCACACCGACCTAGGTCAGCCCAGGCCACGCAACCGCACAAGCCCTTATTTGTGAGGTGTTAGATAACTTTTCGAACGCCCCAACTTTTGATTAGTTTTGTTAGCATTTCAAGTGCTATTGTATAATGTTACTGGTGATTGCGTTGAATATACAAGTGTATATATACAAGGTGTAACAAAACTAAGTGATAATACTTTAGGGTGTGTACGTATTCTTCAGAGAAAGTAGCAGCAGCAGTTCACTATGAAAGTAGAAGACCTTTTTTCACTTTTATAATGATATTGGGAAACTCGTGACGCTGGGCGCTTTCCCATGCAAAAGTGAAAAAAAAATTGTCTTTCAGCGCTGCTATTTTCACAGTGAACTCTCTACAAGGAACACATACACACCCTTAAGTATTATCACTTAGTTTTGTTACACCCTGTATAAAGTGTTAAGATGGGGAAATTCTTCTTCAATGATTTTAAATGTCCGTATGGTTGCACATACGGCATTCTCGCAAAATTCGTCCTAGTTCTGGCCCCTTTGTCAAATTCATTCGCTAGTTACGTATGCGCTATGACACTGAGAGAATGCGAAGTTCTTAGCCAAAATACATTCGACAAATTCGCTATCGAAAGGTTTGAAGAAGATTTGAAGAAATAAAAAATAAGTAAAATAAATAAATAAGTGTATGGGAATTGATAGAACTTATCGCAAGCATAATACCAGCAGTATTTCCGGACCTATACGACCTGCAAACCTTCAAGAAGAGTCTTCCGTCTTAAAAGGCCGGCAACGCACCTGCAGCTCTTCTGATGTTGTGAGTGTCCATGGGCGACAGTAGTTGCTTACCATCAGGTGACCCGTTTGCTCGTTTGCCCCCTTATTTTATAAAAAAGCGCCATGGCACTTGGTGATACGTTACGTCAAATACCTTAAATTTTTGATATCTAACTTGGCTATAATATAATAAAAGTAGCAAAATATGCATTAAGACTGGGGTCAGAAGAATGATCAGGACAATACGTCTGGGACCAACCATTTTCTGGTTTCCCATGATATTGTTCTTCACCGTACTATGTATAATGTACCATCGAGGAAGTTGATTCCTATGCAATTGATAGACCAACGTTATTTGGTCGAATATGTCAATTCAATGTTAATTGTGATCTGTCGGATGGGTTTGACGTAACACAACCAAACTACGTAGGTCCCCGATCTGCATAGGAATCAACTTCTCTGATAGTACTTGACTAATGACCCTAAAAATGTCTCGTTAGTACACGCCTCCACCCGGGATCAAACCAGCAGCCTTATTCCCGAAACTAATATCAATCTGATATTAGATTTTTGACACTTTAGACATCTAAAATAGAGCTATTTTTAGAGATATTTGACACTTTAGACATTTAAAAAAGAGCTATTTTGGATGTCTAAAGTGTCAAAAATCTGATATCAGATTGATATCAGTTTCGGAAATAAGGCTGCTGTACCATCTGGAGTGCTAAAGGTCTACTAGACCACGGTCCAAGCTCAATAAACTCAATAACTCATACAAATCTCTTGGAGTACATCCAAACGGCCTTTGTCATATATCGCTAAGCTGTGCCAATCGTGATTCGTAATAAAACACACAAACTTTATAGGACTAAAAAATCCAAAACTGTTTTTATTTACCCAACTGTGCCGGAAGGAGAGTTATGTTTTTCAAAAGTATCCATACTAATAATATCATACATACTAAAATGTGTCTGTCTATCCTCTTCACGCTCAACCCGCTGAACCAATTTTGCTGGTATTTGGTATGGAGGTACTCTAAAGTCCCGGGAAGGACACTCTTTTTAAAGAAGAGCGACAGAAGACGAAGGTTTATAATTATATCCATACTTCCATACTAATATTATAAATGCGAAAGTGTGTCTGTCTGTCTGTCTGTTACCTCTTCACGCCCAAACCGCTGAACCGATTTTGCTGAAAATTGGCATGGAGATACTTTGAGTCCCGGGAAAGGACATAGGCTACTTTTTATCCTGGAAAATGTACGGTTCCCGCGCGATAAACAATTTTTGGCGCAACGGAGTTGCGGGCGTCATCTAGTTATGAATAATTTTTTGTTGAGTCAGTCAGTTTAATGATCTAAAGAACATGACTGCATTCATAGCTCAATACGTAATTCATTTGTGGGATGATACACAAATGCTTAACAGTGTCCATATGGCAAAACAATGTTTACCGGGTCAGGTCATAGCGTGCAGATATCGGGGTGAATGAATTAGTCCATTAGGAACGTGCTGAAGAGTCTATCCCGGACAAGAGTCCATCTGTCCTTGCTCATTTTACCCCTCACAGAACCTTTAAGGAAAAGGCATAAAGACTATTATAGATGCTTAAATAACTCCATAGTATATTGTGTGAGTAATGGGCATTCCAAGAAATTGTATTTATTTATAGAGACTTTCTGTTTACTTAAAATAGCTTTCCTATTACTTTTAGAAATAGAAAAGTTATTATAGAGACAGAAATAATATAAGGAAGATAGCCAATTTTGTAATTGAAATATCATGGTCAGTTTTCTGGTGTTTTTTATACCGACTCATACTTTTTCTTCTGTATGTATATTGTATGTATATAATCTATTATAGGTAGACTCGAAAGGTACGGTTTCTAGTAGCATATACCTGACTTTTCTAGAACTCAATTCAGTTTGTATTCTATCAGTAGATTTCTGTATTTCAAAATACTTTTAGAACAAATTAGTATTAATTTAGAACCACAATCTGTTCAGAATTATTTTACGCAGTTACAATACGGTTGAGCCTTATGTCGGAGGCATAAAGGTCAAAATGAGAGGAAATAAGTCTGGGCGGATTGTAGTTAATGTACTGGCAATTTGCAACGAAATGCATTCTCATTAATTTTACTTCTAACCTTTAAAATAGTTAATACAAAATGCTATAATTTATATCACTAATGTAGGTACTTACTTCACAAAATGCTAGTAAGTATACTGTAATAAATACTATTACAGTCCAATAATATAATATATCTATACTCAATACAAGACTACTCAAGTACAAATACAAAAATAGTAGGCCTCATGGTAGGCCTCATGTAAACGTTCTAAATGTGTTAACTTTGTTAACCTACTTAGAAATAAATATTTTGATTTTAATTTTTGATATTCAGTAGTGAAACTATCATAGGGTTTCGTTTTTACACAATGGCATAACGGGACATGCCAATAGTTAAGTTTTGGATTGGCAACACCATTTCAACCACACACGTTCCTTATAATCCGGACGAGCAAAGCGAGCCCTAGTATATTCACACAAGCTTAGCACTTTTGTGGTTCACTTTACGGAAAAACTATCACGCCTTTTTTATTTATATTATGTAGATGTGTTATCATCAGTCACTCAAGGTTTGAGATTAAAGATCTATACTAATATTATAAAGCGGAAGAGTTTGTTAGTTTGTTTGTTTGTTTGAACGCGCTAATCTCAGGAACTACTGGTCCGATTTCAAAAATTCTTTCAGTGTTAGATAGCCCATTTATCGAGGAAGGCTATAGGCTATATTTTATCACGCTAAGACTAACAGGAGCGAAGAAATAGAGAAAAATGTGGGAAAAATGGGGGAAAATTGTTTGAAAGGGCTTATTTGAACGCGCTAATCTCAGGAACTACCGATTTGAAAAATTATTTCAGTGATAGATAGCCCATTTATTGAGAAAGGCTATAGGCTATATTTTATCACGCCACAAATAATAGTAGCGAAGAAATTGAGGAAAATGTGGAAAAAACGGGGGAAATTATATGAAAGGGCTTATTTGAACGCGCTAATCTCAGGAACTACTGGTCCGATTTGAAAATTCTTTAAATCTTAGATAGCCTATTTATTGAGGAAGGCTATGTTTTATTACGCTAAGAATAAGAGGAGCTAAGAAATAGAGGAAAACGGGGAAAATTATATGAAATTGCTTATTATCTTAACTACTGTAGCTATTTTTATTTTATTTGGCAAACTTGAAGAATAGACCACGTGAAGGGACATAGGCTATTTTTGCGGAAAAATGTACGGTTGCGTGAAATTCCTAAATTTCGCGGGTGAAGCCGCGCGAAACAGCTAGTAAAAAATAAAATTTAAGAAAACTACCTTAAATATTATTATTACCACGCTAAAAAACGAGGCGAGCTCTCACAAAGCTCGGGTTTTAGTATAGTTTCTTATGTCAATGTGTTTTAGCTAGTAAAATATTTTAAAACCGAAATCCTCAACACTGATGATGATGAATATAAAATCCAATTCGTATTCCAGGAAAGTTGCGAATCCTCTCCTAAAGAATTTCTTTAGTCGAGTTAAAATATTATTCATAACAATACAAAGAAATAGAAAGAGAGTTTTGTTTTTCATTATATAACCGGCGTATTGATAAAATAATAGAAAAAGAAATAAGTAATCTTCACTCATTTTCATCAATCTATATGTTGATTATATTAGGAAATATATCTTAGTTTATTTTTTTCTATCTCGATTTTTTCTCGGTATGATAAATAAGAAATATATTAGGGCAAGTTATTCTTAATTAGTTATTAATTATTATTTTCATGATTAGCGTTTTATTAAAGCGAAAATACTACTACGTACATTCTGTGAAGTGTCAGGGTTCGTAATAACTTTTCACATCTTTTATCGAGCTTTTTTTCTTCTAAAAAGCCAGTTCTCATGCGACAAACGTTATAAATTTCGTCAGACGATACCAATGTTCTAATATATTTATATACAAATAATATTATATTATGCGTATTATATTTTAAATAAATATATTTTCATAATTATAAGTTTTCGAATTAGCTGACTTAAACAAAACAACACAATAATTATCATTTGTAATACTATCCTAATTATTCGCATCCAATCATGAAATTCCATAATCGCATTATTCAAAATATCAATGATACTCCATAATGATTTAATTGGTGGTAGCTACCAATTATGTATAATGTTTAGAATTTAAATTGCATAAAAAAATATACCATCCTCATCACCCTGACTATTGGCAGTCTTCTACCATGCGTTTTTCGTGTAAGTTCTCTATGAGGGAGCGTATTTCCCTCTTTAAATAGCACCTGCAGCTCTTCTCGTGTTGCGAGTGTCCATGGGCGACGGTAGTTGCTTTCCATCTGGTGACCCGTTTGCTCGTTTGCCCTCTTATTTTATAAGACATTTTGAGCATTTCGATTCAGATATGTTTTGCAGCAATTCCTGCTTTGAAAATGTTAGTTTAATGTATGGTTAAGACAATGATCACCTGATTGTCTGACAAGTAAGGTAAGGCGTCGGATGGGCATGTAAAAAGTCGGTCCTGCGCCTGATCTCCCGCCGGTCGTGTCGGTCTGCCGTCCCACTGGGTTCCATAACCAGCTGCCGTCGAAACTCGTATAGGAGGCATTTATTATTGCCCCCCATTATTATGTCTCTATATAAAATTCTCGTGTCACAGTGTTTGTGCGCTCTCTCTCTCCTCCTCCTCTCCTCCTCCAAAACGGCTCAACCGATTTTAATGATTTCGTACTCCTTTTTATATTGATACTAGAAATAATTTATATGGCAAAACAATGTTAGCCGGGTCAGCTAGTTATGTTTATGTTGAAGTGATTATAATATTGGTTTGACGTTTAACAAACGACGGGGCGGGCGGAGGCAGGCGGGGGTGATGTATGGGGCGATTACGACGGGGCTCGACACACGCTTGTCCCAAATTACCCACTACTAACGATATTTAGATTGAGCATTATAGTAATCACTGATTTTATTGCAGGTTCGATTCCAACAAACGTGCAGAATTTGCTTGGCAAAGCATACACAAAGGATGAAATTACTAAACGGCTTCTCTCTCTCTTTTTTCTTTCTTCTTGCGTCTTCAAGCAAAAAGTGTTGTTCTAAAATAATTAAAAAATATATTTTTATTGATGAGTCTTTAAAATATTTATATTATTAATAGCTGTTACCCGCTACTTCGTCTGCGTCCACGTCAACATTTTTTTTCGTAAAAAATATTTTTTGAATGAAAAGTATCGTTACTTGTGATACCTCTATGAGTATGTGTACAAAGTTTTATAATGAGTTGATAAGTAGTTTTTACGTGAAAGTGTAACAAACATCAACACTTTCACATTTATAATTTTAGTATGGATAAGCATTATCATCTAAATATAAATATATTACAACTCAAATATGACCGACTGACATAGTGATCAACGCACAGCCCAAACCACTGGACGGATCAGGCTGAAATTTGGGATGCAGGTAGATGTTATGATGTAGGCATACGCTAAGAAAGGATTTTGATAAATTCCACGCCTAAGGGGATAAAATAGGGGATGAAACATTGTATAATATAATAATAATAATTCTTAACGCGAGCGAAGCCATGGGCTAAAGCTAGTTTCTATCTAAAAAGGTTATCTACCTTTACGTTAGGCATGATTGACTAGCAACAAATATAATCATTAATTATTCTTAAATAAATAATAGCCATCGCCATTACAATAAACGATACTTCTATTTCCAATGTAATTACTCGCTGGCTTCGTAGCAACAATTTATCAAGTGCTACGAGTGCTACGGCGTAGCGCCTCTACGCCGTAGCAGGTGTCTACGAGATATAACCGTCAAACGGATAACGGAGCGATAACCGTAAAAATTGAAGCACCGATAAAATCTTACGGTTATTGTTATTATTAACAATCACAAATTAGAAAAACGCCGCCATTTTGTTTATTTTGAGTGCGTTTTAATTTACTAAAAAGTAATTCGCCAGAAAAATTGACAAAGCGAATAACAATACAGGACTTGTTTATCTGTCACTATGTGGTACAAAAATGACAGAAAAAGGCAGTGGACCTTAAAACATATCCGTAACTTCATCCATTTTAAAAAATCAACCTTTTTAAAATGGATGAAGTTACGGATATGTTTGAAGTAAATACTAACTTAGGACCGGCTCGTTTTAGTGTTTTGTACTATAACTAGATATGGTAAGCAATATTTTTCGTATAATCATTCTCCTATCGCTCGGGAACATTTCATTTTCTGCCATAAAAATCATCCTATATGTTTTCCTGGGACTGTAAGTTTCACCATGCTACATGATATTACCCGTTTGTTTTATCGTGATGAAATTAAAACAGCATATATTTAATAGGCATTGAAGCAAGAATGAATAGTGTATATATTCGCTCTTATATCAAATAAAACAATTTATCGTTGTTTCGTTAATATATGACGAACTTCACAGCTGTAATGTAGTAAATAATTCATATGACCTTCGCGATAAAAAGATATATATCATACCCCCTCTCCCTCTAGCGTCCCCCTCCCACGTCTAGACGTAATCTAATATTAATTCCATATCTAATGTGACGTATGAGATCGGTTCAAAGACGTTAGTTTTTATGAGAAGGTGTGAAAATTGATCCATATTTTTATATCCATACTAATTTTGTATAAGGTGAATTTTGTGGATGTTTGTTCTTAACTGCTGAAACGAATTTTGTACTATAGCACTCTATGCTAATAATGTTATAGCCAATTGTGTGTATGTTTGTTAGTACCTCCTGAGAAAACTACTGAACTTTTTATTAATGACAATATGGCATATTAAGTTGTTTAGGATAATTGAATTTGGAAAAGTGCAATGTTTAGCAGTGATTTTAACATGGTTTCGTTGGGTAAAAGCTAATTATATTGTAGCATAGGTTGTAGGTATGTCTGTGTCATACCTCTTCACAAGAAAGCCTCTGTATGTTCCTGCGTTTTAAACCAGTTTTAGCTCGAAAAATAGTGACGGTCAATTTATATACAGATTGTAACAAAACTGAGTGACAATAATTTAGGCTGTGTATGTGTTCCTAGTAGAGAGTTCACTGTGAAAGTAGCAGCGCTAAAAGACCAAAATTGTTTTTCACTTTTGTATGGGGAAACTCATGACGATGGGGAAACTCATGACGCTGGGTCGCTTGCCCATACAAAAGTTTTTAAAAAAATTGGTCTTTCAGCGCAGCTACTTTCACAGTGAACTCTCTACAAGGAACACGTACACACCCTTAAGTAGTATCACTTAGTTTTGTTACACCCTGTATATCCTGTTACTAATATACAAACGTCACTGAATATGTTCAAACTCTTATTGATCTTACGTTTGCACGATAACGTGCGTGACCTTTTTGTTTAGAGAAGTCGCAAGAAAAACACATTTACCTCCATTTTCTTGGACTCTATTACGAAGGCCATAAAGGTGGTTATCGCGTAACCGTTTAACCCGCATTGCGGTACAATTATATGTTTGACAAAGTTAATGGCTAAGTCGAAATATTGTTAAAAATGCTTTAAATAATCGTTTCTGGTATTTCTTCCTGGTTTGTTAATTATATTGTACGCCAGTCTCGCTTTAGGTGAAATATTAAAAGGCCAGTCTATAATATTATATCCCTGTATATAGGGTGTAACAAAATAAAGGATAGTATATTACTTCTTTAAACGTGTATTACACCACACGATATGAAGTGCCCTAGATGCAGGGTACCCTAGTACCCTAGTTAGTACGGCGCTTATTACACTACTCTGCGAATCGGGCCCTAACTCATTTTATACACGAATGTCGAAAGAGTTGGACGTATTATCATATTTATTACATCATGCCGTAGACACTATCGAAACGTCAAACTTAACACTCTAGTTCGCATTAGGCCAGTATTTTAGTATTTTAGTAGCTAAAATTCTCGCTTCTGCCCCAAAATCGTTCACACTGCATTCGAGTACAGTTCACAAGTGAGTGGAGTTTTGCAAGATGAACAGCTTACAGCGCAATAAAGTAAATAAACTGATTAAGTTAATCTTAACGGCGATTTTAGTTTAGCCTGGCGCTAGTCGCGCGGCAACTGAGCTCCCTAATCGCTCTAAATATTATTACATTACCCGATCAGTAGAGCGCTTAGGTAGCCAGGCCGATCGGGACGACCCGGGACTAAATCGGGAAACTTACTCCCTAAATCTTATTACACCACTCTTAGTTAGGGTAAGAGTCCCTTGAAATTGGGTAGTCTAATAGGCCCTTTACTTTCACTGTAAAAGTAGCACCGCTGAAAGAGCAATTTTGTGATTTGTATGGGCAATCGTGATAGCGTCATGAGTTTGCCCATACAAAAGTTAAAAAAGTTACTTTTTGCTACACCTTGTACCATTAAAAGATTAATACTCATTTAAATACCAAATGCGCGTCAGTATCAGAAAATAATTAAAACCGACTTCCAAGGTAAAAACAATATTAACATTAATATGAACTAAAAAGTATTAAATAATTTTTGCTATCTAATAGTGCCTTTTTCCGAATTCGGCTAAACCTTGACTATTTCTGTACTCAATCTTCATTATTTTGAAGTCGGTACCAGATAGCTGAATCTTCAGTCCTCTGACAGAATATTTGAAACTTTTGGAACTGGCACCGACTTCAAAATTATGAAGATTGAGTACAGAAATAGTCAAGGTTTAGCCGAATTCGGAAAAAGGCACTATTAGATAGCAAAAATTATTTAATACTTTTTAGTTCATATTAATGTTAATATTGTTTTTACCTTGGAAGTCGGTTTTAATTTTTTGTTAAAAATAATAATAATTTCACTCTTTTTAGTTACACTAGTAGGTAAACCTTCGCGTATATTTTACGTATCTTATTACACAGTTCACACTCACAAAATAATATATTATCAGTGAAGTGAACATAATATTGTGCTAAGTAATTTAACAATTTTAATACTTCAAACCTCAAGCGGTCACCGGCGATTGCGATAACAATAGAAAGGCTATTGTGTCTCGTTTTTCCACGATCCAAGGATCTATCAGATAAAAAATTGTATAAACTTGCATAGGATGTAGCGTAGCTACTCGTCTAATATATAAAATTCTCGTGTCACAGTTTTCGTTGCCATACTCCTCGGAAACGGCTTGACCGATTCTCATGAAATTATGTGAGCATATTGTGAGGATATTGGTCTGAGAATCGGCCAACATCTATTTTTCATACCAAAAATTATTTATATGGCAAAACAACGTTTGCCGGGACAGCTAGTAATATAATATAATATTATCATAATTATTGACAGCTGTTCTTGTTATCAAGAATTCAATTTCAAATCCATTCAAATCGATACTTAGTGCGCCATCTATCGATTAATAAGTATAACTAATTAAAAAGACACTTATTGACTTCGTTTAGTTTAAATGCTCTTTTTAAAATAACTTTATTTTAATTCTATATTTTGTCTATTAAAATTTTATAAAGTAGTTAGTATAGTATTCGATCTGTATATAAAGTAGTAAAGTATATTCGATTCGGCGTATTCGGCGTATTCGGCGCTGACCGCCGTGTATATTTAAACAAAGTGTTGTTATACAGTATAAAATTATTATTATTATTAGTATATCCACACCTATGCCTTGTACTATTATCTATTCTGTGCCATGAGACATTGGTGACATTAACACGACGTGGTAATGATGAAGACGATGATGATGATGATGATGATGATTATGATGATGAATATGAGTTGCATAGTAGCATATGCTTTCTATTCTTAAAACAACGCCGAAACTCCCAAACGTGTATCTATAAGGAGTCAGGAGTTCTCTCAGCATCTTCGAAACCATGGTATACCTTGACCCAATATTTGACTTTTTGGTAGCATATTCTTAGTACACTTCACATAAAACCAAAATCACCATATGTTTCCATATAAATTTCGAGGAGTTCCCTCGATTACTCCTGGATCCCATCATCAGGTCACCACTTTGTGAACATGGTACCAAATTGGAGTAAAACCAAATACAACAAAGCAAAAATTTCGAAAATCGGTTCACAAACGGCGGAGTAATCGTTGAACATACAAAAAAAAAAAAATAAATAAATAAAAAAAAAAAAAAAAATATCCACAGCCGAACATATAACCTCCTCGTTTTTTGGAAGTCGGTTAAAAAGGCTGGTTGCACTCCGGGAGTGCCGGCAGAAGTGAAAACTTGATTATATTAACGTTGTGCATTATTTTTCTTAACTCATTTTTTATGAAAATCGTTTTAAAAATCTATTTTTTTAATTAATTGAAACCCAGACCTTACAATTTTTTTAACCCCTTTTTTTATGAAAATCGATTTTTAAAAAATCATTTTTTTAATTAATCGAAACCCTTACAATCGATTAAATTTTTAACCCATTTTTTATGAAAATCGATTGTTTAAAAATCGATTTTCTTAATTAAAAAATATCGATAATCGAAAAAAAACAATCGATTGTTCGATTAATCGATTTCGATGTTACAGCACTACTCTTCAACCATCTTACGGTTTTTCGATCAGCACGAGAATCTGACGCGAGTTTCGCAGTTTTTACCATCCCACAAAAGTGCTCAACGCCACTAAAGAAGTTTTCACTTCAAAAATATTCACTTATGCCGACGCAAAAGTTTGGGTTCCTTAGATTCTAGGGACTAAGATGAAATATGTGGATAGGTAGGTGTTGTAGGTACTTACAAGAACTGAACACAGTACATGGTCAATGGTCATCCGTATGGATCATCTTTTTGTCAGACAATCAAGTGTTCAGCCTACTTTGTCCTAACCAAACTTGGAAACAACATTTTTTCAATACAGGAGTTGAACTCACGATCTCTGAATAAAGAACCACACTTTAGATTACTAAGCCACGGAGACTCATATTTTAGAAATCGCCATAGTAGCCGCTTATTTACCGGTTGATAAAAACAGGGATAGGAATTTCCCCCTAAAGCACGAAGTATTTTATAACTACCAATTATCGTACTATCAAAGAATTCGTGGGCAACTGATAGTAGACCTACGCAATTTGATTGGGGTGTGTCAAACCCAGCTGGCACATCACGACTTTAAGTACCCCGCAAACGATCAAATTGTTTGTCAAATTTTACGTGTTTGTCAAACAGTTTGATAGTGTACAGCTTTGTTTGAAGCGTTTGTCAAAGAAACTACGTGTTTGACCTGTTTGAAGAAAATTTGCATTAGCGTAGAATTTGACAAACGTGTTTGAACGTGTTCCGCTGTATTTGTCAATCAAGATCTCATGATCTCAAACCGATTCTAGCTAATTGTTTGACAAACTTGTTTGATGCACTTTTTAATGAAAACTTAAATTACATCAAACATATTTGTCGAACAAATTTGATCGTTTGCGGGGTACTTGATATTGACTTACATAAGCTTGTCAAATAACGTAGGCCCACCATCAGCATATGGGCCAGATTGCACCTACCGAGTGGCGAGTACAGAGAAGGGTGGTAAGAAAGTGCCCTCGGCCGAGCATACTAGGCCTTTGCATTCGTTGTGGATGATTACAGTATTTTCAGAGCGAAATAACCACTCCTCAAATAATGTAGTGCCTGGGACAAGATTTAAATGTCCGTGCCCAAGCACGTACGACATTCTCGCAACATAGTCGGCCTAGTTTAGACGCTCTCAAGTCTATATTAAGGACATTTTCTACCCAATATAAAAATAAACATATTTCTTCCTGCACCGAAACTTGCTTGGGAGTTGCTGTCTGACTCCTCTCTTCGCACTTCGCACACGCACACGCACACGCACACGCACATGCACACGCACACGCACTTTTGACAGTATATTTTATAGGATATAATTTGAACTTATTCTTAGAAAGAGAGAAAGTTAAAAATATAAATAAAGATCCATTTTACAAAATAGGAAGTTAGCTAACCACGTGGTCCATCAGTCCATCAAGAACTAGTCAATACGTCTAAGACCAACTATGTGCGGGTTTCCTCTCGATGTTTTCCTTCACCGTACGAGCGTCCGTATTGTACTTGAGATCATATAATGTCTCATCGGTACATGTCTCCACCTGGGACCGAACCTGCACCCTCTACGAGTGGGAACCAAAGGTCTACCCATTTAAATACCTCGGTCACGTGGTGACAGATACTCTCAGTGATGAGGAGGATATTGAGAGGGAGCGCAGGGCGCTATCGATCCGCGGTAATATGCTGGCACACAGGTTTGCCAGGTGTACAGCGCCTGTCAAGATAACGCTTTTTAAAGCATTTTGTCAGACGTTTTACACCTGTGGTCTGTGGGCCAGCTTTACTCAACGGACCTATGGCGCCTTGCGGGTCCTCTACAATAACATATTCAGGTCTCTATTGCGGCTCCCTCGATACTGCAGTGCATCCGGGATGTTTGCCGATGCAGGAGTCGACGATTTCTACGCGATTATGCGGAAAAAGGTAGCGTCAGTAGTGCATAGAGTTCGGGAGAGCCGGAATGGGGTCCTGAAGATGATAGCGGAGCGAATTGACTCTGCACTCCTTCGCAGACTCACTGAGCTACATGTCAGGGTAGCAAGACGAGCTGCATTTTGATTATTTGTTAGTATAAGATAATTTGTCACAATATCATTTAAAATATGGACTTCTTTGTCTGAAAATAAATTATTTTTATTTTTTATTTTTTTATTAGGCCACGTACGCCGAGCACATCCACAACAAACATACCAAATACTTGGCCGAGAGCACAGCTCTGACTCGCCTACATTTTCTCTATTGATACTTTAACCGCATACTCTACAGTTCAAGAGCTGATGATGATGATGTCAATTACACGGTAAGCGTTTTATCGAGCTGTAAATGTATGCATGGACTTGAAATCGACAATCAATTGAATTCTGCCGGCGAAATTTTGGACACAAAAACTTTGTTTGGATTTCAGTTATGTCGCAAACGTGTGGTACATTTTTCCTGCAATAAAAACAGAAAATTCTTAGGTGTAACCAAATCGCACATGCAAATCGCTTCAGAGGTGTACGAACAGCGTGACACGCAAAGTTTCTATCTTAGATGCTATAAGTACTTTATATTAAACAACGAGTTTTTTATGAAAAATATAAATAATTTTAGTTTTATTAGTATTCGTATAAAGTTATATAGACGTCATAAAATGACATACGAGTAAGTACAGCGATTTTTAATTGGTTCATTCATACAAAAATTAAAAAATGCGAAAGTCTGTTTGTTACCTCTTCACGCTCAAACCGCTGAACCGATGGAATTATATTATTTTAAGTCCCTAATTGTAAATGACAGTTTATACTTTAAGTCCTGGGAAAGGACGTAGGATTCTTTTCATTCTGGAAAAATGTACGGTTCCCCAGATGATAAATGAATTTTGTCATATAATATAGTCTTGGATTTTAAATTCATTTGCATTCTCCCTACAACGTAGATCAGAAAATGTGATGAAATCCATTCCAAGGTTCCGGGTTTTTTATACCCGGTTAAAACGGTTTCTGTAGACTTCCGCCGGATAATCGATGGCGGATTACCCGGTAATGCCCGGTATTACAGCCGGGACTTAGCGAATTAAAACAAGATTTTATCTTACGTGTAATAGAAATGTGATACTCGATGTTAAATAGGATATACTTTTTATAGAAATTGAATGAAGTTTAAGATATACTAGCTGTCCCGGCAAACGTTGTTTTGCCATTTAAAGTATTTCTACTTCATCAGTTGATACAAAATCTTACCCCCCTCTTTTGTCTCCTAAAGGGGTGGGGTGAAAAATTTTATACACCAGATGTCAAGTTGGAAAAAATAGTTATATGACGTAAGTCCATTAAAGAAAAAAGTTTGATACAAAATCTGACGCCCTCTTTGCTCCCCTTAGAGAGGGGGGGGGGTGATTTTTATACACCAGATTTTGAGTTGGAAGAAGACAAATATATCTGCGAAAACCATATTCAAACCGGATCAGTAGTTTTCGTGTTAAAGCAAAAGTCTTATACAAAATCTGACCCCCTCTTTCGTCCCTTTAGAGGGGTGGGGGGATTTTTTTTATAGACCAGATGTTAAGTTGGAAGAAGACAAATATATCTGCGAAAACCGCATTCAAATCGGATCAGTAGTTTTCGTGTGATGCTTGAACAAACATACAGACAGACAGACAGACAGACAAAAAAACTAACCACATTTTTGGCTTCTATAGCGATGTAGTAACACCCCCCGCTTATTATTTTTTGAATATCTTTAATGTACAGAATTCTCATTTCTACAGTTTTATTATATGTATAGATAAACGTAGGTACAAATTTAACTATATAGGGCCTATATAGTTAAATTTATATGTATTTAACATAGGCTATGTATAGGCTATATAGGCCCTATAATAGCCTATATTATAGGCAGATGACGGACCTACATAGCTCGGTCGGATTATGTTAACCGCAGTTAGCAAATCACTAACGTCTAACATTAACTTGACATAATTGATTTAACCAAATTACTTAGATCCACCGTCTCCGATCCACCCTTATAGTGTATAATAATATATAACCACCTCATCAGTGAACTCTATCAGGGACACTGTATCCCTGATAGCGTTCACCGTGAAAGTAGCAGTGTAGATAAGAGGCACAGAAGGAAGTAAGGTTTGGCAGACTTTTTGACACATACGTCATACACATTACACACCTTTATTTTACTATCTTTGATAGTATGTCAGAATGATGTTAAACATCACAGCGTCGAGGGTGACCGCAGCGGCAAAGCAACGCAACGCAATAACTTGATTAAGGGACTTATCAGACAGAGAGCGGTACGCGTTCAAGCGATCTCGGATCTGCGCTCGCATCCCACGTACGAGCGATCAGTCACATAGGAGCAATTCTGACGCGGTCAGAACGCCCCCTTATATATCTTAATACAACACAAAGATCGCAAAACTGACCGCGTGACGGCTCTCCGTCTGATAGACCACTGTGGATAGGCCCCACAGCTGCAGTGACTCGTTATAATATAAAATGTCGTTAGTCTATGTACTAAATTATTCAGCAGCCACTAGTCGGTATCGACCTGGGCTATTTACGATTTAATTGGTCCAAATTAACCGAAATTGTACTATTTGGGAGTGTAAAATTGTTATACAAATATACAATACAATATGTTAATCCAAAACTATCTGGGGGCACGGCAGTGCCCCAGCCAAGCTTTTTAGCAAAGGCACGGCCGTACCATACTTTTCTCGAAGCGGTTCGCGGCTATTTCACACCCTCCTTATCTTCGATGTTAACAAAGCTAGAGATTTAAAATTTCGATGACTAGGAGCAAGTATTAAAACTAGCTTAACCTCCAAATTACATTATATTCTGATTAATAGTTTACTAGTTACGGATGGTCAAAGTTACTAGGTTTAGTCACTGACTGACAGATCGCCCATGACTATTAACAATGTCGGATGTGAAAAACAGCAACTTTACAGGAGAGCGATTCAAAGTCTAAATTGTGAATAACTTTTTACTTATTTCAAGTAGAATCATGAAATTTCAGGGATGTGCTCTATAAGTTATTTACGTTTAGTATATTATTAGGAGTATCCCGTATTTTATGAATAAATATGAGAAAAGTCACTTGTGACCTTTTTAACGGAGTACGAGTAATGCTGATTTGTCGGAAATGCTAGAACCGACATTGTTGCTTCTACAAAATCAATGATTGCTTGTCGGAAGTGGCACTTACGCCATCGTTAAGTTATACATTTATATTTAAAATATGTCGCATGTAGAAATTACCAGCAAAAATGACAACAATTTCTTTAAATATATATTTTTAAGGACTTCTGCCAAATAAAACGTAAAAACAATGTATGTATGAGAATACAAAATATTTTTTATGACGTAAATAATTCAGAAAATCAAATTTTCATCTGAATTGTAAATTAACTGTAAATTAACTTAAAATATTGAAATTAAAAATTATTGCCATCACTATTTTGTTAAATTTTTGATACCATAACTTAAATTAACTTTTAGCAAAATTAATACTTTTTTTATCAATTATTAAGAGGAAAAGTTTGCTTCGAGTTTGGAAAAGTCTTTATATTATTGTTTGTATTGAATAGGTTCAATAAATACAGAACTAATTTTAAAAAAAATTTTATCCTCGGTAAACTACATTGTTTGCAAATAACACAGATAGTGTATTATTCAGAAAAATATTAGGAATCATACCGAAAATCCCAAAAATATAACCCAAAGTGGTAAAAATTTCCAATAAATTACATTATTTCGCTTGCGCTGCGAAAAATACAGCTAATTCATAGAAATAATATTAAAAATATTTATAGTATTCATCATTATCTACAAAAATTCCAGGACAGCATAATATATGTATCTTTTATGGTTAACGAATAATAACCATTTCCTTCATTAAAAAATTTACTTCAAATCATCTCCTACTAGCGTGGCTTGTTTTGCATATTAACAATTGATCCTGCCTAAATAAATATCAAATTATTAATTGTGATTCTGTAAGGAATAGAACTGTGTTTTAAATTATTACCATGGGGCAAATATTTTAGTAGTTAGGGCAGTTTGATTAAAGCTCAAAACAAGGCGCTGACGCGGCAATGGCGGTGGCTACCAAGAATTTCTAATGCAAAATATTATATTTTAGAAGTGAAACAACTTGCTATAGATCTTATCGACATCTGCCAAATACGCTGGAGAGATGAATTTGCCCAAATATGTGGGAAATACAGAAAATACTGACGAAGGACTGACTGTTTTACAGGTTCATTAATTTATCAGCGAAACGAAGTTTGCGTAATCAGGTAGTTCTTAAAAATCTCTACATTTTTAGGACATTTACGTACTACCACAGCCTTAATTTTCATGAAAAACATAGATGAATACTTATTAGATTAATTAATCAAGAGCAGTCTTCTTTATCTGATCTGATTGTTAAGACAAATTGCAAGCTCTGCATTTACAATGTCTACAAAATCAACAAGGATAATCAAACCAGATACTCAACGAATTTGAGAAAATTATAATAATATAGGAAAAAATGCTCATGGAAATCTTGTGACTGAAGTTAAACCTAGTGTTAAAAAAGGTCTTTTTAATACCTTTTTTACGATTTTTAACAGTATAGCTTATGTTTTATTGCTATTACGTATTTAAAAAATGCCGAGAAAATCAGCTATTAGATACCAGATCGTAAAAACACGATTATATAACTAAAAAAATATATTCATTCATTGTGTATGTGTGCCAACAAAAACTTCATTTTCTTACAAAAACGTCCTATTTTGAAGCCTTCTGAATTTTTCTTAAAGTCGGTAAGCACCAACAGGTATGAAACAAACTCCAAATGGCATTAAACCAATTAGAAAAATAAATGAAATGATTATGATGTAATACTCCCGACCTTTTGCCAATTTATAAATCCCCATATCAATGTCGGAAGTGGTACTACCGACAATTTAACCATTTATAAAACCGATTAAAAATGTCGTATGTGGTACAACCGACATTTAACACATTTGAAAAACTGGTTAAGAACGTTGAATGTGGCACATCCGACAATTTTAAATGACCTACGATAAAATGTTATTGAAGATAAATGTTTTTCTTATAATCAAATCTAAAGCAATAAAACATAAGCTGTACTGTTCAAAATCTTTAAAGAATATAATAAAGAATAGTAAATACCATTTTCCGCACTAGTATTAGCTTCGATCATAATATTTCCATCAGAATTTTTTTCCCTATTACTATATTTTTCTTAATTTCGTTGAGTACCTAGTTTGATTATTCTTGCTGATCTTGTAGACATTAAAAATGGCGTTGAAAATTTAAAAAATATAACTAAGGTTCCAAAAAAACAAGTGACAGCGCGACATCCATTTTCTCCGTTAACATAGTCGGAAGTGGCACATCGAGCGCTCTCATTCGCCCCCGCGTCCCGTTAACAATGTAGGTAGTGACTATCCGACATTGTAAGCGGACTATCTTAGTAATATTATACGACATTTTTAATGTAGCTATTTCAGAAACTATGCATAATATAGATTTTTTCTTTTCAACTAATGATAGCCTTTTAATAATAATAATAATAATATTCTTTATTTGAATAAATATGGTACAATATGGTGTTACTATTCTAGCATGTTTCACATATTTTGCCAATTTTCTCGACGTGCAAATGTTAATTTAGGATACAGTTTTAAAAATTCTTAAAATATATTATAGTTATTTTAATTCTATAGCTCATTTGAATTAATAATATTATTGGTTTAAGTTTCAGTGAAATATCAATAAGTAAGTAATAACATGCCATTCTTAAATATAAAAATTAAAAAAACCTTAAAAAAAGAAATGAAATCCCACCAAAACATTAAATGTAAAAGGAGATAAGCAAAGTATTGTATAGCTATGCAATACTTCTGTCGTAAAAAGTTTTCAGATCACATTCAAGCCAAGTCTTCAACTTATTTTGTAATTGAAATCAACATTCAGTGAATGTATAAATAGTTTTCTTTATTTTAAAATTATTATAGTGGCTTGGCAATGAGCACTAGAGAAATAATCAGCGACTAATTGGATTTATATGGGTACCTGCATCGACCAGAT
The DNA here is from genome assembly GCA_937595015.1 of Polyommatus icarus. Lineage (NCBI taxonomy): Eukaryota > Metazoa > Arthropoda > Insecta > Lepidoptera > Lycaenidae > Polyommatus > Polyommatus icarus. The sequence continues at coordinate 6,005,635 of OW569341.1, read as the reverse complement.
GCGTCGTTACGATAAACTAAAAAAACACTTTATGCTTTATTAATTATGTGCTCATTGCCGAGCTACTATAATAATTTTAAAATAAAGAAAACTATTGATACATTCAGTGAATGTTGATTTCAATTACAAAATAAGTTGAAGGCTTGGCTTGAATGTGATCTGAAAACTTTTTACGACAGAAGTATTGCATAGCTATGCAATACTTTGCTTGGCTCCTTTTACATTTAATGTTTTGGTGGGATTAATATGTCCGCAAATTCTTTAACACTTTAAGATATTAGACGTTTTGTATCCATTACAGCTTCAACTTTTACAAAAATCAATACCATTATTATACTTATTAAACAAAGTAAAACTTTTTAATAATGAAATCAATTAATAATCAAAATATTTAACATGATAATCCCATAAAATTAGAAGTACGTGCGATGCCACATATACATTGTCTTGCGCGTTATACTCAGAGCTTCAGCTGGTAGGGTATTTACACAAGTAATCGACTGTACCCGAAGGCTCTACCCTGGGAATTTCGTGATTTTTCCCATCTCCTGATGATTACCTGAGGCCAGTTAATCCAAGGGCAGTACACAAAGGGGGACGAAATTATACAATGTTTGATCAACATTTTACGATAAAATAATACTTGATGTTTTTTGGCGAAAAATTTTTGGCGAATAAAATTGTTCATCGCACGAGAACTGTAGCCAATGTGATCTACTCTACATAATATGTTTCAAATAGGACAATAATACTGCACTGTTTTGATGTCAGACGGCAGCACCAGCACAGACAATTATCAAAAAGTTTTGTTTGACGTTTGATAACGTTTCTGTCAATTTTCTGATAATATGACGAGTGCAACATGTCGATTTTGGGCGGATTATTAACTGCATACCTATGTCAGTAGCGCCCTCTGTTGCCTTTGCGTAATATTTTCTATTACTAAAAAAATATGTGGATGAAAGTTTGTATAGTATAATAATACTTCTTAACGCGAGCGAAGCCGCGGGCATAAGCTCGTACTTTATAAAATTAGTATAGATTGTGCAACCTCTGCTCAAACTAAACGCCTTAAATGTGCTACAACCCTCAACTATTTGCACCCTATTACTGTAATAAAGTGTTCAGTCGACTGTCGAGTCGAGTGATCATCGAAATTAGGGAACAGTGAGCATCGCAAATTCCACATAATGACGTCATGCCCCGTAGTGCCGGCCGGAATAGAGAGCGCGGGACTATTCTGCCACGTTACGTAATACCGAAACAATGTCGTTACAATAGCGCAATAAGACACGACGAAGTAGATATAAATGGTGACACAGAAATTAGAGAATGCCGAATGGACATGACAGAATATTGGCATTAATATAAAAGGAGCTCGTGATAGTTAAGCCATGTTTTTGATATCAAATTCGTTGAACACAGAGACGAACGAACGAAAGTGATTACGAATAAGTGATAATGATATTATTACTTTCTTCTATTAAGGCTATAAGAAATAACGAGTGTCTACTGTCTAGTATAAAATGTGTCTATCTCAGTTTTAAATTTTAAATGATGTGGTTCAAATAACCAACACTTTTTTATTATAAAAAAACGCTCAACAAAAAAGTTATCTACGATACATTCCTCGTCATGTCGTCTAGCATTGCGCGGATATTTTAAGTGAAACTCTCACACAAAATAAACCTGCGAAATATTCAAGCGAATTAGAATATTCCAGAATAGTGGTTCGTCTTCAGCTGGCCCGGTCAAGTCGGGGCTTCCGATTGAGTTACAGCGCAGTTCTGACAACAAATCCAACGTGGATTCTAACTTATTTTCATGTGCCAGAATAAGCACTTGTAAATGAAGAATATGCTTACATGAAAATATGAATGTATGAATATGTGCATATGACTTTTTAAATCAATACTGATATAAAGAATATACAGGGTGTAACAAAAATAAATGATAATACTTTAGGGTGTGTACGTGTTCCTTGTAGAGAACTGTGAAAGTAGCAGCGCTGAAAGACCAAATTTTTTTTCACTTTTGCATGGGGAAACTCGTGACGCTTGGGCCCTTGCCCATACAAAAGTGAAAAAAAATCGTTTTCAGCGCTGCTACTTTCACAGTGAACTTACAAGGAACACGTACACACCATAAAGTATTATCACTTATTTTTGTGACACTGTATAAAAGTGTTCATGGTCTGTCTGTTCTCTTCGCTTAAGCCGGTCAACTGATTTTGATGAAAGCTTGTTAGTCTGATTAACAAGTGCCATTTTCCTCGAAACCTGATCTCATTCACCGAAAATTATGATTTTGGTCTCATTCGATTCGGAATACCATCTAGAACATTCTGTCAAAATTCCAAGAGGGGCTGAAAAAAAATGCAATAGTTATAAACAATTAAGTAAACATAAAAAGAAGGGTTTGGATTTTTTTTAATATTTCGAAAACTATTTAAGATAATCAAAATTTGAAAATAGATCCTTAAAGAAGAGGAAATTTCCTAAAAAAAATCTTAGATCCTGGAACCTTACCAATAATCCTTATAGCTTTAAATGAGCGGTGAAAGTAAAGGCAACATCTTCGTTGCCAAACATGCTCCAAAAAGGCTGGACCGATTTTGATAAAATTTGGATACTTATCCAGTAGTTCTGAAATTTGTCTTTTGTTTTACATACTCAAAATAACGTAAATGGCAAAAAGCATTGCTAGGTTGACTAATATTACTGTCTGTATGGTCGAAGTAGGGAAGGGCTATAGAATAAATTAAGAAAAGAAGGCAACAACGCACTTGAAACTACCCCAGTATTAGTATAGCCGTAAGAGGTCCTCTTACTTGTTACGAATCAGTTGAAACCAGTGGAGCCGTGAGAGCAAACACAATCATCTAAAATGTTATCTCACATGGAAATACGAGAAAGTTCTCTGCGAAGAACCATGGTCCAAATCATGAGATGAGTCTTTAGAGTAGCATACTTGATTGTGATTTGAGGTTTCCTTATCTTAAACTAACGACCCGCCCCGGCGTCGCACGGGTATAAAATATATAGCCACTGAAAAAATTATTAAAATCGATAGCTTATGATCCTTCACGTGGTTTACTTCTTATCTGTGCTAAATAACATAAAAATTTCTCCAGTAGTTCGCGAGATAAGCCCTTTCAAATAATTTCCCCCGTTTCTTCAACATTCTCCTATTAGTGTTAGCGTGATAAAATATAGCCTATAGCCTTTCTCAATAAATGGGCTATCAAATACTGAAAAGTGAAATATATTTTCAAATGTTTGAGAAATTCCAAGGGTACCCGGCCTCTAAAGAGAGGAAAAGAAAATTAAGTTAGTAGTAGTAAGTAAAATTAAGTAAGTAGTACTAAAAAATGTAAAAAATATGTAGTCTCATTATCACACGCAAACACACCACCGACGCACACACACACATACACACACACACACACACAAATATCACACTTTTTAGTTATTTCGTAATTATTATTGTTAGTACCTATTATTTTTTGTGTAATTATCATTGTATTGCAATTGCATAAAAGTTTGTGTTTGAACGGAACGCCTACAAACTGCTAGTACAGTTTGGCGTATTAATGTATAGTGAATAAAGTATTTGAAAAAAAAATCGGACCAGTAGTTCCTGAGATTAGCGCGTTCAAGTTAGCGCTTTTAAATAATTTTCCCCGTTTTTTCCACATTTTCCTTTATTTCTTCGCTCCTATTCTGTCTTAGCGTGATAAAATACAACAGCAACGGAACATGAGTTTGACATCATATATTGCAAACCTGACGAATTCATTGCAGGTCTATGCCTGACGGGAATTGTATGATACATTTCCTCATGTATGAATCTAGTCAGATCGGCCTGAGGTCAGTGCGATCGGTCATTCAAGCTCTCCGTGTATGGAGGCCTTAAGACATTGAATCGAATATTAATTACATAATGACGACATAACAATGCTATTAAACAATACGACAGGATAAAGAAATAATTGCGTTTAAAATTAATTTCAAACAACCCCCGCGTTTGATAACTCGTAAACCACCCAGTTCCTTCGTAATAAAGTTTATTTTCGAGTACCACTGGATTATTGGTTTGACCCAAATACATTATTTTGCTTATTAATTACGTTAATTATTTCAGTTATGATAATAAAAATTGAAACACTCCATTTTTCTTTTTATTAAAGTAAAATGTCGACGATTGTTCCGATTATAGGAAAACGAAACCAAAAGGAACAGAAACGGGAAATAAGAATATCCGAGATGTTCTGAATCTTATTGCCAAGGTAAGAAAGTTCAAAATATACCAGAAATATCCCCGAACGAATCACAATTCACACCGAAATAGAACGAGAGTGTTGATATAGTATTTATTTTTTATGAAATATTAGGGCAAACGAGCAAACGGGTCACCTGATGGAAAGCAATTACCGTCGCCCATGGAAAGAGGAGGATGCTACTTCCTCTCGTCCACCGCACCATTAACCTCCGTGGTCTAGTGATAAGAGCGTGGCTCTCGACTCCGGAGGTCGTGGGTTCGATTCCCGCGTTGGAAACATGTTATTTCCAAGTTCGGTTAGGACAATACAGGCTGATCACCTTGTTAATATATCACATACCACGATAGTATGTGATATATTAATAAGATGATCAGCCTGTATTGCGGATGCAAGAAAACATATAATAATGTGTGGATTGTGCAGTGTGCACATTAGCCCAGGTACAGGCAAAGTTTAGGATATCTAACATCCAGACCCTAAAATAGCCGTAAGTAGGTCGTGTCTGAGCTAGATATCTGGATGCTGCAATTTGGCCTCAGACCCAGACCAAGCTGGACTGATATAACTTTGTGGTACAAGTTATGGGGTAAAGCGAATTTTATTAACTTGATATTATGATACATGAAAATAACGAGATTTCTCTGCCTTTAAAATAATTATTATTTTCCAAAGGCAATTAAAAAGTTGTCAGATGGAAGATTGTATTTTTGTACTATAAGTCCTGTGTAGCTGTACAGTGTACATAATGTAAGTTTCGTCACAGTTGTGACACTGTGAGCCAGAGTTACGATTTTTATTCCATAGTTACAATTATTTTCACAAAAAAAATTTCGCTGAGCGGTTATGGTTATCGATAAATATGGCGTTCATTATTGACTTTAACCAAAGATTTCACATTTTGCGTTGTACTTATAGTTAAGTTATTGTTAAAGTTATATATGTAGTAAGTTGGTGCAACCTACCCTTAATGTGTTGAGCTACAATCTTTTTTAGGCAACCCATTTTCACAAACTCGTAAGTTCATAACTTCAACCAAACTACCTCCATTGTGTACAAAATATGCTCAAATAGTAAAACTGAATTCATATTTTATTAACTAGGGAAACTTCGTTCCAGAGCAAATAGAATAGAATTATATTCCACACTTGAATAAGGCTATTGTTACTTATAATATGCGCTAGAATAACTTTTGAATACTGACTTTCTAGCGACTTGTAGAGTGTAGACGCATTCTTACTTGTATAATTTGTCCATGCTTGTACATAATATTATTATAATTCTAATTTTGAAAAGGTTTGAGTGTGTGATGGCTGTGTATTAAAATTATCATGTTTAAAATTAAAAATAATATTTTAATACTCTCACTATATTTTTATTGAAGTTTCCAGTTAGAATATGCATGAAACTCTCGTGACACATAGGTATGTACCTATAAACAAAACTTAGACGAAGTCAAATCTTATAATATATAAAACTCAAAGGTGACTGACTGACATGGTGATCTATCAACGCACAGCCAAAACCACTGGACGGATCAGGTTGAAATTTGGCATGCAGGTAGATGTTATGACGTAGGCACAGTATAGCAATATTGAACATTGCTATACTGTGACGTAGGCGTCCGCTAAGAAAGGATTTTGATAAATTACAACCCAAATGGGTTTAAATAGGGGATGAAAGTTTGTATATAATAATACTTCTTGGCGCGAGCGAAGCCGCGGGCAAAAGCTCGTTATGTATATTTGTCTTTCTGTACACTCTTATTATTACTAAAATTACTGAACTGATTTTGATAGATTTTAGTTTAAAAATAGTTTTCCTTGAAATTATTATGTGATATTTTCACAGAAAGCCTGTCCATATAGATTCCAAAGATTTGTTTACATTTACAATATCCCACAGATTAAAATTAATTAAAGCGATGTAACCACTGACCTCCATTATAAATGGAGGTCAATGGACGTAACCCACAAGAATCGAATACATTCTCTGAAAATAAGTATTTTAATATTTAACTCTGGAATGAACTATCGATAGCAGTATTTCTAGACCAATACGACCTGCAAACCTTCAAAAAAAGAGAGTAGAGACAGGGCTCGAAAACGTTATTTTTAATAACGGTTTTGATTCGTTCGGAACAGTTCACTGCAATAACGTTTTTGGGAACAAAAACGTATTTGAGAACGATTTGAGAACGTTTTGAAAACCGAAATGTTTGGATGTTTGGAATTAGAGAGTTCCTCTTCTAATGTTACGAGTGTCTATGGGCGACGGTGGTTGCTTTCCAACAGGTGACCCTTTGTCCGTTTGGTCCCTTATTTTAAATTTAAAAAAAAAACGTTATCTTCACTTAACATAAGGACATTAAACAACTAAACATATTGTTTTGGGGGTAAAATGCTATAGAAAGATTCCTATCGAATAATATTTAATTAATGACCCTCGGCCAATCGTCGGGAACAATATTGTCTGAATTATTTATACAATCGATATAACTTCGTTTATACACTCTTTAAATATCATTCCATATCGATTTTGTCTTTAAGGTCAGTACCAAGTGAGTACACGTGGCTATTTAAGTAGTTTAAGTATGCCGTATGGGGTACATTCAACAACGTTATTCATTGGATACTATCTAAAAGCTAGGCAATAAATAAACTTTAGGCTATAATCCTCAGAAATCATTATTTTTTTGTACTTTTTAGTATTTTTTTATTGATTATCCGCATATTATCCGATACTACTCATTGAACGTAAGGTGTTCCTTGCTCTATTTTTATTTTTTTAAGAAACAAACAATTTTACAAGAGTGTTGAAAGTAGATTTACTCGTGTTTAATAGGCCATTGTGGTTACTATAAACTGCCGAATTCATTGTGGCAATCACGTTTACCCATCATGAAGCGATGCGAACAGGTCCTCATCAAGCCCGGCAGCACATTATCCAAATTTCTAATCAGAAAAATTCGGACGCCCCGCCCCACTCATATAATATTAAGACACGTCAGCAGGTGGACGCAAGTTCCGAACAAAAAAAAATTGGGTTCCAAATTTAAACGTAGCAACTGTACCCAATCGCATAATCTGTGCTTGATCTGTGCAAGGTCGACTGTGATTGGCTGATAAAAAAGACCATAAAGAATATAAACTACATGAGAAAAAAGACGAAGAAGGCGTTTAAAACACAAAGTTCGATTTTCATTTTGTGAAAATTATTTGTAGCAACTCATACAAAAATTGTAAATTAAGTGGATTAATTATTGAAAAACGAAAGGTAAGCCATTGTAAAATGTAAATGTAATCGTAAATTGATAAATTGAAACAAAACATAACTATGTCATACCATGTTTTAATACAAAGTACATGTCGTAGTATTATTTGCATATTGGTACATTAATTTACAACTTAATACTATTTAATATGAAAAAGATAGATTATTATTTCATAGAAAATATTATAATGTATATCAGTATGCAGTTAATTTGGAAAATGTTGAAATGTGTATACATGAGGTTATATTAACTATACTTTAATAATTTATGTGAACTGTATGGAAATGTAGTAAATGAAAAATGTTAAATTAATTTCAGATTTTTAGGTTCCTATACTAGTTTGCAACATTTTAGTCTGCAAGCAATAGCTGTTAAGGAGATTTTAGGAGGAGAAGGAAGGTATGGGATTATGAGTGGTACGGCCACCAAGGAAAAATCCTCTGGTCAAGTGAGGTGGTATGCAGCTGGCCTGAGCCCGCGTGATAGATTTCAGCTGTCGTATACAGGGTGTAACAGAACAAAGTAATGATACTTAAGTGTGTATATATAAAGCGGGGAATTGACTACCGGGCCGCCCGCTGCGGGCCGCCCGTCGCGGGCAGGTCTGTCGCATGTCTGCTCGTCAGTTCCTAGGTCAACGGGCATGTATGTGCCCATACCTAGGAATTGACGAGCAGACATGCCAGGACCAGGACGGGCGGCCCGCAGCGGGCGGCCCGGTAGTCAATTCCGCTTTAAGGTGCGCGTCCACTGGATCGGAATCGGAGCGTAGGTACGCAGCGGACGTATTTGTTGCTTTGTATGTATGGTACTGACTACTGTGAACTGCACTAGAAGTACTGGAACGTCATTCTGCGCCTGACAAATATATGACGACACGACGCGCCGTCCGCACCGTCGCGTACGTCCCGATTCCGACCTGGTGGACACGCAGCTTTAATCCCCTCCCTATATAGAGTTTACTGTATAAGCCAATCAAGTAGTTAGTAGAGTAGCATAGACAGCTATTCTATTATATTTATAAATAAAACTCATAAAACTGTACTGTAATATTATAATACTGAATAATAGAAATCAACAAAAGCTTGTGGATTAAATCTGTTTTATTGTTTAATTTACCTTATTAGCCTATTTATTTAGTTATGTACAATAATTTTTAATGTAATAAAACATTTATTTGAGCTTATTTCTTTTTTATTTAATTTTTTTTAATTTTTGGTATGTTTAGAGTGAAAGGTTTTGCACTTAAAAATTTTAACTTCAGTTTCAAATTAAAAAAATAACGGATGTTAATTTTTTTTCTTCTAAGTCCGACCTCTTGTTACGTAGTATACAGTTTACATTCTCTTTGCACGTCAGAATTCTGATAGTATTCGGGGTCCACAACAAAATATATGAACAGAGGGCGCGAGGGCCGGGCGTCCAAATTTTTCTGATCAGAAATTTCGGATAATGTGCGTCCAGACTCCAGGCTAAAAGGGACAAAATATGACCAAGAGATACGGTCTGATCAAATACACCACAAAAATACGTCTTTCAAGTCAAGGATCAGCTGTAATTGTTGTCATGTATTATGTCAATCTATCAAATTTCATAGACATTTTTTTTAATTCGTCCCGGTCGGGACAGGCAAAGGGGGCGTTGCCCATACAGCCATTTCTATGTTTTATCTATTTAATGAATGATATGATAGTGAAGGCCGAAGCCAATTCTTTTATATTAACCATCTGAAATAGAGTTTTCATCAGGCCGAAGCCAATTCTTTGATATCAATAATATGAAATAAGTTTTTTCAATAAAAAAATGAATATCATTGTGACAGATGCCTAAAAAGTCTGATAATAAATAGTTAAAAGTAAAACTAAGAAAAATGAGATGAAAAGCAAATATAAAAGAGAATGATTTACAACCACAAAGTACTTATATATAATTAGGAATTTTGCAACACATAACCGTTACAGAGAACTAACAGTTTAGCGGCAAAAGAATCCATAAAAAGTTCAAACATGAAATCTTAAAATCTATTTACAAGCAAATACCGAGAATAATAAAATTTTCGTCAATTTTTAAGAAACAATACAAAACAAAGAATAAGAACCCTCAGTAAAATGCGTAGAAAAAGTATATTAATTATTGTTTGCATGAAATTGCCGTCTCTTAGTCTAATTTTAGTCCAAGATCCTCGGGAATGAAACAAGGGCCCTCGAGAAATAGGTTAAGAGCCCGCTGTATTATAGTTTCTTATGTCCTTTTTATTTTACATCCATGTCTCATTCGCATTTTGTCCTTTTATTGACGATGTAAAGGCGAAATGTTCATAAGGGTCCCGTTTGTGAATTTACGATCCAAATGTATGTTTTGCATTTTTGGTAGGTTTGGTAAATTACATGGTTGCTTACTTTATGTTACCTAAGTTCGTCTTTAAATCTCGTTAGAAACTTTACAATACTACAAGAATGTCTTGGTGCATGGTCGACATTAGTATCAACACCGCCATTTTGTAAAGTGTCATTTTTTCCACATTATCCTCTGATTCTTCGCTCCTATTAGGGTCTACACAGACGGACCGCATTTCAAATGCAATCCAACCACAAATTGCAGTTCAAGTGCAGTTTCAATGCAGTTGACACGACTGCATTACGACTGCAATAGAACTATAAACCAAACAGTTAACACGACTGCACGCCAACTGCAACTGAACTGCAATCCGACTACGCGTCGGCTATTTCACATCAGCTACTAAGATCTTCTGTTTATTTCCTCCAAGTGGGATGCTTGTGAAAACTGACGCTGTGTCATTCTGGTTTTTGATTATCAGCTACTTTTAAGGTGATCGCACATATTTTATCAGCACGCACGCGCCTAGCGCGCCGCATTTAAAACTTCGTTGTATGAAATTATGTCAAACCTCGCACATTCGTCCGCATTGTACGCGCCGCATTTCGGTGCGTGCGACGCGAACGACGCGTACGGTGCTGAGGAATGTGCGATTAGCTTTATGCCCTCCTCCTCATGACAATGTCATTCATTGATCCTTGACCCTTGTAGGTGTGTATTTTTATTACCTTGTCATAATATTTTGTGAATCTACCAACACTTAGCCACGGAACGCAGTATTGCTAAATTCAGAAAAATTTCGTCATTTTCTGGTCCTGGTATCATCCCAGTCTTAAAGAGCGTCATACGAATCAGAAAATGCATCGGGTCTGAATATTTCCTGGTATATTCTGCTTTTTTTCATTAACTAGTTCTAGGGTTGATGAGTTTTGGCCATTTTTGGTGTCATCCCAAACCTACATCGATTTAAAGAGCCTCATACGAGTCAAAAAACGCGACGGGACTGGAAACCTGGTATTTTCTGGCATTTCTGTCCCTATTTGAGGATGTCACACAGCGATGATGGAGCAACACGATCTAATTACTGCGAGTGTTGGGGTCGGGCTACAATCAATAACTAATACATTACTGTGATTGATCTAGACTCGGACAAACATTTAGAGTACCTAAAGGGTGAAGTCAGGAAATGCTAAGCACTAGGCGTGATTTCATTGGATGCGGCACTTATAGTATAATTATATGGGGTACTAGCTGTCCCGGCAAACGTTGTTTTGCCATTTAAAGTATTTCTACTTCATCGGTTGATACAAAATCTTACCCCATCTTTTGTGTCCTAAGAGGGGTAGGGGGGAAAAAATTTATACACCAGATGTTAAGTTGGAAAAAACAGTTAATAATATGAAGTAAGTCCATTAAAGAAAAAAGTTTGATACAAAATCTGACCCACTCTTTGCTCGTCTTAGAGGGGTGGGGAGGTGATTTTTAGGGTTCCGTACCTCAAATGGAAAAAACGGAACCCTTATAGGATCACTTTGTTGTCCGTCTGTCCGTCCGTCTGTCAAGACCCTTTTTCTCAGGAACGCGTGGAGGTATGAAGCTGAAATTTATATCAATTACTCAGGTCTACTGTCCCTTGAAGCTGTGAAAAAATCAAACTTCTAAGCCAACGCAATCAAAAGATACAGCCGTTTATGCCGCAAATTTTCGACACTTGCAAGGGAATCAAAACCTACAGGGTGCTTCCCGTGAACTCAGAATCTTGAAATTTGGTACGAAGCAACGTCTTATAGCATAGATAAAGGAAAAATTACGAAAACCATAAATTTTTAGTTACATCACATAATATATTTTTTTTTTATAATTTTAAACTTACTACCCATTTCCTCATAAACGCGTAGAGGTATTAAATTGAAATTCATACCAAATACTCAGGTCTATAATACCTTTAAGCTGTAACAAAATCAAACTTCTATGTCAACGCAATCAAAAGAAACAGCAATTTAAGCTGCATATTTTGAAACTCGCAAGTACTCGCAAGGGAATCAAAACCTAAAGGGTACTTCCAGTCGACCTAGAATCTTGAAATTTGGCATGAAGCAACGTTTTATAGCACACATAAAGGAAAAATTCCGAAAACCTTAAATTTTTAGTTACATTACAAAATATATATTTTTTAATAAATATAAACTTATTACTTTTTTCCTCATGAACGCGTAGAGCTATCAAGTTGAAATTCATATCAAATGAACTTTGTAAACCTTGCAGGTTTGTACGGAACCCTCGGTGCGCGAGTCCGACTCGCACTTGGCCGGTTTTTTATACACCAGATTTTGTGTTGAAAGAAGACAAATATATCTGCGAAAACCGTATGCAAATCGGATGAGTAGTTTTGGTGTTAAAGCAAAAGTCTTATACAAATTCTGACCCCCTCTTTCGTCCCTTTATAGGGGTGGGGGGAAATTTTTTTATAGACCAGGTGTTAAGTTGGAAAAAGACAAATATATCTGCGAAAACCGCATTCGAATCGGATCAGTAGTTTTCGTGTATTAGTGGAATAAACATGCAGACAGACAGACAGACAGTAGACAAAAAACTAACTACAATTTTGGCTTCTATAGCGGTCTAGTAAAACCCCCCGCTTATTATTTTTTGAATATTTTTAATGTACAGAATTTTAATTTCTACAGTTTTATTATATGTACTTATAGATAACAAAACAAAGCAACAATACTTGAGGGTGTGTATTAATCCCATTAATCCTTCAGGCCCCGCGCGAGCATCGGTGATCGCGAGAACAAAAGAATAATGGGAATTCCTAAAACCTCCGATCGAAGAATTAATAGAAGTTTCTTGTGAAAGTAGCAGCGCTAAAAGACTAACTTTTTTAAACTTTTATATGGGTAAATTCGCTCTACCATATAAATAACACTGGTTATACTGGCTGACTGGTATAGTAGATGATCTGGCATACGTTGTGGGAATGAGAGCAGAGTCTACCGGGCGAGGAGTTATCTTTGTTGTTATATTATATGCGATACTATGCGTGGTTTGGTCTGCTAAAATGTTATTAAATTACATAAAAAAAATCTGTCTATCAAGTGCCATTTAACAATATGGCGGCATTAGTTCTGATTTGGTCAAGCGGCAAAACAGTATCTCTAAATATATTAAGACTACTAGCTGTCCCGGCAAACGTTTCTTTGCCATATTAAGTATATAAAGTATTTTTTTTAAATTTGGTCAAAGCGCTAACTGTCGGACAGACTAAAATTAAAATCCGAATTCGAATATTATTTAAAATTTGACACTGCGATGGCAGCCGACTGTCGGATCCAATGTAAAACATTCCAAAATCAACAACTACTAATAAATTAAAAATTAATTAAAAAAACATTGTCCAGCGGACAAAATTGTGAATCTAAACCATTCCCCTTCCCCTCCCCCCTTGAACACACACAAAAAATTTCATCAAAATTGGTCCAGTCGTTTAGGAGGAGTTCAGTCACATACACACAAGAAATATATATATTAAGATAAAAATAACAACCCCTTTCAACTTCGTAGCCAAATAAAAAGTTGTTTAAATAACTCCACGGTTAAAACTATCGATTAATTATTTCAATTCGACGATATCCCGATTCATTTCAGTTCAATCACCTTTTGAAATGTTTTAACAAAATCCGCCAGGCTCGCTTGTCAGGCAAATGAAAACCTTATCAGATCAATCAAGCTAATGCATGCGGCATGCCTATTCACAGTATATAATAAAAATCACTTCCTCTAATACATACTTACCTGTTTTAGAAGGAAACATAAAAAGTAATAATGCAAAGAGGTGTATTGTGTTTGTTTCTTGAAAATTCCTTAGGCCATTTGAACAGGAAATTCTTTATATAAAAAAGAATTTGAATAGGGAATACACGCAAAGGAGAGACCAGAGGGCGCCACTAGCACATATAGTAAATGTAGTATATTGTTAAATAAAGACAGGCCCGCCCACGAGTAGTGGGGATGATATCAGGAGATCGTCGCCCGGGTAGAGCGAGGCTCTCTCTTGTTCATCATTCACCAGCCGGAGTGGTCGTGCTTAGTGATACAGTATTAATTTACTCGCCCTACAACAGCACACGAATTCTACAGTAAACATTCCGCCACGATGCGCACGTCATATCAGAATGTTCACAGAAACGTCGTCATACGTCGACCAACACTTTTTGTTTACTGTCTATGTTGGTGCTGCCTCGAGCATGAAAACATTGTAATATGACCCATTTGAGAGACGCAATTCAAATCAAAAAGACGGTTGGAGAGTAGTGTTTTGTGTCGAACTCGAACTCGAACTCGACTCGAACTCGGTTGTCTGTAAAGTCGGTTTACTGACGATAGTTGAGCGTGACAACGTCATAGCCTTAAATGGAACGCCTCAGAGCGAGGTAACGCCGCATATTGCGTCATGTTTTTTCGTGCGCGCAGCCCATATCGAATTATAAGACGTTGTCACGTCAAAACGTATTGTGTTATTTCTGATGTCGTCTACAGTTTTTACCCATCCCAAAAAAGTGCATTCTCCTTTATCAAAAATAAGTAGCTAACTATAATTTAATAAGGTTTTGACATTAACTCTATAAACTTTCTGTCAAACCCTTAATGAAGTTATGTTAGGTAATTGATAAAATATGTCCATGTCACAAGTGGTCACAAGAGTCAATGTGCGATATGAGTAATTTAGGTAATCAAGGTTTTGACATTAACTCTGCAAATTTTCTGTCAAACCCTTAATGAAGTTATGTTAGGTAATCGATAAAATATGTCCCGCAAGGCCACAAGAGTCAATATGCGATATCTAGAATGAATAAAAGCAGATAGAAGTATGACTTATTCAGTGGTTGATGCAAATTAAATAGAAATCCGTAATAAAAATCCAAGTGAGTTTTTGTGTCAACTTGTAATAAAGGAACGCTGCAGAGGCCGAGTGCTCTCGAGCCCGCTATAAGAAACTATATCTTTGACTAGGCTGTGCGTTATAAAGATGACAGAATTTTCTAGGCTTTTCCTTTATAACTGGTTATTATTTTCTTGTGTTTATTTGAGACAAATTATGTTTATATAATAAATTCATAACTAGCTGACTGAAAAGTAGATAAAAACCTACTTTCAGACCTAACGGATGTACGTCACTGTCGTCATGTACCATTGAGGAAATTGATTCCTAGACAGTTGACAGACCAACGTCATTTGGTCGGATTATGTCAATTCAATTTTAAAAATCGGTCGGATGACTTTGACATAACGCGACGAAACTACGAAGTTCCTGTCTGCCTAGGAATCAACTTCTCGGATAGTACATACAAAATATCATTGAAAAATGTTGAGCCGTTTTGGAGGAGTTCGCGCACATGAATGTGACACGAGAATTTTATATATTAGAGAAGATATTGTAACAAAACCAAAACGTTTATGGAGTTTCAGTATTTAGAGAAGATTTGACTACGATTATTTCGATGGGATCAGCTATCAGAGTTGAATACTGGTCTATTTTCAGCTCTTCCTATTCAAAATAAACCCAGTAATTGCTTGAATGATTTTTAGTCACGTCGTCATGACGTAAATGGGACCAAACAGCGGTGGCTCGTCAAACATGCACTAATCACCTATTCGGACTAAAATACGAATGTCCCCAAAGGCCACCCAATTTTGATTCTGATTGCAACTGGACGTGTGGTCGTGTAACGGAAATATCTGTGTTTTGCGATTTGTGAGGTTAAAAAATGGGTTGGGATAATGTAACTCCTTTTTAAAATGTCAGTTAAAGAACCTTGAACATGTTACTCTACTTGGATTAAGATGCGCTAAAGTCCACGTTAGTTTTTTTCTCATCGTTACAACGCCGTTCTAAAATTTACCCGCTTATTTATTATTATTTTATTACGTGTTAAAAAAGTGTTTTTAAGAAATAATAATTGTTTAATAATAAGATACTGCTAGAAAAAAGTTATTGTAAGAATTAATGTATTTGTATATTTTAGATTGTATTTTTTAGTGTTTAGATTGTTGTTATCTATTAAAATTATTATTATTTAGGCGATCTAGCAATTAAAGTTTTATGTTAAGAGACTGTTAATAAACTTACAAATGGAAACATGAAAGTTAATAATTATTTAGGTCAATGGTATTATAGGTACCTACAATGATATTATATAAAAAAACTCAAAGCAGATATGTTACTACCGCGCGCGTTGTGCAGCCATTAAATACGGGCCAATTGACCCGTCTTTTGTATAGTCTGTCTCTTTTATGTAAATGTCATTTCGTATCTTTTGTTTCACTTATCTGTCAAATTTGACAATTGAATTTGAAAATTTTTCGGAAGCAATTTAAGCCGGAAAATAGTATGAACGCAACAGATCTGTATTTAGTTGAATATCATTGGGTACCTATTTAAAATTAAAGCGCACATAATATAAAAAAAGATTCTATTAAAAACTCCTTTAACTTTTAAAAAATCGCGCTGGCACATAAGAACAAAATTTGAATTTGAAAGCTGAACAATTTGAATTTTGAAATATTGCATATTGCATTTATTTTCTTCGTTCTAGTAGGTCGTGGAATTTGGTTCGGAGTTGTCGGGAGGAATTATAAGTTTTAATTGGCGCGATGAGGGAGATCGTACACATCCAGGCTGGCCAGTGCGGCAACCAGATTGGTGCTAAGGTATATTTCTTGGTTTTCTTTTTACGTTTATGGCGTAGTCAAAAACGTGAATGTTTTTGGCAATGCACGTATGGACGTATGTATGTTTTATTCTGTTAGTTCTTCACGCTTGAGACGCTGATCAAATTGCCATGAAATTTGGTATGACTTGATGCTTTGAGATTCGATTAAGGACAAAAACACGACACGGTTCACGAAAATATGAACGGTTTCAGCGTAATAAGCCATGTATTCCTATGAACTAATATTAGCAAATAAGTAATCGCATGTTCACATAAAATATTCTACTTAAATCTTTATGTAAACGCGTTTCATACATTTTGAAAGTACATAACTAAGCACAGGCAATATTCCAATATTGGATGATCCACCCTAAGATGAGAGCATACGTAACGTATTGCAGTAACATAAATCGTACATTTTCAGTTCTGGGAGGTAATATCGGATGAGCATGGCATCGATCCAACTGGCACCTACCACGGGGACTCCGACCTTCAGTTGGAGCGGATCAACGTGTACTACAACGAGGCCACTGGCGGGAAGTACGTCCCCAGGGCTGTATTGGTCGATCTGGAGCCAGGGACAATGGACTCCGTCCGGTCTGGTCCGTTCGGACAGATATTTCGGCCGGACAACTTCGTGTTCGGACAGTCCGGCGCTGGTAACAACTGGGCGAAAGGACACTACACGGAAGGCGCAGAGTTAGTAGATTCGGTGCTTGACGTGGTACGCAAGGAGGCGGAGGGCTGCGACTGTTTGCAGGGATTCCAGCTGACCCATTCCCTTGGAGGCGGCACTGGTGCTGGGCTGGGCACGTTGCTGATCTCCAAAATTAGAGAGGAGTATCCCGACCGCATCATGAATACGTTTAGCGTGGTTCCGTCCCCCAAGGTATCTGATACGGTAGTGGAACCCTACAATGCGACCCTATCGGTCCACCAGCTTGTGGAGAACACGGATGAGTCTTACTGCATCGACAATGAAGCCCTCTATGACATCTGCTTCCGAACACTCAAGTTGACGACACCAACGTACGGCGACTTGAACCACTTAGTATCAGCGACCATGTCTGGAGTCACCACTTGTCTTCGATTCCCTGGTCAACTGAACGCCGATTTAAGGAAACTGGCAGTCAACATGGTTCCCTTCCCGCGTCTCCACTTCTTCATCCCCGGATTCGCGCCGCTGACGTCGCGTGGCAGCCAGCAGTATAGAGCGTTGACGGTACCGGAGCTAACGCAGCAGATGTTCGACGCGAAAAACATGATGGCCGCCTGTGATCCTCGTCACGGGAGATACCTGACCGTGGCCGCCGTTTTCCGAGGCAGGATGTCCATGAAGGAGGTAGACGAGCAGATGATGAACATCCAGAATAAGAATTCCTCGTACTTCGTCGAGTGGATTCCCAACAACGTCAAAACCGCCGTCTGCGACATACCACCCCGTGGGCTTAAAATGTCGGCAACCTTCATCGGGAATTCAACGGCCATCCAGGAGCTGTTCAAGCGCATTTCAGAGCAGTTTACGGCCATGTTTAGGAGGAAGGCCTTCCTCCATTGGTACACGGGGGAGGGAATGGATGAAATGGAGTTTACGGAGGCGGAGAGTAACATGAACGACCTGGTGTCGGAGTACCAGCAGTACCAGGACGCGACTGCTGAGGAGGAGGGAGAGTTTGATGAGGAGGAGGAAGGGGGAGACGAGGGGGATTAGCTCGTTTCGTAAGACGTTTATAATTTTAATTTGTAATTTTGCTTTAAATATATTTGGTTTTTTATACTTGGGTCTTTTCATTTGGAGTATATTGTTGATACAGTAGCACTTTTATCGGGTGAACCTCTGCTCATTTGTATTTTAAATAATATTTTACTTTTTCGCTTACGTACCTCAATAGTCAATCCATTCGTAATAAATCAAATAATAATTAATTTAATTGACCTCAACTTTGATTTAAGGTTTCCACGCTTATTGGATTTGTTTGTTGATTTATTGTAGTCTTTAGGACTTTACTAAAATAAGGTTTCAGTTTTAAACCTAATTGATTGAGTAAAATAAAATAATGGGTAAAGTTAGTAAAAATGTAAGTACTAATTTTTATAGCGGACTAACATTATTCCCATAGAGAAATATAATACAATTTCCATCGAGTGGTCCAATCCTGCGCTAAATACTACTTACTGGAGTCTGGAATGCACTGGAAAATCAGCTTTCCAGTGCATTCCAGACTCCAGTAAGTACCCGTTTACATTCTTCCAATAGCAATCCAGCGTTGGATTAGATTAGATCGGAATAATGTAAACCCGATGTAATTTTTTTTACATTTCAACTAGGAAACGAGTGGTTAATATAATATCTTATATCTTTATACGAGCAATTCTTATATATATTATACTAGCTGTTGCCCGCGACTTCGTTTGCGTTAACATAGTATAATAACAAATATGCATAGTCTTCCCCTTTTTTATGGTTTCTTATACAAAGGGTAAAAACCATAAAGTTAATATACCTAGGTATATTAACTTTATGGTAAAAACGGGACCCTATTTAAGCAAACGTCAATCGCAAACGTCAAAAAACTTTCATGTTTCTAACTCGAGAAATGACGGAATTTCATTGAAACTTTCTACCCCAATTTCAGCCCCTTGGGAGTAGAATTACCAGACACGCTTAAATATGTATCCAGTCATTTTTAATCAGTAGCACAAAAATAAAGTTTCATGTTTCTAACTCAAGAAATGACGGACTTTCATTCAAACTTTCAACGCCAATTTCACCCCCTTGGGAGTAGAATTTCCAAAAACGCTTAAATACCTATCCATTTATTTTTAATCAGCAGTCCAAAAATAAACTTTCATGTTCCTGACTTAAGAAATGACGGACTTTCGTTTAAACTTTCAACCCCTATATCACCCCCTTGGAGGTAGAATTTACAAAAACGCTTAAATACGTATCCATTCATTTTTAATCAGTAACCCAAAAATAAAGTTTCATGTTTCTTACTCAAGAAATGACGGACTTTCATTAAAACTTTCAACCCTAATTTTACGCCCCTGGAGGTAGAATTTCCAAAAACGCTTAAATACGTATCCATTCATTTTTAATCAGTAACCTAAAACTAAAGTTTCATGTTTCTAACTCAAGAAATGACCGTGGAAATGACGGATTTTCAGTAATACTTTGAACCTCTATTTCACCCCCTTCGGGGTAAAATTTTCAAAATTCCTTCCTTAGTGGGTGTCTACTCAATAAAACAACCCTATTCACCAAATTTCGTGGCTGTAACTTTAATAGTTTTTGCTCAGCGATGATGAATCAGTCAGTCAGTCAGGACATGTAATTTTATAAGTATAGATTATAATTGAAATCTCGGAATCGGCTCCAACGATTTTCATGAAATTTTGTTAGTATATACCAATGGTATATACTAAATTTCACGAAAATCGTTGGAGCCGATTCCGAGATTTCAATTATAATCTATAGGGGGGTTTCGGGGGCGATAAATCGATCTAGCTAGGAATCATTTTTAGAAAATGTCATTTTATTCGTGTTTTATCAAATACCGAGCAAATCTTGGTCAAATAGCTAGTATTTAACATAAGAAAATCCAAAAAATAAAACAAAGTACATTTTGTTGAATAACCATTTAAAAATAGCAAGGCAAGATTCAGTATTGATCGCGGTGCATTTGAATATTGTACGAGTTGATTCGGCAGTCTGTCTGTGAAGTTGTCGAAAGAAAGAGATTAGTTACGCCGTTATGGGATACGGCTAATGACACACAATTAAAGTTTAATCTAGTTTAATATTAAACAATCGTCAACTACACTAACCTTATTTAAATAATATTTGTACGTACTGTAGTCTGTGTAGACTTATAATATTATACTGTCAGTCTGTATAGTTACATACGTTTTCCATATTCGATTTCCCAATGTGAGATTACGATTTGGAATTCCGTGATACTAGCACAGACGTTCGTTTTTTTCACGCGCGGACGTACACCGGCTTGCACTTGAAACGTACGTGCGGAATTCGTTCCGTTCGTATAAAAAAGCGAACTTGTGCGTTTGTATTTTCTACTGATTCGATGCATTTGGATTTCCGTTCATACGTAAAATTAATTCGAAAAACGAATACAGAAAATGTGTGTATGCGGCCAGCCTAAACTTTAATTGAGGTAGCTTACTAATGCGTGGTTTCTCAGAAATGATCAAAATCCCCAGTAGACATAGAATAGGTAGACTTCATTCATTATATTATGTTTCATTTTGTTAATTGGAATCTAATCTAGGACTAGTCCTTCTGGAAGACCAAATATTATCGTCAATATTTGAAATATTCGCAACACATACAACTTCGTGGATCCGTCGATAATCTCTTATACGGGGATCAAGTAACTCGGAAACTTCCGATATTACGTATCTCATTAGTTCTCCAAAGATTATTGGGAATCGCCACATGAATATAATATGATGTACTCGTCGAGTATATTACTATTGAATTTTTGGTAATTATATTATGTTTTGTGTGAAAATAACTTCCGCTAAAAGAATGAAAGCCAAAGGCAATGCTACTGCGCTGTGCAGCAATAAGGTATAACGGCACGTTTAGACCTGCGCATTTTCTGCTATAGCTACGGATATTTAATAAAAACTATAGCCTTTAAGAAAACACTCGCGCCGAATCTGCGTGCGCAGAAAACGAACACGTCTATATATGCTGACGTGTGAAATAGTGAGCGCTGACCGCTACGCGTTATTCAAAAACGCTTTCTAGAATATCATACATCTCGAGCCATCAGCGCCGACGACGGTGCGCGTGCGTTCGGCATAAGGGTCTAAACACAATAGGCTGAATTACGCCGGCGTAATTTACGTGGCCGAAATTACGTTCAGCCGCTTACGTCTGATGCAACACACTATAAATTACGCGAAGAGCCGAAACGCGGCGTAATTTCCGTTGCGGAACGCGCGCCTAAGTGAGTATTTAAAATTCTCAAATGTAATGTAAACTTTCTCAGATCTAATGTTAACGCTTTGGAGTTAAGGTTGGATTTGCTATGTTCGGTTTTGATAATTCCGTCGCGTATAGTGTGTTACTACTTGCTATACAAAACATTACCGCCGAATCGCTGCCGAACTTTACGCTCGACTCGGCTCGACCGAAATTCGGCTCGCGACGGAATTTCGGTCTGTCGCGTTCCGTCCGTATTTTGTATGCGTTTGATACGCGCCGTAAACGCGGCGGAATTTACGTCGGCGTAATTCAGCCAAATGTGTTTAGACACATCAGCCTTAAGGCTCCCATATACGGAAGTCGATCGAATCCAATGACTGACACGCTGCAAAGCAAGTGATTTCATGGATGAATTAATATTTTATATTCTGATTCCTCATGGCCGATTTACACGGGTGACTAACGGGGCGATTTTAGTCACCCGGCAAGTCACCAGTCGAGTCGCCTGTCCAAGTCGAATCGCTACCCCATTTACACGGGTGACTAACGGGTCGATTTTAGTCACCCGGCAAGTCACCAGTCGAATCGCCTGTCCAAGTCGAAATCGCCTGTGACTAGTTTATAATTATCGACACAATATGTCTACTGTCTGGTATATTGGCGAGTCAGTGCACTCGGCCAAGGACTCGGTATGTTTATCATCGACACCTACCGAGTAGAGTGGCGAGACAGTACACTCGGCCAAGCACTCGGTATGTTTATTATCGAAACCTACCGAGTAGAATAGCGAGACAGTACACTCGGCCAATCACTCGTGCGACAAATTCTGCGGAAAATGTCGCGTCTGCGCTCGCCACAGTAGTATTTGCAGCAAGCGATCGCTTGCGACTGAGCGTTTACACGGTCGATTTTAGTCACTAGCCGCATGCGGCTATTGGCCGCACGACTTTGAGGCTTGCGACTTTAGCCGCATGCGGCGTAGTCGACTTGCCATTTACACGGTCGATTTTCGAACGGGTGACTAAAATCGTGCGGCTTTAGTCACCCGTGTAAATAGGCCATTACACTGATTAGGAGTTTAGAATCTGGGATTGTTTTTCTTTGTTTAATATTATATTAGATCTAACTAAAACCTTTGTTCCAGGTCCAGGGCTGAAGGGCACGATGACGATCCTGAACTGCTTGATGGCGCGGCAGCTGTGCTTCGAAGACGCCTCCTGCTCCGCCATCCTCGAGATCATACCGCGCGTCTGTGGATCTGAACTTGGTGAGTGCTTCAAACTTCTTTACTCTCTTTGGTCAAGTGGTTTTGAGCACGTGGATCTTGACGTTGTGGGTTCGATTCCTGCGATGGAAACGTGTTATTTCCAAGTTTGGTTAGGACAATGCAGGCTGATCACCTGATTGTCTGAAAATAAGTGCTCTAGTATACTGCGCACATACTTTGGCACTATAAAATTACTCATGCGTAGCCTGATGGTTTCGATGAAGCTGGCTACCGTAACCGAAACCGGAGTGGATAGCATTAATATATTATTACCTATCAAAATCCGTACAGCAGCATAAAACTACCCCTTAAAACTATATACAACCCTCAAAAGTAAGTACGCAACCTTGACTGCAAAAGCAGGTATCATCCAGGTCATGGCCATTGTCAACTTTTAATTGCTTATTACCAACTCTTTGATATAATTCGTACATTTTTATGTAACGAGCTGTTTGTTAGGAATACGAAATCATTTCTATTGTTAACCAGAAGCTATTATGCATGAGAGGATCTCGCTGGTACGGGACGGCTGTTACACCGAACTGCATGTCGAAATTCACAGAGTGCAGATTATGTATCTTGCAGGGTGATGTTGTGTAAAATATCTGTTGTTAAACTGACATTTCCTATAAAAAAATTCTGACAGACAGCACATACTATCATATTTTTTGCTGTCTAAACGTTGTCGCAAAATACATGGGCCCTCTGCATGAGAAAGTTAAATGTTTACGCAATGATATTCAACTAAATACAGATCTGTTACGTTCATACTATTTTCCGGCTTGAATTGCTTCCGAACAATTTTCAAATTAAATCGTCAAATTTGACAGATAAGGGAAACAAAAGATACGAAATGCCATTTACATAAAAGAGACAGACTAAATAAAAGACGGGCCAATTGGCCCGTATATAAGGCTTCACAACGCGCGCGGTAGTAACATATCTGCTTTGAGTTTTTTTTAAATATCATTGTGTTTACGTATTTTAATTGTATCTTAAAATTGATAGGTAAATATTACTATTAATAGTGGTTTTTTTAAACACTATAAGAAGGTAGTAGGTACTACGAATTATTATATGAGAATTAATTATACTTAAATACGATATTCTGCCACTTATTTATCAAAAGATATAGATTACGCCAAACTTTATAATGATTAACAAAAAAAAATACAAACATTCCGAAATCGGCAAAATGTGTCCACTTTATCCTTATTTTTGCAAGTTTTTCTCTAAAATAGTAATAATCGCATTTTTGTTTTCCTTTATAACATTATTCTAATCCAGTGATCGAATCCAGCGCTGGATTTTCCAGTAGCTGGATTATTCCAGCGCTAGACTGGATCACTGGATTGAATTAATGTAAACCGATAATTATTTTCCTAATGAAACTTTCACAAAACAAATTAAATTACCATAACAGTGTAACAGGGTGATCTGTGATCTTTTATCCCATTCATTTTAAATAGCAATAGGATAAAATATGAAAATATGATATAAAAAATGTGGAGAGACAAACTAGAGCCCGTGTAAGTGATGTGTTACGCGCCGGAGGAATTTGTCGCAAATCGTAACTGAATAAGTTAGCATAATACGACAAAGCGGAAAAATGAAACGGTTTCCTTACTATGAAGGGTACAAAAGTACAAACTTCCTTACTAATAAAACATACAGCGAATTACTAGACATCTGCTTGTCTTTGTCTGTCGTATTAGGAAAGCCACACGACGGACAAACACAGCCAAACACATACTTTGAGTATTTATAATAGCTCGCTTCGAAAATATTGTCTTTATGAGAGGTGCTTTCACATTAATAATATTGTTTGTAGACTTTGCCCGCGAGTTTATTGCATTATCCATTTGATTGTTTTACTCACGGGAATCTTATATTTTTCCAGGATAAGAATTATACATAGAAGTCTTTTGCCTCTACAAATGCTAAGTTCTCACATACGGTTTTACTCGATCGACCAATTAGGTCGAGCAAAACCCGCGGCTTGAGCTCTCGTCCACACATTCAGCATTACTCTATCCGCTATCGAGTAAGCTCGCCATTCAGCCTGCCTAGCACACGCCAACGAGATATCTCACTACTCGATATAATTAAAAACTACTCGTCTCATAATGTCAAAATCTCGACATTATCTCGACAAAACTCTATAAAAATGTGTTATTTCGATGATAGATCTACGCGAGAAAAAATGTTTGTCATGCTAAGGTCAATAGAGATGAAGATACAAACTATATCAAACATCGAGAAACATGTAGAATGAGACATCTCGTTGGCGTATGCTAGGCAGGCCGTATCCACCGAACGGTTCGAGTCAAAAGATGTCTGTTCAACTAAGGAGAAGGTCGACTCGCGCCACTCGAAGTCACGTTCACACGCTCGAGTAAAGCTCGACAGCTCGCCTCGAGTATGTTCGAAGGAAACATCGAGCCGGCTCGATGCGAGCCTTCGAGCTATGAGTTTTAACCCACACGGTGGTTTTTGCTCGATTTCGAGTAAAACTGTCGAGTAAAAACCGTATGTGAGTACTTAGCATTAAAGTAACTTTTTGAGCGCTGCTATACTCACAGTGAATTCTATACAAGGAACACATACACACATTTAAGTATTAACACTTTGTTTTGCTACACCCTGTATAATATTATGTGTAACTAGATGACGTCCGCAAGCACCGCAAGTTTATCGCGCGGGAACCGTACATTCTTCCGGGATGAAAATTATGCTATGTCCTTCCCGGGAACTCAGTGTATCTCCATACCAAATTTCAGCAAAAATCGGTGCAGCGGTTTGGGCGTGAAGAGACAGACAGACAGACACACTTTCGCATTTGTAATATTAGTATGGAAGTATGGATACTATTAGTAATTACTGATAGTATCGTCGTCGTAATGAAGGTTCGCTCTGATTGAATCCACGCTGGCCGCCTGCCAGACTCTAGTCTTTGAGTTCCGCCCTTTTTTATTTCACTAGCTCGGTCTAGCCGGCGCTTCTTTATACATTTTCATCATACGCTCATTGCTGTCTGCTGGAAATTGAAGGATTATTTTATTAAACTATTTCCAATTAATAGTGTTTTGAAACTTAAATGTTTGTATTCTTCAAGCTTGTGTATCTTTTTGCTAACTTTATACTGCCTATCTCTTATACAAAGAACCCTCAAACTGTTGGTATGTCTGTCTGTAACGTTTTTACGCTGAAACGGCTGAACCGATTTAGATGAAATTTGGCACAGGGAATAGGGATACTTCATGCTTGTAAAGAAGGGAAAAGTCGTAGGATAGATATTGCTGAGGAATATGTACGATCTCCAAGCGATAAACGAAGTTTAGCGCAACGGAATTGCGAATGTCATCTAGTAAAGACATACATTCACATTTACAGTATACAGATCACGCCTCCGTAGTCCATTGGTTTAGAACGCGGCTCTTGACTTGGCGGTCGTGGGTTCGATTCCCGCGTTAGAAACATACTATTTCCAAGTTTAGTTAGGACAATGTAGGCTGATCACCTGATTGTCTGACAAGTAAGATGATCCATGCGTCGGATCACGGATGGGCATGTAAAAAGTCAGTCCTGCGCCTGATCTCTCGCCAGTCGTGTCTGTCTTCCGTCTAGGAATGAGAGTAACTTAAAGGAATAGAGAGTGCTCTTGTGTACTGCGCACACACTTGGGCACTATAAAATTACTTCTGCGTAACTGGCCTGATTTCGATGAAACCGGCCACCGTTACCGAAACCGGTGTGGGAGATTTTCTTAAAAAAGATTTTAATCATGGACTTATAAAAAAAGGCGGACGGAGTCCCACCATTCACAAAACTGTGTTGTTCAGAGTCGGCCAGCTGGCTGTATGTACACGGTCCGCGCGGCACACATTCTTGCGCTAGTCCATACTATTTGACAGGCGTCAGAATGTGTGCGTGCAGCGTGGCCGACTCTGAAGAAAAGTGAAGACACAGTTTTGTATATGACAAGACTCCGTCCGCCTTTTTTTCTACGTTCATGATTTTAATAAAGTAAGTAAGAAGGTTCGATAGCGTAATGGTCAAACCCAACTTCGGATAAAACCACCACGATATATGAAAACTATAACAAGTAACACAACAAAAGGTCCCTAACAAAAGGTGGCCCATATCGCAGGTGAGAATCGTTGACGCTTATCGTGAGGCCGTAGGGGCGACAATCGCAGAGCACCTCGACCGTTTTAACAATGGGTAAAAGGAGGTCACGGTAGCAATAAGTTTAGACACTTAAACTCGGAATCAAATATTGATTTTACAAGGCTTAAGTGTGTTACATAAAGCGGATTTGGTTTCTTCAGATTTAAGAAAATCTTTTGTTATCCTTACAGCAGCTTATATGTTATGGAGGCAACATAATATAAGATGTAACAAAACAAATCATACTTTAACATGTATTATATTGTATCCCTTGTATAGAGTTAGTGAGCATCCGTGGCCTAATGGGTAGATCTATGGTTCGCACTCGTAGAGGGTGCAGGCGTGTAACAATGAGACATATTCTGATCTCAAGTACATAATACGGATGCTCGTACGGTGAAGAAAAACATCGTGAGGAAACCCGCACATAGGTGGGCCCAGACGTATTGACTTCTTCTTTCCTCTGGACTAGGCCGACTAGTTGCGAGAGTGCCGTAATAAGAGCTTGGGCAACCATACGGACATTCAAATCCTGTCCCAGGCACTATACAGTATTTAAATAGTGGTTACTTCGCTCTGAAAATACTGTATTTAAATCATCCAAAATAGATGCAAAGGCCTAGTTTTGTATAGAGCTAACAGTGAGAATTGAATGACTAAGGGCCTGTTTCACCACTTCCTGTTAAGTGCCGAATAGGCTATCCACAACTTAACTTGACCGATAAAGTATGGAGAATCTGACAAAAAAGTTGTGGATAGCCTATAGGATAGGCACTTTATCAAGAAGTGGTGAAACAGGCCCTAACTTTTTAAAATTTGTATGGGCAAATCGTGACATCGAGGCAATCCTCATAGAAATATAGAAGTTAAAAGTAGTTCTTTCAGCGCTACCATTTTTACAGTGAACTCAATGCCTAAAGTATTATCGCTTTATTTTGTTACATCCTTTATAATATTATGTAAAGAAAAGCTACATTTTAAGGATAAAATATTTAACGTTTCGATACAAACATGAAAAATCTATCGCCTAAACCACGACAGGTCGGAGTGGTTTAGGCTGTAGGAGTATTTCGTATTATTCTCAAATTATGTATGTGTCTCGTTTCGTGGCTTGAACCATAGTTAAACCTAAAAATATCTAACTTCTATCAAATGAATGTAACATAATACATCTTAAGTGTTAAGGCCACATGCTCCGCTGGTTACGAAGCCCCAAAAATGTTTGAGGACCCTCAACGCCCACTCAACGTGTCCTCAAATAAAGAGTCCTCAAGCCAGATTTGTCCATAGCCGCTATCAATATCTCTGAACTCGTGAAGCGGATATAAGATCACATTTTTGGGGACTTTTCAACACTGAAAATAACAATTATCCCGTCTTCGTCTTCCGAGATTTATTTGATTACATGTAGTAGTTCACTACGCGTCAACTCACTCGCACACAGTTCAGAGCCGTTAAAAGAAAAGAGACAACAATATGTCTCCCACCCGGCTCGCCCCTCCGCACGGCACTTCATTTCGTGTTCTTGCGCTCACGACGATCGCACGCAGTGAATAATTTTTACCAAGGTGTTGTTTTGTTCACGGATATTATGCCGAAACGAAGGCATGAAGAAAGTAAGGAGGATAGATGGAGAAGGAAATTAAGGAAATATGAAAGACGACTTCGAAAACCCCTTTGGGAATCAAGTGAAGGTTAGTCTTTATATTCTACCCTCATATATTTTTTTTTTTGTGAAAGGTGTTACGTTTACCCAGTTTTCTTATTTACTAAGTTCCGATCCAATACGAGATATTGGACTGTAACGACATCGCTTCGAGTCAATACGTGATATTGACCAATAGCAATTATTACCTAAATGAGTTAATACGAGATATTAACCGAATGATTCCATTTTTTTAGACGAGCTGGTGATACCTATTACCCCGGTACACTACACGGACGAATCGAGAAATAATAGCGAGCCTTCGGAACTTGACGTGTCTTATGCCGGTCCGCCGATAGAAATCGAGCCCGCCGCCGCGGCCTTGCCGCCGTGTACCAATGACCCTCCGATCGCCGCACCTGCGACTCTCTTACCATGCACGGTCGGGCTCGCTGTGACTGCCGCTATACCGAGCACGTCGCAGTCGTCGCTTTTAGCACACGCTCCACTGTGCGCTACGCCGTCTTTGACAATGAACACGCCACTGGATGCTGCAGTGGCTTCAACGTCTGTCCAAGCAAATGCGCCGACTTCCTGCGACATTGTGGCCGACCCGGAGCTGTTACAAGCCTTAGGCGTTTTTGAGGCAGAAACAGTTGAATGGGGATTGGGGCGTAGACATTTTCTCCGATTTGGCTAAAAGATGGGAGTTAATTTTACGAGATGGCCTTAACAAGGAGGCTCGTGAGGATTTGTTAAAAAAATATTTACTGCCTAGAAATTGCCCATTAGCTAAGGCACCGATTTTAAATCCCGAGATCGGTGCTATGTTAACTGATTCTGCCCGGAATCGAGATATGAGAATAGTAAAAAAGCAGAATCAGATGGGATGTGCGCTTTCTATTCTGGGTCGGACTATGACCGATATTTTGTCTAAGACTGTAGATACGTCGGGTATTCTACGGAATCTCACAGACGCTGCAAAAATTCTAGCTGATTCTCATTTTGCCGAAACCGAGACAAGACGTTCGCTTATCACTCCAATGGTGGACAAGTCCTTTTTAGATCCTTTTAAAAACAGGAAGAGAGACAGCCACCTGTTTGGCGATAACTTAGGAGAGTTTATTAAATCCTCAAGAGGGATTCAAAAGACAGGGAGGCTACTTCAATCTGCACATTTAAACTCCAAGATCCCGCCACCATCGAGACAGATGAATCCACGAGGTTCGCGAGCGTCAGCGTCGCACCGTGGCGGCGGGATGAAGTCGGCGGTGTATCGCCGCCGTGCGGCGCCGAACCAGCGCGCGCCGCGAGCGTCTGCAGCGTCCCCACCGCCGCCTGCGCCGCGCAACCACAAGCAGACGACCGCCGCCAAACGCCGGCAATAGACTTACAGGTACATTCAGGTCGCTTAAAATATTTTTATGATGAATGGCGCTCCATAACTAGTGATGAGACTATTTTAAACTGGATCACGGGTTATAGGATTCCTTTTTCCAAAAAACCTGTTCAATTCCTAGGTGCACTTCCTAAATTATCGCCACCTCGTGACGATATCGTTTACATCGAAAGGGAAATATCCCGTTTGATTACATCCAAAGCTATACGTAAATGTAGATTGTTATATGGTCACTTTAGACCTAAAGGAAGCTTACTTCCTTTTGCCTATTCACGCGGATCACACTAAGTACTTGAGGTTTAGTTTTAAAGAGGACTTATATGAATTTTTAGTTCTTCCCTTTGGCTTGTGTACAGCCCCTTATACTTTCACTAAGCTTATGAAACCAGTATTAACACATTTACGGTCTGAAGGTATTAAATGTGTTTTTTATCTCGATGACAGCTGTTACTTCGGCGATACTTATGATGATTGTTTTAATAATCTTAATAAAACTATATCTTGCCTGGTGAGTTTAGGATTTGTTATAAATTTCGAAAAAAGTTCATTAGTTCCCAGTAAGTCATGTCAGTTTTTAGGCTTTATTATTAACTCCGAGACTATGTCTTTGGAATTACCAAATAATAAGAAAAATGACATCGCTTTAAAAACTAAAATTATGCTTGAAGCCAAAAGTATGACTGTCAGAAGCTTTGCTCGTTATTTAGGTAGTCTGACTGCAGCTTGTCCAGCCGTAGCTTACGGATGGTTACATACGAAATTGCTGGAAAGGGCTAAATATTTAGTTTTACTAAGCGATGACAATTACGACCAAGTTATGGAGGTTCCACATTACTTACGTGATGACTTATTATGGTGGAAAAATTGTATTTGGACATCTAGCAACCCTGTTAGTCCTGGCGAATACTCGTTAGAGATTTTCACTGACGCTTCCATGATTGGGTGGGGCGCGGCTTGTAACGGTGAAAGAATAGGTGGCTCGTGGGATTCCACAGAGCAATGTCATCACATAAACTATTTGGAGCTTCTTGCTGTCTACTTCGGACTTAAGTCGTTTGCTAGTGCTATGCATGACTGTCATATATTATTACGCGTTGACAATACCACAGCTATTGCCTACGTAAACAGAATGGGTGGAGTGCAATACCCAATTCTCAATGATATATCTAGAAAGATATGGACCTGGTGTGAAAAACGACACGTTTTCATATTTGCATCTTACATTAAGTCCTGTTTGAATATTGAGGCAGATAGTGAATCGAGAAATATAGATATTGAATGGGAATTGAATTCCACGGCATTTGAAAAAATCGTCAATGCCTTTGGCCAACCGAAGGTTGATTTATTCGCTTCAAGGATAAATGCGAAATGTCCAAAATATGTGTCCTGGAAAAGAGATCCCTATGCTTTTAATATTGATGCCTTCACAATCAAATGGGATATGTTTTTCTATGCTTTTCCGCCTTTTTCACTAATTTTGAAGGTATTGCAAAAAATTATTCATGAAAAAGCAACGGGAATAGTTGTGGTGCCTGATTGGCCATCACAACCGTGGTTTCCAGTATTTAAATCTCTTATTGTTGGTAGGCCAATTATTTTTAAACCGGAAAAGTATCTTCTCTCTTCTAATTTCAGGGAAGCTCACCCCCTTCATTCCCGTCTTTCCCTGGTGGCGAGCACATTATCAGGGAAGCGTTCCTGAGGCTGCGGGTGCCTGAATCATCCATGCATATAATGCTCTCATCCCTATCTGCAAGTACAAAATCTCAGTACACGACTAGCTTTAAACAATGGTGGGAATACTGTTCGGCGAAGTGTCTGGATCCGTACAATATTGAGGTCCATGATATGTTAGACTTCCTAACGCAGTGTGTTAGTAAAGGTGCGTCGTATGGAACCTTAAATAATAGTCGTTCGGCTTTATCACTTATTTCGAAAAATAATGTAGGACAAGACGAACGAGTTAGAAGATTTTTTAAAGGAGTCTTTAAAATTAGACCTTCTTTTCCTAAGTACCATACTACTTGGAACCCTAATGTGGTTCTTGATTATCTAGCTGGCATGTATCCTAATACTTCGTTATCATTAGAACAGTTAAGTAAAAAGTTAGTTGTATTATTGGCATTGGCAACTGGACAAAGATGTCAAACATTGTCATTGATTAGAACATCAAATATTACTGTAAATTCTCAAAAAGTGATTATCAATATTACAGACATTATTAAGACTTCTGGTATAGGCAGATCTCAACCGATACTGGAATTGCCCTTCTTTCTCCAGCGCCCTACTGTTTGCCCGGCAGAGACTATCGTTGCTTACATTAACGCAACCGCCTCGAGCCGTGACAGTCAGTGTGATAGGCTTATTCTGACTTTTAAAAGGCCTTTTCACCCGGCTTCATCTCAAACCATAGGGCGCTGGATAAAGCAGACTCTAACTTCTGCTGGCATCGACACCACAGTGTTCAGCGCGCACAGCACGCGCCACGCCTCCACCTCGGCCGCGCAACGCGCCGGTGTTAGTGTCGATGTCATCAGGAGGACTGTCGGTTGGTCGGATCATTCGGCAGTCTTTGCTAATTTTTACAATAGGCCTCTTACCGAAAACAATGATAATTTTGTTAATGTATTGTTTCAATGATTTGTTTTATTTTTGTTATTATTATTGAGTAGAAGAAGAATGATATTTTTGTATCAAATATAATATTATACTTTATTTTGAATTATTGTAATTTGGTTTTTTATTGATATTAATCTGCAACATTAAGATGTGACTAATTTGTTCTCTAAACATCTACATGTAATCAAATAAATCTCGGAAGACGAAGACGGGATAATCTAATGATCAAACGAACTTACCTGAAGTGAAGTTCGATCTTGATTATCCCGGCTTCGTCGAAGAGATTTAAGGTCCCTCCCATTCTAATGGACGTATAATGCCCATCCCTAAATTAATTTTAATTTTCCCATAGCTTAATGTTGTTCTGATTACTCTGAACTAAATGAAGTGCCGTGCGGAGGGGCGAGCCGGGTGGGAGACATATTGTTGTCTCTTTTCTTTTAACGGCTCTGAACTGTGTGCGAGTGAGTTGACGCGTAGTGAACTACTACATGTAATCAAATAAATCTCTTCGACGAAGCCGGGATAATCAAGATCGAACTTCACTTCAGGTAAGTTCGTTTGATCATTAGATAACACACTACTAGCACTAAATATAGAGAGAATCTTTCAGTGGTTCGGATTTTGTTGGAGTTGAAATATAAAATGTTGTTGTTTGGTAAAAGCTGAATTGCGATGTTTTGTCGGATGGGCGTGTAAAATTATATACTGTACTCGGCAAAACATGTCGGTAGCGGTCATTGGCTCCCTGTCAAAAACTTGTCATTTTCTATACAAAGCCGCGAATCGCGATTGATAACATCTGACACTTCACTGTCAATCGCGGTTTATATCATAAAGTTAATATACCTAGCGGAATAGAGAAACAAAGGCCTGAGCAAGCGAGATGCCACTATCAGTAACACCGAGTGGTAAAAAGAGACGTGTGATACATGACAGCAGCACTCTTTATTTGACGTCCAGTCGGCACGTGCCGCACGTTGTTAATATAATCTCATAGAATTCATGTTCAATCATGCTTGTGTAAGTATATACGTACACATATTTTTCACACAGATGAAAACCAATTTTGGTTACGTTTGACAGCTCGAGATCGTTGCTCTATTCTGATAGGTATATTGACTTTATGGTTTATATGGAAAATGACAAGTTTTTGACAGGGATTCAATAGGATCTCGGAATGAAATGTCCTACGTGTTAATCTAAATCTTTAGCTACTACCTCGCCGATCAATTTTCAACATCGATTTTTGGACTTTAAATATTACTTGGAGAATAGATTTCTACTGCTCATTTACCGAAAGATTAATATTTGGTCTAGACAATATAATATTCTAGGTCTAGAAATAATTTAATAAGTTAAACCGTCAATTTTAGTTAAAATAACGAAATTAATTTCAAAACCGACTAAATAATTAGGAGGGCTTAGCTAAAGGTTTGATCTACAATATTTCAGTGGCGGATTTATCAGTAGGTCAAGTAGGCGGCAAATTTTGAGAGACGGGGTTTTCAAAACTTTATAAGAAATTAAAGCAGTTTAAAAAAATATATACTACTACTGTCAGATGATAATATTATGAATAGGTATAACATACTTTAACGTCTACATCAGGGGTTCCCAAACTGTGCGCCGCGCCGCGGCGCCCTGGTGCGCCGCGGAAAGGCAGGAGGGGCGCCGTGGCCCGTGAGTCGATCCTCCATCATTATCCATAACCACAATAAATATAAAAAAAATATATATGAATTATGTAAAGCAAGCAGATGATTAAATATATTATTTTGTTTATTATTTACTTGCTTTACCTAAATATAATAATAAAAGGTGTTTATTTTAGAACTATGGGAGGAAAGGTTGCAAGAGCCTCAAGTCAGCGTAAATCTGGTGCAGGCCATTCGACCAGTGCTGAAACAGTGGTTGACAAGGAAGACCGGCGCGCTCTCCTTCCGACTCACATGACCATACTGATGCTGACCGGGCATGGCTGCTTCGGTCGGTACCTGTGCGAGATCGTAAGTCGCGAAGAAACCACGCGATGTCACCACTGTGACTGTGACAGGGACACGGCCGAACATACCATCACGGCGTGTCCCTCCTGGATAGTACAACGTGCGGCACTCAGTGCTGTTATCGGACCGGACCTTTCGCTGCCGGCACTGTTTCGTGCAATGTTGAGCGGCGAATAAGAGTGGAAAGCGGTGGAGGATTTCGCTCACGATGTCATCTCCGCAAAAGAGGAGGCCGAGCGCATAAGAGAGAGAGAACCCTCGTCGCAGAAGTAGGCCAAGGCGAAGACGGGTCAACCCAAATGACCACAGAGTCCCACCTTAGCCAGGGAGCTCGGGGCGGCGGTATGGGGATGCCACCGATTGCACCGAGTCCCCGAGAGGGTCGCGATGCGCTGCGTATTCTTCGCGCATCATGACACTAAAGTGTCAGACCTACACAAGCCCTGGAAGGGCCTCTGTTTGGCCACGGAGCCTGTATGGGCTCGAGAAGGGGCCTGCTGGTGACAAGCAGGCACACGCACGCAAAGCCGCGGAAAGAAAGCTAGCGCGTTCTCGTAATCCTGCGTGCGAAGAGTGGAAGAGTATAGACGGGTTTTAGTGGGTAGGGCTGCGGTCAATTCACCGTCTCTACGGCCGCAGCGAGTCCTACATACCCGGGGGAGTTATCCCCAAACCCTCCGGCATGCGCAACAGCAATCCCCGTCTCAAAAAAAAAGGGCGCCCTGACAAAATATTGACTTGTAAGTGCGCCACGGGCTGAAAAAGTTTGTGAACCCCTGGTCTACATAAAACAACTGCTTAACAGTCTGTAAATTTTTTATCTCGATAGTGATCCCAAATTAGAATTTAAATAAATGTACTAGCTAACGCGGCAAAGTTGTTTTGCCATTTTATTTCAGATATAAAAGTTACATTTTAGCCAATTCTCAGACCTGCTCGATTGGCTCACTAACATCAAAATTGGTCAAACCGTTTCGTAGGAGTTTTGGCATCAAGCACGGCAATCTGAGAATTTTGATGTTATAAGATTGAAACTCCTACCGGCGCCAAAGTAAATCCGCCCCTGATCTGTTTTAATAATTAACGTCTTGAGTAATAAACGTGGTATTTATCTATTAAATTGAAACCCTTAATACTATAGTCTTTAGCTGGATTTAGTTTTTAACCCACAATAGTTTTAGAGTAGCATTGACTATGTTAATTTCACCGTAGTGCCATAATTATTTTTATTATTATTGATCCGATTTATTAAAGAAAACACATGTTTTTCACTCTCGGAATAACGTTGTAAGTTGTAGCATACCAAACGCCACACAGTGGTCAACCGTGCTATCAAAGTAGAGATCGTCATGACAACGTGGTTTGACCAAATGGTCAAATTGTAACGTCATCGTTAAAGAGGACAGGAGTAAGCAGTATCGACACTGTCTTCTAAAGACCCCTTAATTGGCCCCTAAATAGTTAATTTCAGTATCACATCGCTGACAGTGATAAGTTGTCCAAACTTCACTAATTGTGATGGATGTACACGTATTGTTACCCGCCCTTTTTGTTACAAAAGGACCTCTTAAACGGACATTATTGAGACACACACAAGTTTTGGAAAACTTCGCACTTGTGTCTTGTAGTTTAATAATAAAGAATTATATTTTGACAATACATTTTGCATTTCAGCATACCAGTGGGGCTAAAATGGTCCCTTTGTAGAATCATATTATGAATCATAATATGATTTTTCATTCGTCGGAGAGTTTTGACAATTCATTTGCTGAATTAATTGAGAGGAATTGCTAAATGTGACCATTTTAGCCCCAGTGATGCAATAAAACATAGGCTTAGTGTCAGTAGACGTGGTCAGTCGGTTAGACTTGACATAGTCTGACCAAATTGGAAATACTAAGGAACATAAAGGTTGGAGCAGATGGTGCTACTAGCGCAAACAGTAAATGATCCGACTAAAATCTGACATCACATCAGAATATTGACAGAAACATTGTCAAACGTCGAACAAAACTTGTGGTTGTCTGTGCTGAGCTGCTGTCTAGCGTGAAAACTTTGCAGTAATCTGTCCTACCACGTCCGACTTCCTATGTATCAATTTATCTGATGACCTGCGAACCACAGCGAAGACGCTACGAATTATTGGTGTCGTCAATCGAAAACTTGTACTCTTACACCTATTATAGTTAAATCGAAAAATTGTACTCTTACACCTAAGACTTGTAAAAGTGTGCACCGGGCCTTTTAAATGACAAAATGGCGTCGGACCTTCGTCCAAGACACCATTGTCCGCGGTGACAAGCCTCACAATGTCTCACAAAGACGAATCCTGATAAATTATAAATCGCTTGTTTGAGCGTCACAGATTTCGGTTAAAGATTCTCTCATTTATCTTATATACTAGTTGATGCCCGCAACTCCGTTGCATCAAAATTCATTTATCGCCGCTAACCGTCGATTTTTCCGGGATAAAAATATACTGTGTCCTTTTTTTCGGAACCTAAAGTATCTTAAAACTTTTCAGCAAAATCGGTGCAGCGATTAGGGCGTGAAAAAGTAACAGACAGGCAGGCATAGAGACTCACTATCGCATTAAAAAAATTTGTATGGGCCTTAAACGAGATTGTGTTGTAATTAAGGTCTTGAGAGTAGCGGGGCTAAAATGGTCGCTTTGGAGAATCATCACATTTGTATCATTTGCGCGATCAGATATCCGATCAGATCTCCGTCGCGATCATCGCGCCGTATCAAGTATGCGTGTCATAGTGTGGACGCCTATTAGATCATTCTGCCGATCATGCGAGTATTTGATACGGCATGTATTAGATACGCGGTTAATAGCGATCGGGGCGTATCATGATACGCGTATCATTTTGACACGCTTCGATGATACGCGACGGAAATCTGATCGGGGATCTGATCGCGCAAATGATACAAATGTGGACGCACCCTATGCGGTGTTTTGCACAGTATCCGTACAACGGTGTTGTTGCAATAAAAAAATGTTTTCTTTTTTACACTTTATGTAACTCTATGTCTAGATGCATTTCTTAATTTTTTACCAAATTTTATTTTAAATATCAACGCTGCTTGAAAAAATTTTGTTCCGTTGATAGAGAAACTTTCATAATTTAACGCCTCCATGGTCCAGTAGTTAAGAGCGTGGCTCTTGACTCAGAGGTCGTGGGTTCGATTCCCGCGTTGGATACATATTACTTCCAACAGACAACAGATCTGTAATATTAGTTAGCATCTAAATTGGTTCAGTGGTTTAAGTATGAAGACACACAGACAAACAGAAAACAGATCTATAATATTAGTTCTGATTTCTTGCTAATATTACAAGTATTTTCATAAAAAGTATGTAGACCTGGTTGAAACCTTGAAATTATAAAGGTAGGTAAAAACTGCGAAATTATCCAAAGCTAGGGCAACTTGTACTATTCAGTCCAACTTCCCTCTGCATCACTTCATGGGTTTTCCTGTGACTTACCTTGGAACCTCGGCGGTATTACCAACTCCTAAAATAATATTTCCCCAAAACCATAATATAAATGATCATATTTTTTCAAACATCACCTTAATATTATTTTCAGTAACAAGCATGATAGGTAAAGTTAATTTTACGTTTAAGTTAATTATTACAACAAAAACTAATTAAAGTAAGTGTTCGAACTGTAACTTTTTTTAATTTTAAGTTTGAATGCTACGATGCCATCGACGGACACACTGGCATCAAACCTTATAAGTTATAACACTTTTCATTAGGGGTTAACATTTAATTTTCCTCTTTTATTGGTATAACTCTAAGCTGGCAACACTGCACCCTGGAATAAAATTCATGACGTTTTTTACTAACACCCTTTACGGTCCCCTTTACTCGATAAAGAAGAGAATTTGCATGAAATGTGTAAAATGTGATACGGGAATTTGTTCGAGAATTTTCGTGTGTCACTGGCCTATGAATAAAGTTTATCGTACGCCGTTAAAGGCGACACTAAAAAATGTAGAATTTACAGTGATGTTACTGAATAAAAAGGTTTTATTTACTTACAAACCACTGGTACTAAACATTGGTTTCCAAATATTAAAAGAAAAAACAATGGAAAGAAAGAAGTGAAAAACAATATAGATTTTCACCGCATCGTAGAAAGCGAGTACCTATTATATTCCATTTTTTCTTCGCCGCGCGCCGCACTGGCGGTCTACTCTAACTCCGTCTTACGAATTTTCGATCAGCCCTTATGCAACTTTTATACACAAAAAAAGAGCACAACGCCGCTAAAGAAGTTTTAACTTCAAATAGCACCAAAGTATGGCTATAGCTCTAGTTGAAAAGACAACAAGAGTCTTAATGCTCTGAACCTTAGGTATCCTATCTTGCCCTTAAAGCGCTAACATTAACACCTAAATATTATGATAATGATGAAGCTTCAAAGTTACCTAGGTTACCTAGGTAATTTATATGAGTTTTATTTCGACGAGATATCCAGATTCGGCTCTCAGTTTAACCTAGTTCACCGTTTTTTCGTTTCAAACTGTTACAGAGCCGAAATATCGGCCTTCCCAAACTTTAGCCTCGAGAATTCTGTTTGGATTATTTATTTTGCTAATGCTATTAAAAAAATGTTTCCCTTTCACATTTGGTAGATGTTTCCTAAAACATTCCTAGATTTTTTATTTCGCGTGTAAGAATTATTTTTGCTTTATCGTCTTCATGTCGTATTCCCAAAAAACCACACATTATTTTTGAAAGTATTGTATATTATTCAATTTTGATAAAAACTAGTATTCTATGTCCTTTCCCGAGACACAAAGTATCTCCATACCAAATAGCAAAATCAGTTTAGCATTATGGGTGTGAGGAGGTAACAGTCAGACACGCTTTCGCATTATAATATTAGTACGGATACTTTTTTTTTTTTTTTTTTTTTTTTTTTTTTTTTTTTTTTCCCGGAGGGGGAAATGCATTACGCATACCACCCAGGCGCAGGGGGCGACCCGAGTGGTGATGTGGGACTCCCGTCGCTAATGAGACCACGGTATACCCACTAAAACCCCCCCCATCTTCCGCCTCGCCGCCTTTTGACGGGGCCACAGGAACGATACACACATCTGCGACCCCGCCAGCGGCCCGAAGACTCCACGATGGGCGCACAACACGTGCGCCCTCCTCCTCGGCCCCCACCAGGGCTGTAGCAGACGCCCCCCGAGTCTGCTACTTGGGGGCCATGTGGCAGATCAGGACTGTGGCTCTGCCACCGACCACACCTCGGCCGCAGAGGATAGGGCAAGCGGCGCACCGTAATACCTACTTGCCTCTTCCTCTGCGGCCCCACCAATGCCGTTCAAACGGAACGGCCCCGCCAGCTCGCAGGGGGGGTAGGAAGAGCGGCCTCTCCCCCCCGCGATCCGTCCTCGGCCGCAGAGGATAGGGCAAGCGGCGCACCGTAATACCTACTTGCCTCTTCCTCTGCGGCCCCACCTCGGTGCGCATCCGCAGCGGACTCCTCCAGTCCGCTGGGAGCGCCCTCCTCGGGCCAGGCGGCGACACCGGCCGGCCCTGGTTGCCTCTTCGCTTCACCGCGGTTGTCCAAGCCGCGGTTACTAGAGCCCCACCGCCACGTCAAGGCGTGCAACCATCGGGGGGATTAGTACGGATACTAAATTTTAACCCCATAATAAAGGCTAACCATTTTTACGTGAAAAGGGCAAAGGGCGCACTTGGAGCGAAGGCCGATCACTTACGGTGGAGTGTCCCACATCCATTGTCAAGCTTACACTATTATTTTCATATAAACTAGAATATAAAATATAAATCGATTTCCATTTTTCACGAACAATTCGTTCGAGTCTTTTGTTATTCGCTCCAAAGGCTGGATAGAAAAGACTATTATTTCTCATAATACAGTTTGATTTAATGTACATCTTTATGTTTTTATTTAGGTCAGCGAGAGAAATATTGTATACCTAAACCATAGATTAAAAATAGGTGTAGTGTAGACCGCACACAACTTTTAGGGCCAACCCACACGTACCACAACCACACGACAGCCACAACCACACCACAACCACAACCATACCACAAAAACACCACGTGGTCGGGCGTATATTTCGTATAATGAACTGGATCATTAGCACGTACCACATTTTGCAGTCGTTGTCGACCACTTGTCAGATAACTTGTCAGACGCAACCACGGCCGACCACATCGCAACCACGTCGCAACGGGCAACCACATCGTAACCACAACGTTGCGTCGATGCAACGACAGTGCGCGTACACCGCCCGCGCTCTTCCCCTCCTCCATTTCATTGACTTTCGCACGTAACCACATCGCAACCACTGGCGACAACGCAACCACGTCGGCATTTTGTCGGTACCACAAAGCATTACGCAACCACAAAATGACAAGCGTATGTCACTTTGCGTTGCATATCGACATCAATGTTTCAGATATTTAGATGCGTCCTCTACCTTTAACAAAATCTAATCCAGATTTTTTTGATGAATCTATAAGCAGCGAGAAGAGAGCGTATTTCCTCTATAAAGCCCGGCAACGCACCTGCAGCTCTTCTAATGTTGCGAGTGTCCATGGGCGGTAGTTGCTTTCCATCAGGTGGCCCGTTTGCTCGTATACCCCCTTATTTTATAAAAAAGCGGCAACAAAAAAATGCCTCGCTTGTTATTTTTTAAGTAAAAATGTCTATTTAAAATATTTAAGTTTTACAATATTTTTTCACAATTTTCACGAGTCTATGGGGAGATGATGCCTATTATTATACTACTACTTAACATTACATAAAATGGACTTGGGATTAATATTTTTACAGGCTTTTATGATTCATGAAAAACTTAATTAAGCTGGACCTAATTAGAGCTAGAATTTTTTACCAGTCTGAATGCCTAGTTTTATTTCGTATGTAAATGTACGTATTTAATTTTGATTAAAGTTCTGTATTAAGGTAAGACCGCACTAGGCATAACTGAACTGCAGTGGAACTGCGCGACACGACGCGTCAAAATATTCTTTGTATGAAATTATATGAGACAACACGCACTACGCGGCAACTGAACTGCACTGCAACTGAACTGCGCGGCAAAGTTGATCAACTGACCAAAGATTTTTTTGTAATTAAAATAAAGGGAGCCACTATTTGGTGGCGAGAAAATTTCTATATGCTTCCCATCTAATGCACCAATGCAGTTGGGATAGTTCCATTTTGCTCAGAGCAGAGGTTGCCTAGATACTGAATATATTTTTGTAGCGCCGCTGCAGTTCAAGTGCGGTATACACAAAGATGACGCGTCGTGTCGCGCAGTTCCGCTGCAGTTCAGTTACGCCTAGTGCGGTCTTACCTTTATAGACAAACCTACGAACCTACCTCGTTCTGTGACGTCTAAACTTACTAATATTATAAATGCGAAAGTATGCCAGTCTGTCTGCCTATTACATCATTACGCTTAAACGACTAAATTCATTAAAATTATTTTTTAATTAATTCAGTCAGAAAAGAATACAAGCTGATTTAATTGGGGAACAATGTACGGCTTCCGAGTCATGTTACAGTTTAAAATATAAGCGTGTTAAAACAGATGTGTACGAGTCAAGCGTTACGACTTACGGTGGACATTCAACATTTTTACATTATTCAAAAAGATTGGACCTCATGGACTTCAAACCATAGCTAACTTTAGTTTGCATAAAAAAATATAAATGTCAAAATTGACAACTTGTCATGTTAGCGCCTTTTTTCTGTTACTTTTCGAATGCTTTTCGACCAGTAGATCACAGTGGCTATCTATTAATAATGTTAAAGATGTGTAAATTTTATAATATATTTTTATAATAATTTACACACAAAAATTGGGTTAAAAACCCCGTCTCGTCACCAAACAAGTAACAACCAAACGGACAACGGTAAGTAACTCTTCAG
This sequence comes from Polyommatus icarus, assembly GCA_937595015.1. Lineage (NCBI taxonomy): Eukaryota > Metazoa > Arthropoda > Insecta > Lepidoptera > Lycaenidae > Polyommatus > Polyommatus icarus. The sequence continues at coordinate 5,963,035 of OW569341.1, read as the reverse complement.
AGCTGTATTCATTTTGTTGGTAGCGACTGTTTATGTAGTTATTGTCTTACCCTGAAACATTGAAATATAGCCGCACTCAGATACATTTGTTAACACTTAATTTTTAATTTAATAAAGAATTTTAAAATGTATGGAGTTTACTGTGTGATATGATTCCTAAACATTAAAGTTAAGTAAATCATTAAATGTGTTGCGTAAGTACGCCTAATTTTCTTCCGTGAATGTCTTATGATGTAATTATAATGTAATAATGAGGATCAGGTGGCGATGATGTATGAGCGAGTCACGTGACTAGCGCGTGGGCCAGTGCCCATGCGTGGGGGATGATCAATTACCTACACAGTTTATTAGGATTTATACTAAACAGGCGATAAGGTTGATGTTCAAATGTGGCTTTAAGGTGGCTTTGAAGTTTCTTTACATGTAAATTTTATGCTTTTAGGTAACTGTTATTCTGATAATGCTGTTTGCTATCTATAGGTACATGTTATATATTCTGTGTCTATACTAATATTATAAATGCGAAACTGTGTCTGTATGTCTGTCTGTTACCTCTTCACACCCAAGCCAGTGAATCGGTTTTGCTGGTAATACTTTGAGTCCCGGAAATGGACAAAGGACACATTTTATCCCGGAGTTGCGGGCATCATCTTACATCTAGTATTACAATAAGAAACACAAATATTTGAGCTTTACAAATCGTCGTAATCTACATTACATAGCATTTACGATTACGTTTTGAGATGAGATCGGTGAATGTAATAGTCATGCTCCCGATGTCCGTCCCTAATGACAAAAACCAATTGTAATGATCTGCCCAATCAGGGAAATTGCGATCGGGGGTGGGCAGGGCAGACCTAATCATTGATTTCGATTCTTATGTGGACAAATGTGGAAAAGTCGGAATCGGTATATTATGTTCACTAGATGATGCCCGCAACTTCGTTGCGCCAAAATTTGTTTATCGCGCGGGAACCGTACATTTTTGCGGAATCTAAACTATCCTATGTCCTTTCTCGAGACTCAAAGAATCTCCATGCCAAATTTCAGCAAAATCCGTTCAGCGGTTCGAGCGTGAAGAGGTAACAGACAGACAGACACACTTTCGCATTTATAATAATGTCGGCACTACAAATAGGCGAACGCGTTAGCCAACGCATTGGCCAACGCGTCGGCCAACGCGTTCGCCTATATGTAGTGCCGACAAAACGCGTCGGCCAACGTCTAAATACCTACCGCCAACGCGCGAGTCGCCCGTTCTACACATTGGGCCGACACCACACGCGCACGCCACGCGCACGCCACTCGCACGCCACGCACACTCCACGCGCACGTCACGCGCACCACACGCGCACGCCACGCGCACGCCACGCGCACTCCACGCGCACGCCACGCGCACCACACGCGCAAGCCACGCGCACGCCACGCGCAAGCCACGCGCACGCCACGCGCACGCCACGCGCACCACACGCGCACGCCACGCGCACCCCACGCGCACGCCACGCGCACCACACGCGCACGCCACGCGCACCACACGCGCACGCCACGCGCTCGCCACGCGCACGCCACGCGCACGCCACGCGCTCGCCACGCGCACTCCACGCGCACGCCACGCGCACCACACGCGCAAGCCACGCGCACGCCACGCGCAAGCCACGCGCACGCCACGCGCACCACACGCGCACGCCACGCGCACCCCACGCGCACGCCACGCGCACCACACGCGCACGCCACGCGCACCACACGCGCACGCCACGCGCACCACACGCGCACGCCACGCGCTCGCCACGCGCACGCCACGCGCACGCCACGCGCTCGCCACGCGCACTCCACGCGCACGCCACGCGCACCCCACGCGCAAGCCACGCGCACGCCACGCGCAAGCCACGCGCACGCCACGCGCACCACACGCGCACGCCACGCGCACCCCACGCGCACGCCACGCGCACCACACGCGCACGCCACGCGCTCGCCACGCGCACGCCACGCGCACTCCACGCGCACGCCACGCGCACCACACGCGCACGCCACGCGCACGCCACGCAAGCAGAATTATGGAAGTATGGATTTCGGAATGAAAATATTATAAAGTTTAATTTAATCCTTCGATCACGGATTCTTGGAAATGCTATTGTATTCTATTGTTGTCGCAATCACCGGTGCTCTTATAGGGCTTGAAGGATTAATGAGTCATTTTCAATTGCTGAATTTTATAAAAAATATTAGAAATCTCAATAGCTAAAAGCCACATTTCTCCGTTGCGTTCCAACGCCGCAGCGACGCTCCAACGCTTCAGCGATTTGCATTTGATTTTTTTGTTATGCGACATAATGCGTTTTGTTGAGCGCGGTGTTTCTGGACCGATGGAAGTGGGACGATATTATAATATTATGAAGTGCTGTCCTGTAAGGCTGTTTACACACACGCCGCTGCACGCCGTCGACAACGACTGCAAAATGTGGTACGCTGCTACTCATTCTTGTATTTCTATTTGCCCTTACATACGGCGCCGCCGCGGCGGCGGCGATACCGTGGCGCTGCCGCGGCGGCGCGCGCTGTGTGTAAGGGCCCCTGGAAATATCGCAACCAACTGGTTTAAATAGCCGTTCAATCAAACAGCTAACCCTTTTACTGAACAACGCCATTCAATCACACGTGTAGCTTTTTAATTGAATATTTAAGTCGCTCAAAACGTTCAACACTACAGCTGATTCAAAAGCCGCCGTTTAATTGAATTAATTCAGCGCTCACCACTCTGGCACTAGGTGCGTTTTGTTTACAATATGGCGTCAACTAACCGGTGTTTTATGGTTGTAATAAGATATTTTTCGTAAATATATTACGTTACAACTTACAAGTATTATTAAAGAGACAGAAACTATGGGGGCACATACGAGTAAATCAAAATTTAAACTAATATTCGAGGAGAAATTACGGGATTATGAAATGCATGATGCATCACCAAGGTATTTATTGCAATTGTGTTCAAAATGAGATAGAATACAATTAATCTGCTTGTTATCATTACGCTTGTGTAATAATAGCACTAAACGAATGGTCACCTTAGTTAATCTATTTATACTTATAAAATTACATGTCCTGACTGACTGACTGATTCATCATCGCTGCGCAAAAACTGTTAAAGTTACAGCCACGAAATTTGGTGAGTAGGGTTGTTTTATTAAGGAGACACCCACTAAGAAAGGAATTTAGAAAATTTTACCCCGAAGGGGGTGTCACATAACATATATCGCTACAAGGGGTTGAAAGTTTGAATGAAAGTCCGTCATTTCTTTAGTTAGAAACATGAAACTTTATTTTAGGGTTACTGACTTAAAATGAATGGATACGTATCTAAGCGTTTTTGGAAATTCTACCCCCAAGGGGGTGAAAGTGGGGTTGAAAGTTTTGATGAAAGTCCGTTATTTCTTGAGTGAGAAACATGAAATTTTATGTTTGGGCTACTGAAAAAAACGATTGGATACGTATTTAAGCGTTTTTGGAAATTCTACCCCCAAGAGGGTGAAATAGGGGTTGAAAGTTTAAATGAAAATCCGTCATTTCTTAAGTTAGAAACATTTAAGTTTATTTTTTGACTGCTGATTAAAAGTGAATGGATAGGTATTTAAGCGTTTTTAGAAATTCTACCCCCAAGGGGTTGAACTTGGGGTTGAAAGTTTGAATGAAAGTCCGTCATTTCTTGAGTTAGAAACATGAAACTTTATTTTTGTGCTACTGATTAAAAATGAATGGATTACGTAAATTTGAGCATTTCTGGTAATTCTACTTCCAAGTTTCAATGAAAGTCCGTCATTTCTTAAATAAGAAACATGAAAGTTTATTGACGTTTGCTTAAATAGGGTCCCGTTTTTACCCTTTGTATAAGGAACCACAAAAAGGGAAAAACTATCCATCTTTGGTATTATATTATGTTAACGCGGACGAAGTCGCGGGCAACAGCTAGTTTACCATATTTCAACCAGTTGGCTAAGCGTCATCTAGCTGTAGTGTTGAACGTTGCAGTCAACAAGTCGGCTAAACGACGTATAGCCGTATGATTGAATGGCGTTGTCCAGTCAAAGGGCTAGCTGTTTGGTTGAATGGCTTTTTTAACCAGTCGCCTGCGACAGAAATACAAGGATGAGCAGCGCCGCCGTGGCACCGCCGCGGTGGCGGTGCTGCCGCCGCTGCGGTGCGTGTGTAAATCATAAACTTAAGATCCAAAAGATCAACAAAGAGTGCGAGAGAGAAGAAAATCCTATATGGAATTATAACAAGATAAAAAGAGAAAGGCAGTCTCATGAAAACTGTAACCACTTTCATTTGACAGGTCGGCCAAAAGTCGTCAACAGTTTTTATGCCCTTTCGGTATTTGCAGTTTACTGTTTAAATCCTTTATTATTTTCGACAAATACTATTACATCAAAATTGTTTACATATACGCTAGGGCTTGAATCAAATTTATCGATATGCCTATCGGTATTTCACAAGAACATAAAACTAATCTAAAAATGTAACGGGGGTGTAAGGGTATTATGATATGTATTTAATTTAAGAATAAATAATATAGGTACTATGTTTGTCGTTTGCTTTGTATTATACTATAATTTACTTTGTACTATAATTAGGGAGTGCCACCGCTGCCGGCGCCGGCTCCCAAAAATATCAGTAATGGGAGCCGGCGGTAAGTACACTGCCGGTAGCCGAGATATAAAACCAGAGGCGGCGCAAGGCGTGGGCGGTGTGGGCGATCGCCCACGGCCTCGCGGTCCAAGGGGCCTCGCGCCTCTTGGAACCCGGGGACTTTTTTTTGGGAATTTATGCATTTTGAGACTCAAATTTTATTTATAAAAATAAGTATGATTGTCTAAAAATAATCCATTTCGGCCTAGGGGGCCTCACAAAATGTAACTCGCCCACATAAAATTTTGGTCTTGCCCCGCCACTGTATAAAACAACGGCTGCCGGCGCAGGCACTCAAAATGGGAGCCGGTGATAATGCGTAAAGCGCTAGGTTCCAGTCCCGATACACAAATTTTAATAGGAAATAATTATAATCTCAATTTATATATTCGACTTTACCGACTTCCAAAGGTGAAAGGTACCTATTTGTTCGGCTGTGGATATTTTAGTTTTTTGTGATGCATTTTCTTAGCTTAGCTTTACCTAAGCTACCTTTCTTCAAAAAAGTAAGATTTTGCACCACAGCTAACAGTTATAAACCCCGTGGTATACTTCCGAAGGTACTGAACAGAACTTTAGGGTCGTATTTTTGGTAAGTACTTAAGATGCGACCCGATCTCAAGGCGCGGTTCGGCTCTATGATTGGTCCAAATTTTGACAGCCAACCAATCACAGAGCTTGAACCATATCTTGAGACTGAGATGCATCTTGAGTACTGACCAAAAATACGGGCCTTAGATTCAACGGACAATACTATCGATAGTAAAATATACATCACTAGCACACGCACACATTGACAGATCAAAAATCGTCACGCATTTTCGGGTTGCCAGGTGGTCTATACGACAGTATATATTATAAGTCTATGGTGTTTACGCTTACACTTCACGTCGAAGCAACGTGGTTTGACACACTGCTTGAGGCTGATTAATAAGATTCTAATTTCTAGCGCTTTTGAAGTACGCGTAGCGGTCAGTGCTATTATTTCATACATTTCGATGTCGGCACCGACGACGGTCAGCGAGTCGAGCGTTAAAACTAAAATCTGTGTGTGTGTGTGTGAGTGTGTGTGTGTGTGCAGCTAAATCTGACTTCGCTCCAATATTTTGACCTAAACTATTTTCGTAGCCGGCAGGAAGCGAAAACCTTTTGCCTTTCATCTTTTGTTTGCTGAGGGAGCAGGACAAAGTGAATTGGTACATTTTTCAAATTTCCGTACACCTTTGATGTTCAAGGAGTTCGATTGGGGAAAGTGAAGTAGGAAGTGAGAAAGGAATTTAATACTGGGAATTCTTATACAAAATGTTAAATATGTTCTGATTATTTTTCCTTAGAACTTAGGTACCTCACGCTTACTTTTACTGTGGAGTTTCAATGTACTTATTATAATTATATTTCGTTTTAGAATGAAGTCTAAGGATCTTACAAAACAATAGGTAAATATTATTTAAGGGATTGAGTAAGACTGTACAAAAAAAAACACTTTTTATGGAAAAACCAACTTTCAGATTAAAAATTGTGGACGACATTTCTGTTGATCTCTTGTGCGCATATTAATGCACACTCAATTCTAAGGTACATACCTTTACTTTACACTCATTTCTAAAGCTTAGTGCTTTAAAAATGATCGTGTGATGTACGAGTATAAGCTAAGTGTCTAAACACACCATGCTGAAGTTGCCGAAGTTTGCCGAAGAGGCATGATTTCGTCAGCAATGTCAAACGCATACAATACGCGACGTAATAGGCTACTTGACCTATATTCAATTTCATTGAACAAATGCATATTTCTAGTAGAACTTGGCCTAGGAAACCGTATTTCACCCTTATTATCAAATAAAAGCTTATGATTGATAAATAAAGTTGATTTGAAAATATGGTTTTATGAAAATAGGAATTGTACTGACGAAAACGCTTTTGCGGTACTTCCGATTGGGATGTGACGTCATCCTCATACTAATTTAATATCTTTTATTTATCGCGCTCGCTATATGTAAGTTTATTTGTACATAAATAATAAGAATAAGCCTGTTATATATTTTCTTCAATAATTCAAATAAAACATCATTTTTTTTATATATTATCTCCATTTATTGTAGACGGGAAATGAAATGGCCAAAACTTTTCTCCAAAAGTTTTCAACATTACAAATGATTTCTAATTTCTAATATAATTATTTTATAATTTTTGGGCACTTTAAGACTCGTACATTTAGCACATTAAAAAAATTTCAATAAAGAGAGTTTAAAATACAAAGCGTATGACGTCACACTATGGCGGACAGTGTTTTCGGCGCCATTTAAGAGGCATATTTTTCAATAAACATTTTTATGGGTTTCTACTGTGTAAAATATTAAAATATAAGTTTTTTTTTGTAAAAATGAATGATTATGAAGCGATTAGCATGAAGACAAAAATTAGGTCAAGTAGCCTATTTCGGCATGGTGTGTCATCGGTAATTTAAAAATATATTGCAGGAACTTCAGCATGATGTGTTTGGACACTCAAATGTAAACGATAAATCTGTTATAACAAAATTAAATCTCGGTGTTTGGCGGAATCGATTTTGTTATAACTTTGGTCAGCATCTATTTTTGGCGTATCAAACAGCTCACCATGAATCACAACTATCAAAGTTTGTCTGAAAGTTATCTCTGAAATAGTATAACTATTTGATATTTCCTATTTATAAATATTATAGATTGTGACATGACATACCTTGCTAGGCCGGAATATCTTCCCTTGAAGATCTAAAGCATATTCTCACAGCGTATACAAAACAACGTGTGCTGGATCAACTATGGTTCAAACGCTCAGTCCTGTCTCTAGCGGTTATCGGCATCTCGTCTACCATTGTATTCTAATTTTACAGATGTAGCGATATCTATCGCATCGTTTGTATGACATAATTGTCAAAAAGTTTCTAAATTCAAATGACCGCGAGTTTCGTGGTAGAGCAAGTAGGAGGAAGCGTGACCCCGCCATGTATCACGAACCTTTATTCTTACGAAATATTTTTCGGAAAAACTATGAAGCTACTAATATTTTTTTTTTTTTTTTATTAATAGAAGGCAGGTCGCTATAGCCCTGGCGTCACTGCGACCCATGAGGATCTATTGTGACTCCTTCGCACTAGAGAATCATCCCCAACCCAATACTGCTCATAAATTGAACGATATGGTTGGGGTTGGTGCCACGAATTTCCTCTGATGAGTGTTCGTGGCGACCAAGGTGCCTGTTCCTGCTCTGTACTAGAGCAGGACAGTCGAGGAGAAGGTGAATAGGTGTTTCATCCTCCTCCTCACAGAATCTGCAAGTCGTTATACTACAAATACCCATTCTGTTTAGGTGTTTGTTGAGCTTGCAGTGCCCAGTTAGGCTTCTGGTAAGGATTCTTAATTGGTTCCTACCCAGGGTGAGCACTAATTCTGATAGTTTCTTGTTGAAGCCAGGAATTAGTGCCTTGGAGTGTTCAAGGCCAGGGGTCTCAGCCCATTGCTTCCTGCATAGTATGTGGCCCCATTCCTTGAGCACCTGTTTTGTGGTACTGGGAGTTATACCACAGACTGGTTCTGGGCCATATATGAGACTCTCGGCCCCAAGCCTAGCCAGTTCGTCAGCGGTTTCATTGCCGGGGACGTTACTGTGGCCCGGGACCCATACTAGGCGGATGCTGTTGTTCCTTCCCAGCATGTTTAACGTCTCAATGCATTCCAGAACTAATTTGGACGAGACTTCTGCGGCAGTCAGTGCTTTAAGTGCAGCTTGACTATCGGAGAAGATAAACACGTTTTTATTAACTAGGGCCATCTCCAGGCTTTCTAGTGAACAACCGAGGATAGCGAAGACTTCAGCCTGAAACACGGTCGCAAACTCCCCCAAACAGGCGTATTTGCCTTTCGGTGGCCTGCCTCCGTAGAATCCGGCTCCCGCACGGTTGTCTTTCCTTGATCCATCCGTGAACCAAACTATGTCGCTAGGGCGGACATCGATTGGGGTTTTTCTTTCCCAGTCCTCCCTGGAAGGTATAAAAACCTGGTATTGCTTCGAAAAGCTATGCACCTTGATCATGGCATCTGATGGCATGGCCATGACAGGCGATTCTCTGAGAGACTGTTCCAGCTGTCGAAATGGGGTGGAGGCCCAATTCGTCCTGCCCGCCGTTCTGGCCCTGAGAGCCACCTTTTTGGCCTCCATCTGAACAAGCAGAGGAAGAGGAGTTAAGTTGATCAGGGCTTCGAGAGAAGCGGTGGGTGTTGACGAGAGTGCACCCGTGATTATTAGACATGCCAGTCTCTGTACGCTATTTAGACTTTTATTACAGTTTACTTGTTCAGCCTTTTTATGCCACACTACGCAGCCATATGTGGTAATCGGTCTCACTACGGCTGTATATAGCCATAGCATTGCCTTCGGCCGGATACCCCATTTAGAGCTGACAAGCTTCCAACAGGAACCCAGAGCACATCTAGCCTTTTTCGTAATATACTCGATGTGCTTATTCCAAGTGAGTCCTTTGTCTAGGATAACTCCTAGATATTTGACATCACCCGCAAACTTAATAGTTTTCCCGAAGAGTGTTGGCGGTCTTAGTCCCTCCAACTTCCTCTTTTTGGTGAAAGGTATCAAGACCGTCTTATCAGCGTTTACTGTTTAACTTGACCCTTTGACACCAATCCTCGACGACTCTTAGTGCTAAATAAATTATATTATAATATAATTTATTTTAATTTAATTATTTTGTTAGTTTTTGAAAATTGTTATCAATTAAATCATGCTATACCTAAGCAACTCAATATGTTTTAGAGTAAAAAATAATAATATATTATTATTATATTCTATCAGCTTCCTATTTGGTGACTGCAGAATGTCGCTTCTTTAAACTAAGTTTATACATGAATCAATATAGATATTGATTCACGGAAGGTAGAACTTAAACAACGGTTGTCAAAATTACAAAAAAATTTAGAACGATACGAGCATGAGCTATTCAATATTATAAACTAACGGACACAGATTAATAGTATATATAAACATTGTAGACTAACGGATGAGATATAACACTTACATAGAAATATAAGGCATTTACCCCACGACGAAGCATACCTAATTTACATTTTACAATGGCTATTTTTGTAGGGGCCATTTTATATTTTTAAAATGATGGAGACCTAAACATACATAATATAAAACATTGTTTTTTATTTTGTGTGGAGTATGAAAGGGGCTGGGCCTCTGTGTGTGTGTGTGTGTGTGTCTTCATTGGGAAACTAATAATATTATATTTCTATTATTACTATTATTTTATAATTCTCCAGCTAATAATTTGAATAAATACTAGGTTTCATCTACTCCTAGTTTCTAATTTATAAATAACTAAAAGTATACAGTGAAATAAAAAGTCAGCGAAAACGTTTTTTGTCACACAAGATTTTGCCACTCGATAAGAAAAACACATTTTGTATTAATTAATTGTAATAAGGTAGATATCAAAATGCAAATGTAAGTATATGAAATCGGTGAAAAGGCTGCTCCTGCGCGATTACCTTTGCCTGTTTAGAGGATAATAATATATAAAACTGACCTTTATTCGAGAGGGGAAAAGAAAATACCTTATGAAGTAGAGCTTTTTATGTTTTATTGATATAATATGAGAGAAATTTCGAAGCAATGTGAAAAACGTGACGTTTTTTGTTTACACTAAGTATATTGTTTTTTGTGCAAAATATCACTATTAATTCGTTTTAGTACTCCTTTGAAGTTCGTGAAAATAATTATTATTATGGCCTACGCGTATTCGTGAAATCTTCTGCCAACTTGAATCTTGATCTGTAGAATGTTCTAGAACAAAACATAGGAACAGTCCAATAAAGATTTCGTAAGAACTCAATTATTCGGCTTTTTTTTCTTTATGCCTTGGCTACCTAATTTCATTGAAGTTGTTCTTACATGTTATTGTATAACACATTCATTTTGTCGGCTATAATTATAGGGATATTTTTAAATTAAAACCACAATACGTTTACCTATTTTATGGGAACGTATTTTGGCTTATCATGGCATATTAGTACCAATAAGTACCTCCTAACCTGCAAATTAGTACCGACCACGTTTATTATATATAACTTACACTTAGACAATCGTTTCGTTTCGTCTCTCGAAAGATGAAATGGAATCGTTGAGCTTTTACTGAAGAACCACTTTATTTTATAAAACATTTTGAGTATTATATAATTAATTTCTATAGCGAGCATAAGGAGATTCCGAACTCAAATGCAAACATAAAAAAGGTGACCAAAAATTATGTACCCCTGTTGTGAAAGGTAAGTTAAAGATACTTGTGACAAAACAGGAGTAACTTAAATTTTTGGATTTATGTAATTGACAGCTGGTGAAAAATATAACTTTTTATTTTCTTGATATTTTTGCGTAGTTTTCGTAAAAAAATAATGATTCACTTGTATCTTATGATATTATTAGCAAACTGTTTATTTAACACGCACAAAACTAAAAGAAACCTAATATTTATAAAAAAAATTGAAAACCGATTTTTTCAGAAAAATATCAATTCTTATCATAATTGTGATAAAAATAACATGAATTTGCTGACAATATCGTAATTAAGGAAATCCAACTTCAAAAATTCCTAATTTCTCAGTAACGACACTACGTATTTGGATGAGGTATTATGAAACTTCTGTCGCGTTGTTTTCTGTCACGATTTGATAGAAAACGATAAATTACGTCAAGGTTTTTTGAAACATGGTAGCGGTAGGGTAAATAAACGCTAGAGACAAGATAGGCTGTGAGCGCTATAGTAGTATATCTATAATTATTTACAACCAATGTTAACGACGACGAGCGTAGCGACGGCAGTTGTTTTCCATTAGGTGAACGTTTGCTCGTTTGCCCTCTTATTATAGATTTTTTTTACAAGTAATGTCTGTTACAGTTGCCTGCTCGACTGTGACCGTGACGAAATGCCAAGCCGCCCTCCGTACCCTGCAAGCGTTCCCGTTCTTCAAGCCGACCTGCCTCTGTCGCGAGCCAAACGTCGATCCCGAGTGTAACTCCTTCCGCGACTTCCTCTTCGACCATCCCTGCGTCTTCGTCATGAAGAAAGGTGAGAGAATAAGCACTCATATTATTTAAGTAACAATAAACACTCATGTTCGACATTCTTGAGTTATACCGTTCCAATCAACGCGGCAAGCCGCAAGCGATCGCGACCAACAAAAATTCAAATGCCACTTTATGACATGGGCTATGGGTTTCATCTTCTACCGAGTCGTGCCGCCGCTGCTTGAGCAGCGGCGGCACGACTATTGTGTCTCGTTTTTCCACGATCGAAGGATTAACTTACTTGATGCCAAATGTTAATTTCTTGGAGGCGAGTAGCGATGAAGCGTCGTTGCGTTGAACAATATATCCGACGAAGCAACGCATTTATCGTATGCAATCTCGCATAGCCAAAAATTATAGCATTAAATTATGTTAAAGATATCCATCTAATCCAATTTATTTTATTGTAATAATGTAATTAACATAAGCATTTAGTATTAATCAAATAGCGTGATTGAAACTCGAAATATTTGTGAAGTAAAAATAGACGCATTTTATAAAGTCGTAATTCTAATGACTAAAGAGGACCCCCTGAGGGTTTCAAGTTTGATAAATAGCTTTATTTATTAGTATGTTAATTTAAATTAAAGAATTAGTTGAGCCGGTAAGCCCTGGGCCCGTACCACGAAACGGTTTTGAGACTCAAACAATCGTACGAGAATGTTGCGTCCTACTCTAACAAACGTGAAATGACGTTGTTAGAGCAGGACGCGGCATTCTCGTCCGATTGTTTGAGTCTCAAAACGGTTTCGTAGTAGGCGAACTAGGCCTACCACGAAATTGTTTTGAGACTCAAATAATCGGACGAGAATGCCGCGTCCTGCTCTAACAACGTCATTTCACGTTTGTTAGAGTAGGACGCGGCATTCTCGTCCGATTTTTTGAGTCTCAAAACTGTATCATGGTACAAGGCCAGGTTGCACGAAGGTTATGGTACCAGAAACATTGTATCAAAATTTAGAGGTTTTTTTGTAGGGAGGTCTCTTTTAAAATATATTTGTTTCATCGTGTACAACAAATTCTGTTACCCAAACTGCCCAACCGATTTTGCTGAAATTTGGTATGGGGATACTTTGAGTCTCGGGAAAGGACATAGGAAACTTTTTATTCCGGAAGAATGTACGGTTCCCGCGCGATATACCAGTTATGGCGCATCGGAGTTGCAGGCATCTAGTATAACAAATCTTTAGCCGCGTACTGACCAAGCGAGCCGCCTCGCCGCGGCAGCCTCGCGCGGAGTTGCTCGGTCGGTCAGTACGTGTTAGTGCGCGGCAAACGTACCGAGGCGCCTTTGAGCATCGACAAAAACCGACAACTTTTGGCTCAGCCGCGGCACGCTCGGGCGAGGCAGCGAGGCTGCTCGCTTGGTCAGTACGCGGCTTATGAAAAAGGGAAAGACAGTCAAGTTATTGAACCTTTTTTTCCCTTCATGTATGTTAGTATAGAACCCTAAAAATAAAACATAATATTATATGTGAAACCAATTCTTTTCCTCGTAAAGCGTCCTGTGATCGCGAATGTTATATTATTAGAAATGGTGTATTGATTTTGTACTACAAATAGGAAATAGGCAGGCTGACCTACCGTACCGTGCGGTCTACGAGTTCACCAAGGACTTTTTTCTTTCTTTTTTACTAAACAAAAGTTTTATCTTTTGCTAATTTGTTAAAAATAACAATGAATATTTTATGTTAAGTTGCATAATATATTTTGTTCCGGGATTTATCGGAAGTTTTTGCTACAAAGTTCAAGGGGCTAGCTACTAGCTTCTCACTTGTCTAGAAATATTATTTTTTGTAAGTGACTTATCTTCACTTCTATGGTAGTCTAACAGACGCGCACAGAGACAATTTATGGATTATGTAATGAACAGTTTGACAAAAAATACATTGGGTTTCAAGGCTCCCACACAAAACTGCGAATTCGCATCGCGTCGCATAGAAATGTAATTTTTAGTGTGACTTTAGTCGTAGATTTTTGCGATACGATGCGTATTCGCAGTTTTGTGTGGGAGCCCTAAATATCAGTCTTCATTACATTACATTTTTCCGAATTCTTTGAGTATGTAGGACTCAAACCAACATTTTTACTCGTCCCATTTTCATGTAATTCATACTTCGACCTTCCAGAGAAAGACCCGTATCCCGTGGAAACCCTGCCGACCTGTACCTACGCGCTGAGCGTGTGCCACAACGAAAAAGCCTGCTCCGTACTGTTCGACCGGTTCAAGAACGCCTGTAAGGTGCGCGACGGAGAGTGCCGTATGGAGGACAGGTGAGAAAGAATGCCACGTTTTTAATTTATTTCATTTTTATATAAATAAATAGACAAAAATAAGGGGATATATCGAAAATAAATATTTTTATTGATATACTAGCTGTCCCAGCAAACGTTGTTTTGCCATATAAAGTATTCGCCCATATTATTTTATTGAAGTGACTTATTAATTATATTGTCACCATGGCAACGTCCATCGCTACACGTCGCACAAACAATGGTCGCCGATAGTCTCGAGTTGTAATAATTTACAATAGTAAATTATTACAACTCGAGACTAACGGCGATAAGTGCATTTGTTGAATAAATAATAATTTATTCAACAAATGCAGTTTTAAAAGATTTATGGCCTGTTTCACCGCATCCTGATAAGGTGCCCGATAGGGTTATTTGACAGATTCTCCATACTCCATCTGTCAAATTAAGTGGTGGATAGCCTTATCAGGAAGCGGTGAAACAGGCCCTTATTGATTTTTAAAGATTTATTGATATTTACCCAGTAGTCGATTCTCAGACCTACTGAATATGTATATAAAATTTGGTAAAAATCAGTAAAGCCGTTTCGGAGGAGTTCGTAGACTAACATTGTGACACGAGAATTTTATATATAAGATTTAAATTCCTGTCTTTAAAACACAAAGCCCGTTTTTGTTTTCACATTCTGCAGTATGTTTTATTTTTTTTTTAATTTCTTTTTTGATTCGACACTCCTCATGGTTTCTCCCAGTTTTTCATATCACCCTACACAATTTCGCCGTTTAACGCTCATCTCAAGGACATGATTTTTTGTTTCCTGCTATCGTGCGTTGTTAATTTTATAAAATGAATAATTACTGTATTTTAAAAAGATAAAACCGACATCAAAATCGTACGTAATTGGGAATCAAAATTACCTATTTTAAACACTACTGAACCGATTTTGATGAACAGTATTCCCGAAGTTAAATAGTACCCAGTACAAAAAAGAACTACTTTAATCGGACTAGTAGTTCCGAAGATGTGCGAACACAAACATAAAAACATACATGAATATGTAGGTCACTTTAGAAATTTGCCACATTTGTTCAGATGCTGATAATATAGAGTAAAACATATCAAAACTAGGTAGTTCTGAAAATAATACATACAATATACAGGTTGAATTGATAACCTTTTTTTGGAGTCGGTTAAAAAACGCGACGTACGTCAGACTTACGATAGATTGCACATCACTAACTGGCGAGGCGGTATCGGGTCGCCAACCGCCTGCTTGTACGGCGGGCCGCAATAGGCCCACTGCCGCACTGAGTTGATTTTTGACACTGGAGGTGAGGTGCGTGGTGGGTCGATAACGACCTGCCATAATTTTTTTATAGGAAAGACCTATAATTTTAAACACAATCTCAAATATATATTTGCCTCTGTCGTACCTTTACAAACACCTGAGATAATCGTTCCGCACCGAGTGAAAGAACATAGTTTTCTTCGTCCGCACCAGCTGAAATGTCGCGGCGGGCCGATTTCGGCCCGCCCCGCAGTGAAGGTGTTAAACTTAATGCGCGGTGACTACCTTGCATTTAAATTGGAAGTATTATAGTTACTAACATACGAAGCTTAGATAACTCGCATAATATCTAAGTTCCGTTCTGCAAGAAACACTTTTAAAAATTGGGCAGTGTTTAAAAATTTAACTTTATATTATACTGCTTAAGAAGATACATGTATGATGTATCATACTAATGATTAGAATGTGTTTCGTAGCATATAGGGTTTTATTTTGAAAATGTGGGCAGAAGGTACACACACAAGTACAGGTGTGCACTGATCCTTAGGATCTATTTAAAACTTTCAGACCTTTCCAATATCAAGTATGCAGTTACGTAGGCTGAGTCATAGGTTCAAGGGCGACCTTTAGGGCGAATCAATGCAGTGAAGGTAAACTATTTAAGTAAATAGGCGTGTCTGGTTATAGCGCGCCATTATCGAAATAAAAATGTAATAAAAAAGAATATAAAAACTAGGAGCGCGTCTTTATTTATTACATCAACGTGCTCTCACAGACTTTTAATGATTTCAGATGATTTGATTGTAGATTTTGACATAATATAAGCTCCATAACATATTTTCGGTCGAGCTCTTAATTTCTATCGAGATCTTCATTCCTGCAGCAGTACTTAACATATTTATTTTATGTGGAGCTCCATGACGTATTTTCTGTCGAGCTCCATAACGTATTTGCGGTCGTGCTCTTCATTCCTGCAGTTCTTAACATATCTTCTGTCGAGCTCCATAACGTATTTTCTGTCGAGCTCTTCATTCCTGCTGACCTTAACGTATTTTCTGTCGAGCTCCATAACGTATTTTCTGTCGAGCTCTTCATTCCTGCTGACCTTAACGTATTTTCTGTCGAGCTCCATAACGTATTTTCTGTCGAGCTCTTCATTCCTGCTGACCTTAACGTATTTTCTGTCGAGCTCCATAACGTATTTTCTGTCGAGCTCTTCATTCCTGCTGACCTTAACGTATTTTCTGTCGAGCTCCATAACGTATTTTCTGTCGAGCTCTTCATTCCTGCTGACCTTAACGTATTTTCTGTCGAGCTCCATAACGTATTTTCTGTCGAGCTCTTCATTCCTGCTGACCTTAACGTATTTTCTGTCGAGCTCCATAACGTATTTTCTGTCGAGCTCTTCATTCCTGCTGACCTTAACGTATTTTCTGTCGAGCTCCATAACGTATTTTCTGTCGAGCTCTTCATTCCTGCTGACCTTAACGTATTTTCTGTCGAGCTCTTTATTCCTGCAGTACATTTTGACACTGGCTCAAAATATTTTCTGTCAAACTCTTCATTGAGTTGAAAAATCATAAATGTCTGGCCATCAGCGGCATAAAAAATGTATACTAATTAGTATTGAAATACAACATAATAGAATCTAGATGCTACTAGTAGAGGGCAATTGTGTGGGTGTGGGACTAGCTAGAGGCAACTCTTGTCTTAATTTGGCACAAAATTATTTTTATATTTCTGAGACACAGAGTTTAAACTGCAATTTTAAAATATATAAACTGATAAACACCTTAAATGTTCAATGCAATATGATAAATTTATTTTCAACAGATTCACAATTTTAATGCTTTTAATTTTAATTATTGGATATTTACCGGCCGAATTTTATGTCACTGGCGGTCAGTATGTCGGATTGCTGTTTCATTTAAGCTTTTGTTTGTGAAAAGCCGAAAGATGTAGGTTAATATGACGGCTCTGTGGAGATTTAACAAAAATGTATATTTCTAGGGTTGTTAATTTTTGGTACCTTCACTTACTTCCATAGGGGAGAACAAGCCGATGAAACCTTGATAGGTTTATAGGATAAAATATCATACTATTATACATATTACATAGTATTGCTATATTTGAGAAGTATAATATATTATTATAATACTAGATGATGCCCGTAACTCCGTTGCGCAAAAACTCATTTATTGCGCGGGGACCGTATATTTTTTCGGAACAAAAAGTATCATATGTCCTTTTCCGGGACTCAAAGTATCTCCATGCCAAATTTCAGCAAAATCGGTTCAGCGGTTTGGGCGTGAAGAGGGTTACCTCTTCACGCCCAAACCGCTGAAGTTAAGTGTCTGTTAAGACAGACATACTTTCGCATTTATAATATTAGTATGGAAGTATTAGTATGGATATACGATAAATCATCTTCATACTAGGTCACTAAAGCGCAATACACACTGAGCCCGCCGGGCCGCCGACAAAGCCCGGCGACACAACCCGGCGGCCTGTATGAAAATAATGATGTCGGCAACATGCGCCCGCGCGTGTTACCCGCCGACATGTTGGCGGCTTGGGTACGCCTGCGCTCAGTCGCCCGGCGACACAACCTATAGACACGCGGCAATCACTGACCAATCACTGACTGCCAAATAAATTTCTCATCTCAAGCCGCCGACATGCCGTCGACCAAATTTTCCGACTTGTATTATGTGAAGCCGCCAACAAGACCGCCGACATAATAATATGTCGGCAGCCCGGCGGGCTCAGTGTGTATTGCGCTTAAAATAGGGTTAAGCTTAAGTTAGGGGTAACTAAAGTAGGAAATCAACGCAATATCACGTCGCACGTATGTAAAACTTATCTCTGTGCTGACTGCTGAGTTTGATTTCAATGATATGGCTGAGTTTTTCAATTCTATGTTATTTAAATTAAATTACGTACATCTATCAAGTATTCTGTTAAATCCTAAAAATGCCTTGCAAATCTTTTCGGTTGTCGGTTTTAACTCGACAACCCTAGCTCCATAGAACTAAAATACTGTGCTAATGGATATTTGAATAATGAATACTCGAAATGTTGAGCAGAACCCGGTTATTTTAACCCGAGTCCGTGACATTTAATAGATCTCTCTCCTGTTTTATTCCACCCGAAAATAGTGGAGATACTACATAATACATTATTCATGCTATTAAAGTTATAGGGCTTAAAGGTATTTAATCCTTCGATCGCCGATTCTTGAAATTTTTTGCTATCGCGGCCCACTTGGGCCTTACGGGGATTGATAGGTTAAAGGAATTTTCATAGGTACCATCTAAGATTCATAGGCAGTTGACGCGGTCCTTCGACATTTGGTCGGGTTATGTCAATTCAGTGTTAGTTGTGAATTGTGATCTGTCGGCTGGGTTTGACATACCGCGACCAAATTACGTAGGTCCACAATCTGCCTATGAACCAACTTGTCTGATAGTACAAAAATGTTAACGTAATCTTTAATTTTTAACCTTCAAGTTGTAGGTATAATAATGTTCGTCTGAATGTAAGTTTTTGGAATTCATCCTATGGTTTACGTTTAGAACAACATTTTAATAGCAGAGCAAAAAACCGTGATCATTTATAACCACCATTAGAATCCTATCACAAATCTCAAGTTCACGACGTAAAAGACGGTTTATCTTGTTTTCATCACAGTATTTTTGAGTAGACTAAAGGGTACCTCCATGCTAAGCTATGACAGCCATGATTTTATAGCAAGCACCATCAAGGAAACTCCTAGGCAGTTGACTTGGTTGAATGATTTGGTCGGCTTTGAATGTCAATTCAATGTTAGCGGTGATCGGTCTGATGGGTTTGACATAACGCGACCAAATTACTTGGGTCCGCCATCTGCCTTGGAATCAACTTCTCTGATAGTACAATTGGCAGTGATGATGGGCAATCATAGATGAATATGGCACTCTAAGCGTGCACCGCACGCACCGCAGTCGCCGCATTTCGAATTCTTCATATAAAGAATGTAGAAGTTGCGAAGACTGCGGCGCGGGTAGGTATGCGAGCTTGCCTATAACTTCATATAAAGAATTCGAAATGCAGCGACTGCGGTGCGTGCGGTGCGGCTAAATCTGCGTTCACCTATAACATGTACTAATTGTCCAACATGATCGAACGTAGAGAGTCCACTTTATATCAAAACGTAACTCTATAATTAACTAAACACTAGAATAACAAACAAACAGTTCCACTTGTGCTGTAATATTATACCATTCAACTAAACTATCAAACTAAACTAAAACTGGTTGTTGGATCACTGTCAAAAACTTCTACGTGTTTATGAAGTGGAGGACTAGGATTACATGAAATGATTTAGCGTTCTGAAAGTCATTTTTGATATAGTGTGAACTGTCCTTTGTTTATATTGATACCTTCTAAAGTGGTTGTAACATATAAACATAGTCAAAGTAAAATTGTTGCACAACTTTCTTGTATCTGAAAAATGCTTGAGTGAGACACAACCATAGACATACTTTTTCGCTGTGTCAGCCATATCGAAAAAAGCATTTGAACGGCGGAATTATTGAGAATGCCAATTTTTGAAGACCTTTGAAAACGGAATGCATTTATATATTGACCCTTTACCCCCAGGGAGTCCTGTCGCGAGGCCTGGGCCGGGCTGCGCCTGTCCCCGCTGTTCGGCTGCATCTGCCCCAACACGCACATGAAGAAACGCTGTGA
Organism: Polyommatus icarus; assembly: GCA_937595015.1. Lineage (NCBI taxonomy): Eukaryota > Metazoa > Arthropoda > Insecta > Lepidoptera > Lycaenidae > Polyommatus > Polyommatus icarus. Next base: position 5,942,958 of record OW569341.1, on the reverse strand, counting down.
CCGCATCTTCGCCGTCGTCAACCATAACCCCTGCGTCGGTAAGTGCAGCACATGACGCCATGTCGCGGCGAGTTTCGAGTGAGATGTTCTAAATTTAAAAAGTGACAGTGGACAGTTTTACTTTTTTTATATTTCCGGTTTCAAGCAGTGACTGGCAGATTGGGGTTTTTTTTTTTTTGAGACAAAAATATCCGCGATTGATTTTTTAATTTCGAATTTATTGGTCGAATAAAAGCAATCGTTTTATCGTAAAAATCGTTGAATTTGAAAATTATAGTAACTTCGTTAGAAGTTATCGAATATATCACTTCGGTCTGACCAACTCAATAATCTCGAATAACGCTCGGGCGATACATCGCATCCAATAACGTCGTATTCAATATATGTACGAAAGTTTGATTCATTCTTGTAATCTCTACGAAGCTGTTATTGTTTGAGTTGCTAGGGGTGGCGATGCAAAAAAATAAATAAAAAATATGCGTGGCACTCGGGAACTGGCACGGTAAAACTATTGCATAGCATTTTTTATGAACCTATGCAATTATAATTCGCATACACAGTAAACTCCAATATTAACTTAACTTTAGCTTAGGAGCCTATTAACCTTATTTCCGTGGTGCTACCCCTTAAGTTCTTTGACGTTCGGTCATTGCAACTTGTGTGCCCCGCTTTTATGGGGAGGGAAATTGGAATTCTTCCTACTCCTCCTATTTTCTTCTGATTAATTTCGTTGCGGGTCCCAAGATAGTTTTAGCATATCCCTCGGGCTCTCTGAGATCATATCAAAGAGTTTTCGTGGTTGGATACCGCTGTCGATCCTGGCGACACAAGAGATACAGTGTGTGGTGGGCCAGCGCCTGATTAAAAAAAATGTAATTCGCATACATCTAGTTGCACGTACAAAAACACCTTGCAGAAGTCTGCCGAACTGAAACGACGTAAGACGATGCACGGTGGCACGAAAACGGCGGTGGGGTGTGTTATTTTTTTTCGTTACGGAATTTCTCGATTCGGTCGCCGCGCTTAAAGACCGCGACAAGAGCTATGCAATAGCTTAAAAACTTAAGAAACCTATGACAACCGAGAATCTAATTATTTATATGCGTTATTTATTGATTATGTACTTGAGATCAGAAAATGTCTCATTGGTACACGCCTCCACCCGGGATCGAACCTGCACCCTCTGCGAGTGCGAACCAAAGGTCTACCCAATAGGCCACAGACGCTCTTACGGTGAAGGAAAACATCGTGAGGAAACCCGCACATGGTTGGTCCCAGACCTATTGACTAGTTCTTTCCTCTGGACTAGGCCGACTATGTTGCGAGAATGCCGTATGCGCTTGGGCAACCATACAGGCATTTAAAAATCTTGTCCCAGGCACTACAGTATTTGAAGAGTGGTTACTTCGCTCTGAAAATGCTGTATAAATCATCCACAATGGATGCAAAGGCCTAGTTTTTATTTATTGATCTATATATATATATATATATATATATATATATATATATAAGTGGTTCGATCATGTTGGACAATTAGTACATGTTATAGGTGAACGCAAATTTGGCCGCACCGCACGCACCGCAGTCGCCGCATTTCGAATTCTTTATATGAAGTTATAGGCAAGCTCGCATACCTACCCGCGCCGTAGTCTTTGCAACTTCTACATTCTTTATATTATGAAGAATTCGAAATGCGGCGACTGCGGTGCGTGCGGTGCGGCCAAATCTGCCTTCACCTTATATGAACGCTTAGAGTGCCATATTCATCTATGATTGCCCATCATCACTGTCAATTGTACTATCAGAGAAGTTGATTCCAAGGCAGATGGCGGACCCAAGTAATTTGGTCGCGTTATGTCAAACCCATCAGACCATACAGGCATTTAAAAATCTTGTCCCAGGCACTACAGTATTTGAAGAGTGGTTACTTCGCTCTGAAAATGCTGTATAAATCATCCACAATGGATGCAAAGGCCTAGTTTTTATTTATTGATATATATATATATATATATATATATATCCACTTCAAGGATCACCATGTCAGTCAGTCACCTTTGAGTTTTATATATATACATATATATATATATATATATGTATATATATAAAACTCAAAGGTGACTGACTGACATGGTGATCTATCAACGCACAGCCCAAACCACTGGACGGATCGGGCTGAAATGGCATGCAGGTAGATGTTATGACGTAGGCATCCGCTAAGAAAGGATTTTGATAAATTCCAATCCCCAAGAGGTTAAAATAGGGGATGAAAGTTTGTACTTGTATAAAAATATTTTTAGTGCGAGCGAAGCTGCGGGCAAAAGCTCGTCTTTTATAAACAAGATACACTTGCGGCACTGCAATACAATCACACTACAATTTGTTGTTATAGCGGCAACAAAAATTCTCAACCTGTGAAACAGAGGTATTATATTTATAGCGGTTCTTGAGACAGACAGAAGGACAGACATCGAAATCTTAGTAATTGTAGTCCCGCGGCCCGCCCCAGTATCATGTATCCTGCGAGAGCAATGCGATAACAATTATTGCGCGATAATTGCTCCAAAATCGTAATTTCGTATCACGTTACACGTATCAGCCAAAACAATACGATTGCAATCGATCGCTATACATGACACCATTGTTTTTATACCCAGCAATTATTGCCAGTGGATTGTTGATCGCTATTTTTACGTGATAGCCCTGCCGTTTTTATCCTTTGGGTACGGAACTCCAAAAACCAGCCATTATCTAGCCGCGCTGAATGTTCCGAGTACAGATATTGAGGGTATGACGTATGGGCGCATACAGCCGTTCAACGTCGCTAAAACCGATTAATGGAACTTCAATTCGGTTATGTCCCAGCTTTATTCACCGGCAATCGAATCCTGATGAATGATTGAACGGTTATCTAGTATTTTGTACTATTGAAATGAATTTCTATCACATATTTAATCTATGAACCTATACTATTTATAAAAAAAAACTAGATGACGCCCGCAAGTCCGTCGCGCCAAAAGTCGTTTAACGCGCGGGAACCGGAAAATTAGGGATAAAATGTATCCTACCTTTCCCGGGACTCAAGGTATCTCCATACCAAATTTCAGCAAAATCGGTTCAGCGATTTGGGCGTGAAGAGGTAACAGACATACAGACAGACACACTTTCGCGCTTATAATATTAAGTAGTGATGAGACATAAACAAACAAGCAAGCTTTTCTTTGTGAATATGTTTCTTTGTGTCGCAAAGCCACCGAAACTACTTAGCCGATTTTGATGATTGACATATTATACATAAAGCAGCATAAAGAAATACATAGGATACTATTTATCGCGGAAAACGTACAATTTAGATACTCTAGATTCTATGGTACTGTTTTAACCATGAACGTAGAAAAAAAGGCGGACGGAGTCTTGTCATATACAAAACTGTGTCTTCACTTTTCTTCTGAGTCGGCCACGCACACGTTCTGACGCCTGTCAAATGGTATGGATTAGCGCAAGAATGTGTGCGTGCGGACCGTGTACACTGTACATACAGCCAGCTGGCCGACTCTGAACGACACAGTTTTGTGTATGGTGGGACTCCGCGCCGTCCGCCTTTTTTTATACGTCCATGGTTTTAACGCGAACGTTGCCACGTTTAAATTCGCACTTTAAAAAAAACGCATTTCAAGCTAAGCAATATTTTTTGGTGATAAAAATAGATGGAATCTAAAGAACTATTTTTTTGGTGATAAAAATAGATGGAATCTAAAGAACCATGTAAACTGTTTTAAAGTTTCATTTTCCCTACACAACTACAAAAGAATATTGAGTTACTTTATAGATATTTTAATAAAAATTTCCCTTAAAAGAATCATACTTAATACATAATTTTTACTAAGTTTCATTTTTCCTACACAACAACAATAATATTAAGTTGCTTTATAATTCTTTCAATAAAAATCGCCTGTGAAGAAATCATTTGCGCCAAACACACTTATGTTTATTGCATTTTCTATTAATAAATTATTTTTTAAGATGTCGTCGCATGTTGCCGCCACATAGTAGGATGTATGGCCAATTAAAATGTTCGGTGTAGCGTGACTGGGCGACATTTTTCTTCGGCGACATGTTGCCAGCACGCTGCCAGCACAGTGTTCAAACCGGCTAAGTGGACTTAACGATTTTTCAATAATTATAGCGCTTTAACAGTATTTTATTATTGTAATAATAACTGTTTTAGGTGCAGTGGTAAAATTGTGTTTTACAATTTGTTTAGAATAATCCATACTCCGAAACTAATATTATTAGTGTGAAGGTGTGTCTGTCTATTATCTTTTCACGCCCGATTTTGCTGAAATTTTGAATGGAGATACTTTGAGTCCCAGGAAAGGATATATAAGATACTTATTATCCCGGAAAATGATAAGTTTGTGAGGTACGTTTGGAATAAGGTATGTGAAGGCTGACAGTATTAATCCATAAGGGTTTAAAAACATAGCATATATTTTTATTTACTCGCAAAATTTAACTAGATTATAAAAAAAATTATTCAGAAATATAATTATTTTGCAAGTTCGAGATAGACGGTTGAAAGCCTTCTCGGCAAATCTTATTATGTTTATTAACATAAATCTTATATTTCTCTTCTTCATTAGTAATAATTTTTGCAACAATTTAGTAGAAATTACAATATTTCACTTTATTTTTTAAACATAATTTTAACTAACATAATCAAAAACAACTTTTAAAAAACACACGGTGCGTCCACATTAATTGTACCATTTGCACGATCAGATCTCCGTCGCGATCATCGCGCCGTATCAAGTATGCGTATCATAGTGTGGACGCCTATTAGATCATTCTGCCGATCATGCGCGTATTTGATACGACGCGTATCAGATACGCGGTTAATAGCGATCGGGGCGTATCATGATACGCTTCTATGATACGCGACGGAGATCTGATCCCGCAAGTGATACAAACGTGGACGAGCCTTTACTCGTTAAAGTAATGTAACATAACATGACATAAGTTCGTAAATTTTTGTATTGCATTTTTGTATTGCACATTTTGTATTGCAAAGCAGTAGATATTTTTTATATATTCTTTTGATAAATAATGAAGGAGTAAAGTCGTTTCATTCAACGATTTGGAGGTGATTTGGTTTTTTATTTCTTTAATATGTGATACTGATAGAAAAAATATGGCAAAACCAAATTACGTATCATATCATGTAGATTACTAATTATTATTTTCAGATATAATTTCTCTGTCAATTCCGATGAAAAGTTGTTTCATCTGCACGCTTTTTTCGAAAGAGCAGCCTTAAGTGCCAACCCTATAGGCCCAAGAGTGTTTTAATCCCAGCGGCCCCGAGTTCGACCGACGTCAACTTTTCGTCTTCACTAAGCCCTTTAATTCTATAAATCGAACGTTATCAGATTTATTATATCATCTATCTCCCTCGCACACCTGCGGTCTCCCTCCCCCCTCGTATATAAAGTAAACACAAGAAATTACCTACTTATAAAGTTTGTAAGAGTCTGAAGTTCTGGCGTATATAAATTGCTGAATTATTATACGTAGAAATAATATTTTAAGTACTTTTAGAGGAGAACGAGTAAGTAATAATTTGATATTCTTTAAAAAAAGTTCTTAAGGCATTTACTGCTTTCTGATTAATAATAATGAAAAGGAAAAAACTTTTTGCTTTTATGATATTTCCTGAATAGTCAGCTAATAAATTGATCATTCAAGAAATATCGTTTCATGGAATTTAAGGATAACTCTACATTGCAACGTGATGCTTCTACAGCTCGACAAGGCTTTAAATGAACGTGACGTAAAAAGGAACTAACGCTGGCAGCGTCATCATACAAAAACGTCATTTTTAACAGTTTTTGACAGTTCTCCCTTACGAGCAGCGTTATGACTGCCCACATCTACGAATAATAAAACCTAAGGAAACGTAACTGCCATACTAATACAGTTTTAAATTTGGTTCCATTCGAACTGTCATGTAACGTCAGCCTTTATACCGCTCAAGGTCACCAAATGTATGAAAAGTGAACCTAAGGTGCACTTTTTTGACAAGTATTTTGGAGCATGTTTTTTGACGGAGTTACTCTTCCTTAGTTTTTATTATTCGTAGGCCCACATTCATTTAAAGCCTTGTCGAGCTGTATCATGTATGTGAAGCGATGCATATTCGTGTGTCCTAAATCCGCTACGCCGTGCTACGCCGTGCTACGAGATACGTAGCACGGCGTAGTGTAGCTACGTCGTAGGCCCAAGTTTCGAGTTTACAACAGTAATTATATATTTTTTATAGTTTTTATTAACTACTAGATATCCCAATGAACTTTGTGTCACTTACAAAGCTTCCCTGGACTTCCACAATCATTTTAAGACTAAAATTTGCCAAAACTAACACAATTGAAAATCCATTTTTATATATACTATACTAGATGACGCCCGCAACTCCGTTGCGCCAAAACTCGTTTATCGCGCGGGAACCGTACATTTTCCTGGGATAAAAAGTATCCTATGTCCTTTCTCGGGACTCAAAGTATCTCCATACCAAATTTCAGCAAAATCGGTTCAGCTGTTTTGGCGTAAAGAGGTAACAGACAGACAGACAGACAGACACACTTTCGCATTTTGGGAGCTGTGTCACAGTTATAACTAGTACAGCTCCCAACGCTTACTACTGAATTTGTACTGAAATTAACTGAACAGTGATAAGCTGTTGAATGTTACATATTATTATGATTTGAAATAAATAAATAAAAAAAAAATTATAATATTAGTATGGAAAGACTTGCTATTAACTACTTTGTTTTGATACAAGTATTTATATCGATAATTATTAAAAATATAAATGCGGAAGTGTCCGTCTCTCTGTCTGTTTGTCTGTTACCACTTCACACCAAAGCCACTGAACTGATTTTGCTGAAATTTTGTAGGGAGATACTTTATAGTTCCGATTAAGTACATAAGATACTTATTATTCTGATATGTACATTTTATCGTTATCGAGTTATTAGCGTTACTAACACAATTGAAAATCCATTTTTATATATACTATACTAGATGATGCCCGCAACTCCGTTGCGCCAAAACTCGTTTATAATAATAATAATAATAATATCTATGGACGCCTCACGCCACGTCAGTCTGGCCCTGTGCTAAGTACCCGAAGGACTTGTGTTACAGGTACCAGACAACGGAAATATATTTAATACTTTTATACTATACATATATTTAAGATTTTTATTATATCATATACATATTTAATACACATCCAGACCCGGGAACATTGAAAACTTTTTGTTCCGTCGGCGGGATTCGAACCCGCGACCCCAGGCTTGAGCTACCAACGCGCTCACCACTGAGCCACAGAGGTCGTCATCGTCGTTTATCGCGCGGGAACCGTACATTTTCCCGGGATAAAAAGTATCCTATGTCCTTTCCCGGGACTCAAAGTATCTCCATGCCAAATTTCAGCAAAATCGGTTCAGCGGTTTGGGTGTAAAGAAGTAACAGACAGACAGACAGACAGACAAACAGACAGACAGACACACTTTCGCATTTATAATATTAGTATGGATAGACTTGCTTATTAACTACTTTGTTTTGATACAAGTATTTATATCGATAATTATTAAAAATATAAATGCGGAAGTGTCCGTCTCTCTGTCTGTTTGTCTGTTACCACTTCACGCCCAAGCCACTGAACTGATTTTGCTGAAATTTTGTAGGGAGATACTTTATAGTTCCGACTAAGGACTAAAGAAGGACTAAGGAAGATACTTATTATTCTGGTAAAATGTACAATTCCCACGCGGTACACGAACTTTGGCGCAACGGAGCTGTGGGCATTTAAAAGTAAAATAAAATTCTAATAACGAATTTTTGTCAATATACCTGAATTATTTTTATGAAAATCAAAATCGCCAGCCCTACTAAATATTCTAACATCCTTAGAATTATGTATAAACCGAATCTTTGAAGCGTAAAATCAAACGGTCGCGCGAAGTTTTGTCGTTTGAATTACACGTAAATTACACAAATTAAGAGCGAAATCCTAACTTCTGGAATTATTTAGTTTGTCAATTGTTTCGTCTTTACCAGACCAATAAAGCTACGGTGAAAGGTTTCAGTAAAATTCATCATCATCTGCAGTACTACTTAGTAAAGGGATAAGGCTAACATGGTAGGTAGAGTTCATGAGGTGTTTCAGGCGTCAGCGGTCACTGAGCCCATAAAAAAACTAGAAGTATTGTATCTTTAAAAACAACTTTATGTATATATTCACAAAGATAACGTCTTGTGGCGTTCTCTACCAACCCTGGTGATCTCACATAGTGTGATGATCTCGTGAAGAGTTTACTATAGAAATGACCCTATGAAGTATGATCTAGAGTACAGAGAAGGTAGTCTATTGTACTAGACGCAATGCTACGTCTATTCTAATAGGCGCATTCCTAGCCTTCCCATTTTGAGTATAGCATTGTGGTAAATAGTCTAGACTATAGTATATTAAATATGTCTGTGACTTGTTCACACCTAAACCGCTTAAAGCCTTAACCGATTTTGATGAAAATTTATACCTATGTAAGTTGAAACTCATAGTAAGGAGAGAGGATAGTTTTTATCACTGCAAAACTACCAAAGTACCAACGTAAAGCGTATTTTCGTGACAAAATTGCAGGACAGTCTAAACTAAACCCCTTAGCTGAATATAGAACCTCTTTTTTGGTAGTCGGTTAGTAACACAATTGTAATAATAACCTCAAACGAAAAATAAACACGAAAAACAAGAACCGAAAACAAATCAGCGCGAATCTAATTTCAACACGGAATCTACAAATCTGTTTTTGGAACGGAATAATCCGGCAGCGGATGAGGTGTTTGCCCGAGATATTATAGCTTATATAGCATATGGCCACATATAGCACATACAGAAATAACCTTTGTTGTCTAGTCTGAAAACTGGAATTCTGAATATCGGTGTTAGAGTATGGGAGTATTTTGTCTAATATCCTTTCTCAAGTTCTACAGTGTGTACTGTATATTTTATGGTATTGCGACTGTCTTTGGCTAAGTATTGTATTATTTTTGTCTAATATCTCTTTTAAATTTTAAAATTATGAAGTGCCGTTTCATGTAATTGTTTTTCTGTGATGACAATATAATATTACTAGCGACCCGCCCCGGCGTCGCACGGGTATAAAATATATAGCCACTCAAAAAATTATGCCTATAAACATCCTCAATAAATGGGCTATCTAACACTGAAATAATTTTTCAAATCGGACCAGTAGTTCCTGAGATTAGCGCATTCAAGTTGGTACTTTCAAATAATTTTCCCCGTTTTTTCCACATTTTCCTCTATTTCTTCGCTCCTATTAGTCTAAGCGTAATAAAATATAGCCTATAACCTTCCTCGATAAATGGGCTATCTAACACTGAAAGAATAATTAAAATCCGTTGCGTAGTTTTAAAGATTGAAGGGAACAAAGGGACATGAGGGAAAAAATAGCGACTTTGTTTTATGATAAGTATAGATGTTGAACTTAAAATTTCATAATAGCAATAAGCAATGAAATTATATACGTATTCAATCAGTGTAGGCATTGTAATACCCCCATTTCGGGGTTGACTTGAGGCCATTATGAAATTTTATATGCCTACTAGCTGTCCCGGCAAACGTTGTTTTGCCATATAAATAATTTTTGGTACGAGTATGAAAAATAGATATTGTCGATTCTCAGACCTACTCAATATGCTCACAAAATTTCATGAGAATCGGTCAAGCCGTTTCGGAGGAGTACGGGAACGAATATTGTGACACGAGAATTTTATATATAAGATAATAATAGGCATATAATTTATAAAATTACTAGATGACCCAGTGATCTTTGTGTCACGTCTCTCCATATTAACCTTCCCTGGACTTCCACGAACATTTCAAGAGTAAATATTAGCGAAATAATAGTTCCTTATTAGTCAGATTAACAAAATTGATTCATTTTTTATTTTCAATTTATAGCTTAAAGATTTTATTTAGTTTTAAAAACATTCATGCAATAACATAAATGTTATACATAATGGTAAACGGTATAATACTACTATCCAACAATGCCTTTTACTAAATTGTACAAGATACCTGTCTTCAACTGCCACGAACAAACTTATAAACTTAGGACTTGGAAAATCTCTGGTATTGTTCGACCAAGCTGCACTTGTTCTTACTAATATATAGCACATTATGTACAAGATAACACGCAAAACTTATGGTGTTTAATTTGCCGCAACATATTTTAAATGTTAAAAAAAGATTTTGGGAACCTGATAATAAGCAACGTAAGATTTTTTAAGCAGCTAAATAGTTTTTAAGCTATTGCATAGCTTTTATTTCGGGCTTTGAGTGCGGCGACCGAATCAAGAAATGGTAACGAAAATAAATCTAACACCCCCCACTCCGACCGGCACAGCCGCGGTGAGGCGTTGAAAGCCGTGCATCATCTAACGTAACGAACGATAATTTTACAATTAGAAATATCTATCCTCTTTCTTCAGACAAGTCTGGATAGTTTCATTTCACCATAAGAGAAAGTCGGATTATGGCTAATTTAGTCTCATTTAAGCTTTAACTTTACTTGAACTTCACACAACCCGACAAAATAACGTTGCGTATTCCGTCGTAAAAGACCGGTAACGCAATTGCATCTCTTCTGAATTCTGATGTTGCCAGTCTCCATGGGGGACGTTAGTTGCTTTCCATCAAGTGACCCATTTGCTCGTTTGCCCCCTTATTAAAAAAACCCACCATCTGCCTATTAATCTATTTTTCTGATTATTCTTTTTAGGAGTTATGTCAGCGCTCACTGAGATCGTCAAAAAATAAGGATTAAAAACACTTTGGCTCACCTACTTAGGGGAGATTGGTGTTATATTATGTAGAGCTCTAATCTGGATGCTGACTCATGTTTCCATTTAAATGTCACCTCTGATAGGATCACGAGAATTTTTTTATCTTCGCGCTCAAGGAATTACGTTATTAAAAACATTTCACGTGTAAAAAAGCGTAGATTTGTCTTATTATGTTAGCAATGATGGTTGAAATGAAAAAATGTACGCATACGTGCTTTAAATAAATAGAATTATTATTTTTGTATAAAAACGTCATAATTAATGCTACTAGTTACTACTAAACGAACCGGTGAACTTCGTATCAGTTTCCTCCCAATATAAACATTTCCTGGACTTCCACAGACATTTCAAGACTAAAATTCAGCCGGTTTCGAGTTTTAGCGAGATATACAAATTTTAATATTATCGATTTCTATTTCAAATATTATAGATTACAATTTACAGCATATATATTATAATATAATACATATTATACAGAAGACGTATAAAAAACATTATTTCACAAACAAAAATATTATCTGAACAAAAATATAAGTTTGACTAAGTAAACAGCTAAAATCAATACGCTTTTTTTTGTCGAGACGTTAGAACTTAATGATGATAATGTCACTGTCATCCATACTGATAAAATGTGAAAGTCTGTCTGTCTGTTGCCTCTTAACGCCCAAACCGCTTAACCGATTTTGCTGAAATTCGGCATGAAGATACTTTGAACCCCGAGAAAGGGCATAGAATAGTTTTTATCCCAGAATATTGACGACGCGATAAACGAATGATGACGCAACGGAGTTGCTGTAGTCATGTATAGTCAAACGTTATAATTTAACCCGTGGTCAGTGGTCACTGATTAGTTAAAACTACCGTGTACACATTTAAAATGCAGTTATAACTTTTTAATGAGTTCAACAAAAATAGTGGTCCAACTTTAACCAGCGCAACCAGGTAACTCTCGAAATGCATTCGTAACACAAAAGTTTAAAGTTCATTTTCGTCTGGTTCAATTAAAACTCACTTTGTAGAATAATTTATGCGCTTTGCAAAGCTTTATATAATGGATGTAATTATAGATTTATAATTGGTAATGTCTTGTTACATCTAATCGAGATTAAATGCGATTAAGTTAATAGGTATTTACACAGCGTTTAACTCAATGTTTGCTTTATGTCTGTGGTTACAATAGTAACGTTTAGTCTAATGCGGTTATAGATTTACTGATACGTATGTCATATTAAGTAATAAACTAAATAAAAAAAACTGACCTAATATTATGTTGAGTGGGTTGTTTTAAATATTTGCCGCGAGCGACCGCTGCCGACAAATTTTCAAATAAAAGTACATTTTACGACATAGGTTTCATTTTACTCTACGCCAGTATTTTAACGATGCGATTTTATATCCTAGTATAAAAAAACGCTACCTCCTAAACAAGGCCTTTGCAGCCGTTGTGGATTAATACGTACAGTATTTTCAGAGCAAAGTAACCACTCTTCTGATACTGTAGTGCCTGGGACAAGGTTTTAAATTTCCGTATGGTTGCCCAAGCACATACGACATTCTAACGACACGGTCGGCCTAGTTCAAAGGAATGAGCAGGTCAATACGTCTGGGACGAACCATGAGCGGGTTTCCTCACGATGTTTTCCTTCACCGTACGAGCGTCCGTATTAGGGTATCTGAAAATGTCTCATTGGTACACGCCCGCACCCGGGACCGAACCTGAAATCGGACGAGAATGCTGCGTCCTACTCTAACAAACGTGAAATGACGTTGTTAGAGCAGGACGCAGCATTTTCGTCCGATTATTTGAGTCTCAAAACAGTTTCGCAGTAGGCCTACAGTAGGCCTACTACGAAACTGTTTTGAGACTCAAATAATCGGACGAAAATGCTGCGTCCTGCTCTAACAACGTCATTTCACGTTTGTTAGAGTAGGACGCAGCATTCTCGTCCGATTATTTGAGTCTCAAAACAGTTTCGTAGTAGGCCTACTGCTTCCTTTCGAGAGCGAACTTGTCTGTGAGAGTCTAGCTACTAGCTAGACCATGGACCTCCTAATTTTTTTCTACTCCTATATAAATAATAACTCCCACACTGATTTCGGTGACGGTGGCCGGCTTCATTGAAACCAGGTCAGTTACGCAGGAGTAATTTAATAATGCCCAAGTGTGTGCGCTATCAAGAGCGCTCTCTATTCCTTTTACTCTTATAACTCAGTGGGACAGGCGACCGACACAACTGGTGAGAGATCAGGCGCAGGACCGACTTATTACATGCCCATCTGATCCATGGATCATCTTACTTGTCAGACAATCAGGTGAGCCTGCATTATCCTAACCAAACTTGGAAATAACATGTTTCCGACGCGGGAATTGAACCCACGACCTCCGAGTCAAGAGTCACGTTCTAAACGACTGGACCACGGAGGTGTTCTATAAATATCCAACCCACAAAAAATTTCATAGAACCAAACTAAGACAGTATGAAATCCTACAACAATATACCTTTGAATCAACAATCAATGCGGAATGATGTTAGTGCGTCCTTTGTCCCAGCTTACACTTCAATTACTACCGAATATTCCGGACGGATCCGATTGTAAATTGTTGTGATGAAAACTCCACCTGGACTTGGGATTCGAAGGCTTAGGATCGTATTGAATGGGATGGAAATGAAACTCGTGCGTTTCAGTTCATTTCTGAATATACACAAAGCTTTGAATTTGCTTAAAGCAAATCTATATTTATATTATAAAGCTGAATAGTTTGTTTATTTGTTTGTTTTATGTGTTTTTTTTTTGTTGAATAGTCCATTTATCTAGGAAGGCATTATCGACTATATTATTATTTTTGAATTTTGATCAAAATGTGAATCTAAATTTCAAGAAAAATAATTAAGAAAAATATTTGACAGTAAAGTACTGCGCTCGCACGAAAATCCCTTTATACAACGGCACATTTTGCAGCAACAAAAGTTTCCAAAGGAGGTTTATATTTTACAAGAATATTCGATTTTACGCGATCTTCGAATTCCACGCGAGCGAAGCCGCGGGAAAAAGCTAGTATTTTATAAAAGGGAGAGAAATTAGATCCTAGTTATGAACTTTTATTTGGTCAGGTTTTTTAATCTTGGAACTGTTTTATTCCACGTCTTTAAAAAAGTTATTATGTTGAAGTTTAAGAATAATAAGGTCAAGTTTGTACTTCTCAAGGAACAGAAAAGCTAACTTAATTTCACAAGTTTTAATGTTTAACGGCCTTGAAGAAATTGCTTGGGTTACTTATTTTATTGGGTTTTAATTCTGGGCCACGTTCATTGCTTATAATGAACAGTGCTAGACAATAAAGGCCGGCACGCACCTGCAGCTCTTCTGATGTTGCGAATGTCCATGGGTGACGGTAGTTGCTTTCAATCAGATGGCCCGTTGGCTCGTTTGCCCCCTTAGTATATAAAAAAAAACCTTAAAACCCCTAAAAGTGCACTTTTTGACCCTATTTCAGTTAGAATGTATAACTCCATTACCTATAAGAAATTTTCTCATTGACCGATAACTACTTGTCTACCTCATTTTCACAAATTGAAAGCGACAACAAGCTATAGATCAGTGACCATCATAATATCATACGTTAACGTTACCCTAAAATTAACAAATTGGTGTCATCAACAACCGACATCATATCGAAACTATTGGAACAATATTCGCAATTAATACACGTCTCACAACATCCCAGTAGTTATTGTCCGAGAGGACACGTTTACGTTTAACTGGGTCGCCGTGTGGGAACCGACAACTGGTAAAATTACCTCAGGTAGAGTCCGGTTACGCCAGTCCGGGTTAAATTTAATCGCGTTATCTCTCTCGGTCTTAAAGTGTGTAAAAGAGATAGCGTGATGTTTTGAGAAGTAATCGTTGTAAACCAGTCTGGGGCGACCGGGCCCCACGAGGAAAATATTTGACACGGACGAACGCTTAAAAAATACTCCTATAATACTATATCTGCCAGGACGACAACGAAATTCTATTAAATGTGATGGAAAAATAACGCCGCTTATTACGATCAACGTAATCGGGGGTTGTTTTGACGGGCGGAAAACGATATTAATGTTTGTCGTTTATTATCTCACTCGAAGCTCATAATGTTACGATTAGAATAGCTTTAAGTGTTAATTTAAGTACATTGGTGTAACACATACCGAGTCAACGATATAACTATAAAACAATATGTACCTAGCCCAATATCGTGCCTTGTGGGACACCAAACACCTATTTTGAATGTTTCGACACATCAAAACGATCACAAGAGAACACGTCAACCAAACTAAACAAATACAACAGACACGAACTAAAATGCTTCTAAAGAGTACTAGACTCAATTCGAATAGCGGTCGTCGTTTAGTTCTGTTTCGTAACCTTTTGTTTTCATGTTCCTTTCTTATACGTGCCTATTTTATTTGAACACTTTCTAGATGCATAGGCCTTAGGAGTTAGATCACTACCACACGGGGCTGCGAACCTTTATGTTTCACGACACTCAGCTTCCTAGTACTCCTACCTACACAACAGATGCCCGCAGTTACCTCAACTCTTGGCTTCACACCTTCGGTCTTAGATCGGTACTAACGCACGCTTAGGGGACACGACGTCCACTAAGTGTGTTCTTGCGGCTCGGCACGGGGTTAACACGGCAGCGGCGGCGGGGGGCGGTTGTCCGGCCGCGGTGCTCGCGCTGTTCGTGCCGCGCCGGCCGCCGGCACGGGCGCCGCCGGTCACGCGGTACGCGGCGCCGGACGGCACGATCCTGCTGCTGACGGAGAACGGCACGCGGCTGATGACGCGCGCCGCCGCCGCGAGCCTGCTCCGCGCCGCCCTCCTCGCCCCGCGCCCCCCACGCCCCCGCCACGGTGAGCCGCCGTGTCTGTCGGTGCTGTCGATACTGTCCGCAATGCACGCTTCGCTCTCGCTTCCGTAAGGTAGGAGCGCGGAGATATGCTGCCCTCCCGCGTCCTGCTACAGGACTTCGATAACAGACACAATACAATCCGAAAATCGTAATCGTACGAACCAGACGATCGAACCGGACAGTTCAAGAAGTTAAACCATCAGATACAGATTTCAGACGTGTGATATGATTTTGGATGGATTTCTCATAGACTTTCTACTGTACTAGTCACACAACACGAGATAGTACGCCAAAATACTTTTATTACGAAACAGTGAATTGTGGCACAAAGAAAGATATCTAAAAGAACATACATTGCAACAATTGTTGACGGTAAGCCTAACTGAGGCATATCTTATTCATAGAACGAGAGCGTTACTTCTCATCTCATTTAACAAGTATAATACTCAACATAATACAATGTTTGAGATGTGTTTATTTTTGTGAAGTAATTTCTAAATAGAACTGTAAATAGCAAAACTGTAAAATAGCATAATAAACAAAGGGATAAAGTACCGTAGGAACTAGTGGAGTCCCGAGTCCCGACACAACACTTCGCTCCTACTTTATGCCCGCATGCTTCTGCTACTTTTCCTTGTTTTCTCCCACTCTAGACTTTCATTGAGTGAACGCATACATTCACCGACGGCACCCTTCTCTGAGAGTCTAAAATGGATTTTCCGTAAGCATGTGCATGTTTTTCTCTGCATACTATTTCTACGATCTCTATGGTTACTGCGCGGCATAGACTTGGCTTATAGATCAGCAACCGGGGTACGGCTTTGCAAAATTACCAATTTTGAATTTTATCGATTTCCGTTTTGAATGTCGTTTTCGATATCGTTGTTCATAACTAGGTTGTAGTCCGCCTCGGGCTCCTCGGAGGCCGCAGGCGTAGGGGTGCAACCGCTAAGGCGTCGGATTCAATTCCAGTAAAGCTGATGTCCGACGGCCGGACGAATCGGACCGCGTCGGGTGCGACGTCCTGGATCGGCGGTATGTCAATAGCGCAGGACGTGAACCTTATTGCCCCGGACAAAATTATGGGCCACGTGCACCGGTACTCGAGCCCGCACTTCAACCCCCGGGGCCACCATTACCACCGCTGGAGCCCGGACCCCGGCAGCGAGGATCCCCAGTACGCCACCAAAACTGTCTACGGCCCCGGATACATTGATGACCACCGTACGTATACGTTCACTACTACATACACGGCCGGCTAGTCGAGGAGATAGATGTAGGTACACTGACTAACCATAGATATCGTAAGGTACACGGCTTCGGTTGTACAGCCTAGGGGGCTTAGCTAAAGTGACAATAGAACGATGATGAACTTAGAATTAAAATCGACCGGTCTGTAAAAGTTTTCTTAATTTTTTCTAACTTCGTTATCATTTCGACTTTGTATTTTGTCTAAGCCCCAGATCAGAGTCACCATCGATCCCATAGCACTCATGGTGGCCCTCCACCCATCGAGACCAGACTCATACCCGTAGCCGGACGACATAGACGACCGAGCTTACCGTAGAACTAACATAGGGATAGAGCTTTAGAATATTTAAAATCTGCTTCCTATCTCCCTGATCCGTAGAAGTAAAGGATTAACGAAAGGCGCTTAAAGACATAAATCCCAGCGAAGCTTTGCAATGCTGGATATAGATCAGATAACGTAGCTTGGAGCACGGTGAGTACCATCGAGGGGTCACCCATCTGATCATCCACAGAATCACATTCCGAGCTTCATTTTTTATATTTTGTGGTCAAAGTGGAAGCATGAGTCGCCTGTAATCATGAATCATCCGAATGAGATTCGGTTTTTTCGAGTTTTCTCACTAGTAAAGTATACGTATTTTATTACACTTTGTATTAAAGTTTTTGAAGTATTTATCTTAAGCATGTCCCATTGTACCCGTATTGTACACTTTTTGTTTATTTCCGTTCACCGTCACCTGAGTTGTTTTTTGTTTAAATGTTTTTTTCGTTTATTGAATAAAATGTATTATATAATATGAAGCACAGTTAATAGAGTCCTTCAAGGCCTTGAATCATCGATATAAACAAAATTATTTATGTTTAATTTCCGCAATAAAACAGGCTATACTAACTTAAGCGATTCTAATCTAAGCATATTAGAACCATCCAACTAACACCTCGCGTAAACCAACAGAGAGGATTGGGAAAGAGAGTAAGGCAGGTCATGAGAAGGTGGCTCTGCAGTCGACTTGCCACGTGGCTTTGGACTCGTGCATCAAGAACGCGGACTGCATGGCTTCGCTGACGCCTGTGCTGCAGCGGTGCCACGCGACCGAGTGTGACAGAGAGGGGTGTATGGCGGCGCTCAGGGGGTTCTACCGGAAACCCAATGTGCCATGGAATACGGAGATCGCGTTCTGTTTGTGCAAGTAAGTAAAGTTTGTGTTCTACATTTGTTCTGCATATTTCGATTCGAGCATCAAAACAGCTGCAGTACAAAGCCTTCCTCATGTAGATACCTGCGATAAAGGCGTATACCCAGTATATGCCTCAGAATTGTACTATCATTACGGTCGATATGACTTGATAGTATACGCGCGATCACGATTACCCGAAATGGGTCCGGTACACAGAAATAAGATCTACGGTATCAGTTATCACATTCATAGAAACCGAAGCATTATTTATCAACTTTGAATGAAGTAAACATAATATTTTCGTAGATGGTAAATGCAATGCATCAAACACAATATGTATTATAATAGCTTATTTATTATAATTTATACTTATATCTTTTGTTTGAAATTAATATTTTGCAATCTAAAGTTTATTTATAGCTTGACATGCCTCGTATGATAAACCAAAAAAGCCTGTTGAAAATATTTAAACGAGTGAAATAAAAGATGATTTTAGTCACGTTGTTGATTCCGGTGCCGGATTGGAATATGAATGTTACAAAGCAATCAATTTCAAAGTTTTCGGATGTGTGGAAAACATGTTTTAGGTTATAAATCCCGTTGAATATGATGAAGTGGAAAACGTCCATTTATTTTATTGTTTGTGAAAGTTTATCGATATTACGTTAGACATCAGCAACAAATTTTAAAAGCATTGACTTTCTTGACGTACCTACTTGTCGTAACAATTTATAGAAAAAGATCCTATTTTCATTTTTATTATTTTTTTTAATTATTCAGAAATCAAATACGATCACCTGATAAATTTTACCGATTTAAAACTACAGCAAAGTCAAACACGGATTGAAAGTTTGATTTGTATGTATCATAAAGTTAATATACCTATCGGAATAGAGCAACAATCTCGAGCTGTCAAACGTAACCAAAATTGGTTTTCATCTGTGTGAAAAATATGTGTACGTATACACTTACACAAGCATGATTGAACATGAATTCTATGAGATTATATTGACAACGTGCGGCACGTGCCGACTGGACGTCAAAAAAAGAGTGCTGCTGTCATGTATCACACGTCTCTTTTTACCACGCGGTGTTACTGATAGTGGCATCTCGCTTGCTCAGGCCTTTGTTTCTCTATTCCGCTAGGTATAATAACTTTATGGTATGTATCCATGTTTTTTAGACAATGGACTGTTAGGCCATTATTATAAACTAGATGTTCCGAGCGGCTTCGCCCGCATACTTTTGGAATTTCACGGAAACCGTACATTTTTCCGCGAAAAATAGCCTATGTCCCTTTACATGGTCTTTTAAATCTTTGCCAAATAACATGAGAATTGTTCCAGATAGTTCTTAAGTTAATAAGCAACTCATATAGTTCAAATTGTTTCCCCTGATTTTCCAAATTTTCCTCTATTTCTTCGCTCAATTTCATCAACGACTGTTAAAGTTAATGCTCGATTTAGTATCACGTTACCTCTTTCGTTTTTTATATGAATGAAAGAGAAGACATGACTTTTTACAAGCTGTTAACACCAACATACGTTAATGAAATTGGGCCTTAGTGTGATAAAATATATCCACGATAAATGGGCTAAGATTAGCTTCTAAGTTAAGATTAGTTCCTAAGATTAGCGCGTTCAAACTAACAAACAAACTCTTCCGCTTTATACTTATGTATAGATAAGTCTAAAATAATAGCCAATAAAATGCCAAGTCGGGTTATAGTAAACTTTTGATCGTATGCAACAGGAAAACGGACAACAAGGAGGACTCATGCATGAACGCTCAGGAGCGGCTTCATCCGTCGTGCGCCCAGCGCCCACCGGTGGGCTCCCAGCTGCCCGCCTGCCATACCCTCGCCCACGCCTGCCGAGAGGAACCCGAGTGCAGGTTAGTACGATTACGGTGGTTTATAGAAAATATTGACGACTAGATGTTGCCCGCTACTCTGTCGCACATAAATTTAATCGTGGGAACCGTACATTGTACCGCATTATAAAGTATCTTCACGCACAGAAACACAGACAAGTGATCCTGTCCATATTAATTGTGGTTGTTCTTTCAAAATATAAATGAAATGGCTACGGATCAACACCTTAGTGCTTGGACCAAAAACGTGATAGCAACTCTTAATCTGCAACGTTAAGCATTAAGGCTCATGCTTGGCAAACTCCAAAAGCAAATTAATAAAACCAAACAGATCTAGTAATTCTCTTAAGCTTGTACAAACGAGCGCTCAAAGACACCTGATTGCGATCGCATTTGCACTAGAAAAACCATTTAGCTCCGTTAGCTCAGCCAATAAATTCGCCCAAATAGAGGATTTAACGAGAGCATACGTTGGGCTGTTGTGCATTTGATATAGCTGTTGAATACAATTTTTACCCAACTACGGTGAAGACAAATCAGGGTATTTGTTGTAAGCCTATTTTAAGCAGTGTTATATGTATTTGGGCTGTCCAAATCTTACAAAGGAGATGCGAATACTGCCCTACCCTCCTACTCCTCCTATTTTCTTCTGATTAATTTCGTTGCGGGTCCCAAGACAGTTTTAGCATGTCTCTCGGGCTCTCTGAGATCATATCAAAGGGTTTTCGTGGTTGGATACCGCTGTCGATCCTGGCGACACAGGAGATACAGTGGTGAGAATGTGTGGTGGGCCAAATCCCGTTACTGCCCTACCCAAACGATAATAATGTGCCTTTACATTTATTTTTTATTTTTAAGAGATAATCCAAACGATTTTTTTTTCTTGTGCTATTTATTTATTTATTTTGCTGCACTTTTTATGCTTTGAATATTTTTTTTATTTTTTTTAATATCTATGGACGCTTCACACCACGTCAGTCTGGCCCCATGCTAAGTACCTAAGGAGTTGTGTTACAGGTACCAGACAACGGAAATATATTTAATAGTTTTATACTATACATATATTTAAGATTTTTATTATAGCATACACATATTTAATACACATCCAGACCCATTTATAAACTTTTTTGTTCCGTCGGCGGGATTCGAACCCGCGACCCCCGGCTTGAGCTACCAACGCGCGTCGCGCTCACCACTGAGCCACAGAGGTCGTCAATTAAAATTCTAGTGTTGGTCACCTTAAATAGTTTATCGATAAATTATGTTTTTTGTTGAATTTTATTTTAAAACTTTTGCCTATTACATCAGTATATTTTGTTGATAGTTAAAATATGTTACGGTATAATAATCATTTATGATTTTTATAAATTCTTAAGTAAATAATAAGAAATACACAGATACACAGAAATATATTAGTGAATCCTCTACTCGATTACCTAGGACTTTGAAATTAGAATTAATTAATATTTCAATACTCAATACGATATAATGTTGGCTGAAAGTGACATTTCTACAAACAATTAAATATATTGCAATACATACGAATATATTTGCAGGCTTCAACCTTTGTTTCGTTCAATTAAGCTGTCTGTGCCAATTTCGTGCCGAGGATTTTGAGTCTTACCGCCTTGTAACAAAGCGGTTTTCTGTATTTGTTGCGAATAACAAGTAAACATAAAGTAATTAAAGTAACACCGCAACATATTGTTTTGCTAGTGATGTAGCAACATACGATTGTTAATGGAATCAGGCGTTACTTTGCGGAAATC
Organism: Polyommatus icarus; assembly: GCA_937595015.1. Classification (NCBI taxonomy): domain Eukaryota; kingdom Metazoa; phylum Arthropoda; class Insecta; order Lepidoptera; family Lycaenidae; genus Polyommatus; species Polyommatus icarus. The sequence goes on along the minus strand of OW569341.1, from coordinate 5,921,068 downwards.
CATAGCTTAAAATTTAGTTTGTTATTATTTTTAGCAATATTCCGCGAAATAAACTTCCACCTTTAAGTAAATGAGTGAGTGCACGCATAGGCATGCGTACAGCACCTCCCTCCTCCCACACTGCCTATGCGTACACTCGCATGCAAAAACTTGCAAACACCACCTGAGGATGCTGAGGATCCTGAGGATGCTCCGGTGTTGGAGCGAAACGCGCGTCGAGGTTTTCAACCTGCATGGTGGTGAGGGGCCTTGCACGGATTTGCCAACATTATTGCTTGTGTGGTGGTGGTGTTTGCAAGTTTTTGCATGCGAGTGTACGCATAGGCAGTGTGGGAGGAGGGAGGTGATGTACACATGCCTATGCGTGCACTCACTCATTTACTTAAAGGTGGAAGTTTATTTCGCGGAATATTGCTAAAAATAATAACAAACTAAATTTTAAAACATACGATTGAATGAATAGAGTGTGATTCTACATACTATATACTACATATATTCATATACAAGATGTTTGTGTAAACACCGTTGTCCTTGAAACCATCAAATGAGCCAGTCAAAATGAACAACTTTTTCTATGAGAACAATGCTGGGAATTAAAAAAAATATTATGTCTTCATACCCATACAAATTGCCAATCCGGGCATCCGTATGGGTATGAAGACGGCATTTTCTTTTGAGTTCCCAGCATTGTTCTCATAGAAAAAGTTGTTCATTTTGACGGGCTCATTTGATGGTTTCCAGGATAACGGTGTTTACACAAACACACTGTATATTATATTGTTGTCCGCAAATCCGTTACGAAATTCGTTTTAAATAGCGCGGCAATTAGTGGCAACAGAACATTTTGACGCATTAAAAACTATCCCTTGTACTTTCCTTAAAGTATTTTCATACGATGTTATCAAAAGTGGTTTTGAGTTCCAAGGATGAGGTAATAGATCGACAGACACATTTCCCCGTGTATAAAAATATACCTATGAAAGATTTAGTAATGTTAGGTTTTAGTGTTGTAATTACCTATTACTTATAATGTTACAAAACAATCAGCAACATGAATTAATCATTGTCAAAGGTATTACGATATACAACAAATTAATGATTAATCGTTACCGTTAATTCTCAACAATTAATTAGTATCGATATCGATAGTATAATTAATTGCATCACTATTTCCGGATAAACAGTAACAATCCACGTAACTAGTTTCAAATCATACACCTTGAGATTTGACTTGTTTAGTTAGCGTTACTTCTAAAATCTTATAATACGAGTATATAGTCCATTGAAATGTTACAATTTTAGGACCGAATTTATTAGAGGACGCAATTTTATTTTTGGGATATGTTGGTGGCCCTATTGACCCCCTGGTCAATAGAAGCTTAACCCCAAGTTTGTGAAAATTTAAAATGTCTACATGTTGTCATTATGGATTACGAGCCAAAAATACCAAAAAAATCACATTTGTCGTATGGGAGCCCCCCTTAAATATTAACTTTATTTTGTTTTTAGTATTTGTACAAAAATCTAGCTATAGCGCTTCTTGAGATGCAGTCTGGAGACAGACAGACAGACGGACAGACAGACAGACAGACGGACAGACAGACGAACAGACAGACGGACAGGCAGACGAACAGACATCGAAGAGGCAGTAATAGGGTCCCATTTTTACCCTTTGGGTATTTTTCAAATTGTTAGTTACCGGCGTCTTCCACTCACTTTTTTTTATATTTAAGATATTTTATTAAGATAAATCTCAAACCTCTGGATTTCTAAACAAACTCATCAACAGATGTCGAGACAGATAGCTGAGACCCCGACAGTGACAGGCTCTCAGTGCCTTGATATCGAGCAAATGATCCTTATGTTGAGGTGTTAAGTTTCGTTAAGAGCTTCTTAAGCAGTGCTCAAACGTAATCGATAATTTTTATCCAGACGAAATAATGATAACGTTTTTTTTTCGAAGTTGGTCCTGTCTGCCGCTTCTCTACACAAGTGCGTTAAGAGGGTTATGCTTTTTGATGGATAATGTATTGATCTCGCGCGATGAACGAATTTTGACGCAACGGAATTGCGGGCGAGATCTATTTAATATATAATATTACTTACCGAAAACCTAATAATACCGAAATTCTAATATTGTATAATAAAACATACTCGCAATTTGTTATAAAGCAGCGTTTCAAGTTTAGAGTTTGGCCAACAAAACTGGAAACTGCCAGCCGCAAATCTTTACAAAACGCACAGCAAATATTGCTAATTGAAAGGGTTGGAGTTGAGGGTTAAAACTCCGACTGAATAAGTTACCCGGGGGCTAATAAGTAATTATGGCGAATGATCTTGTAATTACTAGAACAGCTGATGTATTTTTTAACCAACTTCCAAAAAACGAGGAGGTTATAATATGTTCGGCTGTGGATATTTTTTTTTTATATATATAGGGTCTAGGGTGTTGAGGCAAGATGACAAAGATGATAAAAAGACCTAAGGTTGAGAACACAATAACCAGCGAGCCGATTATGTATCATACATTTGTGAGTTAATCCCTGAGTTAGTAACGAAACGGAGGAGTGAGCAACCGAAAGTCGCACTTTTGTATGCAAGTGAATACAAAAAGTGGCACTTTCCGTTACTCACTCCTCGGTTTCGTTACTAACTCAGTTATTAAGTCACAAATGTACGATACAGAATCAGCCCGCAGGGGCGTCTTTCCCTTAGGTGCAGGGTGTACGTTGCACACGGGCGCCGCGGTCCTAGTGGCGCGCCCGAATTGGCCTATTATGGCCAGCCGCGCCGCGTGACCAACGTAAAAAGAACACAGTTTGCATACATTTTGTGTAGCATCTGGAGCTCTTCTTATATTTGTCGTATTAAGTACAGCAAAACGGCTCGGCTTTTGGAATATAAATTATATTTAAACTATATTTTTCAACGTGAAATGAACCATAACAATTCCTATAAAAGAATTAAAAATCGTTTATTTTTATTAAATTCATTTATTCTTTCGTACTTAGATAAAACTTACTTTTTGAGCAATACTTTTTGCAATTCGTTACTCGGGTAAAAACCGGAGTAACCTTTGTATCTACGATGTATGAACGTATTTCAAAACACGTAAAAATCGACGACGAAAAATTAATCCAGTATCAAAAGTTATTGATTGAGAACCAATTAGCGGGAAAACCGGCGCTCGTGCGGTGTACTCCTCTCATTTTATTGTCATTTATCTGCGATGAAGCAAATCATTTGTGATTAATTTTCATATTCATCATCATCTATCGGGATTTGGGAAATGACAATGAAAGGACAATGGTTCTTTAGGAATATGCGTGGCGATCGAAAAGAAAAATCTTCCAAACGAGGGAGATAGCCTACAATTAATTAAAATCACTTTATAATATTATTTCAATTATCCTTGGTGCGAAAAACCTATAGAATAAATAAAAAAAAAAAAGGATATGGGCGAAAAGCCCATAGACGGCCCCAATTTAAAATAAAATAAAAAAAAAAAAACGAGGGAGATAGCATGCTCGGTCAAGCCGACTATAACAATATTATAATATTATAATTATTATTAATGTAGTATCTTGCTATGCTCATAAACTTGGATAGCGCGATGGAGAATTGTGACGCTAATAGCTAGATCGTTTTTTGTTCTTAAAACGCGACGCCACGTTTAATGTCACTTGACGATGTTGTATCAAAGCCGAGCCAACAAACATTTTTGACGTGACAACGTCTTATAATTCGATATGGGCTGCGCGCACGAAAAAACATGACGCAATATGCGGCGTTACCTCGCTCCTCAGAGCGTTACCTCGTTCCATTTAAGGTTATGACGTTGTCACGTTCAACTATCGTCAGTAAACCGACTTTACAGACAACCGAGTTCGAGTCGAGTTGAGTTCGAGTTCGAGTCAAGTTCGAGTTCGAGTTCGAGTTCGACACAAAACACTACTCTCCAACCGTCTTTTTATTTCCTTATTCGCCATAGAAATTATATTATAGTGATTCAGATCTACTATATTGTTATTTTTAATGATGATCGATGATTATACTAAGTAATGACTTTGGAGGTTATGTCCTCAGGAATAAATGTTTCTTTTCCCTCCTTTTCCTGGTTACTAACCCATCAAAACCTCTCATCTGCAGGATCCGTCTGGAGAACTACGAGCAATGGTGCGCTGTGGATGCTGTCACGCAGGGCTGCGCGGGCTCCCCCGCCGCGTGTAGGGCTGCAGTGGTGGCAGTACTGGGAACCCAGCTGCGCGCAGCCTGCGCGTGCAGAGGGACGGACTTCGCCCAGCTGTACGACTGTCTCGGCTGGCAGAGGCTGCTGTGGCTGAATCCTTGTGTCGGTGAGTACTATACTGTGGTCGGAGGGTTATGTTTGTAGAGATAAACTACGATAACATGGCGCGCCCCTCCAAATTACTGTTTCAATGTGTGTAGTCAGTAGTCACATCCTTATGAAAGAGTTTGTATGTAGTAAGTATTCAATCAATCACAGTACACGTAATATTTCACTTAATGTCAGTTATTACCAAGATTTGTTGGTCAACTAATCATAACTAGCCGACCGCGCAAGACAACGCACTTCAAACGATTTGACAACGCACTTCAAACGTTTTGAATTTTGGAGTTTGGAGGGGCGCGCCATGCTATCGTAGTTTATCTCTAATAGCTTAAAACCGCTTAGAATCATCAGTCATAAGCACGCTTATGACTGATGATTCTAAGCGGCTGGTCTTAAAATCTAATGCATTTTAAGACCAGCCGCTTAGAATCATCAGTCATAAGCGTGCTTAAAAATATCTGCTTAAATATTCTCAAATCTCACCGGTCGTGTCTATTAATTAATAAATGTGTCTCGTCGAATTATTAGAGTGAAAAGAAAAGTCCTCCTTAAGTATTGAGCACACTTGGGACTTCTGCGTAGCACTTGGTTTCAATTAAACTGGCTGTTAACATATAAACTACCATGGAATATTACTATTATATTCCATACATAAATCTAAATAACAGATCTTTGAGGCGAATCGGGTAAAAATACTATCAGACCAACACTTTAACATTTTACATAAAAGTTCGTAACACCCGTCATCGATCAGCCCTAGTTTCGTATTGCCACACGTCGACATTTCCGGCGAAACTTTAAAATTGGTGGTTGCCTCCTTGAGGCACGTAGTAATAGCTGTATTGGCCGTGTTGGTTCGTCAGCACGCGTATACTTTAAAGGAATGTTTTATGGGATATTCCATATTGGGTGGCTGTATGGAATTATGCGTGGACTGGTCCAAATTATTTTACTAATGAGAATTATTGAAGTTTTTCTTTAAGAAATTAAGAAAGTAAGTACAGAATACGATATTTTTAGTACCTTCCAACATTCTGTACATTAAACTCAAAGAAAAACAACAATTTTCGTAACTAGAATAATATTTTATGCAGATTTATATATTGCAGATTTACATGTAAAATGTAAATCTGCAATTTCATAACATTCACCTGAAATATCAAAATAAAGGTTCGCATATTGAATCAGAATATAAAACGTTTAGAATAAAGCAATTCTCGTGTTTCCTTTCTAACGTGCGCTATTTTAATATAGAATGCGACGCGTCGATGCAATTTTACACTGAATATGAAACACTACACAGATATTACGTAAGTGACAAAGGGATGGCTGAATTTGATAACAGTGTTGGTTCGTTTTGTAATCATGCGGGAATGGGATGCATAATTTTATATGAATATCGCAGTATACTAATTTTAAATTAAGTCATGTAAGTAACATAGTGTCATAATAACGAAACCACGTTTTTTACTTTGTAAATTTTAGGGTAACCATGTTAGTTATTTTATTTGCAAGTATGCACACTATACGTTTTAGGGTAACCATGTTAGTTATTTTATTTGCAAGTATGCACACTATACGCATACAAACAGGCCTAATTTTTGTTTGAAAAAGCTCTATATTGATATTATGAATAATTGAGTTTTAGCCAAGGATGATGATAATGATGAAAGGAATGCAGAGTGTAACAAAACAAACTAATAATATTTTAGGGTGTGTATATGTCCACACAAAAATATTATCAGTTTGTTATGTTACAGCATGTATGTTCCAACATAGGACATTCAGGGCTAGGGCACCCACGCTATCATATGTGCAATATGTGCAATGCACACGTGCGCCATCCTCTAGGGGCGCCAAATCGCCATCTTTAGGGGCGCCAAAACCAAAGACCCAAAAAATTTGCTTAAGTAAATCCTTTTTTTGCACACAGGCGCAACTAGCCCTCGGAGGCTCTGAGGACATTACTAATGTAAACGTTTTCAAACTCCAGTGGAATCCCAAAGCGACTACCACATCAAGACGTACGGTGCCCTCCTCACCACCACGCCGTTTGACACCGGCGTGAGATACATCACCACCGCGCCTGAAGTCCGTACCACCCACCACCGGCACACCACGCAGCACGGGACCTCGGTTGACGTTAGCCATGTAAGTTTATCTATCAAATTTAGGTAATACAAATAGACTCGTATTTTTATAACTTTCCTCCAGCTAATAGTAGCCGCGTCTAGCGTTAACTAATAATATTGGGTGGTAAGTTTTCGAATTCGAATGGAACGGGAATAGTAAATCAGTCCACTGAGAAGCCATGCGAAACGTCAAAACCGTCAGTAAGCTAGGAATTTTCAAATATTGAACTTAACTTATATTTTGTAAAGTAATCAAAAATAACTGTATTATAATTATAGCCACTGAAATCATCATTGAAATTATGACTAACTAGCTGTTGCCCGCGACTTCGTCCGCGTTTTCATAGTAGGTCACATCCCAAGTATTATTATTGTACAAAAATATTAGATGTACGGAATTGACTAACACTGAAAGAATTTTTCAAATCGGACCAGTAGTTCCTGAGATTAGCGCGTTCAAACTATTACTAAATAAGCATTTCATATAAATTTCCCCGTTTTTTCAACATTTTCTTCTATTTCTTCGCTCCTATAAGTCTTACCGTGATAAAATATAGCTAATAGCTTTGCTGGATAAATGGGCTATCTAACACTGAAAGAATTTTTCAAATCGGACTAGTAGTTCCTGAGATTAGTGCGTTCAAATAAGCCCTTTTACATAATTTCTCCCGTTTTTTCCACATTTTCCTTTATTTCTTCGCTCTTATAAGTCTTAGCGTGATAAAATATAGCCTATAGCCTTTCTCGATAAATGAGCTATCTAACACTGAAAGAATTTTTCAAATCGGACCAGTAGTTTCTGAGATTAGCGCGTTCAAACAAACAAACAAACTCTTCCGCTTTATAATATTAAAATAGTATAGATATCGTATAGTTAATGGAATCAGGCGTTACTTTGCGGAAATCCATAGCTTAAAATTTAGTTTGTTATTATTTTTAGCAATATTCCGCGAATTTTGCTTAAAATTTATTTCGCGGAATATTGCTAAAAATAATAACAAACTAAATTTTAATATCATATATTTCATTACGTTTAATCTAGAATTTAAGGATTATTAAATGCAATAAAAAATGCAATACATGCCTTATTATTAAATATTAAATACCTATAAATTCCAGGAGAATCAAGAGCTGAGCCCCATCACCACCATGTCCGAGCAGACCGTCGAGCCGAACGAAGTAGCGCAGATACTGGAGCCGATCGTCGAAGCGACACCCGAGACGACGGTCCCAACGACTACGACGACAACAACGACTACGACGACCACGACGACGACGACGACGCCCCGTCCGACGACAACCATGGAGCCGACGAAGTATTGCATCGTCAAGAAACCGGAGAGCGACGATCAGGCGCAGTACATCAAAATGGGGGAGACGCGACGAGTGAGTTTGTATCGATAAATAAGACAATATTAACGTCTATACAGTATACATATTACATAATATTATGGCACCTCCAATAATATTCTACTTATACATATCTGTTACGTTCAAACTATTTTCCGGTTTAAATCTCTTCCGAACAACATTTACAAATAATTTGACAGATAAGTGAAACAAAAGATACGAAATGCCATTAACGTAAAAGAGACAGACTAAATAAAAGACGACCCAATTGGGTCGTATTTGAATCTTCACAACGCGCGCGGTAGTATCATATCTGCTTTGAGTTTTATATATTATAATATCATTGGGCACCTCTCTAAGTTTGGTCACCACAGATAACTATTTATGGTGACCAGGATTTATTGAACTTGTTATTACATGAATATCGATCATAGCCATAGTCAATCATAGACAAATATGGGTCATATTTGTCTATGATTACGTAATTGAGCATTCAAATCTTGTGCTTTAGCACTTTATTGTAAATTGTTATTTTTTGTTACGCATACTTTTGTCCCAATTCAGCATACCAAAAATATTCGCTTGTTCAGTTTCAAAAGTATGTTTTTCACATTGACGTTCTCGATTCTCGATTTATTTGGATTAAGAATAATCCGTTAATTAATCCTTCGATCGCGGATTCTTGGAAATCTATTGTTATTCTATCGTTGTCGCGATCACCGGTGCTCTTATGGGGCTTGATAGGTTAATCTGCATTAACAGATTCTACAAATGTGTACTTACTTTTATTCCAGCTGTACCGTTCAGCCGAGCTCGCCGAGTGCACGGATCTATGCGTATGCGAGGCGGCACTCCAGGTGTCATGCAAGGTAGCATGCGTGCCCCGCGCACCGTGTTCCTCCCGCCTGGCTCACTACTCCCACGCGGCTCCGGCATATCAGGCGTATAGAGGACGCTGCTACTGCTACTCCGGCTCGTTCATATGCATGCGACCTAACCCTGGTGAGTTTAATATGGAATAGTCCATATTATCGCACTTTTAAAAAATGTAGTACGCTCACAGACATAAATCAAGATAGATACCGCACGTAGTGGCACGCTCGTTTTAATGCAAACGGAGCAACATGCGGTATCTATCTTGATCTATGTCTGTGAGGACGCTATACTGTGTGTTTGTTATGTTTACTGCTAATTTTTTATTCTTTTCTGTCCTGTCTTCGTAGTCCTAGGTAAAAGGTAGTGTAAGATTATAATGAAAGATTATAATGAATAATTAATAAAATTATGTTAAGTATGTCAAAATCAGTCGACCAATCAATATTAGTTAACATTAAAATTAAAATAACGCGGGTCTGCCATTACCTTGCAACCTAATGAATTATTATGTTCACTACATATTTACGTTTCTCTCTTTTTACAGGTGAATACAAGCTCCCCGAAGGTGTATACTTGTTGCTCGGGTTCAGTGCGGTGGACGAGGCTCTACTGAGGCCGCATACTGGTCTGGGGGCAGAGGACGCTGTGCGGCTACTGCAGCAGTATCTGACTACTGTTGATCGTGGAGACGTGAGTGTACCATCGAGGAAGTTGATTCCTATGCAGTTGAAAGACCAACGTCATTTGGTCGATTATGTCAATTCAATATTAATTGTGATCTGTCGGCTGAGTTTGACGTAATGCGACCAAACTACGTAGATCCCCCATTTGCATAGGAATCAACTTCCCCGAGTGTACATTGCCATCATGTTATACTAGATGACGCCCGCAACTCCGTTTCGCCATAATTTGTTTACGCAGGAGCCGTACATTTTTCGGGGACAAAAAGTATTCTATGTCCTTTCCCGGGAGTCAAAGTATCTCCATGCCAAATTTCAGCAAAATCGGTACAACCGTTTGGGCGTAAGTGGTAACAGACAGACAGACACTTTGGCATTATACTGTTCACCACTAAAAATATTACATAAGCATAAACTTAATAATAAGTATAAAGAAACGGTTTAACAATGCGTAGACACATGGCAAAGGTGGTGTTAGCGCTACATTTTTTTGTTACAAGTTTATTTATATTTACAATATAATGAACAAAATAATAACAAACAATCAAATTATAACATATATTAATAATAATAGCTCCCAGTCCCACACCGGTTTCGGTGACGGTGGCCGGTTTCAATGAAACCAGGCCAGCTACGCAGGAGTAATTTTATAGTGCCCAAGTGTGTGCGCAGTACACAAGAGCACTCTCTATTCCTTTACTCTCATAACCCAGTGGGACGGCAGACCGACACGACTGGCGAGAGATCAGGCGCAGGACCGACTTTTTACATGCCCATCCGACGCATGGATCATCTTACTTATCAGACAATCAAGTGATCAGCCTGCATTGTCCTAACCAAACTTGGAAATAACATGTTTCCAACGCGGGAATCGAACCCACGACCTCCGAGTCAAGAGCCGCGCTCTTTACCACTAGACCACGGAGGCGTTCAACATATATTATTACTTATAACAAAAAACATATTATTAATTGTTATATAATAACTTGTGCTTTACTGTAATATAATGGTAATGTTATATTTCCAGAACAACTGCACTCTGACTCTGTTCAACATCAGTAACGAGAACGTGATAATATCCGCCAGCGTGCCGCCCAAGGAGCAGGAGGCCCTGAAGGAGGCGGGAGAGGGGTTGCTAGATAAAGAGAAGGTAACTTATTTTGAGAATTTTATTGTTAGGTCCGAAATAAAGAACTAAAGTGCCTGACAGACGTACGACCTTAAAGCACGCGGGTTTTAAGTTCGCGAACTTACTCGGCTGACGGCTCGCGTCGGTGACACACGAGAATCGCTCACACTGGATTACCATGCCCCCAGGCTCGCGGCGCACGACCGCGACTTTTTGCTGACACACAGGCGATTAAGATCGTCGAGCCATTAGTCCGCATGCTTACTCGCACGTCTGTCACCCCCTTAAAGGCTCAGGTCGGCCATAGAGAGACCGCATCTTGCAGTCGAAACCGACTGCAAGATGCGGTGGCCGCACAACGATCTGTAGTTTTCCTACTAAATTCATATCCGCAATACACGGACCGCTCGAGCAGTCCTTGGCGGTCGGTACAAACAACGCGACCGCTCTAGAGGAGTCGGTCCTGACTGCAACGAACGAACCAGTAGGCCGACTACAAATTGACGAATTGGCGCGGCGCGGCGCGGCGCAAGTACCACTGCTGTCCGCTGTAAGCATGCTACGAACGTCTGAGCAACGCAGTGTCAAAGTTATCGCAGAGACAATAGATTTTCAATTGTTATGCGGCAACCGGAATCAACTTGGGGATTGATGGGTTAAAATAACACTCTAGTTGTTACTTCATATTTCATAATACTTCATATGGGGCAGCATACTTCTGTGTGGATGTTCCAAGGAATAATATTACTATTATAACTGACAAACTAGGGTTTTGGCTATGCGTTCTGATTCTAAAAATACATTTTCAAAAACTCAGTGTATTTCAAACATTGTACCTTGTTAAATTCATCATGGTAACATGGCTAAAGTCTTTATGCAGAAGTAGATGAAAGCAGTGGCGTGTAACGGAAATGTTTCTAACAATTTTAACCCAGTATTTCTGCTCTTCAATGAACGCGACACTCTGCTGCTGATTGCCTGATCGCCTTGCGACAACGATGGTTGGAATTCGAGAATGGCTGAAGTTGATTCTCCAAAATTATAATCATCCATCACATTTTTACTCCTGCAATAGGCTTGATGACTAATTTTTTTTCTTATTGGTAATTGAAAGACCCTTAAAAAATAGAAACATCGATGAAAGAATGAGTCTGATAGCTCAAAAATTCACCAAGATATTAACAATTCAAATATCCCATAAAATAGACCTGCCCGAAACGCTCCATACAAAGTGCTACGAAAGACTGACGTCACTCTTTCGTAGTTTGTATGGATCGGGAGAGAACTTTGTTCAATAGGGATATTAAATATTGCATTTATGAAAGTGGTTTATAACAAAAGTTGCTTAAAATTGCATAATATATTGAATGGTATACAAATATTATGAAATTTAATTGAAAAAAAAAATCGACTTGATTATCCATCTTTGAAGGCGCATAGCAAAAAAAATATAAATGCTATCGAGCTGAAATTATGAGAACACTTATTTTTTACCGTGATTTCTTTATTTTATTTACAAAACTAATCTTTGACCTTGTCATCATCCCTATTACTGGTTCTGAGAAATTTTCCGCGGACACAACTTCCAAAAAACGGTTTTAGTTGTTCTTTAGTAAAAGATGTTAACCAACGTCCTTTTAATTTGTGGATGAGAAATAGCCGCTAAGAATGGATCAGCATCAAGTTGTAAAGGATCAAATAATATTTCAAATCATTTATCAACTCCTGCAATAATAAATTCGCCCGTAATAATGTTTGACCTCTCTGCGTTGATTGGAACGAAGTTCCTTATCCCGCGTTCGGCTTAAATCTGAAGGCTAGACAGAACGGCATTTGACTCGATTTGACCTCAACACTTTTTTATTAGTACCTGCATGTTAGGGACAGATGGCGTTGATAGTCCTGTGCATGAACTAGATGGCGTTTTTTAAAAATAAACAGCGACGCGTTGTTAGTATTCCTGGTCGTCAATAGATGGCGTGTTTTTAATATTTTTTTTGAGTGTATAATGTATATGTATACAGGGTTTTTGAACATAAATGAATAACTTCGTTCCATTCGGGTGTCCCTTGACACCTCTCAAGTTTTTTGTTCTTATTATAATACTATCCACTAAATGTTTTCAGGAGGCCTGCATCGACGTCCTCAAGATCGTGAAGAGCCGCATCAACTCCCAGCACGAGGACATATCGTCGCACCTGCTGCTCTCCATCTTCAAGATCGCGGAGGTGGACGTGGTGTATCCCAGCCCGCCCAGCTCCGCCATCGCCGCCCACAGACCCCACACCCCACTCTACATCATAATACTTATTTTTACACTGCTCTATCATTTCGATACCTTTATATCTGTGGGCTCGCTCCTCGGAGATCTCGTCAATTTTTTGTCGAATTTAATCCATAGATGTAGCACTTTAGACGTTCCTTTCGCAGATATAAGATATTTTGGATCTATTTTGAGATGTTACGAAGAATTTATCGTAGTTGTTAATCACGACGCACTCGCTTTAGATACCGCACGAGACACCGGAGATATATTAGACGTAAGAGACGTAGATGTAAATATATATAAAGAAACGAAACATATCATAAATGCTGTGAGTATTACAATATGTAATTATTTTAATGAACTCGTTGCTAATGCGATACTTAAATATTTTTCTAGAGATGTGTATTACGAGAGTACTATTGATTCAGATAAGCTTTTTCGTGAGTTACGTTTTGGAAAAATCGCGTCCTCTTCTTATGGGATTGTAAAATCCGTTAGCTTAGGACTAACTCTAGTAGTAGTATGAAGACTGAGACGATAACTAAACGTATCGTAGTTAAGTGTATTTCATTTTATTTTCGACTTAGAACTGGTGCTTGTTGGTCGATCTCAAAGGCTGGGTTTTGTAAATAAGTGTTCTACGCGTTTTACACTCTTACACTTCTGTTCTAACTCGAGAGTTTGTGTTCCATGTTTTTATTGCAGATTCATTACTTTTGCAGTTTTTTCTTTGATACTTAACGCTAAAATAATAATACTTTATAAGAATATGTTGAATGTTCTTTTGCATGATTTCGTTTTAAAATGATATATTTTAAAATTTATTAATTTAGAAAAATTTTATCGAGTTTTAACTTACATATAATATGATTTAATTATTCTTACAAAACTTAATTTTCATCTGTGAGAAAAATATGGAACATTAGTATTAGAATGTCGTCACTCGTCGTAGTACATGCGCCTTTCTGTTAGGTTAGAGTTAGTGGTTGGTCATCAATGTGAACGCACTTAGAACACGCGGGCAAAATTATCGGCAATTTATTTGATATTTTGTCTAGTTTTGTGTACTTTAGTTGTATAATAATATTAAATATTATAATGGTCCGTGGAGACCAAAAAGTTTATGGAGAGAAAAAATATACAAAGCGTAGCTTAAAAGCAAAACAATCATACTGCAAAATGGGGACACAGCGAAAAGCATGAATTAATTCATTATTTTTTAATATGATTTGAGACAGAAAAGCTATCATGCGACTACAAATTATAGAAATCATAATATGTATAATGCCTAATTATGGACCACTCCATACTCTCGGACTCAGAAATATGCTTGAGGAATGAGCTTAAAGAGATATTACAAGTAAAAAATATATATAATTTTTCAATGAAAATATTGTAACAGTCTTACTTTGTTAACTCATTGTAATATTAATTACTTTCAATAACCTTATTTAATTGGAAATTTTGAATATATATATACCACATTAAAAGTCCTTAATTTTGCCCGTGCTCCTAGCAAAGACAAGTAGTATAGTTGTATTTCTGAACATTACATTGGGTAATGCGTTGAATTGGTAATAAATAAAGCTTTAATTTGAAGTAGACATAGATTCTTGTGTTCTAAAGAGTTTTAACGAACTAGTAAAGTGTAGATACGTGTTGTCTAGATACCTATTCGATGTACAAACTTACTTTCAGCTTGTTCTCAAATGTGACATTACTTCAGTCCTTAAAATATAGAAATCATATTAAAATGTTTTAGGGTCTCCAACATCAATAAACTATTATATCTCATACCCATTAGTCCACTGTCAAGTCCAAGCTATTGTAGTAAATGTTGATAAATTGGAATAATATAATTATTTATGATCCAAATTTTATACATAAGTGAGCCATGATTAGCTGCTCATATACAATACATTTTTAGCACATATAGGTACTTTACAAGATAAATACTTTTTATTATTATTATTTGACACGATATAAAATATTATTGCAAATTATTATCATTTCAATGAACAGTTAAGAATAAATTGTGTATTTGTACCTTATAAGTTATTGGTGTCCTTTAGTTAATTACAGTAATAATTAATAAATATTTCAAATATTTACTTATGTTGAGTGATGAGTCTACTTTATAATATTAAGATTATTGACAATTGTTTAGTTAGTTATTTGTTTAAAGTTTAAAGTATAAACTTAATTATATAAGTAGTATAAATGTTGGGATAATGAACGCACCAACATGTTTATTATCATGAAATAATAAAATATATTTTTAAAGAATTCAACAAAAATAACAACGACTAAACAGTATAAACCTTGAAACCTTGTATATGTTAAAGGGTAGAAATTGAATTTATTATCAGAATGTCAATATACATATCAACTGGTTGTGATAACCACATTAAAATTAGTGTAGTGAAACATTGGAATGTTGATGAAATTTTTATGGTTTATACACAATTATTGCATAATATTATGACGAAATGTGTCATAGAACACAATATTATAGTATCTAAAATATTTTAATGGTAAATATACAATCATTGATAACTATTTAAATGCACTTTGCTTATAATATACTAATATCAGATAAAAATAAAACTCCTATGGAAATAAAATCGTTGTGGCGGTAAGTACCTAAGTAATCCATATTTTGAATTAAATGTCAAAACTTTCGTTAGGTACCAAATATGGACTACTTTGTTGAAATTAAATCAAAAAATATTTTGCAACACATACAAAATATTTTTTGATTTGTGATTATTTAATAAACATTTTGTTCAACTTTTATTTAATAAAAAAAAAACAACAGTCGTGTTAAATGTGTAGCTTTTCTTTGTGATAAAAAAATATCAAAGCAATTTTCACAGGTGCAAAACTTACTTTTTAAAATTGTATATGATGATTTATGACTAACCGCCGGTCTTATGGCCGTACTCAGAGACATTTATTTATAATCAACCTTAAATTTAATGAAGGGTTTGACACACAATGTATGAGGCTTATGTTAATTTTTTTAATTAATTACATTTAAGTAATTAATGTTCCACTGTGAGTGCGGCAGAAAGACATATTATCTTAATTATTACTTAATTTTAATTTAATTAAGAGTTACATTAAAATTTTATCTCTTTGAATGCAGCTGTCAGTCTCTCATACTTATTGCCTTTACATCGAACTTGTAATTTTGTGTTTTCAGTCAGCATGAGCATATAAAATATTTAAATGATACTAGTAACAATGTTATATGTTTAACTAAACCGATGCCTTTCAGGCATCGGTTTAGTTAAACATATAACATTATAATTTTTAGATTATCCTGATTATAGGTACATACGTACCTATAGCTGAATCCCAGGCATTATAATTATTATGCTGATTGTTCCTTGTTTACAATGTCATTCACTTTCAAGAAAATAATTGTTTATAGCAAATTGTTTTACGATACACAGGAATAAGCTAGGGCTGCTAAATACTAAAATTTACTTAAACTTATGAAATAACATCAAAATTGAAATCTCGATACATATCAATAAAGCTCAATTTTGTACTTACTATATTTTAGGATTAGATGCAAATGGCGTACATATCTATATATAGCTACTAGACACTAGTGATAATAGATAAATATAATAGGTAAAGTGTTAAACTTGTGTTTAGCGAGTTTCCTTATTCTTTTGATATGTAAAAATATTCTTGTTTGTCGTTAGAATTTTATATTGCAGTATGTCTTGTATTAAATACATATAGTGCACGCCTCATGCCTTCCATGTAAATAAATTATAGGTATAATATTATATTGTAAACAAACTTTTGAAATTAGGGAAAGCAAATTATTTGTAAAGCAGTAAGCACCGCACACATTTCAAAATAATATATGAGAGTTAAATAATGTATTTAATAAAGATTGAAAAGAAACTTATCAGAGACAAAGCAAAGGATTTTAATAAAATAACACTATAATAATATTATGCTGCAAATATTATGAATGAGCTAACTTACATAATAAAGGCGGAAATAAATTAAATATGATTGTCCGTTTCTAGACGTTAGCTAAATCTATAGTACATTCTTTTGTATTCTGATTTCTGAGTTAACTTAAGGATAAGAATACTTTCTATACTTATAATATCATCTGAGTTAATATAAGTATAAAAATATTTTCTAGTATAATTTGCTTCTTTAACATTGTTATTGTACTTTATTTGTATCACTGTTTTGTGTCACAGTATTGAATGTTAGCCGGTCGATGTGACTAGACGCATTGTATAGCAATATAATCCTAGTGACTATATTTAATATCGGTTTGGAAATCACTTAATAGTTAATATTACGCTTTAAAGAATTCACTCAAATACGTCATGATATGGAAAAAGTAAATCTATTATAAGTTTTAATTGTGTGCAGTGCATTATTTTTGAATAATTTTGAAGTGTTTTTTTTTTATTTTTATTGTGGAATTTTTGGGTTATCAACAGTCAATTTTAATGTATTTTTCCAAACCGATATTGAAAACTAATTATATGTGAAAACCGCACGTAGATGTACGCGTTACAGAGCTTCTACAGAGTAATGTTGTTTTATACACTATTACGGTACATAATGTATTATTTACTCGTCCCACGATGTGGTTCTGTAATTTTGTTGTAGCTAATAAAACATTCGTATACTTGCTGTTTCATTTTGTAAATAGTTTTTTGATGTATTTTTCTACTGTTATGTACCGAAGGAATTATATTCTTTAAAGTGAAGGAGATCTCTAATGAGAGTGGACTCTAAATGTGTAATTAATTAAAGAGTTTAACTAATTAACTTAATTTAGTATTAAGCTTGTGGATGAATTAGTTTACGATTACAAGAAACAAATTGACAGATATTGCCATAATGACCGATTTTTTGTCAAAATCATGATAGAGACAAAGAGCTTCTTGGTGTGCGTCCCCCCAGAAAGCCCAATCGAGCTAGGTGTATTTTCAATATATCAGAATTTAGAGCAAAAATGGAGCACCTCTACAGTCAAGTAAAAAAATTGGAGCATTAATACGAACGACGCTGCGAGCTAAAAACCGTGGGCTTGCTGGCGTCCTGTCCCGTCAGCACGCCCAAGCTAGATCTCGGGAACCGTTGACAGTACTATCGTGTATTATGGTTCAAATTTTAGAGCAAAATTGGAGCACTCTGCTCCCGTAAAATCAACTTCGAAACTAGAACGTGAAAGGAGTTAGACGTGATTAACCGGTGGGCTTGCTGGCGTCCTGTCCCGTCAGCAAGCCCACGCAGATCTCTGAAACGGTAATGATTTGGATTATGATTGAAAACTCTACAATTGAGCCCTATTTAGAGCACTCTGCTCCAAAAAAAATATTAATGTAGCTTCAATAGTTCTCGAGTTACAGGCCTTTGAAAATGGGCTTGCTGACGTCGCGTCCCGTCAGCAAGCCCATTTGGAGCGTGGAAACTACTGAACGGAGAGTCGTCAAAAATATCTCAAATCGTAGCTTAGAATGAGAGAACTATGCTCCAAATAGATCAAAATCCTAGGTTCTACGGTTTTCGCGCTATCAGCGAAAAACACTTCAGCCGCCAAAATTTGTCGATTTTCACAACCGCGCGACGTTGCCGTTCCGTGCAACAACATTGGCTTGTTGCACGGAACGGCAACGTCGCGCGGTTGTGAAAATCGACAAATTTTGGCGGCTGAAGTGTTTTTCGCTGATAGCGCGAAAACCGTAGAACCTAGGATTTTGATCTATTTGGAGCATAGTTCTCTCATTCTAAGCTACGATTTGAGATATTTTTGACGACTCTCCGTTCAGTAGTTTCCACGCTCCAAATGGGCTTGCTGACGGGACGCGACGTCAGCAAGCCCATTTTCAAAGGCCTGTAACTCGAGAACTATTGAAGCTACATTAATATTTTTTTTGGAGCAGAGTGCTCTAAATAGGGCTCAATTGTAGAGTTTTTAATCATAATCCAAATCATTACCGTTTCAGAGATCTACGTGGGCTTGCTGACGAGACAGGACGCCAGCAAGCCCACCGGTTAATCACGTCTAACTCCTTTCACATTCTAGTTTCGAAGTTGATTTCACGGGAGCAGAGTGCTCCAATTTTGCTCTAAAATTTGAACCATAATACACGATAGTACTGTCAACGGTTCCCGAGATCTAGCTTGGGCGTGCTGACGGGACAGGACGCCAGCAAGCCCACGGTTTTTAGCTCGCAGCGTCGTTCGTATTAATGCTCCAATTTTTTTACTTGACTGTAGAGGTGCTCCATTTTTGCTCTAAATTCTGATATATTGAAAATACACCTAGCTCGATTGGGCTTTCTGGGGGGACGCACACAGCTTCTTGCTATGATAGCCATGTTAAAGATGAGAAGATAATTCTAGTATAATAAAGGTGAACGCAGATTTGGCCGCACCGCACGCACCGCAGTCGTCGCATTTCGAATTCTTCATATAAATAATGTAGAAGTTGCGAAGACTGCGGCGCGGGTAGGTATGCGAGCTTGCCTATAACTTCATATAAAGAATTCGAAATGCGGCGACTGCAGCGGTGCGTGCGGTGCGGCCAAATCTGAGCCAAATCTGCGTTCACCTACGAAATATGGGCATCTGGGCACTGGGAAGAAACAGAAACAAAAATTTTATTTTAAACAATAACTAATTTTATTCGATAATCAGTCTTACAAATTAACACGAGGTTAAAAAAATGTTTTGTTTACAATAAATCTTTACAAACATATTTTGAGAATTTTCAAAACAAAAAAATTGTATCATAATACTATATTTTGGCAAAAAGACAATTTGAAAAGTACGTCAATAGTTTAAAGCTTTCAAGCGAGAGTATTTCGACCGATTATGTAAATATATAATATTGTAAGTAGTTTGCCTAATTAATTTTTGGATAAAAATATAAATACATAGAAGATACGCGCTAAAAACAAAAGTGTATCCTCTGTATCCTCTATTGGTTTCTAAATATGGAATATCCCAAATTAGGAACCTACGACAACATAGTAGAAAAGTTGACAAATTAAATACTTTACCAATCTGTCGAAATATCCCGCTGTTTTGAAGTACACTAGTTTTGACAGAAAATTACATTTTACTCTTCACTTGTTTATCTGTGCCTTCTCTTTGATCCTTTATCTCCTTACGGACAGGTCCAGTCGACGCGATCGGCACCTTCCTTTCACCTTTGATAGCATCTGGGACCACCTTCGGAGCTGTTATCGTCAGCACTCCGTCCGAAGACAGCTTCGACTCGACCGACTCAGAGTTGGTGTTGTCAGGTAGAGCATATTTCCTGACAAAATGGCGGGTGACAAGGCCGTGCTGGTCTTTCTTCTCCTCATGTTTTCCCTCAATAACGATGTATCCATCAGCCGTTTTCACCGTAATTTCCTCTGGCGAGAACTGCTGGACGTCCAAGCTGACTTCAAACTTGTCTGCGTCGTTCTTTATGCTGGATCCAAGGTCCTTCGTCGCGGCGACCAAGCTTCGCCAGGGTCGGTAGTAGTCCGCACTCAGGATCGGAGAAGCCATCATCAGGACATCGCTCGGAGCCAGTCCCAGTCCAAAATGCTGATCCAGAAGCCTAGAAGGTCGTCGCAGAGGATAATCATCGAACAAGTACGGTAGTAGAGACATTTTTGTTGAAATAAATCGCCTTTTATCGCTTGGGAGTAGTTGAGAGTATGAACAAGTTCGCGCTCAATATTTAAATCTGCCGCGGTTCGACTTCGAGCCAGTATTTATACTCGCTAAAGCGCCATCTAGTATCGAGTAGAACGTTCCAGCAAGTTCGCGTAGTAACTGCGATAACACGCACGTCAGTTCTTCTCAAGCATATTGGCAGATATTTGTCCTGGGTCGCTTTCTTGTTTTCATGTAAAAGTAAGAATGATAATAATTTATGATAATAAAATTATTTCAATGACAGAATTTCCAATATTTTTATGGGAATAATATTTAAAGTTATAAATGTCCGTCTTTTGTGCCCTATATATTTGTGCACTAGTTAAGTCCGCAAATCCGTTGCGAGGAAGCTCGTTTATCGCACGGGAACCCTACATTTTTCCGGAAAAAAAGTATTTTACGTCTTTTCCCGTATCTCCACACTAAATTACATTAACCGATCAAGATCAGAATCTTAGAAGCTCACCGGTGAGCGAGACACAATAGAATAACAATAAATTTCAAAGAATCCACGATCGAAAGATTTAATCAGTTCAGCTGCATACTTTCGCATATTATTACATAATAATATAGGCCAGTATGGATTGAGAATAAAGAAACAAAATTATAAATAATTATTGAAATTGTTTCATAATATGAACCAATTTCAATAATTATTTATAATTTTGAAATACTATTTCGATTTATTGATAAATAATACTGAATAAAAAATCTAAAACCGGCTTCAAGATATTGTAAGTACGATCTGTGTAGTTCAAAATACGTATTTTAATAATAATAATTGATAAATCTGCGGGTAGTTGAACAACTTCAGCGAGTTGGATACGTAGTATCTCTTCTTAGTCTGTGGAGTTGGACGTCTGTCACCTCAGTCCACCCGTGACCACGGCTGCTGGAAAGCAGCCGAAACGTTAGTAATAAGAAAAGTGCTTCGCGACAAAACCCGTAAGTGATTAAAACATTATAATATTATGTGTAATACTCGCGTAAACCTATAAGCACCGGATACCTATTAGTTTAACAACTATAAGATCATTTCGATTTATCGAAAATAATAAAAGCTTTTTGTGTTATCCCTTTTCTGGATTTGATCCTTATGAAGTTATTACCAACGCTAATGAGCGAGCGAAGCGAGCCCCAGTATTATATTCCACAACCTTTACATTTTGTGGTACACTTTACGGAAAAACTATCACGCCTATTACACCACCAAAATGCCTGTTTTCGGATACATTTATTCTATATTATAATAGAATAAACCACATTCTTTGATATTCTTCAAGCATGACATCTTACTCACACGGCACGAAAAAAAATGTACTGTAATAAAATTATTCTGAGCATGCGACCCAAAGTTGGGCATCAATGACGTGCGAATAATAAGTTCATAGTAACTGCCAGAACGTTCTCATCAATTTAAGTACATGTAAGTACTTATATTGAGATAGGCCAGTTACAAATGTACGAATTCTTTATTTTAATTAAGTAAATTATTTTATAACGAAAGTAATTTACATGACGTCAATGTTTCAGTTGATATATTTTAGGATTCGTTTTGAAACTGTAAAAAATATTCGAATTCCATTTAAGTAAATTTATCTATTTTTATAATGAACTATAATTTATAGGACGTTAGTTATTATTATTTTGCAGTGGACTAGTTGATGCCCGCAACTTCGTTGCGCCAAAATTAGTTTATCGCGTGGGAACCGTACATTTTTTCGGGATAAAAAGTATCCTATGTCCTTTCCCGGGACTCAAAGTATCTCTGTACCAAATTTCAGCCCAATCGGTTCAGCCGTTTAGGCGTGAAGAGGTAACAGACAGACAGACACACTTTCGCATTTATAATAATATTATTATTAAATTATTAATTATTATATTATTATATGGAATGGAATATGGATTTTTAATATTTACCATAGGTACCTAGGTACATAATATTATGATAGATGACACCCGAATCTCCGTTGCGCCAGAATTCGTTTATTAGTACTCGGGTTCTCTAGAATAACATATTATTTTCCTTACTATCAAGCAAATGTTTCGTGAGAAGCTTCATATTGATTATGTCGGCACTACATATAGGCGAACGCGTTGGCCAACGCGTTGGCCAACGTGTCGGCCCAATGTGTAGAACGGGCGACTCGCGCGTTGGCGGTAGGTATTTAGACGTTGGCCGACGCGTTTTGTCGGCACTACATATAGGCGAACGCGTTGGCCGACGCGTTGGCCAATGCGTTGGCTAACGCGTTCGCCTATTTGTAGAGCCGACATAAAGACGAACAAAAATCTTGAAAGTGGTAGCTAACAGAGATAGAATAATTAAGGATTGAATATTTCGATTTGATGGTCCTTAAATATGGATTGTTCTATTAATTGTAGGACAATGTTACTCTTTTATTACTATTAACCTATAAACGTACAATTAATTATTCGGCCAAATGCGAATCAGACTCCCGCACGAAGGGTTCCGTACCGTTTTAGAGAAAAATAAGGCCAAAAATTGTGTTCTTAAATGGGACCCCCCCTTAAATTTTTATTTTATTATGAATTATTAAAGGATATTTATAATTGAACGTAGGCCTCCCCCAATGAGCGCCAACCATCCCGATCTTGGGCAGGCTGATGATGATGATGATGGTGATTTATAATTGAGGGTTCAGTGAAAATTCCAGCTATAGCGGTTCTTAAGATACAGCCTGGAGACAACAGACAGACAACGCAGTCTTAGTAATAGGGTCCCGTTTTTACCCTTTAGGTACGGAACCCTAAAAATCTGCTGGTTGGGATAAGGATTCTGTTTTAGAGTTCCGTAGTCAACGAGGACTTGTTGATTTTGGGTTCAAAATATCTATCAAAATCAGTTAAGCGGTTTAGGCGTAAAGATGTTACAGATAGACAGACCGACAGACACACTTTCGCATTTATTTAAATTATTATTAGTAAGAAATAAAAGTATGGATAGAGGAAAAACTTAATATTAGGATATGAATAATTATGAATTAAAATTAATATTATACATAATTACTATAATATTACTAAATTTATACGAGAATTAAGATAGGGATAGTAATATAATAGGGATTTCATTGTAAAAAGTACGGTTTTCGCGTGATAAATAATTATATTCTGCGTTCGTCAAAATCAACAATATCGAAATTACGAGCAAGTACCTACTCGTAGCAACCCGAGCAACATCAAGTTTTGAAACATGATAATAATTCGACCCTACGCCCTTCAGTAACATTTATACATATTTTTACGTACGAATAAGGACAAAGGTCCAAGGTCGCAGCGTCCTTCAGAAGGTTCCAGAGTTTCTCGACACTGATCAATACTCGTGTCTGGAGTCTACATTATAGCTATGTAAATATAAATGAAGGTTTGTAACGATGTATTAGGGCAAGTACAGTAAGGATGAAGACGATATTATAGCATCCTTCGATCGCGGATTCTTGGAAATCTATTGTTTACGCGGTCGGTACGCGCGGTAAATGGTTAATTTGGTTGATAACAAAGCTTATGCTTGCAGCTTAATTTAATAGAAGTTCTTAAACTAAATATATTTTGTTCTTATTTCACGACATTATAATATTATTAATTAAAATAGTATTTTCTGTTATAGACACAAAATATAATATCAAACCATTAACCAAGTATCATTATCATCTAATAAGAAATATTTTTATAAGTCCCCGAGAAACTACATAATATTACCTATCATAATACGATACGAAATCATAATAATATTTACAATGTACATAATATTATTCATTCCAACATAATATTAATAATTAAGTATGTCAAATATAATTTTGAATATCAAATCACCATTATAACAGTGTGTACTACGCTTAAGATCATTTCGTTAAAAATGAGTGACCTAGTTTAATAATTATTCTACTCGCCACTAGATAGCGCAGCTGCAGTAGCTAAATAACTGGAAATGTCAACCTTGAAAGAATATTCGCGACTTGTTTTCTAGAAAATTCTACTGCTCACTAGGTGGCGCTTTTGAGTATATAAAAGCGTGCTGCGCGGTCGTTCCGTCAGATTGAAATACGTACGAACGCGCTCTCGAGCGAACTGCGAAAGTACCTACCAAGCTTACTCGCGATATTATCGTGACTTGCGACTGCGATATTTCAAGTTTTATCACAAGTTATTGAAGAATACACAATGTCGCTGCTACCGTACATGTTGGGCTACGACTGGCCTCGCCACCGCCCCAGTCACCTCTTCGACCAAGACTTCGGCTTGGGGCTGACACCTGACGACGTTCTCACCATCGTCGCCGCTCCCATGCCGTCGAGGAACTACGTGAGGCCGTGGAGGCAGCTGGCGCAGGCCGCCCGCGACGTGGGTTCCAGCATCAAGGCCGACAAGGACAAGTTCCAAGTGAACCTGGACGTGCAGCACTTCGCCCCGGAGGAGATCTCCGTCAAGACCGCCGACGGCTTCATCGTGGTGGAGGGCAAGCACGAGGAGAAACAGGACGAGCACGGCTACATCTCCCGCCAGTTCGTGAGGAGGTACGCTCTCCCTGACGGCTGCAACCCTGACACGGTGGAGTCCAGGCTGTCCTCCGACGGGGTGTTGACTGTGACGGCTCCGAGAAAGCAGGCCGCGCTGAAGAACGAAAGACCTGTGGCCATCCAGCAGACCGGTCCGGTCAGGAAGGAAGTGAAAGACCAAGAGGAAAAGAAGTAATGTGGAATAAGTTACTTCCTCTAGGTTAAGTAGTAATGTGACTCGCCTAGAGGCCTAAGGGCATGTCAACTAGTTGCATTTCGTACATTCCTCTTTTTTTCAAAAATGCTTCTAACCAATGAGTTTCTATTAACATACAATATCATTGCTTCTAACTGAATTGCCATATCCGGACGTGTCACATTATATTTTGCTCTACCTCGAAGACTGAGCTGCAGAGGACCTCCCAGTGTGTACCGATAATTTCCATGAAAATGTACTAGTATTATAATATTTAAATGTAAGTTACTTTTAAGATGTGTCTAGAATAAAATACGCTAATTAAGGGAGAAGACCTAATGGCAGACACTATAAGGAAACATGAAACATTCGAATGTTATAAAATATATAATTTATGAAAATAAAGGATTGATAACTTCATGAAGGTTTGTAACGATGTATTAGGGCAAGTACAGTAAGGATGAAGACGATATTATAGCATCCTTCGATCGCGGATTCTTGGAAATCTATTGTTTACGCGGTCGGTACGCGCGGTAAATGGTTAATTTGGTTGATAACAAAGCTTATGCTTGCAGCTTAATTTAATAGAAGTTCTTAAACTAAATATATTTTGTTCTTATTTCACGACATTATAATATTATTAATTAAAATAGTATTTTCTGTTATAGACACAAAATATAATATCAAACCATTAACCAAGTATCATTATCATCTAATAAGAAATATTTTTATAAGTCCCCGAGAAACTACATAATATTACCTATCATAATACGATACGAAATCATAATAATATTTACAATGTACATAATATTATTCATTCCAACATAATATTAATAATTAAGTATGTCAAATATAATTTTGAATATCAAATCACCATTATAACAGTGTGTACTACGCTTAAGATCATTTCGTTAAAAATGAGTGACCTAGTTTAATAATTATTCTACTCGCCACTAGATAGCGCAGCTGCAGTAGCTAAATAACTGGAAATGTCAACCTTGAAAGAATATTCGCGACTTGTTTTCTAGAAAATTCTACTGCTCACTAGGTGGCGCTTTTGAGTATATAAAAGCGTGCTGCGCGGTCGTTCCGTCAGATTGAAATACGTACGAACGCGCTCTCGAGCGAACTGCGAAAGTACCTACCAAGCTTACTCGCGATATTATCGTGACTTGCGACTGCGATATTTCAAGTTTTATCACAAGTTATTGAAGAATACACAATGTCGCTGCTACCGTACATGTTGGGCTACGACTGGCCTCGCCACCGCCCCAGTCACCTCTTCGACCAAGACTTCGGCTTGGGGCTGACACCTGACGACGTTCTCACCATCGTCGCCGCTCCCATGCCGTCGAGGAACTACGTGAGGCCGTGGAGGCAGCTGGCGCAGGCCGCCCGCGACGTGGGTTCCAGCATCAAGGCCGACAAGGACAAGTTCCAAGTGAACCTGGACGTGCAGCACTTCGCCCCGGAGGAGATCTCCGTCAAGACCGCCGACGGCTTCATCGTGGTGGAGGGCAAGCACGAGGAGAAACAGGACGAGCACGGCTACATCTCCCGCCAGTTCGTGAGGAGGTACGCTCTCCCTGACGGCTGCAACCCTGACACGGTGGAGTCCAGGCTGTCCTCCGACGGGGTGTTGACTGTGACGGCTCCGAGAAAGCAGGCCGCGCTGAAGAACGAAAGACCTGTGGCCATCCAGCAGACCGGTCCGGTCAGGAAGGAAGTGAAAGACCAAGAGGAAAAGAAGTAATGTGGAATAAGTTACTTCCTCTAGGTTAAGTAGTAATGTGACTCGCCTAGAGGCCTAAGGGCATGTCAACTAGTTGCATTTCGTACATTCCTCTTTTTTTCAAAAATGCTTCTAACCAATGAGTAACATACAATATCATTGCTTCTAACTGAATTGCCATATCCGGACGTGTCACATTATATTTTGCTCTACCTCGAAGACTGAGCTGCAGAGGACCTCCCAGTGTGTACCGATAATTTCCATGAAAATGTACTAGTATTATAATATTTAAATGTAAGTTACTTTTAAGATGTGTCTAGAATAAAATACGCTAATTAAGGGAGAAGACCTAATGGCAGACACTATAAGGAAACATGAAACATTCGAATGTTATAAAATATATAATTTATGAAAATAAAGGATTGATAACTTCTTCCATGTCTTCAGTAACTCTTACAAAATAAAACTATTATAATTATTTTCTGACAAATCAATAAAAAAATATATTATTGGTCTTTTTGTAAACTTAGTCATAAGTACTAATAGATGACATCACAATAAGCGAACAACACTAATAGTAGACACCAATATGAACTAATAGTTGACATAGAACATTAAATTACATTTTACATTTTTCATATTATTAGGTCTTTATTTGCCGTTTTTCAAAAGATTTCATTTACTTCATCATAGTAACTACATGCATCAGAAATATTATCCACGTTGTCTCCAGATTCTTTTCATTCTTCTTCCATGCTGAAACTATCTTTCCTTTTATTTTTATTTTTCATATTTTTTTCCCAGCAAATTTATTTTTGGTCTTAAGTCTCCATGCTTCTTTTGCCTCTTTTTTTTTTCTTCTTTTTGTTCTCAGTTCTCTTTTTTCTTCTTTTTACTGCTACAAAACTAAAGCATCGATTTTTAGATCAGTGCAAGGTCTAATATTAGACACCATGTCCATTTTTAGGTACAGTAGTTCTAAGTTCTTAGTTTGTTAATAGAATTATATTTTTAGAGAATAGTGATGATATTTGCAGTAGAATAAAGTACAAAATAACTTTAGTATGTATTGAAAAACTTAATTAACCGATTCGTTGCCACCTTCATTTCAACAAATTCTTACGACAGGCCAAGTACTTTGTTCGATGACGCACCATAAGCGTCATCGGCCCTGCTAAACGATGACGCGCCACGTGCGGCATTGGCCACTGGTTGTGTTTTATGCATATTTTATTGTAAATAGGCGTAAATCAGAGAGGGAAAAGATAAATTTTGTGTGCAGTGTTCGTATTAGTTGTAATTCAAAGCTGATATGGCGTATAAAAGTAGTAATTCATACTGTTAACAAAATGTGTAAGTAGTCGTCAACCTTTGGCACAAATTTTGCTCATACTCGTATGTAGGTATTAATGATTTTAATTAGTGCTGGTTACTAAAAGCCGAGCTTTGTGAGGGCTCACGTCGTCACACCTTGACTGACTGATGATAACACATATAACACGGACTCGCGCACGAAGGGTTCCGTACCATTAAAGAGCAAAATTATGCCGAAAATTATGTTTTTGTATGGGAGCCCCCCTTCATTTTTTATTTTATTTATTTAATTTTATTTTGTTTTTAGTATTTGTTATTATAGCGGCAACAGATATTCATAATCCGTGAAAATTTCAATTCTATTACCGTTCTTGAGTTGCGGCTTGGAGACAGACAGACAGACAGACAGACAGACAGACAGACAGACAGACGGACAGACAACGAAGTCTTAGGCTGGCCTCACACAGCCGGAATGTCTTTCTGAATTCATATTATTAATTCAGAAAGACTGGAATTCCATACAATATCAGTAAGTATGCTCCATGTACACATTATGATTTTTTTCAGATTATGTTTCTCAGATCGATCTGTAAGAATGATACTGACGAGCGTTCTGAATTCCGGATCGATAAATTTAAGATTATGATTTCATAACGCGCGTATTCCCATACATTTTAATAGAGCGGCATACACATACTGGAATCAGATTATGAATTATTTCAGTTGACACTGCAAGAAGCTAACCCCTGGACGTGTTGTGACCTGTTGGCGTGATGTCTGAGACGGAAAATTAAATCTTAAGCATTGAAATATAGGACACATCTATTGAGGATTACCATGACAGGGAAAAAAAACATAGCGTGGTTGGAAATTCTTAAAAGTTTAATTCCAAATTGGGAAACATTAAGTGAAAACGAAAGTAAAAGAAAAATAATATTTATTAGTATTAATTCTTCTTCCATAAAGACGTTTAAATATGTGCCAGGAATCATGAGACTACTGATCAATCTTATTTTCAAAGATGTGTGTGAGGCAAGGTGCCGAAATTTAGATTATGAATTTCCGATTATGAATTATTCAGAGAGACGTTCCGGCTGTGTGAGGCCAGCCTTAGTAATAGGGTCCCGTTTTTATCTTTTGGGTACGGAAGTTAGAACCCTAATTACATGTTAAAGCACAAATCAATAGGCATGATAGTTTTTCCGTAAAGGTTGTGGGATTTATTATGACTACCAACTTCATCTATTTTAGTTGAAGAATAAATAACTTAGAGTAGTTGTGTAGCTATGACAATATAAATTTGTATTAAAATTTAAGAGCTCTCAGAAAATCGTTTATTTAAACAAATGAAATACGTTTATTTTGGATAATCAGCAGGAATATAATGACTTTCCTGAATATAGCCAGCCACGATTTACAAACATACTCAAATGAAAATTGCCTGGAAAACGACAATAAGGAGAATTAAAGTTTTCCAGAATATAGTCACTCAATATTGCAAAACTTTACATTGAAAAGGACATTAAGTAATTGAAAGTTCTCGTATTTGTCATGACGCAAAAAATAACTCAACAGACAGTAGCATGGAAGCTAAATTACTGACGCTGATGAAGATGAGTGTTAATAAGAAAAAAAAGTTTCATAAATACGCTAATCGCAGAAAAGTAAGGATTCTTCGAGTGAACCAATGATTGACGAACTCTGACTAGTAGCCTTTAATTCTAAAATAAACGGCCACGCATAAAATTGAGTTCAACACGTATATTTAGACAAGGGAATTGTAATTACAGTATAATAAATTAGTTTTAACGTGTTTTTTAACAATTCTTATATGCCGCGTCTGGCGCGTCATCGGCCTCACTAAAACTTTTTGAATGACGCGCTGGGCGCGGCATTGGCCACGAATCGGTTAAAGATGAGATCCATGTCATCTATTAGGTTTTTTTACATTTTCAAGAACTAATAGTAGACACCCTTTATATTGTTAGGGAAAATGGATAAAAGATCAGAAATAAACATTAATTAGTGTAAACAACATGACCATTAATCCAATGAAGTCAATAGAAATTACAAAAAATCTAATAAATGTATTCAAAATTTACGTGCAAAATTTCGCCTTCCTTAACCTATTTGCTAAGAAATTGCCGGGTGCGTGTTGACGCGGTCACATCATTTACGAAAACTGATCCCATTTTAAAATTTTGTTCCCGAAGGCATCCCTAATATATTTTTTCACATCAACAGATAGCATAAGAAGCTTATAAAATTTACAGTGTTGAGAAATAATTAGAATAATTCTTATTTTCATGGCATTTTTGTCGTAAGTGTCATCTATTAGTTCAGTGTCTACCATTAGCGCCTTTCCCTTAATTTTAATCTGTGTGTTTTATTTTTATGTTTTATATTTTTAAATAATTACGAGTTTACGACTAAAGCTATAATTAAAGGATATTAGAAATATCGTAATTTTTACTTTAAATGAAATATTCTGTATCTTTAATTACTATGACTAGTAGTAGACGTTTACAACAACGCCTAATTATTTTGCTTCTTAATTTTGTACTAAATATTTGGTTTAATACAGATTCTGAAGTAAATTATTTAAGTAACTAAACAGTCTACCTAGACACAGTCAGTGCCGTAAATAGGGCGGTGCCACCGGTGGCCAGGCACAGGGCGTAGACTCTGGGGGGCGCAAGAATGGACTGACCAGGCATCAGGCAGGACTCTTATTTTTTCGGTTTGCCGATAAGTTCCCGCTGCGCCCCAGAGATGTTTCCCAATGTAGTAAAAAAAATTGGTACCCACTACCCACATTCCACAGCCGAACATATAACCTCCTCCTTTTTGGAAGTCGGTTAAAAACAAGGGTGCAGTGCAGTAGAAGCTCGCACAGGGCACAAAAAAGGCTATTTACGGCACTGGACACAGTTGATATTATTAAAAACTAGCTCAAAGCCGAGTTTTAGGAGGGGCAGGGCTCGCGTTGTCACACCTTGACTGACTGAACTGCAATAGAACTGCAAACCAAACGCGCAGTCGGATTGCAGTTCAGTTGCAGTCGCGTGAACTGTTTGGTTTGCAGTTCTATTGCAGTCGTGTCAACTGCATTCAAACTGCAATTTGCAGTTGGATTGCAGTTGAAATGCAGTCCCTCTGTGTAGACCCTAAGGACATTTTACTGCCGCAAAATGTATAATCTGATTAAAAACAGCATACTACTATTTTAATTTTGATTAAAACTGTTTTTACGGCAGTAAGGCCGGCAATACACGTCAGATTTTTTCATCCGATGGTCTGGCCCGATTGCCTGATCAGACTGTCTGAAGGAACTCGTGCCATACATTCATTTGAATACCTAATACACATCCAATCCGATAGTCGGATCGGACGTCCGAGCCGGAAACAGCGCCAAGGCGTTTACGATTTTACTGCCGTTCCGATTGTCTGAAGGTGCGGTCTGCATACTTTTGTACGGAGAACCAACAACTTCCGATTCTTTCTTCCGACTTACCAGTTGATTCTCTAGCATGACACTGAACGAACGTATCGCATGGTTGTGGTTCGGACTGACTTTTACATGTAAACATTAAAAAATAAATGGAACCATGTAGGGTGAATAATATGCCTAGTACCAGCCTCCCCCCAAAGATGTTTCAACTTTGAATCTCTGTATTTGCCACAATTGCACTCTTAAAAATATTGTTTTCAATCCAGTTTTAGGTAGGTTGATTAATCTTTATTATGTAATGGTCTTGTTATGCTGCGTTGCATCAGAGGCGTGGTTAAAGTTTAAGTTAAATATAGCGTCCAAACACCCCATATTCATACATAGGTACACATATTCTGTCAATTTTTCCGGTTAAAGTTAAAATCACTTTCACGCTAACATGAACAAATATACAATAAGTAACAGTAGTTCGTTGTCCATTTTTTCTTTCAGCTCCGTATGCGAGCTCACAGATAGCTCGAGAACGACTGAGTTTAGAAAAAGTCTGGCGCAAAAATCGGATGTATATCGAGTAAATACGATCAGATTATCTGATCAGACAAACGGAAACAAAATCTGACGTGTATTCCCAGCCAAAGGGTCTACACAGACGGACCGCATTTCAACTGCAATCCAACAGCAAATTTCAGTTCAAGTGCAGTTTGAATGCAGTTGACACGACGGCAATACGACTGCAATAGAACTGCAAACCAAACGCGCAATGGGATTGCAGTTCAGTTACAGTCGGCGTGCAGTCGTGTGAACTGTTTGGTTTGCAGTTCTATTGCAGTCGTGTCAACTGCATTCAAACTGCACTTGAACTGCAATTTGCAGTTTGATTGCAGTTGAAATGCAGTACTTATCTAGATTCTAGATGTGTACCTAACAAAACAACGTGATAATTAACTTTAGGGTGTGTAAGTGTCCAATTAATAGAGTTCTCTGCAAAAATTGCAGCACATAAAGTGTAAAATATTTTGTCTTGTGCCCAGCGCAGCGTCATGATTCATGAATTCACAAAAATTTAAAAAGTTACCACTTACCAGTATAATCACAGCCAGTATTATGACTTTACTAGATGATGCCCGCAACTCCGTTGTGCCAAAACTCGTTTATCGCGCGGGAACCGTAGATTTTTCCGGGATAAAAATTACCCTATGTCCTTTCCCGGGGCTCAATGTATTTCTATACCAAATTTCTGCAAAATCGGTTCGGTGGTTGAGACGTGAAGAGGTAACAGACAGACAGACAGACAGACACACTTTCGCATTTATAATATTAGTATGGATTTTGTTACACTCTGAATAAATAAAAATGAATTTTAAATGTTCACCGGAACATCTAGTAATTTATAGTGATTCATAATGATTTTTTTTATAAAATAAGGGGGCAAACGAGCAAACCGGTCACCTGACGGAAAGCAACTTCCGTCGCTCATGGACACTCGCAACATCGGAAGAGCTGCAGGTGCGTTTATTTATTTATTTATTACGGTACAGTTACAAACCACAGAATAACAACATACAGTAACATAACATTAACAACACACGGCATTTAGACTGATACCAATTACAACTACACCAGCATGGACAGTAACAATATTTAACATAATATTACATACTAGGTGTCCCGGTGAACTTCGTGTCACTTTAAAACCTTCCCTGGACTTCTACGAATATTTTGAGACTAAAATTAGCCCAATCCGTTCAGCCGTTTTCGAGTTTTAGCGCGACTAACACATATTTTGAAAATCCATTTTTCACAGATCTCCTATCTAAGTAGTTCTTATTTCTGTGCCATTTTTATATATAGAGAGTATATAAGATGAGTTTACTTGAAAGACAAGGAAAAACAAAAACAAATAGAACTATAAACTACTAGATAATTTAAATTCACCACAAAAATTAACTATCAAAAGACTATCCTAATACTTATGAATCCTAATTATAAAGAAAGTAATACTATTCTAATTTATATTACAGATAATAAAACATAGCAAAAACTCTATTAAAGGCCATCAATACTTAATATTATTGCCATACATTTAGATCTTAAGGGGCCGGGTACCCTTCGAATTTCTCATACAAACGTAATACCAAAATCATTTTCACATACGAAAATATTTAACATGTTTGAGTTATTTTTCAGTTTAGAATAGTAATTACCTAGGTTCCTACACAAAAATTTACTTCAAAATATTTAAACACAAAAAAAAAATTTTGTTTAAAATTTTTTTTTAGTAAATTTACTCCTAAATATTGAAACACTAAAAAATAGAGTAAAACACTAAAAAATATATAAATAAATAGTAAATTTACTACAAAATATTTAAACCCTAAAAAATATTTTTTAGTATTTAAATATTTAGTAGTAAATTCAGTATTTATTTATATATTTTTT
Source organism: Polyommatus icarus (assembly GCA_937595015.1). Taxonomy (NCBI): domain Eukaryota; kingdom Metazoa; phylum Arthropoda; class Insecta; order Lepidoptera; family Lycaenidae; genus Polyommatus; species Polyommatus icarus. Next base: position 5,886,922 of record OW569341.1, on the reverse strand, counting down.
TTGTGTTTTACTCTATTTTTTAGTGTTTCAATATTTAGTAGTAAATTTACTAAAAAAAAATTTTAAACAAATTTTTTTTTTTGTGTTTCAAAATTTTGAAGTAAATTTTTGTGTAGGAACCTAGGTAATTACTATTCTAAACTGAAAAATAACTCAAACATGTTAAATATTTTCGTATGTGAAAATGATTTTGGTATTACGTTTGTATGAGAAATTCGAAGGGTACCCGGCCCCTTAAGATCCTTGGCTAGATCACGTTTAAATGCTATCAGGCTACAATTAAAAATATCTTTATCATGGCAAAAGTTGCCGGCCTTTTAAGAGGGAATAGGGTAGGGGAGGGTAGGGAAGGAAATAGGGTAGGAGATTGGGCCTCAGCTCCGGTAAACTCACTCACTCGGCGAAACACAGCGCAAGCGCTGTTTTACACCGCGTTTCTGTGAAGTGTGAACTCGTAGTATTTCTCCGGTCGAGCCGGCCCATTCGTGCCAAAGCATCCCTCTCTCACGGTAAAATGATAAAATGATTGATGACTTGACGAGAAATGAAAAATTGTAGCCAGTATTAGTACTTAGGCTTTTGATAACAAGATTTCTCAGTCTGTCCCAACTAGCAATAGCTAGATAGTCTTTCACACTGAGTATGGGATTGAGAGTTTGTATCTAGGGGTTCCTACATATTTATTTTATTTTTATTTTATAATTTCTTGAAGTATATATAAAACTGAACATTTCAAGTGCGTATATCTCTTGTCATTATAGAGTAAAAAAGGCAGAAAAATGCGTTTGTTGAATAGGAGCATCCATAATTTATAGTGTAAGATTTGAGTGTACTGTGTAAGTATATTATACTTAATTGATTATAAGACGATTTTGTTGTTAAAGCAATGTTATGTAGGTACATGATCATAATTTTTTATAATATAATATGTAATTTGTGAAAATAAAGTGTCTAGCTATTGAGGTCCTTGAGATACAGTCTGGTTACTCACTTTACTGACAGACGGACAGACAGACTGAGTAATTTATTATTATTAATTAGTTTTTATTATTCGTAGAATATTATATTATAATTAATTAATGTAGAGCTGAGGCCTGAGCTGCTCTACATCTTTTATAAGCGTCATCTAGCGTTATAAAGCGACAATAAATAAGGCGCAAACGCCCAGCGACGCTCGAAGATCGGAGAAATTTTTCGAGGTCTATAGCGCCATCTAAAATTCAATAGAAAAATCTCGAATATAAATGATTGTTCTGTGATCAAGTTGAGCCATCTAATATAAGCGCCATCTAGCGTTGTAAAGCGAAAATAAGTAAACGCCCGTTATGCTCGAAGATTGGAGAAATTTCTCGAGGTCTATAGCGCCATCTACAATTCCAGAGAAAAATCTCGAATATAAAAGATTTTTCTGTAATCTTTGTTTTAATAACTTTATTTTTAAACTTGGATGAACTCAAAATAACAATAATTTAATATTTTTAAAAGTAAAATCTCATTGCAACAGTATCATACGTATTATAAGGTAAACAACGATGATAATATTATAATATTTTGTAACATTGTGTTTGTCAGGGGCTGAGGTCATTGGCACGAGGGCGGACAAGGACAATCATGAATCAGCCGGTCGTTACCAAGTGCATGGAATTAGGATGAGTGTAGACATGCGAACTATTTTACACAACAGTATTATAATATTAATATTGATGAAAATGACATCCTTTTCATTAATCCTTCAAGCGGCAAGCCCCATAAGAGCACCGGTGATTGCGACAACAATAGAATATAATTGCATTTCCAAGAATCATCTCGAAGGATTAAGCTATTCGTGATAGTATAGTGGGAATTAAGTATTGACATATTAAATTTACAGCAATATTTTTTTATTTGTTTAACTTTTTTCAATATAGTCAACTAGAACTGCAGACGTCTAGTATTTTTTATATTCATTAACCCATCAATCCCCAAGCGGCAACTGGCTGTTGCATGACAATTGAAAATCTATTGTGTCTGCGATTCCCACGATCGAGGTATTCATATTCGAGGATATTATTAATGTAAAAGAAATTAAATTTTTGATATTAAAAAATCTTGCCCTAACTGAAAATTTGTAATCGATTAATGATTTCTCATAGCATCTACGTAGAAGAAAGTCTGTTACATCCGTTTTTGCGGTGCACACAAATTAAGATCCTATTTACTATAGCATCGTAACTAGGGAATGCAATGTCGTTCTCGCGAGATCTCGGTTTTTTTTAGCGAGATTAATCTCGGACGAAAAAAAGGCGAGATTTCGCGAGTTTGACGAGATTGCACCTGAGCATAAAAAAGTCTTATTCGAAGCTGGCCTAAGCAATTACTGTGCACTGTGATATTCAAGTAGGTCCTGAATTTTGACTTCTCGTTGTTTTGTTAGCTATAAAAGAACTGTTTTATTACTAAAAGATTTGTGTTTGATAATGTGCGCTTTTATAGTTCTGGACGACACGTTATGTTTTTGTGCGGTCATGAAGATGGAAGACGTCATGATGTCCTCTAGCGTGATGTTTCCATACATTTTACTTCCCTATGTTATCGTTTTACTGTGTAGACGTTCACGATATTACCGCCACGTCCAAAATTATAAAAGTGCACATTAGAAGAGAAGACTGGTTATTTCTTTCATTTGTTATTTGATAGATAGTAGATACGTACTATGTAAAAGTTTACCACTTCAAAATTATAGACAGATACGTCAAACAATGTTTGATGCATAAAATTCTATTGAAAAAAATTGTGAGAATGAAAGTTAATCTTATAATATTTATTACTTTTTTTTAGTCATTTATGCAAATAAGCAAAAAAAGGCACCAAACTACTAATCTCGCGAGATCTCGAAATTGGCGAGATCTCGCGGTATTGTATAATTATAAACTTGCGGGATCTCGCTTCAGCCCTAATCTCGCGAGATTTGCATTCCCTAATCGTAACATACCATAGTATGTTTCAGAATTATGCTCTTTAATTCATAACTGCACTTGTTTGTGAATCTAAATAATATGCACAACACCAGTATTTACTTATACTTACTTTTTTTTATAATTTTCAATGATGAAATGAATATCCTTACTTAATACAAATTCACAAAGTATCAATAATTAATAAAAGAAATAATATTATGATGAATTTTAATTGTCGAAAAAGAGTAAAAAATTATAACCACGTGAAAAGCCCATTGACAACTCTTTGTATTTAAAATACATATTACGAAAGTTGATTATCTCTTTATGTGCTCAAATAATAAATTTGGCGTAAAATACTTTTTATCTGTAAAAATTTACAATTCTATCGCAAGTAACGAATTTCAGACGAGGTCACAATTATTATATAATATGTCTGTTTGTATAATATTACGTTAAGCGTTAGTGTGTACTCAGCCTAAAGACCGTAATTATAGCGCTACCAGCTGTTTCGCGAAATTTCTACTGCTCGCTAGATGGCGTTGGTCAGTATAAATACTGAGGCGACGGGCGGCAAGGCATGGAATTGTAAACAAACTTTCGAAGCGAAAAGTGCTCTCAACTCTCGAGCAAGACTCAAGTCTCCGTGTTCATTGCGATTAATTCGTGAAGAAAAAAAGCAAGATGTCTCTTCTACCGTACGTTCTCGGCTACGAGTGGCCTCGCAGCTACAGACCCAGCCGCCTTCTAGACCAAGACTTCGGCTTGGCGTTAACACCTGACGACCTCCTGACGGTGGTCGCCGCTCCTTCCCTGAACAGGGACTACTTCAGGCCGTGGAGGCAGCTGGCGCAGGCCGCCCGCGACGTGGGCTCCAGCATCAAGGCCGACAAGGACAAGTTCCAAGTGAACCTGGACGTGCAGCACTTCGCCCCGGAGGAGATCACCGTGAAGACCGCCGACGGCTACGTGATTATTGAGGGCAAGCACGAGGAGAAACAGGACGAGCACGGCTACATCTCCCGCCAGTTCGTGAGGAGGTACGCTCTGCCCGAAGGCTGTAATGTGGACGCTGTTGAATCTCGTCTCTCATCTGACGGCGTTCTGACCATCACCGCGCCAAGACAACAGACAGCCCTGAAGAACGAGCGCAGTGTCCCAATCCAACAAACCGGCCCAGTGAGGAAGGAAATTAAAGACGAAACCAAAGAAGAAAAGGAGGAGAAGAAATAGGTTTCTTTCGTGCTTTTAGCCAAAGATTCAGGCCATATTAATGTTAAGTTTTATTTGTAAGTATTATATGGTGTTTTGTTCCAGTGAAAATGTTGAGACTGAATTTATAATTTTATTAAATAAAAATTAATTACGCTAAATACGAATTTGTTTTATTTTTAATTCGTACTAAAATATTTTTGTGTAGGTACTAGTGTTATTATTTATAGTTAGATTCGTTTGAACTGCTAAAATCTACCAATATTGCTTCAACTCCCAAGCAGTCGAATTCGATCGAGTACAATAGATTTCCAAGAATGAAGAATCAACGATCGAGGAATCCTAGAAGTAGGTACTCGAGACCGAGTCGAGAATAAGAGTATTTTTTAGATTCATGATCAAGAAGCAATAACAATTTAAATTGATCCATAGAAGACTTGTAGGCTTAACTTTTCTCGAATAGATTAATAATCTATTCGAGAATAGTCAGACTAATTTAGTACTAAATAGTTCCATGAAATCCTACATTCCACGTTGAGGAAAATCATAATTCATTAGCAATAAAAACATTTTTATTACTTATACCGAATATATTCGGTATAGTCCGGTCATTTTAGACAATTGAAATAAAGAAAATTCCGACAGAGCCAAATCTTCGTAGAGACCTTAGGTTTACCACAAGGAATAAAGTGTCAAAAATCCCCATCAGTCCCATGTGAGCTTAGGGACTTATTCGGGGCCCAAGGTAAAAATTTTAGGTTTTTTGGATTTTTCTCGAAAACGGTAAGTTTTATCGAAAAAGTACCTCAGAGCAAAGTTGTAGATCTTAAAATTCTCTATAAAAATGGTCCCTATGATTTTTTTCTCTAAGACCCACTATTTCCCAGATATTACGCTTGTAAGAATCACGTTCTACATAGTATGCACACATATGCCACGTATACCGGGTGCAATTAAACCTACCTGCCAATTTTTTTTGGGGCTTAGGTGTCATAAGGAGAGTCCATAAACCACAAAAAATAGGGTGATAATTTTTTTACCATAACATATTTTATCCCAACCTAATTCAGTACAGCTTGGTCACTACACGCACTCGCAACGGCGCCACTCTGTCGCCCGAAGGCGGCAAAAACCGGCTACCGGCAGGGGTCACCAATTAGTTTCGCTCGGGGTCCATTTTAAGAAAAGAAATGACCTTCGCGGTCCGCACATTTTATAATTAAAAAAAAATATGAAACAAAGGTAATTATGGAAATTACAAAGGTATTTATTTACATATCAATAAGAAAAGTGATAATTTTATTGCTTGCTTGGAGTGAAATTGATGCAAGCTATTGAAATTAAATCCAGGATGTTCATCAGTAAGTCAAGACTAAAATTTATTTTTAAAGTAGCCCGCAAACGATCAAACATCAAACATGTCAAACACGTACAAATTACGTGTTTGACGTGTTTGAAGAAAATTTGGATTTTACTACGTGTTTGACGTGTTTGACGTGTTTGATGTTTGATCGTTTGCGGGCTACTTAACGAAGTTCACCTTCGAAAATGCTCGGTCCGCATACAAAGGGTCGGCGGTCCGGATGCGGACCGCGGTCCGCCATTTGGTGGTTTCGAGTATACTATCAAGTTCAGACATGGCAAGGCAATGAACTGAACCCTGAAGACTGGGGTTGGAAATTGATAAATAATACTTTGGAACCGATTCGAACTTTACTGCCCCCTGCTCCAGAAAAACTTCTTAACACTATTTTTTGCAATTGCAAGAAAGGTTGTAGTGCCAAATGTGGCTGTAACAAAGTAGGGTTGCAGTGTTCTCCAGCGTGTACCAATTGCCAAGGTGTCTCTTGCTCAAATGTTCAATTAAATACAAGAGAGGAAAATTCATGTGATTTTGATGAAGAGACAACTTCAACAAGCGTTCGAACGACAGTTAAACTCAGTAACCCATATCAATAATCTTCATGCTATTAAATAATTATTGTTCCTGAAAATAACGTCATAAAGGTTCGTGGAATAGGCCTACCGGGGATACCACGTTAAAAAAAATGCGCCGTACACTACCTCACAGGTGGTGTGGAAATGTGTGCATATTATGTAGAACGTGATTCTTACAAGCGTAATATCTGGGAAATAGTGGGTCTTAGAGAAAAAATCATAGGGACCATTTTTATAAAAAATTTTAAGATCTACAACTTTGCTCTGAGGTACTTTTTCGATAAAACTTACCGTTTTCGAGAAAAATCCAAAAAACCTAAAATTTTTACCTTGGGCCCCGAATAAGTCCCTAAGCTCACATGGGACTGATGGGGACTTTTGACACTTTATTCCTTGTGTTAAACCTAAGGTCTCTACGAAGATTTGGCTCTGTCGGAATTTTCTTTATTTGATCACTATTTTTATGTCTAAAATGACCGGACTAGTAATCGTAGCAGGCTTGCATAATAATGTTTTCAAAAGCTGGTTCTCGATTTTGGAGGCTCAGAAACGAAAAATTATCGTACCCAAAAAAAATAAGAGAAGTACTACTTGTACTAACTACTAATCAACCCGCTTTGTACCAACAAGGTAGTAAGTACTCTTTATACCACTGTACAGTTTGAAGTTTCCTAATTAGGTATTTAGTTACTGCGTAAGTTGTAAGGTTATCGGTAAGTACTATTTAAAAACAATAATTGTCGACTGGTTTGAGGTAATGCATAGTAGACTGTACATTACAAAGGTAAAATCGAATTCAAAATTATACGTAATGGCTGATTTACACGTATTAGTAGATAAGTAGATGTGATGTGTGATGTGATGTGATGTTTGATCGTTTGCGGGAGACTACTAAATTCTAATTGTCATTTAGTTTAGGTAGTACTTACCTACTTACTAATTTTAATTTGCTACTTGCTAGTAAATTTTGTCTTTACATGCAATTAACAACTTAAAATTAAGTTAAAATTTAGTTAACTACTTATCATTTATCAACTTATTATACGTGTTAACCAGCCATAATTAAAACTTAATAAAATTCTCTATCTCAAAAACTACTAAACCGATTTTGAAGTTGCAATATTCCCTGAGACCTTAGTTAATACAACAAAAAAAGAATCACTTAGGTAAATCAGACATAATATGTGTCATGTAGTTCCGGAGATATGCGAACACAAACACAAAAGTTAAAACATACGTACATACACTTTGTTCAGACCATGGTCTTTGGTTACGCTGATATAGACTAACATAAATAAACGAAAACTGGGCATTTCTGGAAATATTATACATACATACCGCATACGGGTCGAATTGATCTAACCTCCATTTTTGAAGTCGGTTAAAAATACCTACCTATGATCACAAATATTACGTCATTTGTTTGCATCACGGATCGTTAACAGGTGAACTAATTACGTGTTTTAGTTGTAGGTATTTTTAATTTTATAGATATTTAAGTGTTTGGAGGTGGTTTCAGCGTAGGATGGTGTCTATTTCAGTGCTTGCGCGTTTGCATCTTGACCAAGAAACAGTCAACACAGTCAACAAAATATTATGATGATTATAATTATTTCAATAATAATCATCATATTATTTTGTTTATAATATGTGTGTAAGTATTAACTTTTTTTGTATTCATACAAAAAAAGTTAATAATAGTAACTACATAGATGACCCAGTGAACCTCGTATTACTTTTATCCTAATATAAACCTTCCCTGGACTTCCACAAGTACATATTTTCAAGACTCACCAAATTGGTTCAGGAGTTTTAGCAAGACTAACAAAATTAATAATAATAATAATATCTATGGACGCTTCACACCACGTTAGTCTGGCCCCGTGCTAAGTACTCAGGACTTGTGTGAGTTGTGTTACAGGTACCCAATGGAAATATATTTAATACTTTTATACCATACATATGTATATTTAAGATTTTTATTATAATATCATACACATATTTAATACACATCCATGACCCAGGAACATTGAAAAACTTTTTGTTCCGTCGGCGGGATTCGAACCCGCGACCCCCCGCTTGAGTTGCCACACACTCTAACTAAAACACTCGCTAAATGGAGTGTGTGGCAAAAACTAAAAATTCATATTTTTTATTTATAAAGATAGATATAGACAGGTAATAGAATAGATTAGGGATTAGGAAATCATAGCTCAGCTCTCGACTCTCGAGTATAGAAATTAAAATGTAATTACCTAGATGGTTTCGACATTAATCAAATTGACAATATAGTCTGACATTTTAATACAATTTTCATGGATCTTCAAATGAATTTTTTAAAGTTATTATACAACTTAAAATAACCAAATGCTTACTCCAACGATTCGTCTTTTTCCTAAATTGAAGTCATGCTATCAAATAAGAAATGTTAGACCCACAATAAAAATAGATAAAGAAAAATTCAAACTGTGTTTAGACGTTCATCAGTTCACTAAAGAAGAGTTAAGAGTGAAGGCCAGAGAAGAACACGTAATAATAGAAGGCAAACAAGAAAGAAAGACTGATTCTGGTTGTATACAGCGGCATTTTGTGAAGAAATTCAGGCTGCCTGAAGGATGTGATCCAAGCAATGTGGAATCCCGACTATCTGATGGGCACTTGACTATCACTGTGCCTAGAAACACCTGCACCCCTGATTTGCCCTGCGAAAGACTCATACCCATCAAATCAGCAGGTGAAAATGATGACGAAAATTTAAATAAAAAATAAATAATTGATCTTACTTTGTTTTTACCATGTTTTTACTTGTTTATTTATCTTTTTATAGATAAAAGTCCTATAGTTTGGCTGTCCATAAGTTAGTATTATGTATTTGTACTTTATAACTAATTTAAGAGCTTAGAGCAGCTTCAGTATTCTGTAAGTCAGAGTTCTGAATCAATATCAAGATAATATTATATTCTACTGCTTTGATACAGTCAACAATTACCTGCAGTAGACGATTTCTAGAAAACATCTGTTTATCCAGATTTTACATATTTACTTATCCGTCGAGGATAAAAATTATCACTCATCCGTTATCTGTTTACTCCTCTTACATCATCGATTTAGCGCCCTGCCTCTAATGCATGAGTAATAGCTTCGCAAATACATTGCCTATAAATACAGCTCGGAAGACGTAGTTCAAGCATCAAGTATTGCTCAATGATATAATTAGTGTTCGATACATCATATAAGACATAGAAGCTCCGTGAATCATAGTTAAAATCATCCCAAATACATCCCACCTCGAACGTTCTAAGCTGGATATATAAATAGAGGAATTGCGTCAAGTTCCACACAGTTTTCGATCGCCATATCGTTCTCATGCCTACACCTGATCATTTCTTCGACTCCGACATGCCCGAGTGGGCTAGACAATCCTTCGAACGAAATTTCGGTCGCACGACCCGAAATGAATACTTCAAAGCACCATTCCAGAGGTGGCTGCCGCGGGACGAGGGTTCCTCTATAAAGATCGAGGAGAAAAAGTGGCAGATCAACGTAGACGTCCAGCATTTTACCCCGGATGAAGTGACCGTGAAGATAAACAACGGCTTCGTGGTGGTGGAAGGGAAACACGAGGAGAGGGAGGATGAGCACGGCTTCGTCATGAGGCACTTCTCTCGCCGGTTCAGGATACCTGAGGACACCAACTGCAACGCTATAGAATCTAGACTGTCGTCAGATGGAGTGCTGTCAGTTTTAGCCCCACGCATGGAACCACCGAAAGGCGAATGGAACATACCAATATCTTATACGGGACCTGTGCGTACGGAAATCAAAGACCCAGTTAAAAGTTAAACAGCAAATCCATGGAACACCCTTAGACAAGTACCTAAAAAGTTGTTAATTTTATAATATTTGTTGTGATAATATTGTTAAAAATTAAATTAGGTATTTTAGGTAGTTCAGCTAGCTTTAAATAAAATATTGGTTATTGTTACTGTTAGTTTAATTCATGTGCTATGTGGTATATGTGTTATAATTTATAAGACTGTAGTTTTTGTTGTTTAATTTTAATAAAGTTAATAATTATTTTTATGGTTATTGTTTCCAATTCAATTTACATAGCGCTATTCTCTATTTATAGCCTATTTATAATTTACTTAAAAATGTGAGCACTGAGCCGTGGCCTCTAAGGCCGTGCCCTATTAGTTATTTTATAATAGGTAGGTAATAGGTATTAAGGTAGGTTGTGGCAGGCCCATATTATACTTCGAGACTAAGCTAAGCTTGTTAAACTAATATGTATTCTGTGGCTAAGCGCAAAATCAAAATGCCATAAATTTGGCATGCATTGCGTGGTGGTTACACAGGTGCTCGCCCAATAAGTGCTAATAAGTAATAACTACGCATTATAGCCAGGGGGATTTGCGTCCGTCCAATGCTCGTTCAAAACGACAGTGGCGGCACTGTCACGTTACGTCGTCGGACAGAGCCGACACGTTACGTCGTCAGACAGTATTGACACGTTACGTCGCTTCGTCAGACAGTGCCGACACGTTACGTCGTCAGACAGTGCCGACACGTTACGTCGTCAGACAGTGCCGACACGTTACATCGTCAGACAGTGCCGACACGTTACGTCGTCGGACAGTGCCAATAGGTACGTACGTCGTTCGACAGTACCGACATTTCGTCGGACAGTGCCGATTGCCGACACGTCGTTGGACAGTGCCGATTGCCGACACGTCGTTGGACAGTGCCGACAAGTCGTCGGACAGTGCCGACAAGTCGTCGGACAGTGCCGACAAGTCGTCGGACAGTGCCGACAAGTCGTCGGACAGTGCCGACACGTCGCGTCGTCGGACAGTGCCGACACGTTACGTCGTCAGACAGTGCCGACACGCTACGTCGCCATACAGTGCCGACACGTTAGTCGTCGGACAGTGCCGACACGTCGTCGAACAGTGCCCACACGTCGCGTCGTTGGACAGTGCCGACACGTCGTCGGACAGTGCTGACAGTTGTAATTATAGACCGAGCAATGTATTATTATTGTCATGGAATTACGGGAAAGTACCTAATGGTAGACACTGAACTAATAGATGACACTTATGACAAAAATACCATAAAAATAAGAATTACTCTAATTATTTCTCACCACTGTAAATTTTATAAGCTTCTCAAGCTATCTGTTGAATTGAAAAAATATATTAGAGACGCCTTCGGGAACAAAATTTTAAAATGGGATCAGTTTTCGTAAATAATATGACCGCGTCAACACGCGCTCGGCAATTTCTTAGCAAATAGGTTAAGGAAGGCGAAATTTTGCACGAAAGTTTTGAATGAATTTATTTGATTTTTTGTAATTTCTATTGATTTCATTGGATTAATGGTCATGTTGTATACACTAATTAATGTTTATTTAACATTTTTTATCAATTTTCCCTAACATTATAAAGGGTGTCTACTATTAGTTCTTCAAAATGTAAAAAACCTAATAGATGACATGGATCTCATCTTTGAGTTTTGCAATACTTACTAAAGTTATTTTGTACTTTATTCTACTGCAAAAATCATCACTATTCTCTGAAAATATAATTCTATAACAATCTAAGAACTTAGAACTACTACACCTAAAAATGGACATGGTGTCTAATATTAGACCTTGTACTGATCTAAAAATCGATTGCTTTAGTTTTTTAGCAGTAAAAAAAAAGAAAAAGGAGAGCTGAGAAAAGAAAGAAGAAAAAAGAAGAGGCAAAAGAAGCATGGACACTAAAGACTGAAAATAAATTTGCTACGAAAAAAAGACGGGCTGCACTCCTGGAGTGCCGGCAGAAGTGAAAACTTGATTATTAACGTTGTGCATTTTTTAACCCATTTTTTATGAAAATCTATTATAAAAAAATCGATTTTTTAATTAATCGAAACCCTTACAATCGATTAAATGTTTAACCCACTTTCATGAAAATCTATTTTAAAAAAATCGATTTTTCAAATTAATCGAAACCCTTACAATAGATTAAATTTTTAACCCATTTTTATGAAAATCAATTATTAAAAAATCTATTTTTTTTAATTAATCGAAACCCTTACAATCGATTAAATTTTTAACCCATTTTTATGAAAATCGATTATTAAAAAAATCGTTTTTTTTAATTAATCGAAACCCTTACAATCGATTAAATTTTAAACCCATTTTTATGAAAATCGATTATTAAAAAATCGATTTTATTATTAATCGGAATCCTTACAATCGATTAAATGTTTAACCCACTTTCATGAAAATCTATTTTAGAAAATCGATTTTTCTAATTAATCGAAACCCTTACAATAGATTAAATTTTTAATCCATTTTTATGAAAATCGATTATTAAAAAATTGTTTTTTTTTAATTAATCGAAACCCTTACAATCAATTCGAGTTCGAGTTCAAGTTCGAATTCGAGCTCGACACAAAACACTACCACAGTATAGCAATACAATATCCCTACAGTAGTGAAACGAATGTACTTGCGCAGAGCAACGGAGGGGTACCCGCGGGGAAGCGGGCGGCGCGGACCCGCGTACACAAACTCGCGGAGTTTGTGTACCTGCCCGCGCAGGGGTGACGTTGGCGCGTTGTCTACGAGTTTTGTGTTGTAAAACGATAACTTATCTTATAAACAATGGGATATAATGTGTTCAGTGTCCGGATGTAAATCTGATTCAAAAAACAAAAAGGATTTAAATTTTCATAAATATCGGCTCACAGTTCACACTAATATTGTGTTGGCCTTGGCGGCATTTATTTGCATTATTATCTGTTTTATTGTTTACGTTGTGTGAGAAGTGTAACATGGAGAGAAACAATAAAGAATAAATTAAAAATCTGTCAAATACCCTGTTACATACTAATTAGTACCTACCTAGCTAGGTACACAGGGCCATACATCAAAAAATGTTACACTTAGTGTAACATTTTGACCTTTGGACCGCCCTTACTGCGCACGTTATAAGATCGAGTTTTGAAGTGCTTCTGTTATACCTGACATGTGGGCTACCGTACCTACCAATGGGCATTGTCCAAAAAAAATTACATGTACTTTTTATATTTTTTTTCGTTAAAATAGGGTATTTTAAGAATATAAATTCAATAATTTTGAAATTCATTGGCTAGTTTTTTCTCAATAAATTTTTAAAGTTTCGCTCTGACGTCATCATCGGCGGCCAATTGACCTCTGCAGAATGATTTTTTTCCTTCGAATCTTATTTATAATGGCTGGTTCGTCAAATACAAGTTCTCATTATGTGAAAGCTCATACGAAAAGCTTACCAAAAGTTCGAAACGTAATGTTGGTCGAATTTATTGCTAATTTAACGCCATTGAAGGTCAAACTAAGGTTAAACATATTTGTTCAAAAATATAAGTAACTAATGGGTATTTTTTTCTTTTATATACAGAAAAACGATCACTGACCTTATTCCTCGAAATGTTTTTGTAATGAGCAAAATTTAAAAAAAATGGACAATCCCCATTGTTATATGATTAATTGTTGGATACTTTATATATTCCTACTTTATTATTCGTAGATAGTATATTCGAATGCGTCTTCATTATTTTAATCCTTCGATAGTGGATTCTTGGAAATCTATTGTTAAGTATTTTATTGTATCTTGCTCACCGGTGAGCTTTTGGGGCTTGATGGGTAATGAAATTTTTAAATCCATACTAATATTATAAATACGAAAGTGTGTCTATCTGTATGTTACCTCTTCACGCCCAAACCGCTGGACCGATTTTGCTGAAATTTGGCATGGAGATACTTTGAGTCCCGGGAAAGGACATAGGACACTTTTTGTCCTGGAAAAATGTACGGTTCTCGCACGATAAACGAGTTTTGACACAACGAAGTTGCGGGCATCATCTAGTAGAGAATTGAAATCATCTAAAAATAAAGTTTCACGTAAATATAGATTAAACAGATTAAATGATAACATTGCAAGCACAATATTTAATTTTATTTTATTTCCCGTTTCGTGGCAACCCTGGCATATCTGCTCGGTACCTACACCGGTGGCGGCATCGTGCGACATCAAAGGCGTTTCGTTACTGTAGGGATAATATTGCTATACTGTGACACTACTCTCCATCTCCAACCGTCTTACGGTTTTTCCAAGGTTTTTCGATCAGCACGAGAATCTGACGCGAGTTTCACAGATTTTTACCCATCCCACAAATTAAGTGCTCAACGACGCTAAAGAAGTTTTCACTTTAAAAATATGACAAAAAATAAAAGGAAAGATTGTTTCAGCATGGAAGAAGAATGAATAGAATCTGGAGACAACGTGGATAATATTTCTGATGCATGTAATTACTATGATGAAGTAAATTAAATCTTTTGAAAAATGGCAAATAAAGACCTAATAATAGGAAAAATGTAAAATGTAAAGTTCTATGTCAACTATTAGTTCATATTGGTGTCTACTGTTAGTGATGTTCGTTTTTTGTGATGTCTTCTATTAGTACTAATGACTAAGTTTACAAAAAGACCAATAATATATTTTTTAATTGATTTGTCAGAGAATTATTATAATAGTTTTATTTTGTAAGAGTTACTGAAGACTTGGAAGAACTTATCAATCCTTTATATTCATAAATATACATTTTATAACATTCAAATGTTTCATGTTTCCTTATAGCGTCTGCCATTAGGTATCTTCCCTTACTTAATATTTTTATTATTAATTCCATGTTGTACAGTCACTGTTCGGTCTACTTGTTATGAGTATTTTAAAGGGGGAAAATTAAAACAGTTCATGTAAAGATGAAATAAAAATTATTTATTTTGAACTAAAATTATCAGTCTTAGAAATTGTGTAACGGAATGAACAAACATACAAATCAGGTACTAATCACAAACACTTAGTTTTCCTTATCACCGTTGGCCTGGTCCTTTACTTCCTTCCTCACTGGTCCAGTCTGGGTGATGGGCACACTGCGCTCACCCTGCACTGCAGGAGGCACCTTCCTGGGAGCGGTCACCGTCAGCACACCATCAGAGGACAGCCGGGACTCGACAGTCTCCGGAGTACAACCCTCAGGGAGAGCATACCGTCGCGTGAACTGCCGCGAGATGTAGCCATGCTGGTCCTTCTTCTCCTCGTGTTTAGCTTCCACCACGATGTAGCCGTCCGCAGTCTTTACGCTTATCTCCTCTGGCGTGAAGTGCTGCACGTCCAAATTCACTTGAAACTTGTCTTTATCGTTCTTGATGTTGGATCCGAAGTCTCGGGCAGCGGATGCGAGGTGCCGCCAAGGCCGGTAGTATTCCCGTGAGGCCAGAGCGCCGGGTCCAACCAGAGCAGTCAGAAGGTCCTCCGGAGACAACCCTAGGCCAAAATGCTGGTCCACTAGCCGCCGGGGACGCTCCATCTCGTACTCCAATAGAAACGGTAGCAGGGACATTTTTATTTGAGTAGTTTTAACGCTTGTTTACAAAAATGCGCGACGCGTTCGCCCTTGATCGATGTCTGGATTTCACTGACGTAGCGCCACAGATTTCAAGTATATATGCGTAGCGCCGCTCGCGTGCAGTTTATATTTTGTGTTTTGTTTTCTGCACAAGACGAGAATATTCCAGACGCAGGGCTACTCAACCAGCCCCATATTGTGAACACTCAGCAGCTATATTTTATTTTCATTTTGCATTAATTGCATCAATGGATTTATAAAAAATACCTATAGTTCTACTAATAAAATGTATCATATTATTATAATTATAATGCGAAACTTTGTGTGTATGTTTGTTACTGGAGCGGTTTTAATAAAACTTAGTATCCAGGAGTTAGCTGATACCCTGGGCCTGGATAAACAGTAAACACATAGGTTACTTTAAAGGTTACTTTTTACTTCAGGTTCAGGAAGGTGTTATGTTACGTTACAATTTTAAGTCCACTGTTTGAGTATAAACTACTGTGTGCAAACTACATATAACTTATAATTTATGTTATAATATTTATTATTTGATTAAATTGAGCCTATCTAATGACTAGGGCCCGGATTTATATATAAATACATATTTTTGTTTTGCGTGATTTTCGGCCTAGAATGTGCATTTTACACGAATTATCATGTTTAGACTGTGAAAAACCAAGTTTTATTTTCCATATTTTTCCATATTTTAGGGTTTTTCAAAGATAAGTCCATATTTTGCAAGAAAATGTCACAATCGTCCATATTTTCACAAAAATACAAAAAAAATATACGTTCCCGCCACCATGCGGCTGCGTATTTCGTTCCTCTCGCGCTTTATCTTCGTATTTATTGTTTCCAAAGAAGATTATTCCTTCAGGATTCAAGCCCCATAAGAGCACCGATGATCGCGACAACAATCGAATACAATAGCATTTCCAAGAATCCGCGATCGAATGATTAATAAAGAAATAGAAAATAAAGTTTCAGATGCAAAAGGTCCTGTTGCTGACATGGCTAAACAAAAACTGAAGTATGTTTCGGTGTTCGGGTAAAATAAACGTTTTAAGTACGTAACACACAAAGAAAAACAAAATTCTGTGCCGATTATTAGGGTTCCGCACCCATACCTGGTAAAACGGGACCCTATTACTAAGACTTCGATGTCTGTCTGTCCGTCTGTCTGTCATCAGGCTGTATTTCAAGAACGGCTATAGCTAGACTTCTGAAATTTTCACAGAATGTGTATATCTATTGCTGCTATAACAAAAAATACTAAAAACAAAATAAAATTAATAATTAAGGGTGGCTCCCTTACAACAAACGTATTTTTTTGCTATTTTTCGCTCGATATCGATAATGGCTACAGCTAGGCACTTGAAATTTTTACAAAATCCTTAATTATATTTGTAAGTACTTAAATAATTGATAAAAAATTAAAATAAAATAAATATTTAAGGGTTACCTACACTAAAACAAAGTTTAATTATTGTAATTTTAGAGTCCATAATTTTCCATATTTCTGTTTTATAGTCCATATTTTTCCATATTTTCGATTTTTTAGTCCATATTTTAAGTACATATTTTGGATTTTTTAATACATATTTTTCCGGGCCCTACTAATGACGCTAAACGTTTGGTGGTACACCGTACATCAAAATATTCAAAAAAGTACATAAATACCTAGGTACGTTTAATTTCGTTGGTTTTACTAGAGATACTGAAACCTATGTAGCTTTTAATTAAAAATAACAGTTCCAGTTTCCAGAAAATACAGTAAATAAATTAGCGCAATAAAGTTTCGGGCAAAATCTTGTAATTCAAATATCCTGGGTGTAAACTTTGATTATAGACTACAATATAATCAAAGGGTGTAAATTATATTATAAAAACATTGTTTCTGTTTATATAGAAAGGAAATTACAAAAAAGAACTTAAATTAATAGTAGGTTGTATTTTATTAAACATCATACATAAATCCAAATATGAACTCCTGTTATAAAAGTTCCCAATTTAGTATTATTTTCATACAAAAATCCATAACATTAATACCATGAATGCCAATAATAAATCTTTCCACATAATTATATTCGGCATCCAGAAAAAATGTTCATCACCTCTGTATCGAATTTTCGGGAAAATTCTTGAACTCATACAGACTATGCCATCTAGGTTTGATTCAATGTTCTAAAAATTTCTTGCTTCTCACCAACAGATGTCGCTATATGAAGTTAAAAGTGCCATCTAGTATTTAGGTAAGAAAAAGTTATGACTTTTTCAGCACCTTCGCAGATTAAAAATTTACAACAAACATACAACAAATATTATAGAAAAGTAGAATAAATTAAAAAAGTATTTTATTGTAAAAAAGGATTCTCCGTTTTTGCATTAATTCTTAAAATATGATGTATAAATTGAATAAATTTGTTTTGCTGGGATTGAAAACATAAACAAACATTTATTTGCTTGGCAACATTGGTAGTGAAATTCAAAGTACCTATTTTATTTTATAGACTCACCAACAGAACAGCATTTGTGACATTTCAAATTTGTACATAAAATTTGTTCACAGATAAAATGAGTTCTAATGACAGGTGAAGTACAACGTGCGTATGCAACAAAAATTATACGAGATGAAATGTACCAGAATCTGATGGCAAAAAGTGAGAAAATAAATTGACTCTAGTCTCTAGATCCTTTTCTTTTAGCAGGTAATCTGTGTATTAAACATGCAAATATAAAAATTTATCCAATGATTTAGGATATTTTTTGAAAATTTGCTGTCAAAAATTGCCATCAGATTCTGGTAAACCTAGTGAATAAGGTGAATAATATTATATGAATAAAACTAGAGTGAATAAGGTGATAAATGATAATGATAAAATATATGTGTAACAAAAAAGATCTCTAATTTTTTAAACAAAAAAATTAGTAATAATAATAGTAATATTAATATTAAATAATATTGTAGTCTTATACATTTTAAATAATTGCGATTGATTGTAAATGTAAAGTGCTATATTATAACTTTGTTTAGTCACAGTATATTGTATAAGGAGTCCTTATACTATGGTTTGGTTAGGTACCAAGTACCAATAGGCAATAAGTAATAACCAACTAGGATAATATTATTATTGTAGGTAAAGGTTTTTTTTTAGATTCTAAACAAATATTAAAATCTCATATTATTCATGCACAATAATAATACTTTTAAATATTTTTAAACAACGTCGATTTTATGAATAAATAAAACAATATTATCCAGGAAACTTTAAAAATTATGTTGGTAAAAATGTAACAAAAACCTGGCAACACAGCGTGACACTTCAACTGTCTTCACTTCAATTTTTATTGAATGAAGTTGCAGCAGTCAAATCACAAATGGCAAGTTCGCTGTTCAATCGTGTTTACAGCACAAAGTTAATATACCTAGCTGAATATATGTTTTAATTATTCGCTTAATTTTCAAATACAACGTATAAATCGAGTTTTATATTAAGAAATTATTTATTTAAGTGTGTGGTTGTGGCGTATAAAAAGTTATCAGTGTAATCAAGTGAAACAAACTATTGTCTTTTGCTCTACGTGTACTTCTTGGATGTTGTGATTCTTCTTGTGATAGGAGCTGTGGAAAGATGGCAGATAATTCCAAATTAACAGACGAGGAGCGGGCGGAGATCAGAGAACAATTCTCACAGGTATGTTAGATTCTAGTAGTAGCTTAGTAGGTGCATGTTTGGTGCATGTTTTTTACCGGCTATAATCCGAAACGGTACTTCTGTTACGTACATAAAAAAATCCAACAGTATTAGTTCTTAGCAAAAAGTACTTGTTTTTTTAAATATTTAAATTTCGAACACCTTTGAATCAAGAAAATATACTTTGCTTAAAATCCACATGTGGTTCACAATTTTCTCAGGTTTTTTTTAATGTTATTATAATTTTGCAACTTTGGTAGAGAACATAACAATCTGGAATTAAAAAAGCTACGAGTAATAAATACTGTTCTGCTGGCGCTTAATTATGCGACAAAAAAGTCTCCGAAAAAGTAGATTAAAAAAGAGAAACAAATCTACAAACTTTTTTTTATTTTGATGTGCATTTTTGTCTAAATCTTCCAATCGTAGTACGGCACCTCAAAGTTCAAACCCACTAATATGTCAAAATATGGCACCTTGGATTTGTCGGCATCTGTACATTTAAGTTTTAACCTATGTAATAATCACTTATAAATGATTGTAATAGATAACTGATAAGTATTTTCATATTGATAATGATAATACTAGATAAAGACCTAATGCTTCATTATAATTTATACAATAATAACTAGTTTAGTGACTTGGCCAACTTTGTAGTAAGAATGTAGCTCTTGGGTAACCATATGGACATTTAAAATAACTTGTCTTAGGTGTAAATATTTAATATTTGATTGTGGAAAAACGAGACATAATAGCCTTTCTATTGTTATTGCAGTTTCATGCAACTGTTTGGGGCTCGAAGGATTATTATATATTTTTACTAGCCAGTTACACAAACATTGTGCGCTATTGAAATGTGATTTTACCAAAACACAATAATTATTGTTATTTGCGCTGAGGTCAATGAAGCAATAAATAAATAATAATTATTAATTCATGTTTAATCAAACCAACGCAGAGCTAAAAGCATCTAAAACCGTGGTCCTCAACCTTTTTTTCATACGGGCCACAAACATGTCTTAGTCTTGGTGTCACGGGCCGCGGCAAAAAATTTTGAGGTTTAAAAAATAACGATTTAGAAGTGGAAAAAATTTCACGTCTTCTAATGACGAATTTACGTTATTTGTAACATCACCAACTAAATATTCAAGCGGGCCACTGATAAAGTCCCGGCGGGTCGTGGGTTGGACATAGCTGATCTAAAAGGAAGGATATTCATTTGGCAACTTTTGTGTGGGATTATGTTAAATATTTTACCAGGATAGTACTAAAATACTAGTCCTATTTTAGTGTAGGATGTATAATTATTAGGGAGATTGCACACGTCACACTTTTTGTGTGATTGAGTCTGCGGCTTCCATACAATCTGCATGGCGCGCACCATCTGAATGTATGGAAGCCGCAGACTAGATCACACAAAAACTGTGACATGTGCGATCTCCCTAACAATCATCTAAGTAGGTAATACCCAAGTTAAAGTTTGTAAAGTCTGATTGTTTTTATTTTAGTAATAAATACAGGTAAAATATTCTGAAGCCATAATGTCCATGAATATGGTGTCAAGGCGACGCATGGCACATGACTAGAATATGTGATAACATTACCTCATGTTAAGACTATGTGGCGTTGCCTGTGCCATATGACTCTGATGTTAACTATGACTAATGAACAGTTTGTGAGAGTTTAATAGGAATTTATCTGTTAACTACTAGTGATTTTGATTGGGTTATGTCAAAATATTAAGAGCGAACTGCCATATTTTGCTGTGGTTTCTAATAAGTATTACGATCCCGGAAGGCGATTGACTTAAATTAAATTGAGATTTATTTAATCATTTATTTATCTGATACTAGCCTAACGGAAAACACGATTCACTTATTTTGACTAGATAGTTTTATTATTCCAAATTATGAATATTTCTGGGCTTTTCAACAAATATCTGTTACACTTATTCAGTTACTATCATTAAATAACTTGCACTACTACAATCATATACTTTGTAAAATCATAGCTAAAGGAAATATTATTATTTTTTTTGGTTTTTAAGTAATCATCAAAAAACTGTTTTGGGACTTACAACCTTTACTTTCGTGCTATAATGCGGGAACCGTTGTTACGCGATATTGTTCACTATTAGCTGCAGCTCAAAGTGCAAATCATGTGGACACGATTCATGGAATCATTATATCACGATTGGAGGATAGCGGGGTATGTAGGCGGGGCTAGCGTGTTTTGATAATTTGGCAGCCCAGTCTTAACCAATCAATGTCACTGTTGAATAGATAAACTGCTGTCAAAAACTTGTACGGAACTGGGCATGAGTTGAATAATCTACAAAATATACAACCTGAAATGATAGGATAGTTTTGAATTATTAATAATATATATTATAAGGAAATAACATTTTTAATTAGGGAAGTAATAAATTACTTCACCGAGTAATTATTTTATAATAATAATATCTATGGAGTATGGACGCTTCACATCACGTCAGTCTGGCCCCGTGCTAAGTACGAGGACTTGTGTTACGGCTACCAGACAACGGAAATATATTTAATACACATCCATGACCCAGGAACTTTGAAAACTTTTTGTTCCGTCGGCGGGATTCGAACCCGCGACCCCTGGCTTGAGCTAACAACGCGCTCACCACGCCACTGGGTCGCCAGGTCGTCAATATCCTTATATCAAAATATAAGGAAATAAAGTTTTTAATTAATATTATTATTAGCCTTTATTCAGAATAACAATACATAATATCTTATTTTACAGACATTGCAATAAATTGAAATTAATAATTGTTATTCCATAGCGCCATCTCTGTTTCTGTGTGCCTCTTGGCAAAGGCCTCCCGCAACAGCTTCCACTCATTTCTCTGACGTGCCATTCTTGTCCACATTTTGCCAGCCATTTGTAATATTTCATCTACCGATCTTTTTAGAGGTATGCCCTTTTTTCTTTCAGACCCTCTGGGATACCAATAATTATTAAGAACACTCAGAAGTCAGAACGGAAGAAAGTCTTACTGAACTAAAAAAAATTGTTAATCAGGGAAGTATAATAAAATATACTTTACAGAGTATTTTAAATAATCATTTCATTTTAAAAATAAAATATTACAATTTTTTTTTTTTTTTACTGTACTAAACCAGTGGTAGGCAAAAATTGTAGCCCATTGCTAAAAGTATTTGCTTCTATCTGGTTTGGAAAAATGTCAAATATAACAATGAAAAATCATAATATTCTGAAGATAAAATGTCAATAATTTAAGTTTCTTTAATCTTAGCAGGAAACTGTTAAATCAATTAAATTATTATCTTGCAATAAATTTATGACTCGGGAAAGGTTCGGTCGGCCGATCGTGAACTTACGAGGTCGATTATTTTCCGGTATCTGATTCATTGTGCAGGCGTGTTCAACCTTTTTTTCGCGAGGAATGTGATTCGTAACGGTTACTCGCGAAGGGACCAATTTGCGTGGTATTATAAAAACGTGTTACGCCCAAGCAAGAATTATATCAAAATACTGGCACAGTTACCTTTAAACCTTCAAGAAAAGTGCATATTCCCTCTTAAAAGGCTGGCAAAGTATCCATAGGCGACGGTAGCTGTTGCTTTCCATCAGGTGAACCGTTTGTTCGTTTGCCTTCTAATTTTGTTAAAAAAAGGTTGGGTAATGCGTGGGTAATGCTAATTAGTAATTACCCAACTTGGCCAGGAGGGTGATGTTTGTGGAGTGTAATGCAAGTTTCATGGCTCACTATATTATGTAGTCTTAATAGCTATACTCTATAATCTATATTATCATAAACTTACAGTTGATGGAATTTAGTTTCAAAGATTCGTCTTAGTTATGAGATCACCATGCTGCATCTTAGTGGGACCAAATGCCATACATCTGTCACTTAGAAACAAATTACCACAATATGGCAATATAACATCTATTTCATTCAATTAATTGTATTTGTATAATTAAAGAACTTGATCGTTAGCAATGTCCTTTTATTTACATTATTTATAGTTATTCAAACAATGTTCTCGATTCTAGAATATCTAGAGACTAGACGCAATAAAGGTAAAGACATAGATCTAAGAAAAGTGTAGACACCGTGTCTTTATGCTCTACTCGCTATAACAATATGATCATAAGTTTCTTGAATATTAGATTAAGAGCCTATACTATATCCCACTGCTGGGCAAAGGGTCCCCCCAAGGTCTTCCATTCCATATGTCTCATTCCAACGCCACCGCAGGCCAGCCTGGCTTGTAGGCCTTTTGTTGAAGGTTGAATATCACTTAATTAGTTACTGCATTTTAGATGGAGTACCTACCTCGTGTGTCGGTAAGGTAATCTTAACTATCGTAGGCATCCGAATTAAACAGTAATAATATTATTCGACATGTTCAGCGGGCCTAGACAAGCGGCAAGCAATTATCGTAAACGCCACAAAATGTATGGGATTTGACATTAGTATTCGCTAGCGAAGCGATGACTTATGTCAAATCGCATACATTTTGTGGCGTTAGCGTTAGCGTTTAGGATAATCGCTTGCCACTTGGCTACTAGGGCAGATTCACCAGTCGTGACCTGTAAAAACCGTTGCCAGCGTGCGACATTAATGCCAGTTGCCACAAACGAAATTTGTACCACATATCTACTGTCAGTCGAATCTTGCTACCGCAAGATACATAGTCGGCTTGCAGGATAGAGCACAGTTGCCCAGCAGCGGGACCTGTAGGCTATTCATAATAATAATTGGATACGAGAACTGGGATTGAGAATAATTTAGATTTCTTTAGCCAACACTGTCCAACTAATATCATAAAAGCGTAAGTGTAAGCGTAGGTGTATCTTCCGTCTGTTACCTCTACACACCCAAACCGCTGAACCAATTTTGCTGAAATTTGGTATGGAGATACTTTAGACTCCAGAGAAGGGTCAAGGGACATAGAATACTTTTTACCTCAGAAAAATTTACGGTTCCCGCGTGATAAACTAATTTGGCGCAACGGGGTTGCGGGAGTCTAGTTCCTCTATATTCTCAATATAATAAAAACCAGCTTTATCTAGATTCTAGCAGTTTATTCGCAGTACCATAAAAACTAACTCTACAATATAGCGCCCATCAGGCTTCAAGTCCATGTGGCGTATCTCACATATTTGTACATCTGCGGGTGTATCGACCTTGGTGGGGAATGTGGTCTTTGTCCCGTCGTGACGTAAGGCATGGACTTGTAAGAAGTTTGTTTACTCTGTTTATTGCTCTATGCCCTATCCTATGGTATCTATTAAACAGAGAAACAAAGGCGTGAGTTAAAATATATCCAGGGATATTTCTTAGTTTGCTTGTGCCAGTGTATCACAGGAATCAAACGCCTCCGTGGTCTAGTGGTATAGATCACGGCTCTTGACTCGGAGGTCGTGGGTTCGATTCCCGCGTTGGAAACATGATATTTCCAAGTTTGGTTAGGACAATGCAGGCTGATCACCTGATTGTCTGACAAGTAAGATGATCCATGCATCGGATGGGCATGTAAAAATTCGGTCCTGCGCCTGATCTCTCGCTGGGTTATGAGAGTAAAGGAATAGAGAGTGCTCTTGTGTACTGCGCACACACCTGGGCACTATAAAATTACTCCTGCGTAGCTGGCCTGGTTTCAATGAAACCGGCCACCGTCACCGAAACCGGTGTGGGAGCTATTATTTTTATTATATCACAGGAATCATACATTTTACCACGATAACAAGTAGCTCATATCCTTGTCCATGGTCTACTATATGTCTACGCCAATTTTAATCTATCAAGTATCAAGCTCCAAGCGGCAGCCGGCTGTCGCAAACAATTGAAAATCTATTGTGTCTGCGACACCCACGATGGAGGTGTTAATAGAAATCGGTCCATTATAATATTATTGACAGCAACAAAATTCTAGTCTCGACCTCTCTTAGATTGCAAATTTTGGTAGAGATAATATTGAAATTCGAGATCCCAAAACGTCGCGATTCGATTTTAACTTTTAAGCTTCTTAAGGTCGTCCCCCGAGCAAACGACCTTGGCCATACATTTGCCGCGTTGCCGAGATCGCGCCAAAACCGTATTATTTTTACTTATCTTGGTTCAAAATTGTCCTAAAAAAAATTTTAAACGCAAATTTAAAAATTTGAAACTCACGCCAATAGATCGACAATAGCATAAACTTCATATTCACATATGTAGTTTATGATATTGTCGATCTATTGGCGTGAGTTTCAAATAAAAGTAATTTGTAAATCCTAAGGAGATGCTGAATGTATGCTTGAATTTTAACAAATTGGTATTACTTTGGAAGCTGATATCATGAGTATAAGAAACAAAAATAGAAAATTTAAAACGACAAAAGGAATGTTGATATACTGAAGATTGCTGTATTTTTATTATAACTTTGTAGCTTTCAGATTATGAGTTTATAAGGTTTTAAATACGGTCAATTACGGAATCTCCGGACGGAACGCCCTTAAAGTTTCTATGTAAATATTATGTAGAGTCTATAATTTAATTATGTACCTGCCTAAGTAAAAATGTTGTTTTCGGTTGAATAGACTTTTTTACCGAAATAGCAATCGGATACACGACAGTCGTAAAACATCCCGTTTTTTTGTATTTTCTAATCGTTATTTGATACATAGACATTTTACACCAACCTAAACGTATCAAGTATCAAACGTACGTTCAAAATTTTAACTTCAAATTCTGGTCTTTGTTCCCACGAAATAAGAATAACCTTTAGAGTTTAGGGTGAAGCCAATAGAGCGTAATTTGTGAGTTGTGAGTCGCTGAATTTCGGTCGCGTAAATATCTTTTCATACAAATCATGACTCACAAGTCACAACATTACGCTCGTTTGAATCAAACAGGACTTTTGTATGAAACTGAATGCAGCAGAATTTCTGCCATCCGAAATTCTGCGACTCACAAGTCACAACTCACAAATTACGCTCGTTTGGCTAGAAAGGAAAACGCCCTGCAACCATGTAACTCATTTCGCATTGCGCCGAAATTAGTTTGTCACGTTGAACCGTACATTTTGCGTAACAAAACTATCCAATGTCCTTTCCTGTCTCTCTAACTTCATAATTATATCTCCATACATTTTTTTTTAAGTCGATTAAGATTTGACGTTTCAGAATGAAGCTGGGAACAAATTATCGGACGAACGTCCGCGGACGTTTTCATCGGATGCGGCATGCTTCTAATACAAAATACACTAAACTGTGCACATTGTCTGACATAAGTCGCGGACGCGACCTTGTGCGTTCGGACGTCCGAACAGAATCTGGCTGGCCGGATGTTTTTGCGTCCGCGGACGTCTGCCATTGACATATCGGTTAGGTCTTTGACGTCCGCGGATGAACCGTACACATTGCTAAGCCGCATCCATCAGCCGCGACTTATGGATGCGTCCGATAATTTGTTTCTAGCTAAAGCTATAAGATGAATGTCAGCCACTTACGAATTTTAAAATTTCGCGACATCATTAGAATGTGCGTTGAATATTGTTGGGGAATTTCAGAGTATTACATGAAGTTATTCTCTGACAACACTCGCTCTGCGGCGGTCATTTTATAAATCAGTGCAAAAATGAAAGTTTGTGGGCCACCACGTGGTAATTCCAGTCACTTGTTCAATCCCTAGATAAGTAATTTTGTTGTTTATTGATATTAAATTCTTATAAATTAATCAATATTTATAAGTAATACGTCGGCATTGTTCGCAATATCATATTAGACTTTATAATGTTATTTACAACAGAATTTTGAGTTCAATTTTATTTAAAAATATCAGTCCCTAGACCATCAGGCCCTAGCTTCTAAAGGCGCTCGGACTGACGTTTAGTATGAAAACATCAGTACTTTAACGAAATACATATATTGTTTAAGCCTTCTCAACTGAAAAAATATAATAGACTTAAGAAAAACAATTATTGAAAATATTATATCAAAAGCTGAAACTCATAAAGAGCAGTCAAACAAACAGCTTTTTTCTGGCCCAAATTTTGAAAAATATATACTGTGGTGATACAGTTCCACTCTTTATATATCCTATAAGAAGTTTCGACCAAGTAGTCCTAAAATAATATAAAATCGGCTAAGTGCGAGTCAGACTCGCGCATGAAGGCTTTAAAGTTGTCAGTCCCTAGATGCGTAAATCAGCAAAGCTCTAAAAATTTCCTAAAATAATGCATAAAGTGACTGGCCCTTTTAGATAAGACACAATTAATTGATCACCTATCATGTACACTAAAAGGGAATTTAATAACAAATTAAAAAAGATGAGGACAAAATACCTTCAAAAGTTGCCCTATTTTTGTGAAAGCACCCATAACGTGGGAGAGCTATGCTTCGGCACGAATGGGCCGGCTCGACCGGAGAAATACCACGTCCTCACAGAAAACCGGCGTGAAATAGCGCTTGCGCTGTGTTTCGCCGAGTGAGTGAGTTTACCGGAGGCCCAATCCCCTACCCTTTTCCCTTTCCTACTCTTCCCTATTTCCTTCCCCAACCTCCCCTATTACCCCTTAAAAGGCCGGCAACGCACCTGCAGCTCTTCTGATGCTGCGAGTGTCCATGGGCGACGGAATTTGCTTTCCATCAGGTGACCCGTTTGCTCGTTTGCCCCCTTATTGCATAAAAAAAAAGTCACAACATGGCCATGGCCTAACATTCAGCAAAGCCTCCAGTATTATTTAATTCTTTAATAGATATACAGAATGTTAGGTTATTATCCTTAAAACCATCAAATGAGCCCGTCAAATGAACAACTTTATAATATGAGAACAATGCTGGGAACTCAAAAACATCCGTCTTCATACCAATAAAAATTGCCGATCCGGGCAATCGTTATCCTGGTTTTAAGGAAAACTGTATTAAACCTAACAATATGTATACTAGACCAGAACACGTGCATGAGACACATATTATACAAATATCACTTTAACTATTTATCTTCTACTGTTTTCATATAACGGTAGATACTAGTAGTAGTTTCTGTAGCGTAACCGAGAGCGAAAATTGTTTTTCCGGTTTCTAGAATCTTGACTAGTTGACCCTCGATGTAGTTATGACGTAAGATTATGGAAGATTAACCGATTCGTTGCCACCTTCATTTCAACAAACTCATACGACAGGCCAAGTACTTTGTTCGATGACGCACCATAAGCGTCATCGGCCCTGCTAAACGATGACGCGCCACGTGCGGCATTGGCCACTGGTTGTGTTTTATGCACATTTTATTGTTAATAGGCGTAAATCAGAGATAGAAAAGATCAATTTTGTGTGCAGTGTTCGTATTAGTTGTAATTCAAATGTGAAATGGCGTATAAAGGTAGTAATTCGTACTGTTAATAAAATTTATCAGTAGTCGTCAACATTTGGTACAAATTTTTCTTAGATGTTGGTATCAATTTCAATCAGTGCTAGTTACTAGCAACTTCATCCACTTTAGTTGAAAAATAAATAACTGAGAGTAGTTGTTTAGCTATAAACATCTAAATTTGTATTAAGACCTCTCATAAAATAGTGTATTTAAACAAATGAAATACATTTGTTTTAGATAATCAGCAGGAATACCATGACTTTTCTGGATGTAGCCAGCCACCATTTACAAACATAGATGAAAATTGCTCCGAAAACGACAATAATGAGAATGAAAATTTTCCAGAATGTAGTCAGTCAATATTGCAAAACTTTACATTGAAAAGGAAATTTGAAAGCTCTCGTACTTGCCATGACATAAATACTAACTAAACAGACAGTAGCGTAGAAAAAATTACAGACACTGATGAAGATGAAATTATTGTTAGTAAGAAAAGAGTTCTTTAAAAACGCCAATGGTAAAAAATAAGGTTTCTTCAAGTGAAACCCAAACGAATCAAGAATATTGCACAGCCAAAAAAAATTTTAACACATTGTTTGCAAAAGATATCAGTACCGAATTTAATACAATGAACGAACTTCCTCCCATTTACGCTCAGTTCGAGCATGACTTGGGTATAATGCTAGCATTGCGACTTAGAAATGTTCCCGCGAACAAGCGGTTGGAATGCTATGAAAAACTAATTCGCACAATAAGACTATATATGAAATATAAAAGACAAGATCACGATAGAATCAGTATTTTATTTAATCTTGATAGATAACAAATTTGAGAATCTAATAATATCAAAATCTAAAATGTAATAAAGAATAACAAAGTGTAACATTTTCATTTTAATAATTGTGACATGCCAGCAATCTATACTTCTAATATTATAAATGCGAAAGTATCTCTGTCTGTCTGTCTGTCTGTCTCGCTTTCACGCCAAAACTACTGAACCGATTGTAATGAAATTTTGTACACAGATAGTATAAAGCCTGAGAAAGGACATAGGCTACTTTTTAACTGGAAAAAGAGTTTGTAAGGTGGTGAAAATGCGTAAAGGGGTATGGGCAGAATCGCCCCCATCCATCAACACAAGTGTAATATAGATCAATTGATAGATCTTGGCAAGATGATATTTTTATACTATAGCGACTTTGCCCAAATGCATGGGGTTCTCATGGTATCTTACGTTTAAACAAATATTTCGTTAACGTACTTATTGACGACTAATTCCAAAATACATGCTCATTTATGTATTCATTAGTGCACAGCACCGTGGGAGAGCCATGCTTCGGCACGAATGGGCCGGCTCTACCGGAGAAATACCACGGGCTCACAGAAAACCGGCGTGTAATAGCTGTGTTTCGCCGAGTGAGTGAGTTTACCGGAGCCCGGAGGCCCAATCCCCTACTCTATTCCCTTATCTACCCTCCCCTACCCTTATTATCCTATTCCCTCTTAAAAGACTGGCAACGCACCGGCAGCTCTTTTGATCTTGCGGGTGTCCATGGTCGACGAAACTCGCTTTCCGTCAGGTGACCCGTTTGCTCGTTTGCCCCCTTATTTTGTAAGAAAAAAAAACAGCGGTGCTTTCAGCGCTGCTACTTTTACAGTGAACTTTATGACAGGAACACATACATCCCCTAAAGTATTATCACTTAGTTTTGTTACACCTTCTTTGTTTGAATAAGTAAGTATAGAAAATAATGAAAATATTTATTTAAATAAAACACAGAATACAAAAAATAATATGCACGGTGGGGGCTGCAGAAGTTATAACTATGTTACAGCCGCTAATGCCCACCTCCAAATGAAATATTAGACAAAATTGACCCGTATTACAACTAGATCTTGGCAAGGTCTAGTAGTAATATGGTTGTTTTTTTAATATATATTCCCACTGATTTATCTAAAACAAATTATTTTAATTAAATAGGGGGCACTTTAGGAACACGTTGGTATCAGTTCTATGACTGTTCGTTGGTGGGAACGGAGCCCATACATTTTTGCCCATAGCCTTTGTTCAAATTAAGTTAGTTCTAAAAATTCATAACAGATGGCGCTAAGAGTCACCTACATCTCGCTATCGCTTGCTCATAAGTCTTTCTATAAGAGGTGGCTCCATATTGAGTTAGGTCTTCCGATTCTTTCGATTGTTATACACGTGATGAAATAACTCACTACTCAGTACTTTATCTATGCAGTGACGTAACCTTAAACCTACCAATGATAAATAGTTTATGGGTAAAGCTAAAGTAGTGTAATGGGGGGCTAAATAAGGAAATATTATGAGCACACTGCACAGCTGTTTTTGGGTATTTTGATTTAATTTTAAGGGGTACCGGGGTTTTAAAAAGCTTTTAAATATGACACCAATTTTGTTGACACCGCGCGCTATAAACTGAATTCCACGCGGACGAAGTCGCGGGCAACAGCTAGTCTAGACATAAGCCAGAAAAACCTGGACAATCTGGGCAGCCAAATAAAACTTTTTAGTTTTTACTGATATTGTAGCATTGCCTACATCTTTTTCTAATTATTGTTCTACCATTTATTATTGGTAGTTGGCAAATGTGTCTTACCACTTGCTGAAGATCTTATACTATCACCTGTTGGTTTTTTGGGCAAGAAGTATTCTATAACGGTACGGAACCCTTCGTGCGCGTGTCCGACTCGCACTTGGCCGATTATTATAATCCATACTAATATTATAAATGTAAAAGTGTGTCTGTCTGTCTGTCCGTCTGTCTGTCTGTCTGTCTGTTACCTCTTTACGCTCGAACCGCTGAACCGATTTTGCTGAAATTTGGCATGGAGATTCTTTGAGTCCCGAGAAAGGACATAGGATAGTTTTTAGCCCGGAAAAATGTACGGTTCACGCGCGATAAATGAATTTTGGCGCAACGAAGTTGCGGGCATCATCTAGTATAAAATAATTTCCTGCTTTTTGGTTACTTGGAAAATATTGCTGCATAGCAATCAAGCCGCCTTTTGTGTTTATATGTAGTTTATTAATAGTACTAAGTTTGTATTTCTTTATATTATGTTATGTGTAAATGCAATAAAGAATATTAATTCATTCAATATTTGTATAAAGTTCTTGTACCAAGATATTCTTTTTCACTGTAAGGAAATTAATTTTCTAAGTCATACCAATGGTTGACGATCTCTGACTTTTAGCCTTTAATTCTAAAATATGCGGCCACGCATAAAATTGAGTTCAACATGTACATTTAGACTAGGGAATTGTAATTACAGTATAATAAATTAGTTTTAACGTGTTTTTTAACAAATTTTATATGCCGCGCCTGGCGCGTCATCGGCCTCACTAAAACTTTTTGAATGACGCGCTGGGCGCGGCATTGGCCACGAATCGGTTAAGTTATCATCAGCATTGAAGCTAGAATCTTTTTTTTTTAAGTTAATTTTGGTAGCAGCCTCCGCTTACAATAAAAGTGAAGGTGTGTCAGAGGCGTCAGAGCCTCTAAGGTTTAACTTGTATTTTTAACCGACTTCAAAATAAGGAGGAGGTTTCTTAATTCGACCGTATAATAACATTTTGTTCTTTTTTTGTTATCCAGAATATTAAGTACGGTCGCAAAGGTTGTCATTGAAATGGGTAAAATAGTTTTAACTATTGATTTATGTCACGTAGTCGTCTATATTATAGACTTTGACTCTCTCCTGACCTCTATAATTTAGGAAGCATGAAAATTATGAGAGTCATAATCATATATCAGTTATTTATCAAGAGTTTTATCTTAATATCTTCATTGATAACTTTATCCGAAGACAAGTCAGCTGTGCAATTTTATGTAGAATTGATATACCTCGGCGCAGACCTCGCAATAGTTAACTCACTCTCTATGTTTCCCAAAATAATTACATAGATTCCATGTCAAATGTCAAAAGAAATAAGTCTAGTACACAATAGGCACTAATATTATGCGGGCTCTACATTCGGGGCGCGAATTGCGGCCGCGATTCACGGATGTGAACGCGATGCGTACAAATACGAAGCCGCGAAGCGCAAGTACACGAAGCTGCGAAACCCTCCACACTCGCGGTTCGCGGCCTTCGCGGGCTTTCGCGCCGCGAGTGTAGAGCCCGCATTAGATCGTTAGGCAAAAGGTAAAGGGGAGTGTTCAGTGTCAACTGTCACGCAGTGTTCGATTAAATTACGTTATTGGTAACACATGCGTCGATTGGCCGTTCGTTATAGCTATCTTTGAGCAATGGGCCATTACACCGACCGAGTACCGAGTAGAGTGGTGGCTCGACCGAGCATATCCATAATAAACATACCGAGTGATTGGCCGAGAGCACTGTCTCGCCACTCGGTACTCGGTAGGTGTGATCGGGCCCATAACAAGTAAGATTCTGCATTTAAAAGAACATCCTTAACCCTTAATTGGTCGCGTGGGGTGTCACACACCCCAAAGCAGGTTTGCATACTCACAACATTTTGAAATTTGAATTTACCGCGCTGGTTTTTAGGTAGCTTCGTAAATAAACGTAACGTGCAGGATTCAGTCGCGAGCGGCGCTCAGTGGTAGACGGTTGAGGTTGGAGAGCGCGTTTGGGGTGCTCGACACCCCAGGTGACCGTAAGCGTAGTCCAAATTGCCGGTAAGTTAATTTTATTATTTATTTTTTAATCATTATATTTTGACAATTAATGGATTTAAAAAATTGAAAATGTAATTTTATAACATTTACAAGGTTATTCTTTTGTATTACAGTTTTTAAAGCATTGGATTTTGAAAAATGTGACGTTTCTCAAAGTTCAATGTTTTAAGAACTTTATTTTTGAGGTTATGTTTAGTTTACGGTAGTAGTAGTGAACAAAAAATATTTAGCTTTATTTTGATTTTGAGGTTACTTATATATTTTTTTTTTGTTTTAGGTAAAATGTCACGTTTTTTGAATTCCGTGGAGATAGAAGAGTTGTTGGAATTAGAAGAGCCTTTCGATAGTGAATCTGAAACTGAACAAGATTATGATGTTATAGTGAGCGACCATAACAGTGAATCAGAGCAAAGCGAAAATGAACTAGATGATGAATGGAGTAGTGAAGATGATACCCCTTTACAGAATTTTGCTAGTTCGCGTGACAGATCATTTTATCTAGGAAAAAATAAAGAAACTAAATGGTTCAAAAATCATCCGCGCTCCAGTGTAAGAACTGCTCGAGCAAATATTGTAACAGAAGCTGCTGGACCTAAGGGGCCAGCTAGAGAAATAAACACTTTGAGTGATGCTTTTTTGAGTATATTTTCTAGAGAAGCTATAGATCTTATCCTGACTCATTCGAACGAATATATAATGTCTATTCAAAATAAATACCAGAGAGAACGTGACTGTAAAGTTATATATAATGTAGGAAGACGAACCAAAAGATGGCAAATGGTGATATTTTTTCATCTTTTCAATATCACAGGTACCAATTCATATGTAATTTACAAATCTAAAATTGACTCGAATATACTCCGAAGAGTATTTTTGAAGCGATTGGCTGTCGATTTAGTTAAACCTCATCAAATTTCAAGAGTATACCCACATTACCACGACTGGTGCAAAAACGACTAAAAAGGCGTCATCAAATTGAGGAGCAAGAATCTTTTTCTGAAGCTGGAAGATCACAGTCATACAAAAGGTGTTATATTTGTCCAAGAACGAAGGATAGAAAAACAAAGACTGGTTGTTATAAATGCCATAAGCATGTGTGCAATGATCATATGATTGTAGTCTGCCAAAATTGTTATGAAGAAAACTAGTACTTATATAAAGTTATTTTTAAGTTTAAAAAATTTATTTGATTGTTCTAGAAATAAGTGTAAAAGTTGATTAGTAAGTAATTCATATGTTCCTATCAATAAAAGTCTGATTTTGCACGTATTTTGTATTTTATTTCAATTTATTGATTGGGGTGCTAAACACCCCACGCGACCACTTCTGCAACTTTTTAGGCGCGCCTAATTAAGGGTTAAAAGCTCACTATCAATCAAAATCCTATCTCCATCATTGAAATATTAATGATCAATTGACATGTGATACATTCGTGCCAATGACCGATACATAACGTTATTACCACAAAGTACATAACATACAGTAAGTAAACTACCCGAATTAGGTGCATTGCATACATTAGAATGAATCTGAATTCTGGAATAACTTTAAGCTGCAGTAGCAGCGCCTGTGATGAAGTTACATTTCATTCTATAATTTTGACTGAGAAGTTAGTACTGTCATGGCACTTGTCTTGCCTTTTTAAGTCGAATTCTAAACATTTTCATTTCTAACTTCGAAGTCAAAATTATTGAGTGCAATTTGACGAAAGGGCCAGCTAAAATGTTGACTATTATGAGCGAGTAAAATTTACAGTGTTCTACTGTATAATATTTATACTGTGTTACTACTGTCTCGCTAGTCTGTTCAGCTTTACAGGAATCAGGTCCTTATGTCAACCACATAAGGATCAACTCTGGAGTAGAACAAACCTGAACGGACAACAGAGTTGATCTCATTATCGGATAATGCTATGTACTTACTTGTATAATATTAGCTACGCCTACAGTAGTTGAATATTACAGTTATCAAGTAGCTACTAGCTACTACTTAGTCAACTCATATTATAGTGGACAGTCTCAAAAGTCTCATAGAGTCAAGACAAATGGAAAATAATGCTATATTAAGAGGCCGGGTACCCTTGGAATTTCTCATACAAACGTAATACCAAAATCATTTTCACATACGAAAATATTCAACATGTTTGAGTTATTTTTCAGTTTAGAATAGTAATTACCTAGGTTCCTACACAAAAATTTACTTCAAAATATTTAAACACAAAAAAAATTTTTTTGTTTAAAATTTTTTTCTATGTAAATTTACTACTAAATATTGAAACACTAAAAAATAGAGTAAAACACTAAAAAATATATAAACAAACAGTAAATTTACTACTAAATATTTAAACTCTAAAAAATATTTTTTAGTATTTAAATATTTAGTAGTAAATTCAGTATTTATTTATATATATTTTTAGTGTTTTACACTATTTTTTAGTGTTTCAATATTTAGTAGTAAATTTACTAAAATAAAATTTAAAACAAAAATATATTTTTTTTGTGTTTAAATACTTTGAAGTAAATTTTTGTGTAGGAACCTAGGTAATTACTATTCTAAACTGAAAAATAACTCAAACATGTTAAATATTTTCGTATGTGAAAATGATTTTGGTATTACGTTTGTATGAGAAATTCCAAGGGTACCCGGCCCCTTAAGTTTAAAAATTGCCTCCGATTTAAAAGTAATAAGTATCAATCAGTTCTTGAAATGATTGCAATAAGCATGAACCTACATTAAATTTAGTATTTAGGAATGAGGGGGATTTGAAGTTACTACAGAACAGCCAATATCAAAGTGAGCCCCAGCTCCGCTCCGCAGCTTTGGTGGAAACATAGCCTTAGGGGCTTTTAGAAATGTCATCAGACAAATGATTTAAAAGACAAAACATTATTTTTTGGGGGTCCGTCAAAAATGCTTCCAATGAGTTTGAGAACCATTGCTATAGGAGGTGCTGGTATGAGTAATGCTTATTGGCAGAGATAACGTGTCGCCACGTTTTGAAAGCTAATGTACAACACGGTCAAATTAACTAGACGCACGGTTTGATGACGTCATTATGGAGTTCGCATGTTAATTTGACATTTCGATGCGTCAAGTTAAGGTCGTCCCCCGAGCAAACGACCTTGGCCATACATTTGCCGCGTTGCCGAGATCGCGCCAAAACCCTATTATTTTTACTTATCTTGGTTCAAAATTGTCCTAAAAAAAATTTAAAACGGCGAATATGTAGTTTATGATATTGTCGATCTATTGGCGTGAGATTCAAATAAAAGTAATTTGTAAATCCTAAGGAGATGCTGAATGTATGCTTGAATTTTAAGAAATTGGTATTACTTTGGAAGCTTATATCATGAGTATAAGAAACAAAAATAGAAAATTTAAAACGACAAAAGGAATGTTGATATACTGAAGATTATTGCTGTATTTTTATTATAACTTTGTAGCTTTCAGATTATGAGTTTATAAGGTTTTAAATACGGTCAATTACGGAATCTCCGGACGGAACGCCCTTAATTTGACCGTGTTGTAAGTGGGTCATTAAGTTTCCTTGTTCAAAATGACTCACCGGACCTTGGGGTAATATTTAAATACGGTTGTCATATAAAAATAGTAACGCAATAACTTTAGAGGTTGATCATTTTAATTTTTGTATCCGTAAATTAAGACTTCTAAATGTGATAATTCTGTAGAAATATAGTCAACGATTGCTTGAGATTATAAATACTATTTTAAAAATATGTACAATTTTTATATTCTATTTCTATGTAAAATTAAAACATAGCTTTACATACTACATATTTTATTTGAAATTCAAAGTTGTTTCGACACAATTACAAAACTTAATTCTTTGTTCGGAGAACAAAGCACGTTATAATTTCCCCCGTTTTTTTCCACACTTTCCTCTATTTCTTCGCTCCTACTAGTCTTAGCGTGATAAAATATAGCCTATAGCCTTTTTCGATAATATAAACTGAAAGAATTTTTCAAATCGGACCATTAGTTCCTGAGATTAGCGCGTTCAAACTAGGGTTGCAAAATTACGTAATTTTACCGAAAACGCTGGTAAAATACGCGTATTTTACGGTAATTTATATAAATTACGGTAAAATTACCGGCTACGTATGTATGGTGAATGATAGTATGACGGCGGGCGAGGCTAGCGTGTTGCAAGTTTCAAGTTGCATCTTGCGTACTGCGTTCACGTCGCACGATGCGACGTTGCCGATAAGTGCTGTTTGCCATAATATTTTGCGCTGTTGCGACTTATTGACAGTTGTTGACGTCACTCGACAGAGCATACTAGCCCAGTAGGGTTAGTTCAGACTTATATCATGTATGGGAAGCTGTAATTAATTATAGTCAGAAATTTTTTGCACAAATAGCTTAAATTCAAAAACTCGACCAAATCCGACGAGTGCGTTAGCCGCCATATTGGTTTGAAGGTCCAATCTTTTTTAGCTATAACTCCTTTATTTTTTTTACGAAAATGATAAGGACTATAGCCCGGTCACATTAACTTGACGCATCGCTGGGATGCAAAATGCATTCCAGCGATGAGTTAAGTTGATGTGACCGTGTTATAATATCTTATTACGATTTGTTAAGAGACACACTAATAAATATCAGGTAGATCATTTTATTATTTAACAAGCCGGCTCCATAATAACGTCATCAATGATTAATACATGCGTCGAGTTAATTTGACCGTGTTATAAATTTGTTGTACATTTAATTTTTTACATTTTGAATTATTATAATTTTCATCGTAAAATCAATATTTACGGAGATAAATGCAAAAAACAAGTCAAAGTATAATTGCGCTTGTATGTCAAATATTATCGAATTTAGCGAAAGTAATTGTAGAATAGAAACAAAGTTGTAGGTGATTTCCTACAAATAAGGCAAATATTGACAAAAACTTGTACTTTTTGTATGGGAGCCCCCTAAATATTTATTTTATTTTAATTTTTAAAGTACAAATACAATTAAATATTTTATGCTTATTTTAATTGTCTTAGTGCTGCTATGTTTTTGGTATTTGTTGTTATAGAGGGAAACAAAATACATAATATCTAAAAATTTCAAGTCTCTACTATCACCGTTCTTGAAGTCTGGAGACAGACTGACGGACAGGCAGCGAAGTCTTCATTTTAATTGTGGTTAATTTAATGAGCTACAAATTTATTTCCGTATTTTTTCTGTATTTGACAATAATCGCGATACAGGTCGAACAGGTCGAAATTATACTTGGACTTGTTTTTTGCAGTTATTTCCGTAAATATTGATTTTACAATAAAAATTATAAGGACTAAAATTGTAAAGAATCAAATTTGCGACAAATTTGATCATTATCATTTTCTTAAAAAAATATATTAAAAGATTGGAACTTCAAATCAATATGGCGGCTAACGCACTCGTCGGATTTGGTCGAGTTTTTGAATTTAAGCTATTTATGACCTCCTCTAAACATTGGTGCAAAAGTCAAAAATTCTGACTATAATTAATAAAAAAAATTTAACTCTACTGGGGTATACAGCAAGACGGTGGCCTCGAAGTTATTTTGTTTTGACTGACTGCACTAGAAGTGCATTAAGTAACCTGCTTATATCCCCATTATTAATGAAATTTATGCCACGAACTCAAAAATCGTTTTTTACCAAATTTTACCGTAATTTACCGTAAAATATAATATTTTACGTAAAATATCGTATATTACCGAATTTTACGAAAGTAATTTTACCGCTTTTCATCCCTAGTTCAAACAAACAAAGTAACTAACTCTTCCGCTTTATACTATAACCCCCTTACTAATAAACGCTGTATAAGCTTTGAATAGTTATACAGTGTTTTGTCTTCTTCAATCCAATTAAAAATGTCACATGTGTGACAGGAACAAAACACTGTATAACTATTCAAAGCTTATACAACGTTTATTAGTAAGGGGGTAAATGTATAGAATTAGATTGTGTAGCGGTTAACCAAAACCACATTTACGTCAACAACTGGTTGTATGTCTCTGTTACAAGCATATTACAAGTCATAAAATGGTAGAAATTAAAATCATAATATCACGCTCTGTATAAACTATAAATATTAAATTTTACTTTACAGTTTAGTTCTACAAGGCTGTTTATGAACGTGGCGAGAAAAGGAACTAACGCTTTTATCATACAAAAACGTCATTTTTGACAGTTCTCCTTTACCAGCAGCGCCCATTGACATCATTGACATATTCATTTAAAGCCTTGTCGAACTGTACATATTATAGAAAATCCATTGGGGACTTTTCATGTGTCAAGTGTGATTATCGATTATATAATATCATATTTTTTCTCTCTCTCTTTCTTTGTATTCATAAAAAAAGCATGAATGAATTTTTTCATTCGTTAAGAAATTCGTTTGCGTCCGTGATCTCTACCGAATGTTCTTTACTCGGTATTTCTCAGGAAAGAAGCGCACAAAATAAACAAAATAATGGTTCCGAAACCTAAGTGTTAAGGGATAATAAGAGAGACACACTTTCAAAGACCTGAACTTAACATTTGTCATTTAGGGTTCTTCGAAGTGCTAAAGTCTAAACAGTCACTACTCACTAGCTACTTGACAGTCAAGTCACTGGAATGGTCAATTCTCGTAACTGGTGACTCATGTCTGATTTCTCTCGGAGTCTGATTGGTGTCGAGGGATATTACCATCGTGTAGTTCGAGGAATATTTGTTGTCAACTTGGCGTCAGTCCTGGTTTCATGACTAGTCAGACTGACGTCAATTTGGGGTTTCCTATTATTTATTTAAGTCAGGCATCTTGGCCCATATTATAAATACCTTATAGACTAACATACATACAATTATACTAAAACTAACACTAAAACACCAAACACGTATTGTCTGCGACGTGGGGCGCGACGTGTTCGGAAGTCGTCCTCGGAACCTCCTGTAGACGACTCCAATCGGCCAGGACTCCTTCTTGAAGGTCGGTAGATGATGCGTCGGGACTCTCACCACAAAGGAGCTAAAATTTTCTTTGTGGCGGGACTCCAAGCGCTCGACCCTCAAGACGAAGTGGGTCTTGCTCCTGATGTAGTCCACGACCTGCTCGACCGTCGTGGACCAGTGCAGCCCGCTAATTTTCCCGTATTTAAAATTATCTGTTCCCTCGGCGGGACTCGAACCCGAGTCCTCTAGCTTGAGCCGCGAGGCGCGAACCGACTGAGTCACAGACGTAAAAATTCAAAAGTCAGTTTGATAAAAAAATAGATACTTATTCCGAATACTATGCTACTAGCTATGCGGTCGAATTAAGTCCTGCTTGTTTTTAAACCGATTTTCAAAAAGGAGGAGGTGGTATTTTTAATATTATGCCTGTTAAATAGCTCTAAGGCTGATTTTAGAGTCACGCTGATCGCTCGCTGACCGTCGGTGCCGACTGCCGACACCAAAATGTCTGAAATATCAGCGCTGTCCGCTACGCGTTATTCAAAAACGCTTCCTACAATTTCATACATCTCGGGCCATCAGCGCCGACGACGATGCGCGCGCAGTCAGCATGACTCTAAAATCAGCCTAAGGTTTCAGTCTCGAAATCAGCGGGCAGCTGCGTTGCCTACCAATGTAATGATTTATGTGGACAGGCTTCGAAAACATTGGAACGCGCCGCTGTCGCTCCCGCTCCGCTGCCCGCTGATTTCAAAACTGAAGCCTAAGTTAGTGTTAACTGTTAACAGCTGGTCAGACAATACCGTCCAAATGAGCCAATGACATCATGACGTATCTTCACGATATTGAATATTAAACCTTGATAGCCGCTATCGGTGTGCGTAGGTACACAAATATACATAATCCAATCCGTGGATAATCTTGATGATAACTAATGTATTTAAATATACAATAATAATAAAATAGTAATAACAAAATAATAAAATTAGTACAAGTATATATTATAAATGCCAAAGTGCGTCTGTTTGACCTCTTACCGGACAATCCGCTGAACCGATTTTGCTGAATTTTGGTGTGGATATACTTTGAAAGGACATAGGATACTTCTTTTCCCGACTTTACGGTTCCCGTCGTACGTCGCACAATAAAATTTGGCACAAGTCACAACGGATTTGCGGGCCCAAATCCGTTGTGACTTGTGTCCGTTTTAGATAGCCCATTTATCGAGGAAGGTTATAGGCTATATTTTATCACGCTAAGACTAATAGGAGCGAAGAAATAGAGGAAAATGTGGAAAAAACGTGGAAAATTATTTGAAAGGGCTAACTTGAATACGCTAATCTCAAGAACTACAGGTCCGATTTGAAAAATTATTTCAGTGTTAGATAGCACATTTATTGAGGAAGGCTATAGGCATAATTTTTTCAGTGGCTATTATTGTAAATACTGAATAAATATTATTATATTTTATACCCGTGCGACGCCGGGGCGAGTCGCTAGTTATTTTATAATGCACTACCGGAATATACGAATACCTCTTACCTCCTTCAGCATCAGGTCTTTCTATTGTTGTAATAGGTCTTAAATATTAAATTGAATTTAATAAGCAATATATTTTCTGTTAGCCTATACACAAACTTAAGAGCATACGCTAACACTGTTTTTCCATACAAACGTATTCCTCAATTTACTCCCAGGACAATGCGTCTAAACTCTAAACAAATGATTTTTATGCAATATTGGGATCTGTAAAAACTATGCCTCCACGTTCGATTTTTTTTTCTAAATTTACTAATTTATATAAAAAAAAATGTGACCCTTCAAAATCGCAAAAAATGAATGCGCCGTACCCCACCAATCCACGCACCATAAAACAATATTGAATGATCTTACGCTTAATTTAATAATTGCTTGATAAGATCTATTTAAGATTACGATTGTAATCTGAGTTCTGACATCGATAAACATGGTCGAAACGAATTAATTTGACCTAGTTATAATGTGCATACTGCATAGAGCATGCAATGTGTTGACTTGTCTAGACTTTGATCAAACTGCGGCTTCCTTTTTGATACATAGAAAATGTTCTAGATATGTCCTATATTTTGTCCACTCAACATAATTATAAGACTGTGTTAAAGATAAGAACACACGTAATTGATTTATATATCAGAAATGATAAGATAACAGGTATCGTTGACTCTACATTTCTTTGAAAATGTGTCTATCTATAATATCGATTTTTGTAATTGTGACAAGTTTTGTCCTAAACAGGCAGTGGGCTACTGGGTGACGTCAATAAGGGCTCCCACACAAAATATGCAAATTCGCATAGCATCGTCAGAGTAGACAGAATGATAGAGTATGCCGACTTAGAACTAATGTAAAAAAAATAAGTTTGACGTATTATGACAAAAGTCGTCGCTAGGGTCGTTACCCTAGCGACTACTTTTGTCATATATTAGTTAAACTAAATTTGTATTTAGTTGTTGTTTATATTTTGGCACATGCAAAGAAAACTGTCAGAATTCAATTTAAAATCTTATTTTAAAAAATAAATTATACCAGCCAGCGCGCCAGCCTCTAACTTATCACCCTCAAACCTGACGAATTTGACAGATATTGAAACCTGTCCATTTCTTTGCAGTCGAACTACTGGTAGTTATGTCTATTGTGGCATCGTAATGTCACTTTTATTATGAATTTTGTCGCAGATATTTGCGATGCGATGCGAATTCGCAGTTATGTGCCCTTAATCATTATGCAAACAGCATACACTGCATTATTTTGATACTACAAGTTATTAGAAGTTACGTTATTGCTTTGAAACTTTTTGAAGATCTACACGGTATGTTTGGGACCGAAGTTCTATCATGAAGGTGGCCGATACCTTATTGTGCTATTAACTATGCGATGACGGACAACTATGCTAGTATATATCATATTATATGTACATAATATGTATAATAACGGGTTTGTGCCGTCATAACTCATAGTAAACAATGTGGTCAGCGTGAGTCATGGACCTAGCTCAGAATAGTTACTGACCGGTTTGACCGAAGGGGCCATAATATGCATACGGGAAGGGCTAGGAATCGATATTGCGAAAAGGGTGAGGGTCCCTTAATCAAATGACAGTGTTGCATATTTTTAAATATTTATCTAACTTTTTGGTATGGTATAAATTATTCTTAATTCAATATTTCAACTTAGATGTTTTCAGTTTTTTCCTGATTATTATTTTGAAAAGCCTTCAGCAGCTTTTAAGCCGCCTTAAAACTTCTGTGCTACATCCATCTATCCATACTTCCATACTATTATTATAAATGCCAAAGTATGGACAGTCTGACTTTTTGTTACGTACGGATAATCCTAAGTCTATGGTACGGAGTTACTGTGAGTCCCGGGAGAGGATATATAGGGTCCCAACTCCCATAGAATAGTTTTACTCCGGAAAAATGTATCCCTCGCGAGTCGCGATCAAATTTTCTTGCAACATAGTTGCGGTCTGGTCGAAAGAACTTGGTTTTATATTTAGACCACTTATTTCTTGTAAGAGCATACATTCGAGTACTTATTAAGCTAAAAGTATTACCGAATTATTTAAAACTGTACCATTTTTAAATAATTCGGTAATACTTTTACGTAACTACGAACAGCTATCCCAGTAAAATATTCATAAACTGTAGACTCATTTCGCGTTCTATTCAAAATGAACGATCATTATGATAATGAACTCTCATTTGTTTTCATTTAAATACAATTCACTTTTCCAAGATCCAAGGAAAACT
Organism: Polyommatus icarus; assembly: GCA_937595015.1. Classification (NCBI taxonomy): domain Eukaryota; kingdom Metazoa; phylum Arthropoda; class Insecta; order Lepidoptera; family Lycaenidae; genus Polyommatus; species Polyommatus icarus. The sequence continues at coordinate 5,842,946 of OW569341.1, read as the reverse complement.
TGCGGATTTATTCTACTTTATTTACTTGGTTTATCTAGGTGCCAATGAACGTTTCGTCAAAAAAAAAGTGTTACAGTAATTTTGAAATACTTATTACCAGCTGGCACAAGTATTAGTTCTAGTGCTTTCTTAAGGCTCCTCTCGCGAAAAAAGCGTGCAGATGAAACCACATTTCATCGGCATTAACAGAGAAATTATATCTGAAAAAAAAAATTAGTAATCTACATGATATGATACGTAACGTGGTTTTGCCATATTTTTTCTATCGTATCGGTATCACATGATAAAGAAATAAAAAACCAAATCACCTCCAAATCGTTGAATAAAACCACTTTACTCCTTCATTATTTATCAAAAGAATATATAAAAAATATCTACTGCTTTGCAATACATAAGTTGATAATTTGGTTTTTTTACTTTTTTGAAACATGTATTATATTAAGCCTTAAAAAGGGTTTTTCTCCTATTTCGCCCTATCTTGGACGCGGCGAGCGTCGTAACCGCCACCGTACAAGGCGCGCTGTTATGAATGTTATTTTAATCTCATTTACGTCGATATTCGCACTGACACAATGATCAAGGTCATTGGCGGATATAGAGGCCTTAAAAGCACAGGCACAGGCACACGCCGCTACAAAGCATTGGCGACATCCATAGATATCAGAATCTCTGTGGCGACATCGGTCGCTAGACCAATATTATAACTTATAAGCAAATGAAACCTAGTTCATAAGGTGGTATTAGAATTTAATTTTTGTCATTTGCGGTCGCTTGCGCGAGGATCGAAAGCCACCTTGACTGTCTCTGCTTCTGTCAATTGAGAGACACTTAATTTGAGTGTTTGACCATGTTTATCCACCGTCTAGACGCGCTTACAATACTTATCCCAAAGCTTATAAAGTCCATAAGCTTCGCCGCTCAGTAAAATATGTACTAGGCTCGCATAAGTTATAAGGTGGTATGAGTAACAAAGAGCGTGCTGTCCACGCACACAGAGACGCTGTTTTGTGCCGCGTAGGTCAACATTCGCTGAGTCACTACTGCGCAGCGGGCTAAAGGTGAGAAGTATGGGTAAATCTTAGTACTGCCTAAACGCCTAAATATAGAACATAAGGTTACGGAAGCGTAGCAAAGTATTGAGGTCATAAAGAAAGGGGTAGCGGTTTTGGTAGTATCTGTCCAGATTGTGTGAGCACGCTACATCATCCGAAAGGCGAAATGTTGACTGCCATAGTGTTCCAAACAGCTTGGAGCCCTTGGAATGGGGATTGTCCATTTTTTTTTTAATTTTGCTCATTACAAAAACATTTCGAGGAATAAGGTCAGTGATCGTTTTTCTGTATATAAACGAAAAAAAAATACCCATTAGTTACTTATATTTTTGAACAAATATGTTTAACCTTAGTTTGACCTTCAATGGCGTTAAATTAGCAATAAATTCGACCAACATTACGTTTCGAACTTTTGGTAAGCTTCTCGTATCAGCTTCCACATAATGAGAACTTGCATTTGACGAACCAGCCATTATAAATAAGATTGAAAGGAAAAAAAATATACTGCAGAGGTCAATAATAATTGCCCGCCGATGATGACGTCAGAGCGAAACTTTAAAAATTTATTGAGAAAAAACTAGCCAATGAATTTCAAAATTATTTAATTTATATTCTTAAAATACCCTATTTTAACGAAAAAAATAAAATAAAAAGTACATGTGATTTTTTTTGGACAATGCCCATTACGCCGAGATGTAGCTTCACTCTGCATCCTCTATCTATCGGCTGTATTTCTGCCGAGCACTGTAAAACTCTGGAACGAACTGTCACAGTCAACAGTATTTCCGGACCTATACGACCTGCAAACCTTCAAGAAAAGAGTTTATTCCCTCTTAAAAGGCCGGCAACGCACCTGCAGCTCTTCTGATGTTGCGAGTGACCATGGAAGACGATAGTTGCTTACCATCAGGTGACCCGTTTGCCCCCTTATTTAATTTAAAAAAAAACACTATACGCATAATATTATACCTTAACTACCAAGATTTGATTTTAATAATTGGGATGTCAAAAGATTCATAATAAAAATAAACAGGTGACATAGATTAAAATTATGATTAGACTACAATTTGAGTATGTAATCGTGGTTATAGTTTCTGTTGGTTACATAAAATTCAAGTTAGTAAACAACTAAGTTTTGTGTAAGCATGAAATACTAATTGAAACTGATCCATTAATCCTGTAGTCTTTAGCGTTTAATTTAATTACTGTAAACTCTACGAATACAAGTCTAGAGTCGGCCCACGCTTTAGGGATGTAAGTTGAACAATATCGATATTTGACTCAACTTTTACAAGTATTTGAAAGTTATTTTAGTCATGTAAATTGCTGAGATCTTTAGATCGATTCCGCTAATATCATGCAAAAAAAAAATATCCGCTGAACCCTCGCTCCTACTGGTTGCAGGGTGCTGTTCTATAGCCCAAGGTCTTCCTCGATAAATGGACTATCCAACATAAAAAACAATTAAATTCGAACCTTAGATTAGCGCGCTCAAACGAACTCTACAGCTTCCTAATATGAGTACACATTTGCACGTTTATTTCAATATCGACGGTCCACAACCCTACAGAACCCGGTTCTAAATAGCCCCTTATCGTGCAACTTGCAGCCAGCAGCTAGCTGTCATTGCATTTCGCAGTCGGCAGCGCACGTGCGCGAATCCCGAAATAGCCATCGGCTATAACCGCCATATTTGTTACCACAGACCTAGGCTAGGAACGAAAAATTAGATATTGCTTCGGCTAGGAACTATAGAACGAGATGTTGCCTCGGTTAAAAACGACAGAAAACTAGAACTGGACCGAGACTCGTTTGTAGAGCGGGATCGCACATTTTTCCGTCGCTATTGTATTATCTTCCCCGCGATTCAAACTACTTATCTTCAGACAAAATTACCCCAATCTGTTTAGGAGTTTAAGTATGACAACACGAGAACGATAAAGGCATTAATTATAATTATATTAGTTACTAGCTGTTTCCCGCGACTTCGTCCGCGTTATCATAGTATACCTATATAGACTTTCATTTAAACTTTCAACCCCTATTTCACCCCCTTTGGGGGCGCGAAGTTTAAAATATGATATTTGAACCAAAGGTTAACTAACTCAGATCAGCCTTACATTGGTTTTATTTAACTCAGGAATTCAGACCATTGTTTATTAGACTATCTATCTTTTATTCTAGATCTACCAGAACTACAATCATGGTCTAACCTGAATTCATAACAAAGAACCCGATTGCTTTGGGCTAGGCCTCAAATTGTTTTGTTGAAAGCTAAAGCCGGCTGTACACTCTCGCCGAGACACAGCGAGGCGGCCCGAGTGCGAGAGTGTAAATGGGTGCGCTCGCCTCGTCTCGCCTGTCTCGGACCCTCTCGGTCCGTTGTCGGTATTTTGCGCCCGAGACAAAGGGTCTCGCGAGGAAAACGAGTGCACTACTGTACACTCTCGCGTCTTTCAGTACTAGTCCCGCCGTTGGACAATGTAGAACAGAAAAATAACAATATCAAACGACATTATGAGTCATTATCTGTGAGAAATAAAATTAAATATGATTATAAATCTTTGGATTACAATGATATCTTTCGATGCACGGTGAATGGTGAATGGTCGTTTTCCTCCATCTTGTCTGAGTTCTTTACTGCGATTGATTTAAGCGAGAATGTACATGATCCCACTCGGGCAAGGGGCTCTCGCACGAGACTCGCCCGAGAGCTCTCGGCGAGAGTGTACAGCGGGCATAATGTTCTTAGAAGTAGGCTGGGTAGATTTCCTGCGTGGGTAATTAACATATATATTAGGTACTAGCATGTACTAGACATATATATTATGTCTATATTATACTATGTCTATATTATACAAAGTATAATATGTACTAGATGACATCCGCTATTCTGTTGCTCCAAAATTCATTTATCGCGCGGAAACCGTACATTTTTCAGCATAAAAAGTATCCTATGTCCTTTCCCGAGACTCAAAGTATCTCCATACTTAACGAAATTGGTATAGCTGTTTGGGCGAGAAGGGGTAACAGACAGAGAGACACATTTTCGCATTTATAATAATACAAGCTTTTGCCCGCGGCTTCGCTCGCGTTAAGAAGTATTATTAATTATATACAAACTTTCATTCCCTATTTTAACCCCTTGGAGGTAGAATTGATCAAAATCCTTTCTTAGCGGATGCCTACGTCATATTATCTACCTGCATGCCAAATTTCAGCCCGATCCTTACCTGCATGTCAAATTTCAGTCCAGTGGTTTGGGCTGTGCGTTGATAGATCACCATGCTAGTCAGTCACCTATGATATACATATACATAGATAGATTAAGTATGGATTTTGTGGATTAGAGAAGGTTCTAGTATATCTACTTGAGTAATTAAAATTGTATCCAAAATCCTCCGAATCGCCCAGATCTTGTTTTGGGTTGGATTTGCTTTTTAGGTAATTCGGTATTCATACCTCAAACTAACCTAACCTAATTTACTGGCTTATATTTTGTTAACTGATCCGGCGAAACAACGTTCATATTAAATCAAATTTTATTCACAGAATGTAGTTCACAAATGTGTCATCTTATATCTGATTTAAATATATATTTAATATGATTTGTGCTTCTAATCTATGTACCATTAAAATGGCGTGTGAAACTTATTTAATAACCACTAGGCCAGTTTGTAAATTAATAAAATAACAGAACTGCAATGCAGATTGTAGGAAATAATTAAAACAAGATTAACACGTCGAAATAATAGCCGTGGTTAATTGTTGAAGCACACTTTATAAAGCGTTAAATTGATTAAAAAGTGTTTATTTTTTTATTTTCTTCATAGTCTTACATTTGAATTAAATTTATAAATTATGAAATATTAAAAAAGAGAATAATTACTGACTAGCCTAAAAAGTGTTTATTTTTTTATTTTCTTCATAGTCTTACAGTTGAATTAAATTTATAAATTATGAAATATTAAAAAAGAGAATAATTACTGACTAGCCAAATATAATATTTTAAAGCTTGATATAGATATAGGTGCATTCTTCTGGGTTGGTGATAGGGACCGTGCAGGAAATATTGGTGGTAAGACATGTCAAGTAAACATACATAATCAATTTTAATTTTCGGGCTGGCGACACCCTTTTTCCCTATGATTTTTTGTTAGTCTATACTGTCCCACTGCTGGGCAGAGGCCTCCCCCAGTACCTTCCACTGTTCTCGCTCCTGCGCCACTGATGTCCAGCAGGCCAGCCTGGTTGGTTGGCCTCCAGCTTGTCACCTTTTTCTAGGCCGGCCACGGCGGCGGCATCCACCTTCGGGTGCCTCTGTTAAGACCCGTTCCCTATTAGTATTAAATATCTTATGCAAATATTTATGGGAAAGTCTAGAAGAATCTGAAAGCGTGTCGTCGGACTTATGTTGTCTGTCTGTGCGTCATTCAGGCGTGCTCACCGCGATGTCGCGTGAACGAGCCTCGTTAAGATGCCGACCAGATCTGAAATCGAAAAGAAAACAACGATTTCATAACTGTATTGTTGTGTAAAATATGTTTTAATTGCTCTTATAATATGTTTCAATAGATGCTGTGGCAAAAACACGGATGGATTTAGAATGTGATTATAAAGTATTAGATATCATTGTCATATTACTTGCAACTTCCTACTCCTATTTTCTTCGGATTAATTTCGATGTGGATCCCAAGACAGCTTTAGCATGTCCCTCGGGCTCCCTGAGATCATATTGAGATTGAGATCATATCAAAGGGTTTTCGTGGTTGGATACCGCTGTCGATCCTGGCGACACAGGTGATACAGCTAGCTGTGAGAATGTGTGGGGCACCGTGCACCATTACTTGCAACTTCGGTTGCCTAAATTCGTTTATCGTGCTGAAGCTATGCAGTTTTTGATTAAAACTATGCCATGCCCTTTTCCGGTTCTTGCTGTTATCTCCATACTAGTACATTTCGTTAAGTTGCTTAAGGTCGTCCCCCGAGCAAACGACCTTGGCCATACATTTGCCGCGTTGCCGAGATTGCGCCAAAACCCTATTATTTTTACTTATCTTGGTTCAAAATTGTCCTAAAAAAATTTAAAACGGCGAATATGTAGTTTATGATATTGTCGATCTATTGGCGTGAGTTTCAAATAAAAGTAATTTGTATTATGAGTTTATAAGGTTTTAAAGACGGTCAATTACGGAATCTCCGGACGGAACGCCCTTAATATAGCGTTTTAAATGCACAGTTTCCTTGAAATTTTCTGTATCCATAGCCCGGTCTTTGAATGTGTTTTGGATATTACAGCATCTTCGTCACCATCTCTTGAGCGACCGCAGGCTTACAATTTCTTGTTGGCCGACTACTGTACAACTAAATTGCGTAGTTTCACAATTCTGATTGATCGCGGTTCTGATCCGATTGGTGTCCAATTATTTAGTTATAGAATTTAGTTGGATGCAATGTGTGAGAGTACTATGCGATTTAGTTGGCCAACTTGAAATTGTATGTCTGCGGTCGCTCTAAAACTTCTACCTGTTCACCGACTAGGCTATATCACCAAGGCCACAGATTGCTAAGGCCACGATCACACAGTAAATACTCTCACAACAGTAGCTATTTAACGAGCATAATTTTATTACCTGTCTTTTGTTCGAGCTCTTCTCAGCCAATCAGAGATTTATTACGCCGTTAATAGCTGGGTAATAAAACTTAATGTCTGTGATTTATAAGTGTATAATGATTGATGAGATTCACATAAGAGCCACGGAATCCATAGAGGTTTTATTAGATCAACTGCATTTTGTAGCGCAGTAACTGGAGTAATTTTAAAATAAAACCATCTCTAAGAGTCCATGGAGTCTACATCATTACAGCTTAAGGCGAGGATCAACGCCAATTTGTTATTCCGTGACTCTCAGTTTACCTAGTTCCAATATAATAACGAAATGTAAAAAAATATGAGATATAAAGGACAATATTTAAAAGACGTTTAACCATAAACATTTTTATAAAACGAAATAATTTGGCTGTAATTAATTTACAAACTCACCTCCGAAAAAAATCTAATTCATCGAAATATAGGTATTAACTAGGATAATTATACATTTTATTTGAATAAATTGTTAGTAAATCTATATTACGAGTATAATATCTTTAACCGAACAATTTTGTTTCTTAATAATTTCCAAAGATATTTTAAAAAAAACATGAAAAATAGAGAAGATCGCCCCTAGTAACTGTAGTTTTATGCTAAGCTAAAATGAATCTTATTGCAGTGCGTATACGCTTGGTCTTTGGTTGTGTGCAAGGTTATCGTTTTGGATTGAGATTGATCCCTGATTGGAGAACGGAGGCATACAAAAAAATTAACAATGGTTTTGCTTAAAATCTATACTTTCAATTCATTCTGATATACAAAGACAATATCTAAGACCAAGCTCATTTTGGAGCAGAGAGTGGCTTGTTGCGCAGTGCGCTACAGATTTGAGCTTGATATAAATTACCATTTTACCATAATATTACCTCAAAAATCCTGCAATAAGAAATATAATAGCAAAATAATTTGATCGTGTTTCAATTTTGTTTGGATTAAAATAAATTAGACCAGTAAGTATCAAAATAAAAACATATACAGCCGAAAATAGAACCTCCTCCTTTTTCATAATCGGTTAAAAACCCGGTTAAATCGTATTATACAATCAATAGCGATTTAACGGCAGACAGCGGTTCCGCCTGCTCGTCTAGCCAGGTCGATCGGTGACAGACAGACGGAACGTAAACATTTTTATATAAACACGGTTTTGGTTTGTAGCCGTCAGATTTGGTGGCGGTTTTCTAGAATGTTATGAATTAAATACTTGTACGTGTAATGGCCAGTTTACATTTAAATATTGGTTATTCCAATCCAGAGCTGGATTACTACTGGAATAATAATAAAAACTGCTATTTAAGCTGTGTGTCGGAATGATTTAATTGTTATTTCGATTTTTAAAGAACAGAGACTTTTGAAATAAAGGCCTAAAGATCCCATGGATCGCAAATTAAACTTTAGGACTACTTTGCGATAAATCGAAACGATCGTTCGTTTGATCTTGTAGTTTTATAAGATTGCATCGAAACTATTATAATTTTATTTATTATTGTGTTATTACTTATTATTGACCTCAATTGACCTACTAACTTGAGGAAAGTTTTGACTTTTGACACAACAGCTGGGTAATGGGTTTAGTAAACAAGCGTTATCACCGGTAATACGCAGAAATTAACTTGACACCTTCCTCCCTAGAGTTTCCTTAGAACGAGGCACCTATTTCTGCGTGATATGATCTTTGGGTTATGTGTGGCTTTTTAGATAGGTTTAGATGGCGACGCTGCTTTGCAATATGAACTGACCCTAAGTATCGATTCTCTATAGTCTATACAAATGTGATGTTTTCCCTTTAGCGGATTACAAGGTTTCTTTTATTTACATATTGTTTACATTGTACTTGTACAATGTACAAGTGATTAAAATAAATTCAATCAAATAAAAGCCCCTTTGTATGTGGCGATACGATGTCGCATGAAGGTCTGAACTTCTGAAGGTTGAAATAATATTATAATTAAATCGTTTGAACTTATCTAATAATGTAGATTGTAGTTAGATTGAGAAGTAGCTCAGCTGACTAGCCTTTTTTGACTTAGCGAGATGCTTCGCGCATCCCCGGCAAATTGGGAACGTAAGATCTACCCTCTAAAACCCCATGGTGCTCCACTCCCCGCTTAGGTACTCGTATAATTCCAGGCACGATCATCCCACCGCAACGCTGCAAGCACTAACTAGCCTAGGGTTTAAAAAGTATTTTTCCTGGCTTTGCGATAATTGATAAAACATACAATAGCGTACGTAAATTCTAGAACGTTTGGAACATTTATCCCTCGATCGTGAAAAAAAAACGAGACACAATAGATTTCTATTGTTATCGCAGTCGCATGCGACCGCTTGGGGCTTGCTGGGCCTGACGTTTCACCACTTTCTGATAAAGTGCCGAATAGGCTATTCGCAACTTTTTTGACAGATTCTCCATACTTGATTTGTCAAGTTAAGTGGTGAATAGCCTATTCGGCACTTTATCGGAAAGTGGTGAAACAGGCCCCAAGTAGACTATAGCTTATCCGGAAAATTTTATTTTTCTTCTATCTTTCTCTTAAATCTTACTATTATTAAAAAAAAACCACAAATAGGGACAGACAAACAAGAAAAGACTTTGTTTTATGTAGTGATGAAGTAGGTATCTATTTAAGAGTTGAAACAAATCTAAGGGACTGTTTTACCACTTCCTAATAAGGCTATCCACCACTTAACTTGACAGATAGAGTATGGAGAATCTGTCTAATAAGCCTATCCGGCACTTTATCATGAAGCGGTGAAACAGGCCCTTATCTTCCGAAATAAAACAACACAACTGCGACATGTCACTATCAAGACTGTACGCAGAAACGATAAGCTATTTCTGTACCAAAACAATGCATGGGCTGTTAAAATAGAACTCAGTATGGTATTCGCTATCTTTCACATCCGTCGCAAACGACCCATATGCTGTACAGTGTAATCAGTATTATTCATCATTATCACAATAATGAATAATATGTATACGGTGGACCGTATTCAGCCTTCATAGTTCATGCTAGAACTCCTAAGCGGGCCGCATAAGCGTGATTCTAGACAACTCAAAGTAGCTAAATTCAGGATCACTCACGCTTGTAAGTTGTAACTATACGTCATATAAAAAAACATTTGTATTTCAAAAAATCGGCTATTGAAACTTTACTTCTGGTTCTGACACATGGTCACCGTTGGGTGAAAGGACTCAAAATGGATGAAACGTCACGTAGTTATGGTACGTTCCCTATGCTGTTCTATGATACTGCTGTCTGTACACAAAGGTTCCTTGGTCGTTGCCTCTGTATGCCACTGTAACTGATACTATTGTCATTCAGACTCCCGATGATGAGCCGGTTCCACCGCTCCAAATTACCCAAACGTGTCGGTCAGAACTCAGAACGTGGTTAAACCGGTCTTCAGTTCATGAGTCATTCATTCATATTGACTGCGGTTAGAGATCTGTTTTCATTGTTGTAAAGTGTAGTAGATTAGGATTTGTTATCGTAAAAGTGATAGTAAATAAACAAAATTGTTTAAACTTTAAAAATATCTCTTCTGAACGGATTTACAAAAAAAAAAAAAATACGGCTAATTAAGGAAAGAAACTGTTGTAATCCTTTGTTAAATTTTACTTGAAAATTCTTACGATTCCTTAACTTCTTTAGGTCTGACTACAATGGCTACAAAATTGTATATTTTATGACAAGACTCGCAGTAATATCTGAGGGGAACTCTAAGAAGCTTTTGAGATGAATCATAAATAATGGAAAGCTATAAAATGTTTAGGGGCTAAATTTTTCTCTACCCCAAGTTTATTATTTAAGGGTTTTAAGGTGGCTTTCCGATCTTTACCGTGGCCGGCAAAAAATCATATAAAATGCCACTTAAGACGTGGGTCCTAAGCTTTAGGTTTTATTTTCTATCGACATTGATCTAGCGCACTGATTCCCAAAGTGGTCCAGATAGACCTCCAGGGGTCCACGGGAGCCCTACAGGGGTCTACGCTTGTGTGGAAAAAAATGGGGGTCCACAAGTCGTTAAAGGGGGACTATAAAATGTATTTGGTGACCTGACTTGACTTCTATGAATATAGACAGCCATGGTTCGGTTCATGGTTTTATTTCGCGGAATATTGCTAAAAATAATAACAAACTAAATTTTACGCCATGGTGTCATTCAATGAATGCGCTAGTGATTCAATCGAATCGCAGATTAAACCAGATGACTACGACATAATATTATATTAAGTCCAGAGTGGACTAGTTTCTTTCAAACATAATATATTATGTATACATAATACAAGTGTCTCTATCAATGTCTATTAGTTTCTTAATGCAGTGCAGTCTGTAGCGATGTTATCATAGCATGTTATGAGGCATTAAAGTCTTAATTTCTTTGACGCCATACTAAACGCACTTGACATCTCTTGAGTATTGACTCTTGAGTCTTGACCGAGCTCCTTTGAACTAAAGCTGCCTTTGATATAAAAGGCCAGATATTTTCTTAAATATTTTTTATGACTAGAAAGTAGAAATGCAAATTACAACATAAAGTTTCTCTTTGTCTTTTCTATCCTTTTTTTCTGTTTTTAAGTTATTATACTATTGAGTTTGCTAAAATTAAATTTACGATAGTAAGGGCCTGTGTCATCGCTTCCTGATAAGGCTATCCACCACTTATTTTGACAGATGGAGAATGGAAAATTTGTCAAATAACCCTATCGGGCACCTTATCAAGAAGCGCTGATTTTCTTGATAAGTGCTAAATAGGCTTACTTAACTTGACAGATCAAGTATCTCCATACTTGATCTGTCAAAGAATTTGTGAATAGCCTATTCGGCACTTTATCAGAAAGTGGTGAAACAGGCCCTAAGATACATATTCTGTGCCCTAAGACAAAATATGCTGATAGTGTCTCTACATAGATAATGGATTTTCAGTAAAATATTGCTTGATCAATATGACAGTTAATGACAAACAATTAAGTAAAACTATGACATAGAAAACTAGCCTCGTTTATCTTGTAATAGTCATTGGAAACTATTAGTGTTAATTACTAATTGCTTTTTAATTAGGTTTCAAGTTCACTTGATGATAAAACTATGCTACTACATAATGTGTGTAGACCAAATATGAAATGCAGTTAGTATAAATAAACTACAGTGGGGCTAAAATGGTCACATTTAGCAATTCCTCTCAAATCTCAATCAATTCACAAAATGAATTGTCAAAACAGTCAAACTCACGAATGTCAAATTCGTACGAATTTAGACATCTGAATTGCCAAGACAGTGTCAATTTTGCGATTTTTATGATTATATTTTTATCATATTATGATTTATGATTAGAGATACCTAACATTTATATTTTTAGGGTTCCGTACCCAAAGGGTTAAAACGGGACCCTATTACTAAGACTTTGTTGTCTGTCCGTCTATCTGTCTCCAGGCTGTAACTCGAGCAAATTTTCACAGATTGTGGCCTTATTTTGCCGCGGCCGCTACACCATCAAATACTGAAAACAAAATAAAACTAATGAATATTTAAGGGGGGCCCATTCTCATTCAATAAACGTGAATTTTTTGGACTTTTTGGCTCGTAATCCATAATAGCAACAGGTTTTTACAGTATCCTCAAATATATTATAATTATTTTATTTTAATTTTTACCCTTTTAACATCAGGCATCTTGATTCTTGGTTCATATTATAAATACCTTACAGACAAATACATTATAGAGTTATAGACTTTATGATCTAGGTTATAGGTTCCATTTTCTACCGACATTGATTTTACAACTAAAGTCGCCTATGTTATGACTTATGACTAGTGTCCGACCGAAGGTCTATTTTTGGCCGAAGCCGAAGCCGATTAATCGGCAATCGCCACAACCTTCGGCCGAAGCCGAAGCCGAAGGTTTATAATCTTAATCGCTTGACTCTCAGTTATTAATTTTAACCGACTTCAAAAAAAGGAGGTTATCAATTCGACGCGTATGTATGTAATATTTCCAGAACTGCCTAATTTTCGTATATATGTAAGTCTGTAATCTGTATCAGCGTCTGAACAAATATGCCGAATTACAAATGTTTCTATGTATGTTTTTATGTTTGTGTTCGCATATCTCTGGAACTACCATTCCGATTTCAGTAATTCTTTTTGTTGTACTAGGTACTGTTCAACTTAGGGAATAGTGCAAGTTTCGGTTTCGGTTCAGTAGTTTTGGAGATACGGAGTTTTTAAAACCAGTTATGTTAAATATTGTCTACAAGCTACAATTAATGTTAAAAGTAAGTACTTATTTCAAAACTTCAATATTGAAGGTTTATCTCTTTATTGACTGTCTCATAGAGAAGCTGATTTAGAGATGGTAATAAAAGTTTGTGATTTCGTCTTATTTATTAGTTAATAATAATTTGTGGACTACAAATAATTATTAAGTTTAATGGAGGCACTTCACATGGCTATTTGTATTTGCTATTGGCTATTTGTTGTATTTGTCAACATTATTGACGAAAACGCAAACAAACAAATAAAGGCAAATACGACCGTCCACACATGGACGTCAAGTACCAAACTTTTACTTGATTTTCTTTACTTGCCTATTTGACTCCTTTGATGTGCGTCAAAAACAGACAAAGGTACGGATACGTGTATTTGGTATTGGGCATATTTATCAAATAGGCAAATATGGCCAATATTTGTCAAACATACCGTCTACACATGGTGATTGTTTGGCGAATACATCAAATACGCAAGTACAAATAGCCAACTGAAGTGCCTCCATAAGGAATGACTCAAATGTGTAGTTCGAAAACGGATGAGAATAATAATTCGGAAAAAGTGTATAGAATCAAAATTATAGAGAATTTGATAAGTTTTTGACGTGACAACGTCTTATAATTTGATATGGGCTGCGCGCACGAAAAAACATGACGCAATATGCGGCGTTACCTCGCTCTGAGGCGTTCTATTTAAGGCTATGACGTTGTCACGTTCAACTATCGTCAGTAAACCGACTTTACAGACAACCGAGTTCGAGTCTAGTTCGAGTCGAGTTCGAGTCGAGTTCGAGTTCGACACAAAACACTACTCTCCAATCGTCTTTTATTTTTCATCGTAGAATGTTTTTGCTATAATGCGTCGTTTTTTAGATATTTAGCCAAAAACCAATAATTGAGACTTTTGGCTCTCCCCTCACTCCAGCTCACCTCCTAGAATTTAGGACTTTTAGTATGTTTTATCCTTAAGCACCCTGAATAAGTTCCAGCAGAAATCTCTTAGGTTCCGCTCACGCATTCTACAACTACTTTTTTGACTAAACTATTGTAAAAAAATAATTATTTCTTTATTATTTCACAAATAACAATAATAATTAGACCAATCAATCAGTCTTTGCTTTACTCGACTAGACCAAAACTAGACTAATAAATAAAATAAACAAACACTAAGTTCTTAATAAATAATTATGTATATTATGATTTATTAAGAAGTTAGTGTTTGTCTATTGTATTAGACAGTGACTCTGTATACACGACCTGTCCGTCGCTCTCTCACGACTCATTCCAGTCTTTCGTAACAGTTTACAGTTCGTTCAATTTCGACGGTTGCTCGGACCTTCTGCAAAGCTTCGGCTTCGGCCGGGTTTTAGGCCGAAGCCGAAGGTTGAGCCGAAGGTGGTTTTTTTGGCCGAAGGCGGCCGAAGCCGAAGCCGAAGCTTCGGTCGGACACTACTTATGACGTAGAGCATCATCAAATCTATAACATAGGCATAATGTTCATAAAGCGTACCGCAAGGATCGGAAAGCCACCTTTACGGTCATTTTGGCGACGAACCCTAAAAAGTCTTAAAAGTACAATTTAAAATCTCAACCGCAAATCGATACAGAACTTAGCACCTTCGGGCTTCGACACATCGCGACGAGGTCAACGCCCTCTAAATAAAGAGGTCCTTGACCTGCGCTTGTTAAAATCTGTACCGGAACTGTTTCTTATCCTTACTTAATAACGTTCAAAATGCAAGTCTGTCTGTCTGTAACCTCTTCACGTTTCGGCTGAACCGTTTTAGATGAAATTTGGTACGCACTACAGAGTAACAATTTTCGTACCCTTACAATATGCCATTGATGAAACCCCAGGGCTCCGCGAAGCACAATTTGAGAATGGCTGGACTAGAATAGCCCATAGAAGGATGGCCATAAGCTCGTACAGCTTGTGGTTACAGGCAAACTTGACGGTCGCCGCCCAAGAGGCCGAAGCCCTATTAAATGGTCTGACCAAGTGCGCACAACTCTAGATACCGGCCTCTATTCCGCCAAGGATCGCCACAGATGGCATAATGTGGTCGTCACTAAACTCCAAAAGAGGAATCACGACCCTCAGCAATGAGGAACACGACGCGAGGAGGAGGTAATAGAATAATATACTATTCCAGCGATTTTCAAAGTGTGATTCGTAATGTATGCAGCCTTAACAGTTTAATTGCGGATATCATAGCAATTGACTCTTCCTATGAACGTAAACGGAGTGTCTAGTCTACTACATATTTTCAACTCCGAATTATTATTTGGCGCGGAATGCGGATATCCTCAATTTAGGCCCACCCAGACTTTCTTTGAAACCTTACACTGTAGATCAGAGGTTCCTCAAACTGATTTGCCTAAATAGACCACTTTAAAAATTTCATGGATCCCATGAAAAAATAAATTATTTTATTAACGTTGTAAATTTACCTACAATAAATAACAAAACTTTCTTGAATTCGGTATAAAGTCTTTACTTTTTAGTTTTTATTCAGTCCCAAGTCCCAGCTATAACTATTATGTACCGTATATACATAAGGATCAATATTAATTAGTGTTACTTATTGTAAATTAGATGAGAACATCTAGCTGCGTCTCATATCAGATCATGATTCATCTACTATGAACAATCATATTATATTCTTCTATTGGGGGTCAATCTAGCCAGTGGTCAGTTACCGCTTACTTACTTATGACGTCACAGCCGTGTCAGAGGTTACAAACCATCTGGGACCTGCCGGATGCGTAACTAGATCACGCGAGATCACAGTCACTTAAATAAGTTATATCCTTACTCTGATTCTAGTATCATACTAATATAATATATCTAATATCTATCCTAATTCCTAACTCTGTTACCTTTTCTCAATTAAATGGCTGAACCGATTTAGCTGAAATTTGGTATGGAGAGTCGAGCAATAAACGAATTTCTATCCGACATAGTTGCGGACATCGACTAGTAATGCATAAATGCGAAAGTACTAAAGATACTTTGCGTCCCGAGACAGTTTTTATTCACGATTGTTTTTTAATTTATTGAAGAAAACATCTCGATGGAAACAATTTGAATTTTTGGACATTTTACAAACTGTTAAGTATCACAAAATTAGAGTTTTGGTACATAATTCCAACTTGCAGTTTAATAAAAGTGGCATTAAAAAGTTTAATCCGCCTTGAAAGTGGAAAATTCTATACAAAACTTTGGCAAAAGCGTGAAAACTCTACCCCTAGGCTCTACCCCCCTACATAGAAACACAACTGCAGCGGCGCGGCGCGGCGCAGACATCATTCAATACGAACCCTGTGGGTTTTCCGCTTCATATAACGGCTATACAATCTGTCTACTTTCTTTCGAAAAATATTGCGACGAAGGAATAATAGCAATAGGGGCCCGATTAGTGTCTTAAACTATGCCGAATTTCCGCAGTGGAAATTCCACATGATTAGCAATGTCGAACGCATACAATACAGCTCGACGGAATTTCGGCATGGTGTGTTATCGGTAATTTAAACCACTTTGCAGGCGGAATCATGCCGAACTTCCGCCGCGGAAATTCGGCATAGTGTGTTTAAACACTTACACCTCGATTTCTCTCCTATTTTCTTCTTCTGAATAAATTCCCTGTGAGACCCAAGACAGCTTTAGCATGTCCCTCGGTCTCCCTGAGACCATATACGAGTATCAAAGGGTTTTCTGTCGATCCTAGCGACACAGCTGGAGTTGCAGTGGTGAGAATGTGTGGTGGGCCAAAATCCGTTGAAAATGAAATACCTCGATTTCGCTTGGAAATGTCTCTATCAAATCCAAGCGCCATTACTTATTCGTGAATATGAGAATCGATCACAGATCTAATTCGCTTTTACTTAATTAAAAACAACTAAGTATACTTTTAAATAATACAGAACAAGACTTTTACAATGCAGAGTAGTGTTATGTTTTAATTTTTCTCTACATTTACATAAACACATTAACGCTGTATACTAAGTGCTTCAATTTCTTTTGCTGGTTTAATTTTTTAATTTTCAACGGATATGCAAAAATGGAAGTCGGAAAGTATATAAAAATTAAAAATAGAAACCGACTTTAGCGCATTTCGTTTCCGCTCTTAAATTAATTAATCAGAATTGGAAATTAACTTCCTTTTTTTCAAATTTTTAATTTTACTAATTACTTTGTAATAACTAATAATGACTTTAAGTAATATTCGTAATTGCGTCCATAGTTTGTCATCAACAGACAACACTATTAAACAGAGGTAAGGTTTGTTTTCAATTAATATTCTCCGAAGGGACTGAACCGTTTATCATATTTGGCTCAGACATAAAAAGGACCACAGCGAAACAAAGAACCTAGTTTTTATTGCTGTATAATGTACGGTTCCTCATATTTTTCATCTTTCGAGTCGCGGAAAACATCTTTACTGGATGTTTTCGTAAATAAGTGCTCCAGTCAAAACATTTTTGATTTGGCCAAGTGCTGTATCAATTAGAATATGATCTCATAAAACACAACAGATGAAATCATTTCGCGTTGTATATTTAAATGATACAATGCTCATTGTGAACTGTTACTGAACAATCATATTATCATCGATATGAAACTGAGTTTAAGTAAAATAAATCTTGTTTATTCATTTCTTTTAGACTTTTTTAGTATCACATGTAGTAGCTAGAAGGATTACTATTCGGAAAATTCTATATAATATTTTGCTGCAAAAATGTGTTTCTCTCACGAAACATTTCAATGCAAAACGGGTTGACATCATGATGAGAAGAAGTCACTTAGGGGTTGTTTCACTACTTCCTGATAAAGTGCCGAATAGGCTATTCACAACTTTTTTGACAGATTCTCCATACTTCATCTGTCAAGTTAAGTGGTGAAAGGCCTATTCGGCACTTATCAGGAAGTGGTGAAATGGCCGTTAAATCCAGAGTATGTGTATGTATATATCCACAATCGGCTGATAAAAGCAATAGGATAAAGGAGGGACTATAGAAGCTTTCATAAGACAAAGATTCTCAGAACTCCTGGATGCAGAGTATGTTTATCAGAACTCCCAACTTTTTTGGTCTAAGCTGAGTTCGTCCACAGCAGCCTACCAACAGCATTAGATATGCACAAGATTTAGAGGTCAGGTCACGACGATTAACTTACAATGTATCTGAGAAACGGGCCATGGGAAGCGAGCGGTACACCCGATCAATGCTGATAATTCGCACGCCATTTAAATACGGAATTTGATGGATGCCACCGATTCACCGGTGATATGCAACAAAAAAGGTTTAATTAAAAAAATATATCCACAGCCGAACATATAACCTCCTCGTTTTTTGGAAGTCGGTTAAAAATCACTGCAACGTTTAACATTCTTTTTTAAAAACAACGCACCAGCAATTTCGGCGTTGCGTGTGTCCATTGGGGATGGTAACCGCTTTCCATCAGGTGATCTCGAACGAAAAATATAATGAACTAGCTGTTGCCCGCGACTTCGTCCGCGTTAGCATAGTAGATCACGTCCAGAAAATATTAAATATACAGAATTGACTTTCCTATCTTTATTTCCTACCTTTATTCTACCTTTATTAGGTAAAATTATTCCTATAGATGTTCCGCGCGGCTTCTTCCGCGTTATTTAGGAATTTCACGCAACCGTACATTTTTCCGCAAAAAATGGCCTATGTCCCTTCACGTGGTCTATTATTCATGTTTGTCTAATAACATAAAAATTGCTCCAGTAGTTCTTAAGATAATAAGCAATTTTATATAATTTCCACCGTTTTTTCCAAATTTACCTCTATTTCTTAGTAAATGTATATAGTGTTAGCGTAATAAAATATAGCCTATAGCCTTCCTCGATAAACAGGCTATCTAACACTGAATTTTTTTTCAAATCGGACCAGTAGTTCCTGAGATTAGCGCGTTCAAATAAGCAATTTTAAATAATTTCTCCCGTTTTTTCCACACTTTCCTTTATTTTTTCGCTCCTAATTAATCTAAGCGCTATAAAATATAGCCTATAGTCTTCCTCGATAAATAGGCTATCTAACACTGAAAGAATTTTCCAATCGGACCAGTAGTTCCTGAGATTAGCGCGTTCAAATAAGCCCTTTCAAATAATTTTCCCCCGTTTTTTCCACACTCTCTATTTCTTCGCTCTTATAATATTAGCGTGATAAAATATAGCCTATAGCCTTCCTCGATAAATGGGCTATCTAACACTGAAAGAATTTTTCAAATCGCACCAGTAGTTCCTGAGATTAGCGCGTTCAAACAAACAAACAAACAAACTCTTCCCAATTATAATATTAGTATAGATTAGGGATGATAGCGCACCAATCTGTAAGACGATTTCTTAATCATGAGTCATGACTCATGATTTAAAGGAGTAATTTTCTGATTAATCAGTAAATTGTAGATGTGATAGACAAACCGAAAATTTCTGGTAGTTTTTGGTTTAAAAAAATTGCAACGAAAAAAGTGAAAAGCAATTAAGTGAGTCACCGACAATTTATCAAAACGGTCGTCGTCGCGACTGCCTGCCTTCGCGTGTCAGTCGAGACTCGAGAGACAGACCAGACAGCGCATTGCGACTTTCGGCATCATTCTGGCAGTGAATAGGCTACTTGACCTACTTTTTTTCTTCATGCTAATCGCTTCTTAATCATTCATTTTCACAAAAAATAAAAACTAATATTTCAATATTTAACACAGTAGAAACCCATAAAAATGTTTATTGAAAAATATGCCTCATAAATGGCGCCGAAAACACTGTCCGCCATAGTGTGACGTCATACGCTTTGTATTTTAAACTCT
Organism: Polyommatus icarus; assembly: GCA_937595015.1. Taxonomy (NCBI): domain Eukaryota; kingdom Metazoa; phylum Arthropoda; class Insecta; order Lepidoptera; family Lycaenidae; genus Polyommatus; species Polyommatus icarus. The sequence continues at coordinate 5,823,142 of OW569341.1, read as the reverse complement.
CTTTATTGAACATTTTTTATATGCTAAATGTACGAGTCTAAAAGTGCCCAAAAATAATAAAAGAATTAAATAAGAAATTACAAATCCTTTGTAATGTCGAAAACCTTTGGAGAAAAATTTTGGCCATTTCATTTCCCGTCTACAATAAATGGAGATAATAGTATTATGCATTATGAAAACTTATGTAGTATTTAAAAACTACTTACTAGTGTTACGTTTTCATACATATATTTTTCATTCAATACGACTTACAAAATATGAAAGCATTAGCATCATAAACATACAAATTCGTCCTTGTTTCTCGAAAATGATTCTTATTATTTATTTTGCTTTGCAAAGTTATTAGCACTATTCTAAGATGCGTGCTCCACCCACGTCTTAACTATGTCCATTGTAATTTGTAGGAGTGACAAAGTGTTTGCGCAATTTTGAGGCTCGGCAACCTTACACAATATTTTTGAGTGTTCACGAACATTTTGTGCCTTTTCACATATGCACCGGAGAGTTAGAAAAGTCACTTACGGAATACGGAATTTAAAAAGTTTAGTATGAGTGGATTGCATGAACTAACTTTAACTGTAACTTTGACTTTAACTTTAACCTTAACTTTGACAACAGTGCAAAATGTCAAATCTCTGGTTAAAGTTAAATATGGCGTCCAAACACCCCATATGCTCATACGACATCTGTCAAATTTTCCGGTTAAAGTTAAAGCTAAGTGGACGCCATATTTAACTTTAACCTTAACTTTAACTTTAACCACGCCTCTGGTGCAACGCAGCCTAACTTCACTATCCATTTTTAGGGTTCCGTACCCAAAGAGTAAAAACGGGACCCTATTACTAAGACTTCGATGTCTGTCCGTCCGTCCGTCCTTCAGGCTGTAACTCAAGAACCGCTATAGCTAGATTTCTGAAATTTTCACAGATTGTGTATTTCGGTTGCCGCTATAACAACAAATACTAAAAACAAAATAAAATTAATATTTAAGGGTGGCCCCCATACAACAAACGTGATTTTTTCTGCCTTTTCTGCTCTATATCAGTAATGGCAACAGGTAGGCAGATAATATTTTCACGAAGGCCCTTATTGTAGGTCTACTTCAATAATTAATAATAATATTAAAATACAATAAAAATTTAAGGGGGCTCCCATACAAAAACACAATTTTGGCCTATTTTTGGCTCTCTAACGGTGCGGAACCCTTCATGCGCGAGTCCAACTCGCACTTGGCCGATTTTTTTTATCTTTACGTGGCCTAGGCAAGCAGGCAATCTTCTCTCATTAGAGTAGTATCGTAATCAATTTGCTACTTGTATTTAAGTACAAGTAGCAAATTGAATACGACACGATATCAGGGGAAACGACTGATAACAAAACAATAACAGTTAAGTCAGTTTGTCACCCACGTATACTACAGAGAATACAATTTTAATTAAGTAGTATAAAATATACTGAATACACACATTACACAAAATATATCTTCTTATATATTATAAAACTCAAAGGTGACTGACTGACATGGTGATCTATCAACGCACAGCCGAAACCACTGGACGGATCGGGTTGAAATTTGGCATTCAGGTAGATATTATGACGTAGGCATCCGCTAAGAAAGGATTTTTAAAAATTCCAACCCCAAGGTGTTAAAATAGGGGATGAAAGTTTGTATATAATAATTACTTCTTAACGAGAGCGAAGCCGCGGGCAAAAGCTTGTAATTTATAAGTCACTACATGGCTTACTGTATACTACTGATTTAATATACTACAATATTAAATTAAATGGCTTAAGGCGAGGATCAACGCCAATTTGTTATTCCGTGACTCCCAGTTTACCTAGTTTCAATATTATAACGAAATGTAAAAAAATATGAGATATAAAGCACAATATTTAAAAGAAGTTTAACCATAAACATTTTTATAAAACGTAATACTTTGGCTGTAATTAATTTACAAACTCACCTCCGAAAAAAATCTAATTCATCGAAATATAGGTATTAACTAGGATAATTATACATTTTATTTAAATAAATTGTTAGTAAATCTATATTATAATATCTTTAACCGAACAATTTTGTTTCTTAATATTTATTTCCAAAGATATTTTAAAAAACATGAAAAATAGAGAAGATCCGCCCCTAGTAACTGTAGTTTTATGCTAAGCTAAAATGAATCTTATTGCGATGCGTATACGCTTGGTCTTAGGTTGTGTGCAAGGTTATCGTTTTGGATTGAGATTGATCCCTGCCTTAAGCCAAAAATAAAAGTCTGTAGTCTGCTGTCTGTGTTGGACATATTTTAATCTAGTCTTAGGGCGTATTCTCACGTTAACTCGTACGGTATACAGCATGCGGGGAGTCTATGACAATTAATTGACAACTATGCGGGCCCTATCGACCAGTGAAAATGAGCCATAAGGCGTGGGTCAGACAGATCTTATTACATTCCTGTTAGAGTCTATTACGGCAACACTCAGAAACATTTAAAATATAAATTACTTTACTTAGCTTAAGTTAGGTTAATGGAGCAGTCCAAATATTCACTACATAGTAATCTGTAATTATTAAATGGCAAATGTTAAAGTTTGTAATACATAACATACATGTAATACCTTACTGACGTACTACATAGTACATAATATCACGTAGGCTACTGGCTGTGGCCTATCGTCGGCGTAACAGAGGCCGACCCAAGAAAAGGTGGCACAAGTCACGACGAACTTGATGCGTACGACAAAGAGTGGCCAAGCATAATAATTAATTTGTTTGAGAAAAGGAAAATGAATAATGTGATTGATATATACAGGACGATTAAGTTACAAATTCATTCATAAATCATAAGTGTTTTGAGGAAGGAGGAGAAAGGAAATATACGATATTTTGTGGTTTTCAATGTCTACTTAAGGGCGTTCCATCCGGAGATTCCGTAATTGACCGTATTTAAAACCTTATAAACTCATAATCTGAAAGCTACAAAGTTATAATAAAAATACAGCAATAATCTTCAGTATATCAACATTCCTTTTCCCGTTTTAAATTTTCTATTTTTGTTTATTATACTCATGATATCAGCTTCCCAAGTAATACCAATTTATTAAAATTCAAGCATACATTCAGCATCTCCTTAGCATTTACAAATTACTTTTATTTGAAACTCACGCCAATAGATCGGCAATATCATAAACTACATATTCGTCGTTTTAATTTTTTTTTAGGACAATTTTGAACTAAGATAAGTAAAAATAATAGGGTTTTGGCGCGATCTCGGCAACGCGGCAAATATATGGCCAAGGTCGTTTGCTCGGGGGACGGCCTTAATGTAGTAAAACGTAGTGGCTAAGCCATAATAGATGAGTCAGATAGTGGTGAGTCATACGTTTGTTTACATAACTCGGTTTTGTTGGACGCGTGACCGTTTATAAACTAAGGGGCAACATAATAATTATTATTGATATATTATTATCATCAGCAAAATTTGTTGGTCATGTTCACGAGAAATTTACAAATTAGGTGTCTAAACTCTAAGTACACAATGCCGAATTTCCGCGGCGGAAGTTCGGCTTGATTCCGCCTGCAATGTATTTTAAATTATCGATGACACACTATGCCGAAATTCCGTCGCGTTATATTGTATGCATTTGACGTTGCTGACGTATTCATGCAGAATTTCCACCGCGGAAATTCGGCATAGTGTGTGTAGAGTGTAGACACTTGAAACCTGGGTAGGTTTGTATGTCGATGTCGAAAATATCACAGTAAGTAATTCGTACATTTTGGCATCCAAATAATTTTATTTGAGAAATTAATAGTTAGGCGCAGAGCAGACGACAGACTATCCGTGACGCACTTTTTAGTTTGTGGGAAATAGAACCTATGCAATTACATGCAGTAACGCACACGACGCGCAAATAGTCCGCATATAATTGCATAGGTTCTATTTCCACAGACAAAAAGTGCGTCACGGATAGTCTGTCGTCTGCGCTGCGCCATAGACTGCACAGACAGACACATTCGCATTTTAAATAATATTAGTTTGGATTATTCACGGTACTTGTGCAATAATAAGTCATATTTAATTGCGATTACCACTGAGTACTGACATAAAATTATATCGTGATTCGTGATAGAGGTAGAGCATATTTGGAGTTTATGAAATTAACCCTTGTGTAGTCGGCATAAGAACTCTGTCAGGGGTATAATAACTGTCGACGGAGTGTAGCGGTAAATTTTTACGATAACTACGTGACCGGGTGATTCGCTGACTGCCTAGGCCTGGCTATAAACCTCCCATGAGCCTCGTAAACGGATCACCCTGTAGTACAGGGCGTTACAGAAGATTAAAATTTAATAGGTAACGCTACTCTTACTAGGCGACAAGATAACCCTACCAATATTCTAAATGCGAAAGTAACCTCGTCACGCCCAAAGCAAACTGCTGGACCGAATTTGCTTTTTGGGATGGAGATCCTTTGAGTCTCGGGAGAAGACATAGGACTTTTTATCTCGAAAAGTGCTTTGTGAAAAAACGATTTTTACCTATAATTTGGTATGGACATTTAAAAAGGACATTCTTTTTAACCGACTTCCAAAAAACGAGGAGGTTATTATACCTGAGAATGTACGGTTCCTGCGCGATAAACGATTTTCGGAGCAACGGAGTTGCGAACTGTAGATACCTATCTAGTAGAAGAATAAAATTATTTCTGTACACATTCGTAATTTCCGATATTTGTCTATGATAATTATTCATAGTCCAACTTAAAGACGTCTGCAAAATATTATGTATGACGTGAATAATGAATATTATTATATATTTTTTAATTACGAGGCAAACGAGCAAGCAGGTGGCCTGATGGAAAGCAAACGCCGTTACACATGGAAACACGCATTGAAGATTAAAAGAGTTGCAAGTGCGTAGCCGGTCTTTGATAATTGATATTATATGGAACAGCACCATTTTGTCTGTTTTGTCATATTATTGTGTTAGATTATGTCTCCCATGGTGTATCCTTTATTACACTCACACTTGGCGTCATAAAATCCTAAATAGTTCGACCAACGCGACGTAAAGTTACGAAATATTTAGGCGTAGCCCGTAGCTTGTAATTTGTATACACAGGTGGTCTACATATTATGCGACCTTGTGAACGCCGGCACTGTCATGTATGTATGTATTACACTTTCTAACAGATTATGTAATGTTTTAATTACTGATGAATATGTCATTACTCATTAGTTAAACTGTACATTTCATCTTAATCGGTTCAGTGGTTTGGGAGGTTTTGTTTATTCAAAATTTAAATTATTTATTTCATACTTTCGTCCATACTTTTTTTTTTTAATTTATTTAAGGTCGCTTGGAACAACAGGGTCATCACTTCATCAGCGACCACAACATAACAACACACACAACGTAACAACAATAACTATCTTAGATTAAACTGTACAGATTACAAGACTTTAGAAATCTAAGTACATTATAGTGATAGTATAATATAGTTATTTTGAGGTTTTATGATTATTAAAGACTAGATGTCGCCCGCAACTCCGTTGCGCCAAAATTCGTTTATCGCGCGGTAACCGTACATTTTTTTCAGGATAAAAAGTATCCTATGTCCTTTCCCGGGACTCAAAGTATCTCCATACCAAATTTCAACAAAATCGGTTGAGCGGTTTGAGCGTAAAGAGGTAACAGACAGACAGACAGACAGATACACTTTCGCATTTATAATATTAGTATGGAAGTATGGATTTCTGCGAATAAAGATAATATATTCGTTACAGTTATTAATATTTAAAGTGAAACAATGATAATATGAAAGTTGAAAGTTGAAACAGAATATAAATAGTAGGTTTTTATTCGTGGATCTTTAATTAAGTGAACTTTGTACTATAGTACAATTTAGTAGTAGCAGATAATAATGATTAAAGCTATTAAACTATTACTTATCATCATATCGATATTATGATAAAACTTCTGAGTATTTGAAACGTAAATATAGCGTGTATTTTATCATGTTATTAACTTTTTAAAGTGTTCCAATTTGAAGAGTGACATTAACAGTTGTTACCCTAAAGTGTCTCTGCTACCACCCAATGGTTGACTGGTAGAAAATGCCCTATGGCATTAAGTCCGCCATTGTACATTGTACATAGAGTGTAAAATAAATAAATAAATAAAGTTAACGAGTTTAATCACAACTCACAAGTCACAACACATAGTAAATAAAATATGTTTAAAATACTCCCTTAGATAAATTATTGCCCTAAAAACATTAATTTTAACAGAAAATTGGTCAATGGTGTAAACTTCGCAATAAAATAATTTATTATCATTTAAATATTTCGTTAAACTTACCCAGTTCAATTGAAATTGTGAACCTATCATGTGAATTTTATTTAAGGTTACATAAAAGCAAAATTTTCTCATAATAAATACTAAAAATAACAGATTTTGAATACTTATTATTTAAACGTGAAATATCCACCATCAATCCCTAAAACTGCATTATAATTGCTTCATATTGAACGCTAACTTTGCCGCAAATAAGCGTTAACAAGTACCGAAGAACTCGCTAATGACCCTTAACGATCTAATGAGTGACCTCTGATGCAATAAGCCCTATTGATTGACCTAATGAATGACCTCTAATGCAATAATTATTGACCTTTGCAGCTGGACACGAGCGGGAACGGCTACATCGACCTTAAAGAACTGAAGGAGGCGCTAGACAGCGTTGGCTACAAGATACCACAGTGGAAGGTGAGTGTTTAATAATGGTGGTCATACACCATCCTTCCTATCGTCCAATCGGCATGACGACGCTACGGATTGGATCAGTTAGAAGTTAGAACTGACCGTATGTGGGAGTGGATTGGCTATCCACTCCCACACACGGTCAGTTCTAACTGATCCAATCGGTAGTGTCATGCCGATTAGACGATAGGAAGGATGGTGTATGGCCACCATTATTGCTTACTAACTGTTGCCTGTGACTTTGGATGCGGCAACACATAATAACAAAGAGAAATAATTTTCACACTTTTTTCACATTCACCCCTGATTCTTCCCTCCTATTGGTTGTATCGTAAATTCGTGAATCGTGATGTTTTATAAAAGCGCTTTACGGCTAGAGCTTTTCTCGAAAAATAGACTGTCCAACACAAAAATAATTTTTCAATTGGAACCACTGGTTCCTGAGATTAGCGCGTTGAAACAAATTCTTCAGCTTTATTATATAAAATTGGTATAGATTTGCCATAAACAGATTACTACGTGCTATAGTTAGAAGCCCTGGGAGGCTAGCAGTGATGGCACCCTATTATTGCATCTCTCTCTTTGGTTCGAGAATCGAGTGCGATGGATAATGTTATGATATATGCAACCGATCTGCGGGGCTAAAATGGTCACATAAATTAGCAATCAATTCAGCAAATGAACTGTCAAAACTGTCAAACTGACGAATGTCAAATTAGTACAGAGTAAAACGGCCCATTCACTATCCTGCATTGCAGTCCTGCTGTAGTCCGCCGTGCATGCCTGCAACACCATTCACTATCCTGCGTGCAGTCCGCCGGCTTATGCAGGATAGTGAATGGTGTTGCAGGCCTGCACGGCGGACTGCAGCAGGACTGCAATGCAGGATAGTGAATGGGCCCTTTAACGATTCATTTTGCGAGTTAAAAAAATTAATCATATAATGATTCTCCAAAGCCACCATTTTAGCCTCGCTGATTTTCGAAGCATGCGAATGGAGCCCCAGTTCTCGCAATTGAACGTAATGGTGTACTACGTGACGTGCATTACAAATTATATTATAGTTTCATTAAAGCTTGGTGCGCAATTTGGTTTTACGCACAGAACCCATACTTTTTCGTCATATAAACATAAAATATGTCCTGTCTCGATAGCACAAGTCCCATGCTAAACATCTTAGTCGGTACAGCGGATAAGACGTAGTAGACAGACAGGCGATTGTTTTATTATTGCGATAAACAAGCCAATGACTCATTAATTGGTAAAACATGTTTATTATTCAAACTGATGAAGACAAACAACAGTTCATTTTGTAAGGATACGCCAATTGCTATAAAATATAAATACATACTAGGTACCGTACATGTAAATTCCATGGCCAGTATTTGGTCACCTTAGAAGTCTAGACACCAAATAAGGCGCCTACGGAATTCTTGTAGGCTGATTAGCGACGCGTTTCTTCAATAAAAACGTCTCTAAACTTCCTTTCTCATAGACTACGATCAATTCTTACAACTTAGCACTCTTACGAACGGCACTTGTCGACGGCAGCCGTCAACTGCCGACGGCTGCCATCGCTGCTTTCTCGGGACTTTTAGTATCTCCATAGTCCATACTCCAACCTTTCAGCCATTAATCGGTTTGGACGTGAAGAAGTAACAGACACACAGACACACTCTGCCATTTATAATATTATTAGTATGGATTGTATGGAGAAAATATGTAAAAATATCATAGGAACTGTTGAAATGCCGAGAAAAAACACTAAAAACACTAGGATAATAACATAGAGTCGCAAATCGAAACGTCGAGGGGTTTCTCACTTATTCAAAACAAGATGACGCTCATAATAGTTTATTGCGCGGGAACCGTACATTTTTTCGGGACAAAAAGTATCCTATGTGCTATCCCGGGAATCAAAGTATCACCATACCATATTTCAGCAAAGTCGGTTCAACGGTTTGACCGTGAAGAGGTAACAGACAGACAGACAGACACACAGACAGTTTATAATATTAGTATGGATCTTTAACAGTATTTAACATGGTGGTTCGCAGGTGCGATGTATGATCGAGGAGTACTACGACCAGAGCGGTCCACGCGGCCGCGGCGTCAACGGCAACGTCAACGGCGACTCCCGCCGCAACGGCATATCGCTGCACGAGTTCGAGGAGCTCTGCGCCAACCTCAAGACACAGCAGGTGAGAGAGAGTGATGGATGGTGGGAACTGGGAAAGAAAAAGAAAGTGAAGGGGGTGGAGATGAGGAATTATCGGGTTACAGACAAATGATAATATACGACTCTTTTCGTAAGGACCAAGCCTGCGTTGTGGCGTTGCAAAAAAAAAGACGGGTTGCACTCCGGGAGTGCCGGCAGAAATGAAAACTTGATTATTAACGTTGTGCATTTTTTTAACCCATTTTTATGAAAATCGATTATTAAAAATTGTTTTTTTTAATTCATCGAAACCCTTACGATCGATTAAATTTTTATCCCATTTTTTATGAAAATCGATTTTTTTAATTAATCGAAACACTAACAATCGATTAAAATAAAAAACGACCATCAAAAAAACTCGACAATAAAAAAAAAAAAACAATCGATTGTTCGATTGTTTTTTTTTATTGTCTTACCGTCCGTCTTAAGGTTTTTTCAAGTTTTTTCGATCAGCACGAGAATCTGACGCGAGTTTCAGTTTTTACCCAGGCCATCCCACAAAAGTGCTCATCGCCGCTAAAGAAGTTTTCACTTCAACAATTCCTATGGCACAGTAATATGGATTGGTACGGTGCAATTGCGATGCTGTAAGTTGTAACGCGCTGTTGTGGCTTGGCCCTTATGTATAACCTTAACCACTACTGATGACCACAGAATGCATAATTAGTAGGGCTTGAGCTCCGGAATTCCGGAATTGGCATAATTCCGGAATTCCGAAGAAATCCAATATCGTTTCCAATTCCGGAATTGGCGAGATCAATATCGAAATTTCGATATTGAAAAAAATAAAATATTATTCGGCTTGAGGCGCGGCGCATCCATATCTTTTTGTTCGCATTTTCTGTTGGTGGAGATTTTGTGTCAACTCTTTTTCTCTTGTTTTGGGGTACTCGATCTTGTTGCCAAGTGTTTGTATCTTGGCCATGTTTTTCTTGTGATGTGTGTGAAAGAATCCCAGGAGAAGAGGAAGAAAATAGTGATTGTATTGAAATAGTAACAAATACAGAAAATGAAAAAAAAGATATTAAAAAAGAATTACAACAAACCATACAAAACAAATTAACAGTAAAAAGTAGAAGGAAGACGAACGTTTTAGATTTAGAAAGTTTAATAAGAGTAGAGATGGCAGTTTATGAAAACGGTGGCGTTAGAGGACAGTACCTACAAAAATGTTTCCAATATTTGAAAACAATACCGCCAACGAGCGTAGAAGCGGAAAGAGCTTTTTCGGTGGTCACCAATATATGTAATCGCGTACGAAGCTCACTCAATGACGACAGTTTGAATGCGCTTACCTTCTTAAAATTTCATTATAAACAAAAATGTACTTAGATTATAAATCATCAACAGCTGTCGCACATTTCCGTTAGTGTAGTGAGCTTCTTATGCGATTTCATTGACTTTAATTACTACAAATGAATAATTTCTGATTTTTCTTATAAGTATATAAAACTCAAGTACTTTTCATTTCAATTGTTTTATTTGATCATATTTCTAATACACACTAAGAAAGTAAATCCATAAAATTAATGGTATTTGATAGAAAACATACATTTAAATAATAAAATAATAATATTAGGTATGACATTTTTGCAATCTTACACTTAGATAGATAGAGTCAATATAAACTTTTTTATTTGTGTTCTGCACTCACAGTGCTAGTTGGTTAGAGCAGTGGCTGGCACGGATCGCCAGGCTCGTGGGTTCAAATCCCACTCGCGTTGATCTTTTGGTTTCAATATTTTCAATTTAAACTTTTTTTCACAAAAAAGACACTTTTGAGTTCCGGAATTCCGGAATTCCGGAATTGAAATACTGAATATCGAAACCCAATTCCGGAATTGAAAAACCATCCGATATTCAAGCCCTAATAATTAGTACAAGTAGTATAACCTAGAAATCATAACCATAAGGTACTATTATGTATTCTGTGTCATAACTCCATAACTACACTGTGCATGGAAATATAGTGCTTTTTAGGGTTCCGTACCCAAAGGGTAAAAACGGGACCCTATTCATGAGTCTTCGATGTCTGTCTGTCTGTCTGTCCGTCTGTCTGTCTCCAGGCTGCATCTCAAGAACCGCTATAGCTAGAGTTCTGAAATTTTCACAGATTGTGTATTTCCGGTGCCGCTATAATTACAAATACTAAAATCAAAATAAAATTAATATTCAAGGGGGGCTCCCATACAACAAACGTGATTTTTTTGCGTTTAAATTTAAATAAAATAAATATTTATTTATCCCATACAAAAAACACAATTTTTTGCATACTTTCTGATTTCTCTCTGTAAATCCCTTCGTGAGCGAGCCCGACTCGCACTTGGCCGATTTTTTGTTGTCCATGGATGGATGGATTGTTAAGAATAGCGCATTTAAAAGCAGATATATAACGCTATTTCTTTGAGAAAGGCTAGCTAATCATTGACAGACACCTGCAAGCTATTAAACGCCAGGTTAATAGCTTGACACTCGTTTTACAGCTAAGTAAAGGCAGTTTAGTATCGAGCAGGGCACACCTTTCTATAATCTGTTCAACTGTTTGTTCAACAACGGTTTTTATCACACCGCACCAAGATTTTTAACATGGCCGTTAATTTTCGTAGCCATAAAAACAGCGTTCAAAACTATTTTGCCTCTAACACCACCTTTATGCCAACCACAAAAGGATCGTTTCCGAGGGTAATTCTTAAGTTTTAATCCTCTGTACTCTTAGTTCACTTAACCCAATTGAGATGCTGGCCGCGTTCGCTTGGTCTTGTCCTTGAAATACGTTGTGGTGTGTCCAATTGAATAGCCACACACTTAAGTGCCACTTAATTTGATGTAGAGGTCGTAATGTCGTAAGATTTGTTCTGACAAGATTAAAGGATATCGTAGATCCCATTTAAACCAGATGGTCATGTTTTGGTCAAAGATTTTCTAGATAATTAATTCTTTATATACTCGTAATGTTTGGTAATAGGGTTGTTGTCATAAATTCATTCATTTAAGGGTGACTTCGCCAAGATAGTAGCTAATGTCTGTCAAGAAACTCTCATTCAGCATAAAATTCTCTTACCCATACAATAAGATGGTCTTCCATGATCTATCTATTAGCTTTATTTTTTTTTAATATTTAATTAAACTTTATTATGCAATTCCGATGAAATGGTGCAATAGAAAAATACAAATAAGAGTCATGACACTGACATACTCTCATTCATTGTACGCTTCCTTCCCCAATTAAGTTTTGGTCACGTTTTGTGGAGATATGAATTGGAACGCATGTTTGCGCGCGTGCTCTATGTCTCTAGTTCTCTACTGTTGAGTTGGGGCATCTTTTAATATTCAATCCAAAATATGCCCCTTTATAATCATCATCATTTCTGATATCCTAAGCAGCCAATGGTGTTTGGAATTTGTACCTAGTACTTATATCTCAATGGTTCTCTACCTTTTTGTTACGATCAGACTCGTTTTGTGCATTCCCGTGAGTGCCCAAGTCCGGTCAGGTCAGCCTGCGATCAGCCTCCTTGTATTTAGTAACTTTAAGACCATGTTCAGATGTTCTCAAATCAAATTCATTTTACGAATCACATTTGATAACGATCCATCGCCAATTTGGTGTCGTCAATGCTTGTAATATTTACAATATCAGACATTTATTATAAGCTCCAACTCTCACGCCTACATTCCAAGTATATAAATTGATATTTCTCGCGTGCAAAGTAAATATAAGCTGATAATAATTACATTCCTCGATGTGACGCAAGTGAACCTCGATTGATTGTGACACTGTGACACAAATGTCGAACTGCTGAACACGGTTAATCGTAGCGACAGCTCACGAGCTGTATCGAATGGATTATGGGTCAAGAGTTGGGAATGTGTGATGACTGGTCATTTGCGGGGACGTAGGTTAAAGTTAATCCTGGGTTATATTATGACTTAATATGTTTAAAGGGCCAAAGACTCAACAATATTTAAATATTTATTTATTTATTTATTTATTAAAAACTTTATGCACATACAAGTACAAAGGTGGACTTAATGCCTAATGGCATTATCTACCAGTCAACCTTTGGGCGATACAGAAACAAAATTGTATAGGTGCCAGTCAAGTTACCAGAATAAGAAAAAAAGAACTAAAAAAAAACTAACAACATGTAAATATAACTTATAAATTATACAAATAAAATATATATTAAACTATACTTATCATAAATACACTGATATATAAGATATATAAATAAAACTACATATAATTATATATGTACTTATAATATATTATAAATATATATTAATATAATATACATTATTATAGTCAATAGTAATAAGTATTTAATATTTGCCAAGATATAATGGGTATTAAATTAGATTTGATATACTTAACAGCTTACTATAGATTATTAAAACTAAGAGTCCGCCAATTGCTTCAAGTAGAAGTCACGAACTCTGCGCTTAAAAGTGTCTCTTGTTTTTGACATCCTGATTTCCGGAGGAAGAGCATTCCAGAGAAGAACAACCTGGATATTAAAAGAAGAGTGGACGGAATTAGACTTGTGGGAAGGGCAACTTAAAAGCTGATTTGAAGTGGATCGGAGGTTTTTATCGTGCGTGCTGCAAAGGTACTGAAAATGAGGGGCGAGATATTCGGGAGTATGGGGATGATGCAGCAGTGAATATAGCACACATAGCGCCCGCACAGAGCGGCGCTGGCGTACTGGTAACCAGTGCAGCTTAGAGCGGTACGAAGAAACGTGATCGTATTTCCGAAGGTTGAATATGAATCGAAGACAGTTGTTAAATAATCGATCGAGTTTGTTGAGTTTGTCGGCATTAAGATCAAAACAGCACACGTCATTATTGTAGTTACGAATAGGTAATACGAAAGAGAAAGTGTCCAAACACACTAGGCCGAAGTTACGCGGCGCAAATTACGTCCGCAATGTCAAACGCATACAAAATACGGACGGAACGTGACGGAATAGTATGTCGTCGGCAAATTAAAATACATTGCGGGCGTAATCATGCGGAATTTACGCCGCGTAACTTCGGCCTAGTGTGTTTAGAGTTTAGACACTAAGGCTGCCTTCACATTAAGTCGCGAGAAGTGCGGCAGCCGCGCGACTTCTATACTAAAACTTGTCGTCTAACTGCCCCAAAAAATGCAGTATGCACATTGAACGCACTTTACGTTAGTTGTCATACCCTAGTCCAGGGATGGCGAACCTTTTCGTATTCATGTGCCCTTTTTCTGAAGATATCTTCAGTTATGTAACAAACGTGTCATTCAATATTTTGTGGTTATCCTATCATTCCTATGCGTATTTCAAAATTGCCTAATTTGGTGATCACTATGCAGAGAAGGATCTATTAACTTCACTGTTGGCTAAAATAATTTCGATATTAGTTTTGGGACCAGTGGAATGCTCTAATTTTATGTCGCGTGCCACTATAGTTGCACGTGTGCTATTGGTTTGCCATCCCTGCTCTAGTCGGTCACACAGTTTTCGTTATCCTAGGACCTAGCTACGTTTTTGTGACAGCAACTGGCTAAATATGGCTCTACCATATTTTTTTTTCTTGCGCAGGGGAAACTCTTTATGGGTGCCCCGGGTTGGGGATTGTCTCAGTTAAGCTGAAGCACCCCGGGGGTATGCCGGGGCACTAAAACCACCTGCGGTTTGCCTTCAGCCGTATACGGAGGGATGTCCTTGGCTCTACCATATTTGAGCAGTCAAGTGTAATTGTTTTTATTCTATACTTTGTACTAATTCAATGATAATAATGAACTTGCCTCGTATAAGTGACTTTTATCTAAATTGTATATTCATTTACTTAATTAATTTATAACTATGAATTTTTCAGGTCGCGTCCACATTCAAACAAGCCGTCAGTAAAAAGGAGAATCTGGAACACCTGGGCGGCATGAGCGAGGCTTCCAGTGATGGTGAGTCCCAGTTATGTTAAGTATATCACAAAATTGTAATCAAAATTACGAATGCGTCTTAATCATCAGCCCTAATAACGACAACTCAAGGTAGGCCTACCCCCACTATACAAAAACTGGGTTTTGCCCAAGTTTTTGTATAGTGGGGATAGGAATGGGGTAGGTAGGTAGGGTTTCTTGGGCAGCCTTTATCCATCAACTGCCAGTAGCCAGTTCCCTTCTTCGAATCATGGGTCTGCCGAGCCGCGTGGCATTACACTAAGTTTGCCATTAGATTTAAAGCCTTTCGAAGCGAGCGTCTACAGCGTCAGGGACGCCGCGACTGTGAAAAATGTATGGATTTGGGGTCGAGCACAGTGACACTAACGCGGCATGTGACATCATTGATGCCAAACCATACATTTTTACAGTCGAGGCGTCACTGACGCTATTGACGCTCGCAAAGTCCACCTTAAGGACGCTGTGACCAGATAAGTGATTACATTATTAATATTTTGATAGCGACATAAGGCCGAACCATATTTACAAGACTATAAAGTCCACTTTTATCTTCTCAGGCACAACCCACTCCGTCCGCCTGGAGGAGCAGATGGCGTTCTCAGGGTGGATCAACAGCAACCTGGAGCACGACCCCGACCTGCACCACCTGCTGCCCATCGACCCCGAGGGCAAGCGGCTGTACGACAAGCTCAAAGACGGCCTGATACTGTGGTGAGTGTAAATCCCATGTGCCACTCCGTCCGACCACAGAAAGGCAGAAAAAACTAGTATATAGAGACTTACCAATCTCACTGATGCCACAGAATATATATATTAGTTGTACCAACTGATGCACAGAAATATTGACATAATAATATGTATTTTGCTCGTTCTTACCAAAGGTGCGCAAAGCAAACTCGGTGATTGACTTAATAACAAAAGTTTCAACTTTCAACTCGGGGTCTACCAAAGAGCAATGGGGCGCAGTATGTTGGAAGTAAGTCTTCTCGGCAGTACAAAAAAATCCATATTGAGCTCACAAACAAGAATCACAGACGTAGGAGTCAAAATGGCCAAACAAAAGTGGCATTGGGCTGGTCACGTTGTCCATGCATCTCGATCGACAGAGTGGGTATCCAGGCTTAGGAAAAGATAGCGCGATGCTCTGAAAGCATTTTTACCCTGTAACCCCTGAGCGTGCCGTTCGTCTGTAGGAAGCCTTATCAATTGTACGATTTGCGATTTTTTTAGGCCCAAAAAAGTGGGCTCACCGGTAATTCTGCAGAAATATTTCCCCGCTTCGGGATTGATGGGTTAAATGACTCTGTGTGCGGGCAATATAAGTTCTAGTATAATATCAGTATACTAACATACGATTCTATATTTCCAGCAAAGTGATCAACCACTCGTGTCCGGACACGATAGACGAGCGGGCGATCAACAAGAAGAACCTGACGCTGTACACCAAGCACGAGAACCTCACCCTGGCGCTCGTGTCCTCGCAGGCCATCGGGTGCAACATCGTCAATATTGACGCACATGATCTCGCCAAAGGTAAATGATGCCTGGTTTCTAACGGTTTTGACAAGAGTTTATCTATTCAACAGCGTTGTGGATTGATTAAAATTTAAATGTGCTTGTAAATAGATACTTTATAGCTTTAGGCAAGAAACAGGGTTGATAAATAAATAAGGCGTTTTCATCCAGTTCTACCAATAACATACTAATTTAATACAACGCACAACTTCGTTCTATGTTTTTTTTTAATTAAAAATGATGGGGGCAAATGAGCAAACCGGACACTCGATTCAAAGCAAGTCAGTTGCCAGCCTTTTAAGAGAGAAATACATTTCTCTTCTTTATGGTTGTAATGATCCTATTTATATTTAGTAATATTAAGTATTTCTTTTAGTCCATTACCTATAAAAGTGCAAAATGGTATTCTTGATGTCGATGTCATTGATTTGATTATATTTTTAAGAACACCACAACAGAATACAAGGTAAGATCGCATAATTTCAAAATTATGTCCCTAATTTATCAATATCATGTTATCATAGTAATGGAAGTTATAAACATAGCTGGGCACCGTTAATCAAATAGTTAACTTCGTTAATCGTTAATCCGCTACAACAAGAGTTAGCGTCGTTAAACGTTAAAGCGTTACATTTCGGATGAATTAACGCAAGTTAACGTTAATCTTTAATCCGTTAATTTGTGTAAAATTGCATTTTCATATCGTTGCGTTAGTGTAGGTACTTAATAAACCTGTTGGTTTAGGTTCTGGAAATTAACACAACTTTGAAATGTAAGACTTTACATAATTTTGAAATCACATAAAAATATTTAATTAAATCGAGATAAAAATGGGCAACGTGATAATATTTAAAGTGTATAAGCGTTCTCTGTGGAAAAACAAAGAGAAAACCACCTTTTGAGCGTGAATTACGTTTAGAAAATTTTATACTACGTCTACTCTTTCTTGAGAGATTGTACGTCTGAACCTGTTTTTCGCGGCAACCCGCGGTGCTGTGCGGTTAATAGTAGGCATTGGATTAACGATTAACGGACTTCTACATATTAACGGAAGTTAACGTGTCCGTTAACATTTTCTAAATTTAACTTAAAAGTTAAATCGTTAATCAAAATGTTAACTTCGTTAATTAACGATTAACGGATTAACGAGTTAATGCCCAGCTATGGTTATAAAGCGGTAATAAAATTATTTTGTTACCACGACTGTTACTCGTGTACAGTTCCATGTAAATTGTTACTAATAAAATGTTGCAAAACAATAAATTACATTTTTTTTATAAGCATTAGTTTTTATGTTGGTCTTGGCCTTATTCGCTATCAGGCAAATCTTCAAGATCGTTGAGAACAATTCTCACAGATAAAGTCATAAATATAGCAGGACTGACCTTAGAGCATCCACTTTAGTAATTGTTGCAATCTTTTCATTGTAATAAATGACGAAGTACACACGTATATTAGGTATAATAAAAATAATATGTATACCAAGGAACATGTATGAGAAGTATGCTTATTTCTGTATAAGAAAAATATACATAATTATTCTACTTAAATATGCTGTAAGCAGAGCACCAGAATTTCGTAAATTGACATCGCTAGTTTTTCTTATATAAAATATTACTATCGCGCTTATAATTTATATGGCCAATGTATCAATTGATTCTTATATTCTAACTGTACTATTTTATTAAACGCTAATCCAGCTTTATATCCTAACAATGTTATGTAAGAACATTAGTTTGACGTGTTTTGAGGATACCAATTTGTACTTTTATATGAAATAAACTGAATCAAATAAGGAACATAGCTACCATTAGGTATTCTGTGTCCACACTATCACCACAGCTATGTGAATGATGTTCTAATTTCAGGCAAGCCACACTTGGTTCTGGGTCTGCTATGGCAGATCATCCGTATCGGTCTGTTCAACCAGATCACCCTGGAGCACTGCCCTGGACTCACCGAGCTGCTTAATGACCAGGTATGTCAAGCTTGTTGGCAACAGTGCTAATGTTAAAATGGCTCAGCCCCCTTAGACAACTGGCAAAACGCTAACGTTAACGCTAGCGCTACAAAATGTATGGATTGGACGTTAGTATTCGCTAGCGAAGCGATGACTTATGCCATATCGCGCATACATTTTGTAGCGCTAGCGTTAGCGTTACCGCTTTGCCACTTGTCTACAGGCACAGGTTTAGATGTGATTTTTTCCTAGGAAAATATTGAGTGATATTTGTTACTTACGAGAAAAAATGTAATGTGATGTTTAGGGTTTCAATAATTATTTTTACAAGCAAGAGATCTGTGAAATCGTGTACTAATAATCTGAGTTTAATTAAAACTCTTTAAGGTGGGTTGCACTAGAGGCGTGGTTAAAGTTAAAGTTAAGGTTAGAGTTATGGTTATAGTTAGGGCTAACTTAACTTTAACCTTAACTTTGACCACAGAAATTGACAGATGTCTGTACCCACCCTTACTAAACAATGCAAAACTTTCGAACGAACGAAACGTTCTGAAAACAAAATAATTAACTTAAAATCACCGGTTAAAAAATTACTCTAAAATACAAGTATTTTGAAGCGTTATAACCAGCGACCACTTATCCCAATAGACGCCTAATGCAAGGCAAATACTGTCTGGCAACATGTAAGACTAATAGGTCTTACTTGAGACAATGACAGCGAAATCTGTCTCATTATCGACCACTTCCGTGACCTATGTACATCTCATGCGTCTACTACTAAATAAAATACGATAAAGGCGAAATATGGCTCCCTGTACAGTAAAATGGTGTGGAAAATGTAGCCAATCGTCTAATTTAATTTAAGACGGCATAACTTTTCATATGTAAGCCAATTTTAAGATTTATATTGTCAGGAATCAATTTCTTCAGAGCTCAACTTACGCTGGTCCGAATACGTCAAGGAAAACGTTTGTTTATAAGTATTTCCCTTTCTATCATACACAAACTAGCAATCCTTATCCTTTCTTTCATTACTGTCAAGCCGAGTCAAGCGTCACTAGTGATGCGATGATTGACTTTTTATCAGTTAAACAAATTGTTTTTTTTTTTTCATATTGTTGAAAAAGAGTAATATTTTATGAATTGTTTTTGTAAACGTGTGTATGTGTTTTTAAATTTTTAACCGACTTCCAAAAAACGAGGAGGTTATATGTTCGGCTGTGGATATTTTTTTTTGTGTGTTCAACGATTACTCCGCCGTTTGTGAACCGATTTTCGAAATTTTTGTTTTGTTGTATTAGGTTTCACTCCAATTTGGTATCATGTTCACAAAAGTGGTGACCTGATGGGATCCAGGAGTAATCGAGGGAACTCCTCGAAATTTATATGGAAACATATGGTGATTTTGGTTTTATGTGAAGTGTACTAAGAATATGCTACCAAAAATTCAAATATTAGGTCAATGTATACCATGGTTTCGAAGATGCTGAGAGAACTCCTGACTCCTTATAGATACACGTTTGGGAGTTTCGGCGTTGTTTTAAGTACAGAAAGCATATGCTACTACGCAATTCAAATTCATCATCATGATCATCGTCATCATCATCATTACCACGTCGTGTTAAAAAAATATTGATACACACAGAACTGGTTGAAGTATCTACGGGTAACTGCATACCTTTAGAGAATATATCGACGGGTGAAAGCGGAAGTGGCGTAACTTGAAAAACCCAACTTTACAGGAGAGCGAAAAACTTTTTAAAAAATTCATAACTTCTATATTTATTAAGGTAGAAACTTAAAAATTGGAACCTATTTAAATTAATCTTAGATCCATACGATGAGTTTGTTAAAATTTTTCTAAAGTTGATATTTCATTGATTTTTAACAAGTTACGACAAAAAATATTTTATTTTATTTTACGCAGCAGAAATGTTGTATCTTTGAGAGGAAATGTATAGACAACTTAAAAAAGCATAATTTTTTGAGCGACGGATCTGTCGTATCTCAAATATAACACGCCCCTACACATTTCATTTCGCCGTATCTTGTTTACTTAATTAAATTGCCTTACAACTTTTGGTTCAACTGCAAAATCGGCGACAGACGTTGTGAAAATGAAATGCTGTATCTTAAACTAAATGAATTGTTTGTTTTTAAAAAATGTCATTATAAGAAATTAAAAGAAATAATATGACTATTTACTATTATTTTTTTTATAATATAAGAAAATAAAGGCATGGAAATTTGTTTTATTAATCATTAATCAACATTGAAATATGAAATTATTGTAATAAAATGAAAATTAATGTAATGAAACATTTTTTTCTTTTGTTTTTTTCTACTTCATAATGGTTGAAGCCCTAATATTTTATTCATACTCATGAGCATGAATAAAATTAAATTCATGAATTTAAAGTTATTCTTTTTATTTTATAAGATATGGGGCAAACGAGCACAAGGGTCACCTGATTGAAAGTAACTACCGTTGCCCATGGACACTAGCAACATGAGAAGGGCTGCTGGTGCATTGCCGGCCTTACCCGGTACTAATACGCTATCTTTTTAAAGGTTTGCAGGTCGTATAGGTCTGAAAATATTGCTGGTGACAGTTCATTCCACAATTTTACAGTGCGTGGCAGAAAGTTACGTGAAAAACGCATGGTGGAAGACTGCCACTTATCGAGGTGATGAGGATGGTATATTTTTCGCGTGGAACGATGGCAAAAAGTTGCAGGAGGTGTGATTCTGAACAATCCCTCAGGGCATTCCCCGTGATACATCATGAAGCCGATAGAGGATGCAGAGTGAAGCTACATCTCGGCGTATTTCCAAGGAGTCCAGCCTGTTTGAAACACTATGGCAGTCAACAATGCGAGCGGCCCTTCATTGTATACGATCCAAAGGGAGTAGTTGGTATTTGGCGCCCCTGCCCAGAGATGAGAAGAGTATTCCATATGAGGCTGAACCTGCGCCTTGCAGAGTTATAGTCGTTAGTCCGGACTGAAATACTGTCTTGCTCTGTTAAGGACGCCAAGCTTTTTCGAGGCTAACTTGGCCTCACCCTCTAGATGACATCGGAACTGGACTTCGCTCGATATGTTTACGCCAAGTATTTCAATGTTGGAGGAGAATGTTAAAGGGGTGCCCTGAAAACGAGGAGAATATGAACGAATATGACCATTGGTGACTTTTTAGTGGTGAACGCGCAGACTTGTATATTGGCGGGGTTGAATAAGTAACGTCTACCCCATTCAGAGACTTTCTCCTGTGAATTCTCTATTTAGACACAAGTTCGTTTCGACTCTATATCTAGAAAAATATCGGTGGAGCCGGTATATAGGGCAGCGCCTGTACTATAATCCGCTTAGCAATAAATGCCGTTGGTCTGTAACATGATCTGCTAAGAAACTTGTGACCCATTTGCATAAATTTTCGGGGAGCCCATATGATGGAAGCTTTGATAGCAGCGCTTTTTTCCAAACCCGATCAAAGGCCTTTGCAATGTCCAAACTAACAGCCAGTGCCTCTCCCTTAGTCCCCAGTGACGAGTTAGGTACGCCAAGAGATCACCAGCCAAGCGACTCTTTCGGAACCCGTACTGTTTATCCCTGCCGCCCAAGTATCGAAAGAGCTGGGTATTGATAATGGATTCCATAATCTTCGAGAAGACGGAGGTTATAGCGATTGGTCTGTAGCTGGAAGAATTTGAGCGGTCACCTATTTACACCAAGGCTGTCTTCCAAGAAGCCGGGACAATGCCAGAAGAGTAGGTGAACCGAAAAAGACGCGTTAAGACCGGAGCCAACTCTGGAGCACACTTTTTTAACACAATAGGAGGGATTCCGTCAGGCCAACTCTACTTTTGGATATCAAGGGAACGCAGGACTGAGCGCTGATGAAACTCCGACATGATGCTCGTGCATCGTGGTATGGTCGGCGTTTTCTATCCCCCATCATCTAGGGTCGAGCTTGACGCAAAGAGCTTACCCAGAAGATCGGTTTGTATTTTGCATAGTGGGCTAGTGATCCATTTTCTACTTGTAGGGATGGTAGGGATGGCTTGCAGAAATTGCCTTCAATAGCTTTGGCCAGAGACCATGTACGGGTTCCCGGAGAGAGTCTCGAGTCTCTCACAGACAGAGACGTCTCTCTCTCTTGAAGGCCCTAGAGGCAAGGTTGTACTCCATTTTATATTATGTGTGTGTCCACACATAGACCCGAAGGAGCTCAATATTTATTAACAACAACAATTATAGCTCAACAATATTTTTATTGAACCATCAACAAAAAAATATTAGCAAATTTACATAAAAAAATGAGTCGATATTGTTAACAGAAAATATACGGGCTTTTATCTTTACAAACATGTAAAATCAACAAAATATGTATACAAGAATAAGTGTGTAGATGTCCTGAGCTATGCTCAGGGGAAAAAAATATACGTGGACACATACATGCAACATTTCACTATACGTCTTTAAGCTTTATTTAAGAATAAACGTATTCAGTTCCATTCAGAATAAACGTACATTGATACACACAAACACGTTTTCTCAAATCGACGCTAACAATCTACTTAAAGGCGTTAAGAACGGCGTATATGGTGCGCCGGCGAAGGTATCATACAGGGGCGGGAGGGAGATGAAATAGCGTTACTTATCTTTGTACTCATTACTTAAGTATATTCATTGGTTGTAAGTATAGGTTTAAGAATAAAATTATGTGTTTGAAATGTAATAACTTTCTCATACCTATAAAATTAGCATGAAATAAATTGTCGTATCTTTGTAAATGTTGTATTTTAGGCGACAAAAATGTCGTAACTTATTTAAATCAAACTAGAGAGTTAAAAAACCTGTGTCGCATCTTTTTCTAATTTCTCACGCATTGTCGTATCTATCTTTTATCCAAAAATTGTAGTTTTTCGTCTAGTTACGACAATTTTTTTTAAGGTCTGTGCTAAAAGGTGGTAAAAATCCATGGTCGTATCTTTACTAGAATTTATCGCAGAAAGACGAGATATAGACCATTCGACGCAGAATTTTTTTTTATACAACAATCAATTAAAAAGTGATTTTGGCCAAAATTCAAGTTACGCCACTTCCGCTTTCACCCGTCGATATCAATTCTAAACTGCTCATCTGCACTGCAAAGAATAAATTTGACTACAACGGCAGAAGATAAGAGCGAAATTCAGTTCGGCACCGATAGTCATCAAGATTTAGACAGTGCCATAGAATCAATTTGCTTATCTCAGTTTGCTGAAAATACTATTGAGTACATAGCAGGTTTTGTTGCTAGCTCTTTAATAAAGCATTTGAGATGTAAAACCTGCATAGGGGCATTGATTACTTTAAACGAAAATGCTAACAGTTTTATAGCTTACAGAGACATGGGTGGCTTAATCTACCCGTCACAAAGTGTTGTTAAAATTTGCCGTCGCTGTGAAGTTATCATGAAATTGTATCTTGGAGGCGTAAAGAAAAGTTAACCACGTAAAGCAGAGTTTTTAGTCAATAAAACTTCAAGCAGCTTTATTGGTGAACAACTTTTTTCAGAAATAAGTTTCCATCAATTTCATTGTGAAGAAACCAATCATGTGGTGGATTTAGCAAATAGTGTGATGTATAAATACATAACTACAAGATTGGTATTTCTTACAAAATCTTCGGTTCAGAAACCTGCAGTTCGGAGAATTTATACGAAGTTAATTCATTTTAAAAATGATTAAATATTAATTTATAAAAGTCTTTTCTTCATTCTACACTTAAAAATAAAATAAATATTATGTACTGTTTTTTTTTTCTTTTGGCCAGCGCTTTTCGTACTTCCCATCACTAGTTATGATTTATGACATGCCGTGAATTTGAATTGGCCAATCGTAATGCATTTCTTCCCTCACCCCCCGCGTCGCTTACCTCAGCGCATTGACACAATTATTTGTTAAGAGAAATCAAAACATTAGGCGTCTGTTGGGATAAGTGGTCGCTGGTTATAACTATCAGGCCTGTTTAACAAAGTTCTCGTTAAATACTCAAATGCGTACCTATTGTTTTTACCGAACAAGTGTGTTGCTTCATAATATCCAATCCAAGCTGTAGCAGCTTATGTTATTGTACCTAATGTCTTACACTTTATATATAAAATTTGCTTTACTCTTTCAGGAGCGTATAGAAGACCTTCTGGCTCTATCACCCGAGGCCATCCTACTCCGCTGGGTGAACCACCAGCTGGCCAGCGCGGGCGTGACGCGGCGCTGCACCAACTTCCAGACTGATGTCGCCGACTCCGAGATATACAGCTACCTGCTGAAGCAGATAGCGCCTGATGACGCGGGAGTCACCTTGGATGCGCTACGGGTTAGTATACACCTTCCACCATCACCCAAGGCCATCCTTACGCTGGGTAAACCATCAGCTCGCTAGACTGATGTATTCGACTCCGAGATATACAGCTACTTGCTGAAGCAGATCGCGCCTGATGATGCTGGAGTCACGCTGGATGCGCTGCGGGTTAGTATACACCTTCCTCCTGTCTCCATCACCCGAGGCCATCCTACTCCGCTGGGTGAACCACCAGCTGGCCAGCGCGGGCGTGACGCGGCGCTGCACCAACTTCCAGACTGATGTCGCCGATTCCGAGATATACAGCTACCTGCTGAAGCAAATCGCGCCTGACGATGCGGGAGTCACCTTGGATGCGCTACGGGTTAGTATATTAAACCTGCTTACTAAATGTGTACTTACTGATTGTAAAAGAGAAAAATATATTTGTTTGGTTTTTTTAAGCTCCAAATTTTTTAAGGATGTCAATTCCTTACGCAACCGGCAACGTAGATATTGCTGAGTTGAGTTGGTGTTTCGCTGCCTAGCGTCCAAACTTCTAAAACTTGAAGCTTTTTCACTTGACGTGTGCTGGAATCTTCAGTTCGAACAAACAGCACAGTCCCTACAGTGCAACTTTTTTTTATATGTGTAGGCATAAGTTTGCCCGCTCGCGCCATGGAAACGTCATAAAAACACTTGACTTATTATATGAGTACTGTAGTATTTATATTTTCAGCTACTCATAATATAACCCTAACAATTACAGGAGACTGACCTAATGCGTCGTGCGGAGATAATGCTACAACAAGCGACGCGTCTGCGGTGCCGCGCGTTCGTGACGCCGGCTGACGTAGTTGGGGGTGTCTACAAGCTGAACTTGGCCTTCGTGGCTAATCTGTTCAACCAGCACCCTGGGCTGCAGCGGCCTGAGGCTGGGGAACAAGATTACCATCAGCTGGATGAGACTAGGGAGGAGAAAAGTGAGTTTCTAGAAATTACGGTTTGATGAATGCAGACTGTGGGTGAAAACCCGTGTAAAATGGCGAATGTTAATATTTTGATGTTAACCAATCAAAAGATCTAGAGTATTCTCGAGAATACACTTCAGAACTCTGCTTCTAAAGTGTATTCTCTTAACAACAATGTTTTGGTTGAAATAAATTCTTCGCAGTAAATTTTGTGAGAGAAAAAAATATTATGACTAGTAATATCCCGCGAAAATAACATCAACCTATGAGAAAATGAGTGATTTCATGCAATGAGTTGTATATGTGACCG
Source organism: Polyommatus icarus (assembly GCA_937595015.1). Classification (NCBI taxonomy): domain Eukaryota; kingdom Metazoa; phylum Arthropoda; class Insecta; order Lepidoptera; family Lycaenidae; genus Polyommatus; species Polyommatus icarus. The sequence continues at coordinate 5,797,149 of OW569341.1, read as the reverse complement.
TAAGATTGTAAGCACCGCGAGATTGTAATATGACGAAGTGATGGATTGTAAACAGTTTTCCGGTGATTTTAAGTTAATTATATCGTATTTAAAATAACTTCAATTGCCTTAATATTTGATGTATAACATTGAATAAAATTTACATATATATTTAAAGTGCAGTTTGAATTATAAATAAGGTTAATTTTAATAACCGAACATTCAAACAGCACTTTAAATATATCTAAATTTTATTTTATGTTATACATCTCATACCATTGGGCATTGAAGTTATTTTAAATACGAAATAATTATTTTTTTTTAAATCACCGGAAAACTGTTTGTTTACAATCCATCACTTCGTCATATTACAATCTCGCGGTGTTTACAATCTTACGGTGACATATAATACATAGAGCACCCTTGCCACACTGCGTATGTGTACACTCGCATCATGAAAACATATAAAACACAATTCGATAATGTTAGTAAAATTTTACAATTTCTCTCACTACTGTTTAGGTTACGAACGGAAATTATGGTTCATAGCCACTTATAGATCTGTATTTAAATTAACATGGAAATGAAGTATAAATAGTTTGTAATATTTGTAACATAATATAATATTTATTAATCGTTCATTTCTTCAGCGTACCGTAACTGGATGAACTCTATGGGCGTGGCGCCGCACGTGAACTGGCTGTACTCGGACCTCACCGACGGCCTCGTCATATTCCAGCTCTACGACATCATCAAACCCGGCATCGTTAACTGGAAGAAGGTCGGTGTGATTTTGGAATAGTGTTGGTAGAGAAAATGATTGGTCGTTTCTGCAAAGACAGACAACGTTAAAAAATAATTTGGAAAACGTTTGGAAAGGAATAAAATAAAAACATCATCAAATACAGCACAGTGTCTCGCTCTGACGATTTACATAATATGTAGGTACATGCAGCCAGCATTAATGCAGCCTTCATTATGTGTTGCTTTGCGGACACAGTGTTTTAACGAAACGACAGACAGGAGATGAAATATGTGGATGAATGACGCGTTGTGCTGTCACTGACTTGAATTGTGTTATCGCGCATTTGCTGCAACACCCAAAACCATTTAAAAAATAGTCACAATGTGCGCATACAAAATACGTTAACTGTCATTATCTGTTCCATTTTGTTTTCGCCGTAATTAATTGTAACCGACGTCAATTCCAGGTGCACCGTCAATTCTCTAAACTGCGCAAATTCATGGAGCGGCTGGAGAACTGCAACTACGCGGTGGAGCTCGGCCGGCAGCTCGGGTTCTCGCTGGTGGGCATCGCGGGCGCCGACATCAACGAGGGCAATGCCACGCTCACACTCGGTATGTGTACATCGTGCTGCGCCAGTTCATGGAGCGGCCGGAGAACTGCAACTACGCGGTGGAGCTCGGCCGGCAGCTCGGGTTCTCGCTGGTGGGCATCGCGGGCGCCGACATCAACGAGGGCAATGCCACGCTCACACTCGGTATGTGTACATCGTGCTGCGCCAGTTCATGGAGCGGCCGGAGAACTGCAACTACGCGGTGGAGCTCGGCCGGCAGCTCGGGTTCTCGCTGGTGGGCATCGCGGGCGCCGACATCAACGAGGGCAACGCCACGCTCACACTCGGTATGTGTACATCGTGCTGCGCCAGTTCATGGAGCGGCCGGAGAACTGCAACTACGCGGTGGAGCTCGGCCGGCAGCTCGGGTTCTCGCTGGTGGGCATCGCGGGCGCCGACATCAACGAGGGCAATGCCACGCTCACACTCGGTATGTGTACATCGTGCTGCGCCAGTTCATGGAGCGGCCGGAGAACTGCAACTACGCGGTGGAGCTCGGCCGGCAGCTCGGGTTCTCGCTGGTGGGCATCGCGGGCGCCGACATCAACGAGGGCAACGCCACGCTCACACTCGGTATGTGTACATCGTGCTGCGCCAGTTCATGGAGCGGCCGGAGAACTGCAACTACGCGGTGGAGCTCGGCCGGCAGCTCGGGTTCTCGCTGGTGGGCATCGCGGGCGCCGACATCAACGAGGGCAACGCCACGCTCACACTCGGTATGTGTACATCGAGGAAGTTGATTTCTAGGCAGATGGCGGCGAACCTACATCATTTAGCCAGATTACGTCAATCCCAGCCACAGAGAATCTTCTGACCGAGCGAGGTGGTATGCTCTGCTACGCAGGCGCCCCAGATTTTAATATATATACTTGCCGTCATACTTAGTAATATATAGTATAGTAAACTTCGATAGTGCGATTTGTGACAAGAGGATTGTTTCACTATTTAGTTCGTTACACGTTTGAATGACCCGCGATCCTAATACTCGAGAGTAAATAAACCATTTGTAATTTTACAGTTATAAACATTTACTTTTGGATAAAATATGTTGATAAATGGAATAATGAAATAAGCTTGGTCCGCCACATGTTTTTTTATATCTGACACGCGGGGTCTTGGCCGAGCCTAGATCGAATTGCCGGACAGCGCTCGTGTGTAGAATTACAGGAACCATTTGGCACTACTTTTGTTAATATATCGCCAAGTTGTTTATTATTTTTTATATCATTCCAGCACTAATCTGGCAGCTGATGCGCGCGTACACTCTGTCAGTGCTGACGCGGCTGGCTAACACGGGCAACCCGATCATCGAGAAGGAGATAGTACAGTGGGTCAACACCAAGCTGCAAGCTGCGGGCAAGGCTAGCTCTATTAGGAGTTTCCAGGTTAGTTGATAAATTACGTCATAATTTACAGTCTAGAAGCTTCTACTCCCTTTTAGATCTTATGAATCCGAAGTTCACATCAGAATGCAAAACTCATATAAAAATAAAACGACACCACACAAAAAAAGCGTGGAAAAAATATTTTTGTAGCATAATAATCTGCCAAATGTTGCTTTGTTCTAATGTCTTAACTTTGTTATAAAGTTCAGGCATTTGCGTATAAAATTGTATAAGTTCACAGTAATTATTATTTACTAGATGTTCCGTGCGGCTTCGCCCGCGTAATTTAGGAATGTCACGGAATCCGTACATTTTTCCGCAAAAAAAGAAACCTATGTCCTTCCACGTGGTCTATTCTTCATGTGTGCCAAATAACAAAAATGATCCAGTAGTTTCTTAAGATAATAAGCAATTTAAATAATTTCGTCCGTTTTTTCACATTTTCCTCTATTTCTTCGCTCCTATTAGTCTTAGCGTAATAAAATATAGCCTATAATAGCCTTTCTCGATAAATGGGCTATCTAACACTGAAATAATTATTCAAATCGGATTAGTAGTTCCTGAGATCAGCGCGTTCAAACAAACAAACTAACGAACTCTTCCGCTTTATAATATTAGTAAGTATAGATTGATGGTATAAAATATGCACATGTTGATATGTATAACAACATTGTCTAAGCACACGCTTACTCACTATTTCTTTATCAATTTCAGGACGAGGTATTGGCGGACGGCAAGGTGGTGATCGACCTGATCGATGCGATCAAGCCCGGCTCCATCAACTACGACGTCGTGCTGCCCGGCGGTAACGAGGAGGTAGGTCAAGTTACTATTTGCAACGAGAGATTTTTTTGCGAGACACGACAGTCGTATGACAGATCTTACTTGCTTGCTAAAGTAGCCCGCAAACGATCAAACATCAAACACGTCAAACACGTAGTATAATTCAAATATTCTTCAAACACGTCAAACACGTAGTTTGTACGTGTTTGACGTATTTGATATTTGATCGTTTGCGGGCTACTTAACACATGAAGATTATCACATATTAGGCTTGTTTCAAGCGAGAGCGAGTGCCTAATATTAATTATCTTTGAGAATATTATGTCGAGTCATGGTCTAAAATTCACGTAGGTTCAATAACAACTGAATTGTTGTTTCTATTGATGATTGTCTTAAACTGATATTATTTTTTTTGTACCCGGCGTTTTTCCGTTTTTGGCTTCGATCATAATCTTTACTGGCTGATTTTTATCACCCTAATAAAACAAAGCGTACATTTTATCATAAATGCTCACAATATTTTAAATTATTAGTTAAGGCTGCAAATGATTTCTTCTAGTCTGTATAAAGTGAGGGAGCCATATAACAATTTTTTTTGATTACTAACAAGCTTATTTTTTGTGAGTAGCTTCATTTTGATAAGACAAACAACTTTTTTATCTGTTATTTGTGTTATAATTATGTCATTGTTAGTAATAAAAAAAAATTGTTCTAGGGCTCCCGCACTATTTCTGTAATGCTAAAGCTAAACAGTGTATTAATTTAAACCCGTTATATGTTTCAGGAGAACCTAGCAAACGCAAAATACGCGATATCGATGGCGCGGCGCTGCGGCGCGCGCGTGTATGCGCTACCCGAGGACATAACGGAGCGCAAACCCAAGATGATCATGACTCTGTTCGCCTGCCTCATGGCCATCGACTACATACCCACCATGGACGCGCCCGTCACCGCGTAAGTCGCACACCGCGATAAATACCGTGCGTCGCGATTAGCATCGTGATGAATATTGTGCATCGTGATGAACCGTCACCTCGTAAGTCGCATATCGCGTTAAATACTGTGCGTCGCGATTAGCGTCGTGATGAATATCGTGCATCGTGATTAGCATCGCGATAAATATCATGCATCGCGATATATCATACGTAAAGATATGCAGAACATACATCGCGATTGGTATCTTATAACTTTAGGTATAAGTGCAGGACTAAGCAAATAAGCGCCGTTATAATTATTTATCATTAAAGTCAGTCGAAATATTTACTAATCGCGATAATACGATTAGCAACTGACTCGCATTTTTAACTTATTGATATTTCGTAATATTCACTGAATGGGTCTGCATAAAAAATTAAAATGCAGGATACACATGCAAGTATTACGCATGGTGCATTAGTACAAATATTTTAATTGCATCAACTTAAAAAGACATTAAGGACCATTAAATTAGGCCAATCATTCCAGTATTTTTATTGTTTAAAGTAGGATTTTTTATCGAAAAAGCGGGTCGCATGCATTTTATGATCGTCCGAATCGTCCCACCTGGCGGTACAAGTTTACAATACATAAGAATAAGATTGAACAGAGTATATAATGCAAAGTTATTATACGTTTTGCGCTATATACTCTGTTCTTACAGCACTAGCAATATGTAATACATTGCCTGAAAGCCTAATGCACACTATGGATATTTGTCCGAAAAACTGTAACATTTGGAGAAATACCCACCTGTGAAGTCATAGCCAAAAAACCCTAAAATATTTCTAAAATTGTCTGACTTGTGTAAACTAAAATACATTCCAATGTGGGTGTTAACTGTTACGCCACAGTATAACCACCAGTAGGTCAACCGACAGTTTTGGCTGCTCTCTCCTACCACAAGCTTGTCAATGTAAATATCACTCTCTCGGCTGATCTACTGCTTCCTTATACTGTCGCTTGGTGACGGAGTTGTGTTGTCCTGTCATGTGTCAAATGTAAGTGGGGTTGCCAGATAAAAAAACTGTAGGACTGCAGCTTAATTATTCGGATTTGTACTCCAAGAAAACATTCCTAGCGCGCAATTGAGCGCTATAACAATGGAAGCGAAAATTGAAAACGTATGTTGAGTCAAATTGTGTTTTATTTGTCTAAGAGTTCTTTTTTTACTCTGAAAATCTAAGTATTTAGGTGGTCCTTTAAACATTCAGATTCCATCTAAAATATAAGTACAGGAATATCTCGCTATACGCGACCTTACTTAGCGCGATTTCGTTATAATGCGGTTTTTAAAATTCACGCTAAATGACCTCGCTTTACGCGAACGCTGGCGGCCGCCAAAAGAGATGTTGGAAAGTTCGGACAGTGATACCAACCGTGTTTTATATCTGTGGCAATCCATAGAAAACGGTGTTAATTGCTTCGAAAAAAATTTAGTTGAGCACAAGAAAAATTACACTCAAAAAACGTTAGATCAGTATTTCTCGAAAAATTTAAAATATGTTTTTCCTTTTTTTGTAAGCTTATAGGCAATAAAACTTAATTTGTAATATATGTTGCTTGTCATTTCATTGACCTCGTTATACGCGTATTTCGCTTAGCGCGAATTTGATTGGAACGCATCCTTCGCGTAAGGCGAGGTATTCCTGTACTCTAAAAGATTCTTTGAAGAATCGTGTTTTTTTTTTGTTTTTTCAATCTGGCAGCCTTCGACTTGGGACTCATTTAAGTATTAAGTCAACAAATATATCTGAATAACTTAGCGGGACCGTGCGGCTATTTGTTAGGATTTTTTAGAAACTTTTTACTGAATTCGACAGCCAAGTTTATTCAGATGTTTTGTTGAATTTGTAATGTAATTAAGCATAAATAACGTTTTAACCGTACTTATATGTTAGGTTTACGAATTCGACGATGTTTTTGTACGTTTTATATACAACGAAAAACTCGGGAGCCTAGGACATCTATGCATCTCTGGTACCGACCAGATGGAAAGTCTAGGCCTAAATGTGAATAACTTTCTATCTATACGTAAATAAATCTATTAATCGTATATTTTATTTAATATTTTTATAATTTAATGTACGTGTTTCTTTGATATTTTAACTAATTTTACGTTAACGTAATTCTTGATTTCGGCCATTTTATTTTAGCTTAGAATTTACAGATGATTTATTTTGATATAAAATTTTATTGATATCTACATTCCCTCCCGTTTAGGCATTCCCTATCGGCATTTATATTATTACGTGAAGCAAATTTTCTAGAAATGTATATTTTATAAGTAATTATTTTTAAATAATAATTTTTGAGAGATTATTTTAGTAACATTCCTTTGGGAAACGACAACGATTTTATTTCCATTGTATTTTTTATTTCGTTAGACATTTTATATGTTATTTTTTATTGATTTTAAATATTTTTATGAATCAATTACTGATCGCTAATCCTAGTTGTAATCGAGCTAAATATACCCCTTATGAACCGATAATTATGCTAGCTGTCATGTCAATAATAAACTTTGTAAGCATATAATGAATAAATCGGAATTGATATAAAACTCTTTTTATTTTAAACCTTCTTCATTAAATATACCAATTTAAGGCGCGAAAGAAAAAAGGTATTGTGGGGTTTAAATATTTTCTGCATCTTTACTCTTGGTGTAATAATAACCTTTACCACTCAGACCAAATAAAAAACACAAAGTGTTGCGATACAAACTGTCCGTCAAAATTACTTGCAAGGTGTATACATGTTTATTTGTTATATTAGGTATAGGCCTGAAATTAAGAGTATTTATTTTTCTCACCTCCGGGCGGAAAGCGTCGACTTTCTTCCCGCTGCGCTTACCGATGTTGCCGTCGATGAGAAAAATTGTATGTACGCACCATGGGCAGTAAATATTTTATAAGACTCAGATCATGTAATTGTTGGCCGAGGCGAAGCTTATAAATTATAAATTCAAATCTAATATTATTGTAAAATAAAATGAAATTGATGTGTGCTCTATGTTTTCCCTTTCATACAAATATGCCCGAACGGGTCAAACTGTTGAAACCAACAAATCTGTAACATCTTTGTAACACAGTTTTAAGCAATATTTCTTTATCTTTGTCTTAATTTTTATACGTCTTGCTACACGCGCTCAACAAGCTTTTTTATTCGGTCTGAACTATACACTGATCACTTTTATATAAAAATGTTCATGTCTCTGATAACATAGGATTATTTTTCTATGTTTTGCTATGGTGCATTTTGTGTTGGTGAATGTTTGGTGATGGTAACCGTGCTTGTTCTATGGTTGCAGGTTTTAACTGTCGGTGAGACTAACACTTTATTAGCTTAGTATCTGAATTTTAAATATTTGTTTCTGACTTACTTTTATGGTAGTGTTCAAGTACTGTAGTAATTTTGTTTGTTCAGTTGTATTTTCTATCCTATTTCTTCTCTTTGCCCATATAAGTTTGTGTGCTAATTGCATGCATATAAGTTACCTATTTTAGACCCTGTATGTGTTTGTCAGGTCAAAACCATCGTTGGACAGTAGCGCAGAAATACAAGACGAAGATTTGGACGACTCGGGCTTTGGACCCCAGATTGTGGAGAAACCAGCCCTGCCGCCGAAACCTGAAAACCTGGTGCCACTACCACGGTCCATATCTGTAGCTTCTGCTAAGGAATAAGCGTTACCAAATATTGTACCATCGAGGAAATTGATTCCAAGGCAGTTCACGGACCTACGTCATGTGGTCGGCTTATGACAATTCAATGTTAGCTGTGATCGGTCGGATGGGCTCACTGACCTCTATAATACACTGGACAGGCGATCGCTATCAATAAAATGTTCCTATTTGAAAATCGCCATATTGGCGCTGATTGCTATGTAAAATCAGTGGTGAGTGTACTTGGAACTAATATTTTGCAAATGGCAGTTGCAATTCTCTATGTAATTAGTTCACAGTACACTCACCGCGGCGCTTCAAATCGGCACAAGAAATAGCTGTCATTTTGTACGGCATAGCCAGTCCAGTGTATTATACAGGTCAGTGGATGGGCTTGACTTAACGCGACCAAATTACTTAGGTCCGCCATCTGCCTAGGAATCAACTCTGATAGTATATTGACGGCTGCACTCAGAGACATTTACACTCTGGTATTAGGTCTGCTTGTCTCTGTCTGGTATGTTGTACAAACGTCATACGACAAAGACAGCACATCTTAAATAGTTATGGTGAAGCCAAACGAGCGTAATTTGTGAGTTGTAAGTCGCAGAATTTCGGCTGGCAGAAATTCAGCGGCATTCAGTTTCATAGAAAATTCCCACTCCATTCACACGAGTGTAATTTTGTGAGTCATGATTTGTATTAAAAAAATATTTACGCGACCGAAATTCTGCGACTCACAACTCACAAATTACGCTCGTTAAGCGTTACATTACGCTCACCCTAAGGGTGAGGCCATTTTGTCCTAAAATCATAACTCACAAAATTACGCTCAGAGTGTGAATCAAACAAGACTTTTGTATGAGACTGAATGCAGCAGTATTTCTGCCAGCTGAAATTCTGCGACTTACAACTCACAAATTACGCTCGTTTGGCTTCACCCTAAAATCTAAATGTACGTTGCGTAAATATACTTATTAGTAAGTAAAGTAAATCATTACTTTAGAGTTTAAAATGTTAGTGACTAATAAGGCTGAAGGTTCTGACACAGAGACCCTGTTAAAGTTTTCATACGTGACTACTTAAGTAATCATTAAAATGTTTCTTGAGTGCGGCCGCAAGCTCCACTTGAGCCAGCCAGCTTAACTGTGTATTTACTAATGTTTTACTCTCTGACTTATTAAAATATTTACATGTTTTGTTTTTGTCTTACATATTTAAAAAGCACTCTAAAGACAAAGACAAAACCTTCATCGTCCTTTAAAATTATTATTTTTAGCAATCTTCCGCGAAATTGCTTAAAATAATAACATAATTAATAATTATATTATTTCGCGGAATATTGTTAAAAATACATACTAAATTTTAAGCTATGGATTTGCAAAGTAACGCCTGATTCTATTAACTATTCATTGTTGTGTAACCTTTTTATTAGAATTAGCCTAGACTGGCGCAAGTGGCCCAAATTAATTTATAATATTTTTGTCTATTTTTATAAATAAATATTTTGCGTTGAAAAGGTGTTTGCGATAAATTTTTTCAACCAACCCACCCACTAATTGGTTCAATTCTTGTGAATTGACAAATTATACTAGGGGTAGCCCGTTTGTTTTAAACTGTGAAGTAGCGCATAACATAATATGAAGAGATGATTGCGTTAAACTTTTCGACCTACCCACTAATTCTAATATTTTTCCTGTGGCTACCCCCAATATTTTGTTATAACTCTTGTGAATTAACAAATTAATAGGGGTAGCTCATTTGTTTCAAACTATTAAGTACCAGGAGCGCATAACGTATGAAGACTGAAGAGGTGTTTGCGTTCAATTTTTTCGACCTACCCACAAATTCTGAGATTTTTCTTGTGATTTGTTTTAATTTTTTCGACCTACCCACTTATTATGAGATTTTTCTTGTGACTACCCCCAAAATATCAGGGGCGAATAATGTATGAAGAGATGAATATGCTGTAGGCAAAAAAGATAACGCGACGCGACACTTCGACTCAGCGGCAGGATAAGTTGAGTCTAATATCACTGGCATACAGTAAGACAACTTTCAGTCCATTGCATTTTTTGCGAAAAGCATATTCTTTAGTTCTCTATAGTCTTTAGGAAGGAAAATGAAACAATATAATAAATAGTATTGTGATGTAATTCAAATCATAGACGGCAACAAAAATTGAACAAGTCAATGCTAGACCATCCATTATTTTACCACTGAGTTATAACAATAAGAACAAAGCTCGCTAGGCTCAGGGATAAAATAAGTAACGGTTGACGTATACATTGTTGGGAGCGTATAAAGACATGCGTCTATACACGTATAATAATCCTATTATCATGCTTTTCAATTGACACGTTGTGCAAAACAAACGATATTCGAAAAGCTTACAAAACCTTTAAATCATGCATATGAAAACATACCCTAATTTTGTATAAAAAAATAAATATATTTCAAATCATGTACGGCACAGACAAAACATAATATATACAACAATGTATACAAAAGATTGAGAAATGTAACATGAAACTATACAGAGAAATTTGGAATGTCTTTCTGTAATATACATTGTCCTAATGATTATTCATACGAACTATACGAAATTACGAGTAGTATGGGAGGGCAGGCCAAAATATTACAAAAACTAATTATGATGCGACAGGGAAAAATGTATGTATAATCCTTTTTACAGCCACAGATAATAGAGTGCATGATAGTATCAAACAATAATAATATCGCTAAATATTTATAAAATTACAAATTTGAAAAACTCTTTTTGGAGTGTGTATAAAATTTTGATTAAGTATAATAAAAATTGACGAAAACATTCAACATCAAAAGAATTTTAAAACATATAATCAAGTACTTTAATCTTAATAATATGGTAAAACCCCGGAAAGGTATGAGCACGTTACAAGAATGACAACTTTGTTCGATACAATTATTTTAATTGAAACTAAGGTAGCCAACTTTGTAAGTTTAGTTTCCTTTCGATGAGAATGTATTAAGAGTAAAACGGCTAATTTAAAAAACGTACAAAACGGGATCCAAACACTAAGTAAATAATAACTTTATAATACAATATTTCGACGGGACACTTATTATAAATACTACAATTTTATGGTACACCGACCGAAAGAAGTGTTACAGAAAAATTGCTACTGTATAGTTATCAGTGCACACGCCTTATACACAAAATAAAATATCACGGATTTTCTACAGATAACATTTTACACAAAACATGACAGAAATGATAGATGCTACATTCATCGTTTCATGATCTCTGAGAAGCTTAAATCATACATTTACAATAACAATACTATATACTATGTACAATGTGCATCCGAAGAGCAACTAAAACTTCTAACACCCTATAGGTGTATTTATAAGCGGATTCGAGTCCGTTCAACCAAAATTTACATAATAGTATCACTCACTCACTTGAACAAGTTATCTAAGTTATGTTATACAGCCAGCGACAAAAATCCTACGCATTCAAAAATATTATTTCTTCCTCATCACAACATGGCAAACATTTTGTTCTTTGTAAAATTTTGTCCCTGATTGTACACTAATATAGACAGTTTAGAAAATTTAGAATAAGATAGAAAGTTTAGAAAATTTCTAGCTACTTATTCTTGTATACATTTATTGCTTTGTTTTAAAATGAGTATGATTTTGCTAAGTAATACTTAGGAATAGAATCTATTGACAAATTATAAGTAAAAAAAACTCCTTCGTATCACTAAATCGGACGCTCGTCTTACACCTAAAAATAACAAGGAACAAAATCGCCTCACCATTTTCATAACCAATTTATTCCAAACAATAATTTAATTTCAATTTATTTACAAATTTTGCTATACGTTTTACAATCTAGAAAAATAAATATATCTTGATGCGTATTAGTAGCATAATTTAGTTAAAATTTCCCCTGGAATGTTTCGAGCATCGAAAGTGTTTTATATTTATTTTTCTCCGTGTACAGTCAACTTTATTTCTGGCTGACTGTGTCTCGTACGTCCAGTTTTCTTCACAAATTCTGGACTTTGCGCTAACTCTTTCGGACTACCGAGGATAAAATTGCAATATCACCGTTTCAAAACACGCCATCGATTCGTCAACCACACAACGACTTGCATTCATACCTGAGGTAACAAAAAAAAAGAAATTAAATAAAAAGAATTAACAAAAAATATTGCAATCACATCCAACACCCAAGAATGAGACCCAAAATGGTTTACTTTGTTAACAAATTATAGTTATGGGATAGTATACAGTTGATACGGAATAGCTATAAAAGCTTTGATATATAATATCATAATAAGATTGTACTTGCAAGCATGTTAAGTATAAAATATAATACAATGTTAAAATAAACATGAACTGTTAGGACGGCATTCTTCCATTAATTAGCTGTAGTTGTATATTTTTTATTACTGATTTTGAGGTCAAAGATTTAAAAATAAGATACGAAATGCTGCATAAAATCGCACACAAAACGCAAAATATTTTAGATTATTTTTAACTCGTTTGAATTAAAAAAAAAGGAGATACTGTGCACAACTAACGTCAAAATACCGTCCACAACATGTAACAGAATGCGATTAGTACAATATTCAACTTTTATATATCTTTGATTTACCTACATTATCTTAGACAGTATATTTACATACATAGGTTTAGAATAAGAAGAAAATGACAATTATTTCACTGTGAGAAATGTATTTATATGACTAGAATAGTATTAAAGACAGATATATTAGCAGTGTTATTAAATCATGCAACATAGCAAGAATAATTTTGTGTACGTATTTTCTGAAACCAACGTTAATTTTTTCAAATTTGGACGTTGTTATATATATTTTAAGGATATAAATATTTTAGAATTTAGATAGATATATAACAATGAAAAATAAAATGGTATGTACCCGCTTATAGAAAAAGTTATACAATAAATAAGCTATACAATGTTCTGTGTTATCTGATAAGCAAATTTTTGAACATATCAAACAAGAATAATTAAATATTGTATAGTTTATCCGTTGTACCATCGAGGAAATTGATTCCTATGCAGTTGATAGACCAACGTTATTTGGTCGAATATGTCAATTCAATGTTAATAGGCTACTTGACCTATATTCAATTTCATTGAACAAATGGATATTTCTAGTAGAACTTGGCCTAGGAAACCGTATTTCACCCTTATCATCAAATAAAAGCTTATGATTGATAAATAAAATCGATTTGAAAATATGATTTTATGAAAATAGGATTTGTACTGACGAAAACGCTTTTGCGGTACTTCCGATTTGGATGTGACGTCATCCTCATACTAATTTAATTTTCGCGCTTTTATTTATCGCGCTCGTTATATGTAAGTTTATTTGAACATAAAGAATAAGCCTAGAAAGATTTGTAAAATATATTTTCTTGAATAATTCACATAAAACATCAGTTTTATATATTATCTCCATTTATTGTAGACGGGAAATGAAATGGCCAAAACTTTTCTCCAAAAGTTTTCGACATTACAAAGGATTTGTAATTTCTTATTTAATTCTTTTATTATTTTTGGGCACTTTTAGGGCCTGTTTCACCGCTTCCTGATAAGGCTATCCACCACTTAATTTGACAGATGGAGTATGAAAAATCTGTCAAATAACCCTATCGGGCACCTTATCAGGAAGCGGTGAAACAGGCCATTAGACTCGTACATTTAGCATATAAAAAAATGTTCAATAAAGAGTTTAAAATACAAAGCGTATGACGTCTCACTATGGCGGACAGTGTTTTCGGCGCCATTTATGAGGCATATTTTTCAATAAACATTTTTATGGGTTTCTACTGTGTTAAATATTGAAATATTAGTTTTTTTTTGTGAAAATGAATGATTAAGAAGCGATTAGCATGAAGAAAAAAAGTAGGTCAAATAGCCTATTGTAATCTGTCGGCTGGGTTTGACGTAACGCAACCAAACTATTAGGTCTCCGATCTGCATAGGAATCAACTTCTCTGATAGTACATTTTTTTTATTAGTATGTATAAAACAAACGTTAGTACATATTAATTTAATGAATTACATAAATAAGTTAGTAAGTGGTTAATACATTGCACAACCATGGAAAACGAATGCTAAGCATTTAATCGTTTAGTAAGAATTCTTGTAGAAATTTTGGTTACAATATTACCAAACATTACACTTCCTTGGTTACTCACAGTAAGACAAATGCATGAATTAAAGAGGGTATTGTGATAACTCATGCACTAATACCACAAGTGTACAGAGTGTAAGAAAACATAGTAATAATACTTTAGCATGTGTATGTGTCCCTTATATTGAATTCACTGAGAAAGAACCTAATTTTGTGATTTGTATAGGCAAGCGGCCCCTGCATCGTGAATTTTCATATACTAAAGAAAAAAAAAGGCAATCTTTCAGGGCTGATACTTTCACAGTGAACTCTATACAAGAGACACATACACACCCTAAACTCTAAAGTATTATTACTGACTTATTACACTCTGTTACATATAACCCTTACTAAAAAAATCCACATTTTATTATACTTAAAGAACGAAAGTTATACAATATTTTGTCCTTATCTGTCAACTTTTGTAACATATCAGACACAAACAAAACATTGTAATAACATTCTGTATACACATTATAAATCTTTTATTCGTAAGGGTTATATTAAAATATTTATTGCACGAATTCACACAATACCCAGACAACCTAGAGGAGAGTTAAAAGGGACGTCTATACTAAACAGTTATTACAAAACATTATCTCACTATTTTTACGCCGACCATACAATCACAACACGTCGCAGTAGTGTGAATGTTTAATTTGATTCAAACATCAATTATAAACATAAATTATTCTGTTAGTTCAAATTAAACGTAACTAGTCTTTAAGTATCTGCGTAAAAGAACAGTATTCGGCCTCCGATTTTTGTCGGTGGTAGCCGTCTGAACTTTCAGCGAAAATTGTCGACAAGAGGCTATGTTGTCGGTGTTTTGATCTGCCAAAATCGTATCGACCAATATTTTCGGCAATCTGAACATTATTGAGAGCTAATATGGTCTGCATTCGATACCGTGTCGGCCACCTTTTCGACAATTTGCTCTTGTTGGCCAGTATTGTCGGAAAATCGCTAGTATAGTCAGCAATCTGTCCGCTACCAGTCGGCTAATATGCTCTGATCGATACCGTGTCGGCCACCTATTCAACAATTTGCTCTTGTCGGCCATTTTTGTCGGATAATAGTCTGTATCGTATATAGTCTAAGAGATATCGTGTCGGCCACCTTTGTGACTTGTTGGCCAGTTCCCCGGCATTATTACCTGTCGTGGTGCTTGTCTAGCAGGTACTCCTTGAGCCGGCGCACTAGATGCTCCGACAGCTGGGACACCTCCGGCCACTGCTTCAGCACCATCACGCCCACCATCACGCACAGGCTGGTGGTTAACACTCGCACCCTGAAATTGTAACATTGACATGATTAGAAATCGCACAGTACATTTTCCCTCGTGAAACTCTATGGTCCTTTCCTGGAGTTGACTATAATATCAACGCCAAATGTCATCAAAATTGACCCTCTACTTTCAGAGTTAATTTGTCACTAACCTTAGCTATTATAAAGATGTTGGATGTAAGAGCACACTCTTATAGGGGTACTTAGTGGGCACGACTAGTGAAGTTGTTACATTATTTTTCTTGATTTTTTTAAACAATTTCAATAGTAACATATTTTAGGAGTATTGTATGTAGACAATATAATGTCACAAGATAAATTATTGATAAGCAAATTCCTGACATTGACAGTCTGGGTCCATATTTTATTTGGTTCTATGATGTCGATGAAATTGAGACGACGTAAACCTAGGTTAAGCTCGCATCACACCACTCGATTATACACATCCCAAGAAACTTATGCTATCAGTGCCTAATTTATTTTTTATGAGTGTAGGTCACTTCATTACCGCCGTCCCATGTACGAAACCTACCGGCCCCATATGAACCCAGGCCTGACTATAATAGTCTACATACCTACTGCGTAGAAACGGCATGGCCACGCCAGCCACGGTAGCCACAAGCAGTACCGCCAGCTGCTGCAGCGTCAGCGCCATATTTATCAGTTTGAAAAGCAGCCTATTATAATAATAAGTCTACATACCTAGTGCGAAGGAAGGGCATGGCGACGCCAGCCACAAGCAGTAACGCCAGCTGCTGCAGCGTCAGCGCCACATTTATCAGTTTGAAAAGCAGCCTATTATAATAATAAGTCTACATACCTAGTGCGAAGGAAGGGCATGGCGACGCCAGCTACAAGCAGTAACGCCAGCTGCTGCAGCGTCAGCGCCACATTTATCAGTTTGAAAAGCAGCCTATTATAATAATAAGTCTACATACCTAGTACGAAGGAAGGGCATGGCGACGCCAGCCACAAGCAGTAACGCCAGCTGCTGCAGCGTCAGCGCCACATTTATCAGTTTGAAAAGCAGCCTATTATAATAATAAGTCTACATACCTAGTACGAAGGAAGGGCATGGCGACGCCAGCCACAAGCAGTAACGCCAGCTGCTGCAGCGTCAGCGCCACATTTAGCAGTTTGACAAGCAGCCTATTATAACAATAAGTCTACATACCTAGTGCGAAGGAAGGGCATAGCCACGCCAGCTACAGTAGCCACAAGCAGCAACGCCAGCTGCAGCAGCGTCAGCGCCACATTGATGAGCTTGACGAGCAGCAGGCGCGGGGGCAGCGCCGCCTAGGACACTGCCACCCCTGCCGCCCCTAGGCCGCGGCCTATACAGCCTATAATAATAAGTCTACATACCTAGTGCGTAAGAAGGGCATGGCGACGCCAGCTACAGTAGCCACAAGCAGCAACGTCAGCTGCAGCAGCGTCAGCGCCACATTGATGAGCTTCACGAGCAGCAGGCGCGGAGGCAGCGCTGCCGCCTCACCGCCCCTAAGCCGCGGCCTATACAGCCTATAATAATAAGTCTACATACCTAGTGCGGAGGAAGGGCATGGCGACGCCAGCCACAAGCAGTAACGCCAGCTGCTGCAGCGTCAGCGCCACATTTATCAGTTTGAAAAGCAGCCTATTATAATAATAAGTCTACATACCTAGTACGAAGGAAGGGCATGGCGACGCCAGCCACAAGCAGTAACGCCAGCTGCTGCAGCGTCAGCGCCACATTTATCAGTTTGAAAAGCAGCCTATTATAATAATAAGTCTACATACCTAGTACGAAGGAAGGGCATGGCGACGCCAGCCACAAGCAGTAACGCCAGCTGCTGCAGCGTCAGCGCCACATTTAGCAGTTTGACAAGCAGCCTATTATAACAATAAGTCTACATACCTAGTGCGAAGGAAGGGCATAGCCACGCCAGCTACAGTAGCCACAAGCAGCAACGCCAGCTGCAGCAGCGTCAGCGCCACATTGATGAGCTTGACGAGCAGCAGGCGCGGGGGCAGCGCCGCCTAGGACACTGCCACCCCTGCCGCCCCTAGGCCGCGGCCTATACAGCCTATAATAATAAGTCTACATACCTAGTGCGTAAGAAGGGCATGGCGACGCCAGCTACAGTAGCCACAAGCAGCAACGTCAGCTGCAGCAGCGTCAGCGCCACATTGATGAGCTTCACGAGCAGCAGGCGCGGAGGCAGCGCTGCCGCCTCACCGCCCCTAAGCCGCGGCCTATACAGCCTATAATAATAAGTCTACATACCTAGTGCGGAGGAAGGGCATGGCGACGCCAGCCACAAGCAGTAACGCCAGCTGCTGCAGCGTCAGCGCCACATTTATCAGTTTGAAAAGCAGCCTATTATAATAATAAGTCTACATACCTAGTACGAAGGAAGGGCATGGCGACGCCAGCCACAAGCAGTAACGCCAGCTGCTGCAGCGTCAGCGCCACATTTATCAGTTTGAAAAGCAGCCTATTATAATAATAAGTCTACATACCTAGTACGAAGGAAGGGCATGGCGACGCCAGCCACAAGCAGTAACGCCAGCTGCTGCAGCGTCAGCGCCACATTTAGCAGTTTGACAAGCAGCCTATTATAACAATAAGTCTACATACCTAGTGCGAAGGAAGGGCATAGCCACGCCAGCTACAGTAGCCACAAGCAGCAACGCCAGCTGCAGCAGCGTCAGCGCCACATTGATGAGCTTGACGAGCAGCAGGCGCGGGGGCAGCGCCGCCTAGGACACTGCCACCCCTGCCGCCCCTAGGCCGCGGCCTATACAGCCTATAATAATAAGTCTACATACCTAGTGCGTAAGAAGGGCATGGCGACGCCAGCTACAGTAGCCACAAGCAGCAACGTCAGCTGCAGCAGCGTCAGCGCCACATTGATGAGCTTCACGAGCAGCAGGCGCGGAGGCAGCGCTGCCGCCTCACCGCCCCTAAGCCGCGGCCTATACAGCCTATAATAATAAGTCTACATACCTGGTGCGGAGGAAGGGCATGGCGACGCCAGCCACGGTAGCCACAAGCAGCAACGCCAGCTGCAGAAGCGTCAGCGCCACATTGATGAGCTTGACGAGCAGCAGGCGCGGGGGCAGCGCCGCCGCCTCACCGCTGCCGCCAGCCCCGCCCCCCGCCCCACCCCCAGACATGTACTGCTCGAGCTTGCCGATCTGAAATGTAAATTATACAGCATTAAGAATATTAAATTATATTTGAAATGTGTGATTTCCTTACTAATTATGTTTTACATGACATATAAATTATAATGCAGGCACTTCACATGGCTATTTGTATTTGCGTATTTGATGTATTCGCCAAACAATCACCATGTGTAGACGGTATGTTTGACAAGTCAATACTTGTCAAACATACCGTCTACACAAGGCCAATGCCTTATTTGCCTATTTGACAAATATGACCAATACCAAATACACGTATCCGTACCTTTGTTGGTTTTTGACACACATCAAAAGAGTCAAATAGGTAAGTACAGCCACAGACTATTAACAGATACTACGGATAGTACAGCTCGACAAGGCTTTAAATGAACGTGGCGAAAAAAGGAACTAACGCTGCCATCATACAAAAACGTCATTTTTGACAGTTCTCCTTTACGAGCAGCGCCACCACCCACACGTTCATTTAAACCTTGTCGCACTGTAAACAAAATCAAGTAAAAGTTTGGAATTTGACGTCCATGTGTGGAAGGCCGTATTTGCCTTTATTTGCTTGTTTGTGTATACGTCAATAATTTTGCCAAATGCAACAAATAGCCAATAGCAAAATATACAAATAGCCAATAGCAAAATATACAAATAGCCATATGAAGTGCCTCCATAAGGTTTACTGTCTTTGCCTGTTATGTTATCTTTATTCTAATACCGCAGACAAAGAGAAGCAGACTGTATGTGAGGTCAGGCATATTAATAGATTCTATTGGTTCTCAAAAATCTCGCCACGCAGATTTGATGAAAACCTTATGGGTTCTAAATGTATATTTTAAAGTAAGATGATGATAATAAACTTATTTTAGATGCTGTCGCTAATTTTTATCATTCATTTTTACATAATATGTAAGGGGGGTTGTCTTATAATAATAATAGAGTCCCACACCGGTTTCGGTAACGGTGGCCAGTTTCATTGAAACCAGGCCAGCTACGCAGGAGTAATTTTATAGTGCCCAAGTGTGTGCGCAGTACACAAGAGCACTCTCTATTCCTTTACTCTCATAACCCAGTGGGACGGAAGACCGACACGACTGGCGAGAGATCAGGCGCAGGACCGACTTTTTACATGCCCATCCGACGCATGGATCATCTTACTTGTCAGACAATCAGGTGATCAGCCTGCATTGTCCTAACCAAACTTGGAAATAACATGTTGCCAACGCGGGAATCGAACCCACGACCTCCGAGTCAAGAGCCGCGCTCTCTACCACTAGACCACGGAGGCGTCTTATAATACGTACTGGGTACTTTACTAGTTGAACTTATTAATCACTAGATGTCGCCGGCAACTCCGTTGCACCAAAATTCGTTTATCTCGCGGCAACTGTACATTTTTCCGGGATAAAAGGTATCTTATGTACTTTCCCGGGACTCAAAGTATCTCCATACCAAATTTTAGCAAAATCGGTTCAGCGGTTTTGGCGTGAAGAGGTAACAGACAGACATACAGATAGACAGACCGACAGACACACACACTTTCGCATTTATAATATAAGTATGGAAGTATGGATGTAACGTATATCTGCGGTGACAAATTGTCTACTTCTACCATGACTGTCTGGCACTCACCGTATTCTGACACTCACCTTAGTCTGGCACAGGTCTAGCGCCTCGTGTATGTCTCGTATCCGCTCCTCGCTCTGATACTGCACCTTCTCCTCCACATCAGTCAACGCCTGCTTCAGATTCTCCACCTGGAATTACCGTTCGTATTGTGTTACGAAAATTAATCATTTTCACATAATATTTTAATTGCAGTGTATTTACTTATAGGCTTAAATTTTTATTCACATTTTTTTCTTAATCCCTCAAGCTTCGTAAGGCCCATATGGGCCGCGACAACAAAAGATTTCCTGGAATTGGTGATCGACGGATTAATATTACACATTTAAATTCTGATTTTACAGACAAAAAGGAAGAAGATTATTGCCTTGTTTGTGTTGTGGTACAACTTCTATGTATGTAATATAAAAATGATGACGACTAAAAGCCTAACAATTACCAGCAAAGCACCGAAAATTGCTACATCAATCTGCTTAAATCGTAACTTTTGATGTTGATGTTATACACAAAAATGTACGTACAGGGTAGGTAAGGAGCAGGACTCACATTGTGTGTGCGTGGAAACGAGTTACCAATATTTTCGGGTGCGGAAAATGAGCTTGGTATATCCAGTATCACGATATTACGATCTATCACGATATCCAACTACACAATAAGCCCAACGCTAAAACACGGGCGGATGCGGGTGCGGGCGCAGGCGCACGCATCATAAGACCGCCGCGGGCCACGAATCCGCGAGCGGGCACCCGTCACTTGCGCCCATCTCATTCAGCGCTGCTACACTGACCTCCATTATACAAGTACACTGGACTAAATGAAACCCTACCCTTTGAAATGACAGCTATTTTTGTGCCTATTTGAAGCGAAATCAGCTCCCCCCCTGTTAGGGATAGGAACTAAATTTGACGTATAAAACGATGTTTGAAAGTCGCCATATTGGCGCTGATAGCAGCAGTGGGAGTACTTGGAACTAATACTAGTTTCTACCATGGAGGTATACTATTATCTGTTGTTTCTACAACCAATAGCGATTGAGCGGCCATTTGCAAGTTACGTCAGATTTAGTTCTCTTCCCGAATATTGGGGGAGCTGATTCCGCTTCAAATAGGCACAAAATACATCCTGGGTATCATTAGTCCAGTGTACTTGTATAATGGAGGTCAGTGCGCTGCTAGTATAATTTTGATCTCGAGCGTGTACAGTTGTGTCGAGTAGATTACCATGGATTATTTACTAATTTATTATTTGACAAAAAGACGTCAACGGAAACAATGTCGTCTGTGAAAAGCATGCGTCCGCCATCCGCCGCGCGTGTAACAGTCCGTCGCCCGTGTCCGCTCTCCGTCGCACGCGCCTGCGCCGCCCATGCTAGTTACATTAGCACACGCGAGCGTGCGCCCGCGCAAGTTTTAGCGTGCGCGCTTAGTTTATGTATACCTCGTTCTGATGTAGTTCTGTGAGATCGTTGATTTGTTCCTCGAGCCGCTCCGTCCGGAACCGCTCCTCTTGCAGCGCCGCCGACAGAAACGACACCTCCTGTGATAGATTCTGGAAATATAACATTCAGAAATTAAGTCTTGAATACTAGTTTTTTTGTCAAAATTGTAAACTTATTACTAAAATTGTAAATTAGACAGCAGTTGTGCAATGGATACTCTTAACAATGTTTTGTGCTTGTCTCGGGCGACGAAAATTCAATTGATAGATAACTGATAAGGACAAAACTTTCTATGGCTTATAATTTTACTGGGTTACTTTAACCTAACCTAACCTTTTTTCTACTAAAGGGTTGTATTATAAATCTAAAGCGCAAAAAGATCATCTTTTCATACAAGCCGCCACCCGCCGGGTTGTGTTGTAGTGTAGTGATACCTATGTAGTCTATTGATATGTTAACAGTATATAAGCGTTGTAACCACTTAATTATTGTATCATAATAAATCCAACTATCTAACCAGGCGCATCTTTCATTTCTCACTAACACCCATCCTATACAGTGTCGCCGGGCTTTGTCGGCGGCCCGGCGGGCTCAGTGTGTATTGCGCTTAAGGGTGTCTTTGTTTTTTTATTTTATTACTTAATACAGCAACGTTTCTATTTGTGTATGCCTATTTACTAGACCTCTGTTACCTCTCCACCCATTTAAAAATAAAATAGGAATTTAGGTACTTTGATTCCCATGAATAGACAAGGATATAATGACTTCTTAAGTTTTCGCGAGTATCACTCATGATATTATAAGTTTAAACACTTACGGATTTTGCCGCCGTGGTCACGGGTGGACTGGACAGTCCGCCCGTGACCACGGCAGCTGTAAGGCAGCCGAAACGTCGGGATTAATATAAGTGCTCCGCGACAAAATCCGAAAGTGTTTAAACTTATAATATTGTGGCGAGTCGTCGTGCAAGTTGCGAGGCAAGTAGCAACTTGCACGACGACTCGCCACACTGACTGACAACAGATGTGGCGGTACCCACTATTCGCCTAACATTTCTGCATCGCGCTATCGAAGTTTTCTGAGCGCGTCGGTATATATACGACAGCTGAAATGTAACACGTGGGCTTCGGCCTGACCGGGCATACCACCTCGCTCGGTCGGAAGATCTTCCTTTGGCCTACACGCATATATCCCACAATATCATAGACAAGGATAGTTTTTCACGAAACTGCGTTTACACTACAAACAGCTAAAATACAGATTTATTGTTATCCTAGCGACATGGCTTATAAATAACTTGAATTTAATCTAACTTATCGCCGTTTTATCGAGTGTTGAAAATGAATGATGACATTCAAACCTAACCCTTATACAGTTGACATAAAGACCAAAAGCTATACTAACTTTAATCGCCTCGACCTTCTCCGCGAGTCGCTCGTAGTCTTCCCGTCGCTCACGTAGCTCGTTCAGTATCGGCTTGATGCTAAACGTCGCGTCAGAGATGTTATTAGAACCGCTTTGTGGTGGGTACCTAAAAGTGTAATAATTGTATTGTTTAAATAAAATAAGGGGGCAAACGAGCAAATGGGTCACCTGATGGAAAGCAAGTACCGTCGCCCATGGACACTCGCTTGCCGGCTTTTTAAGAAGGAATATGGTCTCTTCTTGAAGGCTTGCAGGACGTATGCATTAATACCATGTTAATATTAACAAAATTATATCATGTAAATAAAATTATATTTTAACTTTAAGACATGAATTATAGACGTTACCTAAGTTTTATTATGCACATTATAAAACAGGCAGAAGAACTGTATAAAATAAACGTACGTACGTACACGTAGAAAACGTATATTTTCGCACTCGTATACGCACAGAAGCATGCAAGAACGTACACACGCATTACGCACTCACGTACGAATATACGTACGCAAGTATGCACGTACGTAGTACGTACGCACGCACGCACACACACTCACACACACGTATACAGCTCATCACTACGTCACTTCCTCTCTCTCTCTCACACAATACTCACGGTGCGCCCTCGCTAGTGACCGACGAACTCGGCGAGGCGTCTGGCGAGAACTTGTGTGCCGGCGACGTGGCGGGCTGGCTGGTGCGGGGCAGCGTCGAGCCGCGCCCCTCACCCGCACCCGCTTCGCTCACCCGGGACCCTTCCGACGACGCGTTCGCTGCACGTTGTAGCACAACTCAATACGCATAGTAGTAAATAATATTGGCATGGAGAATGGACTGAGCGTTTTGTGAGGGTGGCCTCTATCATATAACAAGGGTTACACGGCCAGTCTGGCATCAGTCAATACATTAGTCTTAGACTGACGCCAGAATGACAGCCAGAAAATACCTATTTACATTCTCGCGCTGCCCACTTCCATGCCCAATAGGACTGAACATAAACGACGCATAGAGTATAACAGTATGTTAGAAAGTGCGATTTGACGAGATTTGGCTACCGTGACGTCATATGGCACTGACTGCCTTGCTGTCTACAGTTTAGGAACACGTTGTAAAATAGCACTCAGTCCATTCTCTATGAATATACAGTATAATAGATTGAAGAACTTCAACTCTTGATTATGAATTAGACAACAGATTGTCTTAATTTAACGTGATAAATTTTTTTATCAAGTAAACTAAAATGTTAAGTTCCTTTTAAATAATAAAGCTATCGACAAAGCGTTTTTATGTTTTACAGCTAACCGCTTAGCCCTTATAGCATTTTATAGCAAACAAATCAAATGGTTTGAAATAAAAATGAATAAAGCCTCAAACATACAAGTGTAAAAATGAAATGCAAAGAAAAACAATGTACTTAAAGTACGCAATGAAAAATAAAATTTGCACTCTCAGAGAAACTTTTTTAGAAGCAAATAACCATGGACGTATAAAAAAGGCTGACGGAGTCTTACTATACACAGAACTGTGTCTTCATAGTCGGCCACGCACACATTCTTACGCCTGACAAATGGCCGGACTAGCGTAAGAATGTGTGCGTGCGGACCGTGTACATGCAGTCAGCCTGGCCGACTCTGAGGACATAGCGCTGTGTATGGTGGGACTCCGTCCGCCTTTTTTTATACGTCCATGCAGATAGCTTAATAAAAGGTATCATTAGGATCTACGCAGCACGCGACCTTAACAGACAAAAATTCAAATAAAATGTTACTGTATGAACTAGGTTTCATTTTGCTCTACACCACTACAAAGCAGCGGCTGCTGCGGTCGCTACACCAATGTCAGTAGAAAATGAAACCTATAGCCTTGGCCCTAGGCCATATGATGGCATTTTATTTTTATTTTTGTCGGTCGTGACAGCGTTCTGCAAAGATCGGATAGCAACCTTTAGAACACTTTACTGTTTGTAACTTTTTTTCCCTGATAGTGAAGTAAATGAAAGAACGTTCTATGATTCTATGTATATTATTTACCTCGTAACTCCGCGTGTTGGGGCGCTAGCGTGCAAAGGCAATGTACATAGTTTACATAATGTTAGGTTATTACGTTGTAAGTACTACACAATATGATGAATAAGGATAGGTAAGTACAACCCGCAAAATATCTGTAGACTCGGCTGAGTTTTAGTAATATTGCATTCACTAATTTCTAGAAGACAAAAATGTATAGGATTGGATATAACGAATATTTTTTGTGATTTGTGCGCCCTAGCGCCACGAGTTTGCCCAAACAAAAGTTAAAAAAAAAATCTTTCAGCGCTGCTATTTTCACAGTGAAGTCTATGCAGAGGACTCATGTAATACACCCTTAAGTATATATTATCAAGTATGTTTTGATACACCCTGTATACAGATCTTCTGACCGGGTTGTATGGTAACATAGAGTTAAATCATAATAATTTGAAGTTTATTTCTATTGTGATGTGAGTTTGTCTTTAACTCTATGTTAATTAAAATGTAATGATAATCTTCAATCCCTTAAATAAATAAAAAAAATATTTAATTGACTGAAGTGAGAGACGTTTACTATCATTATGAGAAGTTACTAAGTAATTACAAGTAATGACTTATGAAATATGAGATGTAAAGGTGTTTATAGTCAAAGCATAAAAAAGTTGCACGAAACTTTTTGACATTAAAGATTTTGACAATGATATAGGGATGTTTTAGGTGTCAAGATTACTATTAAGTTTTGTGACACATCTCAGGGTTTTAACTATAGTTTTAACAAAGAATAATGACTAATGTAAGATGTGGAGTATTCTGAATAAGTAGCAAAAAGTAGCTGCACTGCACTGGGACTAACATAAACACACAGTAGCATATTGTTAGAACCTATAAAATTGCACCAAATAGATAAACTTTAAGAATTAAAAGAATCAGTAAAGAAAACTTTATAAAAAAATCTAATTTTTGATAAGACCTAGGTCCTAATAACTTTAATATGTTTGTTTGCATATGGAAAAAAACGAATAAAACCTTTATTTATAAATAGTTTTAACATATTCATGATAATTTTGAAGCTCTTCTTCAAACATCTACAAATTAGGAACCAGACAACTAAGATTTAAGATTTTATTATTTTCGTTAATTAACAACATAGCACATAAAACATTAACGTTTTTATAGCGTTTAGATGTTGCATATAAATTACCTATTGTTATGATGAAAACGGATAAAAACAATTAAGACATAACAGATGACGCACGCAACTCCGTTGTGAATAAATTCGTTTATTGCGCCGGAACCGTTCATTTTTCCGGGATAAAAAATATTCCGTGGTTTCCCGGGGCTCAAAGTATCTCTATATCAAATTTCACAAAAATCGATTCAGAGGTTTGGGCGTAGAGGTATCAGACACATAGACAGACACTCAATCATTTTTGATATTAGTATGGAACTATAGATGTCATAGATGAAACAACTATTGAACTGAGTAAGATATTTCTTGCTGGCAATGTCAGGTTTTTAGTGTCTAATTTTGTGTAATTGTAAAGTTATTTGTCCTCTACTGCTAAAGTTGTCCTTTTGAAAACATGTTACATTATTATCCTTGTACTTGTGAATTATTTTCATTAAAATTTTTCCTCAAATTATTATTAATTGTGTGGTAACATGGGGAAAAATTGCTTTAATAAGCTTTACGATTTTTATAATAACACGATTATTTATTGTTCAAAATATTAAAAAGTCCACTTTTAAAAAACCCCTACGTTTTTAATACAATTTACTTGGACTTTTGAAATTCTCCACAAAAAATACTAAAATTGCAAGTCCCTACCACAGTAATCCAACAGACCGTTAGTGTAACAATAACAACACACTATTATATATATATATATATATACTAGCTGTCCCGGCAAACGTTTCTTTGCCATAATATAAAGTATTTCGCCCGTATTATTTTATTGAAGTGACTAAATAAGTATGTCGCCATGGCAACGTCGATCGCTATTTCGTCGCACAAACAATGGTCGCAGTCAGTCTCAGGTTGTAATAATTTACTATTAATTATTCAAAAAATACACTTATCAATATATAAATTACCCAGTAGCCGATTCTCAGACCTACTGAATATGCATATAAAATTTGGTAAAAATCAGTAAAGCCTTTTCCGAGGAGTTCGTGGACTAACATTGTGACACGAGAATTTTATATATAAGAAGATTTATTTACATTTCGTCCTACACCGTTTGCACTTTTTGAAGAACATCACTTTTATCTTTTACTCCTTTATTTCATTTTCTTTCAACCGACACAATATACAACGCCCTGTAAGCAACTTTGATTTTGCTATTATTTTGCACTCATTTATTTCATTTTTACATAATTCTTCCACACAACCGACTCATACAGCGTCCAGTAAGCAACTGAATCGTTTATCTGAAGATTATTATCATTTGACCTTGAATTCGTGATAGTATTGTTGGAGGAACTTGTATGTTTATGTAATAACACTACTGTATAAGTTTGTATGTATTTTTTGTTATTTGCATAATGTATGTATCTTCAGCTATTTAAAGTTACATAGTTATGGTAAGGCACGAGACCAAATGGATTTCAAAATATATCAACAGAAATACAGTTTTTTTCTATCCTGATATACGCGAAAACAATAAAGGAAAGATATATTGTTTAGAGTTAGAGCAGGTACACATTGGGCGTTTTGAAGCGCGCGCTTTGCTAACGCGCGTTTTCAGTCACAGTCTATCTTTCATCTTCCGTAGGAAGAAACTTTCAGAGGCTGTGCTAGCGTGATAAAATTTAGTTAGTATTTTAACTCTTAGTTTAAAATAAATATTGTTACTTTTTCTATTAATATTTAAGTAAGTTTTATATACAGCCTTGGTGAATAGAAATTAAATTACAAATTAGAGACAAAATATAAAAACCAAACGGGTTATGATAGGTCAGTGGAAAAATAATTAGTTAAGAAAGATTTTTTACAAAAAAAAAAAATAGAATTTTGTGACGATGGTTTCTACGTATACTTACAAGGACCCGTGTTCTCTGCGAGACAAAATAGAATACCATAAATTTCATTGTTATTCATTCTACAAATCTACAAAGACTCATAATTCTACAAAGAATTATTTCTTTTGTCCTAATTTTAGTAAAGATCTAAACTCTAAAGAAATAATATGTAACATTTTTGTACTGAATTAAGATCATATACATTCAGTTCAGTTGTTCTATAGTCAACACTTATGAGAAATGAAATTATTTTTCTTGTGCAAAAGGTATCTTTACACACAATCACAATGAGCAGGTGCGTCTCAAATGCGTGCAAAACGTACAACTATGCGTACACATACGCAAATGTGCGGATAGCGTGTGAAATGTACGTATAGCGTGTTTCAAACGTTTGGAAATGAAGGTAGTGATTGTAAAAAGCTTGAACCATATTATTATTGATAAAGATATTTACGTTACTCCATGTTGCTGTCATGTTGGATAAGCTACTTCACAATGATAGCATCATAGATGAGCGTAAGCGTGTGTAAATATCTTTTAAAACGAATACGTAAACGACAAATACGTTCGGCTTTTTTAAAACAGCTTTACTCAGAGGAAGATAGCATTACCATGATTTAGAACATCATTCGAGATTTGTGAGTATTGTGTAAAAAAAATATATTATCTTTTTCTAATTGCATGTCCCTTAAATTTTGAATATCAAAGTGTTTATGGAATAATCAAATGTTGTGTGCCATGGTGTCTTTCTGAGTTACGATAATAAATTTATTTTAAGATATCCACAGAACCAGAGTGATCTAAGTGACATTTTAAGCAATAAAACGAATTTTATACACAATTTCAAAACTCATAATTCTTTCAGATCACGCTTCCCACTTTTATTAACCTCCTTAAAGCGGAACGGCGCACGAATAGCACACAAAATTTTTTCGAAATCCGTTAAATTTGAAGACGCGAAGAGCGAGCACGTCCGAACACGAAAGAACGCTCTAGGCAATTGCTCGAACGCTCTTGCGTCGTTTACACCAAACGAGCGAGATTCTTAGAGCATTCTACCTATTTACCGCCGAACACGTGGCGAACACACTAGAACAACGAAAGAATGCTCGTTGTTAGTTTACATCAAAAGAGCTTTACTAGAATGAGCATTCGCTCGTTTGGTCTAAACGGAGCTTTAGGCAACAATGTATAAAAGTCCACACAGCAATCGAGGCACAAAACTTCATACAACATATTGTCATAGTTGATATGAAATTTTGTGGCTC
Organism: Polyommatus icarus; assembly: GCA_937595015.1. Taxonomy (NCBI): domain Eukaryota; kingdom Metazoa; phylum Arthropoda; class Insecta; order Lepidoptera; family Lycaenidae; genus Polyommatus; species Polyommatus icarus. Next base: position 5,767,562 of record OW569341.1, on the reverse strand, counting down.
GTTATTTTTAACCCCCGTCGAAAAAAGAGATGTATCATTATTAGTTTGTCTGTCTGTGGCATCATAACGGTAGGACGGGGTGGAGCAATTTTGGTCTAGTTTTTTTTAATGCTAACGCCTCTAATAGTACACCGACGGAGCGAAACGCGAATTATCAACGAATAGAGCGAGATACTACAGGTCGGTTAACTAAAGCTCGCACGATCAACACATTTACACATTGCGCTTGTGTAGTGTCTGTGAATAAGCGCGCGGCGTGACGTCGTTTTTTTTATGCAATAAGGGGGCAAACGAGCAAACGGGTCACCTGATGGAAAGCAACTTCCGTCGCCCATGGACACTCGCAGCATCAGAAGAGCTGCAGGTGCGTTGCCGACCTTTTAAGGGGTAATAGGGGAGGGTGGGGAAGGAAATAGGGAAGAGTAGGGAAGGGAAAAGGGTAGGGGATTGGGCCTCCGGTAAACTCACTCACTCGGCGAAACACAGCGCAAGCGCTGTTTCACGCCGGTTTTCTGTGAGGACGTGGTATTTCTCCGGTCGAGCCGGCCCATTCGTGCCGAAGCATGGCTCTCCCACGTCTAAAATTACTGCATTCGCATCATGAAAAGTCTGCCCGTCTCTCTCGCGCGCGGTCTATCTTATGAGCGTGAAGGGGACAGTTATTGTTTTTCTTTTTCTACTGTTTATAAATACAGCGTCATGTTACAAGTACATGAGAGCAGCGCGTGGCCAGCGTTCGGAACCGTACGATAATTATCGTACACATACGATAATTTTGTGCCTATACGTACGATGTACGATAGCATAATATTATTATCGTACGTAGATTGTACGATAATTCTATCATGATGCAAACATATTATTTTTAAACATACTGTATAGTGAAATTGCATAAGTGTGAGTACTGTGAACGTGCCAGCTTTAGTTAACTGACCTATATCATATAACGCATTGCCGTGTGGCGAGTGAGACAGCAAATCAGTTCGCCGCTGTTTCGCGTTTCGCAGCCTGTGTACTAGAGGCGTTACTGTCACTTAGACCACTCTACTCGCATAAGGTCAGTAACACACCGGTGGCCAGCTGCGCGATGTTATCGGCGGACCCGAAGCGGTTTGACCGGGAGAAGAGGTGTGCAAACTCGCGCGGCGCCGCCATCACGCTGCCGCCCAGACCGACCATGCCATCGCGGATGTTCCCGCCCACGTTCCTGGAATTATTATAATAATATTGTGATACTAAATGAAAAATATACGTTACTGGTATATAAATAAAAAATAAAGTAAAATTTATTAGATACTACATAGAAATCAATTGAGGCGAAGCGCCTGCTACCCTATACATATAGGTTAGGAAACCTGTGGTTAGGGCTAGCAGTCGCTATCCCCTAAAGTACAGAACATACAATTTTTGTACAATACTTATTAGCATAGTTATATATAGTAAGTGGTAAATATATAGCTAGATTAAAGCTATAGGCTTTTCATATTAGGACCGAGAAAAAAGACCATACAAATAAAACAGAGCTTCGACTCGACTTGCCAGGCACCGCAGTGCTTACAACATAAAATACTTTCTATATTATTATAATATTGATGATGCTATATTATTATTATGAGATGAGATTGCAATTTAGCTACGACTTTTTGAAATAAAGCGTATTAAATCATAATATAGGCTACTTGACCTAATTTTTTTCTTCATGCTAATCGCTTCATAATCATTCATTTTTATAAAAAAAAACTAATATTTTAATATTTTACACAGTAGAAACCCATAAAAATGTTTATTGAAAAATATGCCTCTTAAATGGCGCCGAAAACACTGTCCGCCATAGTGTGACGTCATACGCTTTGTATTTTAAACTCTCTTTATTGAAATTTTTTTAATGTGCTAAATGTACGAGTCTAAAAGTGCCCAAAAATTATAAAATAATTATATAAGAAATTAGAAATCATTTGTAATGTTGAAAACTTTTGGAGAAAAGTTTTGGCCATTTCATTTCCCGTCTACAATAAATGGAGATAATATATATAAAACTGATGTTTTATTTGAATTATTCAAGAAAATATATAATAGGCTTATTCTTATTATTTATGTACAAATAAACTTACATAATATAGCGAGCGCGATAAATAAAAGATATTAAATTAGTATGAGGATGACGTCACATCCAAATCGGAAGTACCGCAAAAGCGTTTTCGTCAGTACAATTCCTATTTTCATAAAATCATATTTTCAAATCGACTTTATTTATCAATCATAAGCTTTTATTTGATAATAAGGGTGAAATAAGGTTTTCTAGGCCAAGTTCTACTAGAAATATGCATTTGTTAATGAAAATGAATATAGGTCAAGTAGCCTATTATGACTTAGCAACGCTGTTGGTAACATATTCTCTGATGGGTAAATGACGAACAAAATCTCTATCGCGTAACGCATTTCTAACCGTAGTATGTGAGTGCGATGTAACATAAATCATAATATAAACTCCATATTTTCTCAGTAATTTATAACCTAGTTGTCTTCTTGACTTTGTGCCTATTCGCCAACATTTTATTCATTGCATGTTGTCCGCAACTTCAATCACGCAGAGTTTCCAGGAATTATCCTGGGATTTTATGTAAGTCCAATATGCAACACAATAACCATAACGCATAACTATAGTAACAGACAAGGATTTTTCACATGTATGATGTATTAGTATAACATACAAACATACACTTTTCACATTAGTATGCAACTCACTTGAGACCCTGTCCCATGTCCCGGAGTACCTCTCTCGGCTGCCGGTGTATCTGCCCGCTTGTGCCGTGTTGCTGCAACATATTAAACTATCGATTAATGATCATCTGTTCACCATACACTACAATTAGCTTCTTCTGAAAAAAATCTATTTTAACCTATTGTGTCCGCCGCGCGCGTTAAAAACTATGCAATGGCATAGCTTTTATCGCGCGCGGCGGACTTATAGTTCTGGAGATATGTGAACTCAAACATACACGCATACACTCTACATACACTTTTAAAATTATTTGTTCAGACGCTGATATAGACTAACATATACGAAAACTGGGCAGTTCTGAAATAAATAGATGTATGTCAATTTTCCAGACCTGCCCAATGCTACGCATGTATGCGGGTCAAATAGATATTCCAGAACTGACAATGCTACAAGATATGTATGCAAGTCAAATAGATAACCTCCTTTTTTGAAGTCAGTTAAAAAACATCGCTTTAAGCTGCGCGTGCACTGGATCGGAATCGGAGCGTACGGAGCGTACGGATTTGTTGCTTTGTATTGATTTGTATGGTACTGCGTGCACTGGATCGGCATTTCTGCGCCTGAGACCGGAATTTATGCCGATGACGTCATCCGCAACCGCGTCTATGGGTTAATCATTAATGTATATATTTAGTGCAGAGTCAAAGCGCATCGAAACAAAGTATCAAAACTGAACATAGCAAATCCAACCTTAACTCCAAAGCGTTAACGCACACATTTCATATATACATTAATAACTAAATTGCCGATGCGGAATCCAAATGCAGTGGACGCACCCCATCGGCATTACGTAAATGACGACGCTCCGTCCGCTCCGATTCCGATCCAGTGGACGCACAGCTTAAGAGAGCGACTCCTCCACAACAAACCTCCCAGCTCTTGATCCGCTTGTTGTACCCCTCCAGCTTCTTCTGCAGCTGGACGATGCAGACGGCGCTCTTCTGGTTCTTCTTCTCGAACACCGCCTTGATGCGCTGCAGCTGCTGCTTATCTGCATGCGCTGCTAGCTTCAGGTATTCGTTTACGTTGTCTGAAAGAAGGTAAGTTTTATTTTAGAACTACATACTGCTCTCATTTGCGTCGATATCGCGCGGAAACCGTAGTCTAATCTACAATATGTTTGTGTAAACACCCTTGTCCTTGAAACCATCAAATGAGCCCGTCAAAATGAACAACTTTCTCTATGAGAACAATGCTGGGAATTTAAAAAATCTGTCTTCATACCCATACAAATTGCCGATCCGGGCACCCGTATGGGTAAGAAGACGGCTTTTTTTTATTTTGAGTTGTTCTCATAGAAAAAGTTGTTCAGTTTGACGGTCTCCTTTGATGGTTTCAAGGATAACGGTGTTTACACAAACACACTGTATAAGTTTAAAATACAAAACAAAATATTAAACTTATAGTTAAGACTAGTACTTTATTTTAATACTGTTACAATCTACATCCCACCGAAATACTTTTATCGGGTTAGTAATTCTAATTTTTAAAAAATAAAACTTTAAACTATCCTTTCCTGGAAGTTTAAACAGTGAAGTAGTGAGTATAGCAATGCAACGGCCAGTAATAAACATAGCTTTATCCGGAAATGTGTCCTGTAAAGTGTAAATATCCTATCAAGCTTGAACTAGACTCGGCCAACATCTACGCTCACCAGTGAATCGACGATTGTGATACAATAAAATCAATCAGAATGGTTCTTGCTGTTTAGAAAACATAATAAGTAATAGTAACTAATATCACCACGCTGAAAAGCTGAATTTTCTGAAGAGTCTAAAGCTTAGGGCCTTATCACACTGGCGATTAGCGAGCGGTTTAAAAGCGACGCGATTGCGCCGCGACAGCGCAGCGTCGTCGCGTCGCCCTAGACGTTACATACAAAATTGTGTACACTCGTCCAGAATTCCCTAGACGAGTGTACAAAATGGCGTCCACGCCACGCCGCGACGACGTTGCGCTGTCGCGGCGTGCACGTCGCGCAATCGCGGCGTACGCGCTGCGCAATCGCGTCGCTTTCAAATCGCTCGCTGATCGCCAGTGTGATAACTGACTGACTTAAGACTAAAAAAACATTTCAAATTATGATTTCTCCATTTCTGGTGGAGAGTTAAAATAATTTTATAGAGTATTTATGTGGGCCGATCCCGGCGGCACTGCAATGCCGGGCCAACCCGTGACGGGAGTGGAGCGAGCCCCGAACATCCCGTCGTGGTACAAAAATCAGTTTAATATACTGGTCCCGCAGTGCGGGAACTTTCAGATATTAAGCTGAAAAGAACAGATACTACACTTTGATCTTAGCCAAAAGGCCGAGAAGCGATAACGAATTGTTACAACGCGAGGGAAGTCATTCTGAGCGCTACGTCTTCGATAGCGCGATGTAGAAAACGGACACAATCTGATAGTGACATCTAGCGGTAAATTTTGGAATTAGCTTCTCACAATGTAGTACTGTTCACGACATAAAGATGGCAGCACTGGCCTCCACAACTAGCATAATAATAAATATTATCTCCTCCGTACAACGCTAGGTAGCGCTTCACTGACGCTCTATTGTATTAAGGTGAACGCAGATTTGGCCGCACCGCACGCACCGCAGTCGCCGCATTTCGAATTCTTCATATAAAGAATGTAGAAGTTGCGAAGACTGCGGCGCGGGTAGGTATGGGAGCTCGCCTATAACTTCATATAAAGAATTCAAAATGCGGCGACTGCGGTGCGTGCGGTACGGCCAAATCTGCGTTTACCTTTAAAGTGTCTAAACTCTAAACACACTAGGCCGAAGTTACGCGGCGTAAATTCTGCATGATTACGTCCGCAATGTCAAACGCATACAAAGTACGGACGGAACGCGACAGAATAGTGTGTCATCGGTAATTTAAAATACATTGCAGGCGGAATCATGCGGGATTTACTCCGCGTAGAGATCAACTACGATAACATGGCGCGCCTCTCCAAAATTCAAAACGTTGAAAGTGCGTTGTCAAAACGTTTGATTGCGCTGTCTTGATTAGATGATTAGTTGACCAACAAATCTTGATATTAAGTGACATTAACTGAAATATTACGTGTACTGTGATTGATTGAATACTTACTACATACAAACTCTTTCATAAGGATGTGACTAAATACATTGAAACAGTCATTTGGAGGGGCGCGCCATGTTATCGTAGTTGATCTCTAACTTCGGCCTAGTGTTTAGACACTGTGAACTAAGTCCATAAATTAGCTTGTACTTGAACTCACATCAAGTACAAGCTAATTTATAGAGGACTAATTTCAGATCAGACGATATTTTATATGCTTGTTTTTAAATCTTATAGCGTAAAATATTACCATCTCTTATAGTCTGTTCTAGGCGTATCAAGTCCTTGGTGCGTTCTATTTTGCTGTTGAGATGCGCGATGGCCGCCTGCGCCTTGGCCGACACATTCGCGCCGCTGTCGTCGTCTGAAACGAAATAAATTAAAATTTAATAGAAAATTTAGCGGAACCGTGGTTTTTACTGCGGTTAAAGTAGTATTATAACAGTAGGTTACATTAAAAATCTAAACTACAAAAGCAAGATTCATAAAAATCTATTGTTATTGATTTACTGACCATGTGAAAATAAGACAATCGGTGTCGAGGGGCAGGGTGCATAAAATGTAAAGGTGGTTTTCTGCCTGGGAGAAAATACGTTCTAGCTAGGCTTATAGGGACACAAACCCATCTACAAGCTAAATTACATTAACCATTGCCAAGAAACCGATTATTTAGAAGATAAATGATTGTCTCGTTTAAGTTATAAGATTTATTTTAGTGTCAAACTTGACCTAAGCCCCTTGAAAAATAACACAAAAAATTACCTTGATTCAAATAATCGCCGTCTTGACCTGCAAATTAAAAAGAATGCAAATAATAATACGTCGTCGAGGCACTACATCTACAGTAGTTAGCTTACTACATCTACGAGCTAAGCCAGACAGCTGACAAGGTCTTTTAAATTGAAACTAAGATTTACACGCTATACTTCTAAAAACAAAAAAATATTCTACAATTGGGACATAGGCCCACTAGCTAAGATCTAAGTTAAAATTAACTGTGTAAAATATGTTATAATGATTATAAAATGACATTACTTCTATAACCCCACTAAGATCCCTATTATGCTGTTAAAGTTTCAACGTTTTGTATACCAGACTATCTTCTGCGGCGAGTCCCCCCCACTATACACTGTACGCGGTGTGTACTACACCATGTCACTACCTCTATAAGCCGGCGAGCCGTACTCGTCCGCGGAGGAGAGCGCGTACGACACGTTGGGACTGTACACTGCGCAGCCGTACTCGCCCGGCCCCATGATGTTCGACATACTCTTCTTCTGCGGCGAGTCCTCCAGACTAGAAAAAGAAGAAGAAATAAAAAATGTAGAGATGAATTGAGACGATGTCACAAGTTATACTCTAGATGTTTAAAGTTGTTTATAAATATTGGCAAAAGATTATAAGGAGGAAAATAATATTTTGAAGCAGTGTATTTATATTTTAAATGCTTAAACAGATGTAAAACAGATATTGTGTTCGCTTTGTGTAACATCGCCACATAACATAGTCCATCAGTCATATAATAGTGGATATTATACAGGCTTTCTATAGCAAGCTAATTGTCAACAGAAAGTACCTACTTTACCAATTTTGTATCCAAAATATAATATTACAGTAAACTCTTTAAGGCTCTCATTCTTCTATCATGTCCTAAACGCTCCTGATATTTTTAAAACATAGTTATTCCCCTCGCTGTTTCTACTATTTCGTTGTTTCCATGACTTTACATACACTCAAAACAAGACATGATAATGATACAAGCAATATGTTTTCTGACCTAATAAACAATTAATGCAAACATCATCTTTATGACCTCATTTTTCCTATAATTTTAGGTGGGTATTTTCCTCAACAAAATATTAACTTTCCATGGTAAACAATAAACTTAACGCTCCAGACCCGTCATCAGAAGCAGAATGTAAACAATTAAGAGAATGTACTATCAGAGAATTTGATTCCTAGGCAGATGGTCCCTAAATAATTTGGTTGCGTTAAGTCAACAGCTACATTGAATTGACATAAGCCGACCAAATGACGTAGTTCCGTCAACTGCCTAGGAATCAATTTTCTCGATGGTACATCAAGTGTTCTTTTGAATACCAATAGATGTTTCTTGACACTGGATAGAAGAGTCAAGAGCGTTTATACACTGCCCATCATGTCATCCTTGGAGGGAACTACGCCTATATAAAGACACGGCTAGATCCACATGATTTAAACGTATAATATGATAACTTAAGTAAGAAAATATCCACTAGGCTGTGGCCATTAAACTGTTTTGAGTCCCAACAGTTTTAATGGGCTCTTAAGGCCGTCCCCCGAGCAAACGACCTTGGCCATACATTTGCCGCGTTGCCGAGATCGCGCCAAAACCCTATTATTTACTTATCTTATTTCAAAATTGTCCTTAAAAAAATTAAAACGGCGAATATGCAGTTTATGATATTGTCGATCTATTGGCGGGAGTTTCAAATAAAAGTAATTTGTAAATGCTAAGGAGATGCTGAATGTATGCTTGAATTTTAATAAATTAGTATTACTTTGGAAGCTGATATCATGAGTATAATAAACAAAAATAGAAAATTTAAAACGGGGAAAGGAATGTTGATATACTGAAAATTATTGCTGTATTTTTATTATAACTTTGTAGCTTTCAGATTATGAGTTTATAAGGTTTTAAATACGGTAATTTATGGAATCTCCGGAGGGAACGCCCTTAAAGGTGCGCTTCCATTTTCCAAAGAAGCCAAATTAATCCGCATTGTGATTTGCGAGAAATGTATTTTTGAGATCTAATAGAATCGCCTCATTTGCTTGACATAAAGTGACGATTTGTTTAAAATTTTGTCATTCGCAGTCGCGTGCTGCGTGGGTCGGAAAGCCAACATTAAGTATAATTTACACAGAGCCAGTACTGGCTGCCAATAAGACTGGCAGCCAGTATTGGCTTGACATATGCCGCGTGTGAACAGTTTGGCCTGGCTTGAAAAACTGTTCACACGCGGCATATACCAAGCCAATACTGGCTGCCAGTACTGACTCTGTGTAAATTATACTTTAGGATTGCTAAATAACTGCTTTTGTAGCAACAAACAATTTATATAAACATTTATATAAACATTAAAATATGACTTACTCTCTAGAGCTGTTTGCAGTGGTGTTGGCTGACAGTGGACTGTTGCCCAGATCCCGGGAGTGGGACTTGACGTGGTGGGCACGAGGCTCATGGCGTGTGGGCTCCTGAAATATAGAGTGCGGAGAATAAGCATAATATTATGTCACTTGAGGAAGTTATAATTTGTATTAAAGTTACAGCATTGAAATAACGCTCCTATTCATATATTAATTATATAATAGACTACAGTGCAGTGCGTACGTGTTCCTTGTAGAGAGTTCACTGTGAAAGTAACAGCGCTGGAAGACCAATTTTTTTTGTCTCCCAGCGCTGAAAAAATGTTTGGTCTTTCAGCGCTGCTACTTTCACAGTGAACTCTTTATAAGGAACTGTTACACATTGTATATGATATCAATGGTAATAAATAATAATATACTATATCATCACTGCATAAAAAAAGTAAAAACACGAAAATCTTTCCACTAGCTCTATGTCTAACTTCACCCTATCTAATTGTAATTTTTTTCATAGTTATAGGTTAAATAAGATTCAGGGACTGAATTATATACCTAGTCAGATTTTGGAACTTTGTACAATAAATATTTGAACCTTTTTTACTGCAAGGTTAATAAACTCTTTTGACTCTAGCTCCTTTTAAATCCTTCGAAATAATTAATTAATAAATGCAAATTTTGTTATAAACAAATTAAAATACTGATTTATAATAAACACTCCACGTCCCGGCAAACGTTTCTTTGCCATATTATATAAAGATTAAAGTATATCGCCCGTATTATTTTATTGAATTAGTGACTAAATAAGTATATGTCACCATAGCAACGTCCGTCGCTATCCCGTGACCCGCGTCGCATAAACAATGGTCGCTCTTTATAGACAAATAATTTGCAATAAAATAAAATCGCGACTATAATTAAAGATCTAAGCTATCCTATCTCTCAAGTTGGAAAAAGCACACATTTAAAAAAAAGTAACATTAAAATCGGTTAAGTAGTTTAGGAATCCATCGCGGACAAACATCGTGACAGGAGATTTATATATATTTAATAAATTACATTAAATTATTATTAATTTATTGAATTAATCTCATTTAAAATTTACAAATGCCATTACTTAAAAACAGCAATTTTTTTGCAAGACGCAAATAATATTTTAAAATTTTATAGCAAATAAAATTACTTTATTAATAAATTTAGTACCTAAATGTTATGAAATAAGTTATTTAGCATAAAAAGAAACATTGCAATTTTCTGTATCTAGCGAATAATTTAGAGGTTAAATACACAACTTTTTCTTCCAATAACGTTTGTACTTTGCGCGACACTTTACTAAGTGTTGTAAAAACTAAAAACTTGTTAAAAGGGCAATGTTCAAATTTCAATGACGTTCAAGAGCACTAAAAACATTTATCATTTTGGAATCACGTACTATACTTGCCGAAAGCATTTTAGCACTTTCTGAAAACCTAGATATTATTTAAATATTCGGTTGCTGTACTCCTAAATGCTAATTCTAATATTATTATAATCCTAATTAATCCGTCAATCGCGGATTCTTGTAAATCTATTGTTATTCTATTGTTGTCGCGATCACCGGTGTCCTTATGAGGCTTGATAGCTTAATGTTGTTATCACTACAATAAAAGTTTATTTTGTTATTACAGAACTTTGCTGCCTTCGGGAAAAGAGAACATTTGAAGTGTTTCACACATCCAACCTTTGGCTGCTGGATAAACTAAATATAACTTTGAGCCGAACAAACTTATCGGAAACATTGATCTTACTTAGGTCGCAAACTTCGGAAAATCAAAGTTTCGCTCTCGCCTCTCCGAACTGTAATAGATTTAGGTAGAGTTCTCAGAGACTACTTAGCTCATAGAATTAAATAAAATAAAAAAAATTATTATGACGTTAATGCGTTAACCATAATATCAGCATTTTTTAAAACCAGGCTCTACATTCAAAGAGTTCTCTGAGAGAGAGAATCATTACAAAATATAATACAACGCATGCCTTACTGCTTAGGTAGATATCATGGAAACCACCCAAAGGTCACGGTTATTACCTCTTTGGGGCTGTATTCCATCTCAGGCTTAATCATCTAGCTGTCAGGCACCCTAGACAGCAGTGGGTACACTTACTAGATGGAGCGTATGGTGTGCCCGTGCCCATCCAGCTGTCAGGCGACATAGACACTAGTACACTCACGACATGGTGCGCGCTACACGGCTACTAGACGCCTGCTGTGCCCGTGGCAGCGTGTAGCGTGTCGCAGGCGTCATCCAGCTGTCAGGCGACATAGACACTAGTACACTCACGACATGGTGCGCGCTGGACGGCTACTAGACGCCTGCTGTGCCCGTGGCAGCGTGTAGCGTGTCGCAGGCGTCATCCAGCTGTCAGGCGACATAGACAAGTACACTCACGACATGGTGCGCGCTGGACGGCTACTAGACGCCTGCTGTGCCCGTGGCAGCGTGTAGCGTGTGGCAGGCGTCATCCAGCTGTCAGGCGACATAGACACTAGTACACTCACGACATGGTGCGCGCTGGACGGCTACTAGACGCCTGCTGTGCCCGTGGCAGCGTGTAGCGTGTCGCAGGCGTCATCCAGCTGTCAGGCGACATAGACAAGTACACTCACGACATGGTGCGCGCTGGACGGACTCTGGACGCGGGAGCGGATGACGTCGTCGGTGATGACGGCCGGGTCGCGCAGCTCCACCGCGGACGGCGACTGGCTACGGCTGGACCCCTTGCTGTGCCCGTGGCCGACGTGCAGCGTGTCCATCGTGCTATCGCGCGACGGGCTTCATCTCGATATGTGTGACAGCCCCATATCTCGAATTCACTGGAACAAAAACGTTTGCCGTTTGAAAAAAATGCATGAAAGCCGTAACGACGTTACATCTAACCGGCACTGCGAGCCACGAAAAACCGAATAGAGCTTCTGTCTCATTTTTTTTGGTTGCGCCGTAGGCGGGTAAATAAGTAGAGATAATTTCATAAAAATTTCGAAAGGAAATAATTACATTATCCGAGAAGAAAAATCGTTGTGGGGAGGAAATCTAATAAACGTACGAACAAAAAAAACAATGATATTTAATTTAATACCCAAAAAAATATTGTAAGTACCTTATTACATTTTGGCCAAAGCATTTGAAAATTATTCTAACAATGAAAACGATGAGCTCCTTTAAATTCGCCAATTTAAAGCGAATCCTACGAATATTTAAGGATCAATTACAATGAACCGACTTTAAAAGGTTTTTTTCCGGAATTTTCGGGTTAATTTTCGGTACAATACACAATAAATTTCATTACGTAAGGTTGTAAAGCTCATAAAACAAACTTGCGGATCGAAGCAAATTACGGAATGAACGTCGCGTGTCCAAGTCGTAAAAGTTAACACAACGTATAACCACAGTAAACAGAAGTATAACTGCATAATATAGAAATTCGCTTACTCAGTGTCAATTCATTACTACGGCGAAGCCAAAAAGAACTAGGAAGTGAAGATTTTGACAGTCTTAGGGCCTGTTTCACCGCTTCCTGATAGGGCTATCCACCACTTAATTTGACAGATGGAGTATGGAAAATCTGTCAAATAACCCTATCGGGCACCTTATCAGGAAGCGGTGAAACAGGCCATAAGTATGCTAAGCTACTGGTCCGATTGTAACTGATTAGATGTATATCTTGTGATGACTGATGCCGCATCTACTACAAGATGTAATAAAACTAAGGGATGAAAGCAAGGCTGAAAGAAATTCAATAAGTAACTTATTTTGAACTTTTGTATGGACTAATTTATGACCCCGCGCTGGGGCGCTTGCCAATACAAATCATTTAAAAAAATGCTACTTTCACAGTGAACTCTATACAGGTTACCTATACACACTCTTATTATTACCACTTATTTTTGTTACATACTGTATATTGTCAACAGTTCGTATTTCGTACGTTTTTTAACTTGTGTTCTAAACTGAAACATCACCAATTAACCATGAAAATGTGCCATTGAATTTCTTCAAAACGTGATTGATTCGTGAGTCGTGACATTTATAGCACGTAATAACTTTTGTTTAAGTTCATTTAGATTTTAGATGATAAAAATATTAATACAAGAAATATAACGTCTCTAAATTCAAAGTCTCTACTCTACTCTATAATAAAGATAATTATTATTTCATTAACAAACTGTTATGAGATACGGCCTTACCAAGGCCGTTCACATGATAATCAATTCAAAAGTTTATACTAATGAATGATTTTTAAATTGGTATATAATGCTAATTATACTCGAGATGTGTCAGATAGATATTGCTGACTGTTTATGGAATTTAAAAAAGCTCATTGAAGCAACTCTACAATCTTTATAGTTAAAAAATGATTTACCGAATATCGTATAAGTTTAAATAGTCCTTTATTGATTGAACATAATTTCTATGACTTTCTGAAAATCGGATAACTCTAGCATGAGTATTGAGTATATTCCATCGTCTATGTAAACAGGAAATATAATGTAATTCCTCCACGAAACAACCACATAATATCGTTTGAGAGGAACTTACAGTATATTTTCTTCAACATTTTCCTTCCTTCACGTGCCTCGAAGTACACTTGAAGGCGTTAATTAGAATCCCATTAAAATCTAGGCCACGCTGTATCCTAGGCTATAAATATACTTTTTCAGTGAATACTGCCGCCCTCACAAATAAATATTATTTAATTAACTGTAATTAAATGAAGAGTTTGATAATGTATGGGGCTTATGTGAAAAATCATCATTTTATTACAGATAATAATATTATGTATTAAATATTCGTCTTTGAGTGCGGCGGTTAGACTTTTAACAACATAAAACATACAATGACTGTATGAAACTTCATGTCGTCCTTATTCTAAATCAGTCTGGGCCGCCTGTTTCAACACTTCTTCACCAATTTTTCAGATAAAATATATTATAAATATTTCTTATTTTCTTCAAATAACGGAGGTCACAAGGCAGAAAATATCTTACGATATTATTCGTACAGTGTCGAAATTCTTTTTTGAAAAATTGACATTTTTTACTTTCGATATTATTTGATAACATATTTAGTCCATTGAAATGTTACAATTTTAGGACCGAATATTGCATTTATTAGAGGACGCAATTTTATTTTTGGAATATGTTGGTGGGGTCAATAGAAGCTTAACCTCAAGTTTGTGGGGTCGCCACACTTGTCCCCGGCCGCCATCTTGAAAAAAGGAATGACAATACTATTTTTGTGATATTTCGGAAACTATAAGTCTCACAAAAAAATTTTAAGAACATAATTTGTTGCTAATTATTTTGCCTACAAATATGTTTATATAACTTTCTACCCTAAATTAAAAAAATTAAAAGTTATAAGCAAAAAAGTGATATATTTTTTTAAAGGTTTATTATCACTCATTAACTTTGTTTAATACATTTTACAAAAAAAAATACCTTAGAACAACCTTGTTAATGATCTTTTGAGAAAAAGATCCCCCAATCCCCGACCCCATAAACTTGAGGTTAAGCTTCTATTGAGCCCCCCAACATATTCCAAAAATAAAATTGCGTCCTCTAATAAATGAAAAGCAAATGTAACATTTCAATGGACTAATTATGTTCCAAGAGAATTATGGCAGTACATGCGCGGATTATGGTACAATATTGTATATTTGGATCATTGATGGATATTGGTACACATTTTTCTCCAGTTTCGCCTAGTCTTTTTAAAGTTGTATGCGCCCTATACCTAAGTAATGAATTTGTAAGCATATGTATAATAAATTCTTCCGTATGTTTTACGTGTATTCCTCTGCGTATTATTTTTGCCTCACGTCCTGCATTATATTAATTATTAGCATGCAAATTATGTACGCAGCTCCTTATATGGCACCAACGAAGGTTTCAATGTCAGACATAATAATTTTGATTTATTTAGATCTAAATACGTATAAAGGAAGCTAATGTGGCTCGAAGGACCAAGATCAGAATCACCAAAAAGATTTACGAGTAACTGCTTAAGATTGAGTTTGAGCTATAAGTACAACACTTGTTTTAATTTTCTTTTCACATTTAGATCAGATTCATAACGGAACTGCTAGAGAATCACACTGTAACCCTAGGCTAGGTTACCGTGGGTCATTTGCCTAATTGTAGGTCATCCGGTACGTGAAATTAACTATTGTATTTGCAGGCAATAATGACTGATAGGAAGTACGGATTTAATTGAAGACAGTTAGCTATTGTCGAAGGAAAAGCTATCTAGTATCTACAATAGATACCGGTAAAACATGCCAACTTTGCCACATAGGATAACTTTGCCCTAAGATCCATTCTTAAGCAAATCTAAGATGTACGGAGGTATTTTAATAATAAGGCAATATTTGTTTTATTATGCGGAAAATAGGTTATAATATGACTGATAACCTTGACAATACCCCGTAGTGCTTACTTTATTCAGTAACTGCGGGCAAATTGTGGTGCAGATTTGTTAGTAAATTGTGCGTGATAGTGAAATCACAGGTTAGTTTGCTTTTGGTATATTATAAAATAATATCTATAGAGTATTATAGTGATAATGTAATTAATCAGGGATTTATATAATAAAACTTATGTTGGTGGGCAAACTAACCCAGCAGTATACCGATCATCGATTGACAACATTGCCCGGTATCAAAAAATCCTTAGGGTTGTCAAATCGGACATTTTTAAATACTTTACTAAAAATCGATGTCATTTTTTATTACTGTATGCCTTGGCTGGCTGCCAAATAATATAATGATGATAATGGGTTTATAAATAAACAGAAACAATTTAATATTTATAATATATTCCTGATATTTAATGTAAAAGATGATTAAGTAATTTTATAGATATGTGGCAGCCCTAGTACTCTTACAGACCAAAATGGAAATTGTATGGATAAGGAAAAAAATTTAAGGGTAACATTGCCCAGTCAATTTAGTAGGATATTATTTGCGATATCGTTTAAATGTCTATAGTAAACGCCATCTTTTCCAAAATTCTTTCACTGGATTTTGATGCCACCTACGCAAAGTTAATATTTACGTGAAAAATCAAGGTGGGCAATGTTGGCTACAAGTCCAGGTAACTTTACCCGGCATGAAAATCAATCATAAATTGAATTAAATGAACAAAAGTCATGTTTTTGACATTCCTACACCTGCACATGAAGCCTTGTAGTTGCACAGGGCAAAAAAAAACTTACACTTCCATACATTTTTTTTACAAGAATTAAAATTATTCGAAAAAAGCTGGCAAAGTTGGCATATTTCGCAGTAGTCGACCAGTATTCTAGATTGAGGTGTCAACTGAGAAAAACCAGCCAAATACAATCGAAAATCCTTTTTAAATCATTTTGGTAAATCCTTATTCACATATAACTTTGTGACCAAATTAAAAAAGTTAAGTCATACGTGGTTTAATTTTTTGTGAGCTAAAATACCACATTACCTATATTCTACCAAAAACAACTTATTTATTTCTAGCTCTAAGTTAAAGAAAGTTCTAGACAGCAATACCTTTCACACCTATATCGATTATCGGTACATCCAGACAAATTACTACTATCAAAAGCCTCAACCGCCAAGCCCACCTTAAATCATACAACCATTAATATCGGCACATAAATTATCCAATCCAATTACAGTATCAGGTGGTGTCGGCTCGTTTTCCAGTTTCCATTACGTACAGAACACCCGAACCGCTGCCAAATTTCTTCCGATGTAATACGGATTTGACTCTCGCATCTGCATGTATTTCCGAATGCCAATAACTGCGAGTATTGCTACACACCAATTTAACGAGCCCAATTCAATTTAAGATGTTTTTGAGAAGCCACATAAAGTTTTAAGATTACATTTAAGACAGAGAACTCTGAAACTCTACCGAACAAAACTCGTACGTAACTTCTGGTTTAAGCTTTTATTGAATAACATTTTGTAATTATTTTATTAATAAATAAAGGATCAAACAAACTAAATTAAGTTGCTCATAAGAAGCATCACACAGCTCTGCCTACTCTATCATAATTCATAAGCATAATCCATACTAATATAATGCGAAAGTGTGTCTGTCTGTCTGTTACCTCTTCACGCCCAAACCGCTAAACCGATTATGCCGAAATTTGGTATGGAGGTACTTTGAGTCCCGGGAAAGGACAGAGGATACTTCGCGAAAAATGTACGATTCCCGCACGACCATTTCTCATAGAAACATCGGTCTTAAAAAGCGTATTCTTCCAACAATTGGACCTAAACTTTTTTGTATTCTAAGTTCGGAGTGGTAAAACGTAAACGCAAATATTTTCACTGAAATAAATTTGCTTTAGCAAAGTACCAATTTAGCTCGGCTAAAAATTATTCGGCTGCGTTCAATCAAGTCATATCTAAAATGTCCAATAAAGCTTTGCTAGGATTATACAAGCAAATATTGTTAAATATTCTTGGCTATTATTAATAAGTACTTATCAATTTCTAAATGGCCAACTCGGTAAATAGTACCCTTACCGAATTTGGTTCAAAACAGACAAGCTTACGTTATTATTTCATGATAATTAAATTATTTAATTTTAAACATAATCACAGTAGGCTAAAAGTTACAACGAGTTCGGTTATAAACAGACAACGTTACATTGCTATTAAATAATAAGTAAGTTGCTTAATTTTAGACATAATCACAGTTGTCTAATATTTACAACGAGTTCGGTTAAAAACACACAAGGTAACATTGCTGTATTATGTTAAGTACGTTACTTAATTTTAAACATAAGTTTACATGGCTAATATTAAGTAACTCGCTATGATGCATACAACCGTGTTGCTTAGTAAAGGCAAAGAAGGCACTCATCTATTGGTAAATAAGCACAACTCGGAAATTAACAACAAAGTAAGCGAATACTATTTTTAACCGAGTAACTTAATAATAAATAAACAAGGATTAGGCTGTGGGCCCATGTGAAGCCGCCAAATTCGGCCATTTGTGTCAAATCACTGCAGCGTGACGGACGTGTCGTATTGAAGCGCCGCGGCCTCACATCTAGAAGACAGGTTAAACTTATAAATTTTTTCATCATTTTGAAGTGTTACCAAACTATTCTTGTTTCTGGATGTGGGGCGGCGTTTGCTATACATATCCATTGCATTTTTCAGGAGTTTTGAATACAATTAATAGTACCTAGTGCTATACTTAACCGCGGTGGTTTATAGTGACGTGACAAGTAGGTACCTATGTGGAAAGATGGATGAAGAGGTTGAAAATCTTCTTACAGCGTGGAACTTGGAAGAATATATAGAAGTTTTTAAAGGTACCAGACCAAATTCATAACCTGAAACGAAAATACAGGGATACTGGCGTAGTGGAGAAGCGCCGGCGAATTTCAAGGTCAGGGTCCTCACCTCAATCCCCAAGCTTACGTTTACCAGACGGACTAACTGATGAGAAAGACGCAGAAGACAAAATTTTATGGCTTAAAAATTCTACTGAACCTTGGACTGCTGTAGAACAAAAGTGGAAAGAAACCACAGAAACAAGGCTTATAGCTTCAAAAGAATTATCTATAGCTCAATACTTCGATGAATACGCTGCTCTGAAAAAACCGAAAGGATATCTACTGGTGAGTTCAGCTTTTTTCAATTTTTGGTCTCTTTTAGTTTAAATACTTTTGCATACTTACCTTTTTTTTGTTCACAGTTAGAAAAAGATTTTGAAAACCTTTACAACGGACAATACACCGTGATCACTGAAACCTTCCCCACAATCAAGCCAAAAATATTTGATTTGGCAAAGACGCGCAAGAAAAACAGCAAAGATAAAAATTTGGAGCTTCTTTTATCTTACGAGACAGGTAATTTTTTTAACTACATATAATTTTTTTATATACGAGGTACGGACCATACTCAACCGTTCTCGAGTTCAGTTAATTTCCATGTATGAAAAGATGTATTTTTTTATTTTATTTATTATTATTATTTATTCAATAATTTATTGCACAAAGAAAACACATATTAGACTGGCCTGCCGGCTCAATGGGTAGTAGTCGCGGGTTCGAATCCTGCTTAGGACAAATACAAGGTGTAAACAAATTTCCTGACCATATTTTAAAAGATGAACCAACCCATGAAATTGAACATCTTTCCCAAAGAAACATGGGTCGAAAAACAAAAAAAAAAAAATTGGGTCAGCTAATTTGTTTTACACCTTATATTTGTGAGTGACAAACATTGATGTTTATTCTGTGTCTCGGTGTTCAATAGGTATTTACTAATCTATTTATATCAGTATACGATACCCATAATAGTACAGGCTCTGCCTAGTTGGTGTCCCTGATATCTATTTATTTTATACACTAGGTATAAAAAAGGACCTACTGTTACTAGATACTGAATTCAATACTGTGCTGCTTTGTTTTTGTTATTTTACGCCAGTTGTTATTTAAAACTTAGACAAAGAGCCCGCCTTAATCATATGTGTGCGTGTGTTTGTGTGAGAATCTATCGCACGTTCTACCTAAAAATATTGTTATTTAATAGACATCCTATATAAAGGATAAGTATCTGGTGACCGAGCTTTGCTCGGTTTTTTTCTTTTTTGGTAGGAAACATGCAGAAAACAACATTTTCTAAAAATGAAACCTAGCTAGATCGATTTTTCGCCCCCAAAACCCCCTGTATACTAAATTTCATGAAAATCGTTGGAGCCGTTTCCGAGATACAGAAAATATATAAATAAATAAATATATAAGAATTGCTCGTTTAAAGGTATAAAATATAAAGCAAACAATAGTATTTATTTATGAAGCCAATAATCTATATTTCAGGTTCAGAGGAGACATCAAACATAGCCTGTTTGCTGCTCATACCATCACTGTTAGCTGTCACAAGCATTCGGCTGAAAAACGCAGCAAAGAAGATTTGGCGACCTTCAAAATCAGAGGCAACGGCCGGTTTTATTCTTCATGTCAAAAACGACTCTGATATCCGTACTACGGTTAAAAGTAAGCAAACAAAATTTCAAGAGTGTGGGCTCACTGTGCAACCTTTTATAATAATTGTAGGTGAATCCCTCGACAATATCAAAACATACTTCGTAGTCATCAATGAAGTATTTTATGTCGTCTCAAATATATTAACTGCAGTAAGCTTGTGTTTTAAAATAATTTGGGTCGTCAACGCTCGGTACCCAGTGGAATGCCACAGTACTTGGATGTTTGTACAAAACGCTTTTTTCCAATTTAAAACGAAATTTGATAGCAGTTCAACTTCTGCCCTCACGCTTTTGGCCGAGTTAGGCTTTGATGGTTATGTATGGTATATATGGGTATATTAAAATGATTATTTTAATTTGTAAATTACATTAGGTAAGCTATATTTCCTATTTGATAACTACGTATCAAACATGTCGACGACTCTAGATGTTGACAATTTTTTAACTAAAAAGCATTTCTAGATGCTGGAATACTTAAAATGGCCTTGGGAAAAGACACATTTTATTTTATCTAAAAAGTGTTTTGGGTGTGGTTTTCTCACTGTTTGTAATAAAGCTCAACCAAAACATTTTATAATAGAAAACGAACAATATGTAAAGAGCTTATTGTACTTTGATTTTTTTTTGGTGCAAAAACTGTTCACAATGTAGCATTTATGATCATTTTATCGACGACGAGTGTGAATTATGTTGCAATTAGATTAGTTGCATATAACGGTTGTGCTTGTCGAGTTGTAAGAAAATTATAGATAGATAATTACTTATTCATTTAGCTTATTCTATAGTTTTTATAAACTTTTGGCTTATCAAATATAGGTATAGTAACTTGCTCACATTACCATAATGGTTGTCTGTTTTTTATGTAAACAAACATTTGATCTTAAAACACTCAGGGTTCATTTTAATTTTAAACACAGTGTTCTGTGGACTCTACGAACAACGTCCGTCAAGTCAAGTCTTGACGTTGTTCGTAGAGTCCACATCCTGAGGATGCTCCGGTGTTGGAGCGAAACGCGCGTCGAGGTTTTCAACCTGCATGGTGGTGAGGGGCCTTGCACGGATTTGCCAACATTATTGCTTGTGTGGTGGTGGTGTTTGCAAGTTCTTGCATGCGAGTGTACGCATAGGCAGTGCGAAAGGAGGAGGGAGGTGCTGTACGCATGCCTATGCGTGCACTCACTCATTTACTTAAAGGTGGAAGTTTATTTCGCGGAATATTGCTAAAAATAATAACAAACTAAATTTTGATCATTACTTTGCATATCATGTAAAGCCGTCAGATGAGTACTGCACTGTATTTTATAATTCATTGCTATCACCAATTCCAAATGCTTTGTGTATGTTATCTAATGGCGAACAGTATGTAATTTTAAGAAGTCCATTGTGAATGCATATATATTTTTTTATGTTTATTATGAGATATACAGATGTATCATCATGAGACAGGTCCGCGTTATGTCAGGGTTGTATGATATGAAATTACAGGGTGAAATTGAAATCATAAGAAAAATCTTAAGGAGTGACTCAGACCACGAACCGGAACAACTTTCATTAGAGACAAAATCTACGGAACATCTGTTTCTTTTCGCTAGTAATGCAGAGAAAATTTCAGTTTTATTATGATTATACAGCCCTAATATTAAGCTCCAACTAAATTAATTTGCTTCTCTCAGACCTATGTTCCCATCGAGTGTAGACACGTTTGAGTCACCCCTTAAAAGTTTGCTCATGATTTCAATTCAAAACGGAACTTCAGTTTCGTTTCTTGATATTGTTTACGTAGTAGTATTTAAAAGCAGCATGTTAATTACTTAAAATGAGTGTTTCGTGTACGGAACAGAGTTAATTTGATTAACGGAAATAATTTCTTTTAAAAATAATGTCTTAGTTATAAGGGCGAAAATTAAAAATCGAACGTCAGTTGCGTTTTATGATTGTTTACTATATAATTAATTAAATACACACCTAGAGCCGCCATCACAAAAAAATTAAGTTCTCTCTCATTAGACAATTAATCAATAATCTAAGTTTATGTACCTCTAGATAATTTCCTACAGCTTATTTACGCACCATAAAATTTAAAATTTATATAATAGCTCGTAAATAAGCTGTAGGATAATATCTAGAAGCACTTAATAGCCTAATGTGAGAGAAATTAATATTTTTGTGATGGCGGCTCTAGCTATGCATATATTAAGACCTTAAGAGTTTAATGTTACTTGAAATGATTGTTTTGTGTCCTACTCAATAAATCTAATTTCATTAATTACATATTTTCTTTCAGTCTTCTTCAAATTTGGTTCACTTCACGAAAAAAAATCTTATCTCTCCATGCAAAGAATATATCAAAATATCCAAAACTTACATCTTTAAGTTAAATTAGAACTTGCAAGTTCATTGAAATATTCGTTGTAATTAAAGTTATGGCAATTTATACCAAATTGGCCGTTTTTAGCACTTTTACCCATAACTTTAATTGCAGTGAGTATTTCATTGAACTTGCAGGTTGTAATTAAACTTAAACATACTACCAAAAATGTGGGTTTAGGATATTCTAATATATTCTTTGCATGAAGACATAAGATTTTTTTTGTGAAGTGGCGCTAGTTCCGCGGCACTACTCGCCTTCATATGTGTCGTTTGTATTGGTACTGGCAACAAACTATTTTAGTTATGGTTACCCAATACACTCGCTTAAGAATACAAAGCAACTTGGCTAAAAATACTAATCTTAATTGACTAGAAAGTACAGAGTATAGTAGTTGCATTTACCCAATAAACACGATTGACAGTACCCAGTAACTTGGCTATGTATACCAATTTGAATTGAGTAGAAAATACAGAGTATAGTAGTTGCATTTAACCAACGAACACGATTGACAGTACCCAGTAACTTGGCTATGTATACCAATTTGAATTGGGTAGAAGTAACAAAGTAGATTGGCTGTCCCTAGCCAATAAACATGATTAACATTATCAAGTTACTTAGTTAGTTTTACGAAGTAAAATAGTTGAGCCTACTGAATTATTATGCTAACACAACAAAGCACCTCGGCTGTGGTGACAGTTCTTCAACTAAGTTGGTTGTTGCTGTAACCGATTGAATTGATTTGTAATACTAAGAAGCTTGGGTATTGTTAACAAAGTAACTCGACTCACTATAGTTAAAAGGTTTGCTAAGTTTACTGAGAGGATAGATTAGTAACAACTAACCTTCGATACTTAATTTTACCAACTTACTGGGTTCATATTACCTACACACGTTAACAAAGTTGACTTGTATAATTTTAGCAACAAACTTTGCAGGCTCCCTCCGAAGCAAGTTACTCGGTTGCAAATAGCAATAACTTGTTTATTTATAGCCGTTACGTTTTTTCAGTGTTCTTGTTTTCTACATATTTAACACAAAAATTACCTCACTTTTACTTATTTCTAAATCTCCTCGCTCTGTAATATTTAATCTGCTATTAATATAAATTATAATATTATTGTCTGTCTATATTCATAGGAGAAGTCAAATCAGGTCACCTAATTTTTATAGACCCCCGTTAACGACTCGTGGCCACCATTTTTTTTTCCACGCAAGCGTAGACCCCTATCGGGCTCCCGTGGACCCCATGGGGTCCACCTGGATCACTTTGGGAATCAATGATCTAGACTCTAGAGTCCAGACTCTAGACCCGCTATCTCCAACCCGCGGCCCGCCGGGACTTTATTTGTGGCCCGCGTGATGTTAATGAAATTCACGCCCACCGGCAAAATAACGTAGTCTACGTGATAGACGTTAAATTTTTTTCACTTTAAAATCGTTAATTTTGAAGAATGTTATTTTTTAACCCTAAAAATTTTTGTTGCGGCCCGCGACACCAAGACCAAAACATGTTTGTGGCCCGCATGAAAAAAAGGTTGGGGACCACTGCTCTAGACTCATTATAAGAAAATGCAAAAGTATCTGTATTCCGAAAATTCACCCAAATTCATCCCCGGGTGGTATGCGTGACAGTGTGGCATAAAACAGAGACTCGAATCTAATATTTAAATAATTATACTGTGTCGTAATCGTATCGACACAGTGCTATGCATGAAATACCAGAATCGGGGTTTAACATTTCATGTACTTCGAAACTATCTGTTCCCGAAGCATTTCATAACGAGAATTCATATCATAGTTTACAGTTGACATTTACATAATACGCTGCATACAATTCAATGCTATTTTACCTCTGCACTGAGAGAACCTTTATGTCGTCAACATAAGGTTCACTGTAGTACAACACAGAGGAAAATTATCTGAATAGTACAGTCGTTACCGTGCATGCAATACTGTCTTCGGTAACTTTAACAAGCCCCTCGAGATATGAGATTTATACGACGGAGTATTGAGTATAAAAATGAATTACGCATACAAAAGCATGACGTGATGGTGGTTCCGAGCTATATCTACAATCTACATCAACAGAAGTTTTGCTTTTAGATAATCTGCTTGGAAGTCAATTAATACAATGGATGAGAATGATAAAGGGTTCAGGAATCCAATTTAAAAGGATCTGATTGCAATAAGTTGATTATTCTAAGGGTGGGTCCAGATGGGACATCTTTATGTAGGTAGTAAAGCAGTGCAGTAAAGCCTATTTATTTTCGTATACAATATACGGGATTTTATATTGAATTTCTTACATTAAATCCTCCAAAATGGCTTTGTCATTTAGTGAACCTGCCCTGAACCCTTGTACATACTCGTAGTACAACAAAACTTTTACTATGACAAAACGTCTGCCCATGGATTAATATTGCATAAAAATGTTAAACTTTCGAATTAACTAATAAAACTTTGCTAGTTGCTACACCAAAGTTAGCGTTTACCTAATGTGACTTTGATACATTTGCAGCCACCCAAGAGGGGTCGAATCAGCAACTTCCAACTTTTATCTAACCCTAAATTGATAAAACTAAAAGCAATTTCCTACCAAAAGTAAAAGTTTTACTAAATTATTAAAATGAGTGCCGCAGACGGGAAAAACATGACGCTTAACTTACATTACTGGCAACCAAAAAACAATTAGGCAATAATCAGGCTGTTTGGTCAAATGTGCCTAAGGTTGACTTGCAACCAGTACTTTTCCTGATGTGATGGCGTTAGATGCGGTGGGCGTGCACCTACAATTCCGCTTATTTTGGTAAGAGGACCTTGCACATTTAAAGTTCAAGGTCCTGAATATTTAGGCAACAGAGTTTGGAACAAAATCGCAAACCGTGTGCATTACAGAAAGCATGACTTCACTTCTAAAATAACGTAGTTTTGTGTCAAAACCTAATTATTAGAGATTCAAAAAATCTTTTAATGGACTGCATGTAATAATCCGTATCAATAAATCATTCAAACAATCACACCAACAAAGCTCATCACGCCGAAGATGCAGGGCTATAAGGCATAGCTCATTATTATGCCCTCAGGTTTTTGCTTCATGACTAACATGATCAACATGTTAATGATGCTGGACTTTAACTGGTATGTGACGCAGAGTTCGCTACCTGTTGGAGGTCGCTGATATACTCGCGTGATATTGTTTAGCCGAGGCTGTGAGAACAAATGCCCTCCGCGCTCTGTTTGATCTGTCTGTTAATTCCTTAGTTACTATTGAAATGTTGAAAACATAACTTGGACAAGAAATCCTGAAACTTTGAGCTATTCACATAAAGCTACAGTAGGAAACTGCTGCAAAAGAGTCACCAGATTCTTGCATGGCATTTTGCTGCTCTCCTGATATTGGTGGCAACTGATAATATTAAAAAACACCTGGATGCAGCACACTCAATACACACAATTTAAAATGCTATCACAGATTCCGCATAAAATTGCAGAAAAGCAATGAAAAACGCCAATAAATTATGACACATGGTTTGATACCCGTAAAATTACTCATCGGCTATCGAACTTCCGTGTTTATTCATCTGAAAGCGCACTCCATCTCGCTATAACACGTCATTGAGAGTATTGATGTTATAAGTTTTTCCAACATTTCCTTTATTACTGATAAGTAAAAATACATCACTTCTTAGCTTCAATAACGTGAAGTCTACAAGTTGTTCTTTATCTCGCTGTTGAAGCAAATTCACCGTCATATTTTGTATTGCTAAAAAAATTGCCAATTCCCTTCTATCATTGCCAAAAATTGGAACATTAAAAAAGAACAATGTGTACCAACTACCAAGTAGCGAATACTGACACATTTTTCTTACAATCCTGAGGTTAGGTATACTTATCTAGTATACTTACATAATCAAGTCCTTCTAAAAGAGTTATAGCAGTTATAGTAACCTCTAGTAGGATCCTCGACGTTATAGGAGCTGCTCTATAACCCCAAGGGTCCATACACTCGTATCAATAGATCATTAAAGTCGTGAGTCAGTTATCGTGGGGCCGCGACGACCTTACTCGGGTTCATCACCCATTATACACCAATTACACTTCCGACAGATGTTTTTGTAACAGATACAAGGACCAATACATATTATCTGAATTAGTCTACAATTTTTCTTATGTTGCATCTAAGTAGAATCGATTTTCTAGGTTTCTTATTGTGACTAGTCCAGAAAACCTTTCTTATCTCAATTCTGAGTAGTATAGATTTTCGATGATAAGTCACAAAACTTTATTTTGAATATCAACATTTTCATGAAAGTGACTATAGCCAATAAGGTCAAAGTTTCCAAAGGGGTTTGGACTAAAGTTAATAAAATCAGCTATCACTTTTTTCTTCAAATGAAACTTCCACTGCCGGTATCTCATGGACGTTTATATACTGCAGTAGACGTCTAGAGTTTAGTGCGAGTTCCAGACATCCTCTGTAGCTTTTCCATTCGTAACTCTATTACGCGCTCACTGGTTTCGGGACTGACCTTTAAGAATTTCATTAATTACGTCCCTGAAACTTCGTCTGAGGCTGTTACTCGTAAGCCCTCATGACTCACGAAATTAGATCTCCGAAAGGGTTCGGTTGGCAACTAAAGAACCCTAGAAATCCAGATTTATAAAGCTTTCCAGAAAGGTCATGTAGATCAATTTCCAATATTTGTACCAAACAATTCAAGGCCCGTACCTCACAAATCATTTAAATCGAAACCCGAATGAGCTTCGGCTTTATCGCTTGGGTAAACCTTTTCTAGAGTGGCCCTGTTCCTAAAAGTGTTTACTTAACAAGGGGAGGTATTTTAAGAACTTCTGTAGTAAAGGCAGAAAAACATTATCGAAAATAAATTACAAAGCATTTGCTACTGGATAGAAATTTATTTCTTCTACACGTAAGCATATTATAATATATTCTGTGACGTAAATAAACATGGGTCTTGGGAGTCTCAATATTTTGAATCACATTATGAATTTTTCGTCACAACATAATACAGTATCTGTCAACTGGAAATATCTTAGACAATAGCAACTGTATATTATGTATTGTATTAAAACATAACGTTGGTCATTAGCCAAAGCGTGTATTACGTAAACATCCCGTTCCCATTGTTATCGTACGCATATCATTTACGTGCATGAACGTAAATACGTATATCACGTTGCACGTTTGCCTTCAATTGAACGCGGCACAGAACACAAAAAGCGAAAGATGAGGACTGAAAAACGTGACGAAAAGGAAGGTAATGTATGAAAATACAATTCTGAATCCAAAAGACGTACACTAAGCACTCCAGAGACCAGGAGACGGCTGAATTCAGTAGGGAAAATTACAGCAGAAAAATTATAGAGGATACTATAAACCGCAGAATACTGGTTAAGATAGGGGGGAGGGCAAATGTTAAGGACTACGAATAATAAAACCTAAGGAAACGTAACTCCCATACTAATACAGTTTTAAATTTGGTTTCATTCGAACTGTCATGTAACGTCAGCCTTTATACGGCTCAAGGTCACCTAAATATTGCAAATGTATGAAAAGTGAACCTAAGGTACACTTTTTTGACAAGTATTTTGGAGCATGTTTTTTGACGGAGTTACTCTTCCTTAGTTATTATTATTCGTAGGGTAAGGAGAATAAATCGTCAACTAGATAACGCCCGCAACTCCGTTGCGCCAAAATTCGTTTCTCACGCAGGAACCGTACATTTTTCCGGGATAAAAAGTATCCTAAACCGGGGCTCTAAATATTACCGCATCAGCAAGATTCGAGACAGATTCGCAGAGTTATGAACTACATGTTGTAACATGACCCGGTGAACTTCGTATCACTTTCGTCTCATTTTCATTCATTCATTGGTCAAATCGGTTCAGCCGTTCTTGAGTTCAGAGTAGTAGAGAGTTAGAGACAACATAACAACATTTATTTTTATTTATGTAGAACTAGCTGACCCGACAGACGTTGTCCTGTCTTAACGATGATTATTTAATTGGGATTGGTACAATTAAGAAAATAATAGATTAAAATTAGTATCTCCATGCCAAATTTCATCAAAGAGATTAAATAGTTTGACCAAAAGTATCCTATGTCCTATTCCTGGTTCTAAGCTACCTCTCCACCAATTTTCAGCCAAATCGCTTCATCCGTTCTTGAGTTATAAGTGCCGTAACTAACACAACTTTCTTATATATATATATATATATATATATAAGAAAATTTCCCTGTCACAATGTTAGTTACCGTACTCCTCCGAAACGGCTTGACCGATCTTTATGAAATTTTATATGCATATTCAGTAGGTCTGAGAATCGGCCAACATCTATTTTTCATACCACAAATTATTTATATGGCAAAACAACGTTTGGCGGGTCAGCTAGTCTATATACATATATATATATATATATATATATATATATATATATATATATATATATATATATATTTTATATATATATATATATATATATATATATATATATCGACGGGTGCAAAGTAAAAAAAGTCATCTGCAATTTTGAGTTTTTTGTTTTTTTGTAAAAACTAGCTTAAAATATCATGTTCTACAATATAGCAAAAACAAAAATTCGAATATCACCTTATTTTTGGTACTTTTGTAACGTAAAAGAAGACATCTACTCCTGTTTTGTGAAATTGCACGATGTAGATGCGGATAACTACCGCTGGTCGTCTATACGCGGGACGCGCGGTGGTCATGTTATGCGGCATAAGCGGCTATCTGCCATATAGCTTTTTCTACGTTGCGATTGTGATTTAGATGTCTCAATTTACTTTTGTAAATTAGTATTGTTTGTGATGTTTATGAGTACCTATCTATGTTAATTCTTATTGTTAGCTATATTAATTGACTTCTACTTTCCTACTGTTATTTTTAACTGTTGTTTAATGTTTAGAAAGTCCAAAACGACTTTTTAAAGAAGTTGAAAGTTTCCAGAACATAAACGAAAGATTTATCGAGCAAAATATTGTGCTGCCCCGATGAAGTTCTATAACATCTTATAGCAGACCTTGATGTGTCAGCGATGAAGACAAAATGTGTATACTTAAGTTAACTTCGTTAACTTAAAGATATATCCCCATGATCTGAATACTCAAGGTCAGTCACACAAGTTCACTCTCAGTCTGAAATAAAAAATGATTCTGAAAATTTGGATGTCGATAATAGAGATTCTCAGAAAATTAACGAATACGGGGACACCCTCAGAATACAATTCATTACTTCATCCATCCATGACTTGCTTCAGTTTATTAACTCATACAGGCAATCGAGTATATTGTCCCTTTCAAACTGTAAATCTTCTAAGACAACGCCTTTGATATTTCTTCGGCAGTGGAGGCATCATGTGAATGTTCTACGCCTTCCTCGTGAAGCGGTTCGCTAGAAAAAGACGTCAGTTCAGTATTAATCTAAAGAAAAGGCGATTGAGAAATAAAGAGTACGTGTATTGATACGAGACGTGAATTGCGACAATATTTAGGCAAACAATTACATCAGTCCAGAAATGGGAAATTGCAACCTGCAAAACATAATATTCCGGCATTAGCAAGTTTAACAGTAGTTTAAGTTTTACTATTAACTTATCTTTGACCGGTTTTAGGATATCTGTGATCGTGAAAAGCAATTGAGAAATCGTTGAAATAAAAACTCATTTTTTTGTTCTGAAGAATCGTACATACATTCCTCCGGTGGTATAAAGCGTCCGGCGATGCTTATGATGTTATAATGAACACATCATGATTACAAGTGCCAAGTATAAAGACTTAATAAGCCTCTGCCTAAATTATAATAATTAACAACATAGTCTCTGTACTGATAAAGTATTGACACAGAATTTCATTTTTCTTGTGAGAAATTACGATTTTTACGAAATTAAATGAATGATTCCTAAGTAAATACATACTAATATTATAAATGAAAAAGTGTGTTTATTTATTTGTTTGTTTATCCTACCTTCTCGCTCTAACGAATAAACTAATATTATAACATCCTTCTAAATCGTGCACCTTGCACCAAATCGACAACGTAGAAAAAGATATCTACGCAATTATGTTCTGAATTTGCTGTGTTTAAGATGTAAAACGGTCATTAACTGCGTATTTTAATAATATAAAGTGTTACACTTTACGTATTTACTGATAATCGTACTCGTAATCGGTAAAACTACTTTAATTCATTTAATTTTTTTCCCCACGTAGGAACGACCAAGTGGTAGTTAACTCAGTTGTCATATTTTTAAGCGCAATGTAGATGAAGACAACTACAATATCTCGTAAATTAAACAATATTAGAAGAAATTAAGTATACACGTGGATTCATTAATAAATAATGAAGCAATGATAGAAATTTCAATAAATTTGATTGGAAATTGACAAAATGGGAGCATTTTTTCCTATTATGCGCTCTCCTGAAAAGTTGCTGTTTTGTAGATGACTCTTTTTACTTTGCACCCGTCGATATATATATATATATATATATATATATATATATATATATATAGCTACCTCTCCACCAATTTTCAGCCAAATCGCTTCATCCGTTCTTGAGTTATAAGTGCCGTAACTAACACAACTTTCTTATATATATATATATATAGACTATATAGACTAGCTGACCCGGCAAACGTTGTTTTGCCATATAAATAATTTTTGGTATGAAAAATAGATGTTGGCCGATTCTCAGACCTACTGAATATGCATATAAAATTTCATAAAGATCGGTCAAGCCGTTTCGGAGGAGTACGGTAACTAACATTGTGACAGGGAAATTTTATATATAAGATATAGGTTCAGTTTTGACTAAACTTTTACTGTATTAACACCTATGTGAACTATAAAAGCCAAAAGATATAAACATACTGGTTGTGTTAAAAATTACATAATCATTATTAATTTTAATGCTGTCATAACTAGCTACAGTAAAATGTTATCAGTAGCAATTTTTCGATTCGAAAATAATTTATACGACCGTTTGACATGAAAATGAATATTTTCACGACCTTTTATAATATAATCATTTTCATGAACGGTAAATACGCCCACCACGGGTATGATTGGCAGCAAAATTATGGGAGCGTATTGAATATATTTTCTGTATAATATTCAATATTCATTTTAATATCGTCGGTAACATCGATTTAGCATTTGCATGTGAGTGGAGCGTGTGGCGCCTACTTATATTTTTTGGGGATTGGCCAAATTTCATTTGCGGTGTATAAGCATTTGATAATGCGCTCTACGCTTTTTCTATTACGGTTTAATATCGCTTGCCAAGTTGTGAGACGTTTAAGCGGTAATTTGGCCTGCATCCGATCCCCTGTGTCCTACCGGATATCACTTTACCTATCCAATATCCATGCTTTGTTGTCACGTCAATGGCTTTTAATACGAAGAAACCTTTTCTGTACAAAGGGTTGCAAATCGCTAAAACCTAACTGGGAAACGACGAGCTTACTACGTTTTATACGTCAAGAACGGCATGAGGTTACAAAGTAATAAGAAATTCTATCAAGAACTGTGCTGAAAACAAAGGGAACATATTCTGTGGTCTGTGGATACAAAGTAATAAAATATTCTATCAAGAATTGTGCTGAAAATAAAGGGACTATCTGTATTATAATTATATTATGTCTGTGGTTCAACGTGTTTCTAGGATTAGAAAAGATTCGATTTGTCGTGACCCGAAGAGCACTTTACATAAATCCTCTTTTACCTGTATTAATCCCAAGGCTAAATCTAGATAAGCTATCAAAACATCAGGGGGATATAAAAATAAGACAGAAATTAAATTGGAGCTGCCATATTTATGGCAACGAGCCATAAATATTATTACGGCAATTTCGATTTTATGGGAACTTGTGGCGACATCATATTTGCCCATATAGAACGGAAGGTTTTGGTTTTTTCGCAATAAATCACAAATGTCCTGAAGCGTTTTAAACTTGGTAGCGAGTTTTTATCTACTTGGGTAAAAGCGGGATATTCTTCGAATTGGGGTCGATGCGATGTCTTTACTACTTATACTTTAGTAAATTATAGTCTCTAATACAAAAAAATCTAATTGATTGATCGATTAAACTCAAAGACTTCTAGGAGCAAGCAACTTGAAATTTCCCACACGTTATAAGGATTTTTCAATATGCCGAATTAGGGAGTAGAATAGGGGATCAAAGATATGCCACAAATACTATCCAAGTCGGTGAAGCCAATGGAATTTAGTGGTGTTATAAGTTGAAGTTGGTACTACTAAATAGAATACATTCTGTGGTTGAAGTAGCTAATGCTAGTCCATTCGTAGTTCGTGTCGGAGTATAGCTCTGTACGGTGCCCCAATTTGGGTGGATGCTCTCACTGCACGTAATAGGACCCTGCTGCATAGAGCGCAGCGGGTCATTGCGGTGAGAGTCATCAGAGGCTACCGTACAGTCTCTTGGGCGGCAGCGACTGCTCTGGCGGGGGAACCGCCATGGGAGCTTACGGCGAGGGTGCTCGCCGAGCTGAATCTCCTCATCGCTGAGGGGAGGATGAACGGAGAAGCTCCTTCGTTGGAGGAAATCAGGCGGTTCCGGAGACTCGGAGAGCAGTGGCTGCTGAGGAGGTGGGAAGAGGATCTGGCGCAGACCCGGTACGGTAAGCGTACCGCTGAGTCTCTGCGTCCAGTTCTTGTGGCGTGGATGCGCCGCAAGAAGAAACCCCTCACCTTCCGCCTTACACAGGTACTCACCGGGCACGGGTGCTTCGGTGAGTACCTGTGTAGGGTTACCAGGAGAGAGCCAACGCCAGCCTGCCATGAATGTGGCGCTGCGGAGGACACGGCCCAGCATACCCTTGAGGTGTGCGATCGTTGGGCCGTGCAGCGCCGCGATCTCGTGGCGGTGCTAGGTGGAGACCTCTCACTCCCGAGCATGGTGCGCTGCATGCTCGAGAGTGACGAGGCTTGGCAGGCGGCGGTCTCTTTCTGCGAACTAGTTATGTCGCAGAAAGAGGCCACGGAGCGGGACAGAGAGAACGATCCCACCTCTCTGCCGCTCCGCCGGCGTAGGACGGGAGTGCGGAGGCGTCGCTACGCGAACCTCCTAACTTCTGTCTAACGGGGCTCCGGGTCAGGATGGGAACCTACCCGGCTTTGTCAGTCCCGGCGCCGAGGGGAATGCTTTAGTTCGCCTAAGCGTTCCCTCCCTTTGGTGGAAGTCCGGTCCGTAGACCGGCCAGTCGTGGTGGGAGTCCTGTGTTTGGTAGATCCGGGATTTCCCTCCGTTATACGGCTGAAGGCGAACCGCAGGTGGTTTTAGTGAGTAAGAGTCTCACATACCCCCGGGGTACCCAACCCGGGGCACCCATGATGGGTTTCCCCTGCGACATCAAAAAAAAAAAAAAAAAAAGTCCATTCGTAGTTCAATTACTTACTCGTACTAATATATAGCTTTCTCCACACTGTGCCAGGATTTTTTGTTCATCAATTGCATGCGTTATAGCGCAGTCACAGCGAACGTGAAGCATGCCCGTGACGCGCGTTGAAATCGTAGCGCTCGCTATGACACTTTTCTTGTAGATTTTGACGCATTCAATTATTGAATATGCCCAACGAAAGTTGAATAAAAAGAAGATGACGAAAATTGAAGATGAAATTGCATAATGTGGACATAGCTTATTGTATTCTGTGGTTCAATTTGAAGCCTACCACTAATTTGCGAATCTCCAAGTGGGACAAGGCGCGTTACGTCACATAGCTGAGGAACGCCACTGACAGTAATTATGAGATTATGTCCGATCCACCGATTAAACCGAGTCGTCAGGGTCATATTGAATTACAAAGTCATTTCAACTCAACGGCTGAGTCTACTAATATGCGATTTGCTAGAATCATTGAATTTTATGAGCGTTGATAAACATTTTATGCTTTCAACAGGAAAGGATCATAGACATGGCATGTCGGCAAAAAGCGAGGCCGTAAACTTGGGCCTTCTTCTGGTATTGCTTGAAGCCATTTAAGGTTTGAAGTACAATCAATAAAATCATAGACTAGTCAAACGTAATTTTTCTTGAATGGAGATCTTCTCTGTCGATTGCACATAGTGGCTAATCCTGAGTATTTTTTCGTCATAATCATAGTTCCCCATTCTCCGAAAATGATCATGTATCACTAAGTACCGACGTAATGAAATTCTCTACAGAAACTTCGACCACTGGGACTTCTAGTAGCAATTGAACTTCGTATTGGAGAGCCATAAAGTTCGTACGTTCACGAATCTATTGACTGTTTTGTAGGCGAACTTCCATCGAAGTTGCTCTGCAAATCGGATATGGATTTTGCTTCCAAACTCTGCATGACTCATGCAATTATTTCGTGATGCGGATTATCAAGATTAGCTTTTAAGGAAAAACCCTTACTATCTTTAAAGAGATCTCACCAATGAATCTACAATTGCAAGGGATTAAAAAGAGAGAACTTGCAACTGTTTGCTGCTAGGTACTCGTATAGAGCTCTAACTCCTTTACGGCTTTTTGGCAAAAAGTCACAAAACAGCACTCAGCACCCCTTGCCTGTATCCTTTAGAACCGTAGTTCGCAGTGACGAGGACGACTTTCAAGAAATAGAAAACAAAGGCCCTACTACTAAAATAAGGTAACATAACTTCAATTGTTTATACGCCATAAAAGATTTCTATTTGAGAGATTTGCGCACTTTTAAGGCATTTCAGACGATCGCAACCTTCAGAGTAAATAACAAAATCGTGCGATGAGATTTCAATTACCATCGTCTTTTGTATACGCTTCGATAGATTCGAGCGATAGTTCATAGGTTAACCTGACATTCAGGCTTTCGTCATATTGTGAGGAAATTGTATGGGTATGACGCACAAGTCTTATTTTAGGACTAGGTACCATTGGCGTGGGGTTCCAATATTATCTCCACTTCAATCGGCTTGACTGAACTCCTACATTTAGAACATCGTCATTCAAACCCGTACCGTGCCCGTACCAGAACTCAGAAGGAGCTAGCCTTTGCCACAAATTACTATTTTATCCACGAAAATTTACGTTCTTTTCACGAAAGTAAGTTCGCAATACCAATTTCAATTAGTGTTGGTTGCTTCCAGAGATCCGTTATATTATCCGTTACGTTAGTACTTAGCAATCCTGACGGGGTAGCCATCCCCACACTCTGTGTGGGTGGGTACGCCTTCGTTTTTTCGTTCCAATGGTTTGGACCGATAGAATCGGTTTTTAAAATTAGTCTCTATGCAAACACTTGGCATTGGCATAGTAATAATGTTAACAACTACATAATATTACAATTTACAAACGTTCATAAGGTGTAGGTACTTAGCTACATTTTAATGATATGCGCGTGCATTATTATTGGCAAGCGTTTCTCTTACAACGTCACATGTATCGTCCTGTATATGTATATTAGAACTACCTTCTACCAATAAATCCTAATTAATAATGTCTAAATTCTAATTCATCATTTCTCGCATTTCAAAGTCACTTCACATTCTTATTTTTCGATCAAGAATAACGTCAGTGTCTTTAGATCTAAATTTTACAACCACCAAAGACGCAGATGAAAAACACTTGTGACCCTCGGCGAGTCCTTCATTTAACGATCCTCTTGGCAATCTGCATACATTATATTATATAGTAAGAACAATAAAAATAGCTCGCATAAAAATTATTTAATTGGCAAATTAAATTAAAGATGTTGGAAAGAATATCCAAGATGATCTAAACTTTATAAATAGCCGGCTTTTGCCTGGTGCTCTGTTCGTGTAAATATTAAATTCAGTGTCCTACGGAACTACTTTAAAGGGATAATAAATAATCGGCCAAGTGCGAGTCGGACTCGCGCACGAAGGGTTCCGTACCATTATAGAGCAAAATTAGGCCAAAAATTGTGTTTTTTGTATAGAATAGAATAGAATAGAATATCATTTATTTGTGAAATGCAGGTAAATACATGTAACAGGTGTTAAGCTTAATAATGGTTTCACTACATTTCCACCTTCGTCAAGGTATACAAATATTTCAAAGTAAGTAAGTACATCACTATTTCACAAACTAACAATAATACTTAAATAATTAAAACATTTCATATAAATTTATGTCAATGTGGATTAAATAAAATAACAATAATTATTAGTTTGGTATCAATTAAAAATACATGTCAAATTATTTCAGGGCCTCGTCATTTAAAAATTCGGTCACTGTGTAATACGATTTTTCAATTAGTAATAATGATAGTCGTTTTTTAAAAGTTTGGATTGGCAAAGTTTTCATTTCATTCGGAATTTTATTAAATATTCTGTATGCCATACCGAAGAAACTACTATTCAACAATTCCGTTCTACATGATAAGGCACATATTCTATGCTCATTTCTGTGCTTTCTGTTGGGATTCATTTCAGGAAAAGACACAAATCGGTGTTTGTTTTGAAATACATACAGTGCTACTTCATAAATGTATAGACAGGGCAAGGTCAAGATATTCATTTGTTTGAAGCTTGGTATACAGCTCTCAGTTTGTTTAAGTCCTTTCATAGCTCTAATACATCTCTTCTGGGTTTTAAATAGTAGAGTCTTGTTAGTTGAATTGCCCCAAAAGATAATTCCGTAACGCAACACAGACTCAACATAGCCACGATAAGCTGTTATCACAGTTTCTATGCTGGCTATTTTTGATAGCTTACTTAAGGCAAAGTGAAAACTACTTACTCTACTACATAAATTTTCGATATGGGGCTTCCAGTTGAGTTGGTAATCAATGAATAAACCAAGGAATTTTGTAACATCGACAGGTTCAATAACTTCTTCTTGGTATTTGACTGTGACATTCGGCATTGGAGTATTTTGTCTAAAATGCATAATTTTAGTTTTTTTCGGGTTTAGTATTAACTCATTTCTTTCTAACCATATTTTGAGATTATTCATTGCGGTATTAATTTCATTTTCGTAGGTCAATATTTTATTACATTTAATTACTGCTGTACTGTCATCTACAAATAATATTAGAGGATAATCAATTGCATTTGGAAAGTCATTTATGAAAATAATAAATAGTAGAGGGCCAAGTATGCTTCCTTGTGGAACTCCTGACTCTATGTCTCTACATGCAGACATGTACTCTTTTTTAGTTTTAGTTTTCTTACAAAGTTTGGAGATAGCCGTATATTGTTTTCTATTAGTTAGATAACTTTCAAATAGTTTATACGCTATTCCCCTAACTCCGTAGGCATAGAGCTTGGATAATAATATTTTATGTGATACGTGGTCGAAAGCACTCGTCATATCCATAAGTATTGCACATATATGTTGTCTTTTATCGACAGAAGTCATTATTAAATCTAAAAAGTCATGTATCGCCTTTGTTGTGTTTTTATTCTTGCGGAAGCCAAATTGTTGCTTTGTAAAGATTTCAAATTTTTCAAAAAAGTTGTATATATTTTCATACAGTATCTTTTCAATTATTTTTTATGGGAGCCCCCATAATTTTTTATTTTATTTAAATATTATTATTAAATATTAAAGTACACTTCATATAACTAAGGATTTTGTGAAAAAGTTAAGTACCTACCTGTTACCATTATTGATATAGAGCAAAAAATACCAAAAAATCACGTTTGTTGTATGGGAGCCCCCCTTGAATATTGATTTTATTTTGTTTTTAGTATTTGTTGTTATAGCGGCAACAGGCATTCTGTGAAAATTTCAACTCTCTAGCTATTGATATTATAAGTTTAAACATACGAATTAACGTTACTATTTTAAACTGAAAAATAACTCAAACATGTTAAATATTTTCGTATGAGAAAATGATTTTGGTATTACGTTTGTATGAGAAATTCCAAGGGTACCCGGCCCCTTAAACTACGAGCATGCCAATATTTTTGCCTTTATAATAACGTGTTATGTTATTTTGAAGCAGTTGAAGGAAAAAAGATGCTATTAAAACGTCATAAAAAACTAAATACAAATCTAATATACTACAACAATAGTAAACCATCAGGGTTTGTAATATATCAGCTGTTATCATAGTATGCGATAACGTTAGTGACATATACGGATCGTCTGAACTCTGACTCCGTCGAGTCAATGACATCAATTTAATTGTCTTCAATGTTCAGTTTCCTTTGGCTAATTGTGTCTGCAGCCCCATAGGCGCGAGAGAGGAAACAAACCCGACAATCAAAATACAGTTCGACAAGGCTTTAAATGAATGTGGCGAGAAAAGGAACTTAAGATTCGCTTACACGGGCAATAATTTCGGCAATAATTGCCCGGCGACCTGGATGGGCCGATCTGGAGCAGTTAGTGGAGGAATATGGAGCAATTTCAATAAAATGCGGCAATTATTTCGGCGATATTGCTCCAGATATTTCATATCGCTCAATGTCGCCGATACGAATTGACGAATATCCATGGGCTCGTGTATTGCCTAGTAACTAGTTGATGAAGTTGCGCTATGTCGCTCAATTGTATTGCGTTATTTGCGATGTATGGCGCAATATTGCTGCTTGTTGCCGAAAATTGCTTGCTGTAGTCGTGACGTCAAAGTTGACGAGAATTGACTGTGGTGGAGCAATTTTAGTAAGTAGTTAGTCTAATTTTCCATCGCGGCGCACGGAGAGACGACGCACGTGCGTCAAGCTTCGCTATGTAAGAAAATATATGTGACTGTGTCCACTGCAACCCACGGACACGCTACGCACGAATTGACTCAAGTCAAAAAAATAAATCCGTGACCGTCCACGCGTGCGCCGCGGTGGAAGCAGCAGAGGACGAGCATATACAGTAAAATATAAATGCGACATGTTGCACACATCATAATTATCAGAATACTAGAAGTTCCGCGCGGCTTCGCCCGCGTAAATTAGATATTTCACAGATAAATTAGTCCTCAAAAATAGCTTATGATCCTTCACGTGATCTACTTCTTATCTGTGCCAAATTACATAAAAATTGCTCCAGTAGTTCGTGGAATAAGCCCTTTCAAATAATTTTCCCCGTTTTTTCCACATTTTCCTCTATTTCTTCGCTCCTATTAGTCTTAGCATGATAAAATATAGCCTACAGCCTTCCTCGATAAATGGGCTATCTAACACTGAAAGAATTTTTCAAACCGGACCTAATAATTTCCTAAAATTAGCGCGTTCAAACACTTCAAACAAACAAACTCTTCCACTTCATAATATGACTAGTATAATCGAAACGTCGGGATTAATATAAGTGCTCCGCGACAAAATCCGTAAGTGTTTAAACTTATAATATCATAGTATAATATTATCAGAATATTGATAGAAACGTTGTCAAACATCGAACAAAACTTTTTGTTTACTGTCTGTGCTGGATGCTGGTGCTGCCGCCTAGGGTGAAAGCATTGCAGTTATGTTATATGCTATTCTTTATGCAATTCGCAGCACAACCGACCAACCGGTGCTGAGTTTTTACATCTCTCTCTAGCTCAGCAGTAAATACGTGATTATTATTTTATTAAAGCGGCCATTACAATAGTTAATGGTTAGGCAGCAGACATATTTAAAGCCCAAGAGGCCATGACCAAGGGCTCCCGCACACGGGCCACCGGCCACAGCCACAAAACGCCGCTACCGGCATATTTCCTGTAATTTTCATACATTTTTTGACGCCGGTGGCCGCCACACGCTACAACGATTCACTTTACGACCAATACAACGTTTGTGGCTGTCGCGTGTGGCCCGTATGCGGCGACACCAAGAGTCCAAAATATTCTGTCATTGCCGACTACAATAAACTTTCACTGGACTCTTTTCACCAAGGAATGAGTCATACTTATCAAAAAAGTGAACCTCGGTTTAATTCTAAAACTATATTTAGACCTCTGACCTGTTGTCATCTAGATTCTAGACTTATCCCAGATACTAGATCGAGCAGGTGTATTGTCCATATTAATTAGAAAGTTCTAGCTCGACGCAGACACTAGGTATCCTTGAGTTTATTGATGACCTGCGAGGCCTATATATAAGTCTGCTGCCTTATTTAGAATTCTTCACAATTTATTGCAGAGTGTAATATTTATTGATCGTTGAAACCAACAACCCTTTACGAATAAAAATATCTACAATATGGATATAGATTTCTAAAGTATGGGAATTGGGAAAGAGAGAAACCGTTTTCCATACGTTAGAAATGTCTTGACAAATAAAGACCAAACATTGTATGACTAAAATAGCTTTACTCTCTATGCACATTGTAGATTGTAGTCTTTTTATTAGGTATGATTCTAGATATTTTACAGGGAAGAAAAATGAAAATCAGAAAGAAACCAAAAATCGCAAAATGTTGAAGATGAAAGAAAAGTTAATTAAAACCGTTGTCGAAATTGACGATTCGACGAAAGCCCACAATGACAATACCTGCGTTTAATCCGACCATTCAGGTCGCTAGGCGCTGGCGATAACAGTACAAATAAAACGTTACGCCCAAAAGAACAGGTGACCTTTCAAGGCAATACCGTTTGGAACTTTCACGGTCCTTACAGCCGGAGAATTGCCTGAACCGCCTTATTATACTAATCCCGTTGCGACCTAGACTTGTTAAAACCTAATAAACTAAATGTAGGGTCTGTTGTTTTGCGGACCATTAGAGGCTTTTAGTCGCAATGTTACTGAGACAGTTAAAATTTTACTACCCGACAGTTAGGCTTGGGTATAATGTTGGCTTTATAATTTTCGCCTTACGTCTGCTATATCGCCATTTTGGCAATATTTTTAGTAGACAATATTGTTTCAAAATTTTCAAAATTCTAAATGATGTAAATTTTCCTAGTACATAAATTAAAAATAATAGTTTTTTTATTTATTAAACTGCTAAGTTCTTTACAACATAAAAAAGTATTGTGCCAAACGCCCCAAGAAGGTTTTTCTTTTTTTTCATGTTTAACATTTTCTTAACCTATCAACCCCCACGAGGACACTAGCGACCGCGACAACAATAGATTGCAAAGAATCCGCGATCGAAGGATTAAATGCCAAACAAACAGCCTCAAACAAAGCATCGCAAACAGAATTAAAACTTGATAATGACCCTATCAAGCTCCTTAAACGATGCCAATTCAGAAGTTTATTGGCTTATCGGACGACTGACGCTCAAGTTAACACTTGGCAAACTTCCTAGACGAGATTTAAATTTGAAAAGTCTAAATAAAAATGCAATACTCATCTCGTGTGCCTAGGAATTTAATTTGAAAGAATATGAGCATTGGATAGGTAAAGAATGAGAAGTCAACGATGAAATCGCAAGTTTTATTCAATAATCCTTAGGAAGCTATTGTAGCAACCAAGATACCAAAACTTCTGATAAGCCAGTTACGAATTAATTTACTACATTTAGGGCCTGTTTCACCGCTTCCTGATAAAGCTCCCATTATCTATTTACCACATAAAAATATCTGCCATATAAATCCGCCTGATGTATTTTTTGGTTCCACCACGTACGTCTCTGTTAAATTACGCGCCAGATAATTATTTCTAACCTTATTTGACAGTCGGAGTGGCAACGTCGCAATTTCCGTAGTACGTTCCATTTTAACCCAACCTTTATTGAAAAGTACAATAGTTTCATAATTTCACTTATATATATTAGAAAAAAACACCAACAAAAATAGAGTTGACGTATGTATTTATGGACTTACTAAAGTTTTACAATAGTTTTACAGATTTGTTTCAAAAGAGTCAAAATGTTTTGATTCAACAACTTAATTAATAATTAATATGCAAGGAATATGAAATACGTAAAACGAATCGTAGGTGTCACCTTTCAAGTTTAAAGACATTTGAAAATATTTCAGTGTTCTATGTTCTTCTATACGTAGTTTCTTGAATAATACCTTATATTTTGTGATTTGTATTACGTCTTATAGAATATAGACAAAAAATTGTTTATATACGAGACGCTATATTGGACAACGGAGAGAATCGCGAGAGAAGTGTAAATTTTCCCATGGGGATTGAGGATACTTCATACTTCATAGTATACTACTATAATAAAAACACGATTTCGTTGGAAACAGACAGTTAAGACAATCAAAGAATCCT
This sequence comes from Polyommatus icarus, assembly GCA_937595015.1. Classification (NCBI taxonomy): domain Eukaryota; kingdom Metazoa; phylum Arthropoda; class Insecta; order Lepidoptera; family Lycaenidae; genus Polyommatus; species Polyommatus icarus. Next base: position 5,725,041 of record OW569341.1, on the reverse strand, counting down.
CAAGGAAGTTCTATTGAACTAGTGATACATGTCTAAAGATTAAGGTTAAGTCGAATAGAGGAAATGTTAAGGAAACGACTAAGAAGATGGATTTGTGTCTCCAATCTCTCCAGCATGCTGTGCTCTGTCTCATGCAGTTCAGGTTCAGTCTTTAGTTGGAGATTAGACAGCTGTTGATACCTGTATTTGAATAAGCTCTCTGTAATCTGTATTATCTGATCCCAATGACAGCTAGTGATACAGTGGATGGTAAATATTATTTTCATTAGATAAAATCCTTAATAAAAAAACATAATGTAAATTTATAAGTACATAATTATGTTGTTTGTTTCCAGATTCCAGAATAGATATTATTGTGGCTAGTACTTCTTGCCAAGTGGACATAGCTGTTGTTGTGGAACCTTTGCCCAAGCGGTAGCCGGCTGTTGCATAACAAATGAAAATCTATTATGTGTGTGATACCCACGATTGATGTGCTACAGATCAAAAAAACATCCTGCTCTGTGTAAGTTTTCCTGATACTGAATAAATCTTTAATCCTTCAAGCCCCATAAGGACACCGGTGACCGTGACAACAATAGAATACAATAGATCCATCAATCATCTATCAATACAATAGATCAATCCAAGAATCCCCGATCGAAGGATTAATAAGTGAAAACCACACAGTCCACAGTGGACTTTAGAACATTTACATTTACTCAGTTTTATTCAAATCTCAAATATCATAATCTGTGAAATTAGTAATGACTCATAACTCATAAGTCATAACCCAGAGGTTACAAGTTCAACCACCCAGTGTAACAACATTTTTGTGACATAATAACTATTATTTCTGATAACTTTTAAAAGTTCACCACCTACCAGTCTTATAACCTACCTACCAGTATTTGTGTTCAGTGCAGCTGGTTGATGTTGATCTTGGGCAGATTTGCCTCCCTAGCTGAAGTTTGCAGGATATCATTATTTAAGTATTTGTTATGAAATACTTGCGTATTAAAAATATGTATTTCCTTACAGGTAAACCCAAAGCAAATAGATCTTTTGATAAATTAGCCGAAGAAAAGTTAGAATTTGTAAAACTACAAAAAACCCTTCTTGAGGAAGAACTCCAGGAAAAAAATTAAGAAACAGCTGATGCTGAAGATGGAAATGCGTTATAAAAAAGAGTAACTTGAAATGGAGAAGTAAGAAATTTTAATAGCTTTTCTTCCTCCTCCATTTCAATTAACTCTGATAGTTTTATAATGTGAATAAGAAAATAAAAAGTAGTTTTAAAACTTAATTTTAAATATTTCAATTGTAACGGTGATTGAATATTGAAGGATAATAATATATATACTTTTTGCATTAATACTTTTATTTCTCTCTTAAATTTACTGACACATTCTATTTTGAAACACAAACATTATTTTGTTACATAATAAAACTTAAATGCCATTAACCCTTAAACTCATCAACTCCCAAGCGGCACCCAGGTGCCACATAACTATTCCGTCTGTCTGTCTGCCTGCCTGCCTGCCTGTCTGTCTGTCTGTCTGTCTGTCTATCTCCAGGCTGTAACTCAAGAACGGTATAACCTAGAGATATGATATTTTCTCAGATTATGTATATCTGTTGCCGCTATAACAACAAATACCTACTAAAAACAATATAAAATTAATATTTATGGAGGCTCCCATACAACAAACATGAGTTTTTTGTCCTTTTTGCTCTATATCAATAATGGAAACAGGTAGGTACTTGAATTTTTCACAAAATATCTATACTTACCTATATAATATAAAACTCAAAGGTGACTGACTGACATGGTGATCTATCAACGCACAGGCCACAGCCCATACCACTGGATGGATGGATCGGGCTGAAATTTGGCATGCAGGTAGATGATATGGCGTAGGCATCCGCTAATAAAGGATTTTTATTAATTCTACCCCTAAGGGGATAAAGTAGGGGATAAAAGATTGTATATAATAATACTTCTTAATAAGAGCGAAGCCGCGGGCAAAAGCTAGTTTAATTATATGTGTTCTTTTAATAATAATATTAAAATAAAATAAAAAATTAAGGGGGGCTCCCATACAAAAAAAACAATTTATGGCCTACTGTTACGGAACCACTTGTGCGCGAGTCGGACTCACACTTGACTAGACAGATAAAGACATACAGACAGACAACGACGTCCAATGAGTTTCTTAGGTACGTTAGTAACATAGAATATCGTTGACGAAGTCGCAGTAATAATAATAATAATAATCTCAGTCTCCCTTAGTTTTTACCCTTTGGCTTTTGGGTGCGGAACCCTAAAAATCGTCTAATTCGTCTTCTAAAATCTCTAAAAGATCCATGTATATTCAAAATATCATTATAATATTATAATAACTTGAAGAAAGTTCACACAACACTGAACTGCATCATTACGAAAACTGGCAAAAATATAACAGGCTGGAAATATTTTCGCGATCTCAAAAAAAGTTTTGTTATCTGACAAATAAAACCTTTAACAGCCACATGATCGGGCTGATAGGATATCAATGATTTTATCTGCTTGATTGCCTTATCAGACACGTGTGGAACAAAATTTTTTGCATTATCTGTCAAATAGCCTATTTGGCTCTTTATCAGGAAGCGGTGAAACAGGCCCTTAACGAATATGTCCCGATAGGAATCATGCAGGCGCAAAACATACTGTTATATTTACAGTAAAGCCCGTCACAGACCTAGCTATAATATATACTAATATGTTTATAGCTAGGCATATTATATATTTTCTATATTAATTTTCGCGTGACCACACACTCAGCTATAATATATATTTCTGTGACATGTGGATTTAGTATAAAATAATATGCCTTACTACAAATATATTATTAATATATTTTATAGCTAAGTCTGTGACGGGCTTAATAGTGAGGAATTCACAACATCAAATGCAGTTTCTTCGCCATTGACGCAATAAGTATTCAGAATCAATGTTCCCCAAAGAATTCAACTCCCAACACATTTCAAAACTTTAAATACGATTTCGCTAGTTCTATATTTACAGTGACAGGTGTATTTCTAGATTTTTAAATAAGAGTACAGATAAATCTGTACGCTAGTTTTTCGCGACACCAACACATAGTCTAAGATCCCACTGCAAAATTGTGCAGGTATCGAGTACACGCTTAAAACCACATTTTTACAAATATTTATGATAAGGAGAACATATTTCTACTAGGGTGCCAGTCCAAATGTGGCCGCAAATGTTTTAAAAATTTTTTTTGAAAAATTGAGTTTGCGGGATAAAATGTAATCATCAGGTATTGAAAGCAAACATCGTTCATTTCATGGCAATGAGTATAGAGATTTAGAAAAATCCGGTGTGCCGTTGGGCACCCGGCCGCAACCCTATTGTAACCAGGTGTGAACAGGTACCATTCAGATACGTTCTTGCATCCATAACGTATGTTGATCTTTTATATATGAAATGGAAGCTTATTTTCCTCTTATTATTATAATATAGGTGTGCCTAATTAAATCTGGCCGCAAATAAGGGGTGCCGGCTGTCAAAGATGGCAAAGTATCGAAGGTTGAGGGAAAGGGAGCTAGCGCGAAACATTACGGGATAGTGATAGTACATCATGTTAGTGTACTTAAACATCGGTTCAAACAAACAAATAGTAATAATCGGCCAAGTGCGAGTCGGACTCGTGCACGAATGATTCCGTACTATTTTTGTGTAGTGAAGTGAGCAAAATTAGGCCAAAATTTGTGTTTTTTGTATGGGAGCCGCCCTAATATTTTAATTTTTCTCTATTTTTATTATTAGAAGGTAATTGAATTGCACATATTTTACTTGAAGATTTCGTGAAATTTTAAGGTGCCCATCTGTTGCCATTATCGACATAGAGCGAAAAAGGACAAAAAATCACGTTTATTGTATTCAAATTAAAATGTCTTTATTGCCAGAATGTTATAGTTATTGAATATAGTAATTAATGTAAATTTGAACATACTTACATTTTATTTTGTTTTTAGTATTTGTTGTTATAGCGGCAACATATGGGCGAAACCATTATCGCGGGTGCAACATTTTGACGCACTTAAAACGTCCTATTGACAAAATTAAACACATTTATTAATAAATTATCTTTTGAAGGGATACATTTTAACTAGTTCAATCATAAATGGTAAATGAAAACTAAAATTAAATCTAAGAAAAGCCACAAAACATGTTTGAAGTACTATCGCGAGTGCAACCAAATTGGTCCTCTATTAAGAACTCGGACGAGTTCATTTGAGAATACTGCTAATTGTGAAACTTTCAGTAATTTATTAACCCATATTTCAAAAGAGTATAAGACAAAGAAATGATTTAACTAGATACAATTAATTTAAGTAATTAGTACTAGGAATTATTAACAATTTTCACGATCGCGGGTGCAACATCAGAATATAGCGGGCGCAACGAGTCTAAAGAAATTGAATTTATTCATAAGTCTGCGACTAATTTCTACATTTTTGATATGCAATACATAATATTATTAGTAAATTGTAATAATACTATTTAAAATTTTATTATTTTTTTATTATCAGTCATTTATCGATCTGAGAAAAGAAATCGTCTAAATCACTAAAAACAATTAATTAATGTAACTAAAGCAAACCTTTTTCGATGTATTGTTATAAAACCAAACTACAGCAAACCTTTAATTCAAAATTAATATTTATAATTTAAAAGAATATGGGAGAATTATAAGTAAAAATATTTTTTTTCAAGGAAAAATATTAAATATTTATGATTTTTCCTGTCATTTGTAGCATCTCTTCTAAAATATTTAAAAATAAAAGAATATAAATCATCATTTTGAAACATCTGTTAAGTAATATATGAAATATTTCGAAAAATATAAAACACGATGTGACTCCATTCAAATTTTTATAAATCTTGTAATTACATGTAAAGTATTGATAACAAATATAATATAATGTTATTGTTTACCTTAATAATATGAAATAAGACGAAAACCACTAGAATAGTAAAAAAATAATTTGTTGCATTTCCAATTGTACTGCTTCGATCGCGGGCGCAACCACTTTAAATGTTGTTTTTTTATTAAAAATAATAAGATAGTTTGTTCCAATGATTAATTCTAATTTCCCTCACATTTCTCCTTACTTTCACAAAGTTTTAAATTATTAGCAACATATTTTAGCGAGAAAACTAAACTTTTGTACCTTTTTTATCGCGGGCGCAACCATGGAAATTTTCCTCTAATAATCTTTGAAAATTGTTGTTTTTTTTTTTGCACCGAAATAGAAACTTATGTTATACAGTCAATATTATGTAATGAAATTCAACTTCGAGCTAGTGATTTAGAGTAAAAATTATCATGTGTGGAATAAGCAGTTTTTCTCGCGCCGTTGATGATATCACATCAAAATGCTCTCAATCATTCAAATTACAATTTTTACTCATAAAAGTTCTTTTGCTAGTAAATATACATCTTTTTATTTATAATTCAATAAGAAAATGTAACAAATGCTATACTTTAAAAATTCGTGTTAAGGGACGACCCTATATAATAATATATGGGCGATTCCGCTAGAGTCGTCTCTAGCGGAATCGCCCATATATTATTATATATTACATAATCTGTGAAAATGACAACTCTCTAGCTATTACCATTCTTTAGTTACAGCATTGAGCCTGGAGACATACAGACAGACGGACAGACAACGAAGTCTTATAACTTATAAGTAATAGGGTCCCGTTTTTGCCCTTTGGGTACGGAATCCTAAAAACGACCAAATAAATTAATACTCTATAAGAATTTAAAAGTTTACTCAAGTGTTAAATTGTTTGTTACATATAGATTAAATATTCATAATATTATGTACTAGCGACCCGTCCCGGCTTCGCACTCGGGTATAAAATATATTATAGTCTATGTCACTCACCGAAGAAATGATTAAAATCGATTCAGTAGTTTTTAATTACATAATATTATTATATTCATTACTACCCGCCCGCATTGATCGGTATCGCCACAAAAGCTACGTCCCGCAATTTTAGAATCTGTAATATCTTCAAAAATATATAAATCGTATGCCGTAAAAGGCCATATAGATCTATATTAAATCAATAATGTATTTAATTTAATAAGGATTATTGCCGTATTGGTTAAAATTGCTTCGAAAATTAACCATTTAGCCAAGTTAAAAGTAAATGACAAAGTAAATGACAAAAAAATGTTATTGTGGGATATCCGAGATAGACAATGTACCACCGCAGAGTTTTCTGTAGACCTTTTCATAGTGTACAATACTTAGGCCCAATTTCACCAAAGACTGTTAAAGTTAATGCTCGAATTAGTATCACGTTACCCCTTTCGTTTTTCGTCTGTCATAAAGTGGCATTTTAATTGAATTTTTTGAAACGAAAAAAGATCGGAACCGCACCCTAAGTTTATCTCCGCAGTTTGTCTATACTTTCGCATTTCTACTGGTCGCCGTGCTACGGCTACTGGGGTATGTTTCAAGTATTCATGGAAAACCAGGTTCCACCTTTTTTCATTAGACTAGCTGTATCACTTATCTTTTATCGAGCCTCACAGATGCATCATTAAAATTAGAACACATCCCTCTTGATTACGGAATTAAGGTCACTGCAAAAAATGGATAAAGTAGGTATGCACCATTTCATCGATCCAAATGTAAAATGCTTTATGGAAGCAATTTACAGTTTTCCACGGGTCATTTATTATGACAAAACATACGTTTTACGTACAATACGAGAAGTTAAGAAGTAAAAATTGGTTTTTCAGACATTGAATAATAGTATTTTATTAAAAAGATAAAACCAACTTCAAAATTGTACGTAATTCAGAATTAAAATTCCGTACCTCAAGAACTACGGAACCGATTTTAATGAAACTTGCAGTATTCCCTAACTTGAACCACACTAATTAGTGGCTAGTATATCAAAAAAATAATTACTCAAATCGGACCTGTAGTTCCGAAAACATGCGAACACAGACATAAAAAACATGCACTTGAAATTTTTCACATTTGTTCAGACGTTGATGTACACTAACATATAATACGAAAACTGCAGGGCAGTTCTGCAAATATCCACACTATTACTAATATTATAAATGCGACAGTGTGTCTGTCTGTATGTCTGTGACCTCTTCACGCCCGAACCACTGAACCGATTTTGCTGAAATTTGGTATGGAGATACTTTGAGTCCCGGGAAAGGACATAGGATACTTTTTATCCCGGAAAAATGTACGGTTCCCGCGCGATAAACGAATTTTGGCGCAACGGAGTTGCGGGCATCATCTAGTTACATATATATAAGCGTCGAATTGATAACCTCTTTTTTTTTAAGTCGATTAAAAACTAATAAGATCTCTTTATCTTCCCAGACAATTAATGTGGGTAAATGTTCGAAAATGTAAGATCTGTTTATTAACTTCACAGTAAGAAAACGAAATAATAAATAAATGCAATGCTTAGGAGAAAATTAAGAATAAAGGATGAACGGATGAATGGAAAGGGGAAGGCAAATGTGTTTTGATGACAAGACAGTATGAGAGAATGGAAAAATAATTTCACATTTCGATGAACATGAAAGCATGTTGGGTTTGATAAGAAATGCCTTTGGAATTTCGATTCAAATGTTGACCCTTCTTGGGCAATGAGTCAATAACGGTCCCATGCTTCTAATCAGACCGAACAGTATTCCTATCCGTAACACATGATTCTGACTTCTGACCAACAGAAGACATAAATCAAAACGTATCTGGCTTTGACGACAGACATTAATAAAAACCACTCCAAAAATAACAGCGCATTCCGTATTTAGACTCGGAGCCAGAAATGGCAAATGGTTTATAGTAAAACGAGAATGCCAATAGAGATTTGGCACCGTCACTGGCACATTGTACCATGTTCGTTATTTATAACGACCAAACCAATCCTGCGACGTACTATATTATATACAGGATGTAACAAAACTAACTGATAATATATTCAGGGTGTGTACATATTCCTTGTATACAGTTCATTGGGCGTCCGAAACTGCGTTTCAAAGACTGTATTAAACGTGACCTTGCCTCCTTCAACATCAAGCAGAATGCGTGGGACGAGCTCGCCGAAGACAGAAACCGGTGGAGACAAAGTATAGCTCAGGGATCCGTTACCATGATCGAAAATGGTTCGACAGGTTAGCTGAAAGGCGTGTCAAAGCTAGCTCTAGCGATAACTCACAACTTCATCCATCAAACAATGCTCTCTTGTGCACAAATTGCGGACGGTATTGTCGATGGAGAATTGGACTCTATAGCCATCAAAATAAGTGTCTGAAACAGAAGCTTGCAGTCTGCACCCATATGACCCCTACCTAAATCATCAGTAATTGATGAAGAGGCCAATGATGATGATGAAGATGACAGTTCACTGTGAAAGTAGCAGCGCTGAAAGACCAATTTTTTTTCACTTTTATATGGGGAAACTCGTGACGCTTGGGCTCTTGCCCATACAAAAGTGGAAAAAATTTTGGTCTTTCAGCGCTGCTACTTTCACGGTGAAATCTACAAGGAACAAGTACACACCCTAAAGTATTATCACTTGCGTTTTGTTACACCCTGTATAGTTTTATCGGAAAATAAATAAAATGTGCCAGTGTGTGTGCATAAGCTAGAACGCCGAAGGATGCTTTGAGAGGGTCGGGAAAGTAGGAAGCTCTTAACTCCGAACAATCTCTTGAAGATAATATCCAAGACTATGATTTTATTACTTTATAAATTCCCTTTTCTGCTCAGCGTGATCGCAGAAATGCAAAAGAAAAGAAATACTGGATATTTTTAAGGATAATATAATAAAGTAGATGACCCGGTGAAATTCGTATCACCTCCAAAAACCTTCCCTGGACTTGCACGAATATTTCAAGACTAAAATTAACCAAGTTTATATTAAACAAGCAGTTTTCGAGTTTTATTGAGACTACAAAATTTCAATTTCTTTTTCATTTATTCATATTTCTTTTGACAATCTATCTATTCATCCGTAGAAAGTAACCCATTAACCCAGTAGCCTTGTCAAGTGTTCTAGTGCCAAATTTTACCACACATCATCCATGTAATGTCGGCACTACATATAGGCGAACGCGTTGGCCAACGCGTTGGCCAACGTGTCGGCCCAATGTGTAGAACGGGCGACTCGCGCGTTGGCGGTAGGTATTTAGACGTTGGCCGACGCGTTTTGTCGGTACTACATAATATAGGCGAACGCGTTGGCCGACGCGTTGGCCAATGCGTTGGCTAACGCGTTCGCCTATTTGTAGTGCCGACATAACATGTGTTTTCATCTAGAACTTAAATAATATAAAATGCAACTGTTTATCCAAACACTTTTAAAACTACGGCTACACTACGGCTATAACATTAAAACCAGATCCTTCATACTAGTGATGATCGATAACGGACGTTTCAAAAACCAGTTTCTATAATATTTTTTCCATTGATTGATATGTTATTAGCTCGTCAAGGCTGCGAGCACACAAGTGTACTTTCTCATACAACCAGTATTTACATCAGAAATGCTTATTTTGCAAATCAATACTTTTAAGTTTTAATCCATCAAGATTCAAGACCCAAAAGCTCACCCGGTGAGCGAGACACAATATAATAACAATAGATTTCCAAGAATCCACGATCGCAGGATTAATATTATAACTATATGCGAAAGTGTGTCTGTATGTTATCCCTTCACGCCCAAACCACTGAAGCGATTTTGTTGAAATTCCTTATAGAAATACTTTGAGTATCGGGAAAGGACATAGGATAGTTTTCATAGCCCGATATACGAATTTTCGAACAACGGAGTTGCGGCCGACATCTAGTAAATAGACTGATAATGAGACTGGGTAATCAGTAATCACAGTGCGGCGCAAGAGAAGACAAGCATTTTTTGAGGAAGCACTATTACTTTTTGTTTTTCTTTAACAAAAGCGCCCAAATCGGCCTGGAACTAAAATCAAAGTGATAGAGTGCACTGTAAAGCCAAGGTCCTTTGCTATAAAACGTACATACATTTTATTTTGAAATTCCTAAATAAATATATTTTTATTTTTTACAAAAACCATTATTATTATTTTATATTACTAGTAATGCTCTATAAATTATAAATAAATAGCGCGTCATTTCACACGCTTTTTCTACATATCGAAACCGAAACTGTCCCACGGTAGAGAATAGCGATGCTATCTCGTAGAAAGACTATCTAGGCTATTGTAGTGCCTATATTTATTCCGTTTTTGGTGAAATCACGTTCATTTTTTATTTTTGTATCTCAGTATTGTTTTTAAATATAAATAATCTACGTTGTATGTATACTTTTAGTTTCTACTTTTATATTTCTGTATTATACAATGTGTCCCGACACCGGCGTCCGATCCTTTAATGTCATGATCTATGGCATATTTTATCGACAAATTGGCCCTCAAATTTTTTTTCTCTCTCACGGTTGTAAAATGGCACCCATTTTAGTTTTTCTCGGGCTTTCACACTAATCTGACCAGTACTTCTCATGTAAATGTCCTATCAAGATAAAAAAGGTCTAATTTATAGGATAGCTAAATTTGTGGACTACGCTTATACAGGCAATATGTTATAAATTTCGTGGAATTAAACATAGAAAAACCTAAGTTTAAGAAAAAAAAATTGTGTACTTTTTATTTTTGTGAAAAATCTAGCACATTAAACTGATTCTTTTTTATTTTAAAAAGATAGAGGAGGTTTTCATCTTCTAAAATTATTTTACTTCAATGCTCCATGTCAGATAGTTTAGAAGTTATAACGATTTTCTTATGATGAGGTGGTCAGATTTAGTATGAAGCCAGAGATTTTTTTTTTTCAAAAGTTGGAGAAAAAAAATAATTTGAAAGCCAATTTGTCACTAATAAATGCCATATAGTTTTGTTAACTCAATCTAAATCTAGACAATAATAAAACAAAGAAAATCAGATCTCGATTTTGTATAGATTACGTAAGACTAGACAAAACAACAGACAGCGACAATCTGATAACGTAAAACAAACAATTCATGACTATCAGATTATTCAGACAGAATAATTATTATTATGTATGAGCGATTATAATCGTATTCATACACTTATTTCTAATAGGTGTGAAAAGCATTTTGAATATTATTATGTACTTAGGCACTTTTATTAATATTATTTTTAGTTGGCAACATCTCATTTCTCCACAAGAATTTTCCATGTAAAATAATGCCAAGACAATAAGGGGCCTGCCTTATTATGTAACTTTGATAAACATGAACTTCACTGCGGTCAAAATTTTGACGTTTGAACTTATAAAAAGTTAATAAAAAATAAACCTCAAAATATTGACATTACAACTTTAAAATTGTGTTTTAAAAATTAAATTGTGACCGTTAAAGTTATGTACATAATATAATATGGGGGCAGGCTGAACATTTTGACAATAAGTGTAACTGCGCCTTATGAAACGGCCTTTGGCTTGGTTTAATGTAAGCTTTGCGATTTGCCGAGATGAAAGCGAGTCTGGAGCGGCCTACATTCAGCGGATTTAAAGATTTGCCTCGACAAAGAACCAACTATGGGCATTTGCATGTTATCAACTTGAAGCTATGTTCTTTTATATCTACAACAGATCTTTATTTACATGTCTGTCTGTATAGTAAAGCTATTTTACTCAGTTCTTTTATTAACTAAAAAGGACAAGTTCTTTTTCTTTATAATTTTTGGTGTAACTTGGCACTTCTCTAAATTTGTATGTAGTGAATAGTTACGTCTTTTCTGAAGTCAGTAAAGATGCCTAAGCTACGTAGTAACTTATTGCCTTTATTACAATATTTTTAATAAAAAACTTCAATTATAATAATTATAAACTTTATAAAGCCAAGTTAAAGTTTAAATCACTTTCGCTGTTCGGGCAAAATTTGCTCTGAATTACGTAGTCGCTTTTTAGGGTTCCGTACCCAAAGGGTAAAAACGGGACCCTATTACTGAGACTTCGATGTCTGTCCGTCTCTTTTTTTATTTTTTTTTATGCAATAAAAACGAGCAAACAAACGGGTCACCTGATGGAAAGCAACTTCCGTCGCCCATGGACACTCGCAGAATCAGAAGAGCTGCAGGTGCGTTGCCGGCCTTTTAAGGGGTAATAGGGGAGGGTGGGGAAGGAAATAGGGAAGAGTAGGGAAGGAAAAAGGGTAGGGGATTGGGCCTCCGGTAAACTCACTCACTCGGCGAAACACAGCGCAAGCGCTGTTTCACGCCGGTTTTCTGTGAGGACGTGGTATTTCTCCGGATGAGCCGGCCCATTCGTGCCGAAGCATGGCTCTCCCACGTCAACGCCATCAAAAACTGCTATAGCTAGACTTCTGAAATTTTCACAGATTGTGTGTTTATGTTGCCGCTATAAAAACAAATACTGAAAACAAATAACATTAATAATTAAGGGGGGCTCCCAATTCCCATACAAAAAGCACATTTTTTTGCCTATTTTTGCTCTTTATCGGTACGGAACCCTTCGTGCGTGATTCTGACTCGCACTTGGCCGAATATTCTTCTTTATTGCCAAAATAATAAGGCAGAAAATGTGATAGAAATGTGGCCAAGACTCTCACACATGTAAGTTAATAAACTTAATAACCGTACAATTAATAATAGATCTCGCTCAGTCACACAGTTTAATGGCGATCTGAAGTGACCACATGGACTTGATTTGTCGTACACACGCGATGATAAAATATAGACCGTGCATGATAACATTAGGGTTGCTAACCGTAACTAAAATACACGTAAAAAAACTGTAAAACACTTTGGTGAAAGAATATAATATTATTATATATTCAGTATGTTTCGATACGCAGCGTAATGTTTTTGTTATAAAATTAGGGGGCCAACGAGCACACGGTCCTGATGGAAAATTACTACCATCGCCCATGGACACTCGCAACATCAGAAGAGTTGCAAGTACATTAGCGCCTACCGGCTTTTATGCTTCGTTCAAACCTACGCGACCAAGCGACTGCGAAGCGGGAGCGTCAATATAAAACACACATTTGACGTAACTTGAAGCTCCCGCTTCGCAGTCGCTTGGTCGCGTAGGTTTGAACGAAGCCTTAATCCTTCGATCGCGGATTCTTGGAAATCTATTGTTATTCCATTGTTGTCGCGTTCGCCGGTGTATTTATGGCGGTTGATAGGTTAAAGAGGGAATACGCTCTCTTCTTGAAGGTTTGCAGGTCATAAAATTTCTGAATCACCAACGAGCAATATTTATGAAAATCAATATTGTCAGAAATATTGCTGGCCTCATTTTGTTCCAGAGTTTTACCTTACGTGGCAGAATATGTTTATTAGTAAGAGAGTTACAGTAAATTCGAAGCTTTATACTTAGTACTTACAAACTCGTTCGTTAGTCATTGCATTACTCATCTACATATATCTGCAAACTGAGTCTGCATTTATAACATGTAGTATGTTTACTGTTACTGCAGTATGCATGTTTACGAGTTTTGTCTTCAACACTACCTTTTAAAGGAAAACTTAGCATAAATCCATACTAATTTGACAAAGCGACAGTGTGTCTGTCTGTTACGGCTTTCGCGTCCAAACCGCTGAACCGATTTTGTCGAAATTTGGTATAGAGATCTTGCAAGTCCCGGGAAAGGACGTAGGACACTTTTAATCCCGGAAAAATGTACGGTTTCAGTGCGATAAACGAATTTAGGCGCAACGGCGCGGCGGGCGTCATCTAGTGAACTTATTTTTTATGTCTACCTATCCTGTGCTCTTATGGGGCTTGATACCTATCAAGCCCCATAAGAGCACCGGTGATCGCGACGACAATAGAATAACAATAGATTACACCATCATGTATATTATTATCTGAATGTTTGTAGAAACTTTCAATGATTTTTATTTTTGACAGCTATAGAAAAAATCAGTACACTGTTGTTTTCCATAATTGCTGGACTAGTGGGCCGAAATCTCATCTAATAACCAGGTAGCCATTGCAGCTCAGAGAATGCGAAGTGGGTCACATTGTCGACCCGATAACTCATCAGAGCTATAATGTAGATTCGTATCTGTACTAACGGCCTACTTAATGAATACTTAACTTTAATTAAGCCATAAGCTCCACACATTAACGCTTAATACATAACTATGTGACCGGTTCCATTGCAACCCGGCTTGTTACAGTACTTTATTGATTATTCAACAAATTAATAGTTTATTCTCCCCCATTTAAAGGAACGATGACAAATTTTGGTAGCAATACATCGGCTACAATGTCTTATAGGGTGCGTCAATCTTAATAATTTGTTGAAAGGACTGATCAAGTTATTGTATTCTTTATCGGTTAAAATGCCGAAGATAAGGAACAACATTTAGGGCCTGTTTCACCGCTTCCTGATAAAGCTCCCATTATCTATTTACCACATAAAAATATCTGCCATATAAATCCACCAGATGTATTTTTTTGGTTCCACGACGTACGTCTCTGTTAAATTACGCGCCAGATAATTAACTCTAACCTTATTTGACAGTCGGAGTGGCAACGTCGCAATTTCCGTCGTACGTTCCATTTTAACCCAATCTTATATTGAAAAGTACAATAGTTTCATAATTTCACATAAATATATTAGAAAAAAACAGCAACAAAAATAGAGTTGACGTATGTATTGATGGATTTACTAAAGTTTTACATAAGATTTGTTTTAAAAGAGTCAAAAGGTTTTGATTCAACAACAGACATATTTAATATGCAAGGAATATGAAATACGTAAAACGAATCGTAGGTGACACCTTTCAAGACATTTGAAAATATTTCAGTGTTCTATGTTCTTCTAAGTAGTTTCTTGAATAATTTACCTAATATTTTGTGATTTGTATTATAGAATGTAGACTAAAAAATGTTTATATACGAGACGCTATATTAGACAACGGAAAGAATCGCGAGAGAAGTGTAAATTTTCCCATGGGGATTGAGGATACTATACTACTATAATAAAAACACGATTTCGTTGGAAACCTTGTTGCTTTGGTCTGAGTTGGAAACAGACAGTTAAGACAATCAAAGAAGCCTAGTTCTATTGAACTAGTGATACATGTCTAAAGATTGAGGTTAAGTCGAATAAAGGAAATGATAAGGAAACGACTAAGAAGATGGATTTGTGTCTCCAATCTCTCCAGCATGCTGTGCTCTGTCTCATGCATGATGCAGTTCAGTCTTTAGTTGTAGATTAGACAGCTGTTGATACCTATGTTTGAATAAACTCTCTGTAATCTGTATTATCTGATCCCAATGACAGCTAGTGATACAGTGAATGGTAAATATTTTCATTAGATAAAATCCTTAATAAAAAAACATAATGTAAATTTATAAGTACATATTATGTTGTTTGTTTCCAGATTCCAGAATAGATATTATTGTGGCTAGTACTTCTTGCCAAGATGATATAGTTGTTGTGGAGCTTTCACCCAAGCGGCAGCCGGCTGTTGCATAACAAATGAAAATCTATTATGTCTGTGATACCCACGTTTGAGGTGCTACTGATCAAAAAACATCCTGCTCTGTGTAAGTTTTCCTGATACTGAATAAATATTTAATCCTTCAAGCCCCATAAGGACACCGGTGACCGCGACAACAATAGAATACAATAGCATTTCCAAGAGTCCACAGTGGACTTTTAGAACATTTACATTTACTCAGTATTATTAAAATCTCAAACATCATAATCTGTGAAATTAGTAATGACTCATAAGTCATAACTCATAACCCAGAGGTAACAAGTTCAACCACCCAGTGTACTTAACATTTTTGTGACATAATTATTATTGTATCTGATCTGACAAGTTGATCACCTACCAGTCTTATAACCTACCTACCAGTATTTGTGTTCAGTGCAGCTGGTTGATGTTGATCTTGGGCAGATTTGCCTCCCTAGCTGAAGTTTGCAGGATATCATTATTTAAGTATTTGTTATGAAATACTTGCATATTAAAAATATGTATTTCCTTACAGGTAAACCCGAAGCAAAAAGATCTTTTGATAAATTAGCCGAAGAAAAGTTCGAATTTGTAAAGCTACAAAAAACCCTTCTTGAGGAAGAACTCCAGGAATTTTTTTTAAGAAACAGCTGATGTTGAAGATGGAAATGCGTTATAAAAAAGAGTAGATAACTTGAAATGGAGAAGGAAGAAAGGCTATTCAAATATTTTATATTATACTTATTTTAATAGCTTTTCTTCCTCCTCCATTTCAGTTAAGTGTTAACTCTGTTAGTTTTAAAATGTGAATAAGAAAATAAAAAGTAGTAATTATAAAACTTAATTTTAAATATTTCAATTGTAACGGTGATTGAATATTGAAGGATAGTAATATATACTTTTTGCATTAATACTTTTATTTCTCTCTTAAATTTATTGACACATTCTATTTTTAAAACACAAACATTATTTTGTTACATAATAAAACTTAAATGCTATTAACCCTTAAACTCATCAACTCCCAAGCGGCACCCGGCTATTCCGTCTGTCTGCCTGTCTTTCTGCCTGCCTGCCTGTCTGCCTGCCTGCCTGTCTGCCTGCCTGCCTGTCTGCCTGCCTGCCTGCCTGCCTGTCTGCCTGCCTGCCTGTCTGTCTGTCTGTCTGTCCGTCTGTCTGTCTATCTCCAGGCTGTAACTCAAGAACGGTAAAAGCTAGAGATATGATATTTTCTCAGATTATGTATATCTCTTGCCGCTATAACAATATAAAATTAATATTTATGGAGGGCTCCCATACAACAAACATGATTTTTTGGCCTTTTTGCTATATATAAATAATGGCAACAGGTAGGTACTTGAATTTTTCACAATATATATATATATATATATAAAACTCAAAGGTGACTGACTGACATGGTGATCTATCAACGCACAGCCTGTACCACTGGACGGATCGGGCTGAAATTTGGCATGCAGGTAGATGATATGACGTAGGCATCCGCTAATAAAGGATTTTTATTAATTCTACCCCTAAGGGGATAAAAGATTGTATATATAATTATAATTCTTAATGAGAGCGAAGACGCGGGCAAAAGCTAGTTTAATTATATGTGTTCTTTTAATAATAATATTAAAATAAAATAAAAAATTAAGGAGGACCATTCCCATACAAAAAACACAATTTATGGCCTACTTTTACGGAACCCTTTGTGCGCGAGTCGGACTCACACTTGGCTAGACAGATAAAGACATACAGACAGACAACGACGTCCAATGAGTTTCTTACGTTAGTAACATAGAATATCGTTGACGAAGTCTCAGTAATAGGGTCCCGTTTTTACCCTTTGGCTTTTGGTTGCGGAACCCTAAAAATCATCTAATTCATCTTCTAAAATCTCTAAAAGATCCATGTTTATTCAAAATATCATTATAATATTATATTAACTTGAAGGAAGTTCACACAACACTGAACTGCATCATTACGATAACTGGCAAAAATATAATGGCTGCAGGATGGCTGCAGGCTGGAAATATTTTCGCGATCTCAAAAAAAAAGTTTTGTTATCTGACAAATAAAACCTTTAACAGCCACATGATCGGGCTGATAGGATATCAATGATTTTATCTGCTTGATTGGCTTATCAGACACGTGTGGAACAGAATTTTTTGCATTATCTGTCAAATAGCCTATTTGACTCTTTATCAGGAACCGGTGAAACAGGCCCTTAGACTGATAACATACCAAAACAGCTTTGTCATTTAAGTGGTAACCTTTAATAAGAACGCCTGTTACTAACATTTAAAGTAGTTTGTAAAAATGAATTAAAAAAAAGCCTGAAGTAGTTACTCATTAGTCATTACTCATTGGTATTTACTAAACTCTACTTTTTTATTGAAGACTTGGGCGTGTGGAGGAACCAAGGTTTGTGCTTGGCAAAGTTTAAGGGCTCTCGCTTACTTGAGAGTTGAGGCACGACAGTCTTTAGACATAATAGGTACTGATGCAATATAAAATATTTGTTTGTGTGTGGATCTCCCAGTCATTCTAGCTATACTCTCTCTTATGATAGTAGTGTCTCAATTATTAACCCATTAATCCCCAAGCGGCAGTCGCTGCTGCATAACAATTCAAAATCTATTGTGTCTGCGATACCCACGATGGAGGTGTTAAGCGAGAGCCCTAAAGCATACTGTTTGTCAGTTACCGTGACGACGCGTTACTTGCCACTCGCCAGCCCTACGCATCACATCACAATGGGCGATTCGCGTCGCAGTGGGCAGAGCAGTGATTACATATTATCAGGTTCCGCGCTCCACGCCGACTGGTACGGTCTACTATCAGTATTACGTATCCCACAAACAGGGTTTTTGTGTAAAAATAGTGCATTAGATGAGACCATCTGTCACAGAAGAGTAGCCCATAATATATATAAGTTTGTTTTGGGACCCTTACAAAAGGGTACAGATTATTTAGAAAAGCAAAAAAAAAACTCACGTTTAGCGGCCACGGGGGCCCCGTATAATTCATATGGCAGATACGGTGGTAGGCGGTAGCTACGCTGGTCATACAAGTTATAATAATTATTATATGGTTATGTGCAATTAACAACCAAAAAACAAAATTACAACCAACCGTTTTTAAATACCTAAGAATACTTAAACAGCAGCAAAGGGCTGCTGCTCAGCGGAGCATAAACAATTTTTATTATAAACAAACATGGCTTCAGAATCAATAACTTAAGGTTACATAACACATAAGACATGAATGAATTTGAATTATATGAGTCTATTTTAAATAAATGTATTTTAACCCGGCGTCATGGGGGTTGGGTCTGTGAGACCCATCACTTTTTATTTCACTTGTAATTCAGTTACCATGCGTTCGGTGTTGCCAAATTTCTCAATAGCTGGAGATGTTGAGTTGGTCTATGAGTCACAGGTAACAGTTTAGTCCTGCGACGGCCGCAGCGGTAGTAACAGGGGCCCAAAGTTGCATAAGGTATATGAGACCCATCCCCGCAGTCAGTGTAACAATTTCGAGACATCTTACGCAGACATTATTTTAATAATTATCAGTATTTTTAACATTTCATCTTTGTATTTTTGTTGTGTTTTACAATAAAATTAGATAGTTTATAAGTAGTTAAATGTATTTTATTTTTTGACGTGACAACGTCTTAAATTAGGTTGCGGCTGGGAGTCACTTATGAAAAAGTGTAACGCTCGGTAACGTTACGATGAGTCACCGAACGAGAGAGAGGCCCGCCGAATGCCTTGCGTCTCTCTCCCACACGTTGTCACGTAAAATCTTCGCCCGTAAAACCGACTTTACAGGCAACCATTTTTTGTAGGTACTTACTTAATTACTTTTTTGCGTTTTTGTAGGTACTTGAAGTACTTTAATCCTTTGATGGCGGATTCTTGGAAATCTTTTGTTATTCTATTGTTGTCGCGATCACCGGTGATCTTATTCTTATGAGGCTTGATAGGTTAATCTCAAAATGGATCGAGAAGAGGCCGAACGACAATGCATTCTTTCAATTTTACAAGAGTCGGAACTCGGACTCTGCTTCTACTCGTCAGACCAAGAAATATGCGAAGAAGAAGATCACTTGAGTAAACGTAGTAATCCTAGTGACACAGAGCAAGATATCTCTGACGATGATGACATTCCTCTGTCTTTGCTTGCGGATAGAAATCGATTGTCGGAAGAACATTGTACATCTGAATCGGCCAGTTCGTGGCAAAGACGGTACAATTTGGTACAAGACGCCTATTGAAAAATTTCTTGGCGAATCTTCAGGGGAACCTCCGGCAAAGAAGCCGAATATTCACAAAAGTTGCCAAGACTGTCGAACGAACATTTGCTTAGAACATGTTGTACCTTTCTGTGCTGATTGTACCAAAGGTAATGATTAGATATCATTATTTGTTAATTTTTTATAAAAATATTTTGGTATTCTTTAAATAAGTTCCATTAAAAAATTAAAACCGATTGTTAATTAGTAATAGAGTAACATTTAAGTAGAGGAGAAATATTTTGTTAATTTTTGTCGTTCTTTTTTTTAAAGCTCTATTAAATATGGTTAAAACTTATATAATATATTTGTGTTTCGTTAATTCATATAAATACATAATAAACTTAATATAAACATATAAAATAAATTGAATGTTATAAAAAGTTGGATTAATTTTGATATCTAACACACGGGTATATGAGACCCACTCCAACGTCCGTGTAACACTTTTCTGCCCCCATGACGCCGGGTTAATATGTTGATCGTGAGACTTGCAGACACAATAGATTTTCAATTAATCTATCTAATAAGTAATAATCTTACATCTGCTAGTGTTAATAATAATTATTTAAAACAATACATTTGTTTTGCTAAGAGCATGAGGAAGTTCAAATATGATATATATAAGTTTACTGTTTATTTCAATTTACTAATAAAATTGTGAAACACACACCTATAAAAAATTATTTGTGATACTGGCAATAACTGTTTTGTTTTTCTACATGGCCCAAAGCTTGGCTGTTTAACAATAAGATGTATTGTAAAATTGGTTTCAAACATATTTTAAGGCGACACCTTGATAATTTGGCTGTAGCGATATCGATTTTTCTCAGCAATGACTAAAGCTAAGAAATTAAAGTTCATTGTCAGTATTCATCATGTCTTTGTCTTTGAATTACCCATAGCATAACACGATTGGTCATCTTTTTTAACACAGAATAATCAATCAAAAAGATATCTGTAAAAAAAGGGATTCCAATTTTTCCAACAGAGGAGAGTGATTTAAGCTCAAAATTTGTACATAATATTATATTGGTTCAAGCATACACTTTAATTTGCCCATAGCTTATATGAAATGTATAATATCCATTACCCACTAATAATGTAACATATTTATTCTGCTTGAAAGAAATCATACAAATGATAATCTTATCACTACCAAGGAATGGAGTTATAATCTATAACAGTGTATTCATTTTATCAACAAATTGTTAAACAAAATATGGAAGTGATTAGGCTAAAACATGTCACACATTTGTGTTGAGTTAAATATAGGTATGAAGTTTTGACAAGGCCATAATATTGTGTATCCGAAGTTAACTGTCACTCTGCAATTAGTATTGTTTTATCTTTTTGTCTGTAAATGGAGTGAGAATTTATTTATAAATTCGCAGCTGTTTAGAATTGTAAATAAATATACCTTGAGGTTAAAAAAAACGACAAAACCCTTGGTGAAAAGGTAGGTAGTGCCCTTGAGCTTTGCTTGGCTTGTCTCAGATTAGTAACATTATCAGTAACAATAGCATGTCATTGTTATAATAAAATGTATTTTTAATCTAATAGGGATGAAATATTAAATAGATGGTAGCAAATGTCAGCATCTCTGTGATTAGTACTTCATCAAATGTCATATCAATATAAGCAATAGACAGCAAATGCTGGACTGGAATAGTGTATACATTGTTATGCTAAGTACGGGTATATGGTTTTGCTCGATAGCTTTACTCTAAATCGAGCAATAACCACTGTGTGGACTGCAAAACTGACAGCTCGAAGGCTCGCTTCGAGCCGGCTCGATAGAATTAAATATGTCATTTCCTTCGATTCAGAGTAAAACTATCGTGCAAAACCGTATGTGAGTACTTAGCAATACAGTGCTTGTCCAGCACAGGAAGCAGTAATATCAGTAACTAGTAATAGTACTTTAACCATGTAAACACTAGATCAAAATATAGTTAGAATGGATTGATACTCTGAGTTTAGGCATACTATCTATAAGTAATAAGATTTCTTATTAAATATGTTACTTTATGTATGTTATTCTTCTATACTGTATGCCAGAGTCTAATTATAAAATTGTCAATACATTTAACATTGTATAGTTAACTCAAACAGAGTAATTGTGGATTGTTTGCTTATATAACCTTAAAGTGTGCTGAGATGACTAATACTACAGCAATCCAAGTTTACCACCTAGTGTACTACGGGATGAATCAGCCGGTTGTAAAATAATAAACACAGAACTTTTATCCGCAAACATAAAAGGTATTACACTAGTGGCTTAATTCCAATAAAAATGTGTTTTACGTGGAAATTTAGAGCGCGGATCATGCACAGACTCTTCCTAATTATTAATCGGTACGATACAGAGATTTATAGATATTACTATCAATAATATTTAACGTTAAATTAGAAAAAGGTAGTGGAATCCTACTAGAATTATCTACTCCCATGTCGCTCTCAGTACATAATAAATGCAAAGTGAAACCATAAAACGTTGAAACAATAGGGTTACGGAGTGCAAGTACCGGAAATATCGCGATTATATTATCGAATAGCTTACAAAATCACTTGGAACAAATGGAATCTGCAAATATGTAATTAGGTAGTCGCCTATCATACCAAATATAAAAAGAATACTTACAATAATTTATGAAGGTAGTAGGGCTATCTTCTATCTTTTCGATATTCTTGTTACCACACAGTAGTCTTTGCACATATTTTATAGAAAACAAAAATAAAATCACCACTGACTTACGACTAATAAATGACAGAAAACAACTATGGTAAAAAAACACGTCTTCATCGGATGGATGATGCACTGTTCAATAGACGACCTATCCTCGTTAGATGGCGCCACCTATGTCGATCCATAGAGAATATGTCATTCTTTGAGACCGATTCTTGAAACAGATAATAAAATATATAAATAATAAAAATTAAAAATTAAAACCATTGAACTTTGAAGAAGCAATCTGTAGAAGAAAATACCAATGAAAATACACATTAAAAAGCTGAGTGCAGCTGTTTATCTCACAAAACTATAATAGGGGTTTTGACTGTGAACGATGAAAATAATATATCATTGCCTTTTTTTTCGATAGTTGTACCATTTTAGGAGTTCAATTTTGCCTACAACTTCATTCATTCCTTATTAAATATCAAAAAGGAAAATATACATATTCAAAATCTTTTGAAAATATTAAACTTCAAAACAAAATGTTTTTTTGGAATGAACTTAGCTTGTGAGTTGTGGGGTGAAAAAAAATGTATGAAGAAGTGTGTTTTTCTTATTGATAAATGTTATATAACGTATATATAAAAATAAGTCGGGTTTCCTTCCCGACGCTTTAACTCCAGAACGCACGAACTGATTTCCATTGTTTTATATTCGTTGGAAAGGTCTCGGGCTCCGTGAGGTTTATAGAAAAAAAATCCAGGAAAAACTTCAAGAGAAAAGCAGGAAAAAACGGAAAATAACTTTTCACATACACCGCCATCTCTGATACTGTATGCATGCATGTACTACAACGGCGCCAGTACGTGATGACGTGTGAGTATCCCTCAAGAAAATACGTACATTTAAATATTCTCACCTTGGGATCATTCTCTCACATCGCCAGATCTTAGCGAGCGGTGACACCCGAACTTAAGTTGAACAGAGACTCACTAATGTACTTGAGTTCGGGTGTCACCGCTCGCTAAGATCTGCCGAACTGTTTATCGAACCGCTCATTCCACCATTTTTACCGCTCATTTCATCATTTTTACCGCTCATTCAGTTATTGGACTGCTTAATTATTTTTTTATTACTGTCCATGTTTTACTGTCGCAATAATAATTAATTAACCGCCATAAAAATTAAATAACTGCTCAATATTTTTTTCAATTTATCATAATAACATCTTGAATATTTAAATAACTGCTCAAAAAATTAGTTCCCTTTAGAAATATCGTCATTTTAACGCGTCACTCGAGGCCATCCAAAAGTAGCCTCACCGATGCGCTAATTTGTGCAATTTGGCCACCACTGTAATATAAGGGCTATAAACTTAAGATTACATTTTTATTCGGATAATATCATGTAATAAATTCGGATAACATTCTACCTACCTACGAATAATAAAAACTAAGGAAACGTAACTCCCATACTTCAATCGTTTTGAATTTAGAATTGACAAAATAAAGCCGATGATAATAATTGTCACTTCTTTAGTTAAACAAAATTCTTGCATATATTCGGGCCTCTTTTTGCATAAAGTATGCATGTCTTCGGGTCACATTTTGTAGAATCGGAACAAATTTGACACATTTACTCTTCCTCGGTTTTATTATTCGTAGACGTCTTACACGTTAAAATTAATGACATTAATATATTTTTTTAAATTATTGTTTAAACTTTAAACCATAAATAGTATATGCTTTTATTAACGAAAATTATTATTAGTTTTTAACTTTTATACTTATTTTTACCTACTTGTGAAAACTTTTAAATGACTTAGAGTCAATATCTACTTGAGTTAATTTTATATTATACTAGCGACCCGCCCCGGCGTCGCCCGGGTATAAAATATATAGCGAAAAAATGATTAAAATCTATAGATAGCCTATCTACTTCTAATCTGTCCCAAATAACATAAAAATTGCTCCAGTAGTTCGCGAAATAAGCCCTTTTAAATAATTTTCCCCGTTTTCTCCACATTCTCTTAAGTCTTATCAGTTTTAGCGTAATAAAATAAAACCTGTAGCCTTCCTCAATAAATGGGCTATCTAACACTGAAATAATTTTTGCAATCGGACCAGTAGTTCCTGAGATTAGCGCGTTTAAGATAGCCCTTTACGGGGAAAGTTCATGGAAATGCGCCCTTGTGCTTAACCAGGACTATCATCTGGCCGGCCGGGATACAAATCAAACCAATATGATGCAAAATAATTCAGTAAAGGAACTTATTTATCGAAACAAGTGAGACATAGACAAAGACAAAATATGTTGCTATGTTATAAAATTGGGTCTCTCGTAATGACAACATCGACAAAATCGCAAAGCGCCCTCTGGGTGTAGACAACTCGATACAAAATCAGTAGTACTTTCTCACTCGCACTCGTGTGTCGCTCGCAGTCGAGCGGTTCAATGACTTTAGCGACCAGTTTCTATTTTCTCTCTGGTTCTGTCGTCGGGTCGACTCGCAGGAAGGGGTCTTTGTTTGCGTTTCACGTTCGCGTCGCACGGTGTCATCTGTGATCGTTCCATCGTATCGCGTCCGAGACGGAATGTGCCTTCATAAGTGGAAGCGTGGTTGTATCAATCGTCGGTTTATGTGAAATGACGTGTAGTGTCGTAGGGTGGCGCCTTCCAGCAGCGCGAGTGCAGTGAGGTGCAGTGGGGTGGACGGGCGAGCGTGGGTCGGTTCGGCCACGGCGAGCGAGGTACGCGGAGGTGGCGGCGGCCGCTCGGCCATGACCGGCGACATGCCTCTAGGGAGCGCGCACGCGTTCGGGCGCGCGCTGCTCCGGGACGGGGCTCTGCCGCCGCTGGAGCCCGGGCCGCCGGCGCCGCCCGCGGCGAACGCGCAGCCCCCGGACAAGCGCCCGCCGGCCGCGGCCGCCAGCCCGGAGCAGGTCATGAAGCTGTACATGAACAAGCTGACGCCGTACGAGCACCGGGAGATCTACGACTACCCGCAGGTGTACTTCATCGGCGCGAACGCCAAGAAGCGGCCGGGGATCGTGGGCTTCCCGAACAACTGCGAGTACGACAACGAGCAGGGCTCCTACATCCACATCATGCACGACCACATCGCGTACCGGTACGAGGTGCTCAAGGTGATCGGCAAGGGTAGCTTTGGCCAGGTGGTGAAGGCGTACGACCACAAGAAGCGCGAGAACGTGGCGCTCAAGATGGTGCGCAACGAGAAGCGCTTCCACCGCCAGGCGCAGGAGGAGATCCGCATCCTGGAGCACCTGCGCGACCAGGACAAGGACAACACGATGAACGTCATCCACATGTTCGACTCGTTCACGTTCCGCAACCACACGTGCATCACCTTCGAGCTGCTCTCCATCAACCTGTACGAGTTGATCAGGAAGAACAAGTTCCAGGGGTTCTCGCTGCAGCTGGTCCGCAAGTTCTCGCACAGCCTGCTGCAGTGCCTGCACGCGCTCAACAAGAACCGCATTATCCACTGCGACATGAAGCCTGAAAACGTGCTGCTGAAACAGCAGGGCCGCTCCGGAATTAAGGTCAGTATCTCTTTTTGTTTGTCTCCAGTCGTGATACTCGTTGGGGTAAAAAGTTAGAACGCACCACCTGTTAGGAGCGGGCCGGCCCGGGACAAAATCGATAGGCTTCATTAGTAAACAGCTGCCTGTGTGCGATCAGCTGGCCGGCCACACCCGACATTGTTCTCGCGTATTTTCTAGTTTCCAACCGATTTCTAACATAAAACCAGTCAGTTTTCTATGTTTTCCAGTATGTTTATGTGTATTGAGTTACCTGTTATGATAAATACGATAACCGCAGTATGTTTCTTTGTAGAAAAACTCTCTAAAGTCTGTTCATAATATTATTGTGTGGCTCGAAAACGTAACAAAAGAGGTCTTGAATTTTCGTTTGTTATTGTTAGTGAATACTGAATGGTGACCTATTAAATACTGAATCGTGTGTCTGATATCTGTGATAGCGATTGATAAGATACGGCGAACCGCGGGGCGCAGTCGACGCACACAGTTCTATTTTGAACGCATCCCGATACGTTTTGGTTACGATGCTAGAGTTGCGTCACCAAATTATTTGAGCTATAATATAGCGGCTTAAAACCCTGGTTAAACTGATACTGTTGATTTGGTTTATCTAGGTAGAAAGATATAGGAAATAATGTTGTAGAAAGAACTCAAGGTGTCCCGTTATCTATAAAACAATAGTTAAAACGAGTTTTAATTTACAAAATGTTGCAAGTCTAAGCTCAAAGCATTAAAATAAAGCAATTACGGCGTGTTATTTCATTCTAGACTCAAATAATTATTTTAATAGTGCACTCTCGTTTTTTAACTAGTAGAAAGTTACAACATTTAGTTACATATAAAATAAGTCTCATTTTAGAGCGAAACTAGAAATTTTATAACGAAATTTCTTTTCCATTTTGCACTTTCTAAGCACAGCAGTTTATGCTTGCTTTATTATCTAGATTGTGATCGTAATATCATTCGATTTCGTAGCTTCGGCGTTGGACGAGACATTATTTTTACGTAATATTTTACTTTACACAAAATAAACACAATAGGTATTGGTTGGCTTTCAATGTTAATTACTTTTCAAATGAACGTATTAATTTATTTTGAGCAAGAAATCATTTTTAAGCCTAAAATGAGGGTGGTACGTTACTCTACCTTATGAAGCGGCTATCTGTCAGTGATGTTAAAATCGATCGCATCTAATATGCATAGCGCTTTTAGTTGTAGTGTAGTGTATCGATTTTTAATATTACATACGTTTAACAAATGCAAAATTTAATCATAAAGTTTACATGGTCGTGAGCATGGTGGCGGTAATTTAGTTTGCAATAAATTATCCATCTGCGTTGCATCTGGTGGGTTTTTTGTTAACCAGTTTTAGTCATTTGCATTCCGAGCCGAGCCGGGAGTCGTAATTAGTTTACCGTTAAGTTTTCTTCATTTATGTATCGTTAAAATCGTTTAAACAAAGTGCAGTTAGATGTATTTTTGATGCAGAAATGTTGGCAGATTGCGAGAATTTTTATTACTGCATCGGCTATCTTTTAGCGGCATTTTAACGAATAAGGCAATGTTGATATATCGAAAACATACCTGTCTACGTCTGACCGGGTAACACAAAAACTGCACCTGTGTTCGCAGGTAACACAAAAACTGCACCTGTGTTCGCAGGTAACACAGCCTCGTGAACTGGTTCTGTGAACACTATTGTTGGAACTGCATAGTTCTTTGTTTTATTTCCTAAGTCGGTTAAACGCGAAATCTGCGAAGGAGTTGGGTATCACTTGAGATAAAGCTTTAAATATTATGGTCACTATATTTGGCTGAAATCTTTTTGTTATGGTGTTTTTAATTTTTTGTGCCTATGCCTGCAGTTAAAGTATGTAATGAAAATTGTGTTCGTAAAACTGCTTGTGAAAAAGCTATTCCTCTTTAGACTACATGATACATAATATTATTTTAATATTAAGGGAAAGGCGCTAATGGTAGACACTGAACTAATAGAAGACACTTACGACGAAAATGCCATAAAAATAAGAATTATTCTAATTATTTCTCAACACTGTAAATTTTATAAGCTTCTTATGCTATCTGTTGATGTGAAAAAATATATTAGGGATGCCTTCGGGAACAAAATTTTAAAATGGGATCAGTTTTCGTAAATGATGTGACCGCGTCAACACGCACCCGGTAATTTCTTAGCAAATAGGTTAAGGAAGGCGAAATTTTGCACGTAAGTTTTGAATACATTTATTAGATTTCTTGTAATTTCTATTGACTTCATTGGATTAATGGTCATGTTGTTTACACTAATTAATGTTTATTTATGATCTTTTATCCATTTTCCCTAACAATATAAAGGGTGTCTACTATTAGTTCTTGAAAATGTAAAAAAACCTAATAGATGACATGGATCTCATCTTTTAGTTTTTCAATACATACTAAAGTTATTTTGTACTTTATTCTACTGCAAATATCATCAATATTCTCTAAAAATATAATTCTATTAACAAACTAAGAACTTAGAACTACTGCACCTAAAAATGGACATGGTGTCTAATATTAGACCTTGCACTGATCTAAAAATCGATGCTTTAGTTTTGTAGCAGTAAAAAGAAGAAAAAGGAGAACTGAGAACAAAAAGAAGAAAAAAGAAGTGGCAAAAGAAGCATGGAGACTTAAGACTAAAAATAAATTTGCTGGGAAAAAAATATGAAAAATAAAAATAAAAGGAAAGATAGTTTCAGCATGGAAGAAGAATGAATAGAATCTGGAGACAACGTGGATAATATTTCTGATGCATGTAGTTACTATGATGAAGTAAATGAAATCTTTTGAAAAACGGCAAATAAAGGCCTAATAATATGAAAAATGTAAAATGTAATTTAATGTTCTATGTCAACTATTAGTTCATATTGGTGTCTACTATTAGTGTTGTTCGCTTATTGTGATGTCATCTATTAGTACTTATGACTAAGTTTACAAAAAGACCAATAATATGTTTTTTTATTGATTTGTCAGAGAATAATTATAATAGTTTTATTTTGTAAGAGTTACTGAAGACATGGAAGAAGTTATCAATCCTTTATTTTCATAAATTATATATTTTATAACATTCGAATGTTTCATGTTTCCTTATAGTGTCTGCCATTAGGTCTTCTCCCTTATATTATGGATTTTAAACAGCTTATCTTTTTTTTTTTGCCAGCAAAAACTCGATCTTTTATATTTTATAAAAAAAAACTCAGGTAAAGCTTTTTTGCGGTGTTTATTTAAAAATGATCGCAGGCATCTGAGGGTTAGGTCGCGTTGTCCTTTTACTTTCCACAATATTAATTATTGTTTTCATTAATAAATTAACGGCAACATTTACTGTTTTCTCTTTAATTAAGGTTTCAATTGGGATTTTAATTAATATTCGTTATCGTCGCGCACATTTTATATCGTATTTAATGCAAACGACATTAAGGCCGTCCCCCGAGCAAACGACCTTGGCCATACATTTGCCGCGTTGCCGAGATCGCGCCAAAATCCTATTATTTTTACTTATCTTAGTTCAAAACTATCCTAAAAAAATTTAAAACGGCGAATACACGTGTAGTTTATGATATTGTCGATCTATTGGCGTGAGTTTCAAATAAAAGTAATTTGTAAATGCTAAGGAGATGCTGAATGTATGCTTGAATTTTAACAAATTAGTATTACTTTGGAAGCTGATATCATGAGTATACAGTGTACATGAGTAACAAAAATAGAAAATTTCAAACGGCGGAAGGAATGTTGATATACTGAAGATTATTGCTGTATTTTTATTATAACTTTGTAGCTTTCAGATTATGAGTTTATAAGGTTTTAAATACGGTCAATTACGGAAACTCCGGACGGAACGCCCTTGAGAGTCCGTATACGAAATTTTGTCGATTTTGCCGAAATTGCAAAGGTTCGCTACAGAAATATTAATAGGTTTTAGCCCCTTCTTAGACAAAAAAAAAATTATATATATATTATTAGATTTAAAATATATTTAAGCGCGGAAAGCCGACTCGAACTTGCGGCGAATAATACAATGAGAGATTTAGGTTGTTTTGAATCGTGTTTTTTTGGCACAATTTATTCTATTTTTTTTTCTTTTTTCTCGAATTGGATAGAATTTTATCTATAGATTATTTCTGTCGTTTTCTTTTTATGAATTACAGCTCCAAGTTGCCGAAATTAACAGCAATTCTTTGCCCATTTTCTCTAAAATTTTGCCGAGTTACATATTTTTTTACTCAACTATTTCATATTAAAGTGGTAAAAAGTAATTCCAACATTTTATAGACGACTTTCTCAAGAGTAGATTGTATTTTTTTCATTCCGTTAAGACGTCAATACAATCCACAAAAAGGTGATATTCTAAACCTTTTACAGCAAAAATCACAAAACTGTCGCGGGTTTGAGTTGGATTATTTAAAAATACTTGAAAAAATAAAAAATCTAGCTCCAACATTAGATTATTATTGAAATGATCTTACATGTTGTGCATTAAAACTAATAGAAATACTGTATTTTAACTGTTAAATCACGTCTGTAAAATCAGCGAAATCGGCAAATTTCGTATACGGACTCTTAATGCGTTTTACAGTTTTAAGTGATGTGATGTGCGATCGGGTTAAGGTTAATTGCTAATTAAAATTAAAATTAGCAAATAATGGAAATTTGGTTGTATTATGGTTGTAATTTGGTTACTGAAATCCAAACGACGAATTAAAGGCACGAAATGGCATATAAAATGCCAAAATCTGTATGATATTCTTTGCCTCTTTACTTTGATTATTTTTATTATTAAATTATCATCACTATTACAGTATAATACAATAATAGTACTACTAATTGTTTAATAATATTAGTATGGTCATTGGTCACAGACATAGAGCAAGATCTATTTCTGTGAGTATGGTACTCGGAAAACATTTTTGGTGGCTACGAGTTACGCCTATGACTAGTATAAACTTACCATGACAGGTAGTAGGTACTAGATACACCTTAACCTTTGTACTATTTAATTCGTAGAATTTACACAATAAAACGTTACACCTCACAAGCAAATCTAAACCTCAACGCCACGAATAAAAGGTTTAATTTCGCTCAACCTATCAATAATTCAGCATGTCTAATTAATTTAAATATGCCGTAAGTAGTTAAAATATCGCTCGGTTACCGAAATCCGCCTCGGTTGACATTCACACTCGAGATAAATTGGGTCAAACAGTCGCGACGGATCTTATCGATTCTGCCATCTTACGCAGTTAGCGGTGCGAGCGATGAGCGGGAGCGATTTCGTGCGTGCGTTAGGGAATAGGAGATAATTAAAATACTGTCGTTTGTTGATATTTGCTTGGAAATAAATGAAACTTTTGAGAAAATGCAACGTAGTATGGAGTATGGATCATGTACAGATAATATTTTATTATATTGTATGACAGAGGCGCCAGAGAAGAAAGAGCGCGCCGGCGGTGAAAAACTGCGACTACAGACTAGAGTTGACTAGACAATTTTATTCATTTTTATCTATTTTATCTATCAAGTTATTGTACTCTGTTATTTTACAACTTACAAGCCATTCAAATCGGTAAGTGTCTAATGATCTAAGTATTAACTGATAAATTAAATATAAATAAAGAAATAAACATTTATGTGGCATTTATCGTTTTCTTACTGGAAGGTGTTTTTACATACGGAAGCGTTAGGGTAATAGGAAGTAGATTTAGTAATAGGAAGGCTGATTTTGGAAAGCCCCAAAGATATATTTTTTGTTTATCTCGAGGTGACATCTTTGTTTTTACTGCACGTGTTTTTTTGTATCATATTTTTTTTCAAACGTAATTTATTTAAGAGTAAACACTAACCTTGAATCGAAATGTGTCTGTAGACGCTACTGATATAAAGTTTAACGCGGAAATAACATTAATTAATTGCTTCTAATTTATTATAATTTAGATAATTTTTACTAATGAGACATGTAATTTGTGAATTATTATTTTATAAAATCACTAGCTTTTGCTCGCGGCTTCGCTCGCGTTAAGAAATATTATCTAAATATATAAAAATGGATTTTCAAATGTGTAAGTCGCGTTAAAACTCGAAAACGGCTGAACGGATTGGGCTGATTTTAGTCATAAAATATTCGTAGAAGTCCAGGGAAGGTTTTAAAGTGACACGAAGTTCACCGGGACAGCTAGTAATTTATAATTAGGTATATACAAACTTTCATCCCCTATTTTAACCCGTTGTGGAATTTATCAAAATCCTTTCTTAGCGGACGCCTACGTCACAACATCTACCTAAACAGCCCGATCAGTTTGGGCTGTGCGTTGATACTATGTCAGTCAGTCAGTCACCTTTGACTTTTGACTTATATAATATACTAGATGACGCCCGCAACTCTGTTGCGCCAAAAATCGTTTATCGCGCGGGAACCGTACATTTTTTCCAGCATAAAAAGTAGCCTAGATGTCTTTTTCCGGGACTCAAAGTATCTTCATGCCAATTTTCAAAAAAATCTGTACAGCGGTTTGGGCGTGAAGAGGTAAACGACAGACAGACACACTTTCGCATTTATAATATTAGTATGGATTATTATTATAACTAGCGACCCGCCCCGGCGTCGCACGGGAATAAAATATATAGCCACTGAAAAAATGATTAAAATCGATAGCCCATCACGATCCTTCATGTGGTCTACTTCTTATCTCCAAATAACATAAAAATTGCTCCAGTAGTTCGCGAGATTAACCCCTTTCAAATAATTTTCTACATTCTCCTATTAATCTTAGCATGATAAAATATACTTATAGCCTTTCTCAATAAATGGGCTATCTAACACTGAAAGAATTTTTCAAATCGGACCAGTAGTTCCTGAGATTAGCGCGTTCAAGTTAGCCTTTTCAAATAATTTCCCCCGTTTTTTCCCACATTTTCCTCTATTTCTTCGCTTCTATTAATCTTAGCGTGATAAAATATAGCCTATAACCTTCCTCGATAAATGGGCTATCTAACACTGAAAGAATCATCAAAATCCGTTGCGTAGTTTTAAAGATTAAAGGGAACAAAAGGACATGAGGGAAAAAAAGTGACTTCATTTTGTAATAAGTATATAGATTAGACTAGAGGTTCTTAAATTCTATTTCTACGAAGACACTTCAAAGACAGACCGATGTCTGAACTTGATATCCATTGACGCCATCATTTAATCCAGAAGAGTCACATTCTATTCAGCACAGCAAAAATATCACTCCTAAACGGGCACGTTTACTAGGTATCTAATTCTGCTAATAAGCATAATCGATCTATCCACCTTACATTACGAATGCAAAAGTCTGTCTATTTGTCACCTCTATACGCTTATTACAAATCTGATTTTAATGAAATATGGTATGAAGTAAATAGTGGGGAGAGTTTACGGAAGAGGGAATATTATTTATATTACACAAAGGTCGAAACAGAGGGCGCTACCAGTAAATAGGTAGGTAATAAAATAAATAATAATTAGGGGTGGGCCGAAATTCGTTTTACATCCGATTTAACCGAACTTCGGCAGCTTGAACCGAACTTCGTCATTCGGCGGAAAATATAATATGTACTTGCACTATCATAATATAAATTAAGAGGCCCTTGGAATTTCTCATACATACGTAATACCAAAATCATTTTCTCATACGACAATATTTAACATGTTTGAGTTGTTTTTCAGTTTAAAATAGTAATTACCTAGGTTCCTGCACAAAAATTTACTTCAAAATATTTAAACACTAATTTTTTTTTTGTTTTTATTTTTTTTTAGTAAATTTACTACTTAATATTTAAACACTAAAAATAGAGGGAAACACTAAAAAAATATAAATAAATAGTAAATTTACTACAAAATATTTAAACTCTAAAAAATATTTTTTAGTATTTAAATATTTTGTAATACATTTACTATTTATTTATATATTTTTTAGTGTTTTACTCTATTTTTAGTGTTTAAATATTAAGTAGTAAATTGACTTAAAAAAATATAAAAAAAATAAAAAAATTTTAGTGTTTAAATATTTTGAAGTAAATTTTTGTGCAGGAACCTAGATAATTACTATTTTAAGCTGAAAAATAACTCAAACATGTTAAATATTTTCGTATGAGAAAATGATTTTGGTATTACGTATGTATGAGAATTTCAAGGGTACCCGGCCCCTTAATGAAAAAAAAAAACATATCTGTTATGTAGTTACAGTAAAATAAAATAAGTCAGATACAAGAACTTATACTCATTCATAGTCATTTACTTATTTGAATTAGAATAATCGGCCAAGTGCGAGTCGGACTCGTGCACGAAGGGTTCCGTATCGTTATTAATTATTATGTATAGCGAAAATAAGGAAAAAATTGTGTTTTTGTATGGGAGCCCCCCTTCAATATTTATTTTATTTTGATTTTATTATTTAATATTAAATAACATACATAATTGAGGGTTTTGTGAAAATTTCATGACTGTGTCTATATGTTGCCTTTGTGGATTACGAGCCAAAAAGACCAAAAAAATAACGTTTGTTGTATGGGATAAATATTAAATATTAACTTTATTTTGTTTTTAGTATTTGTTGCTATAGCGGCACAAGAAATACATAATCTGTGAAAATTTCAGAAGTCTAGCTATAGTGGTTTTTGAGTTACAGCCTGGAGACAGACAGAAAGACGGAGACGGACAGACAGACGGACAGACATCGAAGTCTCAGTAATAGGGTCCCGTTTCTACCCTTTGGGTACGGAACCCTAAAAAGTAATCATAATATGTGATAAACAAAAAAACTGAAATTGGTCTTTTTAACGACCAGTCTCAAAAATCTTTGGTTACTTAAACAAACAAAACACAAAATTAAACCGCTCTTCTTAGTAACCACACCAGTCTTAGAAATCTTTCTTACTTAATCAAAAAACAAAATTTGACTGCCCTTCTAAACAAGTCTAAGAAATATCTCTTACTTAATCAAAAAACAAACATTTTGACGTTTCTTTTACGTTATATAAATGACTAGCTGGCTAACAGCCCGCGGGGAAGCGCGGAGTGCGGGCGAGGCACATCTAGCAATATTTGCAGCAACACCGAACCGACCGGCCGAAATTTTCATTTTTACCGAAAGTTCGTATTCGGTTCAAATCACATTCGGCCCATCACTAATAATAATCTGACCGAAATCCGACATTTTGCACATGTCATATCAGAATATTGACAAAAGCTGTTTCAAACGCCGAACAAAACTTTTTGTTTACAGTCTGTGCTGGTGCTGCTGCCTAGTGTGAAAACATTGGAGTAATATCCTAGGTACAGTACAGACTATATTTTTTTTGGTACTCATCTTACGCAAACGGAGTAGCAGGAAAGTGGAAATGTCTATTAAAAAACATTCGATACCCACAACATCGTAACCACAGCCCACAGGCCACAACTTCATCACAAAAGAGTAATTGTTTTCGTACTTTTATTATTAAGACATATTATGAGCTTTTCCTCTACCTACAACTTACCTTACTTTCCAAACGCCCTTTTCTGTGCTTT
The DNA here is from genome assembly GCA_937595015.1 of Polyommatus icarus. Lineage (NCBI taxonomy): Eukaryota > Metazoa > Arthropoda > Insecta > Lepidoptera > Lycaenidae > Polyommatus > Polyommatus icarus. The sequence goes on along the minus strand of OW569341.1, from coordinate 5,689,403 downwards.
GCGCCGTAATTTATAAACTCCTTTCAAAGCATGACTCGAGGCACGTGGTCGCCAAAGGAGCCGATAGTTCTAGAACCTGTTTATGAACAATGGGTGTCGAAATACTAAATAATTTAGTGCCAAGAATAAATTTAATACTAGCACTAAATTATAGGTTGCGGACGGAGGTCTAGATTAATGTACACGGATATTATTTTGGGATAATGACTTTATCTAATAATTATGTGCACTAAATTTTAGTCGTAATTTAGTTGTTAGTAGTCATGGTTAGGTCGGTACCTAATTATTGCAGCAGTTGCTTAGGACTTAGGTAATAGGATCCTAAAAGTAGGCGAGAAGGTAATAGTCACTTCCATACCGTGATTTTATATTCTACAGCAGCCATGGGGCTCCGCAAAGGTCTTGTATAAGCTCCTATTTTGTTTAAAATCATCAGATACCAGCATGGAGACAATTTATTTAAAGACTTTTGGGTCCGTCAAAAATGTCGCTTATTAAAAGGGTTCCGCCACCAAAAAAGTTTGAGAATCACTGTTCTACAGCTTTCCTTTTCTTTCCTGTCGGTTGAAAAGGGACATGACTCAAAGGTTTCGTTTTTATGTCCTTAAAATTGTACTACGATCTTACCGAGTCTTTAGAATGTCTAGGTTTCATTCAGAGATGTTTTGAAAAGTTTGCCATTTAGACTTCTTAGAAATGTTTAGGACTGGTTTAAATTAAGTTTAATTAGACTCGTAATTACTTTTTAAAGGACTTTTGATCTACCTAGATTTAACTGAAAAGTGAAAATTATTTGAAGTTTTAACCTTTTCGTCACTGAAAAGTGAAAATATCTAAAACTGGATTGTAATTTGAATGTCTGCTAAAAACTTAAGAATGACTGGACCGATGTTGATAATGTCGTATTGGATTGGAAGACGTTTAACAAAACTTAATTTGCCACCATCTTTTACTAGGATTTAATAATTAATCCTTCGATCGCAGATTCTTGGAAATCTATTGTTGTCGCGATTATCAGTGATCTTATGGGGCTTAATGGGTTAATTATTAAAAGACCGCCTATTAATGACGCATTACATATTTCCTTACTACTAAATAGTAGTAGTAGTTAAATTTTATTAGTCCCGCTAAAACTCGAGAACGGCTGAACCGATTTGGCTTTTTAAAGGCTTGAGATATTCATGGAAGTCCAGGGAAGGTTTGGTTTACATTAAGAGGAGAGTGATATGAAGTTCACCAGGTCATCTGGTTCCTACTTCCTACTGTTATATATGCAGAAGTGTGTCTGTATGTCTGTCTGTTACCTATTAACGCCCAAACTGCCGAATCGATTTTGCTGGATTTTGGTATGTAGATACTTTGAGTCCCGGGAAAAAGGAAAGGAAAGAAAGAAAAATGTGCGGTTCCCGCGCGATTAACGAATTTTGGCGCAACAGATTTACGGCCGTTATCTAGTGCAATATAATTTGTCAATTATTGTGGTCATTGACCTCTCTGGCAAATGTTTGCACTGGTACTTGGTACTATTGTCAATGAATTGGAGCATAATCAGTAGTAAATTGCTGTCCTAATGGTGACCCTATTAGGACAAGATTCGATTGTTATCTCACAATGAAGGAGATTGGATAGCGATCTTTTGTTGTTCTAGATAAGGGTGGAGCCAAACTAGCGTAATTTGTGAGTTGTGAGTCGCAGAATTTCGGCTAGCAGAAATTCTGCTGCGTTTAGTTTCATACATAAAAAAAATAATTATACATACAGCCGAACGTATTACCTCCTCCATTTTGGAAGTCGGTCAAAAAGTCCTGTTTGATTCACACGAGCGTAATTTTGTGAGTCATGATTTGTATGAAAAGGATTTCTGCCAGCCGAAATTCTGCGACTCACAAGTCACAAATCACCGCTCGTTTGGCTTAACCCTAATGTTTAGTGTTTACTAAGGAATATAAGACAGCCGACTTAATCTTCAGGATGTAAGGCTTATAAAATAAATAAGATTAAAAAAAAAAAAGGAATATAAGATACTAGATGGCGCCTGCAAGTTCGTTGCGCCAAAATTACTTTCGGGAACCGTAAATTTTTCTGCGACGGAAAGTGTCAGTACATCCTTTCCTAGGATTCAAAGTCTTTCCATACCAAATTTCAGAAAAATCGCTTCAGCGGTCATGGCGCGGAGAGGTAACAGAAGAACAGATACACTTTCGCATATTTTATAATATTTAATACTTTCAATTTTTTTAATCGTATCTAATACCTTACACAGCTGTTGAATTTTCTTGGAAAATTTGTAAGCATTTGTAATTTAAATTCCTTCAAAGCGCGGGTACTACTATAGGGTGTGTGGGGTCATTGCCGACTGAACACTAAATATTATGCATCTTATTTGAATTCAGTAGATTTTAAAAATCACAAAAAACACACAAAGCTAAACGAAACAAAGGAACTCGAAATGTTGATGTGAAAAAGATTAACGTAAAGCTTAAAGCAAACTTGAATCAAAATTTTCTTGAAAAAGTCAGACCTAGCGTTGTGAGATTTCCTTGAATTATAGAAGCATAAAAGTCGCTGCTTGGTCTAATACTTGCTTGCTTAGTCTAACGTCTAAATAGTAAATTATTGTCTTCTGACCGAGAGTATGGTTCTACTTGTTCCTTGTTTATATCTAATATATAAAATTCTCGTGTCACAGTTTTCGTTGCCATACTCCTCCGAAACGGCTTGACCGATTCTCATGAAATTTTGTGAGCATATTGAGTAGGTCTGAGAATCGGCCAACATCTATTTTTCATACCAAAAATTATTTATATGGCAAAACAACGTTTGCCGGGACAGCTAGTTTATATGTATTATAAACAAGTAACAAGTATTACCCCTACGTTAAAAATTAAAAAAACGCCTATGTCACTATCAAAAAATCCTGTAAAAAAACCTTTAATAATATTATATTCAAACTTAGGTACACGTCGGTGACGTTATTTCCAAGGAAATAGCTGAGTCATAGTCTGGAGTCTAGACTTTTCACAAGTCTAGCGGAGCTCGCCACAAATGCTTTCACAAAAACACATAACCGTAGAGCCAGCGACAGATATTCGTAATTTTATAAAAGCTAAAAGTTTGCCTGTATATGACCTCTATAGAGGTAATAACACCGATTTCGGTGACGGTGGCCGGTTTCATTGAAATCAGGCCAGTTACGCAGGAGTAATATTATAGTGCCCAAGTGTGTGCGCAGTACACAAGAGCACTCTCTATTCCTTTACTCTCATAACCCATTGGGACGGCAGACCGACACGACTGGCGAGAGATCAGGCACAGGACCGACTTGCCCATCCGACGCATGGATCAATCAAATTGTCTTTGATTTGCATTGTCCTAACCAAATGCGGGAATCAAACCCACGACCTCCGAGTCAAGAGCCCCGCTCTAGACCACTGGACCATGGAGGCGTATAGAGGTAAGAACGACCAGCGGCTATGGAGTTTCGGTCGTGGTTTCTTTAGGAGGGTATCCAGTTATGAATGTCTACCAAACCTTCGATAAAAGTGCAAATCTCATTTTTTATCATATTTGCTTCGGGATTACTGTAGGGAATTCGTCTTTCATTGCCGGACAATTTTAGCAGCTGCTTCTTTTTGCCAGACACCTCAAAAGGCATTTAAAAGACTTTGAGGTGGGAAATGGGAAGCAACTGTCATGCCCACTACCCAGCAGTGGGACCCTCAGGTTTAATTTAATGGATTAGATAAATACGGTCCAAGCCAATGGGACTGTCCTTTACCAACGTAGCAGGATGATGTACCCGGAAGACATGTCATTGTGTATTTATTGTTGGCCAGTGCCAATAGGTTGCGACCTCCGTGGTCCATTGTGGCTTATTTATATATGGTAAATACTAAATAGTAATAATACATAATATATAATGTAGTTTTGTTTTTTAAGAGGGAAGACAAGAAAGTGATTGTGATAGCCAGGGGTTCTGAGAAACTTTTAAGTTTTAAGTGACCTCTAAATCTATTTCATTTAGATGTTTCTTGGTATCGATTTAGAAGGTATGAAGATGAAGTGTGAAGCTTATAGTATAGTTCCAAGATAGGACTTACCTTTGAGTTTATATCAACGGAAAAAAGAACTGTTTTCCCGCGATAATCCATGTTCTGTTCGTTGCGGGCAATATTCAATATATAAAAATAAACGTCGTGTCCGTTATGTTATCATCTGGACGGTCCTCGTTAACGTCGACCTTCGGCTCTCTGCCAAGGAGAAGGATCGTTATTTTCGGGAGATCATTTAAAGCATATAATGTAATAGCTCCTTAACGCTGTTATAGCATACGTTTGATGTTATGTACAACGACGCTGAAAATAATAAAATGTTGGATTAGGGCGCGTTCAGACGTGCGCGTTTTCTTTCTTTTAAGCGTTTCCCTAAAAAATCAGAAAACGCGCATATCCTGAACGCGCTGTTATTTGGGAGTTATTCTTTTATGGTTAAGGCAAGGGGAGGCCGTTCTATCTGGATCCCGGACGGACTGATCGCAGGCTGACCTAACCGGACTTGTGACAAGGCAATGCACAAATGACTCCGGCCAGATCAGCCGGTGATCAGATAGACCGGAACGATCGGCCTCCAGCTGTATATCAGTACCTTTACACTGGAAAACCAAGGAAATTAACGCCCGTATTCTGCAGACGTGGTTGAACTACAAATATTACTAGTCAGTATGTATGCGGCCGTTCGATTCGACGGCGCAGGCGTTTCATAGTATTTTCTTTGATCGGGCATTGGCCCTCCACAATTCCCACTGATATATCTCCCAAGCATATAAAAGCCGGAAATTAGGCAGCAGGAATCTTAGAAACCTTAAAAAACAATAATCATTGTACCCTAAATATGTAGCCGAATATAGAACCTTTCCCTTTTGGAAGTCGGTTAAAAATGTAGGAATATCTACTATCAGAGAAGTTGATTCCAAGGCAGATGGGGGACCTACATAGTTTGGTCGAGTTACGTCCAACCCAGCCGACAGATCACAATTAGTCCATTGAAATGTTACAATTTTAGGACCGAATATTTTATTAGAGGACGCAATTTTATTTTTGGAACATGTTGGGAGGTCAATAGAAGCTTAACCTCAAGTTTGTGGGGTCACCGCTCTTGTCCCCCGGCCACCATCTTGAAAAAGGGGGCGACAACACTATTTTGGTGATATTTCGGAAACAATACGTCTTACAAAAAAATTGTGAGAATATAATTTGTTGCAAATTATTTTGTCTACAAATATGTTTATATAACTTTTTACCCTAAATTAAAAATTTAAAAAGTTATAAGCAAAAAGTGAGATTTTTTTTAAAAGGTTAATTATCACTTTTGAGCTTTGTTTAATACATTTTACAACAAAATTACCTTAAGCCAACCTTGTAGATGATCTTTTGAAAAAAAACCCTCAATCCCCCCGATTTCATGAAATTATTTTTCTGCAGATGCAAATGAAACTGTGAAAGCATGTGTGGCAAAAAAGCAGGCCTAAAATGCTGCAAAGCATTTTAGACCTGACCTTACAGAATAGTATGCCTACTATTCTGTAAAGCATTTCAGGCTTACTTTTCTGCAGCCACAGTCTACAGTATGCCTACTGCACTACATAAATATGTCCAAACTATATTATAGTATGACTACTATACTAGTCTGCACATGCTAACTATACTATAAAGCATTTCAGGTCTGCTTTTCTGCCGCCACACACGGTTCCACAGTTTCCTTTGCATCTGCAAAAAAATAATTTCATGAAATCGGGGGGATTGGAGGATTTATTTTTCAAAAGACCATCTACAAGGTTGGTTTAAGCTAATTTTATTGCAAAATGTATTAAGCAAAACTAAAAAGTGATAATAAACGTTTTCAAAAAAAATCTCACTTTTTTGCTTATAACTTTTTAAATTTTTAATTTAGGGTAAAAAGTTATATAAACATATTTGTAGGCAAAGTAATTTGCAACAAATTATATTCTCACAAAATTTTTGTAAGACGTATAGTTTCCAAAATATCACGAAAATAGTGTTGTCGCCCTCTTTTTCAAGATGGCGGCCGGGGAACAAGAGTGGCGACCCCACAAACTTGAGGTTAAGCTTCTATTGACCCCCCAAACATATTCCAAAAATAAAATTGCGTCCTCTAATAAATGCAAAGCAAATGTAACATTTCCATGGACTAAATATTTAATATTGAATTGACATGATCCGAACAAACGACGTAGGTCTTGTCAACTGCCTAGGAATCAATTTCCTCGATGGTACCTTGTTATATTATATATAATTATTTTTATTATCAAAATGGAATCGGTAAAATACGGATCTCTGAAATCTTGTTATTCCCTAGAGTCTAGGGGTAATTTAAAATTCAAAGAAAGAAAAGCAAAGTTAAAACAAGCGGAGTTGGTTTGAACAGTTGAAGTGGTCCGATAAGAGGTCGCCTAGGGCTTAGTCTAGATAACGCTGTGGTTCTATCATATTCAATATACTTATTATATACTTTGTACGGAACTGTTGTTTTATCTGCAGATTTTATATACGAGTAGCTACAGTACCTATAGCTATTGAATATTGATAGAGAATCTTGATTAAGCTGGGATTTTATGTAGCTTTTTTGTTGGTTTAAAATACTAGGAATTAATCTTTTAAAATTTATTTATTAGTTATTACGTATTATTTTAAACGACTATTATATTCTATTCTCGAAATTTATATATAATATATTCTCAATGTGTTCTAACTTTACGTTGTTGTGACCTTATTCCTCCAACGCAAAAAAAAGTCTAGACTGTATGATGATTAACTGATTACTGATTAAATATTGAGTGCGTGAACTAGAGCAGAGGCACAGAATATATTATATTAGTGGCAGAGGTGAATTTCTGGAAAGAAGAATCTTTGGAAGAAAGAACATCGTTTCCCACTCGTTATTGGGAAATGGGAAGTGATATTTTATTGTACTAGAGGGAAAATTCGATACTTCGTTCCTGTCTCCTTCAGATTAATTTCTTTGCGGGACCCAGGCTTAGTATGTCCCTCGGGCTCCCTTAGATCACATCAAAGGGTTTTCATGGTTGAATACCGCTGTCGATCCTGGTAAAAGGAGATATAGCAGTGGGAATTTGTGGTGGGCCAAAGCCCGTTAAAAAATATATATTTTATACATTCTACATTCTCTAAATCTTTTGTATTGTATGTCAAAAGGGTAAGGCAGGACAGAATTCTATACTATGTTTGTAACTTCAGCCTGCTTACTTCCACTGTAGGATATAGGCACCATAGACATTAAATAAATATTTGAAGAAGATAAAGAAGTTCGTTTACCGCATAATACAAAAACTAATAAATTATTCCTGACATTTCGGCTATGGTCACGGACGCACAACAATTATTTTTTATCATCCAACTATTGGCAATCCTGCAACTTAATAGTGTTATGCATATTCGTACTTCAAGGTGAGACTTAAATTGAGTAGCCTTGACCTGTCGCGTTTTTGCCTTATAATAATAAAGAAAACTGTTGTCAGGGTCAACACAATATTTAGCTGTACGTTGCTGTACTAGATGTTGCAGATTTAGTTGGAATAGAGTGAGAACCCTGTATTTTTCTGGGATAAAAACTGTCCTATGTCCTTTTAAAGTAGACGATACAGTGTCCAGTTTGAAACAATTGATTTCTTGATCCTTTCAGACCAGGCGAAACAGAGGTAAATTTTTGATAATTCTTGAACAAAGTATGACTCTATTTTTTTGGTCCTTTCCGAGTAGACATTGAGACAAAATCCAAGTTTTTGATAATTCTTGATCAAAGTGTGCCTCTATTTTTTTTACCTTTCAGATTAGGCGAGACAGAGTCCAGCTTTTGACAATTCTTGGATAAAATATTATGCCTCTATATTTTTTTGAATATTAAAAATGATTTATTCTGTAGTTGTATCTGAATTTGATAACTTACACGTGCTCGATTGCACGTAAGTTTAAATTTTGAGTCATTAATTCTCGTGTTTCAAATGTTGTGTGACTATGCAAACTAATAAATAGGTTTCCTTTTGTCACTTACCTATTAGCAATTTTACTTTATATTCAATCAATGGGTTTTCTAAAGTATTACTTGTACTAACATAGTAATGACTATGAACTTATTGCATTTTGGGAATCGTTTAATGATTATACCAAGAGCATACGTATTTCTCTCTTTTTGCCCTCCTAACCCTATCGACAACCCTATAGGTATAGACTATAGAGTATAGCCGCAGGAGTTAGGATCTTTTACAAGTCATATATTTTGTCAGACTATCACTTCAGCCTGCATTATTCAAACTTGAAACCAACACTGGCGTTGCACCGCGAAAATCGAAACCACAACCAAGTTGAAGTACTCTGTACTCAATATGGGACCAGCTTCTTATTATGATCGATGATGATGAAGTGATAACTCCTGTGCAGCTGTGCACTGTGCATAGCGTTCGGTAGCAACATTGTTCAGCACTCGTAACATCCGACGCGTTTGTCAGGATTCCGAGCGAAGCGGAATGAAATTCATACCGTGTACCTATGTAGTATGTACTTTGAAAATATTTTTCATCGAGTTTTATAGTAGCGCTTGTATATGTAAGCTTATGTAATATGTAGTTATCTATGCTTGTAAGGCGAAGCTTAGGGTGCGTCCACATTTGTATCATTTGCGCGATCAGATCCCCGATCAGATCTCCGTCGCATATCATCGCGCCGTATCAAGTATGCGTGTCATAGTGTGGACGCCTATTACGGTGCGTCCACATTTGTGTCATTTGCGCGATCAGATCTCAGATCAGATTTCCGTCGCGATTATCGCGCCGCGCCGTATCAAGTATGCACCGTGTAAGGGTTTTGTATGTAACATATAATATAGCTTTGTTGTCGTAGTCTGATTAACGCTAAAAGAAAACCTGCGACCTGACCAACGTAAATGCGAAAGAATAGAAGTACTGAAAGATTTTAGGGACAAACTAATGTAGATTTCCTTTGCACTGTCACTTTGTCCATTCTTCCTAAGAAATTCTCTATGTTTTTCATGATAAATTCTGGAATCTGGAGTTCAGCTAGAGATCCCAACTTAAAATATAAGGGCTGAAATAGAACTTTCTATTTGAATATTGATTGACAAGCAACAATAGCATTGTTGCATAGCAGCTATAGGTGCTATAATTGATTACGTGGCCTTGAGCTCGAGACAGGATTACTCAATACCGATATCGTCCGCTCTCCAGCCTTCGTGTGCTCATTGTTTTGTTGAGTTTGTTAGTTTTTAGCGTCAAATAATAAGACATTAATTAGCTTGTTACTGGATGTTGCCAGCAACTTTGTTGTGCCTGAGTTGATCGAACGAAAAACGGTCATTTTTCTAAGTGAAAGCTATCGTGTAGTGTATTGAGTGTATCGTGTAGTGAGATCCATGTCATCTATTAGGTTTTTTACATTTTCAAGAACTAATAGTAGACACCCTTTATATTGTCAGGGAAAAAGGATAAAAAATCATAAATAAACATTAATCATTAATAAATATTAACATTAATCATAAATAATCATAAATGAACATGACCATTAATCCAATGAAATCAATAGAATTCACAAAAAATCAAATAAATGTATTCAAAACTTACGTGCAAAATTTCGCCTTTCTTAACCTATTTGCTAAGAAATTGCCGAGCGCGTGTCGACGCGGTCACATTGTTTACGAAAACTGATCTCATTTTAAAATTTTGTTCCCGAAGGCGTCCCTAATATATTTTGTCACATCAACAGATAGCTTGAGAAGCTTATAAAATTTACAGTGTTCAGAAATAAATAGAGTAATTCTTATTTTTATGGTATTTTTTTCGTAAGTGTCATCTATTAGTTCAGTGTCTAGCATTAGGTCTCCTCCCTTAATTAAAATACAAGGTGCATTATCCAAATTTCTCCATATAACCGGTACAAGTCGTGTTAAATATAGTTAACCCATTAAAACCGATTGGCGAAGCAGGAAACATGTGGCGGGTGTAATGGTCTTTTTGAACTTGGAACGAAATGTCAAGAACGAACCGAACTACGCGGCCCAGAGATAATTAGATATTGTTTTCATTGTGACTGTAGTACTAATTAGTAATGTCTGAATGATCAGGAAAAGTTACATTGTTGTAAACATGTGATTTTTTCCTCAATTTAGTTTATCACAGGACGAAATATCCAAAATCTATTGTTGGTGGTTTTTTAGCAGACGTTTTGAAATTTTAAGAGAATAACGTTGTAGTTGTATCACACCGAAACTATGTCGCAATCATACCGATAGTGTAAATAATACCGAAGATTACTGTTTACGTAACATGCATGAACGTATTATTACTAAGATTGTGCATGTAGCATACAACTTTGCGTACCCAGTATTTGCGGATAATTCTCGCTCCGAGGGCAAATAGTGCCGCGTCCATACAAATCGTCATCTCGACACACGGGCTCGGAGGCCCCGGGCCACTTGACCCGGCATAATCGTTCCCCATGCACTTACGTGTAAATGCATGCCCCATATTTTAATATTCAAAGTGTGGGTCGCGAGCGCCCCGTTACAATATTCTTGTGTTTTCGTCTGCCGCGCGCGTTTGAGGGTTAAAGTGCAGCGTGGTGATTTTAACCGACTTCCGAAAAGGGGGTTATATTATGTTTGGAGGTCGATATTTTTTATCAGTAAGGCCTACGGATCTGGGTTAGAGATAACCCTGGCTTAAATATCATGTTTTGAGTTGTCTTTTATAAATGGGCTGAGCGAGAGTGATAGCAAGATAGTTTAGCAAGATAGTGATAGCAAGAAAGTTGAGTTATGAATACGCAGAATAGAGAGATGATGCTAAACTTAGATTTCATTTTGACCCAGATTTATGAAATTGGGCCTAATTTAATTATTTTAAATATTTTATTTTAATAGCTTTTATGGTTTTACCACAGACATAGATCAAGATAGATACCGCATGTCGCTCCATTTGTATGAAAGCGCGTCACTTTTTTCCTACCACTGTGACGTACCGATGATAAGAAACGTGTCCATTATCAAGGCCAACGTTTCTATTTGTATTTCTACAGCTTAATACGGCACTTTTAGGCATTAAGGCATATTTAAAATTCCGATTGACGTCCGATTCCGATAGCAGTCTAAAGAACAGACTTTCGAAAGATGAGCATTGCTCGTTGTTTGGGAACGCGATATGGCACGCACATACACATGCGGTATCTATCTTGATCTATGTCTGTAGGTTTTACGTTAATTGGTTTAGTAGAATCATTACACCATCATATTCTAGTATTGCTTACTAAATTTTATTACTTCTAGATTTATGTCTTGCAATTAAAACATTGTAACATAAAACAAGGTTCTATTTTGTAATACCTGGATTTGCATACTAAGTTTTTATGCATATTTCGACATCATATCTCTACTTCTCTAATTACTCGTCTGCAGAATTAGGTCTAGGCTTCTACTTTGTCTCTAGGTGTCTCTAGGACGTAGACTAATCTAAATTTTATGCCTGCCTTTTTAAAATGGATAGAAAAACTTCCCTAGCAAAAGGTTGTTAAAAACTAGACGACGCCCGAAACACCCTTGCGAAGAAATTCGTTTATCGCGCGGGAACCGTACAATTTTATGGGATAAAAGTATCCTATGTCCCTTCTCGGGACTCCAAAGTATCTCCATACCAAATTTCAGCAAAATCGGTCCAGCGATTTTAGCGTGAAGAGGCAACAGACGGACAGAGACCCGGGAAAAGACAAAGGATACTTTTTATCCCGAAAAAATGTACGGTTTCCTTGCGATAAACGAATTTTGGCGCAACGGACATACCTACTATGCCAAAATACTTTATTTTAAGGCCATCCCCCGAGCAAACGACCTTGGCCATACATTTGCCGCGTTGCCGAGATCGCGCCAAAACCCTATTATTTTTACTTATCTTAGTTCAAAATTGCCCTAAAAAAATTTAAAACGGCGAATATGTAGTTTATAATATTGCCGATCTATTCGCGTGAGTTTCAAATAAAAGTAATTTGTAAATCCTAAGGAGATGCTGAATGTATGCTTGAATTTTAACAAATTGGTATTACTTTGGAAGCTGATATCATGAGTATAAGAAACAAAAATAGAAAATTTAAAACAACAAAAAGAATGTTGATATACTGAAGATTATTGCTGTATTTTTATTATAACTTTGTAGCTTTCAGATTATGAGTTTATAAGGTTTTAAATACGGTCAATTACGGAATCTCCGGACGGAACGCCCTTAATACTAGCTGTCCCGGCAAACGTTGCTTTGCCATAATATTATAAAGTATTTCGCCCATATTATTTTATTGAAGTGACCAAATAAGTATGTAGCCATGGCAACGTCGATCGCTATCTCGTCGCCGTCAGTCTCAGGTTGTAATAATTTACTATTATTTATTCAACAAATGCACTTATGTCTTATCAATATACGAGTATAAAGTACCCAGTAGCCGATTCTCAGACCTACTGAATATGCATATAAAATTTGGTATAAATCAGTAAAGCCGTTTCGGAGGAGTTCGTGGACTAACATTGTGACACGAGAATTTTATATATATAAGTAGATATTGTTTATATACCCAGCATGATTTATATAACTCAAAGTTTATCATTCTATTTATCTTTGCTCTCAATATCATACGAGGAACGCGTTTTATATTCCACCAAAAAGTTTATATACGCCAGAAATCTCTTAAGTCTGTCGGTAATAAAAAAACTCCATAAAACAGACATGGATGGACATGATGGTTATCTGAGGTCGTTGCACTGACTTTGGGCAATATTAGGATGGTATATTTGCATTTTTGAAGTGCGCGTGCGAAGAATTTTAAGCCCTTTATGGACCTATATTATATGGGCTTTGGGTACAAATATGTATATATATTATGTATACCAATACATTATACATCTGTGTGTGTCTGTCTGATATTTCACGCTTAAAAGGCTGAACCGATTAAAAATTAAAATTCCGATTAAAAAAATGGAGATATTCTGAGAAACGGGAAAGGATAGTTTTTGCTGTGGAAAACTTGACGGTTCCCTAGCGATAAACGAATTTTAGCGCAACGTGTTTCAAACAGCTTGGACCTCTTGGAATTACGCCGAGATGTAGCTTCGCTCTGCATCCTCTATCGGTTGTATCACGGGGAGTTCTCTGAGGAGTTGTTCGGAATCATACCACTTGCAACTTTTCGCCATCGTCCCACGCGAAAAACATACCATCCTCATCACCTCGATGAGTGGCAGTCTTCCACGGTACTTTTTTCGCGTAACTTTCTGCCGCGCACTGTAAAACTCTGGAACGAACTGTCACCAGCAGTATTTCCGGACATATACGACCTGCAAATCTTTAAGAAAAGAGCGTATTCCCTCTTAAAAGGCCGACAACGCACCTGCAGCTTTTCTGATGTTGCAAGTGTCCATGGGCGACTGTAGTTGCTTACCATCAGGTGACCAGTTTGCTCGTTTGCCCCCTTATTTAATTTAAAAAAACGGAAGCTGCGTGATCTAGTAGGATATAAAAAATGTCTCGTGACTTCTTTACACTGAAATTCTTACGGGAACCGTTCATTTTTTCTAAAAACTATGTGATTCCCTTTCTCGGCACCTAAAGTACCTTTACAAAAATCAGTTTAGTGGTTAAAGCGTGAAGAATCCTAGGAAATCACGCATTTATGAGTTATTAACAACTGAAATTCCGAGCAAAACTGTGTCCCGGCTATTTGTTAAAACGTAAACAAAACGACATTTGACTGAACTGCTCATGAATCAGGGGCGTATTAAATGTCAACGGTGCTGAAATAATAAGAGGCAACAACCTTATTCGATGGGCTCGCGTGCGATCGATCCGCAGCTCCTGTTGTGACCTACTTGCCGTCCGCGTCACGAGGCCCCGTGGTACTTAGATGAGTTGCATTCGATAATCGAGATTCGAGGCAGCGAAATTGGAAATTGAAAATTATTATTTTTGTTACAATTCGGTGATGCCTTGTTTGGCGCAGATACAAGATGTTGATGATGATGACAAAATTAGTTTATCGCACCGGAACGGTACATTCTAATCTTATGTCCTTTCCCGGGGGCCGGGACTCGGGAGTAGAGTTTGAGTAGAGTTTGGAGTTTGGACCTATTAAAATCCGCTTTATTAAATTCAGCTGTATAATCATGAAGGGAAGGGGCAATAGACAGATGCACTTCGCAGTTATATTATTATTAATAAGGATATTATATTACTACTAGCTGTCCCGGCAAACGTTGCTTTGCCATAATATAAAGTATTTCGCCCATATTATTTTATTGAAGTGACTAAATAAGTATGTCGCCATCGCTATCTCGTCGCAGAAACAATGGCTGCCGTCAGTCTCAGGTTGTAATAATTTACTATTATTTATTCAACAAATGTACTTATCAATATATAAAGTACCGAGTAGCCGATACCTCAGACCTACTTAATATGCATATAAAATTTGGTAAAAATCAGTAAAGACGTTTCGGAAGAGTTCGTGGACTAACATTGTGAGTTGTGACACGAGAATTTTATATAATATGTCGCAGGGAAAAGAGGATATCAGAGATTTCACGATATCCCTAGGGATATCACGAACTCGCGGAAGATGCCGAATATTCTTGTTTGTTACGTCTTCTTACTAAAAATATTTAGTGATATGTCATTTCACTAAACTAAATCTAGTGAAATGTCAGAAACGCGGATACCGCCGAATAAAAATCGAGCCACTCGTTTCTCTCGCTTGCTCTAGTATACACACGGGTACTTTGATAGGATCATCTAAAATCTGAATCTGACAAGTAAGATGTTAGATGATCCATGCGTTGGATCGGCATATAAAAAGTTGGTCCTGCGCCTGATCTCTCGCCGGTCGTATCAGTCTTCCGTCCCACCGGGTTATGCGAGTAAAGGAATATAGAGATTGCTCTTGAGTACTACGCACACACTTGGGCACTATAAAATTACTCTTGGCCTGGTTTAAATGAAACCGGCCACCGTCACCACAAAATCAGAGTGGGAGTTATTATTATTATTATCACACGTGTAATGCAACTATAGCAGATCTGAGAGGCCATTACCATCTCTGAATGAGGGTTCTTCATCAGATACTTCAGACCTTTGATTTTTGACGTTAAATGAAGCGGCCGACGAAGTTGAATATTTTTTGTAAAGGTGGCAATTCGATCTCTAGTTTGGTTAGGCTCTTGTACAGGCACAGGTACTACAGGTATTCCAGCTCTTCGATTATCCTAGTTTTTACGGTTCCGTACCCAAAGGGTTAGTCTGTCTGTCTGTCTCCAGGCTAGACGAGCCGCGCCAGCTCGAGCGACGCATTTGTTTCACTCCCACTAGTGCCCGTGTCACGTGTGGGAACGAGAGCGAGCGAGAGAAATGAGTGGCTCGATTTTTATTCGGCGGTATCCGCGTTTCTGACATTTCACTAGATTTAGTTTAGTGAAATGACATATCTATACTTATAAAATTACATGTCCTGACTGACTGACTGGTTCATCATCGCTGAGCAAAAGCTGTTAAAGTCACAGCCACGAAATTTGGTGAGTAGGGTTGTTTTATTAAGTAGACACCCACTAAGGAAGGAATTTTGAAAATTTTACCCCGAAGGGGGTGAAATAGGGGTTGAAAGTCTGAATGAAAGTCCGTCATTTCTTAAGTTAGGAACATGAAATTTTATCTTTGGGTTACTGATTAAAATTGAATGGATATGTATTTAAGCGTTTTTGGTAATTCTTCCCCCAAGGGGGTGAAATTGGGGTTAACAGTTTCAATGGAAGTCCGTTATTTCTTGAGTTAGAAGCATGAAATTTTATGTTTGGGCTACTGATTAAAAATAATTGGATACGTGTTTAAGCGTTTTTGAAAATTCTACCCCCAAGGGGGTGAAATAGGAGTTGAAAGTTTAAATGAAAGTCTATATAGGTATACTATATGTTAACGCGGACGAAGGCGCGGGAAACAGCTAGTCACTAGATATTTTTAGTAAGAAGACGCAACAAACAAGAACATTCGGCATCTTCCGCGAGTTCGTGATATGGTTAGTTAGGTATATATATATCCCACCAAAAACATACCTGTTAAAATAGGGCCTAGTTCCTATAGGCTAACTGTTGGTCTAAAAAAAGAGTTGAAATCCAATCCAATGCCAAGTTCAGATGCACTTCATCGATCATAATCATCTTCATCAACAGCCTGATCCATAATACTTCTAATTTGAACTTGGCAGGTTATTTAAATTCTATTAATATTATCTAATTGTATAATTAATCAAGTGTAACGCATAGCACAAAAACCTGCCAAGTTCAAATTTAGAAGTATTATGGATCAGGCTGTTGATGAAGATGATTATGATCGATGAAGTGCATCTGAACTAGGCATTGGATTGGATTTCAACTCTTTTTTTAGACCAACAGTTAGCCTATAGGAACTAGGCCCTATTTTAACAGGTATGTTTTTGGTGGGATTTCAATACTTTTTTTCAAGAAATTATACCTATGTTTTCTTTTTGTGCTACGCCCGATATAAACAATACTTTCAATAGATGCCTCATTATATCACTGGTACATAAGAATTTTTATCTAAAGTTCATAGATGAACTGACTCACGCTTGACGATTTCTTAAATTTCTTAATTTATCGTAACACATACATAATAATATAACACACGACCTGTGTGCTAAATTTCATAACGCTAGGACATTTGGAAGTAGCCTCTAAAGTTCGTAGATCGGCCGACTCAAGCTTGACCGATTTCTAAAATTTCTTAATTTTTTGTTAATCTACATTTAACACATGACCTGTGTGCCAAATTTCATAACGCTATGACATTAAAGTTTGTATGGGCTGTAGATAGGCCGACTCACGCTTGACCGATTTCTAAAATTTCTTATTTTTTTTAATCTACATATAACACACGACCTGTGTGCCAAATTTCATAACGCTAGGACAATTGGAAGTGGCCTCTGAAGTTCGTAGATGAACCGACTCACGCTTGACCATTTTCTACAATTTCTTAATTTTTCGTTAATCTACACATAACACACGACCTGTGTGCCAAATTTCATAACGCTAGGACAATTGGAAGTGGCCTAGAGGTTTTGATTACCGGTCAGTGAGTGAGTGAGTGAATGAGTGAGTCAGTGCCAAAATAAGCTATTTTTACAAGGACATATCTCAGGATCTACTGAAGCTATATCTATGAAATTGGGTATACTGCTTAAGTACTCGTAAATAATTACGTAGGTATAATTTTATCTTTGCACTCGCAATAGACACTGAGCTACAGGGGGGTCAAAAGTACGTCGAAACGGTTCGTGTAAATAGTGCACGGCATGCGCGCGGCCTGCTGGAACTAGGCTTGCGCACTTCCGTGCGCTTTGATATATGATTTTGGTGTTGTCCACGGTCCAGGTGGTCATAGACTGAATTATATTTAGATAGTACAGCGCAAATCTTAATTTAACTAAACATAGTTTCTGTGCCGTTATGTTGCGGAGTTCAGCTGCTAATTTTACCATCGTCCCGCTAATTAATCTGCAAGGTGACTGAACTTGACGATGATCTATATTCGACGATCGAAATAGATCGCGTTTATTGACTTGTCTATATCAGGCGTTAAAAATAGGCAGGATTAGATAGTTATTAGGAAAGTATTAAGGTAAATAAATTGTTTTTTGTGCAAAACGTTAAAAAAAAATAGAAACAGAATATATTTTTGAGACCGCTTATTATTTTAGCTAGGTATTGTTTCTTATTAAATATTTTAAAGTTAAACTTTAAATAAGAAGGCTTTTAATTTCTGTGTTTTTGGAATTGTAAAATTTTTGAATTCCTTAGTAACATAAAAAAAAACAAAAACAGTTTGGACGAAAAACATATTAGGTACTTACTTATTAACTACTTTAAATTATTTTTGCCCCGTTTCTGAGGTTTTTTTTGTCGTATGTCCATTCATTAAAACTTTTGATTAACATAATATTGTCTCAAAATATTAACTTATCAAAAAAGCTGTTGAATAGATAAATTTCAGTCTGAAATCCTAAGGAACTGGGCATTAGAATATCTAGATTCTAGATAAATACTGTTATCAGTTTGAGATAGCGCTGTGCTCCGACTGTCGAGTACTATGGTACAGTAACTGTACCGCTATAAATCTTAGTAAATCTTGTCTATACGTTATCAAGATCTATGTGACACTGATATAATCTGTTGGTTTAAATGTATGGTGAGTTGGTAACTTGCTTTTGCTTAAAATAGTCCGGTCATTTTAGACATAAAAATAGTGATCAAATAAAGAAAATTCCGACAGAGCCAAATCTTCGTAGAGACCTTAGGTTTACCACAAGGAATAAAGTGTCAAAAGTCCCCATCAGTCCCATGTGAGCTTAGGGACTTATTCGGGGCCCAAGGTAAAAATTTTAGGTTTTTTGGATTTTTCTCGAAAACGGTAAGTTTTATCGAAAAAGTACCTCAGAGCAAAGTTGTAGATCTTAAAACTCTCTATAAAAATGGTCCCTATGATTTTTTCTCTAAGACCCACTATTTCCCAGATATTACGCTTGTAAGAATCACGTTCTACATAATATGCACACATTTCCACACCACCTGTGAGGTAGTGTACTCGGCGCGTTTTTTTTAACGTGGTATCCCCGGTAGGCCTATTCCACGAACCTTTATGACGTTATTTTCAGGAACAATAATTATTTAATAGTATGAAGATTATTGATATGGGTTACTGAGTTTAACTGTCGTTCTAACTTTTTTTTATTACTTTAATCTGACTCATACTCTTCATATTCAACTTCAACAATCATGTTTTCTTCAATTTCTTCTTGTTCTTCTTCTCCTTCCTGTTGATGAACGCTTGTTGAAGTTGCTCTTCATCAAAATCACATGAAGTTTCCTCTCTTGTATTTAATTGAACATTTGAGCAAGAGACACCTTGGCAATTGGTACACGCTGGAGAACACTGCAACCCTACTTTTTTACAGCCACATTTGGCACTACAACCTTTCTTGCAATTGCAAAAAATAGTGTTAAGAAGTTTTTCTGAAGCAGGGGGCAGTAAAGTTCGAATCGGTTCCAAAGTATTATTTATCAATTTCCAACCCCAGTCTTCAGGGTTCAGTTCATTGCCTTGCCATGTCTGAACTTGATAGTATACTCGAAACCACCAAATGGCGGACCGCGGTCCGCATCCGGACCGCCGACCCTTTGTATGCGGACCGAGCATTTTCGAAGGTGAACTTCGTTAAGTAGCTCGCAAACGATCAAACATCAAACACGTCAAACACGTAGTAAAATCCAAATTTTCTTCAAACACGTCAAACACGTAATTTGTACGTGTTTGACATGTTTGATGTTTGATCGTTTGCGGGCTACTTTAAAAATAAATTTCAGTCTTGACTTACTGATGAACATCCTGGATTTAATTTCAATAGCTTGCATCAATTTCACTCCAAGCAAGCAATAAAATTATCACTTTTCTTATTGATATGTAAATAAATACCTGTGTAATTTCCATAATTACCTTTGTTTCATAATTTTTTTTTTATTATAAAATGTGCGGACCGCGAAGGTCATTTCTTTTCTTAAAATGGACCCCGAGCGAAACTAATTGGTGACCCCTGCTGGTAGCCGGTTTTTGCCGCCTTCGGGCGACAGAGTGGCGCCGTTGCGAGTGCGTGTAGTGACCAAGCTGTACTGAATTAGGTTGGGATAAAATATGTTATGGTAAAAAAAATATCACCCTATTTTTTGTGGTTTAATGGACTCTCCTTATGACACCTAAGCCCCAAAAAAAATTTGGCAGGTAGGTTTAATTGCACCCGGTATACGTGGCATATGTGTGCATACTATGTAGAACGTGATTCTTACAAGCGTAATATCTGGGAAATAGTGGGTCTTAGAGAAAAAATTATAGGAACCATTTTTATAGAGAATTTTAAGATCTACAACTATGCTCTGAGGTACTTTTTCGATAAAACTTACCGTTTTCGAGAAATATCCAAAAAACCTAAAATTTTTACCTTGGGCCCCGAATAAGTCCCTAAGCTCACATGGGACTGATGGGGACTTTTGACACTTTATTCCTTGTGGTAAACCTAAGGTCTCTACGAAGATTTGGCTCTGTCGGAATTTTCTTTATTTCAATTGTCTAAAATGACCGGACTAAAAATAGTGTCCTTAAATAGAGGCCTTAAAGTAGCGCTAGCGTTAAGATGAGCCAAACCAGGCCAAGCTTTTAGTTCGAAAAAAATAACTGTAAATGTAGACTGATATAAATCCATACTAATATTACGAAAGTGTCAGGTACACTTTCGTTACGTCTTCACGCTTAAACCACTGAACCGATTTTTATGAAATTTGAAATTTCGTATACTTTGAGTCCCGGGAAAGGACATAAAATAGTTTTTACCCTGGAAAAATGTACGGTTTCCGCGTGATAAACGGAGTTGCGAGCGTCATCTAGTAAATTAATATATTTTACTGGTGTGTCGCTAAGGGCCGCAACACACCGGAATGGCAGCGGCGAGGCGAGCACTTTCAGTGTGATAGGATTTTAAACTTTATCTTCATTATTGTAAAATGTAATACAATATAGTATGAAGTATCGCTTGAGATATCGCTGCCGCCGGTGGCCGCCAGCGTCCACGAGCATCCACGAGCGGCCACGGGCGGCCGTAGACTTCTCAAGCGATAGTATTTATTACACTTTACATTAATCAAGATAAAGTTTAAAATCATTTCACACTGAAAGTGCTCGCCTCGCCGCTGTCATTCCGGTGTAGCGCATCCCTAAAAGTCATCGCCCTTATCTATTTATTTACAAGTTTGTTCAGCCTGCCTAGCATACGCCAACGAGATATATTATCTCGTATCTCACTCTCGAGATAAAAACTACTCGTCTCATAATGTCAAAATCTCGACATTATCTCGACAAAACACTATAAAAATGTGTTCTTGGATGATAGATCTACACGAGAAAAAATGTTTGTCATGCTAGGGTCAATAGAGATGAAGATACAAACTATCGAACATCGAGAAACATGTAGAGAGAGATATCTCGTTGGCGTATACTAGGCAGGCTGGTTTCGTAATGAGCTCTCCTTACCTTATCATAGCAATTTCTTATCAGATAAAGGTTGATAACCTATATACCCAGCGCAAATTTTGTTGATTGCGCGTCTGGTCTATATTTTAGTACTTTAAATGTAACTTGATAATAATTATGTACATGTATAGTTAGTAACGTTATTAGATTGTTGATGCTTATAAATTTAAATAAAATTTCCTCTAATTTAAATCATGAGTTAGGAATTCAGAAAGAGATTTACCACCTTTTTTTTGCGTTGGGGGAATGCGTTTACGCATCCCCGGGGCCTGGGGAGGATCACCGAGGTATGTGGACTCCCCGGGGCAGACGGAAGACGCACCCGGAACTGCCCACTAAAACACCAACGGTGTTCCTGCTCCTGAAGGTGGGACTACGGGAAACGCGTGATACACGTCCGCAGCCCCACCACCTCTGCCTCTTCAGGCTCAACTCGTGGACAACATTCCACATTACTGGAAGTTGGAACACCTAGCGCATCGTGGCCTGCCAAGAGATTTACCACCTACCTAGTAATTAGTATATCGCACAATCTTTACGTTTTGTGGTAGACTTTACGGAAAAACTATCACGCCTATTGATTTGTGCTTTAACATAGTAGTTTTTATTTATAAGTAGATGTGTTATCATCAGTCCGTCAAGGTTTTTTATATGTAGATACTAGATGTGTTATCACAATAATTATTATCATCAGTCAGTCAAGGTGTGACGACGACGGGAGCCCTCACAAAGCTCGTCTAGCTAGCTTTGTCCCTTATATTCATTTTTTTATAGGTACTAGTGTAACATTCATACTATGCGAAAGTTTTTCTGTCTGTCTGTCTGTACTCTGTATGTAATCTCTTCACACTTAAACCCCTAGAACCGGTCTCGAAAAATTTGAAAATCTTGTTTTGTATTAAAATTTATAGAGCAAAAATGTCTTTAGACTGTTGTACTCTTTCATTTATTTATCTATCTCAGACTGTCGTGTCTCTAGTGAGCGATAGATAGATAGTTTATTTGCTTTAACTCGGGTGCTCTAAAATGTTCATTGTTTACGCGAGATGACCGCAGATGTGGCAATATACTTTGACGTAAATTGGAACAACGTCTACATTGTACATACTGCATAATGCATATTATGTGACATTACAACACCGAGTTGTAATTGCGACCTTATCACAACTGGATATGGTGCAGTTTAGAGTATTCGCGGTTAACGCGCGCGCACTTTTACCCGTATGTGTTGATTTACTGTGACGTTTAAGAACTAGATGTAAATTGTTTCCTCTATGTGTGGAATAATTGAATATTATAACTATGGTTTTAACCACGAGGCTAGGCATAAAATTCATATCCACATTTACCTACTTAATATTATAATTAATGCGAAAGTGTGTCTGTCTGTCTGTTACCCCTTCACGCCCAAACCGCTGAACCGATTTTACCGAAATTTGGTATGTAGATACTTTTTGTCCCGCAAAAAGGTACATTCCCGCGCGATAAACGAATTTTGGCGCAGCGGAGTTGCGGGCGTCACCTAGTTTCATAATAAATCATAAAAATTTGTGTGAGAAGCCTGGTGGGATGTGGGGGGTGGATAGACTTTGACACGTATATTATTTTGGACTTCATAGAAACAAAAAATCTATAGAATTTATCTTTTAACATCGAAATTCAAGTAAACATTCTGAAAATAATTCTTTATTGTGATCATTTATGGACATTGGGTCACAACTCGCAACCTTTCTCTATTAACCCTATAAGAAATTGTTATATTGTGGCGACATGGTCGCCTCTGTTTGTGAACCCTGTCCTCAGTGGTGGGGCAAGACAAGATGTATCTTGCGAGGCCCCCTGAAATATATTTTGCGAGGCCCCCCTGATAGATGACGCAAGAATACGGATTTTTGGCGAGAAAGAATCTTTTGATACTCAAACTATCTTAATATATATATTTCTTGTGTGCGTGTGTATGTGACTGAACTCCTCCTAAACGACGGGACCAATTTTGATGAAATTTTTTGTGTGTGTTCAAGGGGATCTGGGAATGGTTTAGATTCACAATTTTGTTCGCTGGACAATGTTTTTTTAATTAATTTTTAATTTATTAGTAGTTGTTGATTTTGGAATGTTTTACATTGGATCCGACAGTCGGCTGCCATCGCAGTGTCAAATTTTAAATAATATTCGAATTCGGATTTTAATTTTAGTCTGTCCGACAGTTAGCGCTTCGATCAAATTTAAAAAAAATACTTTATATACTTAATATGGCAAAGAAACGTTTGCCGGGACAGCTAGTTATTTATAAAACTTTTTTTATGAATAATTGATTATCAAAACTTGTAAATTCTTTACAAAAAACCTCGTGGTCCAAGGGGCGCGAGGCCCCTTAGACCGCGAGGCTGTTGGCGGTCGCCTACACCGCCCACGCCTTGCGCCGCCTCTGCCTGTCCTGAGTCCTTAATAAACATTTAAAAAGGGAACTAATTTTTTGAGCTGTTATTTAAATATTCGAGATGTTATTATGATCAGTTGAAAAAAATATTGAGCAGTTATTTAATTTAATGGCGGTTGATTAATTATTGCGACAGTAAAACATGGACAGTAATAAAATATCAATTGGACGGTTATTTTCTCATACAATATCAATTCTAAAAATAATCGATCAGTTCAATTACTGAACTGGGCACTGCAAGCTCAACAAACACCTAAACAGAATGGGTGCTTGTAGCATAACGACTTGCAGATATTCTGTGAGGAGGAGGATGAAACACCTATTCACCTTCTCCTCGACTGTCCTGCTCTACTACAGAGCAGGAACAGGCACCTTGGTCGCCACGAATACTCATCCACAGAGGAAATTCGTGGCACCAACCCCAACCATATCGTTCAATTTATGAGCAGTATTGGGTTGGGGATGATTCTCTAGCGCGAAGGAGTCACAATAGATCCTCATGGGTCGCAGTGACGTCAGGGCTATAGCGACCTGCCTTCTTTAAAAAAAAAAAAACTGAACGGGCGGTAAAAATGATGGAATGGTCAGTAAAAATGATGGTATGGTCAGTAAAAAAGATGGAATGAAATGAGCGGTTCGATAAATAGTTCGGGAGATCATAGCGAGCGGTGCAATCGCACAACGCACAAACGTCATGTCGTGGGAATCTACGACGCGCGTCGCGACACGACATCATGCGACGTCGCGTCGTAGAAACTAATCTTTGAATTTCTACGCCAGTTTCTACGACGCGACGTTGTACGACGCCACACGATGCCGTGTAGCGTTTTACAACGCGCGTCGTAGATTCCCACGACACGACGTCGTATCGTGTTTTTGTGTCCGGGCCTTGGGCTGGTATAAATAGTCAGTACTTAAGATGCGACCCGGTCTCAAGACGCGGTTCGGCTCTGTGATTGGTCCAAATTTTGACAGCCAACCAATCACAGAGCCTGAACTGAGTCTTGAGACCAAGATGCATCTTCAGTACTGACTATTTATACCAGCCTTATTTTCGCTTTACAACGGTACGGAACCCTCCATGGGCGAGTTCAACTCGCACTTTGCCGATTTTATTTTATTTTACCACCTCGTTGTTTAAGGCGTCGCCTTGATAATTTGGCTGTAGCAATATCGATTTTTCTCAGCAATGACTAAAGCTAAGAAATAAAAGTTCATTGTCAATATTCATCATGTCTTTGTCTTTGAATTACCCATAGCATAACACGATTGGTCAACTTTTATAACACAGAATAATCAATCAAAAAGACCGCTGTAAAAATGGATTCCTATTATGCCAACAGAGGAGAGTGATTTAAGCTTCCAAAATTTGTACATAAATTGGTTCAAGCATACACTCTAATTTGCCCATAGCTTATATGAAATATATTTATGGTTTTTAAAGTACGCGACGAAAACCATTTTGTCGCTTACGCCCTTTCCATTTTTTGCAAGCAATCGGTTTGAACGGTTGTCAAACGGCATTGCGCATTTGGTTCAGTGCGCCGCCATAATTAGACGTGTGTGATGCAGACAATATTGCTCTCAAACTTCAAAATCCAGTACTAAACTAAGCCGAGTTTGTTCAAACGCATCGGAAGTCGGAACACGATCAAACGGCGCGTCAAACACAACAAAAATATGAAATTTCATCAAACGAGCTTCAAACACGTAAATATTTGAAAAACCGTTCAAGCTAGCTTGGTAAACGATCAAAATGGTTTGAGTCGAACCAAAATTTACGTGTTTGAATCAAACCGTTTGACCGTCTCGGGGGCACTCAAAAAATATCCAACACGGTTTTTTACTTTAGCGCGCAGAACTGCTTAGAATGAGATTTCTTACTGACAAATTCCGATTTGTTACTGCCCAGACGTAACCGCTCATTCATTAATTTTTACGGCTCATTTAATTATTTTACTGTTCAATAATGTTTTCAATGATCCGTTTCATTATTTTTTACTACTCATTTTTGTTTAATTTACTGCTTAGTTTTAACTGCTAAAGTAGTTATTGAACGTGCCATTTATAATTTTTAACTTACCAAACCTACTATTTACAACTGCCCCTTTAAATCAGTGCATTTAAAAAACCCAACACTTCGACATCCCCTTCCATTTCTGCCAACCAAGCTGTGTGCGGTCTATATTAGATGTAGGTAAGCAGGTTAAACCATACTTCATTGTTGAAACTCGCGGCACGACAAGGCTACATTTTTTAATAAACAAAGTATTTTAATGCACTCCATTATCCGCAGTCGGGGCTAATTGATGCACTTTTTAATGAAAATTCACAACGCTAGTTTGTGATGGCCTGATGGTTTAATGGAATGAAGCTGCAGTTAATGATTGAAAATTTCGTACAAAGAATCCATATTTCCATATCCATACTAATATTATAAATGCGAAAGTGTGTCTGTCTGTCTGTTGCCTCTTCACGCCCAAACCGCTGAACCGATTTTGCTAAAACAAAAAAATATATTTTGAGTCCTGGGAAAGGAAGAAAATTCAGTTGTTTGGGCGTGAAGACTGAAGAGGTAACAGACAGACAGACAGACGGAAAGACAGACACACTATCGCATTTATAATATACGTATGGATTATAAGACTACAATTTTTATGTAAGGATAAGTCAGGTTTTTCTCCATAAATTATATTTCATCGAAATTGGTTGGCGTGGGTGCGTTTGCGGGTGCATTTCTAGGGTGCGGTGTAAGCACCAGCCTGAAACGGACGTACAGACACACCTTCATGCACAATATTAGTATACATTATGCTTATTATATTACAATTTACATTGCATCGCGTCCCGCGGGAGCACCGAAATGTGACCCAAGGACTCACCCACTCGCGTTAGTCACGAGTTAACCAACGCCGCTAATCTCATCCAATGCCGTTTAAGAATAAACTGTTGCGGTAACCGAGATTGCGCATGTTGGCGGTGCTTTTTAACCGACTTCCAAAAAGGAGGGGGTTGTTCGGCTGTGTATTTTTTTAGAGCTTAGACTTTACAAAACACATCAAACCTTCAATCTCACCCAGATTGAAGGTTTGATGTGTTTTGAAGCCAAGTGTGTGTTACACTTTATTGAATTAACTAATTACTTATCTTCAAATGATTACTATCATCAAATGATTAAATTATTTCCGTTTTCTGAAGTTCTTTGACATAGCCCCTTAAAAGTTATCTGTCGAAATCTTAATTTAATTATGATTAAGTAATTAAAAATTATCTCTGAGTGCGGCAGTAATAGTAGCATTGTTGAACATAAGAGTTTTATGTACAGTCCAAATATTTACTCAAATCTGGTTCTTGTTTGTCTCTATGACACTTTTTATGATTGCGCCACCCTGTTTTATGTTCTTGCTTGCTCATTTACTTATTTAGTTTATAGTCGGCAACCACGCATCTGCCTTGTCTATACCGCCAAGCTCTGTGTGAGCCAAGCCCACAATATAACTCAAACTAACAGTATTCTAACTTCATACAAATGCATGAAACGCGAATTAAACTTATATGCGTCTCGCTCAACATTTACAAAAACAAAAAAACTAAAAAGTAACTTAGTTATGTTACTAAAATGCTGTAGGTAGACCTATGGGAAAACGAAGGTGCTGCGGCCTGCGACTGAACTGGTGAACTGGTGCCGCCAATCTGAAACATGCATTTTATGATTTTTCTTGATATAACTGATACTTAAGTGATAAGTATGTGTTTTCACCTATACTTCACGTTCTCGTTACAAAAATTGCCAACTACAAGCGTCTCAAATCCGAAATCTATGTTATTGACTTGACTTCAAGTGCTGCCTGCATCTAATGCAGGCGCCAGACATGTGTTCAAATACGCAAATACCTACAAATTCGCCAAGTGTGGCACTGACATTTGCCTATTTGTGCAAAGTTTGAACACACATTTGCAATTTGCCGACATGTGTCGGTTTTTTTGCGAACATCAAAGTAAACAAACTTCAAAGTTTGTGCGGCCTGCCACACTTGTCGCAGTAATTAGTAACGCGTGCGCCGCTGAACGGAGCAGTTGTCTAGGTACACATTTTGAAAGTCAATAACAATATTAAATCTACTCTTAATTTGTGTTCAATAATAATTATTATGGAGTGGAGTAATGAAATAGTTATAGAATTTCTCGAACTACTACAAGGTGAACCCTCTATATGGAATCCAAAAAACAATAATCATAAAAATCGTAACGTGGTAAACGACGCATGGCATAGGATAAAAAATAGTTTATCCATGCCATTTACAATAGAAGACCTTAAAAATTAAAAATCGTCGTCCGATCTGTCAGCCATCTTTGCAATAACTGTGCCGAAACATTTGAAAACAAGCTTTGAAAACAAGTCTGGCAGGCACATTTGTGCCGCCGCCAGACATGACTGTGTTTACGCACGTCAAAGTTTGCTCAAACTTTGAAGCACATGTCTGGCGCCTGCATTATACACATTTTGGCTCGGCGCGCGGCTGTAGGTATTAATTTCGTTAATACAACCGAGTTGCATTACTGTATGTTAGTATTACCGTGCCCACACTGTCGCTAGTCGACTGATTGACGCGAGAACACCCTATTGTCTCGCGATTTTTCGTGGCCCGCGAAATGAGGTCGCCAAAGGTCGAATGTTAATTGTGGTCGTGCATTATTTTTAGCGGAGCTATCTGCATCTGGCGCAATTGTTTTGCGCAATTTTGCGAAAATTCTGGCGCAAATTTGGGACGCAGAGACCTTTGAGCTTAGTCGAAAATATTGAATGAGCCTTTCAAGTCCAGTTTAAACAGAACTTCATGATCGTTGAACATTTTCTTTGTGTTCGGACTTCGGATGATTCACCTTTATAATACAAAATTAATATCTATAATAATAATAGTAAAATTTTGTTTTATTATTGAGTTTAGATTTTTTGACTGCGACCATTCCACTTCACTTTTTTGCAAATGCGTTGTTACGAACGGACATTATATTATAATAGACTTAAGATGAAGTCTTTAATTTTAAACAAGCTTTTTAAATTTTAATAACCGTTCTCAAATTTTTTATACATTTTCGCTTATTTTTCTCATTAAAAATTTTAAAACAAAGTAGAGTCCGCGTAATGCTCAGTAATTATGAGTTATGACCAACCTCACCTTCGAGATAAGTAGAATTTGATACGACGCGTTTCGATTGCCATTCGGGTCGTTTACAGAAAGTGGGTCAATACTCTCGTAATTAAAAAGTACGGGTAACGACACTTGGACCCACGAAATTCGCCAAGTGGAAATGTTTTGTAGAAATTGGTTTTGCAGTCTTGGCTTTTTGGGCTTGCCAGGGCCTGGCATCTTGGTTTATGCGGAACATATTATACTAAAAACAAAATAAAAAATATATATATTTTATTTTGGGGGTTCATAATACAACAAACGTAACTTTTTTTGCTCGATCTCAATAATGGCAACAGGTAGGCACTTGAAATATCCACATATTTTGTGGATATTTCAAGTGCCTACTTAAAAAGTCCAAAAAATTGGATATTTTCCACTCCTCCTACCTTCCTTCTGATTAATTTCGTTGCGGGTCCCAAGAGAGATTCAGCTTGACCCACGGGCACCTCTGAGATTTTATCGAAGGATTTTTCGTGGTAGTTTACCACTTGTTCCTGGCGACACAGGGCTAAGGAGTTGCAGCAGTGGTGGCCAGTGGGAATGCGTGCCGACTGCCGGGCCATTTGCCCGTTAAAAAAACTGCTGTTGTCATATAGGCTAGAACAAATGTCACGACCCAATTACACTGTGTCGTGTAGGCAGACGTTTATAAAATACATTATACAATGTATGTGACTATGTGTAGAATGCCGTTAATTGGCCTGTTCTCTTTCTTCCGTCCAACGGCGCTCGATTGATGCGCTTAGCCGAATATTATTTCGATTCGACTTCTGTACGGTTCCTGAGGGTTTTGACAGGGGTTTGTGTATTCAACGTCGTTGTTGGGTTTTTTCTGATGCTAACCAATCAAAAGCGCTTCTAGGTCCTATTTACTAAGCATGTAAAATATCAATGATTCATCCCAAATTATATTTTTATGTATTTCTAGTTATATCTTTTCGAGACCTTGGCTAAGTCGTGACTAGGAGGATTACATTACGAATGTTGCATTAGAACAATTTGAGTTGCAAGATGTTGTATTACCACAATACAAATATATTCAGTAGACTAACTCAACCTTATTATGGTAATCAAATTCTTTATGAGATTTACGGCGGTTCCCAATATTCAATCTATCTCTGGATTGGCATACGGCCGATCGCAGCTGACATAAAATTGACATAAAATATATGTCTCTAATGTCTAATGTGAGCTATTCCTATCTCTAGTAGGGCAAAAACCTGAGATAGATCAAATATTGGGAACGGCCATTAAACAACATACCTATTATCGACGATAGAGTCCCTATCAGACTGAGGCCAACCTGACCTGATTCAATTCGTTCATTCCCCTATGTGTACATAAAGGTCGGCTTGGCATCAGTCCGACTGGATTCGATTGGTCTCCCGTTGCTTAGCAACTAAAAGTTATCTGAGTTCATGCTATGTCTATATTTATATGTTGTCGCGAATCGCGCGAACTTGTAGGTAAAAAAGGTAAACAACGGTATTCATATATAATTATAGGAGGGTAGTTGTAATATTCTCTGTAGTGTATGTGCAGTGTATCTACATATAAAGTAGATACTACATTGTCTCATGCACACCAGTAGTGGGGGCAGTCTATATAAGTCGTTGTCAAGTAGTCACAGGGTTCAGTTGTATAGTGGCAGTGACAGTGAATAGACGTGCGCTCCGCAAGTGGTACTGGGTGTGTTGGTGAGCCAGTGTTCCGAGGATTCCACAGGTATCTTGAACGTTATTATTTAGGCTGTGTGTTCAGTTCATCGAGGATATCCAACGCCTCGAAACTGTTATGTACAATAATATTATAATCGTCTTAGGTAACATGTTGATACTGTATTTATATTGCGAACAATGAGTCGATTCGTTTAGTTATCTTATTATACGAGGTGTTGTAGTAGTTTGTGGCCGGTTGGTCACATCTAGTGTTTACTGCCTACTGCTGAGTGGGTTTGATTTAGACCTTAGCTATAGAAGGCTCGGTTGAGCCGTGTGGTAGTTTGTGGCCGGTTGGTCACATCCAGTGATTACTGCCTACTGTTGAGTGGGTTTGATTTAGACCTTAGCTATAGAAGGCTCGGTTGAGCCGTGTGGTAGTTTGTGGCCGGTTGGTCACATCCAGTGATTACTGCCTACTGTTGAGTGGGTTTGATTTAGACCTTAGCTATAGAACGCTCGGTTGGGCCGTGTGGTAAGGGGTCGCTGTAAGGGGTGGTTGGAGGCGACTGCACAGTATAGTATAGTATAGAAACCGTGTTCATTGTTTGTGGTGATTACCAGATGGACACGTGTGTATAGTTTAGTTGGCAGCCTACGCGGTCATTGACCTGCTAGGCCATCACGATATAGAATGCCATAGTCTAGTGCGGACTAGCCGCATAGGTGAAATTGTCACGTGTGCTCACACAGGTGGACGCAGCAGAGTTATTAATATAGTTATAGTTTTCGCCTCCACTGAGGTGGTTGCGACATGGTGGAGATGCTGGGATCGAACCCGGCTCGGAACCGGCCGAAGGTAGTGTGAAAATAATTTTCACTTAGAATTTTAGAGGTAGTTTGACAGAGCCAGCCAAAGCTTGGTAATTTCGAAGCAGAGGGAAACAAAATTTGGAAAATGATGGATTGGGGGCGTTATTTGTGTTTGGAACCTAATATCATCGGCTAATTTTGTTTTCCCTTAAAGTTAAATTTTAATTTCCGAGAATAATAACAAAATCAAAATTTAGTTTAATAACATTTGAAAAATTAGATATGGCTGGAGGTTTGGTACAAAACTTGAAATAACATTAACGAGCACTATTGAAACGGAAGTGCCTTCCTAAACTAGTTGTCCCGGCAAACGTTCTGTTGCCATTTAAAGTATTTGAAGTTGTAACGTATTTCTTTGTTTGTAAAGAATGTTATTTTGTTGAAGTGACTAGATAACTATGTGGCGCGGGACGCCGTTGCGGCGGCGCGGGGCGCGGCGTCGAGCTGTCCCTTTGCGAAATGCACAGGCAATGGTCGCCGTCGGTCTCGAGTTGAAGTTCGTAATTTATTGTTTACTATCGCTTGTTCAACAAATGCAATATACAAATATGGAGACAGTAGCGGATTCTTAGACCTGCTAAATATGCATAAAATGGCGCTGGTTTCGTTGATTTGCTACAGTGGGCTTGCTTATGTTGCCATAGCAAATACATTGTGTAGCAGTGAACCACACACTATAGTGGGAATTGTTTATAGAATAACATGCTGTAATTTTTCTGTGTACGAGGAGGGTATATTGTGGAGGATAGGAAGTGACAAGGCCTGAATATTGGTGTGGCAGCTGTAAAGTGGGTGCCTGATAGTTGGCTGGTGTTGAGGAGCCTGATTTTCTCATCACACTGCGCTCAGTGTCTCTTGAGTCTATATTAACGCCTTCACAGACGCCAAATTCACTATGATATAATACGATCTTTTAGTAACCGATAACCGATAGTGTTGATGATGGATGGACGGCGGCGTCCTGTTGTCTAGCGTAGCCGTTACGAGTGTATACGCTCGGTGTTGCTATCATCGCACTCTTTAATTTACTTTATTGAAATTAATTAATTTAATAATTTTTAATTAGGTACTAAAATATTATTGCATAATCCTAATGAATTTAATCTGCTCAAGTCAGTAAAGTGGCATATATAAACTTTGTAATGAAATTATCATGTCATATTATTATTGTGAGATTGATGATTTTGCTCTTCTTTACCAAATGTCTCGCCATAGCGGGAGAGCTCATGGTTCATATGTATTATTGTGTGGTAACAAAGTGGAAATAAAATTGCTTCCTATCGAAAATGAGAAGTTTAGAGGTAATTTGGTGGGGGCCGGATGGTACCTGCTGATTATAAGACGAGGTTTAGTTAAAATAAAGATACCAAAAAATGTTTAGAGGTCGTTGGATAGACAAACGATACCTGCTGATTAAATACGTAGTTGGGTTAAAATAAAGATACCTACAAATGGTTAGAGGGTTTAAAGGTAAATTAAGATGAAGTTTGGTTAAAATTCAAACGGGTACCGTTGCTAATAGTTGAAAAGATTGGTCGGCTATAGTTCCAATGTATAAAGTCTACGCTAGTAAAATAAAACGAGGGCTGAAATCGTGTGTCACTGCTGCTACTCGTGAGACCCTCGCAAAAGTAAATGGGCAAAAAGAGGCCTATTATAGTTGACCTGGCAGAGCAGTGGATGGCAAAGTTTGAGTGCTGTAGCCTGTAGGGCAATTATTAGATGATTACTTTTATCCTAAAAGGCCGTGTGGTTTAGAATAATCTATTGAATGAAAAGAGGAAAAATGGTCTTGGCAACTATGTTACTTATAATAAAATAATTTCAGAAGCCAGTTTAGAAACAATAAATTGCCAGCTTTAAAAGATTAGCTCCCAAAGAACGTTCAACGTCGAGACGTTGAACAAAAATTATTGTTACCACAAAAACTAACATTCATCCAATGTGTTTGAACTTTGAAATATGAATGTATTGGCTATTTCTGCATTGTCAACCAGTAAATATGGTTATTGATACCGGCAGCGAGAATAATAATGTTATTATTAATGATAAAAAATTAAGACTTCTGAATTAGTAGAAAATAGTTTTACCAAATTATTAGTAGTTCTACCAAATTGTATAAACTTCTATGAAGCTGTTAACCCTAATATTTGTTTTGATGATATTTAGTACTTTCGAACTACCGACATTAAGGCACCTAATAATGAATTATTTTAGAATTGGGCGTGCATTTCGTTGATAATAATACCATAATATTGAAGTGGAATAAGTGCATAGAAAGTGGTGTTCATTGTGTTGTGTTTTCATTAATATTAAAACTCGTGAATGAACCCGAAGATCTTCAACACAACAGATTAGAATTTAGATTGTTCAATTTCAAAGTTATTGCAAATGTGATTGGAGCATAATTAGATATGACGTACAATGTATATAATTGTGTTGTCTATGATTGAAGCTACCAATTTAGGTATGTACCTAACTAATAAGTCCAATAGTGTCCGTTTAAAAACCGAGTTGCGGGTCCGGACAAAGGTCAATGGCCTATATTATACCCATAGTAGTTTTAAGCAATTAAAATTATTTCTGAAAGCGAAATTGTTAAAAAAAAAACCGGTACAAAATTTACTTGGCCAGGATATTCCAGTGAGAGTGGAAGTGTTGAGATTAGAATTTCATGAAAGATGGATTCGAAGGTAATTTTCCTAAAATTATAAATGTTTAAATTCCGGTCCTCGTAAACCGGTCTCTCGAACGTGTTACAGAGTCCTCAATAATGATTAAATAAATGAGTCAATGGAATTGGATGTTATTGGGGTAGGAATTAGGATTACTCCCTTGGTTTCGACACTCAAGGGGGAATTAGAATATGTGTAGATATATAGGGCAAGCTAAAGCCAACATCAAAGAAAACACCCGTTACCAACTATAGAAAAACTTCTTCTATAAAATTAATAAATGCAAGAAGTTTCGTGAAACTTGACCTAAAAATAGTTTTACTTAAATTGTGAAAAAAGAGTGAGCAAAGAGTGAGAAAAAAATAATGTTGTTGATATGAAGATCTTATCAACAGCTAATTAAACTTTATTATTCCGCTATAACGATGGAGTGTTATAAAATTAAATTCACCTTAAATAAAGTTTAGTAGCATAGTAGTTGACATAATATTAAGTAACAGCTTTTATATTTTGTAATCAAGGTTACGTATTTTTGGTACAACTTCCAAAAGACTATGGCAAGGTTGAAGTGCAGAGTCGCTAAATATAAAAGCTTTGTATCAGTGTAATTGAGAAATTTTATTGGCGAAATGATTTGGTGAAGTAGTTCACCTCTTTTAGTTGCGCGGGAGTGTCCGGCGGAATTGTTTTATAGGTGTCAGCTGTTTAGAGATAAGTTGTCATCAATTTAATATATAATGATTGATATTATGGAGCTTGGTGAAATGGACTCTGAAATAAAAGATAATATATTATTAAACAAGAGAGGAAGTGATGGTTTGAAAGCGGTTAACTTGTGATTGATTGCAAATTGTATTGCATATTTTCAGTTTTGATATCTTGGCTCATTTGGTTTAATTTGTATACGCCTATACAATGGAATCCCAGAGGGCGTTTGTGTGCTTAGGCTTACTATAAGGTAGTTTCTTTTCTCAATGATAGCACATCTTGGAGGGAATAGGCTGGCAAACCATAGGCCGCTTCTATATAGATGTGCCACATTTCTCCACACTATGTGTGATTTAGCTTATGCTGTTGTTGTAGTTTTCCACCTTTTTGGTAGAGGTGGCCCGGTGGCCCGGTAAAGTAAAAAGTTTCTTACGCCGGTTCTTCTCGCCGGGTTGGTTTCCAGACCGGTGGTGGGCCTCATGTAGATAACGTTCTAAAATGTTAACTTTGTAAAAAAAATTAGTAGTAATTGTGTAATAAAAATATATATAATATATATTTTGTGAAAGGTAGATATGGTGTGTTGATGGATAAAGATGGCCGCTTACTACCAATCAGGGCAAGGCAAGATGGTCGCCAGAATTGAGAGCTGGCGCCTGGCGCTCACTTGCTCTCTAGAGCCGCAGCCGAGAGTAGAGTGTGCAGAGATACAGTGTTCTGTGTTTGATTTGCTCCTTCAGCGACAATGTACCAATGGTACAGGTCATAAGCGAAGTTTTATATAAAAGTTTTGTATTAATTAGAGTCAGGATACCTATTTCATAGCTTGTATTTTCTTTGCGGTGGGGAGTGTCGCGAATCGCGCGAACTTGTAGGTAAAAAAGGTAAACAACGGTATTCATATATAATTATAGGAGGGTAGTTGTAATATTCTCTGTAGTGTATGTGCAGTGTATCTACATAAATTCAAAACTACCGACGTTAAGTAGATACACCTGACGATGATTTAGTCGAAACCGGTCGTGTTTTAAGACTTTAAATTGTAATTTATGAATATAGTGGAAAAAGTGCAAGTAATATTGTGTTTCATTTGTGTATAAAATGAATTTCCACCAAGAACCGACAGTACAATCAATTACATATATCTACATATAAAGTAGATACTACATTGTCTCATGCACACCAGTAGTGGGGGCAGTCTATATAAGTCGTTGTCAAGTAGTCACAGGGTTCAGTTGTATAGTGGCAGTGACAGTGAATAGACGTGCGCTCCGCAAGTGGTACTGGGTGTGTTGGTGAGCCAGTGTTCCGAGGATTCCACAGGTATCTTGAACGTTATTATTTAGGCTGTGTGTTCAGTTCATCGAGGATATCCAACGCCTCGAAACTGTTATGTACAATAATATTATAATCGTCTTAGGTAACATGTTGATACTGTATTTATATTGCGAACAATGAGTCGATTCGTTTAGTTATCTTATTATACGAGGTGTTGTAGTAGTTTGTGGCCGGTTGGTCACATCTAGTGTTTACTGCCTACTGCTGAGTGGGTTTGATTTAGACCTTAGCTATAGAAGGCTCGGTTGAGCCGTGTGGTAGTTTGTGGCCGGTTGGTCACATCCAGTGATTACTGCCTACTGTTGAGTGGGTTTGATTTAGACCTTAGCTATAGAAGGCTCGGTTGAGCCGTGTGGTAGTTTGTGGCCGGTTGGTCACATCCAGTGATTACTGCCTACTGTTGAGTGGGTTTGATTTAGACCTTAGCTATAGAACGCTCGGTTGGGCCGTGTGGTAAGGGGTCGCTGTAAGGGGTGGTTGGAGGCGACTGCACAGTATAGTATAGTATAGAAACCGTGTTCATTGTTTGTGGTGATTACCAGATGGACACGTGTGTATAGTTTAGTTGGCAGCCTACGCGGTCATTGACCTGCTAGGCCATCACGATATAGAATGCCATAGTCTAGTGCGGACTAGCCGCATAGGTGAAATTGTCACGTGTGCTCACACAGGTGGACGCAGCAGAGTTATTAATATAGTTATAGTTTTCGCCTCCACTGAGGTGGTTGCGACATATGTGGCGCGGGCGGTGCAAACGCGCGGTTTGGCGGCTACACAGCGGGATGGCAAGCAAATGTATGTAATTTATGAAGGTGCGCCGCTATTTAGATAAATCTTTTCTTTACATTTTGCTTCTAATTTCACGGTGTAGTGACTAGTGGCCAAACCGCGTGTTCGCGCGGCGGACGCAATTTGTTATAATTTGTTAAAAAATGTTAGACAAAAATATTATCTAACGTTATATAACTTCTGTCTGGGAGCACCTTTATACATCCAGATTCTAGCCTAACGCACCCTTTAGTATAATACCGTCTACTGTCTAGTATGAAGATGGTGTACTGTATACAATATGTATTTTGGTATGACTTTATAACATTATATATTTTATACCCATTGTTTTAATTATTATCAGATAATTTAATGTGAAATCGCTGTAATTAAATAATATCCACAATCTTAAGATTTGGTTAGTAGTTACGAGTTAGAACTAACTTAAAACTATTTGTTGAGGTAGTCAAGATAATAAAGTTATTATCTAGAATTGTAGTTGTATCGGCTGGTCTATGAAGATTGTAGATTATAATTACGTATTAAAATTCCTTCTCTGCCCATTTTCATGTTGTTAATTTCTTAAAGGGTGAGGATCCCTGATGAGTGATGACATGTCAAAGGGTTTTCGTAGTGGGATACCGCTGTCGGAAAGATTTGGGACTGGACCTTCTGGGATTAATATTGCATTAAAATGGCTAAAGGCTACAGAAGTCTGGTTCTTATTTGAACCTTTAAATGGTAAATTCTGCATTCAACGAGTATTCACAATATTGTATCCTCACAAAGAACGCTGCAGTGATTGTTCGGTCAATACGTTCAATGAATTCATTTGATTGATTGATTGATGCTAATATTGAACGAGTCAATCACATCTGATTAACGATTGTGGGCCTTAATTTGTACGCGTAAAGTTCTTTTATGCGTGACAAAATTGATGTCCGTTTTTTTACTTTTGAAATGAGTTAAAATGTTACATACTTGCAGTGATGTAATCAGCGTAGATTTAACGCGCCAAAACTTTCCACTTTTCTAGGATAATTATAATCCCATTCCTATGCTTCTTTTCTATGGTTCTTTATGGGACTCTGAGTATCTTCATACTTAATATTACGAAGGCGAATTTTAGAGGCTTAGCATAAAGACAGTAAAAAGTCACACCCTAAATAAGGATGGATTCACAATATTTTAATCACAGTTTAGAACTTTGAAGAACAATTTAAAACAATTTCTTTGATATAAGACTTATAATCGTAAAAATTGGCGAAAAAAAAACATTTGAAGAACAATTTAAACCAATTTCTTTCAAATTAGACTTGTAGTCGTAGAAAAAAACACTAGATAGTCTCCTCGCGGTGTGAAAATCAATTTTGATCGTAGTTCCGGCGATTGTAACCGGCTTAGAATCACAAGAACAATCTACGGAAGTACACAAATATACATTTAGGAAACAAGACGCAGTAATAATGTGTAATTGTTGTAAAAAACTCTCTCTCATGTTTTATATACTCGTAGCGATATGTTTATTGTAAGTTGATTGCGTAAGTTTTTAAGTGAAATGACTTTTGTTATAAGGGTAAACACTAAACAGTATTTTTTTATGCGCAGGGGAAACCCTTTATGGGTTCCCCGGGTTGGGGATGTGCCTCAGTTAAGCTGAAGCACCCCGGGGGTATGTGGGACTGCCGACAAGAGCGCCGAAAACAGTCTTAAGTTGCTACCTACAGTAATATAATAAATTCGAAAATGTGATGAATGTATAGAGTGTAGAGACTTAGAGAGTTTAATGGTGCCAAAATGAACGGTTCCCGCGTAATCACAAAGGTTTCTTCAATAGGGAATATTCGCAAAGGTCGAGTTGCACACGTCATAATAAAGAATATTGACAGAACGTTGTCAGACGTCGAACAAAACATTTTGTTTACATGCAGGTGCTGCCGTCTAGCGGCAAAACATTGCTTCTATGTATTAATATTTAAAATTTCTAGGAATTCTCTTCGAATTCCTAGAAAAAGCAATGCGCTCATGGTTTTTAACGCAGTAAAATATATGGCGTTATTTTTCATAAGGAGAGCACGAGACGATTGAAATATTTAAACAGTGCATATTACTCTCAGATATTACTCCTGGCTTCGCTGGTTTTCTATAGGTACTCTAGAGTCTAGGTAACTATTCTTGTATTTTCTCTCATGTGACCTCATACAAGTAACCATTAACCAG
This sequence comes from Polyommatus icarus, assembly GCA_937595015.1. Classification (NCBI taxonomy): domain Eukaryota; kingdom Metazoa; phylum Arthropoda; class Insecta; order Lepidoptera; family Lycaenidae; genus Polyommatus; species Polyommatus icarus. The sequence continues at coordinate 5,650,314 of OW569341.1, read as the reverse complement.
TGAGTCTTCCGTTCAAATACCGTATCAACTGCAGTCCCACAATGTTGTCGGTGTATGAGGTTGTTAGAACTGTCGGTTGTCACGAAATACCAGGGTAAAGTCAAGGATTTCGTTATTACTCGTGTTTGCTATTTGCTTAGAATGGCTCAGTTAATGCCTGAAAACACATGGGGTGGCCATTACATCCAAAAACGTAAGATAATTTAAAAAAATGTATGAGAACTGTTACCTAAAACTTATTGACCGCTCGAATACATTTGATATTCTAGGTATTCCATTACTTTTTATAATATTACCTTGTTTTATTGGTAGTAGAGCGGGTGCTGGGTAGAGTTGAGTGTGCAAAATATGAGGGCTGCATTGTACGAATGGGAAGGACCTTAGGAAAGCATAGATATTATGATTTGGAATGTTGCAAAAAGTCGTCGATTTGTAATTTTTTTTTACACTTTTTAATGGATCAATATGACTCCTGGCAACATTCAGAATCATAATCTGCGTGCTTCTCTGAGTTCAAGCCCATTTATAGAATGCAGCCCTAATATTATGCACACAAAGTTGTGTGCATAATATTAGGTTCTCCCATCTAGCGCTTGCTCTATCTATACTTACTAATATTATAAAGCAGAAGAGTTTGTTTATTTGAACGCTCTAATCTCAGGAACTACTGGTCCGATTTGAAAAATTCTTTCAGTGTTAGATATCACATTTATCGAGGAAGGCTATAGGCTATATTTTATTACGCTAAGACTAATAGGAGCGAAGAAATAGAGGAAAACGTGGAAAAAACGGGGGAAACTATTTGAAAGGGCTTATCTCACGAACTACTGGAGCAATTTTTCTGTTATTTGGCACATATAATAGGAGACCACGTGAAGGGACATAGGCTATTTTTGCGGAAAAATGTACGGTTTCGTGAAATTTTTAAATTACGCGGGCGAAGCCGCGCGGAACATCTAGTATGTAATAATCAAGTTGGTGGAAACAGTGACAGCTCGTGTGAAGATTATCTGGAAACAGAGATTTCTAAACTGGTTATCACGCCAGCACTAGCCTGCTTGTGTCGTGGAGCGTGGCGATCCTACGCGCTACTTGTATAATTATGTGGATAACAGATTACAACGATATTAAGAGAACTCTAGGTTTCTTATTGTCTCCTACACACGACACAACCGTCACGAACGCCGTCCAAACGAGCACTGCGAGCGCCTTTGTGCTCGCGCGAAAACCGACAACCCGATGGATAACATGCGAGCGTTACATGCAATGCTCGTAGTGCCGTCCACACTGTTACATTACACGGTGAATTACATTTCACTTTACACTCGTCTGGACCCGGACTTATCCATATCCATACTTCCATACTAATATTATAAATGCGAAAGTCTGTCTGTCTGTCTGTTACCTCTTCACGCCCAAACCGCTGAACCGATTTTGCTGAAATTTGGCATAGAGATACTTTCAGTCCCGGGAAAGGACAAAGGATACTTTTTGTCCCGGAAAAATGTACGGTTCCCGCGCGATAAACTAGTTTTGGCGCAACGGAGTTGCGGGCGTCATCTAATCTTGTAAATAGAAGAAACGACAGTGATGCGATGATATTTAGCCTAGAGTTAACTTGAACTTAAATGAGAATTAGATGCGCAAGGGGTCTAATGCCCGTTTTCACCAATATTGCATAACGTTAAGTGTTCTCTAGCGGCCATTAAGGGTACCTATATCTTCAGTTTTCACTAAAATTTATGTTATCTACTTTAGTTTGTTACTTTAACCTAGATGAAAATTAGAAGCGAAATTAGAAGGGATCTAATATGCCTGTTTTCACCGATCGCATCTGAACATTAAGCATCTTCTTGGCCTTAGCCACTATTAAAGGTACTTAAATCTTAAGATTTCAGTACCCTTAATAGTGGCTAAGGCCCTCTTAGAATAAGCCTTAAGACACAGTTTCAATATGAGCGTGGTTGAAAATGCGTTTTCGTCTTGAACATTTGGCGAATTTGGTGAAAAAGGAAACAAGAAGCGTTTAAATATTCATTCATAACTTCTAGATATGTCTAGACATTCAATTAGAGCCCATCAATGTCTGTGTCAATAAAGTTTAACCCCAATAAGTACCCATGTAACCTTAACTAATACAGCTAATAAATGGGTTAAGATTATACCATAGATAGTTAAATGTGATTAATGTATTTGATCCTTATCTACGTAATGGACATCTGCGATATTTTTTGTCGGTCATTTAAATATGGTCTATGAGACCATCTATGTGTCGAGTGACCTTGGAATTATTCTCTACGATGATCGCCATGATAAACTTTAAAGTGGAAAATGTACAATAAATATACAGTTTAAAGGAGTTCCGTCCGGAGATTTCGTAATTGACCGTATTTAAAACCTTATAAACTCATTATCTGAAAGCTACAAAGTTATAATAAAAATACAGTAATAACCTTCAGTATATCAACATTCCTGTTGTCGTTTTAAATTTTCTATTTTTGTTTCTTATACTCATGATATCAGCTTCCAAAGTAATACCAATTTGTTAAAATTCAAGCATACATTCAGCATCTCCTCAGGATTTACAAATTACTTTTATTTGAAACTCACGCCAATAGATCGACAATATCATAAACTACATATTCGCCGTTTTAAAATTTTTTTAGGACAATTTTGAACTAAGATAAGTAAAAATAATAGGGTTTTGGCGCGATCTCGGCAAAGCGGCAAATGTATGGCCAAGGTCGTTTGCTCGGGGGACGGCCGTAAGCGTCGATTTGAGGCGAAGGCGGTTATTGACCCTCTGCCAAAAAAACTTGACGTTTCATCGTTTTCTAATACACTGATTAGTGATTAGCAAGGAAATGAGATGCCTTCTAGTTGGTTATATCTAGGTTGTGGGTTTTCATGTCTATTTATTTTGATGATGGGCATATGCTCCCTAAATGCTTAGTGGTTTTAACCATATCTATTCTCTATGATCTGGAAACTCTCATCCTGATGATGATGAGAGTTCCTCTAAGCTAATTTAGGAGTATGTATACTAAGTCCGGATACAATGACCATCGTTCAAACCAACAATAGATCAAGTGGGAACGATATCCGTTTCCGATGTGACACACGCTCCTATCGATAATAATAATGACATGACATCTTATGAGCTATAAGACAGGCTACTCTATCTATCTACTCTATTTTTGGTAGAGAGAGATAAGATACTGTTATTCCTATTTTGATTTTTAGTCTTTTAAAGGAAAGATATAATAGTTTAGGAAAAAATATGTCTTTGGTCCAGCTTCCAGCTGTAGTTTCCGAACTTGTGTTTTTGTGTTGTGTTTTGTTGTGTTGTGTTGAAATAAAACAAATCTATCCTCTTTATTTATTTACCAAATTTATTCATCACATAAATCAGAATTCAGAATGCTAAAGATTTTATCTAAGAATAATTACACTTTATAATAAGTGTATTTTCATGTTTTTCTTATTTTCCGAGTTTATTGCCCCGTCTATGTAATTTACATTTAAATACTCTAGTCTAGTGTAAATTAGTTTTCCTAATAAAATAACGTAATAACTACGAAAATAATTGGTAGAGTCAATGAACTTTGTTTGTGGTCGTGTGAAATAAATGTTTGTAGTGTACAAACTGTATGATTATATGTAATACCTAATAGACTATTGGGTTACGAGTTAAGTAAGATGGAGAGTACTCCTGTGCCTGTATTGCATACACACTTAGGAACTACAGTATAACTACTAGGAGCGGCCGGTCCACAATTGACGCGGTGGCTCGTCTGCGTGACTTGGTTCAGGAGGAGACGTCCCGGGGTGGAGTTGTGTTGGCAGTGTCCTTAGACATCTCCAACGCATTTAACTCCATGCCCTGGAGCGTCATCGAAGCCGGATTAGAGTACCACGGTGTGCCGCGTTATTTACGCCGGACCATAAAAAATTACCTCTCCGAAAGATCAGTTCAGTACCCGACGCAGGACGGATGGGAGGAGCTGGAAGTCGATTGCGGTGTCCCACAGGGATCGGCCCTGGGACCGACCCTGTGGGACATCGGATACGATTGGGTTCTCCGTGTTGTACTCATACTTGGAGCTGAGTTGGTTTGTTACGCAGACGATACATGTGTGGTTGTTCGCGCACGAACGCATAGAGAGGCGGTGATTCGGGCGACAGCAGCTATCGCACAGACAGTTCACCGAATTAGAGCGTTGGGCCTCACAGTTGCATTGAACAAAACCGAGGCCGTTATGTTCTATGGCCCCAGGAATGCGCCACCACTGGGTTTGGAGATTGTCGTGGGCGGAACAAGGATTGCCATATCGCCGTCGATGACGTACCTGGGCCTTGTATTGGACGGGCGTTGGACTTTCGGGGAGCATTTCCGTCGGCTCTCCGAAAAGGTCACGAGATCTGCGGGGGCCTTGGCGACTCTACTCCCGAATCTCGGGGGTCCGAGCCTGGGCTGTCGGCGCTTGTACATGGGTGTTATCCGCTCGATGTCCATGTACGGAGCGCCGATATGGGCTGGAAACTTGTCGCCTAAAAATGCGCTAAGTCTTGGGAGGCTTCAGCGCGTAATGGCCACAAGAGCGGTTCGCGGATACCGGACGATCTCAAGGGATGCGGCCTGCCTACTTGCTGGAAGCGTCCCTTGGGACTTACAAGCGAGAGCCCTCTCCGACGTTTACTGGCGCTGCGCAGAGGTCCGCGCCGGGGGCGGCAACCCCCTACCGGACGCCGTACGTCGGTGGAGGGAAGCGGCGAAGGAAAGGACATTGATCCTGTGGGAGGAGCGGCTTCAGGAGCCGCAGGTGAGCGTTGCCCTAATAACGGCCATACGCCCGCTCCTGAAAGAGTGGATCAACCGGACATACGGCGCACTCTCCTTCCGTCTGACACAGGTGCTGACCGGGCACGGCTGTTTTGGTCGGTACCTGTGTGAGATAGTAAGGAGAGAGAATGACACTAGGTGTCATCATTGTGGAGACGAAAGGGACACGGCCGAACATACTGTGATGGTCTGTCCCTCATGGACAGGACAGCGTGCGGCCCTCGTAGCTGCAGTTGGACGGGATCTCTCGCTACCAGCTATCATTCGTGCAATGCTGAGTAGCGAGACCGCGTGGACGGCAGTTGACACCTTCGCCCAGGAGGTTATGGCTGCTAAGGAGGAGGCCGAACGCATCAGGGAAAGGGAGGCGGTCGACCCCTCGAGACGGCTAGGGCGGAGACGTGTGCGACGCCAGCACAATGATCCACCGTAGCCGGGGTACTCGTGGTGGCGGCGTGGGGACGCCGTCATCAAATTCGAGTCCCAGAGTGAGTCACGATGCACCAAACGCTCCGTGCATCGTGGCAACAGAGAAGGCGGGCCCAAGCAAGCCCCAAGTGGGGCCTCTGTCGGCCTGCGGGGCGAGAAGCGCCCCCGAATGAGTGTGGTCTGACAAAGGTCGGACGCCCACTGATGGAGTTGCGGTAGGTGTGTCGTGCCCGTGGCTTCGTCTTGGTTGGCGAGAGGAGCGTCGCAGAGTTTTAGTGGGTAGGATCGCGGCACATACCATCTTCGCCGCGATGAGCCCCACATATCCGCAGCGGGAGTCCCCATCCCCTGCGTCGAATGCGTAATGCATTTCTCTGCGTGAAAAAAAAAAAAAAAAAAAGGTGCCCGCAACTTTGTTACGCAGAAATTCGGTTAACGCGACGGAATTGCCTGTTTTCAAGGATAAAAGGTATTCTATGTCCTCTCGCGGGACTCATACTAAGTATACGAAATTTTATAAAATTCGGTTCAGCGGTTTAAGCTTAAAAAAACGCCTAGCCGTATAGCCTTCCTTCCTAGTGTGGTACGTTTTCAATATAAAACATAATGTGATAATAATTATATGGCTGTGGAGTGGAAAATGTGTGGTATTAATGGTGATTTGTTTGTTACAGGTAATTATTGTCGTCATCCTTGTCACTGATTTGAGGCTTCGTGAATCGTGAGTAATACTAAGTATGGTTTCCGATGTACCACTTATAACCAATGTGGTACAGTATTGTTGGCTTTACTTCTACCATATTATACGAGGAGGCCTATAAATCCAGTTAAATTGACGCAGGCTGATCTGACCAGACTCTTGAGTATTCCCGTGGGTGTGTATGAGTCTGGTGAGGCCAGCCTCCGCATATGTGCCGAACGCACTTTAAAGATCGAAAGAGAAATAAAATATTTGCCACCTCAATAATTAAATATCGATATTTTATTTTAAGTATCCACTTAATAATAAAATAAAATATCCACAATGTGTATGCAGAGTGCAGACGCTAGTTGTACATTTATCCTTGTCTGATTTAGAAAAGTGGTTTGACAGACGAGATATCGTCTAACGCAATCGATACATCGACATAGGCTACATTCCGTCTGGCTGATAACAGTCTAGCACTATAAATACCCGCTGTACTGCGTTTGCGCAAGTGCTGCCTGACATTTTGACGGACAGAAATAGTGGCCTATCGACCCATTTCGACGCCCCCAAAAATTGCGCGGTATTCTCGGTATTCTCGGTATACTCGGGCTGTTATGTAATTGATGATGATGAACAGCATCAGAGTAGACTAATTGGCTCCTAATACCGTCATTATATTGCTAACGATAGGAGATATGCGTGACTCATGACCGGCTTTTTAAACCTGCAACGCAAAAAGAGGGATGTTGTAACTTGTGATGTGTCTTTGTGTTTGTCTGTCCGACATGGACCGACATTACAGCTTTCGAACAGATGAAGCGATTTCATTTTTTTTTTCAAATTAACATAAAAACCTTTGACTTCAATAATGAATTCTTGGGAAACCCCTTTGCTCTACTTTTAAGGCATAAAGATAACATTAAGGGCCTGTTTCACCACTTCCTGATAAGGTGCCGGATAGGCTTATTTGACAGATTCTCCATACTCTATCTGTCTAGTTAAGTGGTGGATAGCCTTATCAGGAAGTGGTGAAACAGGTCCTAACTCTATTTATACTTATGTAATGTTAAAAGTATAGTATCTATATCAGTAGATGTAGTTACTGATGCGCTATGAATCAGTCGTTTGTGAAGTTCATCTGTCCAGCTCGTGTCTAATGGAGCTTGTCTAATGTCTACCCAGTTATATAAACTGTTTGACATTTATAAACACTTATTTATATGTGTCTTTTAACATAATATTATAGCCCGTAATCAAAATAACCGAGGAATCAAATTTCATAATTGTGCCTCGATTCGTCGTTTAGACTATATATACGAAATATAAAACGTCTTAGGGTCAATTCAGACCGCAAAGCGACATGTAGATCGCGTTGCGATCTGAATTGAATGAAATTTAGAAGTGCATAAATGCACTTCTAAATTTCTACTGATTTGAGAGAGTATATATATATATATATATATATATATATATATATATATATATATATATATTACAATTGTACGAGACGGCTTGCAAATCTGTCAAATCCATATAAAAGAAATGTATCTACGCGTCGTGTTGCGGTCTGATTTAACCCTTGAATGCGTTGTTACTTGTTCTGACAGCATCATGTTTACAAAAAGCCTACTTTCATCGCAAACGCACACGTCAATTAATATAAATTAATTGAGTGTTAAAGTGAGATTTAATTAAATCATAGAAGACGTGAGTAGAAATCGGCGGTTTGTATGACAATTTCCATTTTAAAGACTTTCTCGAGAGTCGAGACCGCAGCATGGGAGACCGCATGTTTTCTAAACTATAAACTGTGGTGTATTAGTCTGTTAGTGAGATGTAGGTACCTAAGATGTATCTGTTGCATTTAAAGATTACCCATAAAACGAACAGGCATTTTCTTATTTATGTAGAGGTTTTCTTACTAGAAAATTAAACGCCCATGTTTTTATATTATGTCCGGGTGTTTACTCATCCAAAGACTTCTTTCTATTTGGATAGACAAGCCAACTTGACGCCTAGTCCATTTAATAGTTTTGCTGCAAAAGAAAATCTATTAGTTGCTCCTCCCATTTCTTAATATTCACGATTTGTGTATCCCCACGAAAGTCTTTTTGCTATGTAAACTTTTGAATACCACTGCACGAGAATTACTTCAACTTTGAATTATAATTTATAATATACTATTGAACATACCGTTCTTTCCTTAAGGCTTTTCCAAAGGACACCGAACCCGCGACCTTTAGATGAACTTTACCCACTGAACCACGAGGTGGCAAGCGAGATAGTGCGATGATCGATGGTTTCCGCTCAACCTCAACAGTATCTTGGCATTGAGCTGCCGTCCTAATTACATATTGTATGTTATTATTATATGCACTATGCTATGATATTATCAAAATATTGATAAGGTTAGGATTGTTGGGATTCTTGGTCAGAAAGGTTATATTCTTGTTCTTTTATATTTATATTCTTGTTCTTTTCGCCGGGTTAGTTCCCGAACCGTAGGCCTCATGTAGGCGTTCTAAAAGTGGTATTTTTTTAGCAAATATAGAAATAAAAAGATCTTCATTTTCATTTCCATTTTCTTGTCTCCGGTTTCCGGTTTGTGTTATTAACCTAACAAGCCCCATAAGAGCACCGGTGATCGCGACAACAATAGAATAACAATAGATTTCTAAGAATCCGTGATTCGAAGGACTTTTTCAGGTAAAACTCTCCAAGTGCAAGACATCGAAGTCTCTCTCTCTCGAGCTCTAACTCCGACTTAGAACATGCTAAAATCGTCAAGTAATAATTAAATCTATCTAGGTGCAGCCCTTAAACTCTCAATTTAAAGAAATACCAACATATAAATCAATTTCGTCATCGCAAGCTGTAGTTAAACAGGCAATTATCCAGTCGATATCCAGTAGATAATAGTGGTGTATTACAACAGGGTGATGTAAGCGACTTTCAACGGTTAATCAGTCTAATCACCCATCGCGGGCTTACGCCGTGAAATTGCAAATATATGATAAACGACATGAGTTGAAAAACCTTCAGAGTGTTACGTGTTCAAGAGTTATAGGTGATACGATATGAGGCAGACAACTTGGTATTAGGAGCTCTCGCAGCTCACTTGAGATATGGCTGACTTTAGGCTGGGTTTTTTTTTTGCGCGAACACGAAACACGCGTTTTGGCCGCTACACCGCGTAATCACAAGCAAATTTATACAATGACAGCACGACCGCGTCGCTATTTAAATAAATCGTTTCATACATTTATATTACTGTAGCATCCAAAACGCGCATTTCGCGTTCGCGCAAAAAATCCAGCCTAAAGTCCCAAAGCTTTTCAAAGTGTTAGTATGAAATGTTTTTGAAGCTATAGTTTTCGGCTTTTGAGTGGACACTATACCGGTCATATTATAAAATGGCTGAAATGAGAAACGCGTCAAAGATTGTATGTATAGTTTCTAAATCAAGATCATGTAAAATGTAGAGAATTCTCGATAGTAATGCAAACACCGTCGTATGTCTATTTCTTCCTATTTTTGCATGCCCCTCTAGTACTCGTGCAGTCCACTCGATATCGAAAATTTCTGTTTGCACAAGAATCGGATGAGCGAAACACGAGGGGTAGTTCCAGGAAGTGTAAATAATCTAGTCTGCTGTTTGCAGTTAGCTGTTAGCCTTTCTAACAAAAAATAAAGCTTGGGACTTTATATTTCCTTACGTAATACCGAGTAGCGTAGTTTTATGCATGTGTGTGTTGTGCTATAAGCGCGTATGTACACAAAGTAGCTTCGTTGGTTTCTTAAAATTGAGCTGTGTGGTTGTTTTAGCCGGCTTTGTAAAATACACTTGTACTTCCATACTAATATGTATTATAAATGTGTCTGTCTGTTTGTTACCTCTTCACGCCCAAACCGCTGAACCGATTTGGCTGAATTTCGGTATGGGGATACTTTGAGTCCCGGGAAAGGACATATTAAGAAGCTTTTAATCCCGGAAAATGTACGGTTCTCGCGTAATAAACGAATTTTGGCGCAACGTTGTTGCGGGCTTCATCTAGTTGAAATATAAAGTATCAAGGTTCCGCACGAATGAGTCGGTTCGTCCAGACAGATTTACTCAATCAAATGTCTAGTTTCTTGTAAACAAATATTTAATACTGTGAATAACTAACAACATTCCTATTCTATAATACATGCTAATCTTGAATTCTAACAATTTAATTGCAATCTTGTATCGGTTAAGGCATAGCAATTATGCACCTGGCCCGTCTGTCGTGTCATATGTTATAGGTTTTCATATCGGCGACCGGTTGTGCAGTTATGTTTCACCATAAAAAGTACAGCTTAATGAGGTTTTATCAATAGTGTGAATGTCAAGTAGTTGTAGTTATATGTATATATTTGGTACTAGAAGTTACCTTTTTTATGTAAAAGAAACCGTACATAATATGCCTCTATTTTTGTATCCTACAGTCTTTTTTTTGGAATCTCGGGACCAAATTGGTTTAGCGGTTTAGGGTGAAGCCAAACGAGCGTAATTTGTGAGTTGTGAGTCGCAGAATTTCGGCTGGCAGAAATTCTGCTGACTTCAGTTTCATACATAAGTCCTGTTTGATTCACACGAGCGTAATTCTGTGAGTCATGACTCATGAATCATGATTTGTATGAAAAGATTGTTACGCGACCGCAATTCTGCGACTCACGAGTCAAGACTCACAAATTACGCTCGTTTGCTTTCACCCTAAGCGGTACATTAATTTGTACCTATATCCGAAGCTAAATAGGTTTTAAATTTTTCGATATCAATAAACAGATTACAAATATGACAGGTGTGCATAACAGTTGGCTACGAGTATAATTAATAATATGATTAATATAGCCACAATTAGCGAATACAAATTTAACGTCCGCTAGTATTAATCAAACTGTACTTTCGCTGGACACTAAATTTGTTAATACAATCGCTAAACGGTTCAATTGAATAGGCATTGAGTTCGCAGCTGGCCCGGCCGAGTGCTTGACGCTGATTTATCACAATTGCACGAATGTACCACCCTAAATAATATTAAAGACATGAGTGGAAGAAGCGGGTAAGTAACATTTTGAAATTGATCGTTTTTTGGCATAAATGGAGGCTTCAGGACAACGGAAAATGTATTATTATGTATAGCTAGATAATATTAGATTAATAAAATAAAAAAATTAAATATATACGTAAGTCAGGTGATGACTGATGAAGTAGGAAAGCTACAAGGTTTGTTCTAAATAAGGGAAAAAATGAGTTTATTGTTCTTTAGGCGGGGGAATATTATCGTGAAATTTTTTACAACAATAAGATCATTCACCAATCACTCGTTTATTCTCATAATTTGAACAAACCTTGTAACTTACATACTTTATCATCTAGCTAATTTATCTGGCTATACATAGAGTCCACAATTTTTGATTACAAATCATTTTCCCGGTCCTAAAGCCTCTATTTATGCAAAAAAAATAGTTTACAAATTGTTAGTTACCCACTTCTTCCACTCACGTCTTCAATTGCTCGAATATACTACCCTAAATAATAATTGATCGTGTTCAAGTGAATTTTGTGCAATTGTTTACGAGTGGTCTGGTTTAAAATTTAGTTTGTTATTATTTTTAGCAATATTCCGCGAAATAAACTTCCACCTTTAAGTAAATGAGTGAGTGCACGCATAGGCATGCGTACAGCACCTCCCTCCTCCCACACTGCCTATGCGTACACTCGCATGCAAGAACTTGCAAACACCACCACCACACAAGCAATAATGTTGGCAAATCCGTGCAAGGTCCCTCACCACCATGCAGGTTGAAAACCTCGACGCGCGTTTCGCTCCAACACCGGAGCATCCTCAGGATGTGGACTCTACGAACAACGTCCGTCAAGTGCCGCCGCCGGCCAAAACACCGCCTTTTATATCCTATCAAGCCCCGCTACTATCCCCACTACCCCCACTACCCTCACCAGTACCCCCGAACATATTAATAAGCGGTGACGTAGTCAAGCAAGTTTGGTCATTCAACAATGCAAATCTGTTATTTTTCTTTTCTTTTATGATCTCTAATTGTTCCAACACGCTCAGCCGAAAGCCTTTATCGCATTTATGTAAAACTTTATAGGAATGGCCATCGGGCACGGTATGATTACTATCTAAAAGATGTTTAGCAAAATGTGACTTATCAGGATGACCATTCCTATAAGCCGCGATATGTTCTTTATACCGAGTCTCAAATATGCGTCCAGTTTGACCCACATATACACTATCGCATTCAGGACAATCGATCTTATAGACACCGGACTGATATTTTTCATCAATCCGGTCTTTGTTATGACACAAATGATGTTTTAAAGTATTATTTGTCCTGAATGCGACATGCATATCGTTGTTTTTCATTATTTTGGATAAGCGTGCAGATACCTCTCCCATGTAGGTCAAACTGGACTTATATCTAACTATCTCCTTATCAATAGGACCTGCGTACAAAAACTTAACCAGTTCTTTCTTGTTTTTATTTTTCAAAATATTACTAATAATTTTTGGACTATATCCGTTGGATATCGCAATTTGGAAAATGATATTAAGCTCCTTTTGATAATTATCTTTACTAAGAGGGATCGATAATAATCTATGAATGTAACTATGAAAGGCCGCGAGTTTGTGTTGCCAAGGATGACATGACGAAGCATGAATAGTAGTATTAGTATATGTCGGCTTGCGAAAGATTCCAAAACTGTGTTTATTATTAACTCTAGAAATAGACAAATCGAGAAAATTTAGGGTGTTATTATCTTCACATTCTAATTTGAATTTAATTTTAATATGTTTTTTATTTAGTTCTTTAACAAATACGTCCAGTTGTCTCTGTGTACCCGTCCAACAAAGAAAACAATCATCTACGTATCTAAAGTAATATAAAATACTTTTATTAACGACGATATTTCTTTGTTCAAAATCATCCATAAATATTTCGGCCATCAAAGGACTTAAAGGTGAACCCATAGCTAGACCGTCGTCTTGAACAAAGAATTCGCCGTTAAATCGAAAGTAGTTTTGTTCCATGCAGGTTTTAGTAAGAGTAAGCAATTCATTACTTTCACCAGGAGGTAAACGTTTTTCTAATGCATTCCTTAAAATACCCAATGTTTCCTTACGTGGAACATTAGTGAATAAACTATCAACATCAAGTGAAACTAATTTGCAACGAGGTGGCAAAGTCACATCTTTAATTTTGTTGACTAATTGTAGACTATTTTTTATGGCATAAGGTGGCCGAAATGAGATCTTTTCTTTTATTATGAAATTAAGTGACTTTGCCAGCTCGTACGCTGGTGCACCTATGTATGAGACAACTGGACGCATGGGAATATCAGTTTTGTGAATCTTTGGCAAGCCGTACAGTGATGGTGCGCGAGGATTCATTGGGATGAGTTTTTTCTTTGATGATTCAGTTTGAAATAAATATTGATTATTATTAATTGCTAATTTAAGCTTAGCTAAAAACTTGTTTGTTGGGTCAGAAGGAACCCTTAGAAATTGTTCACCCTGAATCACATCATTAACTCTGTCCAAATAATCGTCGCGCTCCATCACTACTACTGTGTTACCCTTATCCGCTTTAGATATTACTAAGTTATTATTATCTATTGTTTGTTTTAATGACCTCAAAGCCACTCTTTCGGGGTGAAAAGAAGAACCAGAAGGAGTACCTTTGATTTCGTTGGCTAGTAGGCCCTTAACCATGTTATCTTTCTTATTAACTACGGCAGTTATTTCCGAATCCACCGCAAGCATTTCCAAAGCATTCTGATTAATATTAGGAGTGATATTATATTTAAGACCCTTTTCCAAAAGTGTCATCTCATCCTTGGCATCTCATCAGGCACGACTCTACATTAAGTTAACAAAATTACATCGTATAGCCGCTCAAAATGTTTGGTTCAATCAACAATGCAAACGTCTAAATGTTATTCCTAATTATATTAATGTAAGAACCAACACGCACAGCCGAGCCTCCAATATTGCTATCAAAAAAGCCGAGACTATCTGGCTTAACGAAGAGACACGTCACTGGTTTACCGTTAGGGATAATTTAAAATTACATCTCAAAGTTCTTTATACCGAGCTCTCTTTTAAATTACATAATATCGAATTCGATCGCTTAGACGAAAAGGCACGCCATTTCGCAGCAATCGAAGTGCACGCTAAATATTTAAGTCAAAAGAAAAAGCTTCAGACTTTGGTAAATAAAAATAGGATTGTCCAATCACATACAGAATCCAGGTCTGAACCTTTTTCCTTCCACCCTCGCGTCAAAAACTTAACCAGCGTACAATTTGCCAAGGATGAGATGACACTTTTGGAAAAGGGTCTTAAATATAATATCACTCCTAATATTAATCAGAATGCTTTGGAAATGCTTGCGGTGGATTCGGAAATAACTGCCGTAGTTAATAAGAAAGATAACATGGTTAAGGGCCTACTAGCCAACGAAATCAAAGGTACTCCTTCTGGTTCTTCTTTTCACCCCGAAAGAGTGGCTTTGAGGTCATTAAAACAAACAATAGATAATAATAACTTAGTAATATCTAAAGCGGATAAGGGTAACACAGTAGTAGTGATGGAGCGCGACGATTATTTGGACAGAGTTAATGATGTGATTCAGGGTGAACAATTTCTAAGGGTTCCTTCTGACCCAACAAACAAGTTTTTAGCTAAGCTTAAATTAGCAATTAATAATAATCAATATTTATTTCAAACTGAATCATCAAAGAAAAAACTCATCCCAATGAATCCTCGCGCACCATCACTGTACGGCTTGCCAAAGATTCACAAAACTGATATTCCCATGCGTCCAGTTGTCTCATACATAGGTGCACCAGCGTACGAGCTGGCAAAGTCACTTAATTTCATAATAAAAGAAAAGATCTCATTTCGGCCACCTTATGCCATAAAAAATAGTCTACAATTAGTCAACAAAATTAAAGATGTGACTTTGCCACCTCGTTGCAAATTAGTTTCACTTGATGTTGATAGTTTATTCACTAATGTTCCACGTAAGGAAACATTGGGTATTTTAAGGAATGCATTAGAAAAACGTTTACCTCCTGGTGAAAGTAATGAATTGCTTACTCTTACTAAAACCTGCATGGAACAAAACTACTTTCGATTTAACGGCGAATTCTTTGTTCAAGACGACGGTCTAGCTATGGGTTCACCTTTAAGTCCTTTGATGGCCGAAATATTTATGGATGATTTTGAACAAAGAAATATCGTCGTTAATAAAAGTATTTTATATTACTTTAGATACGTAGATGATTGTTTTCTTTGTTGGACGGGTACACAGAGACAACTGGACGTATTTGTTAAAGAACTAAATAAAAAACATATTAAAATTAAATTCAAATTAGAATGTGAAGATAATAACACCCTAAATTTTCTCGATTTGTCTATTTCTAGAGTTAATAATAAACACAGTTTTGGAATCTTTCGCAAGCCGACATATACTAATACTACTATTCATGCTTCGTCATGTCATCCTTGGCAACACAAACTCGCGGCCTTTCATAGTTACATTCATAGATTATTATCGATCCCTCTTAGTAAAGATAATTATCAAAAGGAGCTTAATATCATTTTCCAAATTGCGATATCCAACGGATATAGTCCAAAAATTATTAGTAATATTTTGAAAAATAAAAACAAGAAAGAACTGGTTAAGTTTTTGTACGCAGGTCCTATTGATAAGGAGATAGTTAGATATAAGTCCAGTTTGACCTACATGGGAGAGGTATCTGCACGCTTATCCAAAATAATGAAAAACAACGATATGCATGTCGCATTCAGGACAAATAATACTTTAAAACATCATTTGTGTCATAACAAAGACCGGATTGATGAAAAATATCAGTCCGGTGTCTATAAGATCGATTGTCCTGAATGCGATAGTGTATATGTGGGTCAAACTGGACGCAGATTTGAGACTCGGTATAAAGAACATATCGCGGCTTATAGGAATGGTCATCCTGATAAGTCACATTTTGCTAAACATCTTTTAGATAGTAATCATACCGTGCCCGATGGCCATTCCTATAAAGTTTTACATAAATGCGATAAAGGCTTTCGGCTGAGCGTGTTGGAACAATTAGAGATCATAAAAGAAAAGAAAAATAACAGATTTGCATTGTTGAATGACCAAACTTGCTTGACTACGTCACCGCTTATTAATATGTTCGGGGGTACTGGTGAGGGTAGTGGGGGTAGTGGGGATAGTAGCGGGGCTTGATAGGATATAAAAGGCGGTGTTTTGGCCGGCGGCGGCACTTGACGGACGTTGTTCGTAGAGTCCACATCCTGAGGATGCTCCGGTGTTGGAGCGAAACGCGCGTCGAGGTTTTCAACCTGCATGGTGGTGAGGGACCTTGCACGGATTTGCCAACATTATTGCTTGTGTGGTGGTGGTGTTTGCAAGTTCTTGCATGCGAGTGTACGCATAGGCAGTGTGGGAGGAGGGAGGTGCTGTACGCATGCCTATGCGTGCACTCACTCATTTACTTAAAGGTGGAAGTTTATTTCGCGGAATATTGCTAAAAATAATAACAAACTAAATTTTAAGCTATGGATTTCCGCAAAGTAACGCCTGATTCCATTAACTACTGAGTGGTCTGGTGTTTTGACTTTATTGATTGCTTTAAATTGAGTCAAGGATTTAGTAAGAGGTTGTACCAAGTCAAAAATTTATTCATGTCTGTCTGTGCAATGCAAGAAGTACCATGCCTATTTTAGCTGAAATACGCTATTTTGGAAATTTGAAATACTGATTTTATAATCGATGATTAGCTCTACACCAATGGTACTCAAACTTTGGTCTTGGTGTCACGACTCACGGGTCGCAACCAAAATTTTTAGGGTTGGAATTCATGTTTTTATGACTTTCACGACGACTGCACTATTATGCCGATGGTCGTGAATTTCAAAGTGTTTTAACTTCACGCGGGTCATTGATTAAGTCACGACGGGTCGCAGGTTGAGTATTTAAACTGCTTTGTACTCTACAGACTTGTATGGACTTCTTGTCATCATAATAATTAAAGGTAGTTATAAAAATGTTCACGTGAGACACATGCACGGAGATCATCACACAGTCGACAATGGCAGTTATTGGATTGTTCGAATCGTTAATACATTGTTGTAGTAGGCGCAATTAAACTGAAATGGCGTGAAGAATGATGTAAGTTGTAAAGGTAATTACTATGTTTAAATAGTGCAGATGTCGTAGCACTTTTATAAATATTATGTTACACATAACTGTTTGAGTTTTTTGTTGTTCTTAATTAAGGATCGATTGCTGCGGTAAAGCTATTGCATAGCATTTTTTATCAACTTTAATGCAATTATAATTCGTATACGCCTAGTCACACGCACACAAACACCGTGCCGAAGTCTGCCGAACTGAAACCACGTTAAAAGGAGCACACTGCATGGCAACGCCGCAAAGGTTGGTCGGAGTGGAGGGTGTTAGGTTTATATTCGTTACAGAATTTATTGATTCGATCGCCGCGCGCAAAGCCGTCGATAAAAGCTATGCAACAGCTTAAAAATAATATATTAATACTTATTTAATACGAACTTATCTCAATTTTATAGAGAGGTATATATGTAGTTATACAGTACAAACATTATGTAAGTCTCAATTTTTTTAGGTCCTAAACTAATGAGTTGTCCAACAATGCTCATGAGTAATCAACTTTTCCTATTATTCTGAATAAAAAACTTTTGTTATAAATTATAATATTTACTGGGTCAACACGACAAACGACTGTTTAAATACAGTATACGCTACATAAATTCTCTATGTTATAATGCACTGTGAACAATACTAACAATATCCGAAATGTGATCGCATCCGTATCCGGCTTGCGCAAACGCAGATCATCTTGTACATTGTTAGAAAGCGGCCATTGCGTGACTTTCGGTTTTATCTATTGCGGCTCAGCATTCAGCAACTAGTCGTCATTGATTCCAGTTTTGACATTTTGACGTGATAAGCCCTCGCGCACACTTTTGACATGCTATTTGAGAATTTAGGATTTGACTAGGAATGATAGAATTTTGGTTTTTGGAAATATGGAATCAAAGTAATTTCACAAATTTTACAGCATTTACGGATTTAACTTTATAGCAAAATTTTCGAAATTTTCAGTCGCTAGCGAGTTGTAAAGTTTTCTCATAATTGCTGCTTCCTATCCATTATTTTTAGCTCAACCGTGATGTAATAGTTAATAAAAAAGATATATGCACCGGCGACGTCCCACAGATATATAAACTATTAAACGGAAGAAATTAATCGCTCTCCGACGTTTATTGCAGATAAAAGTTATTTATTTAAAATTTCCTACGTTAATATTTCTGTTGCGGCTGTAATGTGCGCGGGGCCTTAATATTATGACATATTGACGTGTCTGTGTGATTTTACAACTTACGAGATTTATTTGCGTCGAAATCGTCGTCGTATCGTCGTCGTGACATGTGGGAAAGTTTGTTAATGTTGGGTAATGATTGATTGCCAAATGTAGTGTGTGATTAAATGTTTGACACGCCTGACATTCTGCTAAATGTGATTCCCACGCGAGTATCTATTTCTTATCTTATTAGTTGTTATTTGCTTTTAGAGAGAAAATTTTATAGTGATAATAAAATCTTTAATATTACCTCATCATTACTTCTAGTATACTCGTTATGTAATCAAGCTAAAAAATCTTCTCTAGTGTTTGTGCTCCAAATATAGTGTTTTTCTAATTACTTTATTAGACATTTTACTACAGAAAAACTTTAAGGAACTACTTGAGCAGTTTCTACTCATCACTGGAACGTACTGTAACTAAGGATGCGAATACCAACAAAGAGGTAGCGCACACTCTTGTGAATAAAATGCCTGACGCTCGTGAAACGGAACGTGCCATTTCTACGTGCCATATCAATTTCAACCTTATTGCACGAACATAAATGTGTTAGTTGTATGTTGATTTCAACATCGGAGTTACGTGCTTCCGCAAATTTTAAATTGGGCGCCAAATCGGTTTCCATTTTTAATTTTTTTGCTAGTTGGCACAAAAAACATCAAATTAAAAATAAAAAGTAAACATAACCTTGTTTTTTTAACCGACTTCCAAAAAACGAGGAGGTTATATGTTCGGCTGTGGATATTTTTTTTTAACTACAATTAGGCATTGAGATAGGGGAAATAAAAGACGTAATGCTCAATAATATCATGCTATTTTATTTAATTAAGAATACATAAACCTCCTTTGTCTTAGCTTTTAATTACAGGCATAATAGAAAAGTACGTAGATTAGTAGATTAAATCATTGCCTTTAATTAATATAGCCTTTCAAATAACATAACAAAGAACAAAGAAATTGTTTGTTGTATTAGTTACGGTACTGAGGAAAAATAATTTTGTTCTGTAGCGTATAGAGGACTAGAAAGAAAATTAAATAATTTGAATAATATTTTGTTTTAATGGTTTTAATGTTATATCAGTGCTCTGTCACGAAGTACGAACTTTTATTTGAATCCAATAAAGCCTCAGAAACATGTTTAAGGTAAAGCAAATTAGAATTGAGTGTAAAGCAACAGAATATCCAAGTAGTTAGGTACTTATCACAATATAAATAACATACAGTAGGCTTTCTTAATAAATAGACCGCAAGTACGCACACAATTAGCGTGATTTCAGATAACTTGAAGTTGCAAAACAAGGCAGAACTAACGTCGTGCGCGCGTAAAGTAGAAAATTCTTAACACAAACTGACATAATATTTGTAACGACAGTGCAGTTCAATAAAACTTGTATACTCTGCGAGATTTATTTCAATGACACGGTTCAGATACACTACTATTTAATATTTATACTGTATATGTATCCTTGAACTTGGTACGTGCGGACTACCGGATCGATTTTACGACTTTCGTCAGGGGATCTCGGCTTATCTCATATTGTTTTCTAATATACCTAACAACACATAAGAGGTAAGACTAAGAAAATGAGTAGGTACAACATTTTTGATATAAAATTATTAAAATCTATCATCATCATTATCTAGTGCCCTCTTCATATCGAAGTTCGTCGGTCAGCAGGTTTAATTTCTTCCGGTCTTCGGCTAATTTAATAATAATTAAAATCTATGAAGTTAGTTTAATAAAATGTATAACTCAAATCTAATAGGAAACTTAAGTCTTAACTTTGCATCTTTTGAGGACCATAGTCACGTCACATTTTATCCTGACATTCTTCTGTAAATTGTAATTGCACTATGTAAAAACTGTATTTCCTTCTAAGGAACTTTAGGCATTATTTTTAAGGAACTACTGATTCCCAAGTCAAAGATATATTATAAATCCGATCCTGTGGTCAGAATCCGACAGTAAGAAACTTGTATAGTTCTTGCAATCTACGAGGGCGCGTCGCCCTTAGTTGTGTGAGTGACCATATCTATACACGCGTACATGGCTTGCTCGCTACTGACTGCTCCGTCGGGTACGCACACTAACGAAAATGTCTATTCACATTTCCAACTACAAATAAAGGCGACGCGCACTCTTAGATTGCAAGAACTATAAGACGTGGAGAGTTTTTATGTATTTTCTGAATGGAATCTGTCGCAAGTCTGGCGTTGTAAAAAGTCAGACAGCTACTGAAGCGTGGCGAGAACCGAATTTTTTTCAGATGTCTCAGCGCTTTCATACAGTACGATCCGATATCGTTCGCGATTTGTCGTTGGTGCAAGCATCTGTAAACACGTTCAATTTGTTTTTCAGACTACTTTACTTTCAACTACTTGTATCCGACTTTAACATCCTTGCGTCATACACGATAAGAGTCTTCATTGTATTTTGGAGATGCTTCATATCTCCTATGTTCCGGGCTCGAGGGCTCTCAGCTTTGTACGTAGCGAAGCATTATGTGAAGTTAGTATACTGTATGTACGCATATATTATTAAGTAATATTTTACATTATACTTGCTTTCCATGGCTTTACACGCTTGAAGTAGGATTCCTGGCATACAAACTTTGATCCCCAATTTTAACCCCGTAGGGGTAGAAATAAAAAAAAACCCTGCTTAGTCAATGCCTGAATAAGTGTAACTTCATGTTTCTAATTGATTTTTTCAAGTCTTTAAATTAAATTAAAAAAAATGCAAGTTTTTTTACAATATAATAAATGTATAATTATATTATAGTTCGGGAACAAAATATATAATAAAATCGACGCGGGTAGGAAACTCATAGAGAGACATATTTTAACAAAAAGAAAGAGACTTTTGTTTGATTGTGCAAAAGCCTCTGTACAGAGTAATTAATATTATATTAATAAAAACGCCTCCGTGGTCTAGTGGTAAAGAGCGCGGCTCTTGACTCGGAGGTCGTGGGTTCGATTCCCGCGTTGGAAACATGTTATTTCCAAGTTTGGTTAGGACAATGCAGGCTGATCACCTGATTGTCTGATAAGTAAGATGATCCATGCGTCGGATGGGCATGTAAAAAGTCGGTCCTGCGCCTGATCTCTCGCCAGTCGTGTCGGTCTGCCGTCCCACTGGGTTATGAGATTAAAGGAATAGAGAGTGCTCTTGTGTACTGCGCACACACTTGGGCACTATAAAATTACTCCTGCGTAGCTGGCCTGGTTTCAATGAAACCGGCCACCGTCACCGAAACCGGTGTGGGAGCTATTATTATAATAATATTATATGTAGTGTAGGTACATATAAAATATAATATTTAGGCGTTTAACGGTATTATCTGATGAAATTATTGATCAATACAAAAGTCGATGCCCTTACAATTCGTACAGTACAATAAAAATTGACTACCACCAACGTCGTTTACATGTTTTGAGTCATTATTGATGATTAGCATATTATATTCATATCATGACTTGTACTGCCCTGATTCCGCAATTCAATTCAATATTAATGCAGCTTCGATATTGTATCGATGCTGTTTTGGTGTAATTAACATGTCAATGTCAATTTTATTGGTCAAAACTCCAAACGTAAGTTCAAAGTATCCATATTACATACTAATCGACTGATGTGATAAATGCCAGTGTTTGTATGTTTGTCTGCTACCTCATCACGCACAAACTGCTGAACCGATTTTGCTGAAATTTAATATACTTATGTAGAGCTTTTTTGAGTCCCTGTAAAAAATACGATTCTTTTTATCCCGGAAAAATGTACGGCCCCCGAGCGATATATACGAATTTTCGGAGTAGTGGGTGTCTTCTATAGTTAAATGAGAATACTTTTTTGCAGTTTCACAAAAAATGGATCGAACATGAAGATGTTTAACACATCTTCGTTTCTTCTTCCGATGAATAGTAATAGGAGAATAGGGGTACTGTTTTATGACGTATCTGTTTTGATGATCGTTCGATGCCCGATCAGTGGCCGATAAGAGATGACACGGTTTTTTGCCAAGTCAATAAACTATTGTATTAGAGATTATCTATACGCCTATACCCTATTCAATTCAAATTTTCATTTTTTTTTTGTCATATTAAGTACTTTGGCTGTAGCTGTAAAATAGTCACTCAACCTGTCATAATGAAGAATTAATGGATGATCGCCGAAACGTTAGTTCAATAACTTTTGTAACTGAAAAGTTTTGTTTTCAGAATTATCCTGCTTTTAAGGGTTTTATTAGAATTATTGTTATACTTATACTACTGGCTGTCACCGGTTCGGAAACTGTCCAATAAAAATATTTACAGCCGAACATAATATAACCGCCTCCTTTTTGGAAGTCGGTTAAAATATAGTCGTATAAAGAACTTACTTTTTTAATGTCGGTTAAGGTACAATTCCGTGCATCGCGATCGATCGCGGCCACGCACGACCTACGACTGTCGTCGGCCGCTCGCGACCATACGACGCGACTACGACATACTCGTAGTCAGCGTATGAAAATGTATGGCACCGCTTCCGAGGCCCGCGACTCATAATCTGAAAGCTACAAAGTTATAATAAAAATACAGCAATAATCTTCAGTATATCAACATTCCTTTTGTCGTTTTAAATTTTCTATTTTTGTTTCTTATACTCATGATATCAGCTTCCAAAGTAATACCAATTTGTTAAAATTCAAGCATACATTCAGCATCTCCTTAGGATTTACAAATTACTTTTTTTTGAAACTCACGCGAATAGATCGACAATATCATAAACTACATATTTGCCGTTTTAAATTTTTTTAGGACAATTTTGAACTAAGATAAGTAAAAATAATAGGGTTTTGGCGCGATCTCGGCTACGCGGCAAATGTATGGCCAAGGTCGTTTGCTCGGGGGATGGCCTTAACGTTGAAACCTCGTATTTATTTATAAAATTGTAAATCCTCGTTTATGTTGGTGTGTGCCTGATTCTCATACCTCGAAATTCGCTTCGATCGCTTTACTTGCGTAGACACAATAATAATATGTCTCATGGGTGAGCGAAACGAAGAATTGATCGAAGCAATATTCAAAGTATTAAATGGAGAAAACTATAGACGACCTGTCTTTTGTTTTCTCCTTTTAATATCTCACATATTGCCGGAATAATAGCAGGTTCACATATTATTTATTTATTTCTTTAACATTTATTGTACACAAGAAACTTATTCTAGAACAATTGACATGGAAAGACGACACAAATATAAATGCGAAAGTGTCTCTGTCTGTCTGTCTCGCTTTCACGCCAAAACTACTGAACCGATTGTAATGAAATTTTGTACACAGATAGTCTAAAGTCTGAGAAAGGACATAGACTACTTTTTAACTAGACAAAAGGGTTGTAAGGGGGTGAAAATACGCAAATTTGTTCAAATTAAGTTAGATCCAAAAATTCATTATAGATGGCGCTGTGCGGCTCTTACATCGCGCTAAATTCATTATAGATGGCGCTGTGCGGCTCTTACATCGCGCTATTGCTTACACAAACGTCTTTCTATAGGAGGTGGTATCATCTTATACTAGATTTCCGATTTTTAGGGTTCCGTACCTCAAATGGAAAAAACGGAACCCTTATAGGATCACTTTGTTGTCCGTCTGTCCGTCCGTCTGTCAAGACCCTTTTTCTCAGGAACGCGTGGAGGTATGAAGCTGAAATTTATATCAATTACTCAGGTCTACTGTCCCTTGAAGCTGTGAAAAAATCAAACTTCTAAGCCAACGCAATCAAAAGATACAGCCGTTTATGCCGCAAATTTTCGACACTTGCAAGGGAATCAAAACCTACAGGGTGCTTCCCGTGAACTCAGAATCTTGAAATTTGGTACGAAGCAACGTCTTATAGCATAAATAAAGGAAAAATTACGAAAACCATAAATTTTTAGTTACATCACATAATATATATTTTTTTTATAATTTTAAACTTACTACCCATTTCCTCATAAACGCGTAGAGGTATTAAATTGAAATTCATACCAAATACTCAGGTCTATAATACCTTTAAGCTGTAACAAAATCAAACTTTTATGTCAACGCAATCAAAAGAAACAGCAATTTAAGCTGCATATTTTGAAACTCGCAAGTACTCGCAAGGGAATCAAAACCTAAAGGGTACTTCCAGTCGACCTAGAATCTTGAAATTTGGCATGAAGCAACGTTTTATAGCACACATAAAGGAAAAATTCCGAAAACCTTAAATTTTTAGTAACATTACAAAATATATATTTTTTAATAAATATAAACTTATTACTTTTTTCCTCATGAACGCGTAGAGCTATCAAGTTGAAATTCATATCAAACGAACTTTGTAAACCTTGCAGGTTTGTACGGAACCCTCGGTGCGCGAGTCCGACTCGCACTTGGCCGGTTTTTTTTTTCGATTGTTATTAATTATTATGTACTCTTTTACATTATTAAATTACTCAGTACTTTATTTAAGCAGTGACGCAACCTTAAACCTATGGGCTATCAAATAGTTTATGGATAAAGTTGTGTAATTGGGGCGGGCTTAATAGTAAATATACTTTAAAAATTAAAATTTGGCATAAATAAAGTTTAATTTAAGAAAGTGAAATTAGTTATGTGCACACTGCACAGCTATTTTTGGATGTTTTGATTTAAGGGGTACCAGGATTGTTTTATAAAAGCTTTTGACACCAATTTTGTTGATATCGCGCGCTATAAAGTATAAACTGAAGTCCACGCGGACGAAGTCGCGGGCAACAGCTAGTTTCTACATAAATTTCTTACAGCAGCCCTACGAAGAGAGATTTAACGACAAGTAAATGGACAGAGACAGGATTATTCCAATCCAATGTCAGAAACCGAGCTGGAATGCACTGAATTGCCCCGTTTACATTATTCCAGTAGCAACCAGCGTTAGATTGGATCACTGGACTGGTATAATGTAAACCGGCCGTAATATAAAATTGTAAGTCGTATTGAGTATATCTAAAGTTTTCGCGCGAGGCCGAAAGTGTCGTTGATAAGACGCGATTGCGGCGTTTCGAAGATAAATCACGTTATACATGCAGGTGATAGTGCAGCATGAGTCAGGGTGCACCGAGCAGGTATACGGAAGACGAGTCATTAGATTCTAGGAATACCGGATGGTTTCAATTGGCTTATGAATATATTTTGATGATTTGATGATGATTTTCTTTGATTTTCGTTTGAAAAAGACCTTGCCTAAGATATTTAACTACTTATTATTGAGCTGTATTTTTTTAATAACCCATCAGGGTTTATATTTTAGAATCGACTCTATCATAGGCAATTAGTGGTGAATAATTGTCTAAACCAGCGGTTCTCAAACTTTTATGGTGTTACCCTTTTAAAAAGCAAAAGTTTTTGTTTTGACGAAATCCCAGAAATAAATTGAGGTACCGTTTAGTTGTGGGTCCATGTTGGATGCGAGTTACAGGAGATCGGTCATCTTGACGTTCATTGAGAGAGGCCTATGTCCAGCAGTGGACGAATATGGGCTGATATGATGATGATGATGATGATGACTGTGGCAAGATGTAGATATTTTAAATAACGAAATCCGAGACACGGTGACGACATTTCTATAAACATTCATTATAAGATTAAGGAGTCCCTAATAGCCCTTTCATAGCCCCAGGATAACTTTGAGTAAAGGAGGAACTTTGAGTAACGTCCGTGATCACCTGTACTGGTCTGTAATGCCAATGTGAAAAGGGCCCTTAACATGATACAAAATATCATAGCATCTAACGTGTAAGGGAAATGTAGATTGTAGAGAAGTGTGATTCGTATCTGCTGCAATGTAACTCGTCGCGTCGCGAATTCCGTATATTTTCCCAGCATTACCGATGTATTAGTATTTATTTATGCGTACCAAGTAATTACATTGCTGATTGTGTCAAACATACGTCAATCTTATTACAATGGGAGTAAGGTCGAAAATACACCGTGTTGGGCTACAGGGAAGTATGAGTCAGCGTGCTGATGATAATTAGTGCGTAAATGTCATTGTAATGTAATATTATGTTTGTTGTATGTCATGTAGTTAACTTAATTTAGCTTATATGGCAAGTATCAAGAATACTTAGGGCCTGTTTCACCGCTTCCTGATAAGGCTATCCACCACTTAATTTGACAGATGGAGTATGGAAAATCTGTCAAATAACCCTATCGGGCACCTTATCAGGAAGCGGTGAAACAGGCCATTAGTCATCAAACGTTATTGTCTCGTTTCTGACGTTTTTAACAGGAGTTTATCCATTCAATAGCGTTGTTTATTGGTCAATATGATGGTGTAAACAAATAAACTCTTTATCTTTATAATATTAACAAGATGACCCCCGCAACTCCGTCGCGCCAAAGATTTGATCGCCTAGCAACCGAAATTTTTTCCGGGATATACTTATCCTTTGCCGGGACTCTAAACATCTCCATACCAAAATTTCAGCTGAATCGGTTCAGCGGTTTGGACGTGAAGAAGTAACAGACAGACAGACACACTTTCGCATTGATAATATTAGTATGGATAATGGATATAGATTAGAAAGGACGTCTAAACTGAGTTATGTTGTTGGGGACTTACATTACAGACAAGGCAAACGACAAATTATAACCGACGTCCATGTTCCTAGATACTGTAGATAGTAGATAGGGTGCCGATAAAGTTTTATGTTGTACCCCGACACGGTTCGCTATCTGCACCGGGGGTTCCCAAACTTTCCAGTAAATAGTAATATATCTAAGGCATGGGAGTAGCCGTAGATCGGGGTTCATTCTCGTTAATTATATTGAAAGTTTCCAAAAGTTATTTTCCACGCGGCCCACCTGAACTTAGGTAGCCCTTTGTCACGATTGCGGTGTCTCGTCTTATGTTATGTCGTGGTTTCACCCGTGGCCCCCAGAAAGAATCATTTACCTAGGTATCAGCGACCTAGTTAAACATGTGTTATTACTCCGTTTTAATCACATATCTTAGCACTAAAAGTTAAAAGTTTTACATATAGATTTAGATTACTCCATGGGACCCCCTAGTTTGACCCCCAGCTTTGAGAACCCCTGATCTTCACTATCGACATCACAAGCAATACTCTGACAAATGTCTGCTGTATTTCTCCCACAATATCGGAAATATTCTAGTAACAGCGCTGTTTTCTGTATACATAGTTATTTTCCTCCTCCATCACAAAATACATAATAATAGTAAATAATGTTTGTTTTGGATTCATAAGTCATAACATGAAAATGTTCTGTTGGATTCAGATTATATTGTCTAAAAAGTCCCAATTTTGATACAGTGTTTGCTTATTTTATTAATTGACATTTTGCTTATGGTACCTACTTGATATTAAAGAGCCTAACTGTATTCTCTACAGTCTACACTTGATATTGTAAAGTCTTAATATTATGTTGGTTTGTTTCTTTGTTTGTATCGAATTTGAAAATATAAAGATTATAGAAAAAACCACAAAGGGCGTATTTTTTATGATACTTCTTAACTTTCGTTTCACGTACAAAGC
Organism: Polyommatus icarus; assembly: GCA_937595015.1. NCBI lineage: Eukaryota > Metazoa > Arthropoda > Insecta > Lepidoptera > Lycaenidae > Polyommatus > Polyommatus icarus. Next base: position 5,622,340 of record OW569341.1, on the reverse strand, counting down.
TGTACAAAACATCTAGCTTTAAAGTACTGCGAAATGTTTGTTTACCGTATTGTTTTCTTCGGTGCAAACAAACAAAAAATCACGTCCCAATAAATGGGAGTGCGTTGACTCTAATACAGTTTGTCACGATTAAATTTGTGTACGGAGTCACGCTAACTGGGCCAAAACAACGGTGAACATGTCACTACACATCCTCCCGCGTAGAGCGGGACGAATTTGGTATATTCGGTCAGTATTCGGCTAATGTGAGGTTTTATTCGGAAAATACGAAGACTGTAAATGTAACGTAGCGTTTCAGATGTCAAATGTAGGTCTTATTTATTCAGATTACAAAATATTTAGAGGCAGAGTTAAGATTTATTTAAGTAAATCTATTTTTTTTAATGTTTACCTACTGCATTTTTGTGTTACTAGCTCTTGTAGGCTTCGCCCGCGTAAAATAGGATGTTTGATTCCCTATTTAATCTTTTTGTGTTGGAATTTAAAAAAAACCCTTTCAATAGTCTATGCAATGAAATAGGCGGACGTGTCACCAGACGAATATTCGGTGTTTCGATCGTCAAATCGCCGAATATTCGGTCGCCCATCTCTACAGTCATTAACCTGAACACCCACTTTCGTTTCGATGGCCCAATCAATTCGTCATTATAATGCGCTCGCAAAAAATGACGCCCACGCGCTTTACCGAATACGGCGTGAGAAAAAAACAATGGGTCATAACGGCGTATGTCCACGGGGCATGGACAATGTTACATGTAAACGCGTTTTTGTGCACATGATTCACTCGTTGGAGTCGTTGGTAAGGTAACTGTTGTAGGCTCTATTATGTTCTGTCACTTACATTTACATAGACTCACAAAAACAGTTGAAAATTGGGAACAGGTGGCATCAAGTAGAGCTACTGCCGAAGCGGAACCGTATCATTAAATAATACATGTATAATTAATTAAATGAAGATTTTGACATAAAATTCCTGTAGCCCTAGCACGGCGACCAGTAGAAATGCGAAAGTATAGACAAACTGCGGAGATAAACTTAAGAGGCCGGGTACACTTGGAATTTCTCATACATACGTAATTCCAAAATCATTTTCTCGTACGAAAATATTTAACATGTTTGAGTTGGTTTTCAGTTTAAAATAGTAATTACTAAGGTTCCTGCACAAAAATTTACTTCAAAATATTTAAACACAAAAATTATTTTTTTGCATAAAATTTTTTTTTTGGTAAATTTACACGGGTCACCTGATGGTAAGCAACTACCGTCGCCCATGGACACTCGCAACATCAGAAGAGCTGCAGGTGCGTTGCCGGCCTTTTAAGAGGGAATACGCTCTTTTCTTGAAGGTTTGCAGGTCGTATAGGTCCGGAAAAACTGCTGCAGACAGTTCGTTCCAGAGTTTTACAGTGCGCGGCAGAAAGTTACGCGAGAAACGCACTGTGGAAGACTGCCACTCATCAAGGCGAAGAGGATGGTATGTTTTTCGCGTGGGTCGATGGCGAAAAGTTGCAGGTGGTATGATTTCGAACAATTCCTCAGAGCACTCCCCGTGATACAACCGATAGAGGATGCAGAGCGAAGCTACATCTCGGCGTAATTCCAAGAGGTCCAAGCTGTTTGAGACACTATGGCAGTCAACAATTCGAGCGGCCCTTCGTTGGATACGATCCAGAGGGAGCAGTTGGTATTTTGGCGCCCCTGCCCAGATATGAGAATAATATTCCATATGAGGCCGAACCTGCGCCTTGTAGAGTTGTAGGCGTTGGTCCGGACTGAAGTACTGTCTCGCTCTGTTAAGAACACCAAGCTTCTTCGAGGCTAATTTGGCCTTACCCTCTAGATGGCATCGGAACTGGACTTCGCTTGATGTGTTGACGCCAAGTATCTCAATGCTAAGGGAGATGGTTAAAGATGTGCCCTCGAAATGAGGATATACGACCATTGTACTATTTATTTATATATTTTTAGTGTTTAAATATTAAGTTTTAAATTTACTAAAAAAAATTAAAAACAAAAAAAAAATTCATGTTTAAATATTTTGAAGTCAATTTTTGTGCAGGAACCTAAATAATTAATATTTTAAACTGACACTGAAAACAACTCAAACATGTTAAATATTTTCGTATGAGAAAATGATTTTGGAATTACGTATGTATGAGAATTTTGAGGGTACCCGGCCCCTTAAGGTGCCGTTCCGACCTTATTTCGTTCCGAAAAATTCAATTAAATTGCCACTTTATGACAGACTATTATAGTATATGATGTCATAAAGTTCGATATTTTTAGAATTTTTAGGACTATAGTCTGTCATAAAGTGGCATTTTAATTGAATTTTCCGGAACGAAAAAAGATCGGAACGGCACCTTAAGTTTATCTCCACAGTTTGTGACTATAGTCTGTCATAAAGTGGCATTTTAATTGAATTTTTCGGAACGAAAAAAGATCGAAACGGCACCTGATGTTTATCTCCGCAGTTTGTCTATACTTTCGCATTTCCACTGGTTGCCGTGCTACGGCTACTGGCGAACCTTTCGTTAAATTAAAGTTAACTTATCATTAAATAAAGTCAGGCTATGGTAAGCAGTCGACGCACGCGCGATACAAATCCGGTATAACATTCGCGTGACGTCGTCGACGGCACCGTTACTCCACTCGGAAGTGTACAATAACGGAGGTGTTTAAAATCAACTTTACGCACTAGCGCTCGCTAAGGACCATACGGTAAAATACTTGACCGAATAAGTGGTGTTTGAAGAGGACAAGGATCTTTTGAGTCTTCTTTTTTTCTTTGAATTGGCCCGAGATTTTAAATTACAAGCAATAACGAATTTGTAAAGGAACCTATTCGTCTCTTAGGACTTAGGATCGTTATTCTCTAATTTCTTATACGTTACGTACATACCCTAACCTAAAGCTGCAAGAAAAGAGTTTAGATTTATATAGCGAATTATTTATTACTAGATGACGTCCGCAACTCCGTTGCACAAAAAATCGTTTTAACACGGGCAACCGTACATTTTTTCAGGACAAAAATTATCCTATGTCCTTTCCCGGGACTCAAAGTATGTATCTCCATACTGAACAGAAAAATCGGTTAGCGGTTTGGGCGTGAAGAGGTAACAGACAGACAGACACACTATAGGATTTAACATAAATATCATTACTTCTGAATTTATTACAGTAGTTTTGTTTGTTTATGTCATCTATATGGTAATTTAGCAATAAGCCGGGAGCAGGCCAGTAAATCTTTGCATATCAAATAGCCACAAGTCACTTGTTAATAATTGAGCACAATGTGTGTCATACGATACGTAAATGGAGCAGTTAGTAGTGATGTAGATCGCCGAATATTCGGTGGTACCGAATTGCCGAATATTTTTGGAACGTTTGGAGTTAAGACTAAACTCTAAACGTTAATAAACTCTAAAAGTTTAAGTTTTACTTTAGGCCACTGTATGTAAAGGAATAATAAATTAAATCAACTGAAACCAGCAACCTACGCAGAATTTCACAGGATATGTACGCAATCGTAAAGTTATCGAATATTTATGGAAGCTGTCAAAAATTTCATACAAATACGAGTACAACGCTATAATGTCTAGTATAAACTGATTTTCTTTTTGTTGTTTGGAACAAAAAAATAAAATCTAACAGTCTGTCAAAATTATTTTATTCGATTACTTAATTTTTTACAAATATCTTTTCTGAACGTCGAAACTATGGTTCCTACCACTAGTTCGGTAACTAACCCGGCGTCAGAAACTCACACACACACACACACACACACACACACACACACAGTCACAGTCGTTCGCTTTATGCGGTTTTCCCGCATAAAATCGGGGACAACACTTTTCGGTTGTGTGATAAGCTTTTCAATTTACACTTGTTAGATACGGTGATTTAGTACTAACTGTTATTATTGGCTTCGTAATGTTTTCAGACAACTTACTGTTCTAATTTTCTAGATTAAGATTAAGATGATTCTCGAAACTGTTCGATAAAAATCCTTTGTTCATTCCCTGAAAAGTTACTCCATAACAACTGTCATCAAAAACGGTTCAGCGACTTAGCCGTATGTAACATACAGATATACACAGACAGAAAGACAGAGAAATGGAATATACGCATACATTTTGCTCTGTAAGTATATTTTGTATGCAAGTTCCTACTTGGATTTCGTCGTACAATGTGCAATTTCAAGCCTTTACAATTCTTTGTAAAGACGTAAAATTAAAAATTAATTTTCATTAAAAAAAAAAACATTCAGCACACAGCAAAATTTTAATGCACTTTTTCCATTACTTCCCTTTTCAATACCCAAAGGATTTCCAATAAGAGCGCTCGATGGAATGTTTATAATTTAATAACTGGATCAAAGGCAGTTGGGAAGTTAAATTGATAGCGATGTTGATTTAAAAGTACAAGATGTTACGATGTTAGAGAAACTTGTAGGAGTTGTAGTGGATTAATATTGAGGGTCTGCGTAGTACTCCCAAGTTGGTCGGTTCATACTTGGGTGGTTTCTGTTGTTTGTTTTGTTGTAATTAATTAATATTTTGTACCTTTTAAGTGACTTCCAAAAAGGAGGTTTACCTATGTACTATCAGAGAAGTTGATTCCTATGCAGATCGGGGACTTAAGTAGTTTGGTTGCGTTACGTCAAACCCAGCCGACAGATCACAATTAAGGTGAACGCAGATTTGGCCGCACCGCACGCACCGCAGTCGCCGCATTTCGAATTCTTTGTATGAAGTTATAGGCAAGCTCGCATACCTACCCGCGCCGCAGTCTTCGCAACTTCTACATTCTTAAATATGAAGAATTCGAAATGCGGCGACTGCGGTGAGTGCGGTGCGGCCAAATCTGCGTTCACCTTTATTAACATTGAATTGACATATTCGACCAAATAACGTTGGTCTATCAATTGCATAGGAATCAATTTCCTCGATGGTACTACAATTTTTTTAATCATTCGTTACAGCCAAACCACAGAGCCAAACGTAATTAACAGCACATAAGGGATGTCCAGGGTAATCTTCTTGCTTTTTATTCATGACCATCATAATATTAGATTCAAAGATGTTTGGTCATTAGGGGTGTAGAAATTTAGCTTTTTGTCACGCAGGCGTTTTCAAGTCCTTTTAGAAAAATCTCGTGCTACTGCCATGTCGTGATGGGAAGGTTACGGTAGGACCGACTGGACCGTAGGGTTTAGACGTGGGAGAGCCATGCTTCGGCACGAATGGGCCGGCTCGACCGGAGAAATACCACGTCCTCACAGAAAACCGGCGTGAAACAGCGCTTTCGCTGTGTTTCGCCGAGTGAGTGAGTTTACCGGAGGCCCAATCCCCTACCCTTTTCCCTTCCCTACTCTTCCCTATTTCCTTCCCCACCCTCCTCTATTACCCCTTAAAAGGCCGGCAACGCACCTGCAGCTCTTCTGATGCTGCGAGTGTCCATGGGCGACGGAAGTTGCTTTCCATCAGGTGACCCGTTTGCTCGTTTGCCCCCTTATTGCATAAAAAAAGGGTGCTTATAAAGGTGGTTACGTTGTTTGGATACGTTTCCTTAAGTTTTAGAAGTCTTTCACACATTGATTGTCGGTATGCTTGTCGCGTGAACTGAACCACTAAAAAAACAAAAGCACGCAAAGGTCAACAGTTTTCATCGCGCACCGGCGCGGCGCGTCGCGTCGGTGCGTCGACACCGCGTTCGTTAGCACAGAATCCGTGAATTCGGCCAGAGGTCAAAACACCGGAGTCTCACACGCGACAGGGTTAACGTGTGGATCCGGTCATTAAGGTGACGCCTTGATAATTTGGCTGCAGCGATATCGATTTTTCTCAACAATGACTATTAAAGCTAAGCAATTAAAGTTCATTGTCAGTATTCATCATGTCTTTATCTTTGAATTACCCACAGCATAACACGATTGGTCAACTTTTATAACACATAATAATTAATAATTAATCAAAAAGACTTCTATAAAAACAGGGATTCTAATTTTGCCAACAGAGGAGAGTGATTTAAGGTTTCAAAATTTGTACATAGATTACATATACAACTTAATGCTTAATATGAAATATATTTATGGTTTTTAAATTACGCGACAAAACAATTTTGTCGCGTACTTTCCATTTCTTGCTGTTTATTTCTTGTTTTCTATGAGAGTCCGGCCCGGCCTCTCATAGAAAACAAGCGATTAAAACATATCCAAAATGATTTTTTACTTTAACGCGGCATCACCTTAAGGCCGTGTTTCCACTGAAGCGGAGCGAAGCGGAGCTTAGTGGTGCCCGAATTGACCAATCGTGCTATTCCAGCGGAATGACAGCGAAGCGGAGCGAAGATTCCGAGTATGGTGATTGGCCTACCCTCTATTACTAGCATCTCTATTTTAAAAAAAAACCGGCCAAGTGCGAGTCGGACTCGCGCACCGAGGGTTCCGTACAAACAAGATTCTAGGTCGACTGGAAGTACCCTTTAGGTTTTGATTCCCTTGCGAGTACTTGCGAGTTTCAAAATATGCAGCTTAAATTGCTGTTTCTTTTGATTGCGTTGACATAGAAGTTTGATTTTGTTACAGCTTAAAGGTATTATAGACCTGAGTATTTGGTATGAATTTCAATTTAATACCTCTACGCGTTTATGAGGAAATGGGTAGTAAGTTTAAAATTATTAAAAAAATATATATTATGTGATGTAACTAAAAATTTATGGTTTTCGTAATTTTTCCTTTATCTATGCTATAAGACGTTGCTTCGTACCAAATTTCAAGATTCTGAGTTCACGGGAAGCACCCTGTAGGTTTTGATTCCCTTGCAAGTGTCGAAAATTTGCGGCATAAACGGCTGTATCTTTTGATTGCGTTGGCTTAGAAGTTTGATTTTTTCACAGCTTCAAGGGACAGTAGACCTGAGTAATTGATATAAATTTCAGCTTCATACCTCCACGCGTTCCTGAGAAAAAGGGTCTTGACAGACGGACAGACGGACAACAAAGTGATCCTATAAGGGTTCCGTTTTTTTCCTTTTGAGGTACGGAACCCTAAAAATGGGGGAAAAACACGGAAAACAAGCTAATGGATCGCCAGACGGAATAGTTTGACGCAATTTATTTTAAGTGACAAATAATAATAATTTCAACAAAAAATCGGCATTCAAGAAAAATTAACTGAGATCCTATAAGCCATAAACGTTAATGGCATAGTTGTAAGTTGTAATGTCCAAACTCTCCAAACATTAAAACAATAGCAACAATTTTCGGCCACTTTTTTCCCCTAACCTGTCATAGTCATGTTTATGAAATGTCTACTGAATATTGAAGAACTATCCACTGTGCAACAGACACGAAGTAGAATAAAGGCAAATATTAGCACAACAGTAGCAAAATGAGTATTTTGTGGTAGGCAACTGATTTCCCATAGTGATTCATTGTCACCTTCACCGAAAGCGAAATCTAACTGTACATTAGCATAACCTTATGGTGTTTTGTACGAAAGTGATGGCACACATACCTAGCCTATAGTCACGACCACATGGCGTGACTTATGTACTTTAGTAAATGAGACGGAGATCGCCTGTTTGTAAGTGCTTAAGTTCAAGGAGTTTTTACCAAGTGCAATCCATACTATATGAGTGCGAAAGCGTGTCTTTCTGTTACCTTCATCGTCCATTTTTAGGGTTCCGTAGTCAACAAGGAACCCTTATAGTTTCGGTCTGTCTGTCCGTCTGTCTGTCCGCAGTTTTGCTCAGAGACTATAGGACCTACAAAGCTGTAATTTGGCATGAATGCACATATTAATAATGGCGACAAAATGGTACATGAAAACTTAAAAATTGTGGTACCCATACACATCAAGCGGGGATGAAATTTTTTTTTCGCGTCCACCCTATCGTGTGGTGTATCGTTAGATAGATTTTTTAAAAATATTATGAGTATTCATAGATCATTTTCCTATTTAGGGATCCGTTTGTGAAATATTAAGTTTTAAAGTGGAAAAAATCGTTAGAGTCCTGTGTCCCCCCCTTCTACCAGCTAAACGGTTGCTTCTGGAAATGAAAAAAAATTCACCGGAGTAGGAAATATGCTGAATTTAAAAGGAAAACTATCACGGCTAAGAAGACTTCATAAATTATTGAGTAATAGTCGATTTACTAAAAAAAAAAATATTCGGCGAAGTATAAAGGAACTTTTCGTTCAAATTCCTTTGAAAACTGAGATGATGTTGTTGGTAGTGTAAAACACGTTATAAATGTACATTTATTGACCATACAAAAATTTAAAAAAACTAGCGGTATTACGGAACCCTATATCGCGCGTGGCCCGACACGCACTTGGCCGGTTTTTCCGGGATAAAAAGTATTGATGGACTGTTATAATTTCTATTAAAGATTCTAGTAGGTACATTAGCACATCTAAATTCTAATATACTTATAAACACACAAAGTTTCAACACGATCGATGCAGCCGTTTCAGAAGTTTGGCAGCAAATACGACACAACAATTTTATAGATAAGATGGGTGTACAGTGTTTGATAAACAGGATACAGAAATATTAGAAAAATGTTCATCTAAGTCTCGACAGGACGCTTATGATGATTAAATTTAGATGATCATTCGAACAGCTGGTATAGTTCGATGACCCCTGACTAACGTTAGCGCTAATGTGCATTGTAATTTGTAATGCGATGGCCGATGACATGAACATTCTTGGAATATCATAAAAAACATCAAAGAATTAAGGTGGATTTTTTGTACCGAAACAAAGAGGCGATTGTTTTAATTTTTGTTTATGTGATGAGATAAATTATGATTTATGAGTGATGACTTGATGAGGCACAGAATGAGTATGCCACAAAATATATGCATAAAAATATATGCATTTGTATACTGTATACAGTATATGCGTTGTTCGAAACCATATAGTTTTCTAGACGGTGTTTATTGCTTTATTCTCTAACTAGACATTCCGCGCGGCTTCGCCCGCGTTAATTAGATATTTTACAGACTTAGATCCTTCTCGTGGTCTACTTCTTATCTGTGCCAAATAAAGGAAAAATTGCTCCAGTAGTTTGTGAGATGAGCCCTTTCAAATAATTTCTCCCGTTTTTTACACATTTTCCTCTATTTCTTAGCTCCTATTAGTCTTAGCGTGATAAAACATAGCTTATAGCTTTCCTCGATAAATGGGCTGTCTAATACTGAAAGAATTTTTTAAATCGGATCAGTAGTTCCTGAGATTAGCGCGTTTAAATAAGCCCTTTCAAATAATTTCCCCCCGTTTTTCCACATTTTCCTCTATTTCTTCGCTCCCATTAGTCATAGCGTGATAAAATATAGCCTAGCCTTCCTCGATAAATGGGCTATGTAACACTGAAAGATTTTTTCAAATTGGACCAGTAGATCCTGAGATTAGCGCGTTCAAACAAACAAACAAACTCTTCCCAATTATAATATTAGTATAGATAACGTCACTCAGGATATTGGATTCCAGCAATTTACCCTTACATGAGGTCTCACTGCTGACAACCAAGTTTCAGGATTATCTAGCTTTGGAATCCATCTAACCTATTTCTCGTATTTAACTTAACTTAAAGTTAGTCTTACTTACATTTATTTATAAACGTATCCTCTTGATAGTGTATATTCTTCATAAACAGATTTTTGGAGTTTATGCCAATCAAAACGCGCCCGACGCGACGTTGCCAGTGTATCATTTCATCAGTATGATCGTATGTAGTTTATGTATTATTTTAAGATTATAGTGATCGACTTTACAGCTTCGGGTATAGTGATACTGACACCAGCTACTATATCGATATAAATCAGCTGTAATATTGAGTGTAGTCTACTGTTGGCGCAATTTTACAATCGTAGGAGTTGGGTCAGAATTTGCATTGCGTCCGTCGACATAATTGCATACTCTCGGGGGATGTTAAGTAATTTTATTGACGGGGCATTCGGATACCGGTGTGCTAATGCAGGAAGACTGGCATAAAATAATACTATTAACCTTGTGTGCCTAATGTAGAATTAATGTTTATGTGTAACTAGATGACGTTCGTAACTGCGTTGCGCCAGAATTCGTTTATCGCGCGGGAACCTACATTTTTCCGGGATGAAAAGTATCCTATGTCCTTTCTCGGGACTCAAAGTATTTCTATACTAAATTTCAGCAAAATCGGTTTAGCGGTTTGGGCGTGAAGAGGTAACAGATAGACAGATTACATTGCTTTTCAATGGTGGCCTGGCTTTTACGGATTTTTATTTTCCTCTCAAGATCTTGAAGAGTTCTCGATATTTTCACCTAATGCGGCATTTGTGTACTGAATACATAATATTAGTTTAACAAACTGAAGTAGATATGTAACGTGCGAGGTCTCATGTATCATATTGCAGTACGTGATTGTCGCAACCGGCGATTGTCTCCAGGCCCATTGCATATCGATCCACCGTACAACCTGCCAATTATCATGCAACCAATTAGGGCACAACAATATAGCCCTTGTATGCAACTACATAAGTGTCATAATGCGAGGCACTGTTCTTGTTGAATCACGCCATGAAGCTTCAGGAGGATTTTGCTTTCTGGAAAACCCGTAAACAAGTGAGTGTTGATTGTTTGTGGTTTTTGTTGCTAATTGTAATTAATTAGAATTTAGCACTGATTCTTGGTAGTGGTTCAGTGGTTCAAATAGGCACCCGGTAGGAAAAGTAACTAACTCATTTTACTTTTTAGTCTACTAGATATGAAGAAAGCTCAGTATGGGCAAATATGGCGCTACCGATTTGAATATCATGTATCAGTGCAATCAAGAAATAATGAACATTAAGAGTTAAGATTAAATTGGGATTAAAATGAATTGAGCTTAAGTTGATAAATAGTCGCGTATTGGAAAATTAGAAATTAATTCATATGCATAGACTGATCATTAATTTAATGGCCGTCATGTTGGAAAGCACATGTGACGGAGATATTTATGGTGTGTAGTGGGGGTCCCGCGTCATCCGTGTCACAAGTGTCACGGGTGTCACGGTGTCACAAAAGTCACAGGCCACTTCGTCACTGTCCACCGGAAAAAGGGAAACGCTGTTCCATTGAATAATACAGCTTGATGGGTTACATCATGCCTGTCGGTTTTTGTACGAAAGTTGTTGTTTGATTAGGCGGTTTTTAGAAGCTTTTCTTTTTTTTTGTTGGTAGAGCAAAGGCGGAAGTTTTCACGGTTTCGATTATATCAATGTTGTTAGGACATTGAACTTGATTTATGAAAACTATTCTGTGCCACGTATGAAACTTGGAAGTTGGCACCATCACCAAATACGAGTTCAAATGAAACAATAGGGGTTTAGTGGGTAGACCTTACTCGGGAGTCCCACATGTCTCCAATACGCCGGGATTGCATAGAGCCTATCCCCACGTGAAAGAAAAAGCCTTACAGCGCGGTGCAGGTGTGCTAAAGAAAATATATGTATTTATTTATTATACATTCTTACAACTATCATTACAGACTAATATCCAATTCGATAGCGTAGTAGATAGATTAATAAAATTAAATAAATTCACGTATAACATAATATCACTGATAGTGTCACTTTTGTGAACTCACTCAAAGGACATAATATATGAATAAGTCCAACTTGTTGTTGACTTTGTTAAGTGTTCGGATTGCTTCTACAATAGGCGCGTATTTGAATAAGTTTGTCCTAATCGGGAGACCGCCGGCGCCTCCGCCACATAATATGAAACATTGACAGTAAATAGATAGACAGTAAATACAATAGATATTCGTAAGAAGAAAGCAGGAAGTGCTCTTATTGTTTACGCATTTCTCTCCGTGACAGTACCATCGAGTGTTACCTAACACTAATCCGCGGACATCGGGAAGAGATTAGCGATGATGTGCGCTTTCATATCCGACTGTGACCCGGTTACGATTTACTTTCTATGTGGCAGGAACAATTGACAGTATTGGTTGCGTTATGGAAATTATGACAGCACCAATTCATAATTCATACTATAATATATGCGAAAGTCCGTCTGTCTCTTACCTCTTCACGCTTTAACCAATGAAGCGTTATTATTTATATTTGACATGAAGGAGGGCAAGTCCTTTGACATTGCAAAGAGCTTTGATGCAAAAGACGACAGTTTTCTTTTTGCAGCAAGTTTCATTATACTTGGTTCGCATTGATAGGATCAGTCTTTCACGTCTTTTACAATGTGGCCGCGTTTCTTCTGATTTTGGTCATGCCAAATCATACTTAAGATTGTACGAATATGTGCACGTAAATTTTTCCGGCATAACCCTCTCATGACTGTCTTTTTGGTGGTCTGCTTTATGTTTAATATAACTTACATTAATGCTCTGAAGTAGCCATTACGATGGCCCACTGCAGGCCAACATCAGCTCGCCAATGAGGGACCCTAACGCTAAATGGCGGCACCTGGTGGCAAAAAGAATTTCAAACACCCTCATTGGAGTGAAGCCTATCGATTCTTGTTTGAATATTTCATACGGGCCGTTTTCCCCGAAATAATGAAAAGGTTATGAGGATACCTGACCCCGGCCCGTCAGCCTGACGTTTCCAAACACCGTGTAAATAATACAAAGTTAAGTCAAGTCTGCGAAAAAGAGGGTCAGAAATTTAGGTTTCCAACCTCTAAACCTTCTTTCAGATTTGTAGAAAATTGGTAATTTTTTTTACAGTAGTCAGTAGGTCTGTGTAAAAAAATTCCTTGATTGCGCACCTACACTTGCTGGCTTGGTAATATAATCTTTTTTCTCGAATCACTTATGTTCAGAAAGTTCAACTACCGATTTCAAATAAATTATACTTACAGCTGATCTTATTTTGGATTTTAATGTACGGAATGGAGTGTACATTAATTCCATCACAATACTTTCCCCGCACTCGATTCTGCTCTATAAAGTAAAGCAATAAACGTACTCGGCAGTAAAAGAAAGCAATTTCACTGTAAAAGCCCGTACTTTTATGCATTTTCATCTTTTACAGTAAGTAATGGCGAATTTTATCTATCCGTTAATAAATAACTGTTGTAAAGGTTAAGTTTTTAAAGTGTGCTGTGTGACTCAGGCCCCATATGGAGATGACTTAACTATTTCCTTAGAATATTATAAATGCGTGTGTTTAACTGTCTGTCCGCCTGTTTTTTTTTTTCAGTAAAGGGCATAAGAAGTTTTAAACCGGAAAGATAAACTAATATAACTTTGTTACGGACAATCTAAAAGGTTACTTTGTTTTATTCATTATTTCTAAATTTTGTTTCTTATATTACGCACCTAAAACCTAAATCTACTAGTTCCGTTTAAAATAGCATCCGAGAGTAAAAGCTAATATAAATTTATATACAATGTAAATGTATTGTCTGTCTGTATAATATAAGGCGTACAAAAACCGAGTACCGTTAGTCGCTGAATGTTATTTGTACAATACGCGGTTTTATGTATAACGGAGACTGGTCTCACACACGATAGCCCGCGACACGCTCATGAGCGGTAGCGATTTTAAATTTCCCCTATTATAAAAAATATGGAGAGGAGAAGTAGAAATTAAGTTAGAGTTTGATTTAATTCTTTCAATCGCGGATTCTTGGAAATCTATTGTTATTCTAATGTTGTCGCGATCTCCGGTGCTCTTATGAGGCATGATAGGTTAAATCATAATTTTTAAGTAAAATTTTAATTGTATGATACTAATTATGGTAAATTGGCTGTTGCCCAAGTAATCTTTATTATAATATAGTACGTATTCATCTGAAATCAGTTACACTTTAAAACTGGGTTGTTCTCTAATTAATAAGCCAAATCTCAAATAATAATTAATAAGCCATATAAATGACACGTTTCGTCGTACATAATAATTTCGAAGAAATACTTAGCAGTTTTGTTCCTATGGTAAGGACTAAGGACGTAGTGTTATTTTCTACATGCCTATTAGTATTGCCTATTATGTCCATCAGCATCCATTGTTTTTAATAAACACCGCTGTCGCTCGTATATATATGACCTCTGCCTATTCTCACATAGACTGTGTGTCAATCGTCTACCGTTACACTTACAGACTACAGTACTGAAAAAGCACACAATGCGATTACCATGTCTATTGTACTACTGTAAAAGTTCTCTATGTTCTACGCCTAATCGATTATTTTAACATTATTCCGAATTGGTCACAGTTACTTTGTTAAATGAGGTTTTTCCGAGTGAAAACTCAGCGGCGTTATACCTTTTTGAGATGAGTGACACGTGATTTTGACGAAACTTAGTCAGATGAAGGTAGAGTAGACCGCCGGCGCTGTGTAGAAAAGGAAGATATATCCTCCTTTGGGTTATACTTCCGGAATGCAACCCGTCGTTTTAATTTTTTGGTGTAGTTGTAAGAAATAGTAGGAAGGCTGTATGTATTCTGTAAGCTTATACTTAGGAAGCTCTACATTTGGCAACATGCCTACTACAAAAAAAATGAAATGATCCGCACTTTTTTTTCTTAAGTTTTAGTTAGGTCCAGCGAATCGATAGTGTTGCGACGCTATCGATGTTTGGTATGTCGATGGTGCACTCGAAACTCGGGTACAGGTGGTGTGTGAACTGTGACGTCATGACCCATATAGCCGGGTCGTCGGCCCGCGCCGGTTCAGAGTCCGACATTGATGGACGGACAATTAGACACGACAGATATTGTTGAATTTACTGTACTAGATGATTGTTGCGAATTGTGCCGGCGCCGAACTGCAGATTATGATTAACGACTGTATTTAGGGCCTTTCACACTGGCGATTAGCGAGCGATTTGAAAGCGACGCGACAGCGCAGCGTCGTCGCGGCGTGGCGTGGACGCCATTTTGTACACTCGTAAATACGAGTATACAAAATTGTATACTCCCTAGACGAGTGTACAAAATGGCGTCCACGCGACGCCGCGACGAGGCTGCGCAGTCGCGCAATCGCGGCGTGCGCGCTGTGCAGTCGCGTCGCTTTCAAATCGCTCGCTAATCGCCATGTGATAAGGCCCTTAGGGTTAGTTTTGTAGCGTGATGTGGCGATGCCCTTTTATTTGAGCCATTAAAAGTGAATTTTACTGCACAGTACATTGAAATGACAACTCGCTGGCCGCGGTGTTGGGTTGTCTGTTCCTATTTTAAATTACTCATTTGTCAAAGAAGCGACTTCAAACAGTATTTCCTTATCATTGTACGCCTGTGAAATCCCTTTTTTTTAATTCATGAAAATTTGTTCATGCACGACACGACCAATTCACGACGAAGTTTTCAGCGAAAAAACGCAAAGAGTCGAATGGAGAAACCTTTTATCCCCTTGTCGTGTAGCAATATGAACTGACCCTAAGGTATTGTGAGTTATTGGACCCCGAAGCGATAACATCCATATATTCAT
Source organism: Polyommatus icarus (assembly GCA_937595015.1). Lineage (NCBI taxonomy): Eukaryota > Metazoa > Arthropoda > Insecta > Lepidoptera > Lycaenidae > Polyommatus > Polyommatus icarus. The sequence continues at coordinate 5,606,919 of OW569341.1, read as the reverse complement.
GCCCCGTTACTTCACAAATCCCTATCGCGAAGGTCCATTCCGAAGGTGAAAGAATTATGGAGTTAGTTTCCCTGTTATCGAAGATTTACCGATGCATCTTTGCACTTGTGATGCGGAGTTTGTCGCGAAGGAAACGCTATTTGTTGCTATATGACCCGGCGATCCTTTTGCTATTTACTTTTACTATACTAAGCTACGGATGTTTTGTTTGATCAAAAATCTATATACTCAAAGGTCGAGGTGATTGACATAGTGATCTTATATCAACGCACAGCCCAAACCACTGGATGGATCGGGCTGAAATTTGGCATGCAGGTAGATGTTATGACGTAGGCATCCGCTAAGAAATGATTTTGGTAAATTCCAACCCCAAGGGGTTAAAACAGGGGATGAAAGTTTGTAAATAAACTTCTTAACGCGAGCGTAATAAAAGCTCGTAGTATATACTAAAGCACGATACCTATATTGTATTTTAAACTATTCTTGTTCTACGTATACAGTAGTCGCAATGATAAAGTTTATTTTTAATTCTCATATCAATGACAGATAAATGCAGGTAAACATAGATGTCTCTACTATTCGAGCTACTGATGTAATGTTTATTTAATTTACTGTAATGCAGTTGACACTATATAAATATTCAGTACTATTGAGTAACGACTCTCTATATGGAAGCGAAAAACATAAATGCAAGTCAATAGCACGATCGTTAATACGACAGTACGGATTATAATGTCTTTATTTTGTTTACAAATAAAAATGTCGATAAAATTTATGGATAAGTTGACAACCCTACAGTTACATCTTTGTTTATATATTATACGAAATGACGTTATTGAATAATTTTTAGGATGTTAAGATCAGTATCAATTAAAAAGGTTGTTCTAATGTAAAGTTAGCTGTAACTTTGTAGACGCAATCAAACTTTATTCCCATAGTGCTTTCCCTTTACTTATATCAGTTATATGACTTTCGGCCATGTAGCTTTAAGGTGTCTCCCGCTTGCTTGAGTGGGAAAAATTGGGAATATAACCTACTCAGTCCGCCTATTTCCTTCTGATTTTATTTCTTTGTTGGTCTTAAGATGTCCCTTGGGTGAGATTATATCAAAGGGTTTTCACATCGTGGTTTAACACAGAAGATACAGTGGTGGGAAAAGGCCAATGTCCGTTTACAATAAAATCAATAAATATATTCCGATTGAATCAATTTCAGGTTTAATTTAGATATCGAACAGTACCGTCTTCGTTGGAGGGTCATTAGCGGCGGTCAATCAACATGGACAAAAATGCTCGTTATCGGCCACCGATCGATGACTGATTAAAATTCGTCTGGGGGGCCTAAAGACGCTGATACACCGCCGAGTCAAAGTCAAAGTCAAATTCATTTATTCAAAATAGGTTGTTACAACACCCTTTGACGTCAAAGTACAGTATTTACAATTTATTTATTACAATATTTATTACAATTTCAGATTTTATTATTATTATAAGCACGATTTAATTATTCCCCTTCTTATATCTAAATATAAATATGTCGATATTTTGCTATTCAATAATAATAGATATATTATGTCAATATTAATTACTTATATTATGTACTTATGTCATTATGCTATTTTATTTTAATGTAATAAGTCAATATTAAACAGATTTTTAGAATATGTGAAAGCATAGTGCAGATTGAAATTACACCCGTACATCTTTGTCATCAAGATAATCTTGTATTTTATAATAGGCTTTTGATATAAGAGTAATTTTAACATGTTGCCTGAATTTAGTCTCTGTTAGGTCAGTTACGCTAGTCGGAATTTTATTATAAAATTTGACACAGTTACCCATAAAAGATTTTTTAGTTTTACCAAGCCTATATGTTGGTACCTGAAGCTTATTTTTATTTCTGGTATTATGTTTGTGATAATCACATTTTCTATTAAATAAAGCCATGTTCTTTCTAGTATATATAATGACTTCATATATGTATAATGATGGCAGGGTTAGTAATTTAGCTACTTTAAATTGTTCCCTGAGAGATTCATTTCTCAGGGAACAATTTAAAGTAGCTAAATTACTAACCCTGCCATCTGAGTATTATATTATTTTCCAATGAAAATAATAATAAGATAGTACTCAATAGTACCTTAATATTTTTTCCATAATGCAAGGAATATTCACTGATATCAAGGTAAAAAACTGATTTATTAAGAAAAAATCCGCATTGCCTGAAAGATTTTTATTTTTTCTTTACTGTACAATGTATAAAATTATTTTCGCCTAAAATGTTCTTTAGATCAGAAGACCCCATGTAAAATTTAAACTCTCTCTCGATTTTTGAGATATGTATACGGTGATAGACAGACAGACAGACAGCGAAGTCTTAGTCATAGTATTGAAGTATCATGTTATTTCGTCGATAAAACGTTATTTCGTTTTGGAATTCTCAATAGTTATGCGCCATGTTGAATAAACGATTTGTTTACTTTTATTACGTACATATACTGCATCCGATATTCCGGTCCGTACGTATATCACAAATATCGAATGTGAATATATTAATGTCGGATACATTTATTGAGGCTTGGCGCGTATCAGGTATTTTGTATTGATGTAGAGTATACGAATACATATTCGATTATGGTAAACGGTAATGCGTCGCGACGGTTCGTTTATCATCATCATCATCATTTGTCTGACGCCCCTTCTCCCAAATGAGATTTGGCTGGATCTACATACCTTGTGGACGCCCCTCAATACCTAGCGTAGTTTGGAGACACCCCGCGATTACCGACTAAAGATGTCAAACGAATGTAAAGGCTTTTTTTAGCTAATCTTACATACCTGTAATTTTTGATTCAATAATGATTGGTTTGTAGCGGGCGAAAATTGGCTTTTAATAATTATGTAATCCTAGAAGGGCTAAAGTTTTTCAGTCCCCCGATTTAATTAAAAAGGCTTACTGTACTTGTGGAGAAACTGACATATATTTCCTTAGTGGTGGACTATTCCTGTATGCGCTAGTTTTTAATCCGTAAAATGATGTTTTAAGTAGCGAGATGCCCCGACAATTGTGTCATCCATTGAGATTAATGCTAGGAAGTGCATCAAGTAAGAACATCTCAATTAATAACAGTAGACTGTGCAGGTCGTCGACCAATGATGGCGTCTAGACCGGGCGACGGCCCCCGCGCCGTAGCGGCAATACGCCACTGATTGAGGCGATAGGGCTGCCTCTAGAGAGTTTTATGCAACCGAAAAACTGCTAATTTTGATTGTATATTTGAGTGAAATGCCGTGAAATGTAAATTGTGGGGAAAATTGGCAAATTTCCAAAGCTAGAAAAGCTAGGTATGTACGAATAAGCCTGGTTGTACTCTACTTTATCTTAGCGAGTGCTAACCCTAGCGCGTTGGTGGTACGATTGGGTTTTATGACTGTCCCTTTAAATCGCGTCTCGGTTGAAGTGCTAATAATGATGATTTCACTTAATTTTATTAGTTTGAGATTGAGATTAATGTAAGTGCGAATGAGGTTTCTTTATTGATTGTAAGATATTGCTTTATGATTGAACTTTTTCTGAAAATTGCCCTGAGAAAATTTGCCGTACGTCAAGGTTAATATTAACTAATATTTTATTAGTTACTAAGAACCAACTAAGTACTAAGAAGGCACTAACACTAAGAACCTCTAGAGCTTATCATTACTAGTAATAATAATCTTAGAGGTTCTTAGTACCGTAGGCTATTTGCAAATTATTTATAGTATATTATAAATAATTTTATCCGCCTTCATAAATATTTTTATACCCTGGATAGCCTAAATACATTATGTAACAATGTTTTGTTTTTATCTGTCAAGCAAATTCAAACATAGTATACGATGACAAAACATTGTATACGTTTTCTAATATAATTAATAGTGCAGTCGCCAGAGGTTTTAACCTCCGAAAATTGTAATAGTGAATGGATTTTTGTTTTTGAGGTGTCATTTTCTTTTTTACACTATAACTTGCAAAGTTTACCAAAAATTTTTTGTGCTGTTAATTTTTTAGTTACTTTATTAAAAATTAATATTTTACCATATAAAACCGGTCCAATTTTTTTTTATGTCCTGATATTTAATGACTCTTATCCGATTGTTTACGTTGAAAATTAACCAAATACACAATTTTTAAAAAAGAAAGTATGCTTAGCTAAGCTAAATACAACTATAAGGTTTTTGCAAAGTTTTTAGAGATTAACGCTCGTCGTAACCAAGATAAAAGGGTTTGGGTGGATTTAAGGGTTGTAAAGAAAAGGGTGTTAAACTTACTTGTTGTGCGTATTTCATTTTTAGAGAAATGATAACTTTTAACCAAGTACTTAAAAACGTTTCAATATCTCCAAAAATGTGTAAAATAGACCGAAAATGTTTTTCTATATTTGTTGAGAATTTATTGAAGTGAGAGCTAAAACATTAAATGCATCGACAAATGGAAGACTTTTTCTAGTCTTTGAAATATATTTAAACTTCCTACTTAAAGCCAGAAAAAAAATTGGGTGCTACAAATCTCACGTACATACTAAAGACGCATGCTGCGACCTAAGTTTGGAACATGCTTACCTGAATACAAAAAATATCAGTCCTTAACCTAATTTGTATTTTATTCCTTTAAGTATGTTTTAGCAAATATAATTAATGAAAAAAAAATGAATAAATAATCAATTTTATTCTGTAAAAACCTAACCAAAAGAAATAAAATACAGATTTTACTCGAAATTTCCGTGAAAAGTTTGTGCTACATTTTCAGAAAATCTAATAAAGTAAGAGCTAAAAAGTTATACACATTAAGAAATAGAAGGCTTTGTTAAGCCTAAAAAATAATTTTAAACTTCCTATTTAAAACCAAAGACAAATAGGAACGCCATTTACCTGGCGAGGCACACAACAAGCACATTTGGAGGTATGCTCATCTACATACAAAAATATTAATTTTAAATCTAAATTATATAATATTTTTTCAACTTATTTTCTTTCTTTGGAATATAAGCAACGATACAAATAAAAAAATATATTATATATTTTATTATTTTGCTACATATTTAAAAGAAAGAAATATGCAAATTTTCTTCAAAATTTTACAGTTTATGGTTTACTTGAAGTGGAAGAGAATAATTTAAAAATCAAAAGCACAACTTTTCATTAGGTAAACTTTATTATTTATGTTATCAGCTACACATTCCTTTTTTTCTTTTCAATTTTCATCACTATTGCAAAAATCGGAGGTTTGCACGATTTTTACGCTCTGGGAACTGCACTATAATATATTTTTATAAGTAAAGTTTATAAAACCGTTATCATTGCAACATATTTTAAGATGTCTTTAGACTTAAGACGACAGCCTTAAATTTTTACAGCTCTTTAATTTAGAACTTAGACAGTTTTTATTTCGGTCTGTTGGAGTTAGACAGACAGTAATTAAGCGGCGTGGAGACGATAAAATGGCCGAAACCTGTCTGACAGTCTCGCCTTATGTAACAATGGCCCGGCCGTTCTTAGAAACGTGAGATGGCACTATCAATTTTTAGGGACTTTTTCCTCAATAAAATATTACTTCCATCGCCCGTATGTATCCTTAGGGGGCCTGATTCTCATTTTTCAAATGTGATTCGACCGATGTTAGGCAGCGGCGTAGGGTTTTCATTCCATTCGCCTTCTCTTATTCCTTTCATCTAGAACAGCCTTAACCAAAGTGGGCGATAACGCCCTCTTGTGGGCGCTGCAGGTCTAAAAGGGGGCGTTGTGTAGAGGCTTGAGGGGTGGTTTGTTATTTCATTTCATCTGGATTGCATTTTAAATTGGAAAAATTGGGGGGCGCTAAAACATAATTCTTTCTCAAAGTGGGTAGACAAAATAAGTTTAGGAACCCCTGATCTAGAATCTAGATGGTCGACATCCAAATTCTTATCCTTCTTATCCTTCTATCCTACAGGCTAGAGCTTCCGTTTTAACTATGTACTAGCCTTTGAGACACTAATTTTATGCATATATTATAATACTATAATTATAAATTATAATATAAATACTATAATTATACCCCAGTATATTTTATGTTCCGAATATTAAAAGTTACATTCTCTATATTCAACGTATCGAAATTGTTCACATTAATTTTTATGTTACTCTGTGTCTATTATGTTTTTTCTGACCGTGTCCTTATTTTTTGTTGCAGGTAAATGACCTGGGTTGTTGGGAACGAGAACACAAATTATTGTAAACCAATTAATATTTTTTGGTAAGTCGTTAGCTGGTTGTTAGAGGATAATCTAATATGCTGATATGATCTCAAATATGGCTCGTAGACAAAAAATATGCACTACCGTGTAAATAATAAATATGTATAAGCTAAATATTTACTGCCGATTTCATCATTACTTAACGCATTTTTAGTTTTAAAACCTGGTTTAAAAAAGGGGAAGATTTTTTTACATATAATAGATCGGGCTTGTACTTTGTATATTTGTTTAACGTCTGTGGAATCTGGCCTTGTACCATGAAACTGTTTTGAGACTCAAACAATCGGACGAAAATGCTGCGTCCTACTCTAACAAACGTGAAATGACGTTGTTAGAGCAGGACGCAGCATTCTCGTCCGATTGTTTGAGTCTCAAAACAGTTTCGTAGTAGGCCTACTGGTTTCTGCTAGACTCAAAAAACGAGGCTGTTATCTGTTTGTATGTATTTTAATGTCATATCTCAGGCAGGTGTTGGGACAGGTGGAAATAGCATACAAGCTGGTTCCTATACCTGTTGTTTAGCCTGTAACTTGTTACATATTTTGATTCAGAATTTGCAAAAAACATGTGAAAGGTATCTTTTATTATTTAAGTCATTTAAAGCTATCTTTTTTCGTAAGATGTAAAGAAACTGTAAGGCTGCGTTTCCACTGAAGCGGAGCGGAGCTTAGCGGTGCCGAATTGACCAATCACCATGCTCGATTTCTTGGCTGTCATTCCGCTAGAATAGCACGATTGGTCAATTCGGGCACCGCTAAGCTCCGCTCCGCTTCAGTGGAAACGCAGCCTTAGACTAACTCACTAGCCAAATCTTAAGAACTTTCACAGGTGTTCCCTTTTCTCGTAACGATGGATGTAGACATCTACTACAAACAAAAAAGGGTTTTTTTAAAAATTCCACCCCTAATGGGATTAAATATGTTATCGTAAAGAAAAACCTGTATCGTAATATAAACAATAATAATAATTATTAGAAATCACTGTGATTGTTATAATTAACTGTCGGCTTTCAACGATTAATTAATGATGTATCAATGCAGCGTGTTATAATAGGCGCTTAGCACGGCACGATCGCTCTTGGCCGAGTTTCCCGTTTTCGTTGTATGGCCTTTGTTGATACATACATACATTATGCACATTGCACATCCTACTTCTACATTACCTTGCATTATGCATACAATGTATGATTTTAATATTCAAATATTAATTTCGTTTCTTAGGGCTCTAATGCCAACTACGTTTGGCGACTGTTTGGCGAACAATCTGTTTTGCAGTTTGCTTGATTGCATTTCGCTCTAATTTTGCATTCATCTGATAAGTAATATCATGTGTTTTGCATGCCTAAATAGTTAATCTAGCATAACAAATAAAACTTTTAATCTATCATTCCTATTAGTTACGCTTTGTTCTTAATGTTTTAATGGACCAGTTAGAAAACCGGTCCTTTATAATTATTACATGACTGACGGACAGATTTCACCAATTAGGTACTTATTTTTAGATTACGTCGTTATTATATTATTGTTATACAATTTTTTTTTTTTTTTTTTTTTTTTTGATGTCGCAGGGGAAACCCATCATGGGTGCCCCGGGTTGGGTACCCCGGGGGTATGTGAGACTCTTACTCACTAAAACCACCTGCGGTTCGCCTTCAGCCGTATAACGGAGGGAAATCCCGGATCTACCAAACACAGGACTCCCACCACGACTGGCCGGTCTATACAATATGTCATTGTGCAGCCCAATGCCAAGTAGCCCATTTACAGTAACAATAAAATGTATCCAATTCAGAGTTAATGTTTTTTCTCAAGCGCTGTTATGTCACAAAAATGTAATATCTGCGAGTACAGACACCGAAATATTTTCATACCTGTTCAAAATAATATGTTAAATAGGGTTTTATGATATAACATAACATATTTCAAAATATATTATGGGGTAACCAAAGTTTGAATGCTACGCTAAATATATTTTTTTCTGTCAAGCTTGGCTAACGTGTAAAGGCGCTGTTGTAATGTCGCGACATACATCTGTAAAGTTTGAGGTTTCAAATCTAGAACGTTGACTTAATTATTGTAAGGAAAGGATAAAAGTTAATTAGCTCAAAATATATCAGATCATAATGAACTTCTTTTCAGAGCCTTTTTATTTAATCGAAGCCTATGCATCAATATTTCCATGCTAATGTAACTTATTATAATTGCCGAATGCGAAAGTGTGTAGTGTCTGTCTGTCTGTTACATCTTCACGCCAAAATCGCTGAACCGATTTTGCTAAAATTTTACATGAAGATACTTTGAGTCCCGGGAAAGGACATAAGATACTTTAGTCCCGGAAAAATGTACGGTTCCCGCACGATAAACGAGTTTTGGCGCAACGGAGTTCCGTACGTCATCCAGTACCTACAGCATAAAGTTCGCACATAAACCACCAAAGTCAATGGAAAGGAAAAGTGAAAAAGTGAAAATGTGACGACAAGTGTACCACTACCGCCTCGAACGCCGTTACAAAAACACAAAGCCCATATTATTCACATATTACGACATTTGTGTGGCCACACAATAGAGTTTTAAATAGCCAATTTTACCGCCTCTATTCAATATAGTGATATAACGGGGAAAGTTACAATAATTGACGACGGCTCGTATTTTTGAGGCTTTAAGAATTTTGGTTTGCATTTTCTAGGCTGACGGAATAATGTTGATAGGATAAAATATTCTGTAATATTGCAACTGGCATTACCTAATAGTAAAAGAAATATCTAAGTGGTAGTATCTGTGGTTCACAGTTCACACCATGGAGCGAGTTAAAATTGTAACAAGTCTTGGCAACGTCTTGGTAAGAGTAAAAACTGTTAGATTCTACCCTAACTTTTCAAAAGGCATGGCTTGTTTACTTCTAAAAGGCGCCACGACTATTGGGCTGATATCAATAAAATTGATACACTTTATAGGAACAAAATAGATATATTGTAGTTAGAAAAAATCCAACTACAAAATGTTAATTTTTTTGGTTTTAGCCACTCTTCCCTGAGAGGCATAAAAACATATAAAGTCTCAATGTATAAAAATGTGTTTGTCATGTTTATTTTAATTATACTGTACCTGAAATATTTGACCCCGAAGCTCCTGTGTCCCGACAAAGTCAAAGTTAATATTTAATGAATTTCTCCCGTGTATGGAAAATTTCGCGTCATTTCTGTGCTCATTTCATCGCGTCATTTCTGTGCTCGTTTCATATGTTTATTTTTCTATGAAAACGAGAATTTCTACATCGCTCCGAGCGTAGTGCGATAGCGAAATGTAGTGAAATTCTTAGTTTATTCTACTGTTTGCTATGTGACTATGTTTTCTTTGTTCATAATGTTTAGTATGTATAGTAGTAGCTCTGATATGTTTGTTAGAGTAGGGTGAATAGTTGTCTCTTCATACCACGTTAAAGTCAATGTTGCTTACTTATTTCATTTTATTGGGAACGCAAGCTTAAAGTGCAATAATTACTATAATATGAAAATAATTGTTTGCGTCGAATGGGGATTCGTCGTAGTACGTCGAAATTAGTAAGCCGATTTTAAACTAGCAATTTATATTATGTAGTAGACCAGCAGGGCTAGCATAACAACAGTAGACAGGGGAAAGAATCGATATACTGACAGATTTTATCGACAAAATGGCGGATTTCTATTGTCTGTCACATTGTCTTGTCTAACTGTCACTTTGTCTATTCTTTCGTAGAAAGAAACAGTTTCTATGGTGACCATGCTACGCCTGCAGGAGGAACATATGGGCTACTTTATATCGTGGCCAAATGTGCAATTTCTGTGGGATTTTTTTTCGCTTGCACCGCAGTTGGAAAACGCTAGCGGGTTTTGTACAAAGATCCTTGATCTTATGCCATGTAGAGGGCTAAAGAGTTCGATGGCTGTTACGAAGGACTTCTAGTGCTCTTGTAGTTACAGTCTAGGTTCCTGGCTTATGAACTTTATTGCCATCGTAATTAGGTGGAACTATGTAAGCTCTGAAATATAGGAAAGTGCCTACTAATAGTGCATCGAGTTTTGAATGTCTTATTAATGTAAGTGATTGTATTTTTGTAGTCACTTACCAATTTTGACTTTTGCACTGATGAATCGCTGATCTGTATAACCCGAACTGTACATCTCTTGAATTTAATTAAAGTTTAAACTTTAAACCTCTACATTAGAATATTTAAACTAGTTGTACTAGTTATTATGGTATAAACTCTAAAGTAAACTACAGTACTCAAATCGTGTCTTACAAATTTTTTGCCATTTGATATTAATGAAGTTTTGGGACTCGCGATATTTTGACCTCTCTCTTGTTCTGTGTTTAATTTCGTATATAGAATAATCATAGAAAATAAACTTTTTTTTAATAATAAAATTGTTGGAAAAAGTTGAAATAACAGCACTCCTAGTTATATAGCGTGTGGAAAATGTTTATCTCGAAACGTCCATTTCACATGAAAACACAGACCCTCATTAAATACACGGTGACATTCTGAGCTAGAATAAAAATGTACGATGAATTTTATGAAACTAGATAATGCCCGCAACGGACCAAAATTCGTTTATCGCGCAGGAACCGTACATTTTTCCGGGATAAAAAGTACCTTATATCCTTTCCTGGGACTCAAAGTATATCCATACCAAGTTTCAGCAAAATCGGTTCAGCGGTTTAGCGTGAAGAGGTAACAGACAGACACACTGTCGCATTTATAATATTAGTATGGATATCTGCTCATAACAATCGCTTCTGCTATAGTTTTAGGTCTGGGAAATTCTAGCTTCAATAGCTTTTTCCTCACTATTTGAAAGTAAAGTCCTTACTATTGAAAACAAAGTAAAACCTTCTTTTTGACTGTAAAAAAATTAGAAAATGCCAGAATATATAGACACAATATTTACTATAATATAGTTTATAAGTAGGTAGTGCAGCGGCTCCCAACCTTTTCAATGTCACTACCCCTGTGAACAAGTATGGGAATTAAGTTTACCCCTAGCTAATTTAGATAAAGTTTAGGTAACTAGTAATATATAAACCATGGACCTAACAGCTAGTGTGCAGGTTGATATTGTATTGCATTCGCATTTTGCAAGTTTAAGAATATTAGGTTCGGTTTCACTACCGTGCTATTATTTTGTTTTGTTTATTATTATAATACTTTTTCGTGCCAACTCTGTTACCCCTTAGAATTGCCGTTTTACCCCTGCGGTGGTAATTACCCCCAGGTTGAGAACCGCTGAGTTAGTGCTACCGTGCTTACGTGTCTTCGGATAGCTACTATACTATACTCGGCGAAACATGGCGGTAGCGGTCATTGACTCCCTGTCAAAAATTTGTCATTTTCTATATAAACCGCCATTGCGCAATGAAGTGTCAGCTGATGTTGTCAATCGCGACTTTCTATAGAAAATTACAAGTTTTTGACAGGGAGTCAATGAACGCTACGCCATGTTTTGCCGAGTACAGTATAGTATATTATATTTTAATTTTCAGGAAGGATAAAACTTAAAGCCCTGCTGGTAGAATTATATTATACAGAGTATACAGTTTACATTTATACAGTAAATCAAGAAGTTATTGTTTGCTCTCAATGATCCCTGTGGTTTTCCTCCCTACAGATTAGGAAAATGATCCTGGGAGAATTTATAGGAAAATGTTAGATGGAAACAGTTTCATGTTTATAATAATTTACAGTAAGTAATGTAAACTATAAAGTGTATACTGTATAGTTATATTATGTATTATGCAAAATTTTATTTATTTGTGTTCATAATTGCCGAAGTGATCAAGGGAGTACCTACAGACCAACCTAGACCACCGGACAGAGCGAAATTGCAAGGATTACTTGTAGTACTAACATTTTACAATATAAATGACAGAACTTTTAAATAAGGAGGATAATGTAGAGATTTTGATGATTTGAAAAATAATCTTGATACTTAGTCTTACTTTTGAAACTATGATACAACTAAAGGATGTTAAAACGAAGTAATGTTCAGAAGTGGATGTAGTGATGTAAAAAGTAATATTTCATCGTATCGAACCGTGAAGTTGCTTAGTCATTCCAATTAATCACAAAACGGCAGGAGAAAGTTGCTCAAAAAACTGAAACGCGTCCAACCGGACGCTGTTTTCAGAGTTTACTGAAGTATTTTTTATTGTAGAGTTGTGTTTTGTACTACGTCGATATCGATAAATGTGGAGTCGTCGCGTTCGAAACCTAGAACTTTAGTTAAACATGGTAATATTTAAGGTTTTTAGCATTATGGCACTGTTACCATTAAACGTTTAAAAAACGTCTGCTCTCAACAAAAATTCGAGCTTGATATGTTAATAGAGATGATGTCCGCAAACCTGAAGTAAATAATACAAATATGTCCTGAACCCTGAAGTCAACTCACCTAAATCACTTGATTGTACCAATTTTTAACACAATTTACTTCATTTTAAAGACTATTACTTTTCTTTTTAGGTTAAAGGTTTACCCTTTGGGTACGGAACCCTAAAAAGACCGGGACCATACTGAGACTTCGATGCCTGTCCGTCTGTCCGTCTGTCTCCAGGCTGTAACTCAAGAACGGTAATAGCTAGAGAGTTGAAATTTTCACAGATTATGTATTTCTGTTGCCGCTATAACAACAAATACTAAAAACAAAATAAATTAAATATTTAAGGGGGGCTCCCATACAAGAAACGTGATTTTTCAAACATTTTTTGCTCGGTATCAATGATGACAACAGGTAGGCACTTGAAATTTTCACAACAACCTTAAATATATTATGTGTACTTTAATAATTCATAGTAATATTTAAGTAAAATAAAAATTTAAGGGGGGCTTCCATACAAAAAACACAATTTTTGGCCTATTTTTGCTCTATAGCGGTACGGAACCCTTCGTGCGCTAGTCCAGCTCGCATTTGGCCGATTATTTTAAATGAAGTATTTCTCATTGTACGTATAGGTTACTGGGTATATTGACAGAGTAGAAAAAAACCGAATGGATGTGTCAAATCCTTAAAACTTTTGTCATTATGTCCTCTCACCTTCTAGAGCTTGAAAAAAGAGATTTTGTTGTAGGTCCACGTCAGCGACCACTTATCCCAATAGACGCCTAATGCAAGGCAAATACTGTCTGGCAACATGTAAGACTAATAGGTCTTACTTGAGACAATTACAGCGAAATCTGTCTCATTATCGACCACTTCCGTGACCTATGTACATCTCATGCGTCTACTACTAAATAAAATACGATAAAGGCGAAATATGGCTCCCTGTACAGTAAAATGGTGTGGAAAATGTAGCCAATCGTCTAATTTTAGCAAAGACGGCATAACTTTTCATAGGTAAGCCAATTTTAAGATTTATATTGTCAGGAATCAATTTCTTCAGAGCTCAACTTACGCTGGTCCGAATACGTCAAGGAAAACGTTTGTTTATAAGTATTTCCCTTTCTATCATACACAAACTAGTAATCCTTATCCTTTCTTTCATTACTGTCAAGCCGAGTCAAGCGTCACTAGTGATGCGATGATTGACTTTTTATCAGTTAAACAAATTGTTTTTTTTTCATGTTGTTGAAAAAGAGTAATATTTTATGAATTGTTTTTGTAAACGTGTGTAAGTATGTGTTTTTAAATTTTTAACCGACTTCCAAAAAACGAGGAGGTTATATGTTCGGCTGTGGATATTTTTTTTTGTGTGTTCAACGATTACTCCGCCGTTTGTGAACCGATTTTCGAAATTTTTGTTTTGTTGTATTAGGTTTCACTCCAATTTGGTACCATATTCACAAAAGCGGTGACCAGCATAGCTAGCACACCGTCAGTAGACAAACGAAAGAAACTAAATTTTGACAGTTTTACCAGAAAAACATTGGAGAAAAAGTTTCTTTCGTATCTCGATTTCTTCCGCTTTTGAAAATCTACATGTCAAGCATGACGACCATTTTTATCCGCTTTTGACATTTAGTTTCTTGATCCTTTTTTTTATTTTTTATTATGGCACTTGGCTATAAAACCATGGCCAGCGTCGAATAAATGGCGGCAAATTCAAAAAATCGATGTGTAGCAACCCTGTCTATAGCCGGAATTATAGTTTTGATCTACAAACTACGAATAATAAAGTTCCTTAGTTTTTATTATTTGTATTTCGTGCATCAAAACTATAATTCCGGCTATAGACCAGGTTGCTAGACGTCGATTTTTTGAATTTGCTGCCATTAACTTGACACTGGCCATAGTTTTATAGCCGAAGTGCCATAATAAAAAAAAAAGAATCAAGACACTAAATGTCAAAAAAAATATAATTGCCGTTGCTATAATGGTTGCTACGGAAAGAGTTTCTTGTCTTTGTCGACTGAAACTCAAGTCGATGGGTGACGCCATGCTCGGGAAAAAGATAAGTAGACATGGGAAAGAAACTGCCATTACTTTCTTCCGAAGAATCGACTGGGCAAGGCTGTGCTAGCTATGCTGATGGGATCCAGTAGTAATCGAGGGAACTCCTCGAAATTTATATGGAAACATATGGTGGTTTTATGTGAAGTGTACTAAGAATATGCTACCAAAAATTCAAATATTGGGTCAAGGTATACCATGGTTTCGAAGATGCTGAGAGAACTCCTGACTCCTTATAGATACACGTTTGGGAGTTTCGGCGTTGTTTTAAGTACAGAAAGCATATGCTACCACGCAATTCAAATTCATCATCATCATCATCGTCATCATCATCATTACCACGTCGTGTTAAAAAAATATTGATACACACAGAACTGGTTGAAGTATCTACGGGTAACTGCATACCTTTAGAGAATATATCAATTCTAAACTGCTCATCTGCACTGCAAAGAATAAATTTGACTACAACGGCAGAAGATAAGAACGAAATTCAGTTCGGCACCGAAAGTCATCAAGATTTAGACAGTGCCATAGAATCAATTTGCTTATCTCAGTTTGCTGAAAATACTATTGAGTACATAGCAGGTTTTGTTGCTAGCTCTTTAATAAAGCATTTGAAATGTAAAACCTGCATAGGGGCATTGATTAAACGAAAATGCTAAAAGTTTTATAGCTTACAGAGACATGGGTGGCTTAATCTACCCATCACAAGGTGTTGTTAAAATTTGCCGTCGCTGTGAAGTTATCATGAAATTGTATATTGGAGGCGTAAAGAAAAGTGAACCAAGCAGAGTTTTTAGTCAATAAAACTTCAAGCAGCTTTATTGGTGAACAACTTTTTTCAGAAATAAGTTTCCATCAATTTCATTATGAAGAAACCAATCATGTGGTGGATTTAGCAAATAGTGTGATGTATAAATACATAACTACAAGATTGGTATTTCTTACAAAATCTTCGGTTCAGAAACCTGCAGTTCGGAGAATTTATACGAAGTTAATTCATTTTAAAAATGATTAAATATTAATTTATAAAAGTCTCTTCTTCATTCTACACTTAAAAATAAAATAAATATTATGTACTGTTTTTTTTTCTTTTGGCCAGCGCTTCTCGTACTTCCCATCACTAGTTATGATTTATGACATGCCGTGAATTTGAATTGGCCAATCGTAATGCATTTCTTCCCTCACCCCGCGCGTCGCTTACCTCAGCGCATTGACACAATTATTTGTTAAGAGAAATCAAAACATTAGGCGTCTATTGGGATAAGTGGTCGCTGGTCCACGTTAATTGAAGGCAAATACATCGTCGGTTTGCTCAATTCGAATGTCTATTTTCGATGATACGAAGGTCGATAAGTTAACAGACATCACTAGCAAGTCGACCGCCGAAATGCGCGTGCGCCGGACGCAAATAGCACTGGTCACGTGTTTCCTCCATACTGGCGCAGCTACTGGCGCAGTCGCCGTGTGGTGGTCGCGGTGAACTGTTGGAGTTTGGACATAATATAATGGTGGCGATTTTCAGAAGGCAAAAGGCGATTTAACACCTTCGCTGCGGGACTAAAAGAGACGGTTTTTTATATGGTGCGTTACCAGGTCGATTAGCATTATACTTAAACTCTCCGCCGCTGCGGTATAGGGCTTATTGACCCAGTAAGGTATCGACCGATATAAATGACTGTAGCTATGCGAAAACTTAAAAATTTGGAAATCTACCAATCAATATCGATCGTAGAAGAGTTAGTGTTCATGGTGCTGGCTTCGCCCTGGATTCCTGCTATTTACTTGAGAGATACATGTAAAAATATATATAAGGTCTTGTAACCCGATACCGCACTGAATTGTAGGTTTATTTAAGGGAGTTTTAGTGGTGGGAAATAAGTTATCGACATAATATTATTTTTAATATCATTTATTGAAGAAAGACAAATATCTGACCTGTTATTTTGAAAAAATACCAGGCCAGTATTTTGCTGTGACTTTTTTTTTTGTCATTTTTCAAATAATCTATATCAGAATGTTCACTTTCACGATTTCTTCCTTGCTGAAACAATTATTCAAGCATTTTTCTACATTGTTTATTTGGCCGAGGTAATATCAATGATTTAAGACTAATAAAATATATCAAAACGTAAACAAATGACTGTGTAAATGCACTATCGTACCACTCCTGATAATTACGTCACAACACTAATATGAAGTAAACAATGGGGATTGTCCATTTTTTTTTAATTTTGCTCATTACAAAAACATTTCGAGGAATAAGGTCAGTGATCGTTTTTCTGTATATAAACGAAAAAAATACCCATTAGTTACTTATATTTTTGAACAAATATGTTTAACCTTAGTTTGACCTTCAGTGGCGTTAAATTAGCAATAAATTCGACCAACATTACGTTTCGAACTTTTGGTAAGCTTCTCGTATCAGCTTTCACATAATGAGAACTTGCATTTGACGAACCAGCCATTATAAATAAGATTGATAGGAAAAAAAACATACTGCAGAGGTCAATTGGCCGCCGATGATGACGTCAGAACGAAACTTTAAAAATTTATTGAGAAAAAACTAGCCAATGAATTTCAAAATTATTGAATTTATATTCTTAAAATACCCTATTTTAACGAAAAAAATTATAAAAAGTACATGTGATTTTTTTTGGACAATGCCCATTCAATTACCTATACCAGTGCGAGAAGGGGTGGATCGACCCTGTGATCTATAACGGGTCTTTCGGCCCGTTACCCGCAAGGAATAGAAAAAAATATCAATTAGTGCGTTATCAGGTCAAATGACCTTAGCATGATTTTAATGCTTTATCAAGTAGCCCTTAAAGTTCTAAACTCAAATCTATACTTGTCTCCTTTTAAACTACAAAAAAACTCATTATATAGCCCCCGCACCAGGGGAAGTTCGCCGTTTCTCGCCTCCGCACAGAGCTCGCGTACGAGTACATGCATCGGGCGTTTAAGCCTTATAACGCAGCGAACGTGTTAAGCGAGTGAAATGTGCACTTTTGGCCAAGTTAAAGATTCCAATCGTTTGATTGGAGACATTTTTAAGTATGACACTCACGTAAAGTTAACTCTTTCTTGTAAATAAACATTTTTCTGTTAAATACATTTGTTAATTTAACAGAAAAATGTTAATTGAATGTATAGTATAATTATCAAGAAAACGTATACGTTTTCTTGAAATTATACTATACATTCAATTTTATACAAGAGTTACGAAATCTTCAGCTGAATTCTATTCATATTATATATATGTAAGTATCATACATGTATATTTTTTTAAATTATTCACATACCCTATGTTTTTATATTATATGCACAGTACTCGATGTAATTGTTTCTGAATTACACGCTCGCCCTAGGTCTCCCCTGTTTTAGGGGCAAGGGCGGACAATCGATACCGACGCCCTAATGTCCCTACGTCTTGCCCACTTGGGGTGTCACTCTATACCTAAACGAGGGGATGACTCATGATTGAGATTTTATTGATCCCGTGATGGAAAAGAATCTAAAATAAACTGTGGTAGTTGAGGTTGTGTTTAAAAATTGTAATATTGTCTATAAATGGAATCTTTGAGGAATGCAAAGGATAACTAATTAACCCATCAAGCCCCATAAGCTCACCGGTGAGCGAGACACAATAGAATAACAATAGATTTCCAAGAATCCACGATCGAAGGATTAAAGTTGAAAAGGTGATGACTTGGTAAGCTCATAAAGCAATTCAAAAACTATCGGCTAAGCCTACGAGTAAGAGTTTTGATCCATAGCAAAGTTCGTGCATCCAGAAAGAGTGATAGTATTCTAAGGGCCTGTTTCACCACTTCCTAATAAGTGCCGAATAGGCTATCCATCACTTAACTTGACACATAAAGTATGGAGAATCTGTCAAAAAAGTAGTGAATAGCCTATTCGCCACTTTATCAGAAAATGGTGAAACAGGCCCTAAGTTTGTCTAACACGAATCATGTACGTGATAAGGGAGGCAGCCATACAAAGGGTTTTTACGGACAAATATTATACTAAGTGACAGACTGACAAAGGAAGTGTCTCATTTTGTCCCAAACTGTCAGTATTTCTATGCTTTCGAATTTCTAGCCAGGTTAAGCCTGATATCATTCAACATAGTCATTTGTCTCTACGTTAATTCGTTGCTTAGTTTATGTATACTGAAGTTTATATATCTCCAGATTTAATTGATAAAGATAAAATATCTCCCTGTTTCCCGTAACGGCCGAACTTGAATGTTTTTAACCAGCTGGTGGCATTACTTAACAAGTGTAATGACCTGACATAACGGTTGCCTGTCCAAACCCGAATGCACTCGCCTTGATGGAACACAAACACATCTTGTTTATGTGATTGTATTGATGATTTTGCAACTGAGTTACGTTGAGCTGCGAAAATGTAATTCGTAGTGCTCTCTCTTTCAAAATATATAGGAAGAATGAAATAGATACTATGAAAAATCAAGAATCGTTTTTTTATTATAACTTAATGGAGTAGGTATGACAATTAAGCAAATTGCTTAATATTTATTCGATTTATGCTTCGAAACATACATAATACATAATATTATCATCTTATATCTAGTATCATTATAACACAGATTGATCTCATGGATGCCGTTATACTAAATTATACACCTGCACAGTGCACTATAGGAACTCCTTTCGCGTGCATCTTTATCTTTTATTTTATTTTTATGTCGACGACCTTTCGGGGACCGCGGGCGATCGATTTTCTCCCTTTGTCCTTTGGGCCTTAAAATGCTTCTATCTCGTTTGAGCCTAATTTCATGTTTTCGAGCTGCTCAAATCGATTTGTCTCACTTCCACCCCGGAGATTGTAATATATCCGTCTCGTTCTAGTCCATGTTGCGTTCGCCTTTTTGCGGTGATAATGTTTGAGCGTATAATGTATGCAGTTCTTTGTACTATATTCTAATAGAATAGTGCACTGTGCTCGCTTACTAACTGGATTTTCTTCTTTGTGACCGACCTTGGGGATAGAGTTTCAAAATATTATTTCTTAGTAAAGACTAGAGAAATTACAGATAATATGTAACTAGTATGAGGTCCATTATTACAAGTTCATGTTTATGTACTACAATATCAATAGAACAATCTATACGTTATTATAATAGAACTAGCTGTCCCGGCAAACGTTTCTTTGCCATATTAAGTATATAAAGTATTTTTTTTTAATTTGATCGCAGCGCTAACTGTCGGGACAGACTAAAATTAAAATTCGAATTCGAATATTTTTTAAAATTTGACACTGCGATGGTAGCGCCGTCTGCGATGGTAACTACTAATAAATTAAAAATTAACTAAAAAAACATTGTCCAGCGGACGAAATTGTGAATCTAAACCATTCCCAGATCCCCTTGAACACACACAAAAAATTTCATCAAAATCGGTCCAGTCGTTTGAGAGAAGTTCAGTGACATACACACTCACAGAAGAATTATATATATTAAGATATGCGAAAGTTTGTATGTATATAACCTCTTCGTGCTTAAATCTTAACCCGTTGAACCGATATCTAATGCTACGTTTTGATTCTTGCCGTGGCTCGGCAAGCCTCCACAAGCCACAAGCCTCCACAAATCTCGCTTTGCAGTTTGCATTTGCAAGTCGTTTTCACGCTCGTGAACGCGTCAGTGTATAATGTCGGCACTACATATAGGCGAAGGCGTTGGCCAATGCGTCGGCCCAATGTGTAGAACGGGCGACTCGCGCGTTGGCGGTAGGTATTTAGACGTTGGCCGACGCGTTTTGTCGGCACTACATATAGGCGAACGCGTTGGCCGACGCGTTGGCCAATGCGTTGGCTAACGCGTTCGCCTATTTGTAGTGTCGACATTTCGTACATGCCCTACCAGATCAAAGATCTCTGTCCAAAAACCGACACTACTCCCGATCGTCTACAAGCGTCCGCAAGCTCACGCAAGCCAAGCCATTTCACCTGTTTTCACGCTCGGGCTTGTGGAGGCTTGCCGTGGCTCGGCAAGCATCAAAGCGTAGCATTAGAATTAGATTGGTATGGCGAATTTCTGAGTCCCAAGGAAGGAGGGAGGATGAATATTTGCTTCAAGCAAAGCTAATTCTATTTTTGATTATTTAAAAAGCCACTTGTCTGACAAAGTAACAATTTAGATATCTATAGAACCCGTCCCACCGGTTCCAATCATAAATATTTATATGTCTTTAATGATAAGAGATGGCCGGAAGCTTTTATCCACACATGCCTCCGCGGTCGAGCGCAACAACGCGTGGCGGCGATTAACAGTGGCGGAGCTAGATACGTGGGCGGAAGGTTCGCGAGGCCACCTTTTTACCCAAGAAACTGGGAATATGAGTGGTGGTCGCGAAGGAATATCTTCCGACTGAGCAATCCATTTGTCACTAAGAAAGATTTTTCAAACGAACCAGGTGGTATGTTCTATAATGCCGGAGCCCAACAGATCTCAGCTGTATCGACGCACTTAAAACTTTGATAGCGCGTTGCACGATTGTAACGCTAGTTGTACCTCTAGCGACGTTGAATTACATTAGGCAAATTATAGTTTAACGAATGAGTAAAAGAGTTATATAGCTAATCAAATGATTTCACACAAATAGATAAACTGGTCTTTATATAAGCTTGAATTGATAAACAGTCTTTCTTGACTCCTCGTGCTTCTAATCTAGGTGTTATTTAATTTTAACTTTTGTCAGATATCAAAATATGTAAATTATAAACTTTGGAGAGGCCCCCGGTAAGCGACCAGCGGGGCTAAAATGGTCGCATAGCACAATTCCTCTCAATCAATTCATAAAATGAATTGTCAAAACTGTCAAACTCACGAATGTCGAATTAGTACGAATTTAGACCAATTGAATTGGTCAAACTCACGAATGTCAAATTAGTGCGAATTTAGACCAATTATATTGGCCAAACTCACGAATGTCAAATTAGTACGAATTTAGACCAATTGAATTGGTCTAAATTTGACATTCGTGAGTGACAGTTTTGACAATTCATTTTGTGAATTGATTGAGAGGAATTGCTATGCGACAATTTTAGCCCCTCAGGCCGTCGCCGACGCCTAGCGCCGCCACTGTCAATGACTCTTGTGTCTTGTGTCTTCCGTCTGAAAAAGCCTCAGTAACCGCTTATTATCTTCATCTACCAGCCTATTTTCTGTAATTAAGTGTTCAGGCGCATCGAACGCTTTTTACTGGCAATTTTTGTTATACACATCTTAGAGATGTCGGTAGGGCCTAGGAGTATTTTTCTTTGTCCACTTGTCGAGATATCTGTCTGCTGTCGAGGAATGTCCTGTTTAGTCCGGATTCTATCAAACTAAATAGTACTCGTATTCTCTATCAAAGAAACGTCAAAAGACTGACTTTTTGATAATATACGACCAATAAAAATGGAAATGTGTGGCTTTTTATACCGAGACTGCATCTAAATTCTAAACCAAATTGAAGCTATATCCTTAGATCGCGGATTCTTGGAAATCAATTGCTATTCTATTGTGTCTCGCTCACCGGTGAGCTTATGGGGCTTGATGGGTTAATGTTGGATAAAAACTGCAGAATCCTCAATCGTGGTAATGACTACAGAAAAGAATATTTCAGTTCCGCTTTTAATCTTCGTTGGACATCTACCTACTATGGTATTTGTTTACTTTGCTTTAGGACATAAGTATCATTTAATGTCCGTGGTGGGATTTTGATGATGCACTTTAAATTATTTTGTCTAGATACGATCTATTTATTGGCATATTAGGATCCCACCTACAAAATGCGTAAAAATGTGGGTGAGAATTCTTTTAGGCATGACCATTCTGTTATATCGTTGAAAACCGTTCGATAGGTTTTCAATCAATACACGATAGGTGTTCGATTAATCAACGATAGGTTTTAGATCGAACTACAATACGTTTTGGTTACATTTGTAGAAGTAAATAAGGACATTACATCATAAGTTTATTTTCTTTGTTAATTATGAAATAGCTAGCTTGTAGAGCATAAAGCATCATCATGGTTGTATAATTTGTTTATAATATAGTTTTAAAATCTCAGTAAGTGGCGAAAGAGAATATGAAACAAAGTCCATTATAAAATAAAAACACGATGAGCTATGAATTAATTTAAATAAACAAAGTAATTAACATACACGAAACAGTAAATATAAACAAAGCCATTGTACGAGTTATTATAACATGACACAAAGTACTTAAAATAGTATAACTTATAAGTATCTATAATATTACAGAATACTTGATGAAATTCGTTTTAATCGGACGCGAACAGTAAGTACATTTTTCGGGGGTGAAAAGTATTCTATGTCCTTTACTAACTCGTTTGAGCGTTGTTTCCATTTAAAATTTAAATCAAATTTAATATTTAACAGAGTATTCTTTATTTAATTATTATTTTCGCTTGTAGTTTATTTCCTTTGTGCAAAATTGTTTCTTTTGTTCTTTTCTGTGGTTTTTGTCTGTTCTGAATTTAGACATGTCCAATTAAGCTTTTTATATTAGTTAACACGATTCAACCATTAAAGCCACGGTTTTAAAACTGCACTAATCAGCTCTATTTATATCGCATGGAAACTTTGTAAGGGTTCCTTTGATGACTAAATGATATATTTGCCTCGTGTCTGTTTTTGTTAATAAGTCGACCGCACAATGGTTAGATTTGGAATACGAAAGCGATGACAAATCAGACTTCAGAATAAGGACATCAAAGAAGCTTTAAACAAGGTACTAATTATGTATTCTGTGCTTTAAACAAAGGATGGTGGTTATGCGCAAGCCAATATCGCCCTAAATAAGAGAATGGCATAATTGCTAGTAATATATTTAAGTATAATATTTTTAAAAAATCTTTGTGTCACTCCTGAGTCAGGAAACAGGGTATAGGGTAAGTGGGGGCAATACCGGTCCGTCCACGTTCGTGTCCCTGGGCGCCTGGGTACGCCATCCCGCCTTTTACACGGGATGAGGTACTCAGGATGGCAGAAAGCCGGTCTTTCTCTATTTTTCTCTCTTTTATATTAGCTTACTTGTTTTGTTCATTATATTATATTCGTTCCTTCTGTCTTTCGCCATCTTTTCTTCTCTATTTTCCTTGTATTTATTCCTTCTCTACACTCTACAATTTTGTCTTGTTTGTGTGTGTGATTGATGATGGATGGGCCTCTTTACAGCCCCCAAGCCTACGCCCCGTCCCGCAATAGGCTGCATGGCAAGTGGGTGACTTTGCCGCTAGGACGCTCTCTCTCTATTTTGTTGTTGGCCACGGGTTCCGCTCAACCCTAATGAGCACTCCTTTTGATAATGGAAGCACGCGAATTTGATAATGGTCTCCGGGTGGGTCTCAGAAATGGGGAATCCCACACCTCCGCCGCTGCCACGGTGGAGGTCTGCCCTTCGTACTACGGGGTGGGCACAAATTCGTTAGCTGGCGGGCGCAATGCCCGTTCAGTAACCGACGACTCTCGCACGAATGAGGACACTGATTTGCTCAATAATTTGGCTGCAACGACGAACACGGCGCACGTTAATCCGAGACCGGTGCACATAACCGCACCTGAAACGGGCTTAACGGCTACTCCCGGGGGCCCCTCTGCCCCCAAAACCGACGACCACAGGCCTCCAATACGGACCCCCATCGCTCAGCTAGAGCGATTGGCTGAATTAGAAGACGGCACACGGGTAGCAAGACCAATGCCCGTCAAGAGTAAGTTCTTTGGAACTGGAGAAGGAACCTCGGACGACCAAGAGAGCGGAAATGAAACCGCAGTCTCTCACAGTCGAGAAGAAGAAGAAGAAATAGAAAGATCGAAGAGACGCTTCCGGAAGAGGCGAGGAAGCGAAGTAGAGGAGTCCGACTCGGACAAAGGCAAGAACTCGGCCACCCCAAAGAACACCAAACGCGGCAGGGGCAGACCACCCACCACAGGATACGTGGGTGCGGCCAAGGCTAAGAAGGAGCATCTCGCCCTTCAGCGGGAAGCCGAAAAAGCGGAGGCCAAACAAGAGTTCATCGAAGAGACGAGGAGGCTCCCCGAGATGCGTTCGCAGCGTCTGTCGGTATCCTCCTATGCATCGGACGTGACGATGGGAGAGGATGACGTAGTCACTAGGGCGAAACTGGGCTCCCAAATAATTGAGAGCCTGGACTCCATCACCAAAGTAGCTAAAACGTCGAATAACTTGAGTGGACGTTACGTAAAGGCTCTGAAAGATGCCGCACTCGTCATTCGAGAGTCATGCGCGGCCCTCCTCAGTCATTCGACCTCTGACGAAACAAGAGCCCTGGAGACGGCTAACAAACGCCTCTCCAGAGAAGTCACGGATCTAAAAGAAGAGCTCGCGATCGTTAAACGCGAGCTCCTTAATTTGAGACCACAGGCTGCCTCTCCGGCTCCCCCGCCCAACATCGAAGAGATAATGGCGCGGGCGGTGCGGGAGGCGGTCTCTCTGTCTAACGCACGGCTGGACGCACGACTAGAGGCTTTGGAGACCCGTCTTCTTCCAGCCCCGCGTCTGCGCCCACCGCTTGCTGCGGACAAAAGAAACGAGACTGCTAGGTCTGCCCCAACATCTGCAGAACCACAGCAACAAAGGACTGAGCCAGAACCAGCGGTGTCAACACTGACGCCACCTCTGAACCCTGGTCCGGCTCAAAAGAAGAAAAGAAAGACGAAGAAGTCCGCAGCCGCTGTAGAGGCAGCTGAAGCAAGACTCGACGCTGCAACAACACCAGCAGCGCCAGGTCCCGCTTCTCCATCGGCGTGGACTGAAATAGTGAAGAGGAAAGGAAAGGTGCAGAAGAAGGAAGAGTCTGCGCCCAAGAGAGTGGGTAAGAAAAAGAAGAAGGCAAAGAAAGGTGGGAAGTTACGTGCCCCCAAGACTGCAGCGGTGGTTATCACACTGCAGGAGGGTGCTGTACAGCGCGGAGTGTCCTATAAGGAAGTGATGGACAAGGCCAAGAGACAGGTTGACCTGGTCGCACTAGAAATCCCGTCTGTCAAATTTAAACAGGCCGTGACAGGAGCTCGAATGTATGAGATATCCGGCACGGCTTCCAAAGAAAAGGCGGACGTCCTCGCAAATAAACTGAGGGAGGTCATGGACGAGACAGAAGTCCGCATCTCCAGACCCCAAAAGTGTGCAGAGCTGCGCATTTCAGGGCTGGATGACACGGCCACATCAGAGGAGATAGCAGAGGCCATCGCCAGACCTGGTGGTTGCGCCACCGAAGATGTAAAGGTTGGTGTGATTCGGCGTGAGCGGAATGGCCGCGGATCGGCCTGGGTGAAATGCCCTGTCGAAGTTGCGAACAAGGTCTCGGCGCCGAACACCAAGATCTACGTTGGGTGGACCGTGGTGCACGTGGTGCTTTTATCCCCACGCCCCATGCGTTGTTACAAGTGCCACGAGACTGGACACACCCGAGCGACCTGTCCGAAAGAGGTCGACCGCAGCCAGCTATGCTTCCGCTGTGGCCAGCCAGATCATTCAGCTGCGCAGTGCGAGAATGCACCACACTGCGCTCTTTGTGAGGCAAGCGGAAAACCGGCTGACCACAGCGTTGGCAGTAAGACGTGCGGCAAGCCTGCGTCGAAGAGGAAAAGGAGCTCGAAGACGAGCCAAGTGTCTCAAGAGTCCGCCACACCAACTATGGCGGGCACTGGAACCAGAGCGGCCCCGATGGAAGCCCAATAACGGCGACCCATCGCTTCCTGCAGGGCAATCTGAACCACTGCGCCCGGGCGCAGGACATCCTGGTTCAGAGCATGGCGCAGTGGTCGATTGACCTAGCCTTTCTGTCGGAGCCGTATCGCATCCTCTCTAGAAACGATTGGATTGGAGACGCGGATAGAACGGTCGCTCTGGTTCTTGGTCCAAGAATGTCTCCACCTCCTCCCGGGAGAACAACAAGAGGCAAAGGATTCGTAGTCACCAAGCTGGGGGCCCTCACTGTGGTGGCGGTTTACTTCTCCCCCAACAGACCCCTGGCCGATTTCGAGTCTTTTCTTCTCCGGCTGACCACCTTTATTGGCGGAGCATCAGGCCCGGTGATTGTGGCCGGAGACTTTAATGCGAAGTCAACGCATTGGGGCTCCCCGGCAACGAACGCAAGGGGTCGAGCGGTCGCTAGTTGGATGGCCTCCACAGGGCTTATAGTGGCTAACCGGGGCACCGTAAACACGTGCGTCCGAAGACAGGGCGGGTCTATCGTCGACCTGACCCTAATAAGCTCAGATTTTGCCCGCCGCATCACCAACTGGCGGGTAGAGGAGGAAACGGAGACGCTCTCGGACCATCGGTTCATCCGCTTCGACATAAATGGACGCGCGTCGGAGCTGGGACGCACAATCACGTCTGGCGGCGGCCCTAAATGGGCTTTGAGGCGTCTAGACCGTGACCTCCTCGAGGAGGCCGCCATTGTCGCATCCTGGGCGCCACTACCTTCGGACGACCCTGCTGAGTGCGCGGAATGGCTGAACGAGGCAATGCGCAACGTTTGTGATGCTGCGATGCCACGAGTAGGCCCGTTCAAGCCGCGGCGCCAGACGTATTGGTGGCGCCCCGAACTATTCAATCTGCAGAAGGAATGCACGGCTGCACGACGACGCTATAAGCGTTACCGAAGACGGCGCAGAAGAGTCCAGCAAGAGGAGGACACCCTCTACGAGGTTTATAAAACAGCCTGCGCCGTACTTCGGGACGCCATACAAAAGGCGAAGAAAGACAGCTGGGATGAGTGGCTACAGACGCTCGAGGATGATCCATGGGGCAAGCCTTATAAATGGGTGCGCCAGAAACTCCGTCCCGCTGCTCCACCGTTGACGCAGATCCTCCAACCAGATCTCCGCAACAGGATCATCACGACCCTCTTCCCGTCTGGGGTCGTGAGCAATCTAACAGCGTCGATCCAACAAGAGGAAATCGCCGATGACGGGGAAGAGATCCCGCCAGTCACATCAGCGGAACTAGCGAAGGCGGTCCATAAAATGGGCCTCAAAAATACGGCACCCGGCCTCGACGGCATACCGGGACGAGCATGGGTCCTCGCAATGAAGGAGATGGAGCCGCAGGTACTTGCCACTTTGACCAACTGTTTGGTCCAGGGTAGAGTACCGCGGCGTTGGAAAACCGGAAAACTCGTGCTGTTGCGGAAAGCCGGACGGGCCGAAGATCAGCCGTCGGCCTACCGGCCTATCGTACTCCTAGATGAGATCGCCAAAATACTAGAGAGGATCTTGGCGGCGCGTCTCGTACAACATCTTGAGAGCGTCGGCCCCAATCTGAGCGAAAACCAATACGGGTTTCGCTCAGGGAGATCTACAATAGGAGCGGTGGCGCGACTGCGTGATATGGTAGAGGAAGAGGTGTCCCGGGGTGGGGTTGTGTTGGTTGTGTCCTTGGACATTTCTAACGCCTTCAACTCCCTGCCCTGGTCAACCATCAAAGACGGACTCAGACGGCATGGCGTTCCGAGATACCTGCGCATCACCATCAGCGATTATCTCTCGGAACGCTCAGTGCAATTCCCGACTCAAGACGGCTGGGAGGAAGAAGAAGTTGACTGCGGCGTCCCACAGGGCTCAGCCCTGGGACCGGGCTTGTGGAACGTCGGTTACGACCCGGTGCTTTCGGGCCCCAATCTACCCGGCGTGGAAGAAGTATGTTACGCTGACGATACCTGCACCGTCACCCGTGCAAAAACATACAGAGAGGCCGTCATCCTTGCAACGGCAGGTGTCGCTCAGACCGTACGAAAGATCCGAGCTCTGGGTTTAAAGGTGGCGCTGGAGAAGTCCGAAGCCATATGCTTTCACGGGCCAAGGAACTCTCCACCCCCCGGATTGGCGATTACAGTCGGTGGGACCCAGATTAACGTCACACCATCTATGACGTATCTGGGTCTCGTCCTAGACAGCCGATGGACATTTAAGGAGCATTTCAAGAAGCTCCAGACGAAGGTAGCGAAGTCCGCCGGAGCCTTGGCATCGTTGCTCCCGAACCTCGGGGGCCCGAGCCTTAGCTGCCGGCGATTGTATATGGGGGTCGTGCGCTCCATGGTAATGTATGGGGCGCCGATCTGGGCATACCATCTACAGCAGGAGAACCGGCTTGCATTGGGCAGACTACAAAGGATGATGACAACCCGAGCCGTCCGTGGCTACCGCACAATATCTAAAGATGCGGCATGCCTGCTCGCGGGAGCCATCCCTTGGGATTTAGACGCGCGCGCCTTCGCTGACGTTTTCTGGCGTTGCGCAGAAGCCCGCGCGGGGGGCAGCAACCCCCTACCGGACGTCGTACGTCAGTGGAGGAATGACGCTAGAGAGACGGCTATTGAAATGTGGAGGGAGCGGCTAGAGAACCCGCAAGTCAGCGTAGACTTGGTGCTGGCGATCCGCCCGGTATTCAAGGAATGGCTTGACAGAAAGACAGGAGCACTCTCGTTCCGCCTCACGCAGGTGCTGACCGGGCACGGGTGCTTCGGTCGGTACCTGTGTGAGATCGTCGGAAGGGAGGAAAATACACGCTGTCACCATTGTGACGCGGACAGGGATACGGCCGATCACACCGTGACGGCCTGTCCCGCCTGGACTGGACAACGCGCGGCCCTGACGGCCGCAATCGGACCTGACATCACGCTGCCAGCATTGGTGCGAGCCTTGCTGCGCAGCGACCCGGATTGGAAAGCGGTGGAAGACTTCGCCGAAGAAGTTATCTCCGCCAAAGAGGAGGCCGAGCGCATAAGAGAAAGGGAGGCGCTCGACCCCAGAAGACGGCCAAGGCGAAGACGTCGTGCCAACAATGGCGACAACAACGTCCCGCCATAACCGGGGTGCTCAGGGCGGCGATAAGGGGAAGCCGTCGCCCATTGCACTGAGTCCCCGAGAGGGTCGCGATGTGCAGTGTGCTCCTGCGCATCGCGACAAAACGCAGTGGAATGGCCTAGAAGCAAGCCCCCAGTGGGGCCTCTGCTCGGCCTGGGGAGCGAGTATAACGCTCCCATCGAGAAGAGTCTGCAGCCCACTAAGCAGACGTCCGCTGATGAAGTTGTGGTGTCGTACAGTTCCCGCGACTTCGTCAGGAAGCGGTGGCTAGGAGCACCGTAGAGTTTTAGTGGGTAGGGCCGCGGCACACACCATCTCCGCCCGCGGCGAGCCCCACATATCCGCAGTGGGAGTCCCCATCCCCTGCGGAATGCGTCACAGCATTTCTCTACGTAAAAAAAAAAAAAAAAAAAAAAAAAAAAAAAAAAAAAAAAAAAAAAAAGGGTATAGGGTAAGTAGTATCTTTCTATGGTTGGTAATTAGTGGGGATTTCAGCGGTAGATCATCTTTAAAATTTCCTAATCGTTTACCTTATCGCATTCTGCTATCAGCCTATCAAGTATCAGACGTAAATCAATTGAATGTTCAACATCACAGCTTCGATGTATTAAACGGCTGATTTGTGAAGTTGTGCAGAATGAGTTTGACAGTTGAAATACTATTTCGTAGTTTTATTATACATCGCAACTGCATCGCTGTACTGTGGATTGAAGTAGCTGAATCGGAATACAATGTGGAAATCGGCGCCAAGCGGAAAGATGTAGCCGATGGGCGTTTGCACACTGCACGATAACGACACGACACGATACCACAGAATTGAGGGCCTCCGCACATAATATACAATTTCAAGTTAGCCGACTATCGTACAAACTGACTGTCGTACTAATTCTAATATTCTGTCACTTAATATTGAATGCACCCAAAATATTCTCCTTTCTTTTCGCCTTCGTTTTATTAGTGCCACAATAAAAGCGTGCTTTTTACGCATTTTAACACGCACGTCGCTAGGCTAGCAACACCGTTACCAACTAAATCTAAAAGTCTGCGGCTGGCAGCGTACACGATGAAGTTGTCCAATGAAATTGTGACACTACGCAATTTAGTTTGTACGATAGTCGGCCAACTTGAAATTGTATTATATGTGCGGTGGCCCTTATCTATTCTGTGGTATCGTGTCGTATCGTTACCGTCGCAGTGTGACAACGCCCAATGGCCATCAAAAAACTTTAAAACTTAAATTAATTTGAAATAATTAAAGAACGAACGAACTTTCTCGAATTGTATGTCGAGAGTTGAGAGGAGAGATGAGAGAAAACATGTTTATGGCGGTAATGAACCAGCTGATAAGGTCAACGACTCGAGTCGATGACATTTGTCACTGTAGGCCACTAGAGTTTATCGATTTTCTGTGAAATCAATGGTAGTTATGTACAGTCTTTTGTGGCGGGGCTAAAAGCAGCCACAATCCTGCATCGCGCTATCGAAACTTTTAAGGTCGGCTACAGGCTCGCTGAAATCAATATGGGCCTCGGCTAGACCGGGCATACCGGCATCTTTTGTCCTTTGCGATGAAAACAGTTCTTAGTCCAGTTACGAGAGTCAAAGTACCTACTTAGTTAGCCCGGAGACTAAAACTTTTCTACCTAAAACTGGTTACAGATAGACGATTACTTTACCTTTTGCTGGGTATGAAGATACTTTAAATACCGGGCACTACATACATACACAATAAAGCACATATTATGATACTTTTTATCCCGGTAAAATGTACGGTTCCCGCACGATAGAATTTTGGCGCAACGGAGTTGCGGCCGTCATCTAGTAATAGCAACTAATATAATATATTCTGTGGTAATAGTAAAGATGAATGTAGAGGAAGTACTAAATTGAAAATCAATAATATATAATATATCGTCCATATAAAGTATTATAATGAATGTACAGTATGTCGTTAGTGTTCGCGTTTTCTCGCCAGTCCGCTTCTTGTGACCCAATGACTTAATTAATATAACCCGCCGACGTCGATGATCTCGCCAGATAAACGAAAGTGGGACATTGTTCGATACATTAGATTACACCGCGTGTACACTGTTGGATGCAGTACGGTAGCCAATGGGTGTGGCAGTAGATAGAATCTGTTAATAGTGGCAATGTGCTGAAGCTTAATGGTATGTTTTCTTTTTGTAAAGTACATAATTTCTAAATATGAAGCTTAAAAGTCAAAAGGGAACGGGAAAGACAATCGTCCCGGTTGGACTGATCGCAGGCCGATCTGACGACGTTTTGTGCGTTCATGTGTATTTACAGTTTTTACATGAGTATGGTTGATATGTTGGCCTTAGTTATTTATTTTTATTATTTATTTATTAAGCATAGGATACAATATAACAATATATAGTTGGATTGATTTAATGCGCTTGCGCTTGTAATATCAAAAGATTCTTCTAGAATAGAGAAGGGTCTAATTAGTACAATCGTGTCATATTCTTAGAAGCTAAACCCTTTTTAACTGCCGCTGCGCATTACAATTGAAAATCTATCTATCTATTGAAAATCTATATACCCATGATTTGGTTCTACTAATATTATAATATATAATATTCTGTGCCACGATGGAGATGCTAATAGAAAAATTATATAAGGTAAAAATTGTACGTCTCTAACATTAACGATAAAATTTATGGGCTCCAAGAGAGTCAAAAATATTTTCTAATATATTATCACTTATCAAGTTATCATTATCACATAACTTGCATCTCAAAAATACCGGAATCTCTGGCACGCGGAATAACGAGTGGAAAAAGCGTACCGTGATTTATGCGGAGTCGTGAGCTATCTCTCAAGAACAGCCAGTAATCTTTGCCTAGACTAGATCTATTGTTCTACAGACCAATTATCTATGGCCGATGACCTGGACATTCGTGCTATACTCGATACTATCATAACGAAGTGACAAAACATCCGGCTGGGGTGGAATATACTGTAGTCCCCGGTGATAGGGTTGAATGTTGTTTGATATAGCGTCGTAACGCAGATGTAAGTGGATTTCCGTGTAAGTCGAGATATTAAGCGAAGTAGTGTAAAAACTTTATGCCCCTCAAAGTAATTATGAGTTAAGTGTTTTCTATTTCCCATTTTGAAGATATTAAGTTATTTGATATGCGTAATGTGAACAGAATTTTCTTATCATCATCATGATTACTTTAGTGGGGAGATGTTGAAATTATATTATTGGTTCATATTGTAACGGATCGGACCGGATTCGTCTTGTGCATCATCACAATATAATGTGTGAGTCTGCGATCGGCCTGCAATCATACCGACCCTATGGGTCAGCCTCCCCGTATTTGTAGTCTTTAATGTAGATTGTAGAGTCAGGCTAAATAACTGAGCCTCTCTTTTAACGATAAATAAACAAACCATATTTTAGTGACATTCTAGAATCTAGAGTTTAGGATTTATATTCTCAGCAGGATAATATTTCGTTTTCTTTTCACAACAGCCACTGGTCTTATAAAAGTCACTTGTCTCGAGCAGTTGATTGCAAAGTGTGATGGCGGATGCACAAAATGAGGTTTTTCCACTCAATCCGACGGGCAGACAACAAAGATGGGAAGTGTGCTTGAACCCAGCACGGCTATTTCCTTGCTATCCTGTTAGTTTTAAAATGTCAGGGAGTTTGGTTGTGTCTTCAATGTGTTATGGAGTGATTACTTTTTTCGATTTTCGCTGGATTGCTCCTGTAATAATGCAGACGGACACTGGAATGCACTGGAATGCAATTTTGCAAAAAAAAAAGCGTTGGATTGCATCACTGGGTTGGAATAATGTAAACCGGAAATTAGGGCTTGAAATTGAATATGTTTTGAGAAGGATTCAATTCGCGACGCCAAGGGTCTAAACACACTAGGCTGAATTACGCCGCACAGTGGTCCGAAATCGCTAAATAGTGGACATTCGCAAAAAAGTTCGATTTTGGTGTGGAAAAAAATATCATCCGATAGATTTTAAGAGGAGTAGGAATAAATCCTCATTAAGTTTTTTATAAAAATGTATATTTAAGGTGAAAAAAAATAATTACGAAAATGTTGTATGGGAAAGAATCTATAAATAGATTTTTTGCAAAAACTACTAAGTCATTCTGGTTCATCTTTGAAACAAGTAAAGTTCTAGGGGTATTTAAGGTTTAGAAAAAAAAATGAAAATTTACGTGCAGCCTTTTGCAGTAGAGGGGTTCAAAATTTTGAAATAATTTTACTAACTT
Source organism: Polyommatus icarus (assembly GCA_937595015.1). NCBI lineage: Eukaryota > Metazoa > Arthropoda > Insecta > Lepidoptera > Lycaenidae > Polyommatus > Polyommatus icarus. Next base: position 5,573,088 of record OW569341.1, on the reverse strand, counting down.
TTAGGTGTGGAAAAAATACTATTCGAAAGATTTCCTAAAGAGTAACAATAAATCCTTACTAAGTTTTTTATAAAAATGTATTTTTAGGTGAAAAAAAAAATAGTTACGAAAATGTTGTATGGGAAAGAATCTATAAATAGATTTTTTGGAAAAACTACTAAGTCATTCTGGTTCATTTTTGAAGCAAGTAAAGTTCTAGTAGTATATAAGGTTCAGGAGAAAAAATACGAAAATTTACGTGCAGCCTTTTGCAGTAGAGGGGTTCAAAATGTTGAAATAATTTTACTTACTTTTTAGGTGTGGAAAAAATACTAATCGATAGATTTCGTAAAGAGTAACAATAAATCTTTAATGAGTTTTGTACAAAAATTAATTTTGAAGGCGAAAAAAAACTTATTACGAAAATTGTATGGATATAATATTATTACATAAAACGAGTCCTTAAAAAGCAACAATACTTACATTTACAAATATGGATAGCAAAAACAAAATTAAACTAATATTAACTACATACTGACTATTTTAATTATAATAAAATAAAAATTGTTACACATACTAATAACTCAAACAATTTCAAATGAAACTTATAAATAAACAATAATAAATAATAATCAATTAAACCAACGCGCTTTACAAACACAGTGGATCTCCTATGCTATCATCGCCTTGTAATGACACAACTTCACTTTCTTCGTAATCTTCTGATAAAAGAGGTCTTTCAAGCAACAAGTCGACTATGTCTGGATGAAATTCTTGGTGTTTATTTTTAGACAACTTTGGACGAATGTGAGACACATGGATCAGAGCTTATTAAGAAGTTGTGCAATAAATCTTCATTAGTTTCTGCTCGACTCGTCTTTCTAGTATGCATCTCTCTAGTATTTCTAAATTCTTTATTCCTTGCCTGTGAAGCTTCTTCACTCAAATAGCAAATTGGAATAAAGCCAAAATGCTTACAAATATCAGCACCATGTATAAGGAGTTTGTGAACACTTGCAGGCATGTAGTACCACGGATAAAGCTTTACATACAGCAGCTCCGCTGTTTCCCTTGAATAATTTCGAAAGTGATCTATATTGATAATTGATTAACTTTCCAGAACAAACTGTCTGCAATACAACGTATAATCAATTCCCTTTAATAATTCTAAATCTATTTTCGTTATTTCAGACGTTGTCCTAAAGTCCTGAAAAGAGAGAGATTTAGAATATATAATCTATACCCATACATAAATTTTCGTATTTTTCGTATTTATTTTTTTTCGCCTTAAAAATTAATTTTTGTACAAAACTTATTAAGGATTTATTGTTACTCTTTAGGAAATCTATCGAATAGTATTTTTTTCCACACCAAAAAAGTTAGTAAAATTATTTCAAAATTTTGAACCCCTCTACTGCAAAAGGCTGCACGTTTTTCGTATTTTTTCTTCTGAACCTTATATACTACTAGAACTTTACTTGCTTCAAAAATGAACCAGAATGACTTAGTAGTTTTTCCAAAAAATCTATTTATAGATTCTTTCCCATACAACATTTTCGTAATAATTTTTTTTTTCACCTAAAAAATACATTTTTATAAAAAACTTAGTAAGGATTTATTGTTACTCTTTAGGAAATCTTTCGAATAGTGTTTTTTACACACCTAAAAGTTAGTAAAATTATTTCAAAATTTTGAACCCCTCTACTGCAAAAGGCTGCACGTAAATTTTCGTATTTTTTTTTAAACCTTAAATACCCTTAGAACTTTACTTGCTTCAAAGATGAACCAGAATGACTTAGTAGTTTTTGCAAAAAATCTATTTATAGATTATTTCCCATACAACATTTTCGTAATTATTTTTTTTCACCTTAAATATACATTTTTATAAAAAACTTACTAAGGATTTATTGTTACTCCTCTTAAAATCTATCGGATGGTATTTTTTTCCACACCAAAATCGAACTTTTTTGCGAATGTCCACTATTTAGCGATATCGGACCACTGTGCGCCGGCGTAAATTCCGCCGCGTTTAAATTGCATACAAAATACGGGCCGAACGCGAGGGGTGACACACTATTAAGGTGAACGCAAATTTCCTTAAGACGGGAGTTTTCGGTTTAAATTAAACCTACTTACGTTATTTGGTCTACATTACGTCCTAAGTTTGGACGACAAATAAGGTTCACCATCTGCCTATAAGAATCGATTCGAATAAACAAGAGCAACGTCATTGCTAATCCCTAAGGATTTATAGATGACCTCACGATAAACGATGTGCCAAGACGTTCCCTTAAACAAAGGGCCACAGGACGTCCTTATTATAGCAATAATATGAGTCAGTATGTTGGGTGTACCGCCCGATGTAGTTGCAACACCATCTGGTCCAACCTACATGTGGTTAACAAGTAGGGTGTTGATTGGTGGATAAGTTCCTTTATGAAAATGAATAAATAGCTTATAGCATATTGGTGGTGGTACGCGATAGCTGCTACCTACTACCTATAGGGCATTTCAACTGGTGTTGTAGATTGCGCTTTTGGACTTTTCTAGAGTTAAATCGAGCCTACAATCTCCGGAACTCCTTGAGCATATTAATCCTTTTGTCTAATTCATTCTGCTAGAGTCAACACAACGTAAACTTTCTTTAATGCGGGTTTTTTGTGAGGCTGTAGTAGAGGTAGACCATTCGTGCCAATATGGCTGTCCAACATTTAAGTTTAGCTTACAAAAGTTTCTATTAAATAAATAAAAAATATATCCACAGCCGAACATAATAATTATAACCTCCTTTTTGGAAGTCGGCTAAAAACAAAAAGGCGATGTTTATTTTCGTTTATGATATCAGCACTTGGAATAGACTTCATTGTTTGTCTCCAGTTGTTGCCCATCTAGTCCATATTGGTTTAACATTTCGTTAAGTTTGTATTTTTCTCAACGAGCCCCCAAATTCAAATCATATTACGTATGCGTGTTCAGCTGAGTGAATTAAAATCGATACGGGCCGCCTATCCCGCGCCTACCCCACGTGATGTAACGATATTAGCTTAATGTAATGTGGTTTCGCACAGTAAATAGGCTTTATATTTAAGGTTGTTGCCAATTTGTAGCAGGTATGTGACCTTGGGACTTTGATTTTGACCCTACCACTCAAATTGGCTCTACCAATCCACGTATTGTTAGTTAGATTGAAGTTTTTTTTTCTTTATTTAAAGGCCTTACATCGTAAGATTAAATCGGCCTTAAAACATTAATTACATTATTTTTAACAAAAAATTAAAACCGACTTCCAAGGTAAAAACAATATTAACATTAATATGAACTAAAAAGTATTAAATAATTTTTGCTATCTAATAGTGCCTTTTTCCGAATTCGGCTAAACTTTGACTATTTCTGTACTCAATCTTCATTATTTTGAAGTCGGTACCAGATAGCTGAATCTTCAGTCCTCTGACAGAATATTTGAAACTTTTGGAACTGGCACCGACTTCAAAATTATGAAGATTGAGTACAGAAATAGTCAAAGTTTAGCCGAATTCGGAAAAAGGCACTATTAGATAGCAAAAATTATTTAATACTTTTTAGTTCATATTAATGTTAATATTGTTTTTACCTTGGAAGTCGGTTTTAATTTTTTGTTAAAAATAATAATAATTTCACTCTTTTTAGTTACACTAGTAGGTAAACCTTCGCGTATATTTTACGTATCTTATTACACAGTTCACACTCACAAAATAATATATTATCAGTGAAGTCAACATATTGTGCTAAGTAATTTAACAATTTTAATACTTCAAACCCCAAGCGGTCACCGGCGATTGCGATAACAATAGAAAGGCTATTGTGTCTCGTTTTTCCACGATCCAAGGATCTATCAGATAAAAAATTGTATAAACTTGCATAGGATGTAGCATAGCTACTCATCTAATATATAAAATTCTCGTGTCACAGTTTTCGTTGCCATACTCCTCGGAAACGGCTTGACCGATTTTTTTTTTTTTTTAATAGAAGGCAGGTCGCTATAGCCCTGGCGTCACTGCGACCCATGAGGATCTATTGTGACTCAACCGATTGTGGCTTGACCGATTCTCATGAAATTATGTGAGCATATTGTGAGGATATGGGTCTGAGAATCGGCCAACATCTATTTTTCATACCAAAAATTATTTATATGGCAAAACAACGTTTGCCGGGACAGCTAGTAATATAATATAATATTATCATAATTATTGACAGCTGTTCTTGTAATCAAGAATTCAATTTCAAATCCATTCAAATCGATACTTAGTGCGCCATCTATCGATTAATAAGTATAACTAATTAAAAAGACACTTATTGACTTTGTTTTGTTTAAATGCTCTTTTTAAAATAACTTTATTTTAATTCTATATTTTGTCTATTAAAATTTTATAAAGTAGTTAGTATAGTATTCGATCTGTATATAAAGTAGTAAAGTATATTCGGCGGCGCCGCGATACCGTCGCCTCCGTGGCGCTGACCGCCGTGTATATTTAAACAAAGTGTTGTTATACAGTATAAAATTATTATTATTATTAGTATATCCACACCTATGCCTTGTACTATTATCTATTCTGTGCCATGAGACATTGGTGACCTTAACACGACGTGGTAATGATGAAGACGATGATGATGATGATGATGATGATTATGATGATGAATATGAGTTGCATAGTAGTATATGCTTTCTGTTCTTAAAACAACGCCGAAACTCCCAAACGTGTATCTATAAGGAGTCAGGAGTTCTCTCAGCATCTTCGAAACCATGGTATACCTTGACCCAATATTTGACTTTTTGGTAGCATATTCTTAGTACACTTCACATAAAACCAAAATCACCATATGTTTCCATATAAATTTCGAGGAGTTCCCTCGATTACTCCTGGATCCCATCATCAGGTCACCACTTTGTGAACATGGTACCAAATTGGAGTAAAACCAAATACAACAAAGCAAAAATTTCGAAAATCGGTTCACAAAAGGCGGAGTAATCGTTGAACATACAAAAAAAAAAAAAAAAAAAAAAAAAAAAAAAAAAAAAAAAAAAAAAAAAAATCCACAGCCGAACATATAACCTCCTCGTTTTTTGGAAGTCGGTTAAAAAAACTTAGATCTAAATCCCTTAAATACAATGAGTTGTCACACTGTAATTTTGCAACGTATTTCCATCTTATTATGTAGAGTTATGTGAAATTCCCTTATAGCTCCTCTGAAACTCAATAGAGTTATCTACCCTACTCAAGTAACTATGTATTTACTAGTCCTTTAAGGCAGACACTGCGTCGCTAAAGTTCCAGGTACGGCGTAGGGAATCGCTTCACAGAATTTCCCGTTGTGTAGACGAGCTACCTACGACTGCGTCCGGTCGCGAATTCTGATAGCTACAGGTTTCAATGCTGCTACGGAAAGCGTCATATGGGCTCTCTGATGTTTTTTTTCCTAGAAGATGTTTAGGCAATTTATAAACCTACTTACTTTTTTAATTAAAACTTCTATTAATTGCAAATGAAAAGCTGAGCGGGGCTTGCCTTGCTTAAACTTAAAAAAATACGAGAGTCAAAAATTATAACAATAGCACAGGGTTCAGATAACTTGCCCAAAACATTTACTTTAAGTTTAGGAATAGTTTATTAACTAGATGAAGTTAAAAATATGTAGCGTTAACGACTTACTGCGGTCGTCAGTGGCCAGTTTGCGCGACATCTCAAGTTCTAGATAAGCTCGAAGTGAACTCCCACTTCTGAGAATTTCGTCTGCCTTAAAGGTTACGCTCGCTTTGTCCATTCGCTTCAATACACTTCAAACGCCTTACGGCTTACAACTTTAACAATCGAATAGCTTATTTTATGTGTTTTTGCTACTTCTAACCTTGTCTGACTTTGTGGAAGGTCTGGGCTGTATTTCCATTTAACCCGCTGACATTCTTGCGTTTTTTAAGGTGTTATTAGTTTTTTTTTATTGGAACTAAGCATATTCGCAAGTAGTAGCTTGGTAAATGCCTAGGTCGTCTTTGATAATTTTGTATGTTGTAAGATGTTTGTGTAAGTGAGCACAATATATATTATCCATACTAATATTATAAATGCACAAGTCTGTCTATCTGTCAGACTGTCTGACTGCCTGTCTGTTACCTCCTCACGCCCAAACCGCGGTTGCTAAAATTTTGTTGTAGATACTTTGAGTCCCGGAAAAGGACATAAGATATTTTATTCCCGGTAAAATGTACGGTTCCCACGCAATAAATTAATTTAGGCGCAACGGAGTTGCGGGCGTCATCTAGTAAATTATATTTTTTAGGGTTCCGTACCCAAAGGGTAAAAACGGGACCCTATTCATGAGACTTCGATGTCTGTCTGTCCGTCTGTATGTCCGTCCGTCCGTCTGTCTGTCCGTCCGTGTGTCTGTCCGTCTGTCTGTCTCCAGGCTGTATCTCAAGAACCGCTATAGCTAGAGCTCTAAAATTTTCACAGATTGTGTATTTCCGGTGCCGCTATAACAACAAATACTAAAATAAAAATTAAATTAATACTTAAGGGGGGCTCCCGTACAACAAACGTGATTTTTTGGCCTTTTTTGCTCGTAATCAATAATGATAAGAGGTAGGCACTTGAAACTTTCACGAAGGTCTTAAATATAATTGTACTTAAATAATTAATAATAATATTTAAATAAAATTAAGGGGGGCTCCCATACAAAAAACACAATTTTTGGCCTATTTTTGCTCTATAACGGTACGGAACCCTTCGTGCGCGAGTCCGACTCGCACTTGGCCGATTAATTTCTTTCTAAAATAAGGACAAAGTGGCATCTTTAACATTATTTAATCGTTTTGCATGTTGCATTATACTTCTGTACTTGTTTCTGGCTTCTGCCATAACGCAATGTTGTTATAACATTATGCGTAATGTTGGTTATGCATAATTGTTTTCTGATCACGTGTGCTCACGAGCCTTGAACTGCACTTGTGCCTGTGATGACGCATTCGTATGAGCTTCCTATATGCGCAGAAACAGCCCTTATCGCTTTACCAGTGAGGTTTGTCTGTTTGTTTGACGATTAATTACTTTTCCTGTATATATCGTACAAATCCTTAATGGAACTTCTTTGGAACGTCATACCTATGTCCCTGGTTCATGAAAAGTCATACCTAGTTATCTTATAAGGCGCAACTTAATTATGATCTTGCGTTTCTCTCTTTCTCACTGTATCCTGCAATTACTTAAAGTTAAAATTACCACTTTATTAGAAGATATCCTTTCATACAGTGGAAACTGTAATTGTTAATGTTCGTGTGTTACTAAGAGGAAAAACACTTCAAACATTAATCATAAAATACAGTTAATAAACGCACGAGGTTTATTCGTGACTATAAATTGTCTAATAAAAGCACATTAACATGATCACAAAGGGAAGTCGCTCGCAATTTCGCGAGAATGTGCACAATAAAAGAAAAGTCAGAAGACAAAGGCTGATTCCGTCGCGGCTGCCAACTGCACACTGCACAGTGCCAAGCAATTACATTACAGCTTAAAGCCATGCATATTTTATCCTCATTACTTATACGCTGGGTAGAAAACAAAAAGATTTGGAAAGCAAAAGTCTGAAAGAAAATTTAGAGCAAGCTAAAAACGAGATTAAAGTTAAATTAAGAAAATTGTTCAACGTGATAGTCTTCTGATTTTATAATTTTACATTATAATTTTGTAGTAAAATTCATAAAGTAAATGACCGATTATAATAATGGATATAACTTGGTAAAATTATATTTTCTCGATGAAGTAAACAATCTAAATAGATATTGAACCAGAAATCTACGTATGCAGTAATTAAAGTTTTATTACTCATCCATTCAATAAAATTAAACGTAAGCACATAGCCCCACGAAAGCAATGCGTAATTAATAGGACCAATAATTTCACCCTGAGGTACTCCTCCTAAATAGAAGCTAACTGCTATTAGTAACAACATCGGGAACGCTTCAGAACCCTACACATATTCCCACGGGTAGAGGAGTTAATAAAAAGCGTAATTTATGATATCGAACATAGTTATACGGGTCACACAATGCAACTGTTCTTAATGAGGCCTTTGATATGACTCTACATTTGTGTTTGTGGATATAAGTTTGTTACAATAAACGTTTTATATGGATGATAACACGAGTAAGTTCTTGTTTATTTATGCGAAAAGGGATTAAGATACCATCTGGCTTCTGTGCAGTTTTACTTTATTATTGTCTAAGACTCTAAGTTCAATATCATCATTTAATTGATGATATTGACCGAGATTTCATCCTCACAAATAAGAGAAAAATAACCAAAGTAACAATCTATTATTGCAGATTGATAAAGGAAATGCTACCGAGGAATCTAAAATCCATTCTCCGGTATTCCCATAATCGTGGAAGTAGGTCAGACGTTTAGATTAACGATGCCCGTAATTACTGCGGCTCCCGAATCAATTAAGCTAAAACTGCACGCTTTGTCTAGTCGAATAATAAATACAAATGAGGACAGACACTCATACAGAGTTGAGGGAAAGAGTCGAGGAATTGGCAGCTTATAATAGACTAGATGACACCCGCAACTCCGTTGCGCCAAAATTCGTTTATCGCGCGGGAACCGTACATTTTTCCGGGACAAAAAGTATCCTATATCCTTTCCCGAGACTCAAAATATCTCCATACCAAATTTTAGCAAAATCGGTTCAGCGGTTTGGGCGTGAAGAGGTAACAGACAGACAGACAGACAGACACACTTTCGCATTTATAATATTAGTATGGATTATGCTACTTACGCTTTTGCTGGCGTCTTAAAGGCTAAAGGGTTACAATTTAAGGTCTACAAAATGTCCTAAAAGATTTTACCTCAAACGTTGTTTCTTCTATAAGACTAGTAATAAAATATGTACATGCCAACTTGGCAACATTGGCTGAGTGACCAAGGGACCACCCCTGCAAATACTGATCGCCACCGCCACGGGTGTCCTCATGAAACAATACCAGTACTTGTTATGGTGTTTAGCTGATGCATGGCTGACCTAACTAGCAATCTTACAATGGTCAATAAATATGTAGAATATACACTTCTCATAAATAATCCATAGCGCCCTCACCGAACAAAGCAGCAGTTACGGGCAGACAAAGAGGCAGACGAACAGACAAAGCCAGTGTGCGGTCCTGGATGTGTGCCAAGAGTGTGAATTGTGAACGCATCAAGCGGGTACTTGGTAATCATGCGTCCCTTAAAGGAGTCCATTGTTATGCCATAAACGCGAAATCGTAGTATATTATTTGGCTTGCTGGCAACCGATGTAGACTTTACGATTTAAACCGAAGGCTTGCTAGAAGCTTCGATTGGGATTTTCTTTTTATGTTACCTTTGCGGCCGTCAAATTCAGTGCGATTTTTACACTTTGTATCTCAATTCACCGTGTTTAAATCTCTTACATTTCACGGTTATAAGAGTTGATATTACATTTAAACGAGACGATAACAGACGTTGATAAATTAGAACTTAGTTATAGCTGTTTGTGGGAAAGGTGTTAAAATTCCCTCAGTTAATGATGTGGGGTGGATAGCAATACGACAAAAATAAATGATGGGACATACACGAGTAACACCCTCAGAATCGTGTCTCATCCCTCATTGTGTGGGCTTGACGGTTTCGGGGCTCTGTTATTGTTATTGCTCCTCTGTTTGATAACATAAAAGCGAATTTAATTATGTTTGTTACGATGGATTATTGTATTTGTATAGTTTAGTGGTGTGTTAAAATCGTGTATTGTTTTAGGATTAACGATGGGTCTAGTCTTATGATAAAATAAATTATATGCCATTGTAATTTATGTTTGGATATAATCTGCGTGTAAATACATTTGTAATTTTATGAATTCTAGGTAGGCCGTAATAAGTAAGTCTATGATCCTTTTTTTTTTTCGCAGGGGAAACCCATCATGGGTGCCCCGGGTTGGGTACCCCGGTGGTATGTGAGACTCTTACTCACTAAAACCACCTGCGGTTCGCCTTCAGCCGTATAACGGAGGGAAATCCCGGATCTAACAAACACAGGACTCCCTCCACGACTGGCCGGTCTATCTCGGACCGGACTTCCACCAAAGTAAGGGAACGCTTAGGCGAACTAAAGCGTTCCCCTCGGCGCCGGGACTGACAAAGCCGGGCAGGTACCCATCCTGACCCGGAGCCCCGTTAGACAGAAGTTAGGAGGTTCGCGTAGCGACGCCTCCGCACTCCCGTCCTACGCCGGCGGCGGAGCGGCAGAGAGGTGGGGTCATTCTCTCTGTCCCGCTCCGTGGAAGTCTATGATCCTACACAACATAATGTATGTTAATATCTTATCCAAATTCATTAGCGTACTTACTCTCCTAAACCGTGCTTAACGGCTCATTAAGTAACATCTTTATCGTCCTATGAATACGGGGGATTGTTTTCCTAATAGCAATGTAAACATGCACGCGGCAAAAATAACTGTTCGAGCATACCTTTTACCGTTAATGGCGTAGGGTTCAAGACCCTTCCTTACTCGATAATGCGTATGTAGATTGAGATGTCGATTGGCACTGTTGTTACTTGTTGCTTGCCAAGTGGTTACATGCTAGATCTTGCTAGATGCCGATTGGCTCTGTGTTACGGGAGATTTGGGATAGGTCCTGTATTCTAATGTTTTTTTTTGTTTAATTTCTGAAAAGGACTATCAATCCCCAAGCGGCAGCCGGCTACCGCATAACAATTGAAAATCTATTGTGTCTGCGATTCCCACGATCGAGGTAATATTCTGCTAAGTACTCACATATACGGTTTTGCTCGATAGTTTTACTCCAAATCGAGCAATAACCACCGTGTGGACCGCAAAACTGACAGCTGAAAGGCTCGATGGAATTAATTTAATATGTCAAATATTATGTCATTTCCTTCGATCCGGAGTTAAACTACCGAGCAAAACCGTATGTGAGTACTTAGCATTCGACTGTGTTTTTTTTAAGTTCTCTTATCAATACATGTTGTTTGGTTGTACCATAATTAGTTTATGACATACGAATATTTTTACCGAGATGTAACCTATGCGATTGCTTTAGTAGTTCTAGAGTGACAGGGTAAAAGATAAACAGACGGATATTTTGCATTTGCTAATACATATTTGTTATTATAAAACAATGTCGCTGTTTTCCCTCATGTCCCTTTGTTCCCTTTAATTTTTAAAACTACGCAACGAATTTTGATGATCCTTTCTTTCAGTGTTAGTCCATTTATCGAGAAAGGCTATAGGCTATATTTTATCACGCTAAGACTAATAGGAGCGAAGAAATAGAGGAAAATGTGGAAAAAACGAGGATATTTGAAAGGGCAAACTTGAATGCGCTTATCTCAGGAGCTACTGGTTCGATTTGAAAAATTATTTTTCAGTGTTAGATAGCCCATTTATTGAGGAAGGCTATTAGCTATATTTTATCACGCTAAGAGTAATAGAATGTGGAAAAAAATGGGGAAATTATTTGAATCCTGGCTTATCTCGCGAACTACTGGAGCAATTTTTATGTTATTTGTCACAGATAAGAAGTAAACCACGTGAAGGATAATAGGCTATAGATTTTAATCATTTTTCAGTGGCTATATATTTTATACCCGTGTGACGCCGAGGCGGGTCGCTAGTATAGTATAAATAGTATATGATGTATGTTTGCTATTTGTTTACTTATGGCTACAACATCCTGTGTGGTAGGTTCTGTTGTCATTGTCCCACTAAAGCCACAACTCCTGGCCACACTGAAGCTTCCAATCCAGCCCCTACAATCGATAGTTCCTTTGTAAACGCTGGTCTCCTGGAGTCCCTTTGTCATGGTAATGTCCTAATCTATTCGTGTTTCACCCGCTTTCCTCATTGGTTGGTTTACTTAAGAACTAGGGTGTGTAGCAATTTTGTTTATTTGAGACTCCGATGTTGTCACCTAATGTTCAATTATTTAAGGAATTGTTAGCAACACTATTATTTAACGGTTATTCTAAATGATCATAATACTCAGAATAGCAAATAAGAGACAGAGTTTTATGCAACTTTTTTACTATGTCCATGATTTAGGTAGTTATTTCTCAGGAATTGATATTGTTGATTTTAGTTACATAATATTGTTGTTAGTTTCAGCATTTCATTTCAGCATACAGCATACCATAACATTATGTTGGTATTTAGTATTTATTTCACAATAATTTACATGAGTCCCTAATCCCTATATATACGTGACGTCAATCCTTTGAAATATCAGTATCATGGAAACGACATGGTTTATGTACCTAAATTATTAACCTATCAAGCCCCATAAGGACAACAATAGAATAACAATAGATTTCCAAGAATCCGCGATCGAAGGATTAAACCATATACAAATACTATAAAGCTTTTAGAAGTATACCATGTCGTCCCTCAAGAGTCAAGACGTACGGCTCCACAAAGTCCCGGATACGGGAAGGCTCTACCATTCAGAGATATTTCACCTATGGTAGAACCTTTATGTTGAGGATATAAGGACCATTTTCATAGTAGGAGAGAGGTAGTAAGTCTCTGAATGGGCGATAGACGAGGTGCCAGACTAGAATCTTAGTCTAGACGCGAAGGTACCGACTTTCTCCCATACAAATGGGAATATAATGGCTAAAGATGTAGGGAATGAAGAGATATGGCAGAGAAGATCGGGACGAAAACTCTTTAGCTCAGCTTTTGGCTATACCTCCTTGTATTAAACTTGCAGTCTTGTAAAAAATATAATAAAATCGCACTATTTATTTTTATAGTTTTCTGAGTCGGAAAATATTACTGAATTCTTTATTGTAAGCCATCTTAGGTTAGGATTGTCGAAATATTACAATTTAACATATCTGCTCCATTCTTGAATTTTTTCCTTCCATTCCTGAATATTTTGTCTTTTTCTTGTATTCTTTTTGTACTTATAAAAGTGTGCACAATCTATACTAATATTATAAAGCGGAAGAGTTTGTTAGTTAGTTTGTTTGTTTTTTTGTTTGAACGCGCTAATCTCAGGAACTACTGGTCCGATTTGAAAAATTATTTCAGTGTTAGATAGCCCATTTATCGAGGAAGGCTATAGGCTATATTTTATCACGCTAACACTAATAAGAGCGAAGAAATAGAGGAAAATGTGGGAAAAACGGGGGAAAATTATTTGAATAGGCTTATTTGAACGCGCTAATCTCAGGAACTACTGGTCCGATTTGAAAAATTATTTCAGTGATAGATAGCCCATTTATCGAGGAAGGCTAAAGGCTATATTTTATTACGCCACAAATAATAGGAGCGAAGAAATAGAGGAAAATGTGAAAAAAACGGGGCAAATTATATGAAAGGGCTTATTTGAAAGCGCTAATCTCAGGAACTACTGGTCCGATTTGAAAAATTCTTTCAGTCTTAGATAGCCCATTTACCAAGGAAGGCTATAGGCTATATTTTATTACGCTAAGAATAAGAGGAGCGAATAAATAGAGGAAAACGGGGAAAATTATATGAAATTGCTTATTATTTTAACTACTGGAGCTATTTTTATGTTATTTGGCAAACTTGAAGAATAGACCACGTGAATGGACATAGGCTATTTTTGCGGAAAAATGTACGGTTGCGTGAAATTCATAAATTACGCGGGCGAAGCCGCGCGGAACAGGTAGTAAAAAATATTTCATTCATTCATTCATTCTTGTACTCGTATCAATGATTTGGCCAAAATTACTGTATGCGGGATTGCATTTAGGTGGAGAGAGAACCGATGATAAGTGATCCTTTTACATTCATTTACTAAACTCAGTATGGGCGGCTATAATGCGACCAGTTTAAGTGTAGCCTTAATTAATGAGTATTTCGCACCCTTTAAGTTAGAATTTAGAAGGGCCCAACTCCAAAGCTCAACTTACGGGAAAATGCGTAAAAATTTTGGGAACTCCATTTCTTCATTTTTCGTGTAGCTTTTTCTTAATGTAAACGTATTTTTTTCTTAAGCTTATACTTAATAATAAAAAAAAGCTACACGTAAGTAAATGCAAAAAAAGGAATTTCCCAAAACCTTTAGTTTTTTGAGTTATGCTCATGATATGCTAGAAATACGAAGGGTGTGATTTGTTCTCTTATGTTTTTTTTGCAAGTTTATGCCTATGTTATATCATGAAGATATTTACATTTTACATCACGTTTTCAGCTGATTCACGTATGAGTGTTAACATAATAAAGAAAACTGTATCAATACCGGCTCAGCCGTATATGGTACGCGGAAATGGTAAAGATAATTTATGGGCTTATGAGTTCATAATAAGAGCATTATTTGTCGATATACATATATCAAAATTACTATGTGATCTATATTGTAGAGTTGTGGACACTGCGTTGTTCCTTTTGAACCTTACTGCCTAAGATATAAAGTCGGTTAGTTTTATTTGATTTTAAAGAGCGATGTATACTAAACAGTATACCGTATACGTAGGCTAGTTTTATTTTTGCGATGACGAATATGTACGTCTGTCTATCTAGTACTTTTACGTTACTTTTACGATTGTTGTTAATACAAAATACACTATTGTATAATATTGTATTGTGTTCTTGTGTGCCTTTAATTTTTAACACAATATTGTTTATTTTATATCATCTTCATTTAAATCTAATGAATTGTTTTTGTTTGTTTACAGGTAAGATACAGTTAAGGATCTGAATGCGTGATTACTGGTTAGTGGCTATATAGCTGCAGTGTGGTATGTTTTATAACATTTTGAGCCTGCATTATTGCGACTTTGGTCTACGGAAGAATAGACAAAGTGACAGGTAGACAAAGGCAATCCGTCATTTTGTCACAAAAATCTGTCAGTATGCCTATTCTTTCCTGTTTCTAATGTTGTTATGCTAAGCCTACAGGAATAAGATGATAACCGCTAACGTCTGAATCTTCTTTTACATTTTCCTCGATATTTAACTCGCGTCGAGTATGTTTCTCGCATTCTTTCCCCGATTTCTTCACATTTTCCACTGACTCCTCGCTGCTATTGGTCACAACTCACAACGTGATGTTACATAGCTTAAAGTTTTGTTCGATAAATGGATCATACGATAAAACTACTTTTTCAATTCGAAACCTGCAATTTTTGTGATTAGCTCGTCAGCGTTATGAAATTATTATAGAACTAGATAATGCCCGCAACTCCGTTGTGCCAAAATTCGTTTATTCGTTTTTCCGGGATAAAAGTATCATATTATGTCGTTTCCCAGGACTCAATGTGTCATCCCCTTATTTCAGCAAAATCGGTACAGCGGCTTGGGCGTGAAGAGGTAACAGACAGACAGACAGATAAACAGACAGACACACTTTCGCCTTTATAATAATATTAGCATGGATGGTAATTTGCGATGCATCGTCTGACCCTTTAGCATGACCACAGTAGAAAAGCGAAAGAATAGAAACACTGCAGTGGAGATACCAATCAAGGTACCGTTCCGATCTCTAACGCGACTAACCGCAACCGATAAAAAATCCATGTCATAAATGGCCATGCTAAAGGGGCTGGTGTTTTAGTGTTCAGGATATAATTGCGGTATTGGGATTTGGGTGGTATCGGGTGGTATTGGGTGGTATCGGGTGTGTCGAATCGTAACGCGATATGATCGTTGCCATGGCGGCAGACTGTTATTGAACTTATTGAAGTTTTTCCACCGCAGACCGTCGCTGAACTTCTGAACACCGATATTCTTTTGTTCGGTCATCCGTTTCCTGGCGAGATTCAGAATATTTTTGGTAATGTTAAACCAAAGTATGCAAAGTGTCTTTCACTAGGATATATGACATGGATGATAGTACTTGAACTACTATAAGAATACTTTTTTGCTATTTGATGGTCAAGTGTCAACAGACTAGATCGAACAAGGGATAATAAGCTGAACATCATTGCTGAATGAAGCTAAGATCTTTTGTAACAACTTCTTGCAAAAATAAATGAATTGGAAATTGAATCAAGTAAAACATTAGTAGAATCAAGGGACTGAACTGACTAGATATGGGCTAAGCTAAGGCTATGGAAATCATAAATTATTGATACAGTTATTAATTACTATAATACCTCGATCGTGGGAATCGCAGACACAATAGATTTTCAATTGTTATGCGGCAACTAAATTTTGTGTATATTTCTAAAGACTGACCCGTTTTGTCTCACAGCTGTTTTGACTGAAGGTCGAAGGTCGAAATTTAAAAAAATAAATAAAAAAGGCACACGTCATGTTAACAGGAAAAATATTTATGGGCAGATAATGGACCCACGGGCTACGTTATTTGGTCTAGATTGGCTATGTCCGCTGTCCAGCCCAGTCAAATATGTAGTTTGATAGCGCCAATAAAAACTTCAGAATCAACACATAAAGATAAGGAGGTAAATATCACAAATCTTTATAACTTTTTAACACTAGATAACATACATAACCTTTTTAGGGGATATAATATCTCAGACAAAATTAAATATTTATCATTAATTAAGGCTGGAAATTTATCTTTGTCGTTAATCGATGTTATCCATAATATGTGCATTCATTAAATGTGACCGTTAGATTTTACAAATATGGGAAAGTCTTAATACAACCTTATTTAAGGATAATAACCTTTAGGAAAATACAAAAGAGCAGGTTCATTTGAATTGAGAATTATATTTTTCTTAAACAAAGCACTTTACACAGATAGAAATTAGAAAAGATATCCAAAATTATTTTCATAAATCCATTACGTCATAATAATGGTATGGAGATACTTTGAGTCACGGGAAAATACATAGGATACTTTATATCCTGAAAAAATCACAGTTCCCGCGCGTAAATTTTGGCGCAACGAAATTGCGGGCTACATCAATATTTATATTTTTTCCCTTTATCTATGCTATATTTTGTGCTATCATTTTTATACTTTTAAGAATGCTTAAATCAGCTTGATAAAATCAAACACTTCACTACAGAATTCTGTGCCAAATATTATGTGCTTATGTTCTTTATGCATACCAATATTATAAATGATGAAATTAGCCCGTCTGTCTGTCTATTGGTCTGTCTGTTACCTGTCCACGCCTTAATTGCCAAACCTCATATAAGCTTGACTACTGACTAGTAGACAAGACAAGGTGTCTAAGATTCTAAAAGTTAATATTTTTACCCTTTTCAGCCAATTCCGTTACGAAAATTTTCTCTATGCGTATTCGTGCTTAGGCTTCTGGGTTACATAGCTTATCAGTTATAACTTATAAGTTATTACAAAAGTTATTAGTTCTTACTTATTATTAAATGGTGACCAGCGAGCCGTCAAAATTATAATATGATTAAACGACCATGACACAATACTAAAATTGCGTACAATTTGCTACGTTAGGCGAGAGAACGTAATCCATTACAATATAATTATATGTTATTAGCTAAAATGTTATTATTTAATAATTTACTGTTTGATTTTAGGCAGTTATTTAAAAATAACAATTATTTCCACAGTCGTTATCTACAGCTTGGCAAAAAAGAGTCTGATGCGGTGACAACTGAAACTAAGAGTTTTTATTTATGACAACACTACATTACTTGTCAACTCCAGTATATAAATCGTGTCAAAAGCGAAGCGTAGGGTTGCCTATATTTATATTAAAGAAAAGCGCCCTCATTTAATCCATACTCTTTTTTGCCAAGCTGTACGAAATACGAATTACGATCTCTGGTAACCATATTATATTTTATTTTTGGTTTTTGTCTATTTTTTTAGCCATCTTGTAGGCTTTTTTTTCCATTGGGCTTAGGACATGTAAGTACCTACTCTAAAGCCTAAGTAGAACAGTATCGCACGGGAAAACTAAATCGTTTCGGGGTAAAAGTTTGCCTAAGTCAATCAAAAGCCACAACTACAGAAGTAAATGTACCTTGCCTTCGATTTAAATCGAATCCAGACATACACGTACAAGGTACATGCCTTCGCCTTTGCAATATTAGTGTAAAAGCAGAATCCCATTGGAAAACTACATCTCTTCGGAAAAAAAGTCTATTATGTTAATCAAAAGCCACAACTACTACCTTGCATTTTATTAAAATGGAATCAGTAGTTTTTGCGTTAAATAAAAATACACACGCATTTTTACAGTATATTTAAGTGTACTTAATTAGTATTGTTTACGAGTATATAACGATTAACGATACACATTGCGTCGTTATTTGTAATACTTTTACGTTTTTATTTGTTTCTTATTGTTTTAAGTACAATCAAATATTGATACCACTTCTGTTGGCTACTATTGTACACTAATAAAACACACTTTTTCTTGCACTTTATCCACTATATTACGATATTATTATTACTTTTTAACAAATTACACGACCGGTTTCGAAATTATTCATCATCAGGTGTAAGTTTATCGTCGGTAGTTTTAGATAATTAAATATAATCAAAACAAACATTAGGGTTGTCAGCATCATGGTATTTTTTTACAATTTGGTAGAATTTTTTATTCCAAATAAGAGTATTTTCTACTAATGTTAAAATTAATATTAAGTTGGAATTTACCTATTTTATATTGATAAATTAATAATTTTATGCTGGTAATGTCACATATACAGATTTCAGAGCCTAAAATTAAGTAATAATTGTTAAATTTCTAAATTATAATTGAAATATGTCACAAAAATTTTCTATAAAATTATTAAATGTCAAATAAATTAATATAAACGATGTCAAACTAACAATAATAAAACTTAAGACGATACAATTGTCTAATTTCATCACCAATAATTTAATTTAATTGTCCATAATATTAAAATTATAAAAATTTATATCTATATTAATGTCAAATAAATTAAACTAAATTAAAATATCATGTCAACAAATAAAATATAATGTCCATAAAATTATATAAAATTAATAAATATCATGTCAATAAATTAAATTAGCGGTGAAATGTAAATTGAAATTAATGTATAAGTAATAATAATTTAAATGTCCTGTAATAAAATTGAATTTGATAGGCATGTCTGGTCGTTTAACAAGTTCCCATATTTTTTGTGTCTGTTGACTTCGAGTGCTTCCAGTGCGTCCATTTTCTTGCTTTTGGGTAAAACATGTAGGTATTTAATGTTCTTGTCAGGTTCAAAACTATGGTCATTATTATTTAAATGCTCAGCAAACGTAGATCTTTCTGTTTTCCTTTTCCAAGCTGTGATGTGTTCTTTTATCCTGGTTTTAAATTTCCGCCCTGTCTGACCTATATATATACCCCCACATGTTTCGCAAGAAAGGCTGTATATTCCGCTATTGTCCGTGACGTTAAACTTGTCCTTGTTATTACATAACAGACTTTTTAGGGAACCCGTAGTGTAAAATGCTACTCTGGTCTCCTTGTTTTGTAAGATCCTTTGAAACCTATACGATAAAGGGCCAATATAAGGTATTTTAACCCAAGTGCTATTTGCTTTTTCCTTAAGTCCTGAATTGTCGTATAGCAGTCTTTCGGCCATCCTTCTCCTAGCTTTTTTAAGGATTGTGTCAATAAGTTCACTTTTGTAACCATTACTTACAGCGATATGTCTTATCGTGTCTAGTTCTGTCCTGAAATCATTTCTTTTCAGGACAGAACTAGACACGATAAGACATATCGCTGTAAGTAATGGTTACAAAAGTGAACTTATTGACACAATCCTTAAAAAAGCTAGGAGAAGGATGGCCGAAAGACTGCTATACGACAATTCAGGACTTAAGGAAAAAGCAAATAGCACTTGGGTTAAAATACCTTATATTGGCCCTTTATCGTATAGGTTTCAAAGGATCTTACAAAACAAGGAGACCAGAGTAGCATTTTACACTACGGGTTCCCTAAAAAGTCTGTTATGTAATAACAAGGACAAGTTTAACGTCACGGACAATAGCGGAATATACAGCCTTTCTTGCGAAACATGTGGGGGTATATATATAGGTCAGACAGGGCGGAAATTTAAAACCAGGATAAAAGAACACATCACAGCTTGGAAAAGGAAAACAGAAAGATCTACGTTTGCTGAGCATTTAAATAATAATGACCATAGTTTTGAACCTGACAAGAACATTAAATACCTACATGTTTTACCCAAAAGCAAGAAAATGGACGCACTGGAAGCACTCGAAGTCAACAGACACAAAAAATATGGGAACTTGTTAAACGACCAGACATGCCTATCAAATTCAATTTTATTACAGGACATTTAAATTATTATTACTTATACATTAATTTCAATTTACATTTCACCGCTAATTTAATTTATTGACATGATATTTATTAATTTTATATAATTTTATGGACATTATATTTTATTTGTTGACATGATATTTTAATTTAGTTTAATTTATTTGACATTAATATAGATATAAATTTTTATAATTTTAATATTATGGACAATTAAATTAAATTATTGGTGATGAAATTAGACAATTGTATCGTCTTAAGTTTTATTATTGTTAGTTTGACATCGTTTATATTAATTTATTTGACATTTAATAATTTTATAGAAAATTTTTGTGACATATTTCAATTATAATTTAGAAATTTAACAATTATTACTTAATTTTAGGCTCTGAAATCTGTATATGTGACATTACCAGCATAAAATTATTAATTTATCAATATAAAATAGGTAAATTCCAACTTAATATTAATTTTAACATTAGTAGAAAATACTCTTATTTGGAATAAAAAATTCTACCAAATTGTAAAAAAAAATACCATGATGCTGACAACCCTAATGTTTGTTTTGATTATATTTAATTATCTAAAACTACCGACGATAAACTTACACCTGATGATGAATAATTTCGAAACCGGTCGTGTAATTTGTTAAAAAGTAATAATAATATCGTAATATAGTGGATAAAGTGCAAGAAAAAGTGTGTTTTATTAGTGTTCAACATGAATTTCCACCAAGAACCGTCAGTACAATCAATTACATATATGGCTACTATTGTGTGGGGTCAAACAGAATAAAGCTAATTATGCCTATGATTGGTTCCGCTAGAGGTCACCGTTTGACCTCGTGTTGTTCAACAAAAAACCTCGCCCGGTGAAAGGTTACAAAAACTATTAATTGAACTTGAGTGTTTTTGGTGATTATTGTTTGGGCTTAGGAGGAAGTAGTAAATTAATAATATTGTTGTGGAGTTTGTTCAGTTTTCTGATTATAATAATTGAACTTTGAGAAGTTTAATAGCTGCGTATTTGAAATTAAGCTGCGTGAGTGAGGATAGGAGTTGAGGGTCCTTCTCTGATCTAAACTGTAACAACTACAATTATGGCCTGTTTCACCGCTTCCTGATAAGGTGCCCGATAGGGTTATTTGACAGATTTTCCATACTCCATCTGTCAAATTAAGTGGTGGATAGCCTTATCAGGAAGCGGTGAAACAGGCCCTTAAACTCTTAAAATGTTCAATTATTTAGTTTTGTAGAGCTATGGCTTTTGCCTTTACACAGGTAAAAGCTAGACCGCAGCTGCTCTTCAACTTTCAGACATATTTCTGGATATCTTAACAGTTAAGACGAGTGAAGAAGAGAAGAGTTACTGTCGGGCCTGTATCACCACTTCCTGATAAAGTGAAGGATAAGCTATCCACAAATTATTTGATAGACATATTATGCTCCATACTCTATCTGTCAAGTTAAGATGCGGATAGCCTATCCGGCACTTATCAGGAAGTGGTGAAACAGGCCCGAGTTAGATATCCAGAAATGAGAAATCTGTCTGAAGGTTGACTCTTTCTTTAAAAATATTTTTTTATCTTTCGTAGCGTATTTTAGAAGTGAAACCTTCATCTGCCTCATTAACACTCTCGTAGATCAACATTAATTCTTCTTAACTTCCGATCTATAAACCAAATTATAAATAGGCGGCTGCTTGTGAGTTCTGGTGTTACAGTTTTGACAGCTTTATGTCCATTATATAAGGGTCGTTTTCGTAGAGCAGAAGAAAAGGTAGGACTGTATAGACATCCCACCGCAGCCAACGGGACTACGGCGATCGATCCCGGATGAAACGGTTCCGGGAAATCCCGCTAGATGGCGCTAATGGTTGCGGGAGTTTTATAATTTTTTTCTTTAGCGAAAAGTTACTTAAAATTGTCGGAAAATAGGCTGATGACGATTTGTCTATCCTTTTGTGAAGACGAAGAATGTTTTGAGATGTAAATTCAGTGCAAGATATTCTTTATTTAAAAATGTTGACCCAATTGTAATATTATGTCTTCGGGAGAAAGTAGTTCATGAAAATCTTACAAGATGGCGCTAGAGTTATGATTTGGAATGTGTTGTAGCCAGTCTAGTTGTGCTTAGTTTAAACTTGGAAAATTCTAACAATTAACAAAATTATATAATAAATAATAATATGTACTAAGATGTATGCTAGCATAATATTTTGTCGCTTTTAAATTTCACTTTTAGCTAACATAAGTGAAAGTTAAGAAACAAACGTGTATTTCCGCTTTTCATTTACTGTGCTGATCAAAGTTAGAGATTTTTTGTTGATATCGCAAAAATAAGTTTCCGTGGACTTTGCAAAAACATAACTCTACACCAACTTGCGTTGGTGTGCTATCCAAATTATTTATTTATCTACTGGTATATAATATGACCAGACCAGAATAATTAATATATATAATGTAACAAAAAAATTTTAAATGTAATGTTACATTGGGTCTTAGGGTGAAATCTATAGAGCGATCTTAGACTTAACTCAGACTTTACTTCAAACTTTACTTTAAAAAATCTTAGCTAAGCTTAAGCCTAGCAAAATCTTAAGTGAATAGGAGGACCTAACAATGGATGTTGCGTCCTTCTATTCACTTAATATTTTGGTAAGCTTAAGCTTAGCTAAGATTTTTTACAGTAAAATATGAAATCAAAGTCTGAGTTAAGTCTAAGATCGCTCTATAGATTTCACCCTTAGAAACCCGAAATAAATGATTTTATTTATTTATTATTATTATTACCTATTGTGTAAAAAGCTGTTGACATTTATTCAATCTGTCATTTAATCATTTATATCACATGGAAACCTTACACTTTACGTCATGAAAAAATATTTCAATTACTGAGAAAGGACTCATAATATACACAGAATTTCATACCCAGTAACCCACAGACTTTTATAAAATGAAAATACCTCGAACCTATTGTTTCGATTTCGAACAAAATTTTATGCAAAACAGTACCGCAGTTCTAGGAAGGTTAGTGATTGCGCCGACTCAAGGGCAAACATACGCTTTCGTTTTCATACATTACACGATGCGTATGGTGTTTTCTGAGCTAAAATTCAGAGCTATTTTAACTCGCAGTTGCTGGATAATGATCCTTATGTGGTTAGTATAAGGTCCTGACGTAAAGGGAGAGAAACGGGGTGTACCCTGACCTCTTTGGTGTTTAAGAATACTGATATGATTATTGATTGAAGGCTACGAATAATAAAACCTAAGGAAACGTAGCTCCCATAATAATACAGTTTTAAATTTGGTTCCATTCGAACTGTCATGTAACGCCAGCCTGTATGCCGCTCGAGGTCACCTAAATATTGCAAATGTATGAAAAGTGAACCTAAGGTACACTTTTTTGACAAGTATTTTGTATTTTGGCATGCAGGCAGATGTTATAACGTAAGCATCCACTAAGAAAGAATTTTGATCAATTCTACCCCTAAGGGGATGAAATAGTGGATGAAAGTTTGTATATAATTATACTTCTTAACGCGAGCGAAGCCGCGGACAAAAGCTCGTATATAAATAGATAAACCACTGAACCTATTCACACGAAATTATCTATATAGATACTCTGCATACCATTAAATACATATTATTGTTTTTAACACGATTACTAAAATATAATCTACGATTACTAAAATATAATCGAATATCTGCGCAAAGTTGCGGCAACATCTACCTACTATATCACACTCCCTTCAAGTTCAAGGCGCGTTGGACCGTGACCCAGCACTGGCATGGTACATGGCACGGGATTGTGTCGTTCACACCATGTACGTATGTTGGCCGTGTATGGGCTGATACATATTATGTAGTTAATAGTTTTATTGTATGAATGTTACGACTTATGAGTTGTGACGTGTGGAATGAAGTAGTTACATAATACGAAATAATATGAAATGAAAATGAAAATATACTTTATTGTGCACAATCAATACAATGACAAAGTTGAAAATAATATCATATAAAGAAGGTACACAAAGGCGGCCTTATTACTAAGCAGCAATTTCTTCCAGGCAACCTTCGAGCGAGAGGATTTAATTGCTGGATATGGGTACAGTGCTAAAAAAAGTATAAAATATATTTTATTCCAAACGTTTAAAGTGCGAAAATAACGTTTTTCAAGAATCTTTCTTCAAAAGTTACGAGTTTAATGAAACGTAACTTCTATTTGGTGTAATCCATACTTAATATTTAAATAAATGGGAAAACCTTAAGCCGCTGAGCTGATTTTAATGAAATTTGGTACATGGGGATTCTTCGAGTCCCGGGAAAGGATATTGGCTAGTTTTCGTTGCAAAAAATGTACGGTTCCCGCACGATAACCGATTTTCGGCGAAACTCCGTTGGTTGCGGGCGTCATCTAGTCTCAAAATGTTTGGCGTTATTTATTTATATCGTTGCTCCCGAACAATAAATTATACCTATTGATCGACAACTCATATCCCCAAAATATTAGGGTCAGTCTGTTTTGTAAACAATCAGCCCTTGTCAATAGAGTGTGACGCTCCCATCAGTACCTGGTACGACACCATGGGAAATTGGGAAGTTTATTCTGGCAAATTCACAAAATATTGTATGCATACTCGTAACAATCCATACTTCCATACTAATATTATATTATCAATGCTGAAGTGTGTCTGTCGAACCGATTTTGCTGGGTATGGAGATACTTTGAGTCCCGGGAAAGTTTAAAGGATACTTATACGATAAAAATGTAGGGTTCCCGCGCGATCAACAAATTTTGATGTAGATGTAGGCATCAAGTATTATAATTTGGCTAACGTATACGTATTAATTCAGCTATTTATCGCGTCCCAGACCCCAGTTGCGAATAAAAGGTTTTTATCTCGACTCTCCTGCAATGTACTGTTCCAACTTCAAACTATTTGTTGCCCTGCTCTACTAATTATTATTATGACATCAGTTTTATTAAAACTAGTTTGCTAAATGCTGTAGCAAGCTAAATAAGAGTAATAAGTGACCGTGTGTGTGCGCAGTACAGAGCATTACCTCTTCCATTTCTTTCGTAACACAGTGAGATGGTGACCGCCACGCCAGACAAGAGGTGCAGGACCGACTTTTAACATGCCCATCCGACGCATGGAACATCTTTCTTGTCTCACAATCAGCAGGCTTATCATGGTCACCATAGAAACGTTTTCTTTCTACGGAAGAATAGACAAAGTGACAGATAGACAAAGGAAATCCGCCATTTGTCACTAAAATCTATCAGTATGTCCATTGTCCATTCTTTTTCGTTTCTAATGTTGTCATGCTAAGTCTGCTGGTGTGATAAGACTTATTTTCCTAACAAAAAATGTTTTCAGTGTGGTAATCGAACCCACGTCTAAGTAAAGAGCTAAACTCCAAAAAACTTGATCTTTTATTCGTTTAATCTAAATTAGGGTAAACTGTCCCGTTATTGTCACTTATTTACATTTATTTGTTGTTTCGTTCTTTTCATACTGATAAGTCTAAAAGCCTGATCAGCATAGCTAAATAAGGTAACAAAAGATTTTGTTTTGATAAGGTCATAATAAAATTTTTCAATTGTATGCTCAAGTTATTTTAAACTAAAGTAAGGGAAAGGCGCTAATGGTAGACACTGAACTAATAGAAGACACTTACGACAAAAATGCCATAAAAATAAGAATTATTCTAATTATTTCTCAACACTGTAAATTTTATAAGCTTCTTATGCTATCTGTTGATGTGAAAAAATATATTAGGGATGCCTTCGGGAACAAAATTTTAAAATGGGATCAGTTTTCGTAAATGATGTGACCGCGTCAACACGCACCCGGCAATTTCTTAGCAAATAGGTTAAGGAAGGCGAAATTTTGCACGTAAGTTTTGAATAAATTTATTAGATTTTTTGTAATTTCTATTGACTTCATTGGATTAATGGTCATGTTGTTTACACTAATTAATGTTTATTTATGATCTTTTATCCATTTTCCCTAACAATATAAAGGGTGTCTACTATTAGTTCTTGAAAATGTAAAAAAACCTAATAGATGACATGGATCTCATCTTTGAGTTTTGCAATACATACTCAAATTATTTTGTAATTCTACTGCAAAAATCATCACTATTCTCTGAAAATATAATTCTATTAACAATCTAAGAACTTAGAACTACTGCACCTAAAAATGGACGTGTCTAATATTAGACCTTGTACTGATCTAAAAATCGATTGCTTTAGTTTTTTAGCAGTAAAAAAAAGAAAAAGGAGAGCTGAGAAAAGAAAGAAGAAAAAGGAGCATGGAGACTAAAGACTGAAAATAAATTTGCTAGGAAAAAAGACGGATTGCACTCCGGGAGTGCCGGCAGAAGTGAAAACTTAATTATTAACGTTGTGCATTTTTTAACCCATTTTTTATGAAAATCGATTAACAGAAAATCAATTTTTTTAATAAATCGAAACCCTTACAATCGATTAAAATTTTAACCCATTTTTTATGAAAATCGATTTTTAAAACATCGATTTTCATAAAATCGATTTTCAAAAGATCGATTTTTAAAAAATCGTTTTTTTTTAATTATTCGAAACCCTTACAATCGCTTAAATTTTTAACCCAATTTTAATGAAAATCGATTTTTAAAAAATCGATATTTTTATTAATCGGAACCCTTACAATCGATTAAATTTTTAACTTTTTTTTGTGAAAAACGATTACTAAAAATCGTTTTTTTTAATTAATCAAAACCCTTACAATGGATTAAATTTTTAACCCATTTATTATGAAAAACGATTTTTAAAAAATCGTTTTTAGGGTTCCGTAGTCAATAAGGAACCCTTATAGTTTCGGTCTGTCCGTCCGTCTGTCCGTCTGTCTGTCTGTCTGTCTGTCTGTCTGTCCGCGGTTTTACTCAGAGACCTACAAAGCTGTCATTTGGTATGAATACACATATTAATGATAGCAACAAAATATTTTTTATGGTACCTCCCCTACACATCAAGCGGGGATGATAATTTTTTTCGCGCCCACTCCATTGTGTGGGGTGTCGTTGAATAGGTTTTTTAAAAATATTGCGAGTATTTATAGATCATTTTCCGATTTAGGGATCCGTTTGTGAAATATTAAGTTTTAAAGTGGAAAAAATCGTTAGAGTCCAGTGTCCCCCCCCCTTCTACCAGCTAAACGGTGGGTTCTGGAAATGTGAAAAAATTCACGGGAGTAGGAAATATGCTGAATTTAAAAGGAAAACTATCACGGCTAAGAAGACTTCATAAGTAATTGAGTAAAAGTCGATCAACTAAAACAAAATGTATTCGGCGAAGTAAAAATGGGACTTTTCGTTTAAATTCCTTTGAAAGTAACTGAGATGATGTTGTTAGTAGTATAAAACACGCTATATAATATACGTTCATTGACCATATAAAAATTGACAAAAACTAGCGGTACTACGGAACCCTATACTGCGCGTGGCCCGACACGCACTTGGCCGGTTTTTTTTAATTACTTAATCGAAACCCTTACAATCAATTCGAGTTCGAATTCGAGTTCGAGTTCGACACAAAACACTACTCTTCAACCGTCTTACGGTTTTTCCAAGGTTTTTCGATCAGCACGAGAATCTGACGCGAGTTTCACAGTTTTTACCCATCCCACAAAAGTGCTCAACGCCGCTAAAGAAGTTTTCACTTCAAAAATATGAAAAATAAAAATAAAAGGAAAGATAGTTTCAGCATGGAAGAAGAATGAATAGAATCGGAAGACAACGTGGATAATATTTCTGATGCATGTAGTGACTATGATGAAGTAAATTAAATCTTTTGAAAAATGGCAAATAAAGACCTAATTTAATAGAAAAAAATATGTAAAATGTAATGTATTGTTCTATGTCAACTATTAGTTCATATTGGTGTCTACTATTAGTGATGTTCGTTTTTTGTGATGTCATCTATTAGTGCTTATGACTAAGTTTACAAAAAGACCAATAATATATTTTTTAATTGATTTGTCAGAGAACAATTATAATAGTTTTATTTTGTAAGAGTTACTGAAGACATGGAAGAAGTTATCAATCCTTTATTTTCATAAATTATATATTTTATAACATTTAAATGTTGCATGTTTCCTTATAGTGTCTGCCATTAGGTCTTCTCCCTTATGTAAAAGTAGATTAACTTTTTGTTGACTAAATTACTATGCAATGTTAACCGCAACTTTGTTGCGCCAAAATTAGGCTGTCGCACAGGAACCGTACATTTTTCAGGATAAAAACTATATTATCCCATACTTACCCTTCCCAAGTATAATAATCTCCATATGTGATCTTATTAAAATAGGTTTAGTGGTTAAACCTGTAAGAGGAGGTAGAGTAGAGGTAATTCACAACGATAGGCTGACCAACGACTTTCGAATTTATAATATTACTCGTAGCAAGGAATTAGGCATATAATGATATAATAATAATTATATTATAAGTATGTATATTTTCAGTGTAATTCCCAAACATTTTTTTTTTGTGAAAAAGGACGTGTAAAAGCTAGATCAACTTTATAGATGCAAATACGTAACCACCGCGGGTGGTCAATTACAAGTTTTCTTTTTTTCTAAGCCAGTAGATTAGAAACTACATAATAAGTATAATATGCTCAGATAGCATCGGGCGGCAGGCTGTCGTGCGTGATCTCTATCGCGCTTCGTGATGCTCAGACCAGGTATAATTACAGTACAGTAGCATAAATATGTATCTGTGACAGTAGCTAGATGATGTGATAAGGTCTAAAGATGGATATAGGCTTTTATCGCACGAAACTGCACGGTAGCAATGTATCGTAAAGGTCCTCTGGAAGGCCGATCGCTCCGGTCTGACGGTCAAAATGAATCCTCTCAGATCGGCTTGCGATCAGGCCGAATGGAACGATCAACCTTCCCGTATGGGGCCCTTAAAAGTTACTATTGTACATTTTGTATGATCTTCTTTGAAAGGCAGCTGCTCAAATCGATAACCACTTTGCTTCAATTTAAATTTTATGTTAAAAACCCTAGTTTACAAACTACACTCTCATCTCGTTCAAAATTAGTTTTTACGGCGTCGGCCTAGGGTATAAAATCAAATATTTATTAAAGTCGACCGACGCGCCGCCTACGTTAAAAATGGTAATTTGCGTAAGTCCGCTGGAGGGACCATTTCGCATACGATTACCCTATTTACCCACCGCCCCCTATTTTATGGTACCAGGTACCAGCTTTTATCTATGCTAATTAATAGGTAACCTTTGTTGTGTGTCACTGGTTGCAAAGATGCATCTTAGAATAAACAAAAGCAAGAAATAACTATGAAGCTATCATATTTATGGGGTTGTTAGAACTTAGAACTCTATTCCTACCAGATTTACTTCCTATATTCAGAAAATTTTCATCTATTTGTGCTTTTATAGAGTCTTTTAGTTTTGGTTGCAAATAGACTTTTTTTTTAATTATTCAGGTCCAAACAGTGCCAGAAACTGTTATTTTTTTATGTACAAAAGCTAAATGTTTGACTGTTTAATTATTTCACGAATTAAAAGTAGGAAAATAAGCTTAGATTATTAGGGAGGCTGCACTGTGAATAAAATACAATTTTAAAATACCGTATAAAAGTTTATTGTATATTTAATAAAATAATCTTATTTTCTACTGATTTTCTTCTAGATAAATAATTGTCTACCTACTGTTACCTTACAATTTACCTTATTGTACATGAGTTTGATTAAATGATTACATTTTTGTAGCACCATCGTAAAAATTTATTGATAATTTTTATGGTCCATCATTCTATCAGTAAAATAATATTATTTAACTTTTTAAACGATGATAAAAAGTTAGTTTTACAAATTACAATTTACAAGTTAATTATTTTTTCTTCATAAATTTTTGATTGATGCTACTTTGGTCCAAATTAACAATTTTCATTAAGATTTTCTTGAAAATTATAAATAATTGCGCTATTATAAAAAAAATAATGTTTGAAAATGATCATGAGTCATGAGTTCATGACGTATGTTTATTGTAATATTTGAATAACATAACACTAGCAGTTTATATAGGAATGGACTAAATAAGTACTTAACTTATGCTTTATTATATAAAATATGCTCATAATTAATATACACATGCGTATTAACGTTAAATTATATTTAACTAATCGTTAAATAAATAAACGTATTATTGGTTATGCTCTGACTACAAAATGCGTATTTCTATAAGCAATACAGTTTATACTTTATAGAAATGGCAACTCAAAGCCAGATTAGACAAAATTATTGTAACTTAATAACAACATTATAATCCTAAAATTAAATATCACAACACACAAAATATCACAAATATTATTATACTTAACTAAATGGTACTATGAATAATGTTTACAACACTATCTTACTGTGCAGAAGTTATTATTAGAGGTGCTGCATTGCATAAGATTTAATTTTAGAAGTCGCTGGTTTTAATACTAAAACATTTGCATTCAAAAGTTTGTAACATTAGCAGCGAGCAACTTTTGCACTTTATTAAACACATTACCAGTTCCAATGCTAGAGCAAATGGTACTCTGTATTCAAATTACAAAAGTACAATATACTTTTCTAAATTAAATTACTTGGCAGTTTTCAATTTGTAACTAATTTGTTTCGCCTTTCAGGCTTCTTAAGAATTTTTATCCTAAGAAAATGCAATCAATTGAGCAACTATATCCCTAATCAATCAAAATATGTCTAACTCTTGGACGAGAAAATGTTCAAGAATTTAGTTTTGATGCTCAGCAAGGTGGTGATGGATCGCTTGACTTTCTTCCTGGGCTTCTTCTCTGTTAGGAGGAAAGGTTCAGATTGGCACTTCTGCATGCTCGAATGCATCGGTACCTCTGTTTCCTTCGGCAGCTGGTACTTATACTCTTTGACCACCTTTTCCTCGTGGGGATCGTACCTGTACAGGACGGAGTACGTCCGCTTCACCTTCTTCTGCTCGCGAGGGATGTTAGCCGTCCTCTCGCTTTTGCATCTCTTCACTTTGTTTCTGCCGTAGTAGTCCTCGTATTTGTCAGCGTCTACGTAGATTATCCTCTTTCCTAGCGCCTGCTCGCGCTCCTTCTTCAGATTTTTCCAGGAAGCGATGACCGCCTCCCTCCGGAAGGTCTTGTTCGGGTTGTGCCGGCTCAGGATGTACGGTTGCTCGTCCTGGATGTTCGACGTATCCTTCAACGGGGATCCCCGTGGACTCGGGCTGTACTCGTAATCGTAGTCATCTCGCGAGACCTGAAACGATGAAAGGGAGTGTTAATGACGAAGTTTTGGGCAGTCTAAAATTGGGCCGAGCTAATTCCAGAGGGCTAAGTGGGAGTGTGTCAAGATTGTCCTTTTGTTATTTTCGGAGTAATCGGCGGCTTCGTCGGTAACCTTCGGGGCGCGGGCGATAACACCTGTCAGCTAAACCCACCGCCTGGCGAGAATGCAGATATGCATAACGAGTAGGTCGGTAGGAAGTTGTGTGATTTATCGCTCTTGTCTAAACATTGACTAAGCTCAGCGGACCTTATCGACATGAACGGGGACTGTTGCAAAATATCGAGTTATTATTACGTTAATTACTTCGCAATTAGTTCAGCTATTTGCTGATTTATTTGATATCCCATAAACTGTGCAAAATGTTGCGTCCGATTCTACAAATGAGATTTACCAGTTCTATTTCGGTGCACTGCACACAGATACATGTCCTATATTTAGGTTCGATGTCATACGCGTAAACTAACAGTAAAGTTTGTTGATCTAGAATCTGGACTCTGTAGTCTGTATATAAATGTCATTGGACGCGTTCAAACAGAATTAGACAATTATTAGCGAAGAGCTGAGATTCTTGGGTTACTAATGTTGAATTGTCAAGTACGAAATTTTAAAAGTTTGTTTTGCAATTTTAATGTGTTGTTTGCTTGTGTAATCTTCGTTTTTTTATTTCTTTGCTTGGTGTGTTTAAACGCAAAACTGCACTGGAATTTCAACGCTTACGTTGTTTTATTATGTCTGGTAATATCATTAATTACCTCGCGATAACATTTTTATTTCAATAACCATGTCTTTCCTTACTCGTTACTGCCTTATCATGTGAGTCTTTTAACTTTTAACTCGAGTAAAAATTTCCGGGGAAATCTTAACATGTTACGAAGTCTTCGGCCGAGGCAACGTCTTAAATTTATTTTGACTCTCGTGTTTTGTAACGTATTTATTTACAAAACCTACTGTCGCGAATTTAGGTCGCGGAAAAAATGGGTCATCGAAAATAGATGGTTTACACGGGATTTAATTACAATGTTAAGACGTCTTAGCTCATTTTACGTAATCTTCTACTTTATCATCATCATCAACTATAAGATCTGCATAATTTATGTCATGAATTATGTCAAATTCTAGGATTTAGTAATTTTTTTATATGTAAAACTGCTTTTTGATTGCAGCACATTTGTTTTTCTTTTCATTTCTTCCGTGTTTTTTGTTGTACATTCAATTGGTAACATGTAATGTCTACTGTCCTATTTCTAGTCTTTCTAGGTTTGCCTGCCATCAAACACTTTATTTTTCCCTACTCTTTGTCTTATGTATAATATTATGTTATTATATTAAACTAAAAGTTATTTTTATTGTTCTCAGGTAATTTGGCGATGTCATCACGTAGTTAGTACCAATTTACATCGTCCCTAAATGCAACATGTGTAAAGGTGAGCGCGTATTATTTCTGTCCCGTGCATTCTCTTCGTGTTATTAATAACCGAAGGTGATAATACTAAATGGTTAAATTTATCGTCGGCTATTTCGATGCGTTTGCATAATTATATCGTTGCGATTATTTTCGGTTCTGTTTTATTCGGAAATTTTGGTGCAATATTTTTGGGTTAACTTTGGTTTTGAAATCGATAGTTTTTTATCTCTATCTTTCTGAAGAAAGGGTAACTCTTCTTTTTGCTGGTCTCGACAATTTGAATCCCGGGAAAGGACACGAGGTAATTCAAACATTCGTTTTATATTCTAAATAGAATTTCAAATGGAACATTAGTATTGAGTAAATTAAAGAATTTTCTTTTTCGTTCAGTAGTCCTTTTTTTGTTTCCATTAATATAATACATAAGAGGAGACCAAAACATGAATGCGTATTTATTTTCACGTCTGCCCTGGTGTTTATATTATCAATATTTTCTCTGTATACATTCCAATACGCTGATATTTTGTTTACAATGTGTTAGGGGTTAAATTTAGATGCGATAGAAGATTTATGATATAAAAATCTATTTGCGTTTGTTTCGGGTCTTCCATAGTAAGTAATATGATCATTAGGAGAGTAGCATCTATTACGCCTTTAATATTGGTCATTATATTTAATTATTATCATTCATATATTAAAATATTAGGGTCCTTTAATTTCTGATCATTGGAGACTTTAGAGTTTTGACTGTTTTGCTTTTTTTTTGAGTTAGGTACTTCTTTTCGTTCCACAAAGTAAGAATACTTTGAATATTATATTAGTTATTAATTATAGTAGTCTATATTAGTTATTACTTATAATGGTTCGCAATTGTAGAGATATTTTTTATCGTTCGTGCGAATACCGGTATTATAATTTTTGCAACATCATAATATTGCCACATATCAAATACCGTACAGCGCTAGTGGTATTTTTTTGTCGAAATTAAACAACATATTTCTTGATACCTCGATCACAAAAAATCGTCGACATAAAGTTGTTTTTGGCGATGCGAGATTCTTCACCGTTAATATTTGGTCTGTGCTCACGTTTTTTTTTCTTAATTTACATAGCTAAATACAGTTTTTCTCATACGTCGCCATATTTAATTTGTTTTTTTTTTTGCATGATTGTTGATTCTTTTAATCTAACCTTTACTCCATTAGCATTAAAGAGAAAACATTTTGTATGAAAGAATATACACCCAAAAATTATTCTTTGATGTTAGAGAGATTTATATGACGATAAGTGTTGTAAATGTAGTGAGCTATTTAATACTTTGAGCATTTATTTACATAAAATGACCAATTTATCATTTTTTGCTTTGCCACATAAATTATTTAGGTCATTTTCACTGAAACTGAGGGTTTTTCGGAGTGTTAGTAGCAAATAACTCAAAAAATGCTGTTTCCTTGGGATAAGAATTTTTCTTTCCTTAAGAATTACTTATTACTTAAGAATTACAACTTTTGCAAGTAGTTAAGTAATTTTTAGGAGCCCTGTCTTAAAACCGATTGTATAATTGTATAAACATACTAGTATGTTTATTTGGTTGTTAATATAAGAATAAGAATAAGACTAAGAAACGTTTATTTTGTTACATTTAAAACATTAAACATTTATTTAATATCATGTTGTTATGACTATAAATACTAGCAATGCCAAGTAGTGCGCCGCCGTGTAAAGTGCATAGCACGTGACACCGAAGGTCATTGACCGATACGCGTGACGTGTGCTGACGTCACGGCCTCCCATGTCACGCCCACACGGATGACATGACATGTTGCAATACCAAGCGTGACGAATAGGCTGATGTACCCTAGTGTCCCTAGTTTACTGTATTAATGTTATACTGTGACTAGACTAGGCAGCATGGACATTGGACAGTTGGACACCATAGAAAGATTCTTTCAAGCGAAGAGTAGACAAAGTGACATTTTGACTAAGAAAATTAATATTCTGTCACTTTGACCATAATATAATCTGTTCTGTCACATTTCTACTGACGCCATGCTAATCCTGCTGAAGACTTAAGAAAAAGTTACGTTTTGTAATGTTGTCATGGTCGCTTACTATATACATATTTTTTTTCCATTTGAAACTTAGGGATTCAGTACATAGTTTTATTTTAGATCAAAACAATAACAATGAAATATAAAAGTATTTGAAAATTAGAACAAACGTAAGTTTCTAACACCACTTAAAGTTTTAATTGATATAAACGTCAAAGCTTTAAAAGTTTTAAGTCGAGCTTTTAACTTTTAACATTTAGCCAACTACTTTCACTCGATAAAGATAAGTGATGTGTAATCTGCGAAATTAATTTGTATGGTGATAGCGGATCAATATAATTTGGTCGGATTATTTCAAGTCGAGTAAAAAAATTAAAAAATCACGTTTACAGTTCGACAAGGCTTTAAATGAATATGTCAATGGGCGCTGCTGGTAAAGGACAACTGTCAAAAATGACGTTTTTGTATAATAGAAGCGTTAGTTCCTTTTCTCGCCACGTTCAAAAACAGCCTTGTCGAACTGCAACGTTGACTTGACTTAACCCGACTAAAAAGCGTAGGTCTGCGGTCTGCCATTTCTATGGATCAATTTCTCTGACGGTAAATATCGATAGGATTTTGCTAAGTCCTTAGTCGAATAGAAACCTATAATTAATTTAAATAGGACCGGTTTTTTTAAACTTCGTTATCGTTATCCGATGGAAGCGATTTATTCGCTTTCGAAATAACCGGCCTGGATGTCAGATACGCGGGATTAATGGGGCTTAGTAAAAAATTGTGAGATTAACTTTCTCCTGAGTGTTTTCTATGATTTAAATTCCATACTAATATTATAAATGCGAATGCGTTTGTCTGTCTGTTTGGCACCTTTTCATGCCCAAATCGCTGAACCGATTTTGCTGGGTATATACTTTGAGTCCCGGGAAAAGGTATAGGATACTTTTTATTCCGGAAAAATGTACGGTTCCCGCGAGATAAATGAATTTTGGTGCAACGAAGTTGCGGGCGTCATCTAGTTTTAAAGAATTTATATTTTATATTAGAATATCATGGTGGCTGCAGCAGGCAAAATGTTGTAACGCAAAAAGTAATAAATTAAACCGGTGAGCGGTTGTTGTTAAAAATGATTAAAAAACGCTGTCCACTGTTTGTTAACTTTTAGTTTCAATTTTAATTTTCGCAACGCTGTGAAAAGCTTTAACGGATGAAATGTAGAGCTTTTGTTGCGCTTTTAAAATAATTATGTGTTGTTATTTGAATAATCTTTTTGAATTAATATACGAAAATGTAATTAATGGCTTGACAAAAAATTTAAATAAAACGTTTAAGGACACTTTAATATTAGATGGAATTTTAAATATTTCGAATAAATCTGTATAGATATAGAAACGATATCTCTACTATAGATAAAGCTGCGTATAATTTCGAATGTGGTAACCCTCAAACCGGCTGACGGCGCAATGTCAAGAGCTTCACCACAAAAAAAACGTGATTCCATATTCAAACGGCGCGCAGTTCAATGACAGCGACCATAGACAAACCACTGCCTTTTAAGCGCATTATACTGGCCGTGCACTTGTGCAATAGTCCGGTTCTGTAAACGTTTGTTCGATGTTTAAATAGATGACCCGGCAAACGTTTTTATGCTTTAGATAATATGTAAAATTTTCTCTTGAATCACTATTAATTATAAACTTTTCATTTATGACTTTATTTTTTTTTAATTAATTTAGACATATAGAAAGGGAAGTTTTATTATTTATACTTACAACGCTCTCCCAACTACCACCAACGATGCTTTTGTCCAACATTATGCACAACACTGTCTTGAAGGAAAGTCTTGAAAAAATTTTTTTTTTTTACGAAGTTTTGTCGATGTAAATACGAAGTTTACGCGATGTACGACTTTTGGCACGGTGCTCACTTTGGGGTTTAATGTACGACTGAAGTGAGATTGTTTCAGCGGGATATATATAGGGCGGGCGGCGGGGCGGGGAGGGCGGTTTCAGGAACTGATGCGTCTTCGGTCCCGCCCTCGTCTTCAAATGTGTTACATAGTTCGGGGAAGCCCGAGGCGATTTGGCTAGGTGACATAAATTATGGATTTATGACTTACACCTCTTTTGCGTTTGTGCTCTTTGATTTTTTATGATGGATTGTCTCGTGTATGACAGGTTACTGGTTAATGACTTGTGAACGATGTTGCGGTTTCACACCATTTTTTGGGTTCCGTAGTTTTTCCAATATCGCCCGATTAGAATGTCACACGTGTGACTTTAGGGGAGGGGGCCAGGCCCCCTCGTTGTTTATCTCCAAATCAACTAGCAACAGACTAGTTATAGCCATGATTAAACTATCATCTTAACCAATAACCAGACCAGTAGCTTAGACCCTTTCGAAAAAAAGGGTCCCGTAGTTACTGCAAAGGAAATCTAAGAATTTCACTCTGTCCATCCGTTGGTTTACCCTTGATAACATAAGAAATTATGTATTAAATTAACTTGACGAAATTTTTCTATTAAGTAAACTATTGTACCTGTACGACGCAGTCAAGGGGCAGGTTAACGATTTTTACAGCCTGCGTGTTTGTACCATAGTTGCGCAATTTTTTATTGGATTTTATCAAGGACACCAAAATTTTGTAGACCTACTATTAAGGGAGATATAACAATATTTTGCGATAGATTTAACATAATTTAAAGGTATGAAAAGTTGGGCTTAATTAAGAAATGCGACCTTAGTGTCCGAAAGTTTGGCGTTTCTCACTTTCTTCTGAATTAATTCTGTTAATTAATTATTATCTACAACGACTCATTAAAATTCTTGTCAAATTCTTGCGAAATGTTTTGGAGAGAAATCGACAAAGGAAGTTATATTTTGATTAATTAAAAACATAAAATACAACAAAAAAATACATTGAAAGCTGCAGAAGTCGGAAGAATCTACTCTTTACACAATCTTTTGTAATAAGTAGGTACTAAATATTATAAAGCTTCTAACCATTCTATGCTAATGTACCGTTAAGTATAATGTATACTCGACATTAAAATATTTTAGCTCGTTCAAAGATATTAGAAATTCTTTCTTTGAAACCAGATAAGCGAATTTCGTTGTAAGTCTCTTTGATAATGTAAACGTCCGTCTTGACAGACCAATCAATTTCACGAAACGAGTCGAAATCTGTGACTCAATATGACACAATTTGTTAAACGGGCGACGACCCAAAAAATTTTACGACGAAAATATTGTGTAAAAATGTTGGCCGCACATGACACAGTGTTCCGAACTGATGCAGCCGAGCGCATATTTCAGGGGTAATCAACTTTTAACGAACATTGTTCATGATGACAGATTATGATTATGCAAACGATAATTTTCAAAAGACCTGATTAAAATCTCATACTTGACTGTTGAGTGTTACTTCCCCTTAATAAATCTTATATATAAAATTCTCGTGTCACAATGTTAGTCCACGAACTCCTCCGAAACGGCTTTACTGATTTTTACCAAATGTTATATGCATATTCAGTAGGTCTGAGAATCGGCTACTGGGTACTTTCTATTATATTGATAAGTGCATTTGTTGAATAAATAATAGTAAATTATTACAACTCGAGACTGACGGCGACCATTGTTAAATTTATGTGACGAGATAGCGATCGACGTTGCCATGGCGACATACTTATTTAGTCATTTCAATAAAATAATATGGGTGAAATACTTTATTATTATGGTAAAGCAACGTTTGCCGGGACAGCTAGTAATAATATAATATTATGCTGTATTTGCTATACGAATTTTTGGAAAGTTAAGAGATAACTGATGTAGTTGTAAGTTTATAAGGAGCGCTGATCGAACATTAGCCTATGAAGAACCAAGTGTTTACGATAGCAAAATATTTGTCTACGATTGCCCAATGCCCATAGTCGACTTCGGATGTGCATGTTATAGACAGCTGTTTCGAAATCAAAACGTGGATAAGAAAGAACCTTTACATTTTCTTGACTCTTCTTGATTTTTTTAAACTAAAACAAAAATTGGTATATGGTAAATTGTTGACTGTATTCTTGTAGATAGTGCTAGTAAATAAATTTATTTCGGACACAATACAACCGTTATTACAGTTGTCCCGATATAGAGCTCCATGGTAATATACTCGTTATGACCCAGGAAACGTATATTTTATGTTTTACTGTAATAGCTGCTGTATTAACTTTAGCTTTACTGCTGCGTTAGATTTGTGTTGAGTGTTCGGTTAAGGTGCGACTATCTATACTTATAAAATGACATGTCCTGACTGACTGACTGATGATTCATCATTGCTGAGCAAAAACTGTTAAAGTCACAGCCACGAAATTTGGTGAGTAGGGTTGTTTTATTAAGTAGACACCTACTAAGGAAGGAATTTTGAAAATTTTACCCCGAAGGGGGTGAAATAGGGGTTGAAAGTCTGAATGAAAGTCCGTCATTTCTTAAGTTAGGAACATGAAACTTTATCTTTGGGTTACTGATTAAAATTGAATGGATATGTATTTAAGCGTTTTTGAAAATTCTACCCCCAAGGGGGTGAAATAGGAGTTGAAAGTTTAAATGAAAGTCTATATAGGTATACTATATGTTAACGCGGACGAAGTCGCGGGAAACAGCTAGTACTATATAGATTTTCATGCTAATTTAAGGTTTGTAAGGTAACTAATCAATTAGCAGTTACAAGGCTACGTTCTGAGTTCGAATCCATCGATTTTTAGCTAGAATTGCAGACTTGTTTAGAAATATCTTGCTTTGACTTTGGAGTCTGGGATAAAGGTTACGCAGTTACTACAATTTCCTGCGAATCGTTCGAGTGTAATCGAACCTCCGCTCGGATGCACTCGAGTCCTCTGACGTCAATTACACGCAGACGATATGGTCACTGACATCATATATCGCTTTGACTATGGCGGCTAAGCTGGTTACGATCTCGATATACTCAGGTTATATTTGCACTTTATTGTGCGCTAAAGTGGGTGTGTGCGAATGCAGGGTTTCGGTAGTAAACAAAAGACTAGTAGGCTTAGCATGGCTAAAGTAGAAATGCGAAGAAATAGAAACTTTCCTTTGTTAATCGATCACATTTGTCTACTTTACCGGAAGAATAAAGTTACCGAGTATCTTAGTTTTCATATTGAAAGTGTATGAGGAAATTCAAGTTAGTCATTTTGAAATTCAGAGCTTTCTGGCTTGTAGAGCTCTTATTTCAGATGAGATCAAGTTTCTAATTGAAAGGATTCCAACTAATTGAAAGCTGACCATAATATTATGTTAAATGTAAATTAGGGCTCGAACACAAAACTGCGATGCGACGTCGCATCGCAAATATTTGCGAATTTTTAAAGTGTTTATTATGAGAATAGAATGTTTTTGCCGCCGATATTTGCGATGCGACGTCGCATCGCAGTTTTATGTACGAGCCCTTAGGCTTGTGTTGATGGCACAATGTTGAATCAATGCACTAGGGCTTAAGGATCTGTAGACTGTAACCCTTTCACCCAAAAGTACTAAAAGGACTAGTTTGATAAATGTATTTCCCCGTGGGATACAGAAACACTAACTGGAACTTATGCAGGGTCGTGGGCTAAAGCTAAACCATAATTGCGTAACCCACTTGAAGTAGGCGATTTAGCCAATAAGCGTTATTGATACAAGTAAAGATATGGTTTAATTACCACGGCTCTGACGTCAATGCTGGCCACACAGCGAGAGCTATTTGTGATTTAGTGAAGTGTTTGGTCAATCGATTTATGTTATGGTGGTACTGGAAGTTATAGTGGTGAAGACTGATCCTGGAAGAAGGCCCTAGCATGGTGTTTGGGTGACCGAATTCTAAACGTAAGAGAAAAGCTGATAGGAGTTGGGTTAGGCCCCACGCCACTTTTCCCCAACGATAAAAAGGCCCCGCGCTACTGTCATGTAGACTTTAGAATAAACGACCCTCTCTTGGGCGCTTTGATGAATACCTACAATTTCCACCATAACTGCGATGCTGTATATAGCATGCACATTGCGCGTACAATGTCGATCATAGGCGAATAGTATACAAGTTTGTAATCACTTGTATTTATCCACCATCCAAACGTAGAAACCTCCATTTGTGAAAGATGCTTTTTACGGCCGCATTCCGAGACATTTTATTACTAGAGCTTGTCTAATTTGAAATGACGCGCCCCACCACTTCAAAAGTTGATAGAAATGAAAAATTTTGTACTGTGAATACGAGGGAGGGGCGCGTCATTTTAAGTTAGACAAGCTCTACTAACTTGAATAACGAGTTTTATGAATTACTAGACGATGCGGCCCGCAGCTCCGTTGCACCAAAATTTGTTTATCGCGCTGAAACCGTACATTTTTCCGGGACAAAAGCTATCCTATGTCCTTTCCCGGGACTCAAGGTAGATACCTTGCCATGCCAAATTTCAGCAAAATCGGTTCAGCGGTTTAAGCGTGAAGAGGTAACAGACCGACACACTTTCGCATTTATAATATTAGTATGGATAATATTAGTATGGATAATATTAGTATGGATAATATTAGTATGGATAATATTAGTATGGATAATATTATGATATATGCAGCTTATTCAAAATCTTCTCTATCTTTTCTCTGAGGGCTGCCGTTACAGTGACAACACTGTGACAGTTGTAAATGCTTTCCAAAACAATATCGAACCTATCCCAACTTTAGTAAACCTCCAGCGACCGTCCGGCTTATTGTAAGGCCAGGAAGTGCATTCGTACTTGGCACTCTACCAGCGTCTAGTTTATGATAACAATTACACTTGGAGACCTGAAATGGCAGTAAAGATAGGCCAATTAATTTTACGTTTAGTGCACAATTTATGGGCGTTTTAGCGGATGGATGGGTGGAGGAATATGTCATAAATTATGACTTTAAGAGCTCATTTTGGATGCGTGTGATGGGTTACAATGACAGATATTATTTGAAGGTCAGTTTGTTGTTGTTTAACCACGACCTACAGACCACATACACTATAATAACAATATTTTTCTTAGACAAAAAGCCAAATAATAAATGTAGGTTTTATTGCTAAAAAATTATGTGCGTTAAAAGAATTTGTTGTTACACAAAGATGGGGCCAATATCTAAAAGGTATGCTAGAAAAAATTCTATTCCCAAACGCGGGTATACCGTTTTATAGTCACATAAAAGGGCAAAAGGATTTTTCATGACGATCCCTTTGATTGTCCCTAGTTAGGGCAACGCTAGTCTCTACCCCACCTCCTATAATCTAGACCTCACAAAGCCAAAGGGCTGAGAGTCGCGCCCTTTTCAACCAATTGCTGTGTTCGAGAATGCTAGTGCTTTGAGGTTGTTAGCGGACTTTTTGATTGCAAGAATACCTACATAGTATTGCAGTATTGTGGACTTTAGATGC
The DNA here is from genome assembly GCA_937595015.1 of Polyommatus icarus. Taxonomy (NCBI): domain Eukaryota; kingdom Metazoa; phylum Arthropoda; class Insecta; order Lepidoptera; family Lycaenidae; genus Polyommatus; species Polyommatus icarus. Next base: position 5,530,646 of record OW569341.1, on the reverse strand, counting down.
TTTTAATATAACTCAAACAGATAGACTACGCGAATTATACTGTATATTCTAGAATCTAGATTCTAGAACACGATCACGATCAGCCTGCATTGTCCAAATCAAACTTGGATACATTATTTTCCAACTCGGGAATCGAACTCACTCGTCTCCGAGTCAACAGTTGGCTTTTACTGTCTGTAACGATTAGGTCATCAGCCTGCATTTTCAAATCAAAGTTGGATATAAAATCAATATTTTCCAAATCAGGAATCGAACCCACGACCTCCAAGCCAAGCTGTAAACTACGAAGTACGAAGACTTTAAACCAGTGGCCTACATGGCCATGGCGGCACCTGAAACTGTAATTTGGGTTGATGTTGGCCTACTAGAGATGTTATTGTTAATTAGCCGGGCAACCGTCAGGAAGCGAGGTGTGTTTGTTTGTTAAACAGTTTGAGACGAACAAGACAGACTGCAGTATGGCAGACATACGAAAATAAACATTTTAATACCCGCTGAGATGTTCAAAACTGGCGATTTTGTAAATGGGTTGCAGAGTGTTTTCTAGAAAGTGTTTTTATGCTAAACTTTGATTATTATAAGCAATAATTTTCTAAAATACTTAGTAACATAGAATATCATTGATTATAAGCACATAATAAAGCGACAGCCAAAAAGGTTGTTTGCGGATTTTTGACTCTTAAGGGTCTTATCACACTGGCGATTAGCGAACGCTCGCTAATTGCCAGTGTGATAAGGCCCTAATTGGTGGCTAAAGGCGGGCCACGGTTATTTAATTGCGAAGGATCATTTTCCAGCAATCTCCGTAGAAAATCTATCCAAAATGCCACTGTTGTCTAGAATCTCTTTGGCCGAAAGTTCTCCCTATACAATGTGGTAGCCTAAGCAAGTAGCTTGTCAGAAAAAGTTTTAGTTGCTCCTTGACAGACTATTCTCCTGGCTTTTTTTCAACGGGCAAAAGGTCCACCACACATTCCTACCACTGCAACTTGTGTCGCCAGGATCAACAGTGGTAACCAACCACGAAAACCCTTTGATATGATCCCAGGGATGCCCGAGGGACAAGCTAAATCTGTCTTGGGACCCGCAACGAAATTAATCAGAAGGTAGGAGGAGTAGGAGACTCTCCTGGCTTGCGTAAATTTGCTGCACTGTGATGAGTTGGGTCGTGTTCAGACCAAACCGACTATACGCCGCTGAATGTGAGCAGGCTCACTGTGAGCCCCAGTGTGAACGTAAAAATCATACAAAATATACGGTATCGAATGTCCGCGCCTACGCCTAGCGTAATGGCGTATTGTCCGTTAAACGAAAAAGTGAATATGTATGGAAATACACTTATATAGTCAGTTTGGTGTGAACACGGCCTTACAAGCAATTGACCGACCAAAACAACTAGTCAATAAACAAACAATTTATATAACGAGATCCGGTGTTACCGTCAATAAAATTACACAATATCGACCGTTTCTGGCGTCCATCCAGCAACGACGAAGCGACAGCACATAAAAACCGTTAATGAATCATTTCTTTGTGTACATATCACTATATCAGCTGTACAAGGTCGGAATGGGGATTGTCCATTTTTTTTTAATTTTGCTCATTACAAAAACATTTCGAGGAATAAGGTCAGTGATCACTTTTCTGTATATAAACGAAAAAAATACCCATTAGTTACTTATATTTTTGAACAAATATGTTTAACCTTAGTTTGACCTTCAATGGCGTTAAATTAGCAATAAATTCGACTAACATTACGTTTCGAACTTTTGGTAAGCTTCTCGTATCAGCTTTCACATAATGATAACTTATATTTGACAAACCAGCCATTATAAATAAGATTGAAACGAAAAAAAACATACTGCAGAGGTCAATTGGCCGCCGATGATGACGTCAGAGCGAAACTTTAAAAATTTATTGAGAAAAAACTAGCCAATGGATTTCAAAATTATTTAATTTATATTCTTAAAATACCCTATTTTAACGAAAAAAAATATAAAAAGTACATGTGATTTTTTTTGGACAATGCCCATTGCACATTAAAGTTTGCACAAACAATGTTTCTGCCCTACATTACTTTAGGGCACGCCTTGTTTAAAACGTATGAAAATTTTTATAAGACAGTTCGCACGAAAACGCGCTCTTAATTCTGTTGCTCCAAATAAAAGTTTTGTATATCGAGTATCGAAAACTTAATTGCTTCTTTTTTTTCTGAAAACAGAAATGCTTGATTTATACGTAGACTAGCATATTATGCTTTATGCTTGTCTAGCTTGATTTATACTTAGACTAGCATAGTATAATAGTCCTATCATCCTTACTGGGGAGTCCCACGTACCCCAGCCGATCGCCCCAATCTGCCGGGGATGAGTGAAGCATTTCCGCATGTAGAAAAAAGAGTACTATGCTCATGTAACTTAAAAATTCGGTAATGCAGAGATAGTTTGATTAAATGTTTCGTTGTCTGTATGCTATATTTTATTTTGCGTAAAAGGAACTAAAATTGAAACATGTATGAAAGACCTACCTTTCTATATATATTTCGGTGGGTTCAAGGTACATGTAGGTAACAAAGATACCGTTGTAACGGTACATCAATAAAAGTTATGACCATCAATCCTTAATTAAAAATCGCGAATATGAGAGCAGTTACTCGAGTGAAAGTCGCTTTTGTGCTTAGTCACAGTTTAAAATACTGTACGACTCACGATATATCGCGAAAGACGGGTTCCACGAAGATTATACTGTAGGAGGTGTTAATATATTACTATGAGTATACTGTATATTTTGTTTTGAGAAGTTTTGAGAAGTTTTGAGAAGTTTAGAGATATACGAGCTATAAAGTTATTATCATATTCATTATTTATTATTTATGGCTTTTTATAATCAAATCAGGATATATAAATATTAGATAACTGAATATGCATTTTATCTCTACTATGTTGTAATACTAAACGTCATTTGTATGTTGTAACGGGTTATCACAATATGACGCATAGATTTATATGCCCTGATAAGGATGAAGTAATGAATGTAAGGAAGAAAAATTTATCTAGCAGATGAGAGTATTTTCAAGACTTTTGCCTATACTGTTCTGTTTCAGTGGCTTCGCCCCCATAAATATTTTGACTTCTTTAATCCATATAATAACGTACTCTGTCACTTGTGATCCCTAGTAAGGGATCCAAATTGTGTTTTGTTACAAATTAGCATACCCAGTTTTAACTCTAAAAGGGATTGATTTCTAGATATTACACATTATTCCCTATCAATTCTACACTATATCACAATATATTAATTAGTAATACCAAACTATATAGGTTTAGAGCGTACAATTTAAATTACAAGTCTCTTACTTCAAAAACATGACTGTAATGCAAACTGTAGCTCCATTTTTCCCCCTTCAAGGGTGTTTGCAGATATAGTACCTTACTCTACGTAAATACTTATTAGCTTAAACGTAATAGCGAATTTGCCTCAAAATTAAACGTTTCTTCGTCAATTTTCATCACATCGCTCACATTTAATCTTCATTAAACGTGGTTAGATGACAATTTTGTCGTATTCACGTGAAATGAAATCTCCGTACAGCGCGGCAAGTTCGTTAGCGCCATTATGAGCCGGATCCGTGGTTCCGAAGATGGGGGACGTTCGCACTTGGTGGTGTGAAAAATGGGGTTGAACCTGCAAATATTAATTTGGCCCAGTAGCGCCCGTCTTGTGTTACCTAGTCCAGGCTTTGAATGTGGGTGATCCTTGGGGAAAGGAAGAAAATGTGGAAGTTGAATGTTTATTCAGAATCGTTTATTGAATTCGTAGGCGCTACGTCGATTTTGTTGTCTAAGAAGGTACTATTATGTATTCTGTGGTCTAAGGCCGATTTCATTGAAACTAAACGTAATAATCGAATCTATAGGAGGCTTCCGTCAAATCCATAATCTCAGAATCTATATATATAAAAGAAAGTCGTGTTAGTTACTTCACTTATAACTCAAGAACGGCTGAACCGATTTAGCTGAAAATTGGCAGGGAGGTAGTTTAGAGCCAGGAGAAGGACATAGGATACATTTTGTTTCGGAAAAATGTACGGTTACTGCACAATATACTTTTATGATTTGCGCGTAAACTATTCAATCGATTTTGATGAATTTTGGTATGGAGATATTTTGAGTCTCGGGAAAGGACAAGGGATACTTTTTGTCCCGGAAAATGTACGGTTCCCGCCCAATAAACTTTTATCTCAAGAACGGATGAACCGATTTGGCTGAAAATTGGTGGAGAGGTAGCATGGAACCAGGAATAGGACATAGGATACATTTTGTCCCGGAAAAATGTACGGTTACTGCACAATATACTTTTATTATTTGCGCGTAAACTATTTAATCGATTTTGATGAATTTTGGTATGGATATACTTTGAGTCTCGGGAAAGGACAAGGGATACTTTTTGTCCCGGAAAATGTACGGTTCCCGCCCAATAAACTTTTATCTCAAGAACGGATGAACCGATTTGGCTGAAAATTGGTGGAGAGGTAGCTTAGAACCAGGAAAAGGACATAGGATACATTTTGTCCAGGAAAAATGTACGGTTACTGCACAATATACTTTTATGATTTGCGCGTAAACTATTCAATCAATTTTGATGAATTTTGGTATGGAGATACTTTGAGTCTCGGGAAAGGACAAGGGATACTTTTAATCCCGGAAAAAGTATGGTTCCCGCACAATAAGCTTTTATGATTTTCGCCTAAACTATTCAGTCTATTTTTATGAAATTCGGTATGGAGATACTTTGTGTCTCGGGAAAGGACAAGGTATAATAAGGACAATACTTTTTGTCCCGGAAAATGTACGCTTCCTGCACAATAAACTTTTATAATTTTCGCTTAAACTATTTATTAATCTATTTTGATGAAATTTGGCATGAAGGTACTAATTTTAATCTATTGTTTTCTTAATTATACCAATTCGGATTAAATAATCATCGTTAAGACAGGACAACGTCTGTCGGGTCAGCTAGTTGGGAATATAAAGAGTTCAGCCATTAGATTACGCGATCAGTATTCACAGTGACATGTGCGGTAAGAGGTCAGAGGGGGCCATGACAAAATGTAGGTAATTATTACACTTAATAATAATAATAATAATAATAATAATAATAATAAACGTTTATTCAAGTCTCACTTATGTTATACTTATAAGTATTTTATTTCGATAAAGGAATTGTACATCTTACTATTTATGACCCCCTTTTTTTAGGGTTCCGTAGTTTATTTTAAAGTCGGGAAATGCCATTATGGATCCCCGGCAGCGTTGGGGTGAGACTACCGGGGTATGTGGTACTCGCTACGGCCGATGAGATGGTAAGTGGCCGCAGCTCTACCCACTAAACCCCGACCGTGTTCCTGCTTCCGCGCTGGACGGAGACCCGAGAGTCTGTTACACGCCTTCCGTAGCTTCCGTCCGCATTTTGTGTTGGCTGATAAAGTAGACGTCAATACCCACCCCGAATTTCTAGGGAACAGAATAAAAGGGCCCCCAAGTTTTAGGCTGTGACCGCTCCTGGATACTATTGAAGTATCCAAGTCTGTACAGTAGCGCGGTGTATTGTTTACAGTGTGTGGTGTAGTGACGCGGGCGCTATATATGTATTGACCTACTTGCTGTTAAGATTTTTGCACGACCCATCGGTTCATGGCCGTGGTATTTTTTGGCCGTGGTTCAACCACGGTCGTTTGGACGATTCGATGGGATATGTCAAAGAGGAGAGTCTTCTGATTGAATATGTCATGTTGATGGTGTTGTTACCGGCTTATTTAGATACTTATTTTTCCTGGAATGGAACAAATAGAGAGGCATTTGCCCACTTCTCGTTTACCGTCCATCCAACCAAGTTTTATTAAAACCAGTTGAAGTAACAGACGGACTTTCGCATTTGTTATACCTACATACTATGTAGGTACGTGTATATTTGAGGCATGTCTCGTGTCTTGGTCTTAATATTATCATTTATCATCTTTTAAAAGTTATTTTTTGATATAATTTAAAAGCGCAAGTTAAAAGCCTCCTATTTGCTAGTCATGTCTCGATTTCACCACAAACGGCTAAAATATTAAACACGTTTACAGTTAGAATCTTAAAATAGATTTTAATAGTTTCATCTTTGTTTCAGTCGTCTAACTTTACCAGTTGTAAAAATATGAAAGGTATAAATATTCAGTGATGCTTCGAGCATTCTCTGTGTAGAGTCAGCAAGTTTTGCTGTGACATAAAAATATAAAATCGTATTATATTCTGTGCAAGATGGAGATGAAAACATTAGGATTTTTTAAAATGTTTTTGATACACAAATAAGAATTTTAGTGGTGTTGCAAATGAAAATGTCAGTATTTTTTTAATGGCTTTATTTGAACTCTGAATTCCAAATTTTCTATGTTTTTTTAGGGTTCCGTAGTCAACAAGGAACCCTTATAGTTTCGGTCCGTCCGTCCGTCTGTCCGTCTGTCTGTCTGTCCGCGGTTTTACTCAGAGACTATAAGACCTACAAAGCTGTAATTTGGCATGAATACACATATTAGTGATGGCAACAAAATGGTACATGAAATCGTAAAAAAATATATGTGTGGGGTGTCGTTGAATAGGTTTCTTAAAAATGTTGCGAGTATTCATAGATCATTTTCCGATTTAGGGATCCGTTTGTGAAATATTAAGTTTTAAAGTGGAAAAAATCGTTAGAGTCCAGTGTCCCCCTCTTCTACCAGCTAAACGGTTGGTTCTGGAAATGTCAAAAATTCACGTGAGTAGGAAATATGCTGAATTTTTAAGGAAAACTATCACGGCTAAGAAGACTTCATAAGTTATTGAGTAATAGTTGATTAACTAAAAAAATATGTATTCGGCGAAGTATAAAGGCCTTTTCGTTCAAATTCCTTTGAAAGTAACTGAGATGATGTTGTTAGTAGTGTAAAACACGCTTTAAATGTACGAGTACGTTCATTGACAATAAAATTATCTAAAACTTGCGGTACTACGGAACCCTATATTGCGCGTGGCCCGACACGCACTTGGCCGGTTTATTTAAACCTATCGACTAGCGTATTTGATTAGCTAGTGTCAAGTACCAAAAACCTCTGAAACTTTGCATAAATATATCGGCAATATTCTTTGTACGGATGTACGCGTATTCTATCTGGCTTTTGGAACTTTGGCAAGACTTTTAGCTACCTTTTCTGCTCACCGTATTATTTGTCTTTGTAAGTTGGTACGCCTGACGGAGGGTCACCGTTAGTGTCACATATATAACCCAGATTGGTTACAGCCGACCTATATCGCTCAACAAAATACGGCTTCCCTCGCACTTTTATTACGTAATTTATTAATGTAGCGCTCGTGTTTTATGTTTTTTTGTAAACATAAAAGTAGTGCAAGTTGTATGTTGTATGATTTACATGAATTTGTGAGAGTCGTCTCAATATTATGTTTCTATAATTTAAATTACGTCTCTGTGTAAGATTTCGAGGGTAGAGCTGAAAAGTCTTCTAAGAAAGGGAGAGAGCCCTAGGGGATTTTAAAGATAACTTTGTATTTTAAATTTTTATATATATCTTTGCTTCACGCAGAATAAAAGTTAGAAACATGAAACTTGTGAGTCATGTTATTCTCTATCTAATTAACACCTTCACTGTTTATCGGGCCTAAATCGGCCCGCCCCGGAATTTCAGCTGGTGCGGACGAAGAAAACTGTGTTCTCTCACTCGGTGCGGAACGATTATCTCAGGTGTTTGTAAAGGTACGACAAAGGCAAATATATATTTGAGATTGTGTTCAAAATTATAGGTCTTTCCTATAAAAAAAATATGGCAGGTCGTTATCGGCCCACCACGCACTGGAGGTGTCAAAAATCAATTCAGTGCGGCAGTGGGCACACTTTGGCCCGCCACCGCACCAGACGAAGGTTTAAAATTTTACTTGCCGCAGTGAAGGTGTTAACCTCTTTGTCTTCTAGATGTTACTTATGTGGTTTCTGAAACTGCGCGTTTTCTAAAACGTAACTAAAGTCTATGCTTATCTACATTAATGTAATTCTAGAGTGACGAATTTTGCGACGCCATTTTTTTCATACGCAATATTATGGTGATTTATTTTCATACGCACAAAAAATATCGACCGAGCCCGAGTCTGGAGGTCTACTCTGAAACGGCGCATTGAAATCTTCAGATCCGACCGAAAGCCGACCGAAGTTTAAAAATGAGAATGAAGTTACATCGTCTATACTCTATCGTATAAATTTGGTACACATAAAGTATTAACTTCGGTCGGCTTACGTAACGATTAAGGGGCTAAGGGCTTTCATCTCGATTGTATGATGTATCGTGTTATTTTTATCGGAAATTTGTGTTGTGTTATTTGAAGGTTTTTAGGTTAGGAGTTCAGTGTAAGTAGAGAAACCATTTAACGAACGAAGGACTTCAGTGTAAAATTGAATCTAATATTACGTTTTCTTCTTTTACAGGTAAAGTTTCTACTCTGTTCTTAATGGACACGAAGCGGTTTTTTTGCATCTGGTTTTGGTAATGTTAGATCAACTATTTATTTATCAATAATTCCCGGTGTTTCTTTTTGACTGGATGTTATCTTTTCTCAAGCGCTTCTGATTGGCCAATGTCAAAACGAAGTATGTGTAATGTGTCGCAGGTTATTTATGCAAATTACAATCATAACACGACTAAATTAACAATGAGCAGATATAGACTTTTCTTCGAAATCTGCACATAAAGTTGTTAGATCAATGTCCCTAAAACGGTGTCAAGACTAAACAGAACTATTATTTAACCGCCCTGGATAATATGTTTATTAGTTTATGCGTATAACGCGCTTCTGTACCGAGAATTTGGACGGAACGATGAAAACGATCTTGAAAATTTTCAAATTAGAATTGCCCTACTATTGGTTCAAAACATTCGTTAGATTCACAGGATTGATATTTCTGATGTTAAATAAAAATATGCTATGTAATGTGGGGTGAAGATGGCCTGGAGCTATCTAATGGTAAAGTTCAAATAATTAATCAAGGCCCAAGGCACAAGACTTCATGTAAAATGTCCTGCATCGTAAGATTAAGATCCAATTTCATCAACGACTGTTAAAGTTAATGCTCGAATTGAGTATTAATCTTAATTCGGCGTTGTTGTTACCTCTTTCGTTTTTCATATGAATGAAAGAGAAGACATGACATTTTAACAAGCACTAACAGACGTTGGTGAAATTGGGCCTTAGTCGGCCGATATTATAATATTTACCAAGCCTAATAAAGAATTGTAAGAATTATATTTATAAACGGAAATCAATACATTTTCAATCGTGAAAGCCTTGTGGTCCTTTCCTGTGGTTGACTATATCTTCGCCAAATTTCACCAAAATTGACTATTTACTTTCAGATTTAATTTGATATGAATAAACAAACCTTTGATCTTGTAACATAATGAAGCACACTGATAATCCCAATTAACGACATTGTTTGGAAAGTACTTTCCAAGTTAAAAGTAAGAGCCTGCCGGTAATTGTGGTAATTGTGTTACTATTGCCCACACTAATTGCCCAGCGGTGGGCAGAGAGCGGAACCGCCGTGTGCTCCTCTTGTGTTGTCACCACACGGTTTGTTCATTTACTCGAGCTTGGCAGATCTGAAATGGTCAGATTGGCCATCTTAAATGCTCAGTACCCATTAGACGTGTGCATTCTTGTCAAAGTACCCTTAATCCTGATGTGGCCAACCTTAGGAATAAGTCCATTTTAAAATTTATGCTCATGGTTTCTGGTCAGACAACCGTAAATGTCCAGACCTGATACAGCATTTTCTCTGGCATTGTCTCCTCTAAATATGAGGAGATTCCTTGTGTGGGTCTAAAAATTGAAAAAGCTAGGCGGTTTAAAATTCAGTAGACTGGTAGAGTGTTGTATATTCTCTTCTTTAACTCTTATTAGTTTATATTCTTTCTGTAAATAAATAAATAAATAAAAATTCCTTATTGCAGCAAAAATATACAGAACTTCCAGAAGTCGATATTAGTGTTTGTTTAAACTACTAAAATGATTAACTGTTATAGCTCTCACACTAGGAATAACCTGTGTCGTGAGAGCTGAAAGTATGCATTTCTGTGATGCACTTCTTTAGACCGACTGAAAATTTTAAATTGTAAGGTAGAAGACAATGTTCTAAGAGAAAAGTCTCTTGCTCCTAGTGACTCTTTTATACAAACTTAAGCTGTATAATTCACTTATTTCAGTGCGAATGGCACAAAGGTATATTTGGACACAAAACCTTTCTTGCCCAAGAGTTATAATTGCTGCAACTCGACTTTGAGGGAAACCGCAAGAAAACCCTTTCACTTGTCCTCCGGGGGACGTTAGCATAAACCACTGAATTATAGTTTAAAAATTATTATTTAATGCAAGGTTTTTTAAGAAATTCTGTAGGTGCATAATATTACATTATCATAAGATTGCTCGCAACTCTATGGGTATTTTATTCTCAGACTGATAGGGTAAATATAATTTGTGGGGGTGCGACAGAATGTCGCTCCCAACGTATGGCTAAGTATGCCTTTATTAAAGAGGCCTAGAGCCAGTGCAACGTATAATTTTTTGGTCTCCCTTTCCTTTGGTTTCCCGTTGCACTGATTCCATGCGTTGGCCCAATGTGTATGTACACTGTACAGGCAGCGAGCTTTAAAATTTGATTTGGCAAAGTCGACCTACACATTTTGAAAATAACCGTATTGTGACAACCCTAAATCCCACAAGTAATGTTACGAGCATTGCAAAGAATCTTATTGGCGATAGCAACACTTTAATGCAGGTCATGATATTGATCCCATTTTAAACACGAATAGATAATAACGTTTATTTCCATCCCGATATACTTAGCGGCCTCTAATTTATTTTAGATTCAGATATTGTGCCTAATACCATTTGATTCGATTCGTTTTCTAGGTCAGCCATTGCTAAAAGTTAAGGTTAAGTTGTTAAATGTTTTGAAGGCGAAGTTTTATGGGTTAACAAACTATTTATAATGGTTCAAGGGAGCTCTACATGCTGACTATGCCCTTGGATACGTAATATCTATATTCACACTAGCTGATCCGGCAAACGTTGTTTTGCCATAAAAAATATTTCTAGTATCAATATAAATGTAGATAAAAATTAAAAACCTATACTCAGGCCTAACAAAGAGGTCAGGCCTAACAAATAAGGTGCCGCAAAAAATGTAAGTACATACAAAATTTCATTAAAATCGGTTGAGCCATTTTGGAGGAATTCGCGCACAAACACTGTGACACGAGAATTTTATAATATAGATTTGCCGGATATTTCATACATATGACACCGGGGCTAAAATGGTCGCATTGCAATTCCTCTCAATAAGCTCTCAATCAATTTACAAAATGAATTGACAAAACTGTCAAAGTCACGAATGTCAAATTAGTACGAATTTAGACCAATTGAATTGGACAAACTCACGAACGCCAAATTAGTACGAATTTAGACCAATTGAATTGGTCTAAATTTGACATTCGTGAGTGACAGTTTTGACAATTCATTTTGTGAATTGATTGAGAGGAATTGCTATGCGACCATTTTAGCCCCGCACGTCTTCACGGCTCACGCGTACATTTTTCATGAATATTCTGTTGTAAGCCTGATCTAGACTGTAATCTAAGCTTTAGGGTAATCTAAATATAAGGTTCCTTGCACTTTGACATCCCCTGCTGTAACCACTCTGGTCATTAACCCCAAAATCTTTCATCGGAATAACGAACTTTTCCTGTTCTTTGGCGATTCCAAATCTCTACTTCCATGAAGAGATTAACGAAAAAACCTTGTAAAATAGTCCAAAAATATGGTGCGCGTAATAGCATGAGTCCAGTGGGCAGCCGAGACGGCGTTTTCTGTGAAATTCTAAAATATAATAAGCGATCTTTCAACGCGACTTGGCACGAGCGAACGCGCCAGTTGGCTATGTAGCGAAATCCAAGACTCTAAAAAGGATTTGTTTCCTTTTATTTTGTGTGTTTTCCGCGAATTTTAACGGGAAAAGTAAGTTGAAGGGAAGTAAACGGAAGTTCGGTTAATTTTTAAAGTGAATTTGTTTAATCTTATAAAGGCCTTTCTCCGTGTAACTCCAAGATTGCAACTAAGATTGCAAAGCTGTCTATAACATGCACAATCGACGCCGATCATGTGAGTTACATGATCGGCGGCGATTGTGCATGTTCACGATCATCTTCTCTTCATAACTTGATGGGTCAATATCCTCTTCACGATATTGGTCCATCATAGGTCAAACTTAACAGACATAAAATTAAACCTAGTTAATTAATTATGCGTTTAACAATATGAGGCATTCTTTTGTCGATGATCATTATTGCGTATTAAGTACTTACTTGTTTGTTTTGGTTGAAAATTGGCACGTATCTTAAAAATGTATTAGTTTTGTGTGACTGTAACCACGTACACCATAGTAACGCATTAGTAGACGTTCTATTTAAAGTATATTCTACTATGAATTAGTCATAAAAGTTCATAGAACTTATGGAAATACCTTGGAAATTAATGTTCGTTTAATGAAGTTATTTCCTAATTAAATATAACCTACAAAAGTTTTAGTTTGAACTCATAAACTATAAACTTTGGTCTCCCGTGGCCAACTTTCACAGGTTAGTATTGTTTTGTAGAATAATATAAATTACTAGCTGTCCCGGCAAACGTTGATTTGCCATAATATAAAGTATTTCGCCCATATTATTTTATTGAAGTGACTAAATAAGTATGCCGCCATGGCAACGTCGATCGCTATCTCGTCGCACAAACAGTGGTCGCCGTCAGTCTCAGTTTGTAATAATTTACTATTATTTATTCAACAAATGCACTTATCAATATGATATAAAGTACCCAGTAGCCGATTCTCAGACCTACTGAATATGCATATTATAAAAATATTTTATCCCAAGTTATCCCAAGATGGACAAATACATGTATGACTCTAGATTACGGACGTGTAGAGGCACATATTCATTTATATTTTATCTGATTAATGATTGCCCAAGATCGTCGACTAGCGTCCATGCTACAGAGTAGAGGCAGCCGCGCTATCTTGGTGGCCTTATCCATCTTGGCTTAACGTGGAAAGAGGGTAGTTGATACATAGTTGAAAACTCTATGTGACGCGACGTAGACTACGGTTACACGGTCAGCCAGGCATCTGATCAGTCCATCAGTCTGAGACTGACGCCTGACGGTCAGACGATCATCTTCCCATCATATCTGACCAACGCCTCCGTGGTATAGAACTATAGAGCGCGGCTCTTGACTCGGAGTTCGTGGGTTCGATTCCCGCGTTGGAAACATGTTATTTCCAAGTTTGGTTAGGACAATGCAGGCTAATCACCTGATTGTCTGACAAGTAAGATGATCCATGCGTCGGATGGGCTTGTAAAAAGTCGGTCCTGCGCCTGATCTCTCGCCAGTCGCGTCGGTCTTGCGTCCCACTGGGTTATGAGAGTAAAGGAATAGAGAGTGCTCTTGTGTACTGCGCACACACTTGGGCACTATAAAATTACTCCTGCGTAGCTGGCCTGGTTTCAATGAAACTGGCCACCGTCACCGAAACCGGTGTTGGAGCTATTATATAAAATATTCCTGACCAAACTTATGGACTGAACTGATGCTAGACAGACCGTGTAATCGTAGTCTTACTGTTACATTTTTAAATGCCTCATTCTCCAAAGAAATTACGAACGAATTTGCATCTGTTTTAGTCGAAAGTGCTAGGGTTACGGTATTACCATGTTCAACATACAGACGGAACTATTAATTGCAATTTGCACGTATTAATAGTGTTTATATTTATAATAATTATAATTAGAATTATAGACTATTTACGTGAGCCTTATGCTTATGGAAATAAGTCTCAAAGTGGCAGTGGACCGGGTGTTAATAATAGTGTGATGTACTAACATACTCTGATTCCTTTCGCGTGGTGTGAAACGATTAGATGTTTTTGCACGTGTGAATTATAAGTGGACTGTGACTTGACTCATGCAAGATGCTCGATAGATTGGTAACGGATGTGGGCAATCCTGGGCCCTGGGGTGGCGGTACATGCTTGGCTTGGAGTTGGAGTTCAAGACAGAAATATAAGTCTGTACATAAGTATAAGCTGGCGAATTGTGGCCAAGATCTCAATCTTTCTAGATCGCGATCAACACATCGAACAAAAAAACTAGAACAAAATCGGCTTAATTGTTTGTATGTTATAATGCCACGGTCATCTACACAGACAGACAGACATGTCAATCTTATAAAAAAAAGAAATAGTCTTTATCGTTTTATCTCCAACAGAACCTCCAAATCAAATACGCCAACAAAAGTGCAGCCGTTGCAAAGATTGCTATTATTTTCTTTTTCTATTCTGAAAAGTTCTATTTGAAAGCTAAATTAGCATATTCCACAAGCAGCGGTAGCTTAATTAATGTTTTGCCTGTGATGGTGATAGAAACAGACGTCTTTTTCAATCAATGACATATTATTATAATAATATAAAAAACTCAAAGCAGATATTATGTTACTACCGCGCGCGTTGAGAAGCTTCAAATACGACCCAATTGGGTCGTCTGTTATTTAGTCTGTCTCTTTTATGTAAATGGCATTTCGTATCTTTTGTTTCACTTATCTGTCAAATTTGTCAATGTTGTTCGGAAGAGATTTAAGCCAGAAAATAGTATGAACGTAACAGATCTGTATAAGTAGAATATCATTGTTTTCAATGGTCACTAACTACGCAAGCACTTGTCAACTCGATGGCCACCGCTAGGGAATGTCTACAAACTATTCGACAAATTTACTATTCGAATAATTCGAATATTTTTCAAAAGTTTTCGAATAATTCGAATATTATTCGAATAATTAAAAAAATTTGAAAAATGCTGAAAACTCTGAATAAAAGTTACAAGAAGCTTCGTACAACCTATTTTGTTAATACTATGAAGTAAGCAATTCTTATTTTTGACCGACTTCCAAAAAGGAGGAGGTAATACTGCTGTATGTATATTTTTTTTTTTAATTGCTGTATGTATATTTTTTTTTTAATTATTTTTGTGTTGTATAGGGTTTAGCTCGAATTTGATCTGATGATGGGATCCTTGAGGAATCGAGGGGACTCCTTGACATTTGTATGGAAACATATAGTGATTTCGATTTTTTTTTGAAGCAAACCGACTTCAAAATAATCAAGACTGTAGTAGGTATGTACAGAAATAGTTGAGATTTAGACGAATTCTGAAAAAAGGCACTATTAAAGAGTAAGAGTTATTTAATACTTTTTAGTTCATATTACTATTGTTTTTACCTTGGAAGTCGGTTTTCATTTTTTTGTTAAAAATAATAATTGCTTTTATCAACATAAATCTTTGTAAATGACATAGTTAATTTTTATTGTTAAACACTTTAAAAATGTATAATATTTTAAGGTTACAGCCTGGCAATAAAAGAAAGGCTGTAAAGTGTAAACCGTTTTCGATCGTAGCACCTTTTACCTTTCTCATGTGATTATGCTTAGTCTTACTAGGAAGCAGTTGAGATTAAATAATATGATATTCGACGTTATGATATATTTGGTTCATTACATAATACTAGGCCAGCTCACCTATATTTTTGATATTTTCGATCCACATTCACCTAGTTCACCTAGTCGGCTTCAGCTATGTCAACGTGGCTCGAAATTATAAAAAACTACTAGAAAACAAACACCACAACGAAGAAAAAAATTGCAATGAAGCCCTGGGGGAGGGTGAAACAATCCTAGAGCTGGTGATTTTAGTAAAGGAGCCATCGATATTTTTAGATACTTTATACTGTACTACCTAACTGTTTCAATTATCAGTCGAGGACTGCCGCGGTAAAGCTATGGAACAGCAAATTTTTATGAACTTGTCGAATCATAGATCACATATCGCGAGCTTCAAGCCAGAAGGGCGTATAAATAATTATCTTTTGTATTTTATTTTATTTATGTTATTTAATTTTATTGACTCACCAACAAAACAGCATTTGTGACATTTTAAGGTACATAAAATTTGTTTATAGATAAAACGAGTTCTAATTACAGGTTAGTTCAGCGTGCGTATGCGACAAGAATTAGACGAGATGAAAATATGTAGTGAATATGGTGATAAATGATAATGATAAAATATCGTAATACCTCGATCGTGGGAATCGCAGACACAATATATTTTCAATTGTTATGCGACAGCGGGTGCCGCTTGGAGATTGATGGATGGAAGCCCGTGATATACGCGGTAGACAAAAAATTGGAGAAACCTTGGAAGAAGTCAATGGATATAGATCGTGAGCGACCATTACTGACGATATTGAAATCCATGACTGAAAGGAGTATATAATATATTCATTTCCATGTCTTTAGGCAAAATAACATCTAAAACATGGTCAACGGCGACGATGAATGGTCGTATACTCATTTGTTAGACTAAAAATAGATTCATATATATCATTAAAGATGTAGAATATTCATAAGTAATATTTGTTTTTTAAAATAAACTTAATTATGTTCCTATTCCATGTTAATTTTATATTTAATAGCATTTTAAACAAAAATAAAAATATATATATTATTCGAATTATTCGAAAAATAATTTGGCGAATATTCGAATAATAAAATCGTCGAATATTCGAATAAAACGAGTATTCGAATATTCTAATAACATACCCTAGCCACCGCCGAAAGATCTACCCAGCGAGGTGTCAATGTCGTTCCGATGACAGGTGTCAATGTCATCTCCATGACAGCCTGAGCCTCGCATCCTGTGTGTGGTGAAATCGGGAAACGGAAGTCCTCGAACGAGAGAAGGTTATTCATTGCAGCAAATCTTGTGAGATAAAAAAGAATTAACCCAAAGAGATTAGGGAGAGGTTTAAATAAATGAGCAGATAAGAGAAACAGATTAGTTTTACATACAAGTCTATCTTGAATCTACTTTACGACTATTTTTCGTCACTAATTGTCGCTCCTAAACAATTTAGTCTGTGATGATATTATATTTTGAGAAATGAGAAATCATGGAGATTATCTTAAAATTTGTCTTGTCTCATTTCGGCACGAGGACTTAAACGCACAGTGCACATTGTATTGAGATTGGATCTTTGTTAAAAATCTTTTCATTAAAGATAATTTCATAAAAGAAGGGTTTCTAATAAGGGCCCATATATTCAGGTTCTTCGGAGATACCGTTTGCTGATGTCTGATAGTCGTAACTGATTGTACCATTTCGCTTAAGGCCATCCCCGAGCAAACTACCTTGACCATACATTAGACACGTTGCCGAGATCGCACAAAAATCCAAAATTTTTTACTTATCTTAGTTCAAAATTGATCTAAAAAAATTTTAAACGGGGAATATATTATGTAGTTAATGAAATTGTCATATTGTGTTTCAAATAAACGTAATTTGTAAATACTAGGTAGATACTGAAAGTATGCTTCAATTTTAATAAATTGGTATTACTTTGGAAGCTTAAATATCTTGCTGAGTGCCTCAGTCTGTGGTCTCAAAAAGCTACTTGATATTTGTGAGCGTTACGCAGCGGAGCATGGGCTGATATACAATAGTAAAAAGAGTCAGTACATGGTCTTTCACAGTGGAACCAGAAAGGTGGATACAGTACCGACTATTTTACTAAATGGTGTTCCTTTGGTTAGAGTAGAGGAGTTTAAATATCTAGGACACATTGTGACGTCCACTTTGAAAGACGACACTGATATCGAAGGGGAGCGAAGGGCGCTGGCGGTTAGTGCCAACATGGTTGTCAGGAGGTTTACAAGATGCTCGTTAGAAGTAAAAATGACGTTGTTTAGTGATGAAATGAATTAAAATGACTTTTTGTACATCCTTCTACACTTGCAGCCTCTGGGCAGCACATACGCAAAGGGCATACAGCGTCCTTCGCGCCCAATATAATAACGCGTTCAGGATGCTGGTGGGGCTCCCCCGATGGTGCAGCGCTTCGGCGATGTTCGCTGCGCACGAGTGGACTGTTTCTTTGCCACAATGCGCAGGCGAACATCGTCGCTGGTGCGGCGCATGCGGGGGAGCTCCAACGGCATGCTGGCCGCGCTCTGTGAACGCCCTGATAACCCGTATATCGGTCACTGCTGTCGCTTGCATGCAAAATACAGGCCAAAATAATTATTATTTTAATATAATTTATGTAATTATGTAAGTATGTTTTTTCTACAAATGTGACTTTTGTTTGTAATTTTTTGATCTTGTACGGATATGAGTCTGGATACTTGAAATAAATGATGATTATTATTATTATTTTAGTACTAGGTAACTAAAAACTAAAAAGAGAAAAATTATTATTTTTAACAAAAAATTAAAACCGACTTCCAAGGTAAAAACAAAAATTACATCCTTATAATATGAACTAAAAAGTATTAAATAATTTTTCCTATCTAATAGTGCCTTTTTCCGAATTCGGCTAAAACTCAACTATTTCTGTACTCAATCTTCATAATTTTGAAGTCGGTGCCAGTTCCAAAAGTTTCAAATATTCTGTCAGAGAACTGAAGATTCATCTGGTACCGACTTCAAAATGATGAAGATTGAGTACAGAAATAGTTGAGTTTTAGCCGAATTCGGAAAAAGGCACTATTAGATAGGAAAAATTATTTAATACTTTTTAGTTCATATTATAAGGATGTAATTTTTGTTTTTACCTTGGAAGTCGGTTTTAATTTTTTGTTAAAAATAATAATTATTATAACTTTGTAGCTTTCAAATTTTCAGTTTATAAGACTCTAAATACGGTAAATTACGGAATTTCCGTAGGGGAAGGCACTTAACTGGCCTTTCTGGGTCACGGGACTGTCTTGTAGCAGGAAGTCATAATTTAATGTTTCACTTTTCTCACTAAAACATAAATAATGCGTTTTTTGTAATAAAAACAACGGAATTGTGATTTACGGACGCATAATTTTCTTGGCGTTTTGTTGTGGATTTGACACTCGATACTACCCGATCCCACCTTTGTTAATATTTCATCTTTAAAAACAATATTCTGTGCCATATACGGTGGGGTATTCAAGTTGTGTGTGTTATTATATCACGCGATAAAAGTTCTTATGTCTCTGAGTTTAGTGTGTGTTTGGCGTGGATGGGTTGTGGGGTCGGAAACCGGATGATGTCCAGCCAGATATTGCATATTAATGCATGCTATTTTTGTGCCTCTGTTGCGAGCACAGTTTTAGATTTTATATAGATATACGTTTGATTACAAGGATAATGTTTATATGGCCAAAATAATAAAAACGTGTGCGCTTGCGCCGGTTACCCGTATTTAATGTAGAGATGCTCTCTACTAAATCTCTTGCTGAATAATTGAGAAATAATATGAATACGTCACGATGAGGTATTGCAGTTAGGCAGTGCTAACTCTTAAATACCTAAAGAACAACGGGTTTCACTCCAATGCCAACAAAAGTGTAAAAGGAGGAATAGAGTGCCTTTTACTCGGCGCGTGTCTATTCTCCCTCCGTCTTATAAATTATTCATAATTTCACGTGTCCTGACTCCTAAATCCTGATGCTTGTCTAACACCCATCGATCGTGACAAAACGAGACACAATAGCTTTTTCATTGTTATCGCGGCCGGATGCGGCCGCTTGGGTCTTAATGAATTAATTTCTACCTATCCCAAAAAGTCCCACGATACCTTCTTCTGCTTCTTCAATAAAATTATATAAGTGTATCCGTAATGTTGGAGAGCAGGCCGCACTTATCATCAATAATTCCTTCAATCTTCTGCGAATAGCCATGCAATGACACTAAAATTCTAGTGCCGTATAAATAAATGACTTTATCGCTATGCAGCCCGCAGTATGCGCTAACGGTACGTTTATAATTTAATTACTGAACTCTGCGGTATTACTAATTCCAGATAATTGTATATCAATCATCTCACAAGATTTCCTGTCGAAACATAATTATATATTGCCTAGAATTAGACCTTAAAACTATAAGAGTAAGACACAAGAAGAACAGGACGCGAGTGTCTGCTTCTGTACAGTAATTAACGAATGTCTTTTAGACCTTATAGGATTGGATTAAAGTTTAAAGTGTAATGGCAGATCTGATAAGGAGGTGGGTAAACTCCATATTATGGAGTGTATATCGACCTAGATCGGTATCTTGACAGTTTTGTTTTTCTTGGTAAGTTTGGTAGCAAAAGTAATTGGGAAAAGGCAGGCTTGTGCATATAACTGTAATTTTAATGGGAAATAGTTCAGGCACACTGAACACCAGCATAGCCGGCCCCTTGACAAGCAAATTTTATTGTCAATATCACGCTTTTTATTGAACAATGTATTTGACAATTAGATTAAAGGTGCGCGATGTTCAATATCATCCCTAGACGGTCAATAATATTATGCAATATGTGATATTGACAATAAAATTGCTCGTCTAGGGGCCGGCTACATGTCCGATATCTGTGTAAGCTACTCAAAATTGGCCTCCTTCTTTTGCCTATCCTATTAAAAGTAGACATACGTTTCCCTTATAGAACAAAAGCCCTGGCACGTTTAAAAAGGCACTCAAAGCAATTTATTATTATGACAAACAAAAATTCACTTAACTTTATGTGTCTTTTACCGGGAAACCTTGCCTTTTAACAGGATAACCCGTATATTTAGTTTGTTATTATATCCTTTGAAACCGAAGATGCGCGTGAGTGCTCGAAGTCATGATTTTTATGTAAACGAATGTTTATTTATGTATAAAAATGTTTACACTCATTAACCTTAAATAAAACATTTCCGGCAGTATCAATATTTTGATGTTGTACCTTGACTCTTGAGTCTTGACTGTGCTGTATTTACATAATATTAAAGGCTGTTTGCATTTAATATTTTTGTAAATAAATACGTCATGAACTCATGAACAAGGTATATATATTATTTTGGACGAGTAATAAATATACACAGTATATCATATAATCTAGAGCAGTGGTTCCGAACCTGGGGATACTTACCCCCGCGGGGGTAAAATAGCTATTCTAAAGGGGTAACAGAAGTGGTACCTAAAATAAATTAATTGGCAGAAAAAAAATTATAAACTGTACATTTTGGAGATAAAACAGCTACAGAATACCCTATCATTGCAGACAGAGATCTGAAAATGTTGGTACCGTTAGCTACCACTTGTAAATGCGAGAGTGGCCTCTCAACTCTGGTAACATTTTAAAAAAGGTTAAATCAGTTTCTCTAACAGGCCATAGGGGTAATAGCTCTAAAAAGGTTGGGAACCACTGATCTAGAGTAATTCAACACGTACGGACTGAAACATGATAGTATGAACTAAAATAATCTTTCTAAGTATGTAATTCAAGTTATCTGAAAAGTGAAATTGCACTACTTTTGTATAAGTCTCTAACTGAAGCACTCAGAGACATTTAATTATGATTAAGCTTTAATTTAATGAAAATCTAAGAATTTGACAGATAATGGGACTTATATCAAAATTTTGATTTAATTACATCTAAATAATTATTATTAATGTTCGTCTCTGAGTACGGCGGTTACTGCCGTATTCGGTGACGAACATTCATTACTTAATTGTAATTAAATGAAGATTTTGACATAAGCCCCATACATTAGTATCAGCTGTCAAACTCTTCATTAAATTAAAGTTTATTCATCATTTATTGTCCCTGATTGCGGCAGTAAGATGAGAACAACATGGCACGTCTTCTGAGTACAAGTTCCGCAGGTGTAATATATTCTTGTTTTGTAACATTCTGTAGAATTCTAGCTCTAGATTTCTAGATTTTTATTTCTGCCCTACGACCAGGTTATAGCTAGTTTGTAATTTAAGAAGCCTCTTATTTTGAGACGTACTTTACTATCCGATAGTTTTTTAGCAGTCACATACATAGATCAAGATATATACCGCATGTCGCCCCATTTGTATGAAAACGAGCGTGCCACTTTTTCCTACCACTGTGACGTACCGATGATAAGAAACGTGTCCATTATTTACGCCAAAGTTATTATTATTTGAATTTCACAGCTCAATACGGCACTTTTAGGCATTCAGGCATAATTCCGATTGACGTCCGATTTCGATAGCAGACTAAAGGACTTTCGAAAGACGAGCATTGCTCGTCGTTTGGGAACGCGATATGTCATGGCACGCAAAGTACATACACATGCGGTATCTATCTTGATTTATGTCTGTGAGCAGAGTATATTTAAAATGGAATCGCGTGAGTAACGTTGACAAATTAAACGCTATGGTCGAAATGGTAATCGTTTGTGATGGAAAGTTTAGCTGCACGCTAAAGGGATTACGATTTAGGAATTAGGATAAAGGTAACGTGCAAGAACTATAGGTGGCAGATGTCAAGTAAAAATTCGAGCCAGTTATCCGTTATGCGCGGGAGCACCGTATTTTTTGGGTTAAACAGCAGCCTGTGTTAATCCATGGCCTAAACTACTAGCATACCATATTGTATTATATTTATAAATCTATTTAGTAGTTTTTGGATAAATGAGAATTGGGTGAACAAATTACAGACAATACATTTCACATTCAAATTATATCTAATATCACCAATCACCATCTCTCCTTATAGTTAATTAAAAATTAGTAAAATAGTTACTACATATTATATTAAAAATTTCTGTACATTTCTATTACGAAATAGTGTTTTTGTTTAAAAAGTTTCGAAATTCGTTAATGAAAACACGCCAGTTTGGGTGCAATTTTCCTCGTAATTTTATTGTGAAAATTTATTTAATCATTTAAAGAGAAATTGCAACATGTCTTTCCGTTGAATAGGTTGAACATGCTTTACGACTTTCTTCGGACTGTGTCACTTTTGTAACACGTTAAGGCACGTTCGATAAACGTGTGTCATGACATTATTAACACGTTCACTGCGTTACGGGTACTTTCGCGCCCCGTACGTTGACATCAGTCAGTGCGGTGCTGAAAAAGTAGTGTCTACTCGTTCTTGCGGGGATTGTATTTTTGAGGATTTTTGTTGTATGAATGAGATGAATAGATATTTATGTTCCTGACTTGAAATTGAATCAAGAATCGGTATAATAATCTACGGGGTTTCTTGAGCCCCGTTGCGACCAGCGAGTAAAAATTGTAATTAAGTGCGTCTACGGGGTCTATATCACCCCGTACAGATTATTGCTTACCCCGTACGGGGTGATGAGCTCATTTGCGTAGGCGCGTCCTAAGAAGCAAAGTGTTTATCGACTATTTTTCAAAATGAAGCGTTCGCGGCGTATGTTGGAATTATCTCATGGTAAAAATAATGAAGAAGCCGATGAGCATGATGTATCAACATCTTCACGATTATCCCGACGACCACCATCATCACCATTATTCCGCAAGGTCCTTCAGCGAAACCTAAGTCCAAGATACGATGTGATCACCAGCCCTAGCACTGGTCAAACCTATCACCAATTGCAAAATGTTGTATTAAATTCAGGAAACCCTAAACAAGACGATTCATCAAGCAGTACGAAAACTTCCAAAATAAAAATATTGCAGGATATCGTCGTGAAGCCAGCTGATGTTCAACAGAATACACCCGAACCTATCGACTTTTCCTCCGTAAGTACAAGTAATATCCAATCTTTAAATGATATTTCTAAGAACCAGACGAAAAACATTTCACTGAGCATTTCACTGAACATTTCCAAGCCAAGAAAGGCAATCGAAAACTTCAGATATTGGTTATTTATCTAAATCAAACGACACATTTTTGAAGCCATTAGACATGAGTATGAGTAACTGTGGATCTTTGAGTGATATATCTGTGAGTAATATGGTCTTACTTGATGAACCTTTAAGCGAACAACAAATCAATGATCTCTTAATTACACCAAGTCGAAAAAGACGCTCAAACGCTAGTGGATCAAAGTCTATAGAATTACTGCCAACATCAAAGTATGTAAATGAGCCACCAACTCAACCTAATTGTAACGATAATGGTATCAATGAGGATCAAAGTGTACATATGTCTGATGTCCAAGATTTCTCTGATAAAGATTATAGCCCTTCTTGCTCTTCGACAGATAATACCTCAGATTCTTCAAGTGAGTGTGAAAAGAAAAAAAATGTTCAGGTTGTTATGAGGAGCTAAGAAAATCTATGAGCAGTCGGGAAGCAGATAACAAAGTAAAGAAAGTTAAAACACTTTGTCGTCAGTGTAATAAAGCATATTGTTTGCAGTGTTATAATATGAAACATTAGAATTCAGTAAAGTTTTTTTCTATACTATCGGTTATTCGCATTAACGAAGTGTTAAGTAATTCTAAGATAATTTACTTTTTATATAAAAATATGTTTGTTTGGAATGTTCCCTAAAGTCATTCTCATAATTATTATGAATAAATAAATACGAGTATCATCTATTTAAAATATCGATAGTTTTAATTTTTTTACTCCCATCACTAACATTTTATCGATAAAAATGTATTCTGTGCGTTAAGGGGTTTTTGGAATCCCGTATTTTTTGTTTTTAATTGCGTTACGGGGATAGAAGCACCCCGCACTTTATTTTTCATTATATATATTTTTGTTTTTATTGTACCCACATGCGGAGTAAGGAGAGTGTAGTTCAGTTAATACTCTTTGAAATGGTATAAGAAAAACAATGATAATACTATTTTTGACAATTTTAGAGGGGTTTAAATGAAGTCGGGTGTACGGGGCACTTTTGCACCCGTAACGCATAATAATTAATTTCATAAAGGGGCGTGCTCATCCCCGTAACGCACTTAAATTTAGATTAAGGATTTGGGTCTAC
Organism: Polyommatus icarus; assembly: GCA_937595015.1. NCBI lineage: Eukaryota > Metazoa > Arthropoda > Insecta > Lepidoptera > Lycaenidae > Polyommatus > Polyommatus icarus. The sequence goes on along the minus strand of OW569341.1, from coordinate 5,505,744 downwards.
GCAGTTAACGTGTTAAACATAACAGCGTCAGATTAGCAGATTCCGATGAAAATCAATAAACCTCATTATCAGCGTGTAAAACGCCCATAAAATCGCTAAGGATGTGGTGTTTCTGGATATTTGGGATGTGGTGCCGAATTGGCGCGTGGGGCCGCGCTAATAACATTTTATTCGTTGATGTTAATGCCGACGGTAAGGTTGTCTAGTGTAATTTTAGACAAGGACACAACATGAAGAATGGAGCAAGTGCAACGCAGCATTGAAGATTTGCCATTATTGCGACACAAATTTTGTTTAAGAGTTAAGACAGTAGATTGTAGAAATGTTCACAAGTACCTACTTAATGGCAGAATAATTTATTTTTAATACTTTGTAATCAAGATGGCTTTGTAAAAGGACTTTAGAAAATTAAAAAGTATTGGTAAATAAGACCTTAGGGAAGCCCTTAATTTCTCAGCATGGGACACACACACACTCACAGAAATTGGTATTGGAACAAAATCAATAATAATGGAAGCCACACAATTGAAAAGTTCCCTGTAAATAGTAAACAATTCTCGAAGCTGATAAGACATTCCCTGTTTTCATCCGCGCGTCGCGGTGGGCGTGTTATCGACGCGTGCGCAAATAAATCTCGAACGCATGTCATGTTGCGTCATGACATGGTCCATGACCATGACACCAGCCCCGGATCTTCAATTTTTTTTAGGCGGGGCAAAAACTGAAAAAAGCCGCCCCGCCCTTTTTTAACCCCCGACAACAAAGAGGGGTGTTATAAGTTTGACGTGTCTGTCTGTCTTGTTTGTTTGTCTTGTTTGTGTGTGTATCTGTCCGTGGCATCGCAGCATCCAAACGGGTGGGACGATTTTGATTTGGTTTTTTTTTGTTTGAAAGCTCACCTGATCGAGAGTGTACTTATACACTCTCGATCATGTAAGCTACTCATCATCACCAGCAAAAGTTTAAAAAGCATGAAATAAAATTAAATTAAGAAATTAAAAAAAACCCCGCCAAAAAACTTTAAAAAGTAATGAAATAATATTTACTGCCTTTAAGTTTAAATAATTCCTAAGTGTAAAGTAATATTTTAGTCCATAATTGTTGTCAAGGTGTGTCGGGGGACCGCCAAGTAAACTACGACAACAACTATAATGTTATGTGAAATCAAACTAGTGCTTTAGCGGTCCCCCGACACACCTTGACAACAATTATGGACTAAAATATTACTTTACACTTAGGAATTATTTAAACTTAAAGTCAGTAAATATTATTTCATTACTTTTTAAAGTTTTTTGGCGGGGTTTTTTTTAATTTCTTAATTTAATTTTATTTCATGCTTTTTAAACTTTTGCTGGTTATAGTGCAGAATAATATGCAAAGAAAACCGTTTATGATTGTCCTCTTGGATGAGCCCGTCAATATGAGCCCGAACATGAAACCTCCAGTTTAGGTTCATACGGAGCTCGGCTCCTATAGAATCCAGGTGATGCTGGGCAGGCAGCGAGCGTGTGCTGCGCCGTGTCGTCCTCGTCCGTACAATGATGGTACTGGGGCATTGGCTCCCGTCTGGCCGTATAGTGCAGGTAGTGGCCGAAACACCCATGTCCTGTCAGCATCTGCACCATCCGGTAGGAGAGAGTGCCATTACGCTGCGCCATCCAATCCTCCAGAGCTGGCCGAATTGCTGCAACATATCTGTGACCGGCAGTTGGCGATGCCATTTGGTCTTGCCAGGTGCGCATTATCAGCATTCGTGCTTGGCGACGCCATTGGGCTGCCAGATCTGGTGGCAGCCGTTCCCCTCTTTCCTTTGCTGCTGCTGTGCGGGAATAGACTTCCGCCTGCACCGAGGGGTACCGGCTAATGCAAATGCCGCTTCGGCGCCCGCCTACCTACTTATGTTTATTTTCAACTTTATAATCCATATAATTTCAGCTATCAATATGTAGGATATAAAATAATATTTAACAGGGTAGGGTTTAAAATAAAAATAAATATGCATAATATGCATTATGCATAATAAATACAAAAATCAAATATTATTTTATTAAATTATTTGTGAATTGAAATTACAATATTACTCTTCGAGCTTTAGTTCTGTTCTGTTCTTCGTGTTCAGAAAATAAATCTATATATTAAGAATAGCCTTGTCATAATTTAACTCGTGTGCAATATGTTTTTCTATCGCTAAGATTACAAGACCCGATAAGCGTTCCTGGCTCAGAAGATCGCAAATAATTTTTAACCAGTTTATGTTTGCTAAAACGAGCTCTGCGATTCCTGCAGGCGAGCGGGACCGGGCGCGTATTTTGAACGCGCCTCGCGAATAATTTAAATGTTCGTGCAGCGTCTCACTCCGCACTCAGGGTATCGGTCAAGTTGATATGGCCATGAAATTGCTGTACTTGTGCTATTATTTTTTCCGTGGCCAAAGTTGAATAAATGATGAGTTGTCCATTGGTCCGTGAAGTGTGAATTTGCCTCCTGAACTTCGGGGCTGCATGACACACGTGCGCGCTATCGCCGCCGTGTAGTGTGGGCATAACAATGACATTGCTCAAGAAACAATACCAGCTAGTGGTTTACGCGATGGCTTTTAGAAAATTGTGTTTCTATGCGTCTCTACAAAAGAAAAAGTTTTTTCATTATTGGAAAATGCATTTAGAAAATGAAAAGAATAAAGATAACCTTTTCATACTCGTAATAGTTGGACAGTTCTTGCAAAGTCGGAAAGTTAATTTTGATGTGCAAATTTTTTGGTATTTTTGTTTTTTTTATATATTCCACCTCAAATTATGTCACTTTGGGTGGATACAGGCGTTGTCATGTTACATCTATACTCGTAATATTTTCGCGAATAAAAATCTAGGTTGTAATTTGTAATACGTAGACAGACGCTAGACAAAGATAAGTAGATCAACCTACTTTCCACACTGGAGTAGGGGATTATATGCCACATACAAATGCACCACGATTATTTTTCATTTAGAATTCTTTCGGTAATTCATTATGCGTGTTCGTTTTTCGCGAAATCAATTTGCAGAAAGTGATTTTTTTTCTTTTTTTTTTTAAGCAATCTGGGTCAGTATTGTTCGTGGAATTTATCATGAGTGAAACGTTTTGTTGATTTTTTTTTAATCTAATGACACCGATCTCGTCTCCCGGGAAGCGTCTTAATTACGGCGTATCGTTTCAAGCGAACGGGGTCGGGGTGACCATACGATACGACATTTGAGAACAAGGTCCGATTGTCATACTTAAAAAATCGGTCCACAAACGCCAGATTAATCGTCGAACACAAATAATAAAAAAAGTGTGTCAGCTCCGACGCACAACTGGAGTTTACTCCTTAAGTACGAGTATCTAACCATACGCAAAAAATCCACTACTAATTATGAGAAAAGACGGAACGCAAATCACCTCTTTGGGTAAAGATGATGATGGATTTTATTTTCTTATTTGAATTATGTTTTTTCTTTTGTGATTGGTAATGATTAGCGTTTGCATTGACCACTTACGACTCTTGATGATAGCATGGTTTATATTCTCTTTCGACGAAACATCGTAACATTATACTTGTGTCAGAAAATATAATGAAAAACGAGGCTATCCTCCTCGTCAGTCTCTAGTTTACCTCAAAATAGCATCGATCACTACCCCAAAAATGTTTCTAAATAGTGTCAAAAACATCTTACAGGAGTTCGTTGTCAGTGCAAAAAATGTAATAAAAAAGTATGTATCAAAAAATTTGTTCTAAACCTTGTCACACCTAAGTACCACATAACACGCCGTTGTACCTATCTGAGTACACCGCCCTAAAGGGGAGGATTTTAATTTTTTTTTAATTTTTCTTGAATTTTTCATTTATTTAACATATATACTGCAGATAAATTCAAGTTTTGTTAAAAAAATACTATTAGTTTCATTTTGTAGTGGTATCTGTAGCTGAAGCTAGTAAACTTTCGTTCTTGATATCCACTAATAGGCATAAGAAGTAAAAAGTATACAGGGTGATTTCAGGAGTCGTGTTTCTTACTTACGAAGGAGTGTCTATATTAGCTTATGTTACCATAACACTTTGCAAATGACAATTCAATTAATGGGTTAATACACTCACAGCCAAATTAGAAAGTTGCGCACTAAAGGTGCGCACCAAAAACGTGACACAATTTTTCGTTACTTGTTAGTAGGTTTTACCCCTCGGATTTTTCTCATACCGGGCGCCTTATATATGAAAATCGATTCTTAAGGAGTAAACTCCAATAAATATTATCTACAGCGTTACATAGAACCTCTTCCTTTTTTGAAGTCGATTAAAATATATTTCATAAAAATATATGTAGTTATCAGTAGTTTATCAAATCAAATCAAACCAAATCCAAGCCATACTCTAACAGCTTAGTTAGGGTCATATCTTGGATCTCTACGTTGGAAAAATGTTGTTTTTATGTTTGGTTAAAATAATGTAGATTATAGTCTGATCACCTTATTACACTGGTCTGCAAAAAAGTCGATTCTGATTTCTGCACCACTTTTATCGTAATTTTAAAAATTAATAACTTTCTCATGAAGGATTGCGTACGTGACGTGTCCAGTGTCCCGTGAAAATCTGTCAGAAATGTTGTCACTCTGAAAGTAACCCACATCTGTCCGTTGATTACCGACGCGACGTAACACGTCTAACAATATTACTCCATACGAATGTGACCTTTATTGTTATCACTTTTCATATAAAAGTAATTCTAAATTCATTAACTCGTTACGTAGGTTCTCAAGGCTGCGCTCGCTGTTTTTAATTTTCTTGACCCGATTTTCGTAGAGCGTATGTCATAATGTAACAAGTGATTGCTATTTGATATTTTGCGGACATAATCTGTTTTTCTTTGCGTCGAAAATCTCATTTGATCTTACGTTTCGGACAGTCCTATCTGTTACATGAAAAATCTCTTAACCTACATAATTGTGCTGCAGATTATTTATTGCAAATATAATATTATGTCGCTCGTCTTTTAGTACCAGGGACCAGCCATTCGGAGTTTACTTCTGATAGATCTCTAATATTAATGAGTAACGATATAAGAGCCTGGGCTACTTATGAAATCTTCAAGGTTAAATAAATCTAAATGCACTTTGATGGCAGCATAAACCTACTATTTTTTATTTAAACTAACTTAAAAGTTCGCATATGTGGTTGATATTCCAGATCTAGTTTTTCTACACAATCCAAATTTATATCTTCACAAACTTTTGCCGGCTATTCTTCGATCGCTTTCAGAAAGAGAAAAGATTTATTATGATCCCCCTAACACTTACGCTGAGATCCATTATTGGTGCCAAGAGTATTGGCTATTGGAGTCTACTTCAGCTCCAGACGTCTGTCGACACGAGAGAAAATCAACAGTTTTTATGTTCAGAGTAACCACACTATATTTAAATATAGTGTGGTTACTCTTTTTTTTTATTATTTTTTTATATATATAAATTCTAAATAAATTCGAAACCACCATTTCAAAAAAGTAATTTATACACACTGTGTATACGTCGTACAATACTTTGGACTTGTCTGATACGTTGGAGAAGACAGACAGGGACAAACGTTCTAAAAATTTAACGACAGTGTGTATCATTTCGTGACCGATGCAAAACAGAGAAATCATTGTGGTAGGTCATAAAATTTTATAATTTATTATTTAAATTAAAGTTATGTTTGCAAAGTGCTTGAATTAGCTCGGGGTTACTCAAGGGGCGTATTCTATGCCTAAAACTTATAATATACTTATTATAGTTCCCTTACTAATAAAAGGATCCACAATTTATTTATTCTCCAGAAACTTCTTGGTATAATAATATGTTGGCAAAAAATGATAGATTGCATGATTAATATAAAGAGTAATGGTTTCATTTATCTTATTTTGTTTCTGAGAGGTGTATGAGTGGCCGATTAATTTTATCGACGCATTGGTTGATGCGCAAGAAAAATGTGTTCAAACCCGGGAATATGTTTTATGTTGTAGTGGCTATTTAACATTAAATACGTATATTATACTGTGTGTAAATAAAATACTGACATTTTTACAAATAAATTAGATATAAAAATTCTGAGTGCCATCAAATGGCTTGGGTAATAGGTTATTACATTTTAACCTATTAAAACATTATTTTTACATATTTATTCAGTCAACTACTATAAAGCATCTAAAATCTAGAATTAGGTATCTATAAATATCTATCATAAATAAAAGATACTAGCTTGACATGAGTGATATGAGATTCGAATCATACTTTCAATGGGACTGTCCACTGGGATTGGAATGTCTGGCCACGTTACCGTTGAATGAAAGTCCATAGACTATTTCAGTGTTTTTCAACCTAAGAGCCGCGAACCCCTGGGGTGGTCGAAGCTTCTGTAGGGTCGCCAGAGGCAGAGAAAACTGTTACATTAACAAACAGTAAAGACTAAAATGTTAACATATTAAGCAAACAATTTTAACAAAAAGATAAATTCATAAACATACATAGGTACATGATAAAAAAGCAAAGGGTGGGGAAGTCGCGTGATATTTTTTTATAACAGTGTCGCATCATAAAGAGTTGAAAAACACTGGACTATCGAAATAGTGTTCTATTTCCACTGGAGACAGGAATAGTTGATCGATGAACTACTTATTCTGATTGAAATTAGATTCGCATTTTAGTTTTTTTTAGACATTTGTACGTATTTTTATGTTGAAAGGATAAGGTTTGAATCACAATGAATTGTTAAAATAAAACTTCTATATCTATACTTATTATAAAACAAAGTCGCTTTTTTCCCTCATGTCCCGGGGAAAATTATTTGAAAGAGCTAACTTGAACGCGCTAATCTCAGGAACAACTGGTCCGGTTTGAAAAATTCTTTCAGTGTTAAATAGCTCATTTATTGACGTAGGCTATAGGCTATAGGCTATATTTTATCACGCTGAGACTAATAGGAGAATGTGGAAAAAACGGGGGAAATTATTTGAAAGTGCTTATCTCGCGAACTATACTAGAGCAATTTTTATGTTATTTGGCACAGATAAGAAGTAGACCACGTGAAGGATCATAGGCTACTGATTTTAATATTTTTTCAGTGGATATATATTTTATACCCGTGTGACGCCGGCGCGTATTATATTTTTTAGAAATTAAATAATTTGTAGTAAATTTACTATTTAATTATATATTTTTTAGTGTTTTACTCTATTTTTTAGTGTTTCAATATTGAGTAGTAAATTTACTAAAAAAAAATTTTAAACAAAAAAAAATTTTTTTGTGTTTAAATATTTTGAAGTAAATTTTTGTGTAGGAACCTAGGTAATTACTATCTTAAACTGAAAAATAATTCAAACATGTTAAATATTTTCGTATGAGAAAATGATTTTGGTATTACGTTTGTATGAGAAATTCCAAGGGTACCCGGCCCCTTAAGTTGAGATTTGAGAGTAACTTAGACAATGTAGAGAAATGATGATTATTTTAAAACAAGGAAAATGTCTTCCATGTAATGTGTTGCTTTGTCTCATCGGAACTGTTCGCGGAGATTATAATATTGTTTAGTGACGTTAGACGGCATGTAGTGGTTACAATTTTATTTAATTTAATGCAAGCCTTTACAAAAATTTTGAAAAATTATTGTCAAAGAAAATATGTTTGAAAAAAAATTACCACATAGTTTTTTTCGAATAAAATCGTTAATAAAACTTACTTTTCATATCTTGTAACATTTGACAGCTGTTAACGAAGAAAGTAGTCATATCAAAGAGATGTTTTAGCGATTTCTCAATACGTTGGCGAAATGGTTATGTAATATTGTGTAATTTATGTGCCTTTCTTTGCGTTTGATGTTTTTATTTGTGTTATAATGTCTTCTATGATGTTTTCTCAGTAAGTCACCTATTTAGATCGAATTTTTCACGTTTCATAAGCTTTTAACGTGTCGAAATATTACTTTGAAATTTTAATGTGTTAAAATGCGATTAACAAATGAATTATTATTATGTTAGAATCGTAAGAGTTAGATATGTGGGTTCTTAAATGCTATCTAAGTCTCTATTATGTAAAACAAAATACTGTGGTACGAGTAGGTCATTATTTAATTTATGAAGCTGCTTGTAAAGCCTTAAGGATCGTCTTAGAAGTGTAATGAGTAATCAACAACTTATAATTTTTCTAATATTATTTTATACGCCCCTGGCCTAAATTTGTTTGTCGCTCGGTAACCGTACATTTTTCTAGTATAAAAAGTATCATGTGTCTTGTCCTGGAACTCAAAGTATCTCCATACCAAATTTCAGCAAAATCGGTTCAGTGGTTTGAGCGTGAAGAGGTAACAGACAGACACACTTTCACAGTTATAATATTTGTATTTTTGTTTACTTATTAATTTTTTTTTTAATTTTCACTTATCGGCCAAAGTGTTTTAATCTCCGTACATAACAAAATAAAGTTTGGCCGTTAATTTTAACGTGCTCCTCATACGTTCCATTAAAATGCAATGAAATTGACGTAAAAGTCTCTTTGATATAAATATTCGGATCTGTGTTAACGCGCCCCTTAAAATCTCATTGTTCTTGTTATCTGTCAGCTGGTATACAAACTAAAGAAAAGTTTTGATAACCCCAATATAAATAAAGTGTTTGTTAAGCTTTAAAGTTTAATCCTTCGATCGCGGATTCTTGGACCTTATGGGGGTTGATAGGTTAATGCCATTTGCTATTGTGGTAAATAAATTCTTGCAATATACGCAAACTACTTTACTATACAGAGTGTAACAGACTGTGAAAGTAGCAGCAATAAGCTAGTTTTGGCTTGTATGTTACTATGAGAATTCCGGAATGCCCCAACGTCATGAATTCGCCCATACTTATTTTATGGGCGAACACATGACGTTTAAAATAAATTAGATCTTTAAGCTCTGCCACTTTTACAGTCAACTCTATACAAGGGAAAATCACAATATGTACACACCATAAGGGTGGGTTGCACCAGAGGTGTTGTTATAGTTAAGGTTAAGGTTATCGTCAAATATGGCGTACATTATTGACTTTAACAAGAGATTTGACAGTTCATTTGACATTTTGTTATAGTTAAAGTAAGTTGGTGCAACCCACCCTAAGTGTTAAACAGGGTTTAACAAAATCCTGTTTTGTTAAAGCCTGTAGTATAGTCTTTTAATCCGTCGATCGGAATTGAATTTCTCGGAACTGCCATTGTATTCTATTGTTGTCGCGAACACCGGTGCTCGCGCGGTGCTTGATGGGTAAAATTGCACGAATTTTACTCATAAAGAGATAATTCCTCCCTAAATAAACGGTTTGATCTACACGAGAATATTAACTATTCCAAGACGTTCCAAACATTGTTATAATGCTGTACTTCCTCCGATAAACACACCTGAACATTTACACGTACTTCCCGTATTAATTGCGTCACTAATTACATTAATCATCGGTTCGCCGTATCCAGTACATCATTGTTCTGAGGTGGAAACCCTGGCCGGCTGCCAACCGTTCGCCGAACGACGATCTGGGCCGGTTCTTCGTCTGGATAGGGAGAATTGGACAATTTTTGGGTTTTTCATCAGCCCTAAATACTTATTAACATACTTTTGGAAGTACTCGTATTACTGGTACCACAATATTAAAATGTTAGTATATGTGTTTACTAATGCACATGTTAGGTTTAATACAACTTGAAGTGGCAAAATAATGCAGTGTTACTACGCGCGTACGTAAAACAAAAATAAAAGGAGGGTCATTTTTTAGCTCAAATGTGCTTACCGACTCTACCACGGCTCTACTTTTGAAAAGATCAATTTTCCACATTTCTTGTCGCCGAATTACACTCGACTCGAAGGTTAAAATATAGTGTATGTTAATATTTAATAAAATTAATGACCTTGACTTTGGTTCTATTGTGAAGAATTTACGGACTGTAAGAAAATGCACCTCTGATTCCTTCTGCATTTTGAATGAAGTTTACATTATTTTGGCTGCACTCGGAGACTTTAAATCCATACTAATATTATAAATGCGAAAGTGTGTCTGTCTGTCTGTTACCTCTTGACGCCCAAACCACTAAACCGATTTTGCTGAAATTCGGCCTGGAGATACTTTCAGTCCTGGGAAAGGAAAGGACTAAGGATACTTTTCATTCCGGAAAAATGTACGAGTTGCGGGCGTCATCTAGTGATAACTAAATTTAATGAAAAGTTTGACAAAAGAGTATAGAGCTTTTGTCAAAATGTTCGTGCGTTCGTTAGCAAAATACAGATGCTATTTCAAAACCTAGTAATTTACTGGATATTGCGTAAACTATCTGAAAAGTAAACATAGAGCAATAACTTGGAACTTAACAAGTTTATTGTGTAGCTGTATTGTGTGTTGACAACAAAAGGCAATTTCAACAATCAACATAATATTGCTACACTATATTTTTATCTTATTACTTTATATTATGTGATGTTATTAGTTATTACTTATTACTTTACAAAGTGGCTACAAACTGGGCCCTAATAAATTATAGGTGAACAAGATTTTATCCTATAATGACTTCTTAAGTTTTCGCGAGTATCACTCATGATATTATACGTGCCGTTATACGTAACGTACGTGGTCACGGGCGGACGGACGCCCGTGACCACGGCAGCTGTAAGGCAGCCGAAACGTCGGGATTAATATAAGTGCTCCGCGACAAAATCCGTAAGTGTTAAAACTTATAATATCAAGATTTTATCCTAGTTGTTATAGTAGTTTAACTAGTTGTCCTACTAGTAGTTAGGGGAACAGTGAACACTGCTTTTTTGATACGAATTAAAAATAGAATAAGATGTGGTAACTGTTAATCCATAGCGCATAAGCTAAAAGTTTGTTCAAAAAACATTTGCGTGAAGATATAACCAACTTTATAATAAGCTCGAAAAGTAACTCATTACTTTAGCAAAAAAGTATTTATTTATTTAGGAGTGTACAAAAAGTAGGAAATGACATTCCTCTAAATTCTTGTCAACCCGGAAGGAAAATATGTATATATATAAATTCATCTTGCCCCAAATATCTTCACAGGTCAAAACACAGGTGTAAAAAATCACATAGGATAGGTATATTAGTAATATGTAAAGAAATAGGTTATTGGTAAAATCAATTGAGGCCATGTCGTAAATATAATATTTTTTGTCAACTGACTGTGAAATCGTTATTTAAAGTCAAAAGTATTTGATCTAAATATTAAAATTCCTTGAAATGTTCAAAGGATAGGTGAAAGTGAAATTATTTAAAATAGTTTTTTAATATTTTTCTTGTTCAATAGCTTTGTGAGGATTTGTAGGATAGGAAAATTATTTGACTGTGTGGGTTATAATATACAATACAGAATTTTCGGTATTTTTGATACGAATATTATTATGATTGATTTTTTTGTTACTTTCTTGCATAAAAAGTTTTAGCTTTAGTACCTGGGAGATCGAGCTTTGCTCAAACTTCAAAGTAAAAAATACACGGTTTCCCATGATTTTTGGGTCGTTTAAATACTTGAAGTCGTTGCCGACAATAACATAAAAAGAAAATATTGTCTCGTTTAATTTTAATCGTAGATTTTGTTCAGTTTCAAGCTGCGTTTCCACCGGAGATGAACTAAGCTGCGTTGCGAGGAATGTGTTTTACAAGACAATAGAATCTTTGCGCTGGACGTGGTCAGACAAAGGAAGCGTTTGTATGGGTTCTACGGTGGAAACGCAGCCTAAAGCAACGTATCGTAGGTTGACTAGCATGGAACTGAAAACAACATTTTTGTCACCGTGCCAAAATCATCAGAGATATGAGATATAGCGCTCATTTACAATCTCTAAACTGTTTAATAGAGCGTATCAATTACTTAATTATGGTCATTTTTACTGTAGGACTCGTTTTTTTTTCTTTAGAAAAATAAAAAGCGGTTCATATATAGGTCACGTGTGTTTTTGAGACGTTATGAAATATTTTACATATTATTAATACGAAAAATAAACGTAATAATATCTGCCACTAGCTTGTTATAAGAACGAAATAGCGAATTCCTACAATTTACTAAAGAGTAATAAGTAATGTATAGTAATAGTAATGAAGATGAAAACTGCTCCCTTTTAATAGAACCCTTTATGTTGTTCGTGAATCGTGACAAATCTGTAGTAGGATTGTTTATTTTTCAAACCTTTAAAAAAGACAGCGTTTTCCCTCTAAAAAGGCCCGTGTGATCAAGTGACCCGTTTGCCCCCTAATTTTGTATAAAAAAGCCGTGTGTCATAGTTTAGTTCGCAAGAATATAAAAACTATAGCGAACTGTTATTATTTGGTCTTACTCCTTGTATATTTATTAAAGCGACTAAAGTGGTTGTGAATATGTGGGTTGATTATTATAAGGCTGTTAGTTCGGGCGGATAACACCTGCTACCCAGCCTTAAGACGCTAAGCTCCAGATTACATAGATACTGTGTACTAAATTGTGTAGTTGTAGTGTGTAATATGTGTAATGCCTGGGTTAATATCATAATATTGTAGAGATAAGTTTTTTTAAATATTAAAAGGTGGTCTACCATATAAAAACATCTGACCCCTATGATTTATGATTCTATGTTTTGCTTACCATTGTGATTTTTTTATGCAATAAGGGGGCAAATGAGCAAACGGGTCACCTGATGGAAAGCAACTTCCGTCGCCCATGGACACTCGCAGCATCAGAAGAGCTGCAGGTGCGTTGCCGGCCTTTTAAGGGGTAATAGGGGAGGGTGGGGAAGGAAATAGGGAAGAGTAGGGAAGGGAAAAGGGTAAGGGATTGGGCGTCCGGTAAACTCACTCACTCGGCGAAACACAGCGCAAGCGCTATTTCACGCCGGTTTTCTGTGAGGACGTGGTATTCTCTCCGGTCGAGCCGGCCCATTCGTGCCGAAGCATGGCTCTCCCACGGCCAAAAATTTCGAGATTGTGATGCGAGATTTCAGCCGTCACAGTGGTTCTAATAAGTTTAGGTATAAATCGTTGGTAAAATTTCACGCCTTTCCTGCATAATTAACATGAGAAGCGAAAGATTGGGAGTTGGGACCAGCATCGTAGAGCGTAGTGTAAAAGATTTCTAGCGAAGACAGTAATGTAAAGTACCTACTAACACTCAGAAAATCCTTTGCCTTTTCCTAAATTCTAAATCTACTTGGTCACAGGCTACAGCAAAAGCTGTCAAAAAAAAACCTCTTTTTGATACTCATCACCAGCAAAATTCTGCGAATCTGACAGATGCTACGTGTTGAACATTGTTTAGTACTTGGCAGTGAACTATAAAGTTGCCACATTTTTGTGAACAGCGTGTTTAGTGTTTACAACTACAATGGCTTTTGCAGTCCGAGAAATTTGCGTCAATGGTGTACGTGATAAGGAGGTTTTACACTGTCGTGAGCAGTCGGATAATGATTGATCATTGAAGGACATGAAGTTGAAAATCAAAATTAAGTTGAAGTATTAAACGTCAGAATTATTTTGTGAAATGTCTTGCGCGTTGTCAACTGCTAAATACATAGATTCCTTAGACGCGAAGCTACGCTAAAACAGTAAATGTATCATGGTAGACTACTCTAATAAGCGCAACGCAAACGAGGCAATAGTTTTTGGCAAAAAAAATAATATATATATATATATATATATATATATATATTTTTTTTTTTTTTTTTTTTGCCAAAAACTATTGCCTCGTTTGCGTTGCGCTTATTAGAGTAGTCTACCATGATACATTTACTGTTAGCTTAGTTAGTTAGTTAGCGTATATATATATATATATATATATATATATATATATATATATATATATATATATATATATATATTATATTATATATTTTGCCAAAAACTATTGCCTCGTCGAGACTCCAATGCAATGGTGATATTAAAATCCTACACATATAGAATACTCTACTACTAGTAGAGAACGAGTGTGTCATCGTCAAAAAAAGATAACTGTAATGGCGAGATAATTCATATTATAAATTGTGACAGAATGTGAATAATCGTGAATGAATTATGTGACATCGCAAACATCTTGATAGTTTGGCTATTACGTTGTTTACATTAGTCATTTACGCGATGATAAAATAAATATTTTTAACCGCTTTTTTCACACTTGTTTCTTAATGAAAGTCGTTTACGGGGCCTCCTAAACATTATTGAGATATAATTTACGTACTTTACGTTACGAGGTAAATCTAACTTAAACTACACATAAATCTAACATAACTATACTTTAAGCTAGATGTCACAATGGGAAAAAAGACGTGTCGCAGACTTGTCTTCAGATTTAAGCCTTGTGGGCTTGTCGCATGCGCATGTCGGATAGTGTATTGCCGGCATTACGCGCACGCGCCGGCCGGCCGGTGTGGTCTGAATTCTGACGTACACACGTGTTACATACAAACATTGACGTACGCACTCTTAATTGATTCCTAGACGCCGACTTGTTTGCGCCCATACTGCTTCGTTCCACAAATACAACATGTCTAAATATTTGGACGACTCTTGGGCAAATAGAATTTACGCTAACTAGATTGTTTATATTGTATGGTCAAGATGTTTCGTAGCTATAAATGTCTCCTAAATGAGTGCCCCACTAAGGCAGTACTTCTTCTTCTTTTTATTATGGCGGCCTCAGTGAGTTGCCAATGTCAGAGTGATTTTGGGGAGACTTGGCTCTATATTGCAGGTCTGGTGCTAAGGCAGTATAAGTCGATATAAATGCGAAAGTGTGTCAGTCATTTATCTGTTAAATCTTCACGCTATATCTACAACTTTTAACTGTATCAATTTTAATGAAATTTGGTATATATGTATAACTTCATATTAGAAGTAGCCCCGGGAGAGGGCATAATATATATTATAGAGTATAGACGTTGTTCCAAAATATTTACTATTCCTAATAAATAAATTTCGGTGCAACAAAGTTGCGAGCAATACTCTGGTATGAAACAGTTATTATATTATAATATGATGTACGAAAATAAGGCCTATCCTTTTTTTGATAACATCGTGATTCGTGTTTTTATTTACGCTTAATCTGTAATTTTGCACGTTAACACCGGATGAAGTTGGGGAACTGTAAACAGTAAATAATATTGTAACTGGGTTACATTTCTTTGATAAAAGTTTTATGTTAACTATGGGAAAGAAATTATGTGCAATATTTTTGTTATTCGATTTCATTCAAGGCGCTTTAATTTAGAACTTTTGAATATTTCAATTTTCTCGCACAAAGAAGTCTGATTACAGAAAAATCTTTTAAAAGTTAACCCTTTAACTAAAAAATAACACCCAAGAGTTTCTACTTTTTTGGACCCGCTTTGCCTCGACATGCTATATCTATCTATTATTATCGATATAATATTTTATTTTTAGAGATGATATAGATAGAAAAAGTTATTTTATTATCTTCCATCTTATAAGGCTTAGATTAATTTGGCAGTAGAAATTTTACGTGAATTCTACGCGAAAACATTTCTACGGATTGCCCAATAAACGTATATTTAGTCTGATATAAACACGGTTATAGTTACAGCTAGGGTTATCAAAGAACCTGGACCAGATAGATGGCATGGTCTTATGGAAAAATGCATGGTGATTGGTGTTATTTGATGAAAAACGTTCAGAAACACTCGTTTCAACGTTTGTACTTTGTAGCACTCTTGGTCGATTCTGCTAAACCAGGGGTTCCCAAACTTATTTTGTTTACCGCCCACTTTGAGAACAAATTTTGTTTTAGCCCCAATTTGTTTCAATTTAAAATGCATCCAGATGAAATGAAATTTCAAATTACAAATCACCCCCTAAGCCTCTACACAACGCCCCCCTTAGACCTTCAGCACCTACAAGGGGGCGTTATTGCCCACTTTGGGAAAGGCTGCGGGGCTAAAATGGTCACATTTAGCAATAATTCCTCTCAAGCAATTCAGCAAATGAATTGTCAAAACTGTCAAACTGACAAATGTCAAATCAGTACAAGAATACAGAAATGAATTGCATTTTGCAATTTAACCCTTAAGTAGTGACGTGGGTGTCCCACAGACGGCGTGTTGGCAATTTGCTCCGTAATTTGGTCGTTTTAAATATTTTTCATCCGCGAACCCCGCTAGCTTCTGGGTTTGGGATTCCCATTATCCAGTAGAGTTCGCGCTCTTGTCAAGTTAACAGTTTTACGTGTACGGTGCTTTGGTGTCTGAGAGACGTAAGGTCAGTATTGGTGTATATATTTTTTTGGACGTCACGTCCTGGTTTATGTGTTTATTTAGAAGTGTCTCATGAACGTCACGTCACTTAATGTTCAACTGTTTTAGATGGACGAACCAAGTACTTCTGGACGTAGCAATAAAAGAAGAAAAGTGGCATCTAGCACGGCTCCAGACTTTGATAAAACCATACAAAGGTGGTTAGAGCAAGAACTTGAGGGTGATTTCAGCAATGTTGATGATGAGCAAGTTGACCCGGATTTCCACTTGAAATCGGATCCATAAACTAATAAACCTTTAATAAATATAGATGAAGTCAGTAAAAAATGTTTAAATTATTATTCTTGCAGTCGTCGTACACGACGCTGGCGTCTTGCAATTTTCTTTAGGATTTTGGATATAAGCAGTGAGAATGCGAACACTTTACCTATATAAAATATGTAATAATGTAGGTACCTGATATACTAAAATGACAATTCCTACAAGGTCTTGCTCGACAATTAGTTCTGCCACATCCTAAACGCAGAGTTTACAATGATCGTCTGCCAAGAGAATTACGACTGACCATAAAAGGTGTTCTTGGGAAAAATTTACCTTTGGAGCCAGATTGACCATTTCTGTGTTAGCTGGAAACACAGAAATAGTCAAAGAACATGTGAAATATGTCCCTCAAGACTGAAAAGGCGTACAAAGTATATATTATGTATAGCATGTCATGAGCCTATCTGTCTGAGTTGCTCTAAAACTATGTGTGTTGACTGCGCTGAAATTACATGAAATTCTGAGTGAATATTATATCAAAATTTTTTTCATATGTTGGTCATTACTTGTATATTTTATTTGAAAGCATTAACGTTTCCTTTTTTTCCTTACAGTTCTAAAAATCTAGTGTAAAAGTCAAGTCACAATTGAAAGACTGAAATTAGATAGGGCCTATCTAGGTGCCAAATAAATGTTGATTTAGTATATATTTTCTCCGTATTTT
Organism: Polyommatus icarus; assembly: GCA_937595015.1. Lineage (NCBI taxonomy): Eukaryota > Metazoa > Arthropoda > Insecta > Lepidoptera > Lycaenidae > Polyommatus > Polyommatus icarus. The sequence goes on along the minus strand of OW569341.1, from coordinate 5,488,507 downwards.
TGTTTATATTACTCCAGAATACCTTTAAAATATTACGAATTATGAAATAATCTTAATTCATTTAAAATTTATATAAAGTTATAGGTAATTTGCGAATCCGTCCGTGAGACGTCACGTCACTACTTATTACTCAAGATAACCACGTCAGTACTTAAAGGTTAAAAAAAATGAATCATATTATGATTCATATCATAATTCTTCAAAGCGACCATTTTAGCCCCGCTGTGCTAAACGATCTCAGTACATTTTTGATATTGTTTCATGCATTCTTGAATCTTAATATATTACAAGTGTAAAACGATATCTCATATCACGACTTCTTCGTCCGATAGTGGGCAAATAGGCAACAACGAACCTTTAGAGGAGCATATTTGTCTATGATCATGGCCGATTATCATGTAATGTAGTAGAGTGTAGACAGGTGCGTAATCATTGTGACTTTGACAGTCTATATAGAGTATAGGGGTTCTGATAGAGTTTAATCGTTAACTATCAAGCAATAACGGACGCACGGAACGGAAGCACAAGCAGACGCTCGTTGTGTCTCATTAAACGCTTTTGGCAGCCCTAACGGCTGAACATCTAATTGGTGCTCTGTACACGCACAGGCTAGTGTTTTTGTTTTCATTCACTCAGTCGAAGGTTGTTATTGTGTGGTTTTTATTTGGCCAGCACTGCCTTGGTAAAGAGTTCCGCTTCGGATTCGTTATAAATTGTAACATAACTTCCTTTAATTAAAAAAAAAACAGCTAAAACCGCATAACCGATTTTAATGAAGTTACTTAGTTATGGAGACTTTGAGTCCTAAAAGGACTCCATACTTCCAGCCATATAAGCACCACATATGGAATTATTATGTGCTATTCGACCAAGATAGATACCGACAATCGTTTTAAACTTTACAGAGTTTTGAAGAAACAGCGATTTTGCATGCATTTATATAGACGCAATAACGGTGATGACGGATGATGAAGGCCCAACATAAGAAGGCATACTGTACCAGACAACTTTTTAAAAGCACGCACCTTTTTGCTAAAGGTGGGAGGTGGGATCGTGCATTACGCTGGTTTCTCTTGTTCTCGCGTTACCGAATTTGTGGCAGGCATCATGTAGGAAAATTCAAAAAGTATTGTTGGAGCTATCAGACAGAGAGCGGTCGTCCGTTTAAGCGTTCAGCGTTCGAGCGGTCAGTCACACAGGAGCAGTTCTGATGCGGTCAGAACGTCCCCTGTGCGAGTACCTATATATAATGTAGTACGAACATAAGGAACGCAAAAATGACCGCTTGAACGCTTGACCGCGTGACCGCAATTTGAAAAAAAAAACTTTCTTTATTTAATTTATTATATTCGCTTTTCTAATTCTTCTCTTCTCTCGTCCCCAGGTGATAGACTTCGGCAGCTCGTGCTACGAGCACCAGCGCGTGTACACGTACATCCAGTCCCGGTTCTACCGCGCGCCCGAGGTGATGATGGGCGCTAAGTACGGCATGCCGATAGACATGTGGTCGCTGGGGTGCATACTCGCGGAGCTGCTTACAGGTGAGATGAAGGTTCCATTTATAAGCATAATATACTCCGTTTATAATTTTGAAAATGAACAGAGCTCGGTTTGCGACTCTAATGTAAAAACACTAAAAACCTCACGATTGCGTAAGGATTTTCGCAGGCGAACGGCACTTGCCAACGGCAGATACAACTGCTCTAGTTGTATCTGCCGTTGGCAAGTGCCGCTCGTCTGTTAGAAGCCTTATGTCCACTAGGGGATACTTGTGTTAAGGGCAGTTGGTGACCACAGCTGCAACATAATAGATTTCTTAAATTAATAGTATGGTCTTTTTCTTATATTATTGGTATCTAAAATAACGAGGATGTCATAGACGTTTGAAATGTTATGACAGGTATATTGCATCATTAGTATATGAGCAGATATTTCTGAGTTCCTTTTCTACCTAACTTACCAAACTAAACGACCTTTGCTGAATCTCAAATTCCACCCAACCGCTTCCAGGCTTCCCTCTGCTCCCGGGCGAGGACGAGGCGGACCAAATGGCGTGCATCATCGAGCTGCTGGGCATGCCCCCGCAGCGGCTGATCGAGCAGGGCAAGCGCTCCAAGAACTTCATCAGCAGCAAGGGCCTCCCGCGTTACTGTACCGCCACCACCCTCGCCGATGGCACTACCGTGTTGAGCGGAGGTATGTTGTGCCTTTAAACGGGCATTTGTCTACTTAAGGGTATTTTATGCAGCCCCTGTAAGCCAAGTTCGACAGAAACTCTTTGACATGATTTTAGGGAGCATAAGTGATACCACGACGGCATTATACTTTCTGTAAAAGTGGCTTTAGGGTTGGACCTCATCTGGCAGCACGGAATCGCCTTTTTACGTCGCCCTTTCTCTTTCTGTCGCTTAGAACTGCTATTTGCTAGACCGAGACAGAAAGCATAATGCGATAGCCTCGAGGATTCCGCCGCGTGCTATCGCATTTTGCTTTCTGTCTCGATCTAGCAAATGGCAGTTCTAAGCGACAGAAAGAGAAAGGGCGACGGAAAAAGGCGATACCGTGCTGCCAGATGAGGTCCAACCCTTATACTCCAAGTATCTGTATGTATGTAAGCAATAAAGCGTTAACCAACCCCGAATACTTTTTGATACTCGTAATATATATCTAATTATTATGGTCTCAGGGCGCCCGAGGTCTTTATTAGTTTAGCGACAGTATTGTATAATTTACTATAGCATTCATAACGTAATACCACTTATGACTGGGAGAATGCTATGATGACTACGAAAGACTAGAGATTAACTCACAGAAAACTGATATCACTAGCGTTGTGCCAAGATTAAGACATAATATTATGTATCTGGCGCTACTTTTAATTTTAACTGTCCAATAACTGCCATATGAGTCGGCGTAGACACGACGCTGAGTCAAGTGTGACGACGCAACGCACAGACAGACGCCGGGTGTGACAGTCTATATATAAATAAACAGATGACACTAACTGAACGGTTAGACATCGTGTGAATCAGGGGGATAAGTCCTAAACGTAATTCGGGAGGATGACAAACTTTAAGAGCAACGCTCCAGAGCCAACGCTAGTTTCTTAGAGATAGGAGTTTATCGATACAGTTATAGTGATGTCGTTTGTTCAAAGGAAATGTGTTTGAGGTTAGACAATCCAAAGCATTGTTGCGTGAATAAACCTCTGATAAATAATCTCAGACACCAAGCTATAATTTTATAAGCCTCTGTCTCCAGTGCGCCAATATAGGCTATATTGTTTCAATTTAATAGGAGTTTGTCTGGTTTTCTGTTATTTATTTGGCAAACTTTCATGCCTTCTCTTTCATAACACTGACAAATGAGGGAGATAACATGATTCTCTTACATTAATTCAAGAAATATGAATAGACAATATTATGATTATTGATTAATCAAGGATTAACTTCTCTCGCTGGCACAAGCGGTCACAAAACCTCTAATGAAATAAAGATAATATTTTAGTGTTTTATTTTATTTAATACTCGAAGATTCCAAAATTGTAATTAAGTCCGATGACTGGTTTCCCGCGATTCCAAGAATTCATAAACATTCTGTCTGGACGGGTGTATGAGTCAACTAAACGACAAAGTCCACGTAACAAGGGTTAAGAGAGAGATAGAGAGAGAATTTATATTAGCTTGTATACTTGTATCTTATATTCCACTTTCTTAAATAAAGACTTTTGCAAGGGTCAATGCGTGAGACGTACCTTGCAAATATGTGAAATCCATACAAATTTAGAAAATATGCGTCTACGCGTCGCGCGGTCTGAATTGACCCTACGTTGTGACTATTTTTCTTTCACTTGTAAATATAATATTACACTCAGTATTTTTCAGCTAGAATGTTACGTAAAAGCTTAATATATTCTGCCTTAAGAATTAAAATTATCATTACGGATATGATTTGCCTATAAGAAGTAAGATTGTTAATTGATTTTACCATTATTATTTACCTTCGAAAGGACAAGGGTTAAATACAATCCCTAGTACCTAAGTCTAGTCTAGTGTTTCCAGTCGCCCGGGCGCCCTCTGCTCTCCGCCCTAGGGCCTTACGCCCTAAACTTTAGAAACGTAATTGAGCGTGAATTACGTGTAATCGTTTGATCCGATTACGGGCGATATACGTTACGTGTAGGTAGATTGGTAATTACAGAAAAGCTCTTATTATCTAACAAATCACAAGGGAATTATGTTCAAATTAGTTTACAATCGACATTTAATGTAATGATCGGGACAAAGAGTATCTAACTGGGAATCAAAGTATAACAAATTTCAAGAGTTCGAAAGTCAGTTTAAGATTTTAAAGAGGTTACATATAAAGACAGACAGTCATATTATTATTTGTATATCCAACGACTTAAATCAAAATCTTGAGTGAAGACTTTAAGAGGTTAAAGACGGACAGAAAGATACGATTTCACTAATTAACCTCTTATCTCATCAAACGCTCAAAAAACTGATACCCAAAAAAGGAGGAGACGTTCTATATTCGGCTGTGTATATTTTTTAAAATTATTGTCTTATAGTCCGCGCGGAACTAGTTGGCCGCTCTGCCGGTATGTGAGTATATGGGCAGAGCGGGCAAAAAGTTGCGCGCGGACTATAGTAATGGACGTAATCTTACACTGTAGTCTGTAACGGTGCATTTTGCAGGCATGTCGCGGCGGGGCAAGCCGCGCGGGCTGCCGGGCTCCAAGAGCTTCGTGACGGCACTCAAGGGCTGCCAGGACAAGTACTTTATCGACTTCATCAGACGGTAAGTGTCAACTGTCTTCAAGGTCTAAAGATTGAAAAATTTCGAAGGAGTCCAGTGGTTTAGGCTTTGGAGCTTGACTCGACTCGGAGATTAACCTAATTTACTAAAAGATTTCGGTTTAACTGTATACTTAGTTGATATTATACACCGTACATGTTAAATGCACTTCTGAATATTTAAGCAACTTTTTCAATGGCAGTATTAACCTATCAGTCCCCATGAGAGCACCGGTGATCGCGACAACAATAGAGTAACAATAGATTACCAAGAATCTGCGATCGAAGGATTAAAGTCTTTTAAAAATATCTGCTGTTTTATACTAAAGTATTTAGGTAAAAAAGTTGCTCCCAGAGAAATAGTTGCTTGTAATTTATAAATTCTAATATTTCGGTGTGAATTCATTCTGCAGAGTCTTAATGGAAACAAAATAAATATTCATTCTGCATTATACTAAATAGAAGTTATAGAGTTATAGAGCACTGCAGTAGTGACTTGTAATAATATTATAATACAATATAATGTGATAGAGAACATAATAAATAATAGTATTATGCCCGTTGGTCCCTCATTAAAACATCGGTATGCTTAATTAAGTCACCAGTAGGTACTAATGTAGTAGGATGTAAATATTTAGTATGTGGTGGTATGTAGGTACTAAGAAGACTAAGTTACTTATATGGGAAATGCTTCTGGGTACTGAATACAGGTTTTTCTGGTTTTAAGTTCCTATAATTTTTAACTTAGCTGCCTTATGTTAAGAGTATTTACTTCGTATAATTTTTGTTCTTAGTAAAATTGCAGCAATTATTATAATAGTTTCAAAAGAAAATACCTTATTTGCATCTTGTTTACTGATAAATGATAATATTATTCATTATATTTATATTATTATTTATAAAAGAGACTTTTCACTCGACTTAGAAACGCACGCTTACGACGCGCAAACAAAATATTGGATTTTATTATTAAATAATCGGCCAAGTGCGAGTCGGACTCGCGCACAAAGGGTTGAATACCGTTATAGAGCGAAAATAAGGAAAAAATTGTGTTTTTTGTATGGGAGCCCCCCTTTAATATTTATTTTATTATTTAATATTAAAGTTACATATAATTGAAGATTTTGTGAAAATTTCAAGTGTATATAATCTATAATATGTTACCATTATGGATTACGAGCCAAAAAGAAAAAAAATAACGTTTGTTGTATGGGAGCCCCGCTTAAATATTAACTTTATTTTGTTTTTAGTATATGTTGTTATAGCGGCACCAGAAATACATAATCTGTGAAAATTTCAGAAGTTTAAGTATAGCGGTTCTTGAGTTACAGCCTGGAGACAAACAGACAGACCGACAGACAGACGGACAGACATCGAAGTCAGTAATTGGGTCCCGTTTTTACCCTTTGGGTACAGAACCCTAAAAAGATAAACCTCTGATGCAGCAGTTTGCTGTTAAGCTTTAGAGCCCACTAGCGGACAATGTCGCGTTTTGTTTAAAAAACTTAATTAACTACTTCATAATTATGTATAACCGTAAAATATATTATATTTACTTATACTGTCTTTCAAAGCGAGAACGCTCATGGCGACACTTTGCTGCAGCGGACATGACGCGACATTTTACGTTCTATAAGTACGGATGTTTCGTGATGCATAGCTCCGTTGCCGCGTAATGCGGTGTGGCTTTGCTGATACGATTTCACACAAAAAATATTTGGACGACTTATGACCGATATAACGTAGTGTCGCCTAATGCTGTATCGCCTTTAAAGACGGCGTAAGCTCTTAGAAATAATATTTTTCGGTTTTTATGTACATAATCTAATATTATATTATATAAATCTCCTGTCACGATGTTTGTCCGCGATGGATTCCTAAACTACTTAACCGAATTTAATGTTTTTTTTTAAATGTGTGCTTTTTTCCAACTTGAGAGATAGGATAGCTTAGATCTTTAATTATAGTCGCAATTTTATTTTATTGCAAATTATTTTTCTATAATTAATTGACAGTCACAATTATCTATTAACTCCAAAAGATTGCAACAGATGTCGATACTTTTCGACTGGATTGAGTAAGTAACGGCTACTGGGTACTTTATATATTGATAGGTGCATTTGTTGAATAAATAATAGTAAATTATTACAACCTGAGACTGACGGCGACCATTGTTTGTGCGACGGGATAGCGATCGACGTTGCCATGGTAACATACATATTTAGTCACTTCAATAAAATAATATGGCAAATACATAATATATTATGGCAAAGCAACGTGTGCCAGCCGCCGGGACATCTAATATTATATAGTTTTTTTTAAACAAAAATGCAGGATTCTCCGCTAGAGGGCGACGATTTTACTTATATTTGTTACAATATTATGCTAATAAAAGTTCCGTTTGAATTCCAGCTGCCTAGAATGGGAGCCGGAGAAGCGACTAACGCCGGCCGCGGCGCTGAGACACGCGTGGCTGCGGCGCCGCCTGCCGCGCCCGCCGCACGACGACGAGAACCACGTTAGTATCGCGCACCACGTCAAACGCCAGACCAAGTGCACCGAATAGGTTTGTGTTGAACGCTTCGTGTTGCGTGACGCGTGCGTATTGTGCAGGCTCCTTTATAGGAGTTGGGGGATTTGAAACTTATGTTTGGAGAATGAGGGTTTTTGATATTCTATTTGCCACCAGTTGCCGCTATGTACCCGGTCTACCGTGACAAATAAGCATACTATGGTGACACATGACAATTACTACATCGTGACTTATGACAGCTATATCGTGGCGATAGACCCTAAGGCTACATAGTGGCACCTGGTGGCAAATATAATATCAAAAACCCTCATTGGAATACAAAATTAGGATACGTTATTTACCTTTGTACTAAAGTGGTCGCGGATGACATAGAATTTCATACGTTGACTTATCGCTACTGCCTCTTTTAATAGATGAGGAATCTATCGCTTTCATATCGTGCACTTACGGATTAGTAATATGTGCGAGTGAAAATAATGGCGATGATTCTATGTACGAAATTCTGCTTGTGAATGGACTTCACTCAGTTCATGAAGATTATTTTTTTCAAAATTGTTTTAAAATTTTACTCTTCGGTAAATACAACGGTTTAAAATGTATTTAATCACCTACAATACGCACGTAAACGCATTTGTATAGTCGCTTGGTGCTTTTGGTTTTACAGATTAGATTGTGTGTCGTAGACAGAAAAGTAAGCTATACATTTTCCACCTTACTAATAAAACATTTACACGACGAATAAATATACAAGCTCTACTTGTTTTTGTCTGGCGTACATAACGTTATATGACAGACGGAGACAACGAAAACCTTGAATAGTTATACGCTGCGTAAAAACTTTTGTTTGTTAGCTGTATTATGACGAGGCAAAAACTGGTATAATGGGGATTGTCCATTTTTTTTTAATTTTGCTCATTACAAAAACGTTTCGAGGAATAAGGTCAGTGATCGTTTTTCTGTATATAAACGAAAAAAATACACATTAGTTACTTATATTTTTAAACAAACATGTTTAACCTTAGTTTGACCTTTAATGGCGTTAAATTAGCAATAAATTCGACCAACATTACGTTTCGAACTTTTGGTAAGCTTCTCGTATCAGCTTTCACATAAAGATAACTTGCATTTGACGAACCAGCCATTATAAATAAGATTGAAAGGAAAAAAATCATACTGCAGAGGTCAATTGGCCGCCGATGATGACGTCAGAGCGAAACTTTAAAAATTTATTGAGAAAAAACTAGCCAATGAATTTCAAAATTATTTAATTTATATTCTTAAAATACCCTATTTTAACGAAAAAAAATATAAAAAGTACATGTGATTTTTTTTGGACAATGCCCATTTAGTAATACAAGCTGCACAATTTCGTACTTATCTTTATTTACTAAACAGAGGCCCCAGATAAAGTATCTTTCGTTAAAAACGATGACGAAATTCGTTATCAAAATGTATGCGTTTTGACATAAGTCATCGCTAAATGACATTTAGCTTGCGAAGACTAATGTCAAAAAAACAAAATCCATACATTTTAATAACGAATTTCGTTATCGTTTTTAACGAAAGGGACTTTGGCTACGGCCTTTGTTGCTAAATTAAACTTAATTTCAAAATATACGATCAAAGTTTTCATTTTAAAGTTGATGAAGTCGATTAAAGCATTTTCATTTTAATGTTGATTGAATTGTGAAATTAATTTAAACTTTACATCAATACAAATTATACTTACTTTCAATTATACTCATTTATCAGTACACTATTATATTGTTTAATAATTAATTTATTGTAAACCATGAGCACCACGGCTGTTTTTATTTTTAGTTTAATTTATTTTCGATTTATCTTAATGTTTAGTTGCGATTTTTTATGATTTATAATATTATGAGTTCCTTTTTAATTTATCAGTGCAATACTTGGCTGAAGAGTATTTTGGCTCAAAGCTTATGCTTAGCAGCACCATACAATTTTTTTGATGTTTATCTAAGGTCGTGTAAAGAAGCATTTACACTTACAGTTGCTTTGTCGCTGGGCATAGCACATTTGGTGTTAACTAGTATAATTATGTTGTAATTTGAAATTAAAATAATTTGCAGGCTAAATTATAGTTAATAATAAGCTTAGCAGGTATCGCAAATCTTTATTTAGGGGTGTCGTACCGGTAATTAAAGTATACCGCACCAACGATAACATTATATATTTCCTCAGTCACAAAAAACGAAAATGAGAATGACATTATTGTCAGTCTGTTAATTGTTATCAAACAATTAAAGTGAGTATGTCAAAGTGCGCCCACGCAGGAAGTGCGCCATATTACATCTATTTTTCCATGCTGCTGTTTGTTTGGAAATCTCCAATCACACTATTTTAAAAAGTGAAGTATATTGATGAATAGAAGATAAAAGTTCCTATTTCATCTCTTCGACAAATACTAATTCCCCTAATATTCCTAATAATAACTAAAGGATGAAAGGACAAAAGATTTGCAATGTCTGTACTATCTATGCATTTCACTTATCCCCTTCGGTATACAGTCCACTAGCGTTTCGGTGGGCGGGGCGGGCGGCGGGCGCGGCGGGTCGCTGCGGACGCCGCTCGCGCGCACACCGGTCACCTTCAACGCGTCGCAGGTCGCCAGTGAGTATGCTCTCTTATAACATTGGAGTAATAATTAAGGGTTGTGATTTTAGTAGCCTATGTTTTATACAGGGTGCAATTAAACCTTCCTGCCAAATTTTGATATGTTGATTCTTGTTAAAATTAAAAATACATGTATTTTTCTTTTATAATCACTCAGTACTAAAATGTTGAGAAATAGCTTCCGAAAGTTATCCTAAAAAACACTGCAATTAATGGACACGATGCGTCAGCCGCGCGTGACGTGCCCCCGCGCGCTCGCCCCATCCCGCGTAACCCTTGCTCATTCCCCCGCGCCGCGAGTGCCCGTTCTGCAACTATTTTAAATGGAATAAAATATGTCATTGAAAAAAAACCATCCAATTTTTTGACGTGATAACGTCTTATAATTCGATATGGGGTGCGCGCCCGAAAAAACATGACAGTTCATGCGGCGTTACCTCGCTGACAAGTGACAGCTCTGTCTCAAGTCTCTCAACAACCGTAAGGCCCACCTGGGCCGCGCTCTTTATTTCGATTATATTACGTATTTTGATGACTTAGAGAATACTTTTGTATGAAGAAGTTTGGTTAGTTATGACCTTTGATACATTAACCATACTTTGAATGAAAAATAAATAAACAATCTGTGAGCTATTAGTATTATTTCGGCTATTTAAAATTGTGCTCTATTTCCTACGTGTCAAGGTATGACTTGTGCTTTGTTCGAAGATTTTACTGGATTTCACGAATGTATGTAGGTAGCGTTTTGTATTGCGAATAGTTTATTTTACTCATTATAAATATTTTTAGACAATCATTTGAAAGAAATACATCGAAATAACTTTAGGTTATAGTTCTTGCAATCTACGAGTACGCGTCGCCCTTAGTTGTGTGAGTGACCATATCTATGCACGCGTACATGGCTCGCTCGCTACTGACTGCTCCGTCGGGTACGCACACTAACGAATTTGTCTTTTCACATTTCTAACTACAAATAAAGGCTACGCGCACTCGTAGATTGCAATAACTATACAGTCGAAAAAGTTTGTTTCTATTTATAGAGATTCGGAAGCGAGGGTTAAGGGGTTAAGGATAGTTGAACGTGACGTCATACGTTGTCACGTTCAACTATCGTCAGTAAACCGCCTTTACAGACAACCGATTTTTTCTTGTTAAAGGTAAGTGTTGGACTCTCCTAATGATACTTAAGCCCTGGAAAAAATTTGGCAGGAAGGTTTAATTGCACCCTGTATGTTTAAATGAAGAAATAAAATGTTTATTCTGGAACTATAAAATATTGCACATTAATACTTATAATAGGTATCACACAAGAAAAAGATGTTTGTGTTTTATCGCATCGTAGCATATAAGCTACTTATTTAATATTCCCCGCCAACCCTTAATCTGATCAGTGGTTTAGCCTTTATTACGTAACTGTTGTCAAAGTTCAGTGGTTTCTTCTATTAACAATCAAAATTAAAACTTTTGTTGTGTTTACAACGATTGAAAATCTATTGTTTCTGCCATTCCCACGAATCGACGTATTAAGAAACGAGAAAATTTTCACAAGAAATTCAATCATTTCCTGTTAGCATTTAGCAATCGAATTTAAAATATTTTATTACTAGCGACCCGCCCCGGCGTCACACGGGTATGAAATACATAACAACATGATTAAAATCGATAGCCTATTATATTATAGATATTCTTCACGTGGTCTACTTCTTATCTGTGCCAAATAACATGAAAATTGCTCCAGTTTGCGAGATAAGTCCTTTCAAATAATTTCCCCCCTTTTTTTCCACATTCTCCTATTAGTCTTAGCGCGATAAAATATATAATATGGGCTATCTAACACTGAAAGAATTTTTAAAATCGGACCAGTAGTTCCTGAAATTAGCGCGTTCAAGTTAGCTCTTTCAAATAATTTTCCCCATTTTTCCACATTTTCCTCTATTTCTTCGCTCCTATTAGTTTTAACGTGATAAAATATAGCCTATTAGCCTTCCTCGATAAATGGGTTATCTAACCCTGAAATAATCATCAAAATCCGTTGCGTAGTTTTAAAGATTAAAGGGAACAAAGGGACATGAGGGAAAAGAAGCGACTTTGTTTTATAATATTTTTTATTATGTTGGTTTTTACCTCAAATAAAATGATAAATGTTACCAAATTTCCAGAGGCGAAACTGCAAGCGGCATTGTCCGAGGAGAGCAGCGGTCTGAGCGGCATGAGCGGCGTCAGTGGCGGAGCTAGCGGCGGCGCGGGGGGCGCGGGGGCCGCGAGCGCGCGGTACTGGGCGGGGGGGAAGCTGCCCCACCTGCCCGCGCCCTCCTAGCGCCCGCCGTCCGCGCGTCGCCTGGCCAAGGTGGTTTTCTTTTGCTTTCATAATACGTACTAACAATTAAATTGATTCATAGGCTGATTGCAGACCTAGTGTTATGTCGAAACAGTGTTAGCTGTGATCTGGGCTTGACCGAGTAAAGCATGTCCACAAATGCCTATAAATTAATTTCTCAAGTACTTACATAAGTACTTTAAAATTCTTCAATATGGGAAATATTAGGAGAGTATCACTAAGTGCTCTCATTTTTTTCTGTTTTATATATATAGGTTTGTAAATAAGCAATAATAGTAATCAATGATATGTGAATGCCAAATTATTTACCACGACTTGACTGAATACTGTGACTATTTGAAATTGATATTTTGATTTACATTATGTGGTGAAGGTATAATTTTTGTTATGTATTTTCCAGGTATCGTCCCTGGAGGCACCGCGGCGCGCGGGCGTAGCGGGCGCGCGGCTGGAGCTGGAGCGGCGCTCGCTCGACCTCGAGCGTGAGCTGCGGCCCGGCGCGCGCTCCGACGCCTCGCTCGACGACCGCGACCATCTCGTGTGACCCTCCGCCGCGCCCCCCGCGCCCCCGCCCCGCACGCTAGCTCCGCCCCTGACTACCACTTCACCACAATCGAGGAGTGCATCGGAAGGATACAGGCAGTAGTGTTGGCAAGAAAACGATGCACTCGTGGTGGTGTTCGTACTAGCAGCGCCATCTAGTGTCCGTCTCTGCAGCTTTTATGAAGAGTGCACGATACTGTGGCGTGCAGCGACATCTAGTGTAGTGGTTGTGAAGTGAACGGCTCCTGAACCTCGGTGACGCTTCTCCGGCTACCCTCATTCGACTAAACTCGTTAGTTAGTGACCCCACACTGCCCTACTCCGACTCGTTCGAGCTATGATCCCCGAAACGCTTTAACGAATGCATTTAACTACATCGAATGTCGAACGTAAGTTGTACAAATTCCCTCCAAGCGACACGGCGACCAAATTGTGTTCTCTGGACGGAAGTTACACGCGGAATGTTCCTATTGTCGTGAGGGTGGCGGCGGCGGCCGGCGGCGAATATGATCTCAGTTATTTAAAGACTTGACGTTGTAATACGGACCTCTAGTGGAATTGTGCGAGTATTGTGTTTGTTTCTATGTATTATATGTCGAGGACGGTGTTAGTGCCTGCCGAGTCTGGTGTAGTTGTAGGTTTCGACCACTCTGGACGTTTTACCGAGCGACGTGATCTTTCGAGGGCGACTCGAATACTTCGACTGATTCGCGAATCGAGCGCCCCCTAGGTTAGTGCGATATCGATTTTCTACAGGATCAATTGTCATTTTATTTTGTAGCTCGACGTTAAGTATAAGTTTATCCCCTCAAGTGATATGTAATGACGCTAATCGGTGACCTTATATTCGGAATTCTGTAAGGATTTAAGGGTAGCTAGTTTACAAGGCCTTTTTAGATAAGATGCTAAGCGATTTTTTCCGATATATCTATGTATAGTGAATGTTGTGATGGGTATATGTTTACGAATCCTAATATGAATTACTGTTGCTACCCATTTTTACTTCCTTAACTTTTGACAAAAAAAATATACAAAATGAGCATTTACGGCGTATTATGTTACGGTTTACGTAACGCAAAAAAATAGTGCAAATTATAGACGTCCTACTGCAACTTGTCTATGACTTTGCCAAAAGATTTTAAAACAAAAGATAAGTGAAGTTGTACAGAGTCTGTTCCTCCGCGTCGATTCGTACATTGTATAGTATTTACTAGTAGGTTCGTTCGAACCTTAAGTTTGTCTGACAAATGTATTTTTATTTACAGAACGGATGCATGATCAAAAGTATTGTAAGTCGTGAGCCCACTAGTTTTATATTCGAATCCTTCGATTCGCACGTCTACTTTGCTCAGTGTGTAAATATAAAATGAACCAATCGTTCGAATTCAGTGTTAAGTAGATTTTTTAAGGATATTTCGATAGTGAGCAAAGTTATGAGTGACTTTGAGGATTCGAAGGCGGCCATACCGAGTTACATTGTCCAAATGGGTACAACGGTAGAACTGTTCGCACATAGGTGAATATGTAAATTATTCAACCAATATGTATATCGAAAGATACTTATCGTAGAACTAAAGTACATGTAGTATTTTGTTTTGAATACTAACTTGTGGTTCCTTTATTTAGCGGAGCATATCAGTCCAAGTGCCAGATGTAATATCACTAATATTACTTTCGAAATGACCAAGAGATAATATCACTTGAAACACATGTAATGCAACTGTTAACTGTAACATTATATTTGAAGTGATGAGGTGTATTTGTGCTACTTTCTAAGTGGCCGAGGTAATATCACTTCAAACACATGTAATTTAATATTGCTTTTGAAGTGATATTACTTTCTAAGTTAGGAAGTTATCACTAGTTAGGAAGTTAGTTAGAAAGTTATCGCTTCGAACACATGAAATGTATTGTAATATTACATTCGAAGTGATATTACTTGGGAAGTGATGAAGTGATGTCACTTCAAATACATGTAATGCAACTGTAATATTACATTTGAAGTGGCATTAAGTGATATTACATTTTGAAGTGGCATTAAGTGATATTACATTTGGTTCATTAATGCTTTGTCACAGTACTCAATAAGTTTGGTAATATAGAGATATATGGGAAATTAACTCAGTGCAATATGTTGTATAACATATAATATATATTTTACTTTGTCTTCCTGAATGTATTGCAAGGGCCTATTATGATAATCGATGGTTGCATTTCTATTTTCAAATAGTTTTTAGTTTTTTTTTATGTTTATTATTTTGTCATCGAATTATTTGACATTTTAATTGACAAATGAAATGTTTACGATCCCTTATTGTTGTGTAAATGGTGAACTGTAATTGTAAAAAATCAAATAGGCCAGTTTTTGCCAAAAAATTACCTGTCCGTATTTACTTCCAAATCTAAAATCATTCATAACTCTCTTTCTAACTTTTTCAATCTCTCTTCCTTTCGGTCATTTGAATGAAGTTTATCATTTACACAATCAATACTGGTGAATATGTTGGAGTCGATTATTATCGACTACTTACAGATTATAAAAACTCGAAATTATTTGTACGTTTACGAAGTGTGGTTGTTTTACTTAATCGACAGTAACTAGCTATACTCAATCTAGCATTTTATTTGGCTGATCGTGTAGGCCGACTGCCTTTCGTTTTATGCTCAATAGTCGTATGTGGCGGTCTGTACGTACAGACAGACTAGTTTATTTTTGCCCCGTAGCAGTTTAAGGTATTTAGTCAATTATTGTATAGCTTATTTTTTATTTACGATTGTGCTGAGACGCTAATTTCGAGATGTGATAGCCGTTTTGTTTGACTGTCCTCGTCCGCGCACAGGTTTGACATTGACAGTAATTTTTTTTAGTGTAGCGACAATAAACAGTTGTGATGCCACAGACATTTGCTTGATTGCCTTTTTACGCATAAAAAGGATGTTATAGGCAGATGTAGTCAGAGTCCCGCGCATGACTTGGCAATCAGTATTAAATTCGTTCGAGTTTCTCAACTGCCAAGTTCATTTAGTTGTAAGTATATTTTGCTATCGGTATAGCATCTCTAGTTACTATAGCTTTCTTTGGACCGCTGCATTTCTCTTTATATCTAGTTATTTTGTGAAACATTGTGTTCTCTTATTGTATGTACAGCTGGTGTTTCTTGTTATGAAACTCGTAGCGACAATGTGAATACTATACAATTTAAATAAATGAATTATATAAAATGGTTACAGTGTTTTAATATATCTTTAAACTACTTTTACGTGAACCTACAAGGATGTTTTGATGACAGTGTAATGGGAGCATAAATATGTAAAACAACTGAAAATTATTACACTATCGATATAATAATTCGAGTAATTCGATGCAAACATACAAAATTATGCTTAAATAATATTAACAGCAAAGTTGTGAAACAGCTAAACCTCTAGCGTTCTGACGCATCAAAATTCAAGACATCCTTGTAGGATTGTATATTGTATATTTAACACATTAGCATTAAAGTCACGCGCTATTATTAAATTCGTCATTCGCTTTATAGATTGCAGCAACAATTAATGAAATGTCGTTATATATGCTCGTCAAAGTACTGTCTTGACGTCAGAAGTGTAGCCAAAACATAAAGGTAATATACCTATATAGATATATTAACTTTATGAGCCAAAACCATTGAAACTATGAAAAAATGACCCATAGATAACGTGACCATTTTTTTTTGTCAGAACGGGACATAGTTAACCAAGTTTTGTTGATTACAGAACCCTAAAACGGAACCCTGACCAGCTGATTTTTTGTACATTGGTAGATTAATATGTAGTTATATAATTTAAGAGTAACATTGTCTTACAAATAGAACAATCCATATTTAAGGACCATCAAATCAAAGTATGAAATCATTTCTATCTCTGTTACGAGGGTGGGATGATAAGTAACTAGCCTAATAGTAGAAAACTTAACTTTTCGTGATAATATTAATTTAATTTTTCGATAGAGTCTCTGTGAACCTCTATGCACTTACTCCATATTTGTTCTAAAGCAGAAATGCCTTCCATTATAAAATGATTTCTTTCAAGGTCTGCAAAATACTCCTCTACAGCGGCTATGAGTGCTATGTCTTCATCATTTGTGGCAAATTTCTGTCCACCCAAAAAAGTTTTGAGCTTAGGGAATAAATGGAAGTCTGATGGTGCTAGATCAGACGAATAAGGCGGGTGGGGCAACAAATAATACTTTAATTCATTGATTTTCTTTAATTCTTTTTTGATCGTGCGTAAGCAATCGCGGCAGCCAAAGGGCCGATAACTTTTTCATATTTGGTTCCTCACTTAGGATATGATCTACCCGTTCTTTTGAGATACCTATAGTGTCTGCTATTTCAGATAACTTCAATCTTCGGTCTACTAAAACCATATCATATACTTTCACGACCATTTCCGGAGTTGTGACGCTTTTTGGACGTTCGCGGCGGGCTTCATCTTTGACACATGAACGACCGCGTTTATACTCAGCCACCCAATCTTTTACTGTGGCATGAGAAGAAGCAGATTTACCCAAAACATTTTTTAATTCGTCACAGATATATCTCCCCTTTATCCCCTTCATATGAGGAAACTTTATCGGCGCTCTTTGTTCAATTTTATCCATTTTAAAAACAGTTGACGAATTTTTTTTTCAAATGATAAAAAAGAAATAAAATTTTTACGCCATCAAATTCAAATTTAGAACACAGCTTTCCAGAGACATTTTTTTTTTAAGTCGTCCCGGTCGGAACAGGCAAAGGGAGCGTTGCCCATACAGCCATTTCTATGTTTTCATCATCGTTTTCATGTATCGTCAGGTCTAAAGTCTAGTCAAAGTCTAAGTAAAAGTCAATACAGTCAAGGAGTCAAGTCGGTCGATTCAGTAAAGTGGTAGACGCTTTACTGAAACTTTCGATGGAGTTTTGGAGGGACCACAAAATAGCACGTTTCTGGATATTACATCACTTTCCTACACTTGTGCATGAACACGAATATCTAATAGTTAATATTCTACCAATATTACACATTAAAAACCCAGCTAACACAATTTTAGGAAAATAATACAAAAACACAACAGCACTCTTTCACATGCCCGCCAAAAGTCCTTTCCAGAGACACGAATTTAAAAATGACATACATATTTTTTTAATTTTAACTTTTTAAATAGCTGAGGCTAGTTACTTCTCATCCCGCCCTCGTAGCCTACCACTTTCAAAATTTTTCGCAAATAAAAAAGTTGTTTATCTTATCAAAATGAAGCTACTCACAAAAAATTGGCTTGATAGTAATAAAAAAAAAATTGTTCTAGGGCTCTCTGACTATAATACAGCAAACAAACATTTTCTATGTAAACAAAAGGCACAGTTTACGAGAGAGCGGTTAGCGTTACGTCATTTGCCTGCTTAGGAAATCAAAGCATAACTCAGTCTAGAGTCTAGATTATACCTATCTAGATGTAGGTACTACAGTTATAGACTATACTCTATAGTATCATTAGTATGGGTTTAATTTTCATTTTGTAGCTTACACAGAAATAGATTATTTAGTGAGGCCACAATTTTTCGTTGTTGCGTCGTTGGAACTGCGTTGCGGCGACGGGCGACAACATATGCAACGCGCAGCCTCGGACCAGGACCTTCACCCTAGGACTTCATATCCTGTCCGTTCGTGAAAACATCTTAACCGACGATCCAACGAGTCGACGTAAGTCATAAAATATGTGGCATATCTGATATCGGTAGTATTCATTGGCAGATATCGGATCTACGTAAATTGGTTGCGTTACTTTAAACCCAGGCAATAGGTTACGAACTTACGACTAACATTGAAGTGACATTAGTCATTACCCGACCAAACAAATAGATCCACCATTTCTGTCTATGAATCAAATTGTTTGATACTATCAGAGAAGTTGACTCCAAGGAAGATGGGAGTACCTACGTAGTTTGGTCACGTTACGTCAAACCCAGCCGACAGATCACAATTAACATTAATATGGTCCGACCAAATAACGTTGGTCAACTGTCAAGTAATCAATTTCCTGGATCGTACAATATAAAAAGGTTGTGACTTTGCTGTAGTAGTAGTCTATAAAAACTCAAAGGCGACTTTCTACTGGAACTTATTCAGGGTGATTAGGGGCAAAGCATACTAAAAGTAGTCCTGACGTCTAGGAGGTGAGCCAACAAAGGTCTAAATTTTTGGTTTTTCGTCAATAACTAAAAAACTATGATTTGTAGCAAATAATATTCTATGATGACATAAAAGCTTATTAAATTCTCTAAATTTGGTTCTATACAGTTTTTCCAAATTCTCATCCGTTTTCGAACTACACGCTCAGGAAATGAGCTGACCCCTCAAGAGTGAGGGTGGAAAAATGAAGGTAATATCTTGACGCCAAGAACAATAGACGACTTACCAGCATCTGAGGCTTTACAAAGAACAATATTTTGTCGCTGCAAACAGAATTAGAAAGGAATACCTACATATTTAAAATAAAGCTTTTTTTCTATTTTTACTTTTCGTGAGCGTGTAGTTCGAAAACGAATGAGAATTTGGAAAAACTGTATAGAATCTAATTTACAGAAAATTTAATATGCTTTAATGTCATCATACAATATTTTTTGCTGTAACGCATAGTTTTTTTAGTTATTAACGAAAAACCAAAAAATTAGACCTTTGGACCCCCCAAGCCGGCTCACCTTCTCATCAGGACTTTTAGTATGTTTTGTCCTTAACCACCCTGAATAAGTTCCAGCAGAAATCGCTTAGGTTCCCGCTCACGCACTCTACAAATACTTTGTTGACCGAGCTATGACTGACATGGTGATTTGATTGATGCACAGCCCAAACCACTGGACGGATCGGGCTGAAATTTGGCGTGCAAGTAGATGTTATGACGTAGGCATCCGCTAAGAAGGATTTTGATAAATTCCAACCCCAAGGGGTTAATATAGGGGATGAAAGTTTGTATATAAATATACTTCTTAACGCGAGTGAAGCCGCGGGCAAAAGCTCGTTAAAATATAAGTTACGTATTTTGTAGCGTAATGGACATTGGACAATGAATTATACAGATGTAAATTGCAACGCGGATGGTGGGCAGGCAAGCGTGAAATCAATGCTATTCTGTCCTCAGAGGCAGTCCACAATGACAGCAAGTGTGTTAAGGTTACATCGAGATTCGAGTTAATGATTATCCTTTTTATTAGGGTTCTGGTATATATTTGATCGAAGGGTTCTGGTCCTAAATAATAACTATAAACGCCCGCAACTCCGTTGCGTCAACATTCGTTTATCACGCGGGAACCGTACAATTTCCGGGATAAAATGTATCCTATGTCAAAGGACACGGGACCAAAGTTCAGCAGAATCGGTTTAGAGGTTTGGGCGTGAAAGTGACAGACACGACAGACACACTTTCGCTTTTATTATAATATTAGTATGGATATAGGTAATATCGATCGTACTCCCAGCACGACTTAAAATACAACTTAAAAATACAACATGAATAACTTAATAATTTTATAATAATTTATGTTTAGGTTTTTTACCAGCACCATTATAAATACTACTCAGGTAGAAATTTCCCACGCTAGGTTTATCTGCTTCTCTTTTATTGCTTTTAATATGGATACAACCTAGATACAACCTATATAGCTTTACCTTCAAGAAATCGAGTTGCAGCTATAAAACCAAAACTCATATTATTATTACATAATATTATGTTACTTTTTTTTAGTTTGGCTGGAAGTTTAGGTATGGAGAGAAGATTAATTACTTTACGTTTTATATAACACGATACGTCATTTTATAATATAAATTACTAGACGTTCCGCGCGGCTTCGCCCGCGTAAATTAGATATTTCACAGAAAAATTAGTCCACAAAAAATAGCCTATGAAAGGATCATAGGCTATTTTTTGTGAAACGTGATCTAGGTACTTCTTATCTGATCCAAACAGTAAAATTGCTCTAGTAGTTCGTGAGATAAGCCCATTCAAATTATTTCCCCGTTTTTTCCACATTTTCTTTTATTTTTTTCGCTCCTATTAGTCTTAGCATGGTCTGGAATATCTAACACTGAAATAATTTTTCAAATCGGGCCAGTAGTTCCTGAGATTAGCGCGTTCAAACAAACAAATTAAAAAACTCTTCCGCTTTATAATATTCGTATAGGTACTGATTTTAACCAAACGATATCAGAATTAATGCAGAGACATAAACGTAATGCCATGCTACATGCAGCATGCTACCTAAAATTAAAGTAGGAAATCTAAAAAACCCCGCCAAAAAACTTTAACTAATATTTACTGACATTAAGTTGAAATAATTCCATTAAGAGTAAAGCTAAAGTAATATTTTAGTCCATAATTAATGTTGTCGCGGTGTGTCGGGGGACCGCCAAGTGGCATGTAAACTACCACAACAGCGACTTTTGTATTTTGTATCGCCATAATAGTCGCTGATTCTCTCGATTCGGTTTGCTGTGAACTGACCCTTAAACTATAATGTTATGTGAAATCAAACATCTACATTAGCGGTCCCCCGACACACCTTGACAAGATTTATGGACTAAAATATTACTTTACTGTTAGGAATTACTTAAACTTAAAGTCAGTAAATATTATTTCATTACTTTTTAGGTTTTTTGGTGGTTTTTTTTAAATTTCCTAATTTAATTTAACTTTATGCTTTTTAAACTTGTGCAGAATAATTCACAGTATCATATCCCAATGAATACCATCTATAAAAATAAATTATGTCCTCTTGGATGAGGGCAAACATGTTCAACCTCCACTTTGGGTTCATACGGAGCTCGGCTCTATAGAATCCAGGTGATGCTGCAGCCGCAGCATGCATATATTTACTGTATATCTACGTCTTACTGGTTGTCGCAAATAAAATGAGCCCAAACACGAAACCTCTGCTCTAAGTTGGTGAGGAGTTCGGTATCCTATTGATTACCAGGTGATGCTGCAGCACCAGGTCAAATTTCCAATAATGTGTATATAATATACTCACGAACCAGACATGCAAAATATAAAACCAATTATATACCACTAACCAGATAAACCGTGATATTTCAGCAATCAGCAGGCTGATGATGATGAACTATAGCTAAGAACATTCTCCATCATGACAGCTTTCAAACAAAAAAAACTAGATCAAAATCGGTCCACCCGTTTGGATGCAACGATGCCATAGACAGACAGACAGACAGACAGACAGACACGTCAAACTTATAACACCCCTCTTTTTGGTCGGGGGTTAATAAAAGGAATGAATTATTGCGGAGAAGTCAAAATTGTCGATCTTCGAATATCCCCATTTACCGGTTTTAAATTTCGACTTAGAAATAACTCGTCAAACAAGCCTGTTTGTTAATGTTACAGACACAGTTTTTAATACATCTTAATATCACACTTGCTACAGACGGCTAAAGACCATAATTTGGTAACAGAGTATGTATTAATATAACCAAAATACCATTAAAGTTAGTAGAACTCATTAGTGATCTACTCTACATAGAGCGAACTAGTTTTAACCAAGATACAGTAATGCAATCGCTAGTTATCATAACACACAACTTTGTCAATAAAAAGAAAGCCGCTATAATATTCACGTTTATTTTTTCACACCAGTTGATTGCAAGCAAAATACGAGCTAGCTCAGTATCGTGCACAGAGTACTTTATTAGTATCGTGCCAGTAGCGGCCGCGTGCGTTTTGTGATTGTCATTCGTTCGATGTTTATTTAAATTTTGAATGTTTATTTTTTAATTTATTGTTTACTCGCGGCTAAGCAGTGGAATGAGTTAAGTGTTATGTTATCTGTGAAGTGTTTAATCTGCGAATGTAAGTAGATTTTTTTTTATATTCATTATTATTCAATTTTATTCAAATACGTGGATCGTACAGCTACAATAATTAACAAATAGAATAATATAATCACTACGATTATTAAAATTTTCTTGACAAATCTTGTAAATCTATTTTCGTATTAAATTTAATCACGTTTATTTATAAAACCTAGTAAGTACTTGTTTTGAACCTGTTTACCGTGTTGAGGTTCCTAATATCCCTACCGTACGAAGGAGACAGGGATGGGGTTTGAATTTTGAAGTATTTTTAAAGTACCTGCATATTTCTTAAGGAACTTAAATTAAGTAAGAATAAAATAATACTTGGACATTTTTTGGACTTTCTCTCGAAATCATTAAAAACGTAGGTATGAGAAATTTCTACGATTTTTATAAATGATCAAACGAACTTACCAAGTGAAGTTCGATCATTATTATATGAGTCGCTTCATTCGAAGATATAATCTACTTTTGGTTAATTATATATCGAAGAATGAAGCGAAGAAATATAATTTATAATTAAAAGCAAATCCCTGTTTTATTGCATAAAATATATATGAAAAAATAGTACTACCAACGATATAAGCGCATCACACACGGTGAAGATAATATAATATTTTATCTTAAGATGCCCAAATATAAAATATTATAGTATCTTACGCTATCACACACGGCTAAGATACGATAATATTAAAAATATGTTCATTTCCTTACGAGTCTGCGTTGGTGCCACACATATTCCTGGTTAGAGTTCTATATACAGGGTGATTGACTATGAGTGATAACTAATAACTGATACTGTCTTACTTCTTGATTTGTTAGACAGCTTCTCAGACGATGATTCTGATATACATATAGAATGTGAAATGCAGATTGCAGTAGCACATTCCAAAAGGAGAAACATTTGGATAGAGCCTCACATAAAAAAGAGAAAAACCTGCGGCGAATTTAACCTTTAGGGTCTACACAGACGGACTGCATTTCAACTGCAATCCAACTGCAAATTGCAGTTTGAATGCAGTTGACACGACTGCAATGCGACTGCAATAGAACTGCAAACTAAACACGCAGTCAGATTGCAGTTCAGTTGCTGTCGGCGTGCAGTCGTGTGAACTGTTTGGTTTGCAATTCTATTGTAGTCGCATTGCAGTCGTGTCAACTGCATTCAAACTGCACTTGAACTGCAATTTACAGTTGGATTGCAGTTGAAATGCAGTCCGTCTGTGTAGACCCTTATCAATATCTCTCAACGAAGAAGTTTCAGGAGTATTTTAGAAATTCAAGAGAAACATTCATTTCGATTCATGAGCTTTTTAAGCAATAATAATAATAATAAAGCAATAAATTATAAGTCAATTTTATTTAAAATTATCCGAAATGTTACTTTTTCCATCAAAATGTTACTTTTCGAATGAGAGTAGGTATGTAACTTTCTAACATACAGCACTGGCAACACTGCATCTACTAGTGCGTCCGATCACCGATGAGCCCGCTGCTCGACACAAAAACACCCTGTACCTATTCATAAAGATATATTTCGCATCTTAAGATAACATATTAAGATACGAAATATATATTTCGTATCTTAAGATAAAATATTAAGGTACGAAATATATATTTCCATATCTTAAGATACAAAATATAAAATATAAATTAAGGGAGGAGACAAGGGAAATATACAGAACTACAGGCCGATATCAAAACTGTGTATTTTCGCTAAACTCTTTGAAAGTATTGTGCATAACCAAGTTTTTTCGGCTCTTAAAGGCTGGTTTATACAAGAGCAGCATGGGTTTCTAAAGGGGCGATCAACAACATCTAATCTTCTTCTAACTTACGACCATGTCAGCTCGGGCATGGACTCGGGTGTTCAGGTGGATTTGATATTCACCGACTTTAGCAAAGCCTTTGATCGTATTGATCATTGTATCCTGCTTAAAAAATTAGCGTATGCGGGTATACATGGAAACCTTCTTCGATGGTTCTCATCGTATATTTGTAATAGGTCCCAAGCCGTTGCTATTAACGGGTTCATTTCTAGGTGGATATTCGTACCTTCTGGTGTTCCTCAAGGCTCCCTGCTAGGACCTTTACTTTTCGCTATATTCGTCAATGATATTTCTTCCTGCTTTCGTCATTCTTATTTCTTTTTGTACGCCGATGACACAAAAATATTGAAAAATATAGCTTCGCTTAATGACTGTCACCTTTTACAAGAGGACTTAAATAGATTTAGTGACTACTGTGTACTTAATAAGTTAGATCTTAATGTATCCAAATGCTTTGTCGTCAACTTTAGTCGTAAACTAAATTTAATTAAATATAATTATGAACTTCAGAACAAGGTCCTTGTAATCAAGAAATCCATAAAGGATCTTGGAGTTATTGTAGACTCAAAATTGATATTTGATGAGCACATCGACTATATTATTAATAAAGCCTCAAAAGCCCTGGGATTTGTCATAAGGTCGTGTAAAAATTTTCAATCTGTCAAGGTAGTAAAAATCCTATATTGTGCGTATGTTCGTAGTATCTTAGAGTATTGTTCAGAGTTATGGAACCCTGCTTACAACGTATATATTGATAGAATTGAGTCCATACAAAAACGTTTTCTCAGATTTATTCAGTTTAAATGCAACCATTTTCTAAATAATTATGATGCCAGGTGCAAAAAATTTCATTTTCTCCCCTTGTACCACCGGAGACGTATAGCTGACCTAACTTATTTATGTAAAGTGCTAAATAATAAAATAGATTCCCCTGATTTACTTAAAAGATTTAATATAAATATTCCCCGTAGAAATGCTCGTCATTTTATGCCCCTTTATATTCCACCTTACAATACATACTACCGTAAAAATTCTTTTATACTAAGGTCTAGTTCACACTTTAACAGATTTTTAATTGCCCATCCACTCGAAGACATGTTCTCCCTAAAATCAAACAAAATTAGAAAGCTTATGACTGAAAAATTTATATATTGAATTATGTTTAGGTATTATTATTATTATTTATTTATTTTTTTTTATCGTAAAAATTAAATACTAAAGGACTGTACCATCTGCTGTGTGTATAATTATAATTATTATGTCTAATTATTTACTATATTGAGTTCTGTTTGCTTTATTATGTAACAATTTTTAAACTCTCAACCATTTCTTGTTATATAAAATTTAATAAATTCGGTACTTAGTTTGCTTAAATAATAATTTACATTTTAAAATTTTTAGGTTACCTTACTTCATGTATTAAGACATATATGTGTCTCGTCAGGACTTTGTTTGAAATGTTAATTTTAGCTTCAATTTGTTTTTCACCTGCGAAAACTTGTTATTGGCATATTGTTATTTAATTTGTCTCATTACCGATGTAATTATATGCTGTAAGTTTTCCGAATACAATAAAATAAATAAATAAATAAATTAAATTCGTCGTGTGTGATGGTTCATAGGATTTGTATGGTGAGCGATATTCTAAAATATGCTCTAAGATAATATATATTTTATATTATCTTCACCGTCTGTGATGCGCTTTAGGGGGTTCGGGGGCGATAAATCGATCTAGCTAGGAATCATTTTCATTAAATATCATTTTATGTTTTTTTTTAATTTTTTGAATACCGAGCGTAGCTCGGTCATAATATATCTAGCTAGTAAATCCCATCTCAGACTTAGCTATAATATATATTAATACTAGCTGTCCCGGCAAACGTTGTTTTACCATATAAATAATTTTTGGGTTTTTTGGTATGAAAAATAGATGTTGGCCGATTCTCAGACCTACTGAATATGCATATAAAATTTCATAAAGATCGGTCTAGCCGTTTCGGAGGAGTACGGTAACTAACATTGTGACAGGGAAATTTTATATATAAGATATTTATAGCAAGGCATTCATTAATGTACACTAAATCCACATGTCACAGAAATATATATTATAGCTGAGTGTGTGGTCACGCGAAAAATTGTATAGAAAATATATAATAATATGCCTAGAGCTATAAACATATTAATATATATTATAGCTAGGTCTGTGACGGGCTTTATATTTAGTTCTTATGGCATATTTTTTATAGAGTGATTAAACGCAAAGTGCAAACTGCAAAGTAAGACAAGGCTATAGTTAATCCTTTGACGAGAGCCTTGAGATAACTTTGTAAATTGACGTTATATTAGGTATAGTCTGTCTGATAAATTAAAAAAAGCCTAAATTATTTCTTAAAAAAGTAATTACCTACCTACTTACTAAATTAATTAATTATCATTTATTTATTAAGTACCTACGTCTTGTATTTTATATAGTAAGTATAAATTGTGTTTTTAAGAAGTTAATTGTTAAATTAATAAATTGTTATAATATATTAACATTACTATAATTGGTTAAGAGTCTATCTAAACTCCATTTCTTAAAAATAGTATTACAGTCATTAGTAAATTTGGTTAGTCTGTCTGAAACTCCGTTCATATGAATTTTGCAGATAATATGAATTTATACGAAGCCTAATATTATGTAAAACGCTACCAAATTAAATGTTAAGTAATAAAACCGGCCAAGTGCGAGTTGGACTCGCCCATTAAGGGATCCTCAGCAGCAATAAGGTGAGGTGATTCTTTCTATGAAATTAAAAGGTTTATGATTTATTTTTATATTTCAGTTGATTCAATGAAATTAAGGTTTACCCAACGAATAACAAAACTACGGAAACGTAACTCCCATACTTCAACCGTTTTAAATTTGGCTCCTTTTCGAACACTAAAATATGACAATTCAGATTCTCGCCAAGGTCGTTTCCCAGGTAACGTATCATAATATTGCGCGCTGGACGACAGCCTGCGCGGTTATTATCAATGTCACAGTTATGAAACAAAGCGGATGGCATTATACAGTATACACCAAACATATCTACTATCACGAAGAAAGGAGTACATAATTATTATTTTAAAATCAAACATTTTCCTCTGATCCTTAAATCGTCGATAATAATAATATATAATAATTTTGAACAAACCGTGTACGACTCGGACGAATTTAAAACTATCCAGAGCACAATCCAGACAAGACGTTTTCAGATTACAAAAATATATGTGCTAAATTATTACAGAACTAGCTGTTGCCCACGACTTCGTCCGCGTGGACTTCAGTTTATAGCGCGCGGTGGCAACAAAATTGGTGTCAAATTTATAAGCTTTTTAAAACCCTGGTACCCCTTAAATCAAAATATCTAAAAACAGCTGTGCAGTGCGCACATAATATTTCATTTTTTTTATATTATACCTAAAGCATATTTAGCCCCCCATTACACAACTTTAGCTTTACCTATAAACTATTTAGCATTGGTAGGTTTAAGGTTTCGTCACTCATCACTGCTTAGATAAAGTACTGAGTACTGACTACTAAGTAGAGTAGTGAGTTATTCATTATAGACGTGCATAACAATCGCAAGAATCAAAAAACGGTACTCAACTTGGTACCACCTCTTATAGAAAGATGCACGAGCAAGCGATATCGCGATGTAGGAGACGCACGGCGCCATCTATTATGATTTTTTGGAACTAACTTAATTTGAACAAATTTACGCATTTTCTCACCCTTACAACCCCTTTTTCCGGTTAAAAAGTAGCCTATGTCCTTTCTCAGGCTTTAGACTATCTGTGTACAAAATTTCATTACAATCGGTTCAGTAGTTTTGGCGTGAAAGCGAGACAGGCAGACAGAGACACTTTCGCATTTAAAGTATTAGCAAAGATTATTACAGAATTGAAATAAAAAACTTACGGTACAAATGCAGATTTTCGTAATCTCTTTAATTTTCGGTCATTACTCATACAAAATATATCATGACTAGGGCCCGGAAAAATATGTACTAAAAAATCCAAAATATGTACATAAAATATGGACTAAAAAATCGAAAATATGGAAAAATATGGAGTATTAAATAGAAATATGGAAAAAATATGGAGTATAAAATTCTAAAAATTAAACGTTGTTTTAGTGTTATAGGTAAGAAAAGAGTCACTCGTGACAGTTAACAAAGAGATAGAGGCCAGAAATATGCTATGCTGGCTTTGCCTTTGCATATTTGGTAGGCCAGAAATATGCTATACTGACTTTGCCTATGCATAAATGGTTTGGGAATAAACATATTATGTCACAGTATTAACTGTACAACTTGCATGACATGCTGATCATAATATTGTAACCATGACAGCACGTAACGCACGTCATGCTGCATGATTTGACGTGGGAAAGCCGTGCTTCGGCACGAATGGGCCGGCTCGACCGGAGGAATACCACGGGCTCACAGAAAACCGGCGTGAAATAGCGCTTGCGCTGTGCTTCGCCGAGTGATTGAGTTTACTGAAGGTCCAATCCCCTACCATTTTCCTTTCCCTGCCCTTCCCTCTTAAAAGGCCGGCAACGCACCTGCAGCTCTTCTGATGCTGCGAGTATCCGTGGGCGATGGAAGTTACTTTCCATCAGGTGACCCGTTTGCTCGTTTGCCCCCTTATTTCATTTTAAAAAATGATCGTCTTGGGTTCGCTTAATATTGGCTAAATGATCCCTGCACGTCACAACTCACAATTCACGATATTTTTTTACTTCAGTTTTTGTTTAGCCATGTCAGTAACATGACCTTCAGCATAGCTGAAACTTTATTTTCTATTTCTTCAATAATCTTTTTTGAAAACAGAATACCGAAAAAATATAATAAATAATAATATAAAATGCGAGAGGAACGAAATACGCAGCATGACGGGAACGTATTTTTTTTTGTATTTTAGTGAAAATATGGACGATTGTGACATTTTCTTGCAAAATATGGACTTTTCTTTGTAAAACCCTAAAATATGGAAAATAAAACTTGGGATTTCACAGTCTAAATATGATAATTCGTGTAAAAACACATTCCCTAATCATGACTATTAAAGTGTATGCTACATAAACGAGTAATCTGGCTCGGCATCCAATTCAGTTCGTTTCTTACTAAACGAAGTACGAACGGCATTATAAAAATAAGATACTGCATACTGATGTCAGTCAGACCCCCGGTTATGAATTATGATTAAATTGTTACATCTTGCATAACACTGTCCATGGCGACTTTGTAAAAATTTTGTAATTATATTATTTTTTGATTATTGCATTTTTACAATAACTTGTAAACTTAATAAGACAAACACAAAGAGACCAGCTTAATTTTACGCAAATACCCTGGCATCCAACTTAAATAAACCATCTTTTTGGGCATGTTTTTGGGTCGGAAAAAATACAAGAACTTTACCTAAGCATAATTTTAAAAAAATCACTTACTGATGAAACTTGAAAGGTTATTCCTGTATTAAAAGTCGTATCTGTATGACTTCTACACCATTTCACAGGGCATTTAGGCATTTTAAGAACGAAAATTTTGTAAAAAGCTACGTAAAAAGTAAGTAAACCAAAAGTAAACAAATTGTAAAATGAGTTTGACAATAATTATCATGTCAACCTGGTTGAACGTCACTCGAGTATATATACACGAAAAATGTGTACCGAACACATGCATAAATGTGCATGTATTCGGGTCACATTTTGTAGCCATTTGGTGCACTTTTTTTGACGGAGTTACTCTTCCTGTAGTTTAAAGTTCACTGGGTTTACCATTTATGACGTACAAAAAAAAACTACTTGCCAGATCTTGTTCAAACTAATTTTCGTTGGTAGTTTTTATAGTAATCTACATCATATATTTTTTTAGAATTATTATCATTTAGTTTTTTAACATACTTTAGAAATTAGAGGGATACACATTTTACCACTTTCGAAGAGTCTCTCTCGCAAACTATTCAGGTTAGAAAAAAATTATATGAGAAAGTAGAAGAAGACAGAAACCTCAATATGCTTTTTGAAGACCTATCCATAAGACCTATGCATATAGGTTAGATGAATTTTTTTTTGTTTCAGTTGTAACTTGTACCTAGGGGGACCCCTAAAATTTTTAATATTTTTTCCATTTTTAACCGACTTCCAAAAAGGAGGACTGAGGAGTTTATATTTTCGGCTGTGGAGATTTTTTTTATTTTTTTTAATTTTTTTTTGTATCAAAATCTTAATGCGGATGCAGACTACATCTACTTTAGGCCAGTCATTAAAGCCAAAACCCGAAAGAAATTAGTAACTTAATAAAATTTTAGGGGGTTGGTAAAGAAGGTACTTAAAATAACTTACCGTGTGATTTTGCAGCGTTCTGGGGTATACGGAAAGGGTTGAAAAGGGATGAAAAAGGTTTTTTGTTAATAACATCGCGTAAAAAATTTGTAATACGCTGCAAAGAACAAAGGCCATTCGTCTAACATGCTTGGACTATAAAAATCTTATAAAACGTAACTTGATGAAACATCTGTAATTTCAATTGCCTATATAAATGTAACATAGCACGGCATTCAATATATTTTTAAAAGCTGGGAGTTTCAAGTAATGGGCATTGTCCAAAAAAATGACATGTACTTTTTATATTTTTTTTCGTTAAAATAGGGTATTTTAAGAATATAAATTAAATAATTTTGAAATTCATTGGCTAGTTTTTTCTCAATAAATTTTTAAAGTTTCACTCTGACGTCATCATCGGCGGCCAATTGACCTCTGCAGTATGTTTTTTTTCCTTTCAATCTTATTTATAATGGCTGGTTCGTCAAATGCAAGTTATCATTATGTGAAAGCTGATACAAGAAGCTTACCAAAAGTTCGAAACGTAATGTTGGTCGAATTTATTGCTAATTTAACGCCATTGAAGGTCAAACTAAGGTTAAACATATTTGTTCAAAAATATAAGTAACTAATGGATATTTTTTTCGTTCATATACAGAAAAACGATCACTGACCTTATTCCTCGAAATGTTTTTGTAATGAGCAAAATTAAAAAAAATGGACAATCCCCATTGTGTATTAAGTTTTTGAATTTTGAGGTTATAAAGATAGTTATTAATAAGCTGTACTATCATTTTGAGTTATGGTTTTAGTTTAAATTATGTGAAACACACGTCAGAGTTTTTAAAAATAAAAGTAGGAGGCAAACGAGCAAACAGGTCACCTTATAGAAAGCAACTACCGTCACTCATGGACACTCTTGCAAGTGTCCATGAGTGATTGGAATACGCTCTGTTCTCGAAATCCTCAAGAAGAGAGCGTATTTAAGCAGGTTGTATGGGTCCCTTTGAATGACAGAATATGCGTTCAATATAAAAAAATAACAATGTTATCCTGCGTTAAAAACACAAATTCAATATTAATATTTTTAGAGCCGATTATCTTTGTTTTCCCAGCTTCTAAAAATCAACTGTTTTTATTTAATTATAGCATTTTACCTAAACTACATTTTAGTTATAGTTCCACCTAGGTAACAAGAACCTTGTTTTTTTAGTCCATTTTGGCCATTGTTCTTTGGAATTAAGTCGTTGTTACCGTTTTGTAACGTGTATTAAATTTGCAGCGTTTTGCAACATACAGAACATTGTTTATTATTAAAAAACAATAAAATTTGTTAATAACAGGGGTAAAAAAAATAGTAACACGCTGCAAATTTGGAATTAGGTTTTTCTTACCGTTTTCGAACGTGTATTAAATTTGCAGCGTTTTGCAACATACGGAACATTGTTTATTATTAAAAAACAATAAAATTAGTTAATGACAGGGGTAAAAAAAATTAGTAACTCGGTGTAAATTTAGAATTAAGCTGTTCTTACCGTTTCGTAAAGTGTATTAATTTTGCAGCGTTTTGCGACATACGGAACATTGTTTATTACTAAATTGCTGTAAATTTGATATACGTTAGAAAACGGTAAAAACAACTTAATTATAAATTTGCAGCATGTTACTACATGTTTTACCCTTGTTAATAACAAATTTCATTGTTTTTTTAATAATAAACAATGTTCCGTGTATTGCAAAACGCTGCAAATTTAATACACGTTACAAAACGGTAAGAACAACCCAATTCGAAATTTGCAGCGTGTTACTAATTTTTTACGCAATGTTATTAACAAAAAACCTTTTTCACCCCTTTTCAACCCTTTCCGTACACCCCAGAACGCTGCAAAATCACACTGTAATTTATTTTACCATCTTTAACAACCCCCTAAAATTTTATCAAGTTACTTATTTCTTTCGGGTTTTGGCTTTAATGACTGGCCTACTTACCAAGTTTCAATAGTATAGCTCTCATAGTTTCCAGACAGACAGACAGACATGACGAATCTATAAGAGTTCCTTTTTTGCCATTTTGGCTACGGAAACCTTAAAAAACCGCTTATAGAAATACAATAATTAGGTACAGAGCACAATTTTTGCTTTAGAAGTTATGATTTGAAATGGAGTATAGATGATTATTTCATTCCATTTGCATGGTAATTTATTAAACTGTAGGTACAGATTACTAACTAGCTCGTATCTACTTCATTAAAGTACGATAAGGTACCTCCAATACTTAATATTCATAAATAGTTGATCGATTTGTTTTCAGTTAGTATGATTTACTGCATTGTTTTAAATTAAAATTTTACATCGTTCGATTTGCCTTTATTTTTCTTGTATACAGTCTAAACTCTAAACAACATCCGGGAATAAAATGCATAATATTATATTACATATATAAACTATAGAGGGCGTCGTAATTCGACAGCAGCGACACGGTGCGAGTAAAAGATGTAACTTGTGAGTGGCTTCGCATTCACTTTGACCCCAGTTTTCTATGTTTTAGTAATTAAATAATATTTCCTATCTAATAGTGCCTCTTTCCGAATTCGGCTAAACCTCAACTATTTCTGTACTCAATCTTCATCATTTTTAAGTCGGTACCAGATATAGCTGAATCTTCAGTTCTCTGACAGAATGTTTGAAACTTTTGGAACTGGCACCGACTTCAAAATTATGAAGATTGAGTACAGAAATAGTTGAGGTTTAGCCGAATTTGGAAAGAGGCACTATTAGATAGGAAAAAATATTTAATACTTTTTAGTTCATTAATGTTATTATTGTTTTTACCTTAGAAGTCGGTTTTAATTTTTTGTAGAAAATAATAATTTCTTAAAAGTATCTTATTACCTACATTTTGTTAAGAGTCACAACTTACACTCACAAAATATAATATCAGTGAAGTGAACATGTGCTAGGTAATGTAACAATTCGCCCCGAGCTTTCTATTCTATTGTTATCGCAGTCGCCGGTGGTCACCGGCGACTGCGATAACAATAGAAAGGCTATTGTGTCTCGTTTTTCCACGATCGAAGGATCTATCATCGGATGTATGAATAAACTTGCATAGGATGTAGCGTAATTACTCTTATTTAAAATCATAATTGACAGTTCTTGTAATCAAGAAGTCACAAGAAGTGACAAGAAGTCAAATCGATACTTATTGCGACATCTATCGATAATAAGCGTAACTAAAAGACACTTATGGTCTTACCACAAAAGATTTAAACATCTGTTGAACAGTTGTTTTGAGACAATTTTGTATGGAATTTTTCTCTAATCAACTGTTCAACGGGTGTTTAAATCTTTTGTAGTAAGACCGTTAATGTTTATACTCATTTTATAACATTAATATGAACTAAAAAGTATTAAATAATTTTTACTATCTAATAGTGCCTTTTTCCGAATTCGGCTAAACCTCAACTATTTCTGTACTCAATCTTCGTTATTTTGAAGTCGGTACCAGATAGCTGAATCTTCAGTCCTCTGACAGAATATTTAAAATTTTTGGAACTGGCACCGACTTCAAAATTATGAACATTGAGTACAGAAATAGTTGAGGTTTAGCCGAATTCGGAAAAAGGCACTATTAGATAGTAAAAATTATTTAATACTTTTTAGTTCATATTAATGTTATTATTGTTTTTACCTTGGAAGTCGGTTTTAATTTTTTGTTAAAAATAATAATAATTTCACTCTTTTTAGTTACACTAGTAGATAAATCTTCGCGTATATTTTACGTATCTTATTACAATTTGTTAAGAGTCACAACTCACACTCACAAAATAATATAATATTATCAGTGAAGTGAACATATTGTTCTAAGTAATTTAACAATTTTAATACTTCAAGCCCGAAGCGGTCACCGGCGATTGCGATAACAATAGAAAGGTTATTGTGTCTCGTTTTTCCACGATCGAAGGATCTATCAGATAAAAAATTGTACAAACTTGCATAGGATGTAGCGTAGCATAATATTTAATATTATCATAATGATTGACAGCTGTTCTTGTTATCAAGAATTCAAATCGATAGGTACTTAGTGCACCATCTATCGATTAATAAGTATAACTAATTAAAAAGACACATAATGACTTTGTTTTGTTTAAATGCTCTTTTTAAAATAACTTTATTTTAATTCTATTTGTCTATTAAAATTTTATAAAGTGTTAAAGTATTCGATCTGTATATAAAGTAGTTAGTAAAGTATTCGATATTCTGTCTTCTGCCGCCACGCGGCAGAAGACGGAACTGAACGGACGGACTGGGCGGCGACGCCGACCGCCGTGTATTAAAAACAAACAGGTGTTGTTAATTGTTATACAGTACATAATTATTATTATTAGATACGATATTGTATGTACTGTCACTTCTTGGTGGAAATTCATGTTCAGATAATTATTAGTATATCCATACCTATGCCTTGTACTATTGTCTATTCTGTGCCAATGAGACATTGGTGGCCTTAACACGACGTGGTAGTGATGATGATGACGATAATGATGATGATGATTATGATGATGAATATGAATTGCATAGTAGTTTATGCTTTCTGTTCTTAAAACAACGCCGAAACTCCCAAACGTGTATCTATAAGGAATCAGGAGTTCTCTCAGTATCATCGAAACCATGGTATACCTTGACCCAATATTTGACTTTTTGGTAGCGTATTCTTAGTACACTTCACATAAAACCAAAATCACTATATGTTTCCATATAAATTTTGAGGAGTTCCCTCGAATACTCATGGATCCCATCATCAGGTCACCACCTTTGTGAAAATGGGACCAAATTGGAGTGAAACCTAATACAACAAAACAAAAATTTCGAAAATCGGTTCACAAACGGCGGAGTAATCGTTGAACATACAAAAAAAAAAAAAAAAAAAAATATATCCACAGCCGAACATATAACCTCCTCGTTTTTTGGAAGTCGGTTAAAAATAACTTTATTTTAATTCTTTTTGTATATTTTAATATTTTAAAGTAGTTAGTAAAGTATTTGATGTGTATATGTATGGTAATAAGGAGCAAAATCGTGTCAATAAATAAAAATTCATTTATGTAAGTACTTACGAAGATTTTTTTTTTACTAATCTTAATATTTCTTTCAAATCTCAGAAGCATTGGCAAATGTGCGCCTTAAGCTCTGAAGTTTTGTTTTGTTCAATTTTGTGGTACATAAGTCGCTTAGTAGTTAGTAGTCAAGTAGAGTACGATATTTACGCACGCGCCGCGCCGCGCCGTTGCCTCTGCGGCGCCGACCGCCGTGCGCGTGTATATGTCGCAGGGAAAAGAGGATATCAGGGATTTCACGAACTCCCGGAAGATGCCAAATATTCTTGTTTGTCACGTCTTCTTACTAAAAATATCTAGTGATATGTCATTTCACTAAACTAAATCTAGTGAATGCCAGAAACGCGGATACCGCCCAATAAAAATCGAGCCACTCATTTCTCGCGCTCGCTCTAGTTTCCACACGTGACACGGGCACTAGTGGGAGTGAAACAAATGCGTCGCTCGAGCTGGTGCGGCTCGTTTAGCCTGGAGACAGACAGGCGGACTAACCCTTTGGGTACGGAACCGTAAAAACTAGGATAATCGAAGAGCTGGAGTACCTGTAGTACCTGTGCCTGTACAAGAGCCTAACCAAACTTGAGATCGAATTGCCACCTTTACAAAAAATATTCAACTTAGTCGGCCGCTTCATTTGACGTCAAAAATCAAAGGTCTGAAGTATCTGAAGAAGAGAAGAGAAGGAGTCACAATAGATCCTCATGGGTCGCAGTGACGCCAGGGCTATAGCGACCTGCCTTCTATTAAAAAAAAAAAACTGATGAAGAACCCTCAGCTGGTTTCAACTGTATGATTCAGAGATATGATGATGCCCTCTCAGATCTGCTATAGTTGCATTACACGTGTGATAATAATAATAATAACTCCCACTCTGATTTTGTGAAAGCACATCTTACTAGGGTTTTGTGAAAATTTCAAGTGCATTACCGTGCCTCACCGTTGCCGTTATTGATTACGAGCAAAAAAGGCCAAAAAAATCACGTTTGTTGTATGGGAGCCCCCCTTTAATATTTTGTTTTATTTTTAGTATTTGTTGTTATAGCGGCAACAGAAATACGCAATCTGTGAAAATTTCAACTCTCTAGCTATGTAAAAACTTACATTCTGCTAAGTACAAGTTGGAACCGAGCGACACGTTGCAACTGTAGGCTTCGTGTCGTCGTGACACTACTGGTTTAAGTATGTGAAGTACCCTGCGCAGCGACACGAAGCTAGCGACACTTATCATAGAAATACATTACCAGTAGAATACGTCGTCTGCGGTTGCTTCATGTCGTCCGCTGCCAACCGGCACCTTCAAAGAAGAATAAGCCTATGAAAATCTGTGAAGATGAATAGTTTTTTTTTTTCACCTGGATACCACGAGTCATGATAGCGAAACCAGTACCAATAAAATACCTACATGATACAGTCTTTACTTACGTCTTGAGGGGTGTTTGGTTGCGCTCTATCTCTACTCTCTAGTCTCTACTAAGTGCAGTAGCGTAGCCCGTTTCAGGAGCAGGGACACCGCTGGGGTTTTAGTGGGTAGTCCCGGGTGCGTCTTCCGTCCGCCCCGGGGAGTGCCACATACCTCGGTAGTCCTCCCCAGGCCCCGGGGATGCGTAAACGCATTCCCCCAACGCAAAAAAGGTGTCCCGCTGAAATAAATAGAGTCTTTTAAGTTTTAACTATACTTACTTAGGATTTACATCCAATACCAATGCACCTTCATTCCTAATAATCCTAATCCATTTCCTATCAAATGAAAAAATAGTACCAAAATTTCTTATTAACCACTATCGGCCAAATACGAAATTCTCGTGGCAACTGTTAGATTGTAAAAGTAATTTCCCAATATAATTGCCAGCTACACAGAAAACCTCCAAGTACCAAGTCATTATCTACAGATTACTGTTGCAAAACGATTGTAGTTACGAAATGCCACGACCAAAACACATTGACTTATATAACTCATACAATAGTAAATAGTTAAGTATGACTGAATCAAAGGGTAAATATTATATTACTAGATGAAGCCCGAATGTTACCAAACAGCATAATCGGTTCAGCGGTTTGGGCGTGAAGAGGTACTCGTAACAGACAGACCGACACACTGTGACGACCTCTGTGGCTCAGTGGGGAGCGCGGTGCATTGGTAGCCCAAAGCCCCGGGTCGCGGGTGCGAATCCCGCCGACGGAACAAAAGTTTTCAAAGTTCCTGGGTCAATGTGTATTAAATATGTGTATCATATTATAATAAAAATCTTAAATATATGTATAGTATAAAAGTATTAATTAAACCGTTGTCTAGCTGGTACTCCAGGACAGATTTCACAAGTCCTTCAGGTACTTACCACTGGGCCAGACTGACGTGGTGTGAAGCGTCCATAGATATTATTATTTATTTTTACTTTCGCATTTATATTATTAGATTTATTAGTATAAGAATACCTATATAATGTTACTTATTATGTAACATAATTTTTCTCTACAACGATAAATTCGTTTTTACAAAATAGATAGCTTAGTTAATATAATACTAGATGACGAGTTGCGCCAAAAATCGTTTATCACGCGGGAACCGTACATTTTCCAGGTTAAAAAGTAGCATGTCCTTTCCCGGGACTCAAAGTATCTCCATGCCAAATTTCAGCAAAATCGGTTAAGCGATTTGGGCGTGAACAAGGCGTGAAGAGGTAACAGACAGACAGACACACTTTCGCATTTAAATATTATTAGTATATTAGTACATAATATTAGTTATAGTAATTAGTATGGATATTAGTATGGAAGTATGGATTACGTTTGATGTACGTGACGTTATTGTTTGGAATCGTGTTTCGTGGTACTACTAAGTAATATATAATATATTATATTCGGGATGTAATGGAACCGAATATACTATATCGGAACCGAAGTCGGAGTCGGAGTTTTCAAATTTGACTTATCGGAATCGGAACCGGAGTCGGAACCGAAGTCGGAGGTAGAGTCAGAAGTGGTGGCAGGAGAGAGGTCTGTTTTTAAGGACCAATAAAACATGATTAAGTCACGAATTAACAAGTGAAAAAAATAATAGACATAGCGGGGGTCGGGAGGGTTCCTCGCGCGACATAATATTATAGTATAGTATGAACCTGTTTAAATAACCGTTGACGCGGGCCGCCGCGCTCCGCTTTGTTCTGCTTCGACCTCCGATTTGAAAGTATCGAAGGAGAAGTCGGAACCGAAGGTATAATATTAACCGGAGGTTCCGACCTATCGGAGCCGAAGTCGAAGCTTCGTAACATCCCTGATATATATTCTGTGCAGAGGCGGCGTAAGGCGTGGGCGGTGTGGGCGACCGCCCACGGCCTCGCGTACACCGCGAGCCTCGGCCCTCGCGCCTCTTGGACCACGAGGTTTTTTTAGGATTTACGAGTAATTCAAGACGTGAGTGGATGAATAAGGTAAGTAATATGAAAAAACTTCCCGTTTTTTCGCTTAGATGGAGGCTTTAGGGCCGAAAAATTTATTTGAAATGGAAAAACTATGGATCATATTTGTACAGCCAGATATATTAGCTAGGTTATGAAGTAGATACATTTTTAAGTTTTATTAAAATAATTAGGGAAAAAATGAGTTATTGTCCGTATGTTACGAAATGTTACTTGTTCGATTCTTCCACTCATTATGATACTCAAATATTCATAAATAAAAAGTTTTATAAATAAATTTAAAGTTTGAGTATCGATAAATTCTTTCTCTCAACAAATCCGTCCTTTTGAGTCGTCTATCAGGAGGCCTCGCAAAATTAATTTTAGGGGGCCTCGCAAGATACATTTTGAGGTCTTGCCCCGCCACTGATTCTGTGGTTTCGTTTTAAGGCTCCTCTCGCGAAAAAAGCGTGCAGATGAAACCACTTTTCATCGGCATTAACAGAGAAATTATATCTGAAAAAAATAATTAGTAATCTACATGATATGATACGTAACGTGGTTTTGCCATATTTTTTTCTATCGGTATCACATAATAAAGAAATAAAAAACCAAATCACCTCCAAATCGTTGAATGAAACCACTTTACTCCTTTATTATTTATCAAAAGAATATATAAAAAATATCTACTGCTTACTGCAATACATAAGATGATAATTTGGTTTTTTTACTTTTTTGAAATATGTATTATATTAAGCCTTAAAAAGGTTTTTTCTCCTATTTCGCCCTATCATGGACGCGGCGAGCGTCGTAACCGCCACCGTACAAGGCGCGCTGTTATGAATGTTATTTTAATGTCATTTACGTCGATATTCGCACTGACAGACAATGATCAAGGTCATTGGCGGATATAGAGGCCTTAAGATACCAACCTAGAAGATTCGCACTACTTTTTGCTAAAAAGGAGTAAGGCATGATTTATGTAATGTTTAGTAAAATACTATAATTTTATTAAGCTTTTCGTTTCCAAGCCAAAGTCACAGCTAGACTGACAATCTTCTTAGCAACTTCCTTCTTATACTACTTACCAGTTACCAGGGAATGAGTACTTACCTTGCCCCAACTTGGGCGCCATCGTCAAGGAAAAATACGATACGTCCCAAAACCTATTAACTATAATAATAATTGGTATAATAAATTTACTGGGTCATCGCCATAGCAATACATTTCTTATATTCAGGTTAAGTATTAACGGTTTACCATCATCCATTAATTATTATGTTACTTGGTTAATTGTTGTCAAATTATTTTTGTAGTTTAAAGGCTAACTTTTGATGGTAGCAAAGTTTTAATAGGATTTCTTACATGTAATTAACTTCTAATTTATATCGACGACCTCTGTGGCTCAGTGGTGTAGCGCGTCGGTAGCTTAAGCCGGGGGTCGCGGGTTCGAATCCCGCCGACGGAACAAAAAGTTTTCAAAGTTCCTGGGTCATGGATGTGTATTAAATATGTGTATGATATAATAAAAATCTTAAATACATGTATAGTATATGTATAGTATTAAATATATTTCCGTTGTCTGGCACCCGTAACACAAGACCTTCAGGGCTTCAGGTACTTACCACGGGGCCAGACTGACGTGGTGTGAAGCGTCCATAGATATTATTATTATTATTATTTAATTGAATCAATTATTATCCATTCCTCTATGTCCAATGTCCATATAAACATTTTAAATGCGAAACGCGTCTATAGGTTTGTCTGACTTTATTTTTTCGTGCTTATTCCTTCAAGCCCCATACGAGCACCGGTGATCGCGACAACAATAGAATAACAATAGCATTTCCAAGAATCCGCGATCGAACGATTAAAACAACTGAACCGATTTT
Source organism: Polyommatus icarus (assembly GCA_937595015.1). NCBI lineage: Eukaryota > Metazoa > Arthropoda > Insecta > Lepidoptera > Lycaenidae > Polyommatus > Polyommatus icarus. Next base: position 5,447,187 of record OW569341.1, on the reverse strand, counting down.
GATGATCCAAACTAATATTATAAATGCGAAAGTGTGTCTGTCTGTCGGTCTGTCTGTCTGTCTGTTACCTCTTCCCGCTCAAACCGCTGAACTGATTTTTCTGAAATTTGGCATGCTCTGTCTGTCTGTTTCGCTTTCACGCCAAAACAACTGAACCGATTGTAATGAAAATTTGTACACAAATAGTCTAAAGCCTGAGAAAGGACATAGGCTACTTTTTAACTGGAAAAAGGGGTTGTAAGGGGGTGTTTATGCGGAAATTTGTTCAAATTAAGTTAGTTCAAAAAATTCATAACAGATGGCGCTAAGAGTCGCTTAGATCGCGCTATCGCTTACCCATACGTATTTCTACAAGAGCTGGTTACCATCATGAATTAGATTTTTTATTCTTTCGATTGTTAATTTTGTTAAACACGTTTTAATTATATAACTCACTAAGTACAGTACCTACTTTATCTTTTGCACTAGTTATTTACACTGTGGCACTATGCAGTGACGTAACCTTAAACTTAAACCTATCAATGATAAATAGTTTATACTTTATGGGTTAAGTTGTGTAATGGGGGCTTTTATAATAAATAAGCTTTAAAATTTGGCAAAAATAAAGTTTAATTTAAAATACTTAATGAAATATTATGTGCACTGTGCACACTGCACATAGTCCAAGAGCTAGTGAACCTTTTGAGTAACGGTCGCGCTGTAAGGCTAGAAATTTGTATACATATGATTTATGTCATGCTAAGAGCAATGGCCATGACCTGGCGGGCAGCTCAGCCCTGCAAATCATCTGCTCATTTAGTTTTTAAACTGTTAAAAAAAACGAGTCTCAAAACTTGTTTCTGTAAGTTTAAAATTTTAATAGGATAAAGTTTATTTAGTGTACACCTTAAATATAAAATGCCAGGCGATTACAATGAGCAGAAGTATATGACAGGTCAATTAAAAAAAGCACAGTCTATGAGGTAAAATAAACTTTGTCCTGTATACTTGAAATTTTTATATGATTTTAAGTAAATGTTTTAGAATGAATATGTTCAGTGCCAGACGGTTTTGAACAGCATAAGAGCTTGACAGGCGAGGCGATAGCTGCGCGTCTGTCTGTCTGTCTCCAGGCTGTAACTCAAGAACTGTAATAGCTAGAGTGTTGAAATTTTCACAGATTGTGTATATCTGTTGCCGCTATAACAACAAATAAAATTAAAGTTAATATTTAAGGGGGCTCCCATACAAAAAACGTGATTATTTGATCAAATAATCATTTTTGATTGGATCCTATAATATATGATCCTATAAATGATCCAATATAAATGATAATGTAATGCCCCCCTACGAATGTTCAATGTGCTATCAGACTGATAGTACATTCCTAAAGCAGCCACACTCAAAGTGTGCTGCGCCGTGCGCGGAGCCCTGGAGCAGCACAAAGCCCTCATAGAGGCTTCGTGTCTGTTGCTTCATATGCATAATCGCACAAACTATACGATGAAATTTTATTTAACCCTAAAAAGCCATTTCACACCCCCAATTTCACAGTAGCCGCGAAAAAAAAAGCGGTTGGGAAATTCACCCTTACGGGAAACTGGTACGACAACCACCACATAGACGAGTTAGCTTGTGACAGTATGAAGTGAATGGCGTATTTTTTATGCTTCAAGAATCAATGGTATTTTGTAAAAACAATGTTTTACACACCCTCTTAACCACCAAAATTTACCCATCAAAATTGGAACTTGCGAGAAAAATAATCTTTAAAAAATTATAGTTATAGCACATTAACTTAACTATAAACAAACCAAAACTCTATCGATATTCAAAATAACAACATGATATTATTGCCACAAGTAGGATAATTTAAGTACACCAAAATTGCATAAAATCGGGGGTTTTGTTATAAAACGGGTTTCTTTCATTTCTGGCTGGAAACTGGTATGACCCAGCCCACAGCCACCTCCTAAACGGGTTAGCGTGTGGCTAAATGAAGTAAATCACGTATTTTTTATGCATGGTATTTTTTAGAAACACCGTTTCATAAATCCCACCAAAAAAAATTCTCCGCGACAGCCGACAGACCTAAACTGTGTCATAAAAACTCAACTACAACATAACAGAAGTTAGTACAAAAAAATTGATATATTATAAAGAGTCAAATAAGTTACATATAAAACGACTACATAAAAATAAAAATCTAATCCAGTAACAAGTCGGTCTAGATATACAGTAAAATAGTTCGGCGACAAGCCACCAAAATTGGAAATCGCCTATTTATGTTTATTTTCTTGAAAAATAATTATTATTATTAAAAAATAAAAGTAGGCCCAAATTATAAGCATCATGTTTAACTTTTAAAATCAAAAAATGAAAACGATATCTTGAAAAAATAAGATAGTTTTCAGCCTTGCCGCGCAAAACAGCGGTATGGGAAATCCAGTCGGCAGTCACCTATTAAAAAAAGTGGGTCACCTCAGCCTTGTGACATCTTGTGACTCATGTTAAATACGAGTTTATAATTTATTTTAATTTTATACTTATTCGGTTAGCAAGAATATGAAAGTTTAGTCCGCTGAAGTATAGTCTTGCTTAATATTGGCAAATGGTAATAAGTAGGGCCCGGATTTATATGTAAATACAATACATATTTTTATTTTGCGTGATTTTTGGCCTAGAATGTGTTTTTACACGAATTATCATGTTTAGACTGTGAAAAAAAAGTTTTATTTTCCATATTTTTCCATATTTTAGGGTTTTTCAAAGATAATTCCATATTTTGCAAGAAAATGTCACAATCGTCCATATTTTCATAAAAATACAAAAAAAATACGCTCCCGCCACCATGCGGCTGTGTATTTTGTTCCTCTCGCGCTTTATCGTCGTATTTATTGTTTCCAATGAAGATTATTCCTTCAGTATTCAAGCCCCATAAGAGCACCGGTGATCGCGACAACAATAGAATACAATAGCATTTCCAAGAATCCGCGATCGAAGGATTATTAAAGAAATAGAAAATAAAGTTTCGGATGCAAAATCTCCTGTTGCTGAGTGCTGACATGGCTAAACAAAAGCTGAAGTATGTTTCGGTCTTCGGGTAAAATAAAGGATTTAAGTACCTACGTAACACACAAAGAAAAACAAAATTATGTGCCAATTTTTAGGGTTCCGTACCCACAGGGTAAAAACGGGACCCTATTACTAGACTTCGATATCTGTCTGTCCGTCTGTCTGTCTCAAGAACGGCTATAGCTAGACTTCTGAAATTTTCACAGAATTGCCGCTATAAACTAAAACAAAATAATGTTACGTATTGAAACAAAGGTGTCGGACAAACAACTGATTTATTAATATAAGTCTAGGACTACCTTACAATATTAATTATTTAGGTACCCACAACAAATAAAATAATTAAGAGTGGCTCCCATACAACATTCGTTATTTTTTCGCTATTTTTCGCTCGATATCAGTAATGGCTACAGCTAGGCACTTGAAATTTTTACAAAATCCTTAAAATTATATTTGTACTTTAATAATAATTGATAAAAAAAAAAAATTTGAGGGTTACCTACACTAAAACAATGTTTAATTATTGTAATTTTATACTCCATATTTTTCCATATATTTTCTGTTTTATAGTCCATATTTTTCCATATTTTCGATTTTTTTGTCCATATTATAAGTACATATTTTGGATTTTTTAATACATATTTTTCCGGGCCCTAGTAATAACTAATAAGCTACTTAAGAATAGATTCGTTTAGGCCGACTATAAATTTAAGATTGCCCGACAAAATATATATTATTGGAGTCACTTTACAAAATGACTCCAAATTGGTGGTGCCAGTCATTGTTTTTCGGTACAAAATGCGCCATGAATCATGATGGTCGTCGTATCCACTTCTTGAAACAGCAGTGGGTCAAACTATTTTCTTTTCGGGTTCCGTCTAAATTTTGCTTTTTAAAAGAGTTCCGCCATCAAAAAATATCGAGAATCACTGTTCTAAAGCATGTATTCACACCACGAGGCAAGTCACACGTGTAAATAATAATATTATGTATCTTGACATAGTAGAGGAGGCGAGGGTGCTATTTTTGTAGTCACTCGAGCGTCATGGAGACCTAGTAGGGTTTTTACATTAGGCAAAACTGATAAAAAATAATAAGAGCGTTTTTTATTTCAGTGGTGGGTTCAGAAACTGCAGCAATTTTAAAGTTTTGAAAAAGAAAATAAGGGAGAAGACCTAATGGCAGACACTTTAAGGAAACATGAAACATTCGAATGTTATAAAATATATAATTTATGAAAATAAAGGATTGATTACTTCTTCCATGTCTTCAGTAACTCTTACAAAATAAAACTATTATAATTATTCTCTGACAAATCAATAAAAAAATATATTATTGGTCTTTTTGTAAACTTAGTCATAAGTACTAATAGATGACATCACAATAAGCGAACAACACTAATAGTTGACACCAATATGAACTAATAGTTGACATGGAACATTAAATTACATTTTACATTTTTCATATTATTAGGTCTTTATTTGCCGTTTTTCAAAAGATTTCATTTACTTCATTATAGTAACTACATGCATCAGAAATGTTATCCACGTTGTCTCCAGATTCTATTCATTCTTCTTCCATGCTGAAACTATCTTTCCTTTTATTTTTATTTTTCATATTTTTTTCCCAGCAAATTTATTTTTAGTCTTAAGTCTCTATGCTTCTTTTGCCTCTTCTTTTTTCTTCTTTTTGTTCTCAGTTCTCCTTTTTCTTCTTTTTACTGCTACAAAACTAAAGCATCGATTTTTAGATCAGTGCAAGGCCTAATATTAGACACCATGTCCATTTTTAGGAACAGTAGTTCTAAGTTCTTAGTTTGTTAATAGAATTATATTTTTAGAGAATAGTGATGATATTTGCAGTAGAATAAAGTACAAAATAACTTTAGTATGTATTAAAAAACTAAAAGATGAGATCCATGTCATCTATTAGGTTTTTTTTACATTTTCAAGAACTAATAGTAGACACCCTTTATATTGTTAGGGAAAATGGATAAAAGATCATAAATAAACATTAATTAGTGTAAACAACATGACCATTAATCCAATGAAGTCAATAGAAATTACAAAAAATCTGATAAATGTATTCAAAACTTACGTGCAAAATTTCGCCTTCCTTAACCTATTTGCTAAGAAATTGCCGGGTGCGTGTTGACGCGGTCACATCATTTACGAAAACTGATCCCATTTTAAAATTTTGTTCCCGAAGGCATCCCTAATATATTTTTTCACATCAACAGATAGCATAAGAAGCTTATAAAATTTAGAGTGTTGAGAAATAATTAGAATAATTCTTATTTTTATGGCATTTTTGTCGTAAGTGTCATCTATTAGTTCAGTGTCTACCATTAGCGCCTTTCCCTTATATACAAAAAAATTGCTTATTTAGGTAAATACAACAAGGACTAAATCATTTAGTTTAATACAAAATAAAAAATCTGCGAGGCTAGGAAAATATGAAGCTTTATTTTTTTATATTTTAAAATGTCCCTAGAGGCTTAGGTACCTAACCTTTGAATCGTCAGTGTTTTATATGGAAGCTTCTTTGGGGTATACTAAGCATCACCTATCTTAATGTGACAGATCCGGTGACATTTCAATATTAAAAAAAAATTAACCCATCACGTGAGAAATCTGATTTCCATACCATTATACCTAGACACATGTCGGAAGCCTATTATACAAACTTAATCTGACACGCTCGAGCTACTCCCGAAATACCCTCTTCCCTTCCCCAACTAACAATATATATCTAATACTAGCTGTTGCCCGCGACTCCGTCCGCGTGGACTTCAGCTTATAGCGCGCGTACTAACCCGTCATAACTCATAGCCAGTAAAATTATATTATAATTATAGTAGGTACTTCCCAATGAACCATGTATTATGATGTAGGCTACATTACTGCAAATTCCAAAATTTGCACGACAGAGGTGCTTCCGCGGTACGTTTACTTCAAACTTCAATGTTTACAGACAGACAGTCACAATACATATTTCTTACATATTTTTGCGTAGGGGGTTAAAATTTAAAAACTGGGGAGTGGGGTCGAAGTTGAACATCAACTCTTCTTAATACTTAAAAAAATCGGTTGTCTGTAAAGTCGGTTTACTGACGATAGTTGAACGAGACAACGTATGACGTTGTCACGTTCAACTATCCTTAACCCCTTAACCCTCGCTTCCGAATCTCTATAAATAGAAACAAACTTTTTCGACTGTAGCCTAAAGTTATTTCGATGTATTTCTTTCAAATGACTCTCTAAAAATATTTATAATGAGTAAAATAAACTATTCGCAATACAAAACGCTACATACATTCGTGAAATCCAGTAAAATCTTCGAACAAAGCACGAGTCATACCTTGACACGTAGGAAATAGATCACAATTTTGAATAGCCGAAATAATACTAATAGCTCACAGATTGTTTATTTATTTTTCATTCAGAGTGTGGTCAATGTATCAAAGGTCATAACTCTCTAGTTAAAAGAATTTACTAATTGAATGCTGATTTTGAATTTGCATATTGTCATTTAATTTTGCATATTAAATGACAATAAAATTAAATGACAATATGCAAATTCAAAATCAGCATTCAATTAGTAAATTCTTTTTTGATAGGCGATAATAGACCGTACTATAACATTATAATATGACATTAAAATTACATAATAATTATTTAGATTTTTTGTAAAAGTAAGCAACAAAATATTTTTCTAAATTTTCAGTGGTAAGATTGTATCTACGATCATTTTGAATATTTTTGTGAATAGAAAAGGTTCGCTCCACATTCACTGAGGAAACTGTGCAGAATTTGAACTTGGGTTAGCACCCAAGTTCAAATTCTGCTCAGTTTCCTTACAACTTCTAGCAAAAGTTCTGTCGTTTAATTTGTAGTTAGCAAACCTGACTTTCTTACTGTCTCTTTCATTTTACTAACGTTGCTGTCAAAACAAAACATGCGCACGGCTACAGACTGCATTCGAAATGCAGTAAAAAGTCACAACTATTACTCAATAGTCCTTATGCCCTTATGTTTTGTAACTGTTATTGTTATTAAATTTCGTTTTTTTTTTTCGCATTTCGGAACGCAGGATTAGTGAAAAACGTTGTAAATGTACCCATAATATGCATCATAACTAGATCTTAGGTAAAATATGCCATTACTGCTGAGAATGGCTAAAATATGCAAATGCATATGCAAATATGCAAATGCATATGCAAATATGCAAATGCATATAATCCGGTCTCTAGTCATAACTAACCAAACTTCATCATACAAAAGTATTCTCTAAGACATCGAACTACGTAATATAATCGAAACAAAGAGCGCGGCCCAGGTGGGCCTTACGGTTGTTGAGAGACTTGAGAGGATAAATGGAACGCCGGAACGAGGTAACGCCGCATGAACTGTCATGTTTTTCGGGCGCGCACTCCATATCGAATTTTAAGACGTTATCACGTCAAAAAACGTAAAAGAAGTCTTCGTCCTTACCACCTCTTATATAAAACACGTTTGGGTAAGCGATAGTGCGATGTAGGAGACGCACGGCGCCATCTAAGTATTATGAATTTTTGGAACTAACTTAATTTGAACAAATTTACGCATTTTCACCCCCTTACAACCCCTTTTTCCAGTTAAAAAGTAGCCTATGTCCTTTCTCAGGCTTTAGACTGTGTACAAAATTTCACTACAATGGGTTCAGTAGTTTTGGCCTGAAAGCGAGACGGACAGACAGACAGAGAGAGATACTTTCGCATTTATAATATTAGTGTAGATTTTAATAAATAATATTATAAAGTTTTGTGATGCGCCTCGTGAATTATATCATTTGGTGAATCCCGTAACAAGACTCTTGATAATATTATCAAAAATAATGTCATGTAAGTATGTGACAAAGTCTTTTTAAGAATAATGAATACCTTAAAACCGAAATATACTTATTACAATCGTTATTTTATAATACTTAAAATTGATCAAATAAACTCGATTGCCACAAATGGAACCACACCACCACAAAACCACACAAAAGAACATTGGACTTTAAAACTCTCCTTTGACATTTCCTTGTTTGCTAAATTACACATGTTTAAATTTATTAATTCTATATTTTGTTATACAAACCATAAAAAAACTTTATCTAGTCTAGAATGTCCAGAAAGAACGCTTCTAGTTTTACAATAATTATTAATTACCAACCATTGTTGCCCGTAACAAAAGGGCCGTTATATAATTATACAATAACCAATGATATAATAAATAATAACTCAAAGTAGAATATCATTGACAATAACTCATAATCACTTAAATGTCCAAAATAATATAGTCCAGTGAAGTAGCAACTAGCAATTAGCAAATAAGGTACGACTTACAAGTATGTTATGTAATAGCTACAATATTGTACCGAGATCATGAAAATTGCACGTTTTTGTCCAACTTCCAAGGTCGGAATGGCAGACGATTTTATATTTTTTCATACGCTAAATTATGTTAAGAATTTTCATTAAGTAGAGTCATTCAAGAAAATACCATTGTTTTTCTAAACAATGGTATTTACTTGAATGGCTCTACAATTGACATAGAGTACCAAATACAAACTGAAGTTAGCTAGGCACCTAGTCGTTCTAAAGAAACAGAAACTCTATGAAAGCCGACCGTACCAAGTTTATTTACCGACTTACTAGGAAAAATAAAAACTACCTAGGAATATAAAATACGTAGGAATGATATTATGAAATCGATACAAATAATAATAAAAAGTAAAAAAACTGAAATCCAACTACGACAAAAAACGACGCTGAAAAATTATAAAACAAGATTTTCAGAATACTGGGATAAAAGTATCCTATGTCCTTTCCTAGGACTCAAACTATCTCTATTCCCAGCAAAATCGGTCCAGTGGTTTGAGCATGAAGAAGTAACAGACAGACAGACAGACACACTTTCACATTTATAATATTAGTATGGATGTAAAAAACAGACCACATATTTTTAGTTAGTAATAAATGAGATATGCAATACACCTGTCCTTATTTCAATTTTATGAATGTTAATATCGTAACTTTTCGGGGGGGGTTTGAACCCCCAAAACCCTCCCCCTGGCTACGCCCGTGCGTGTGACTACGCCTTTCCAAACATGAAAATTTATATCTACATTGTGAATATTGCATACTTCAGACTAGTATTGTATGACATTATTGTCAATTTACAACGAAGACATTTTGGTAGAGTCTACTGTGTCCATTTACTTGCTACTACATTAGCAACTTTGTTCAGTTCAGTATTCTGAAAATCTTGTTTTTAAATATTTTTTCAGCGTCGTTTTTTGTCGTAGTTGGGTTTTAGTTCTTTTACTTTTCATTTTAGTGCATTATATTATTCTATTAACGTTCACACTGCTCTACATTGCATAAAGCGATTCACAGTTCCCATGATCCGCGCTTTACTTAAGGGATATCGCACACGTCACACTTTTTGTGTGATCGAGTCTGCGGCTTACATACAATCCGCATGGCGACGCCATCAGAATGTATGGAAGCCGCAGACTCGATCACACAAAAAGTGTGACGTGTGCGATCTCCCTTATCGCTCATATTTACTTTACATTATTAAAGCATTCTTGTAATTATGTACTTAGCATAAAGTACTCGTGAAGCTCTTTCAAATGATACCAAACACGGCATATATTTATCTTAACTTAATTTTTTTACTCTGTATGTTTGGTCCGCTAGAGGGCGCCACATTAGATTTTGTGAAACCCCATATAGCCATTTGTCGAATTGATAAGTAGATTAGAAGTTACGAGGGAACAGATAAACATACATACATACATACATATTACATACATAGCCTGTTAAATCATAACCCTCCTTTTGCCTTGCCGTAGTCGGGTAAAAATATATACAAATAAAATATATATAAAAAAATACAAAATATACTTTAGCCAAAAACCGGCCAAGTGCGTTTCGGGCCACGCGCAATATAGTAACGCTAGTTTTTGATCATTTTTGTATGGTTAATGAATGTACATTTATATAACATGTTTATGTCGCAGTCATCTGGTTTAATCTGCGATTCGATTGAATGACTAGCGCAGTCATTAATATGACACCATTCAATTGAATGACTCGGCCGAACGTTAATTGAACAATCGTCACTCAACGTTCAACTAGTTTGCGATTTGTAACATAGCCATTTGAAGAGAGCGGGCATGGAATTAGTCAGGTAATTGAATATTTTTAGTTTTTTCCCTCTTCGGCACTAGTAATCACGAAAACAAATATCGCATCTAACAGTTCACACAGTGACAGCTGATATCACTGTGTTGATATTTTTTCGATTTATCTCCAATCTCATTAGTTATTAGGTCATTACAGAGATAACCATCCGCTCCATCGGAACCTTCCGGTATCTTTCACTCCCACTCCGAATGAACGAGAAATGAACGGTCTGAACACTGAAAGAACGATCATTCGGGTTTTGCCATTTGGTTCGAGTCCTGTAGCCGACGGACGTCATAATAATTATTATTGTGTTGATATTTTTTCTGTGTTTTTAATCAGGATCTTCAACGGCTAGTTCTCTCAACAATGTATTTGAAGCTCCTAATAAATTTCTTCTTTCAATCCATGGTCGGACCTACCACCGTCGACGTTTTCTTTACTTCTTTTTTGTCGACTCTTTGATTAAATGATCACAAATTAAAGTAATTCCAAGACGTACGACTTCATTCGACGACATATTAAAAGAAAATAAATTTTTAAAGTGAATGTTCTCTTCTATATCATTCCCTTTAAGCCGTGTGAACATAGAATGAAAGGAAAATGAAGCATTCACTCGAGTGAATAGTCTTCCGAGTGAACCGTCTGATATCGGCTTTAGCCAAACAATTTGACAATGGCTGTAATACGATAATATCTTCTACATAATATGACAGCGTGGATTTACCTATTTTTTTTTCTATGGACGCTTCACACCACGTCAGTCTGGCCCCGTGGTAAGTACCTGAAGGACTTGTGTTACTGGTACCAGACAAAGGAAATATATTTAATAATTTTATACTAAACATATTTAAGATTTTTATTATATGATACACATATTTAATACACATCCATGACTCAGGAACTTTGAAAACATTTTGTTCCGTCGGCGGGATTCGAACCCGCGACCCCCGGCTTGAGCTACCGACGCGCTCACCACTGAGCCACAGAGGTCGTCGTCGACATCTATTATTACGCCGTTAACGGCTACTTAAAAATATTTATAACTTCCCATTTAACTACTTCACTATATATGTCTTTTAGTCAAGACGTTAAACATCACAGTCAACGTCTTGACGAGTTGTCTTTTAGTCATTCAATTGAATGGTGTCATTCAATGAATACGCTAGTCATTCAATCGAATCGCAGATTAAACCATAATATGACTGCTTCATTTACACTACATACTAACAACGTTCAAAGGAATTTGAACGAAAAGTTCATTTTTCACCGAATACAAATTGATCGACTGTTACTCAAAAACTTATGAAGTCTTCTTAGCCGTGATAGTTTTCCTATTACATTCAGCATATTATTATATTTCCTACTCCCGTGAATTTTTTCACATTTCCAGAAGCAACCGTATAGTTGGTCGAAAGGGGGGACACACAAATGGATCCCTAAATCGGAAAATGATCTATGAATACTCGTATTCAACGACACCCCACACGATCGGGGGGAAACGAAAAAAAATAATCATCCCCGTTTCATGTGTACAATAAAAAAAATTAAAAATAATTTTGAAGAATAACCGCGGACAGACAGACGGACAGACGGACGGACAGACCGAAACTATAAGGGTTCCTTGTTGACTACGGAACCCTAAAAAAGGTTTGCCCTTCAAAACAATTTTATGGCGGCTAACGCACCGATCGGATTTGGTTTAGACTCGAGAGTCGAGACACGTACTATCATCAAGACGCCGTTGCTATGCTCCCTATATCAAGATAAACTATGATTTAATATTTGATAGGTCGAGGATAAAGTTGACAGCGATAGGAATCCCCCCCGTCTAACTCATCCGGTGCAAAAATAGCATGTAGACTACATGCTGATAGTTAGTACTAGGCTAGGTTATAACAGGATAGCTACAGAATATAATAGACAGCCTACAGGTTGTTTTAAATACTAAGCCGAAAGGGGATGACTCAGGGGTCATTCTGTACAACTTTGGTTCTAAGACTTAGTAAACCTTTAAATTTGAAACACTCTGTATAATTACTATAGATGACATGATGAATGGTAAATTTCGTATCTCTTTTGTCCTAATATAAACCTTCCTTGGCCTTCCACCATCATTTCAAGACTATAATTGGCCTTTAGCCGTTCTCGAGTTTTGGCGAGACTAATAAAATTTTGAATTGATTTTTATATAAAAGAATAAAATGCCTGTATATCTACCTATATATTAGGTATTACCTCTTCAAAACTCGCTGCAACGATTTTGAAGAGAAAAAACTTCCCGGGAAACTGGAAAGGCGTATAATATGTATAATACCCGATTATACGCGAATAAGGCTATACATACATATTATGTATAATACGCGATGATGGAATTTTGTACGCTCGATTATATAATGCTAATTTAGGAAGATGTATTTTTCTCACCTCCGCGCGGAAAACGTCAACTTTCTTCCCGCTGCGCTTACCGATGTTGCCGTTTTCCGCCTCCGTCGATGAGAAAAATACGCACCATGATGGGCATCCATGGGCAGTAAATAAGAAAGCCTCAGATCACATGTTTGTAGACCTCGGCTTCGCCACGGCCAACAATTGCATAATAATATGTGATCTGAGACATTTCTTATTTTACTGCCCTAGGTGCGTAATGTGAATGGAAATATTCCATTTCCAATTCCAATTCTAGAATTTTCTATTTTATAATTTGAGTCTTGACTCTTGATACTATTATTTACTAGGAGGTACCTAAATACAACTTTTTCTGTTTTATTTTTTCTCAGGACCGATCAAGGAAAAACTTAGGGCACGAATTGTTATTTTTAACAAAAAAATTAAAACCGACTTCCAAGGTAAAAACAATAGTAATATGAACTAAAAAGTATTAAATACTTAAGGCCGTCCCCCGAGCAAACGACCTTGGCCATACATTTGCCGCGTTGCCGAGATCGCGCCAAAACCCTATTATTTTTACTTATCTTAGTTCAAAATTGTCCTAAAAAAAATTTTAAACGGCGAATATGTAGTTTATGATATTGTCGATCTATTGGCGTGAGTTTCAAATAAAAGTAATTTGTAAATCCTAAGGAGATGCTGAATGTATGCTTGAATTTTAACAAATTGATATTACTTTGGAAGCTGATATCATGAGTATAATAAACAAAAATATAAAATTTAAAACGGCGAAAGGAATGTTGATATACTGAAGATTATTGCTGTATTTTTGTTATAACTTTGTAGTTTTCAGATTATGAGTTTACGAGGTTTTAAATACGGTCAATTACGGAATCTCCGGACGGAACGCCCATAACTCTTACTATATTAAAGAATAGTTCCTTTTTCAGAATTCGTCAAAATCTCAACTATTTCTGTACATACTTACTACAGTCTTCATTATTTTGAAGTCGGTACCAGCTAATTTAATCGTGAGTTCAGTTATGTCAGAATATATGAAACTTTTGATACTGGCACACCGACTTCAAAGTAATATCTGCTTCAATGCAAATTTTGCAAAATATCATGAAAGGCACGTTACTTTGCGGAAATCCATAGCTTAAAATTTAGTTTGTTATTATTTTTAGCAATATTCCGCGAAATAAACTTCCACCTTTAAGTAAATGAGTGAGTGCACGCATAGGCATGCGTACAGCACCTCCCTCCTCCCACACTGCCTATGCGTACACTCGCATGCAAAAACTTGCAAACACCACCACCACACAAGCAATAATGTTGGCAAATCCGTGCAAGGCCCCTCACCACCATGCAGGTTGAAAACCTCGACGCGCGTTTCGCTCCAACACCGGAGCAAAAAAGATACATACAGCCGAACGTACTCGTATTACCTTTTCCTTTTGGAAGTCGGTCAAAAAAGGAAAGGTCATAAGCACATTTTTTCATTTTTTTTAAAAGGCACTGAGGTTCATATAGGTCATAATCATATAGAAACAGGCTGTTTACACACGGCGCCGCAGCGGCAGCGTTTTTCGTCGCCGCCGGTGTCGGACTAGTGACAACTGACTAGTCTCGTTTGTTTGTTGAAAACTGCGGCACCGCTCGCAGCGCGGCACGGCGCTGTGTGAAAAGGGTCCATAGAAATACAAGGATGAGTATGCAGCGGCGGTGCCGCTGCCGCTGCGACGCGTTTGTAAACGCGCTAAGAAAACCCATAATAATATCATCTACACAGGTCGTGATTATTATTGAGGTAGGTTGATCGAGGTGTCGAGGTGTGAGACGTGAGTATAATTTGATGTCCCCATTTTGAAATTACTTTGTATGAGGGGACAGGCCACCTTGTAGACAATCGATTGAGACGGTAGAATCTAGAGTCTAGGCCAGAGGTTCCCAAATTTTTTTTCTCATAGACAACTGCTGGAGCCGGGGTCCCCCCAAGTTCAAGGCCGGACTAAAATGTATTCATCTCAAACAGTTGGACCTTTACCTTCTTTGTATTCTAAGTTTGACTCACAAGTCACAGTACAAGGAACCAACAACCTTCACTTCGGAGTGGTAAAAAGTAAGCGCAAATATTTTCTTGCTTTGTAGCTATTTAACACAAAAACTTCCACACTTTTACTTATTTCTAAACTAGTTGATGCCCGCAACTCCGTTGCGCCAAAACTCGTTTATCGCGCGGGAACCGTACATTTATCCGGGATAACTAGTAGCCTATGTCCTTTCCCGAGACTCAATGTATCTCTAGATACCAAATTTCAGCAAAATCAGTTCAGCGGTTTGGGCGTGAAGAGGTAGCAGACAGACAGACACACTTTCGCATTTATAATATTAGTAAGTATGGAAGTATGGATCTCCTCGCTCTGTAATATTTAATCTGCTATTAATATAATATTGTCTGTATATGAGAAGTCAAATCGGGTCACCTAATTTTTATAGACCCTCGTTAACGACTCGTGACCCCTATCGAGCTTTTATAAAATATGTATTTTAAAACTTTTATGGATGGATGGACAAGCAACGAAATCGAAGTTGGTTAAGCCGTTTTCCAGGTCAGGCCAGGTCAATGAACCCAAAAGAAATATTTACAACAAGTTATGTAAGTTTATGCTAAGTGGAGAGCTCCACCAACTTAATGTTGCTTAAACTTAATTTGCAACAAAACTTGATTTACTTATGAAATTTAGTTTCAATTTAAATACACAATCTGTGACAACTCTCTAGATAGCTAGAGAAGGCTGTGACTCAAGAACGGTAATAGTACCGTTCTTCAGTTACAGCCTGGAGACGGACAGACAGACAGACATCGAAGTCTCAGTAATAGGGTCCCGTTTTTACCCTTTGGGTACGGAACCCTAAAAATCAGGGTTTATCTGGTAAATGAAAGGCCCTTAGCAACTTGCAGTCGTTACTCGTTTGATGGGTTTAATATTTCATTCTAGTTCGTGATATTATTTGTGAATATATTAAATATTATGTACAAGGTCAACTTGGGTAAGACCGGCATACTTTAAATGGGCTATCTAACACTGAAAGAATTTTTTAAATCGGACCAGTAGTTCTTGAGATTAGCGCGTTCAAATAAGCCCTTTCAAATAATTTCCCCCCGTTTTTTCCACACTTTCCTCTATTTCTTTGCTCCTATTAGTATTAGCATGATAAAATATAGACTTATAGCCTTACTTTAAAGAAAGTGACTTTAAATGATTTCCCCCATTTTTTCCACATTTTCCTCTATTTCTTCGCTCCTACTAGTCTTACCGTGATGAAATATAGTCTATAGTCTTCCTCGATAAATGGGCTATCTAATAATGTAAGAATTTTTCAAATCGGACCAGTAGTTCCTGAGATTAGCGCGTTCAAACAAACAAACTCGTCCCAATTATAATATTAGTATAGATATAAGTACATATAAAATTGAAGATTTTGTGAAATTTTTAAATGCCTACCTGTGCCATTATTGAAGCCTCCCTTAAATATTCATTTTATTATGTTTTCAGTATTTGTCGTAACAGCGGAATCAGAAATACACAATCTGTGAAAATTTTAGATGTCTAGCTAACTAGCTGTATCTCAAGAACCGCTGTTCTTGAGATACAGCTTGGAGACAGGCGGACAAACATGTAAGTCTTAGTAATAGGGTTCCGTTTTTACACTTTGGGTACGAAACCCTAAAAATACTTTTGTTTTCCTAAACACATTACCTATTTGCTGCTGCAGAACCCTTCATGGGCGGAGCCAACTCGCACTTGGCCGCTTTTTTACATTAGGGACCCCCCCTTATCAGAGCTTTATATACGCCCGTGCACGCACGCATTTACTATGTAGTATGTTGGTAGAACTAAACCATGTTAAATGGTACGTTTTCGCTGTCGCTGTATCAGTGTAGAGTGATTTAAATAACAATGGCGCGAAAACGTAAATAACCGCGATCTTCGCAAGGTCTCTTATTGTTACATAGACTCCATATTCTATATTGTATGTATTGGGTAGTGAGTACAAAAGATTACTCTTTCGTGTTTAACTCTGAATTGGTTTGTAGGTGTGTAATGTCACTTGTCAGTAATGTGTTGTACAATCGAGGAAATTGATTCCTAGGCAGTTGACGGACCTACGTCATGCGGTCGGCGTATGTCAATTCAATGTTAGCTGTGATCAATCTATCGATAGCGGTTTGATTTATATGGGTCCACCATCTGCCTACGAGTCAACTTCTAGGCAGATCATAATACAGTATGTACTATCAAGTACATACTGTATTATGTATGCAGTATGGGTTGTGTGCGTTGGGTATGGACGTTACAAAAGGCCATGGACATTACAATAAACATACACAAATGTTCAGTTATCGTTGTCTTTAAAAATAAATTGGATGTTGTCTACCAGAAACTTCGAAGCCCCATTTCACAGAATATAATATATTAGTAGTACCAAGTTACCAACCCATTTTTAGGGTTCCGTACCCAAAGGGTAAAAACGGGACCCTATTACTGAGACTTCGATGTCTGTCCGTCTGTCTGTCTGTCTGTCTGTCTGTCCGTTTGTCTCCAGGCTGTAACTCAAGAATGGTAAGTAATAGCTAGAGAGTTGAAATTTTCACAGATTATGTATTTCTGTTGCCGCTATAACAACAAATACTAAAAACAAAGTAAATTAAATATTTAAGGGGGGCTCCCATACAAGAAACGTGATTTTTCAAACATTTTTTGCTCGGTATCAATGATGACAACAGGTAGGTACTTGAATTTTTCTCGAAGTCCTTAGTTTTATGTGTATATTTAATAATAATATTAAAATAAAATAAAAAATTAAGGGGCGCTCCCATACAAAAAACACAATTTTTAGCCTAATTTTGCTCTATAACCCTTCGTGCGCGAGTCCGACTCGCACTTGGCCGATTATATTTTTATTTTTTTTGTATATTGTAAATGCGAAAGTATGTCTGTGTCGGTCTGTTACCTCTTCACGCTCAAACCGCTGAACCGATTTTGCTGAAATTTGGCTTGGGGGTAGGCACTTTGAGTCCCGGGATACTTTTTATCCCGGAAGAATGTACGGTTCCAGCGCGATAAACGAATTTTTTATTCACATGTTGATCAAGAATAGTTCGATTATTATTGTAAGATAATATGCTGTTATAATCTGCGACTGGGAAACTCCCATACAATAGTGTAAGAAGTGTAACAATAAGGTGAATTTTACTTTGATCAGTGGGTTCTTTCCCGACAGGTACTGCCCCTAAAGGGCATTGACACGTACAAGCATTTCAAAGTCGCTTAGGGCATTACACCTACCGAGTAGAGTGGTGACAGCTTGCACTCGGCCAAGCATCTCCGTATCCAATATCCATAATATATCTACTAATCCATACCTCCATACTAATATTATAACTACGAAAGTGTCTCTGTCTGTCTGACTGTCCGTCCGTCTGTCTGTTACCTCTTCACGCCCAAACCGCTGAAACGATTTTACTGTTTGGTGTGAAGATACTTTGAGTCCCGGGAAAGAAAATACGATACTTTTTAGTTTTTATCCCGGAAAAATGTACGGTTCCCGCGCGGTTAACTAATTTTGGCGCAAAGGAGTTGCGGGCATTATCTAATCACTATGGCAAGGGATGGCGAACCAATGGCTTATCGCACGCAACATAAAATTTTGAGCACACTATACTGATCATAAAATTATTATAGCGATTATTCTAGATCTAGACTCTAATGCCCATTTTCACCAACCACACCTAAAATTTAGTTGTCCCCTAAGCCAATATTCCAAGTTTTGTTTTTGATGAATTGACAACCCCCTAACTCTTAGGTGACGTTTATTTGAAATAAAACAAACTGTATGCGATTCATCCGTCAAACCATTAGGTGGCGTTTATAATTTACGGGATGAATTGACGACCCCGCAAACTTAGGAGACGTAATGTGGCGACGACGACGGTAGCCTTGACAATAAATCTGTTATAGAATGGCCGTCTGATATTTTACTTGTAAAATAGCGAACTCCTCTTTAATCACTCTATCTATTATAGAAAACCGCAATTAAAGGGAACAAAGGGACATGAGGACAGAAAAAGCGACTTTATTTTATACTATGAAGTTATAAACGTCACCTAAGAGTTACGGGGTTGTCAATTCATCAAGAACAAAACTTGGAATATTGGCTTAAGGGACCCCTAATTTTAGGGGTTGTTGGTGAAAAGGGGCATAAGTGACACTTCGAGTCCCTGTAAGGAATGGACTTTATATTATCTTATATCTTAAGACTTGTATCTTAAATAGACTGAATAATAGGTAAGTAAGTACTTGTGTAAAAAGTCTATTCTAACTATCCTTCTGTAGCGCTAGCACGGCGACCTGCGGAAATGCGAAAGTATAAAACAAACTGTGGAAATAAACCTAAGGTGCCGTTCCGATCTTTACCGCGGATAAACGCGACCGACAAAAATTTAATTAAAATGCCACTTTATGACAGACTAAGGGAAGAGACCTAATGGCAGACACTATAAGGAAACATGAAACATTTGAATGTTATAAAATATATATTTATGAATATAAAGGATTGATAACTTATTCCATGTCTTCAGTAACTCTTACAAAATAAAACTATTATAATTATTCTCTGACAAATCAATTCAAAAATATATTATTGGTCTTTTTGTAAACTTAGTCATAAGTACTAATAGACGACATCACAAAAAACGAACATCACTAATAGTAGACACCAATATGAACTAATAGTGAACTAATATACATAGAACTTTACATTACATTTTACATTGTTCCTATTGTTAGGTCTTTATTTGCCATTTTTCAAAAGATTTCATTTACTTGATCATAGTAACTACATGCATCAGAAATATTATCCAGGTTGTCTCCAGATTATATTCATTCTTCTTCCGTGCTGAAATTATCTTTCCTTTTATTTTTCATATTTTAAAGTGAAAACTTCTTTAGCGGCGTTGAGCAGCACTTAATTTGTGGGATGGGTAAAAACTGTGAAACTCGCGTCAGATTCTCGTGCTGATCGAAAAACCTTGGAAAAACCGTAAGACGGTTGGAGATGGAGAGTAGTGTTTTGTGTCGAACTCGAACTCGAGCTCGAATTCGAACTCGAATTCAAACTTGAACTCGAACTCGAATTGATTGTAAGGGTTTCGATGAATTGAAAAAATCGATTTTTTAATAATCGATTTTCATAAAAATAGGTTAAAAATGTAATCGATTGTAAGGGTTTCGATTAATTAAAAAAATCGATTTTTTAATAATCGATTTTCATAAAAATGGGTTAAAAATTTAATCGATTGTAAGGGTTTTGATTAATTTAAAAAATTGATTTTTTAATAATCGATTTTCATAAAAATGGGCTTAAAATTTAATCGATCGTAAGGGTTTCGATTAATTTAAAAAAACAATTTTTTATTAATCGATTTTCATAAAAATGGGTTAAAAATTTAATCGATTGTGAGGGTTTCGATTAATTTAAAAAAATCGATTTTTTAATAATCGATTTTCATAAAAATGGGTTAAAAATTTAATCGATTGTAAGGGTTTTGGGCTCTCGGAGTGCAACCCGTCTTTTTTTTCCTAGCAAATTTATTTTCGGTCTTTAGTCTCCATGCTTCTTTTGTCTCTACTTTTTTCTTCTTCATTTTCTCAGCTCTCCTTTTTCTTTTTTTACTGCTAAAAAACTAAAGCAATCGATTTTTAGATCAGTACAAGGTCTAATATTAGACACCATGTCAATTTTTAGGTACAGTAGTTCTAAGTTCTTAGATTGTTAATAGAATTATATTTTCAGAGAATAGTGATGATTTTTGCAGTAGAATAAAGCACAAAATAACTTTAGTATGTATTGCAAAACTCAAAGATGAGATCCATGTCATCTATTAGGTTTTTTACATTTTCAAGAACTAATAGTAGACATAGGGATTGCAAAAAACGGATTTTGAAAAAAATCCGGATTTTCGGATTTTTTCATCCTCAAATCCGGATTATCCGGATAATCCGGATTTTTTTGTAATTTTTTAAATATTTTTGATAAACAGCTTAAAATGTGAGTTATTTTCTTATTAATTCTTTATTTAACATTAATTTTAAAAGTGCAAAATAAAACGTCTTAAAAATTATAATTTTTCTTAAGTAAGCGATTTTCGCATGGGTGTAAAAAAGGAAGAGATCAAAATAACAGTATCTGGTACTTTAAATATTATTATTAAGAACCTAAAAATACCTTGATTTTTAACATTTTAAAATGTTCTAAGTTCTAAGCGGTCTCCGTTTTATCGACGACTTGATCATTTTTGCGCCTATAACAGCCGTCATTCGCACATTATCAAATTATGTTCCAAGACCTGCAAGGCTAGAGGTAGAACTAACAAAAAATAGGTCAAAGACACAAACAATGATCAACAATACGAGACGTAGGGTCGAGGTAAACGAGCAAGGAATTCACTATGTCAACGAGTACCTGTATTTGGTCCAATTAGTTTCTTATGACAACAGAAAGGCAGAAAAACTGGGGGGCTAAAATGGTCGCTTTGGATAATCATATTAGGAATCATAATATGATTAATTTTTAAAAAATCTGAAAATTGTCATTCTGCTTGCAATCATAATTCGTATTAATTTGACATTCGTCAGTTTGACTGTTTTGACGATTCAGTTTCTGAATTGATTTTAGAGGAATTGCAAAATGCGATCATTTTAGCCCCCCTTGTCCATGATAAATATGACGAGCGAAATACATATATCAACGAAGCTGCGCTTCATTAAGATTACCAATCTCAATGAAGCGCAGACTCGTTGATATATGTATTTCGCTCGTCATAACCAACGATGCGCAAATTCGATCATTGACCGATTTACGATTTACAAAAGTTCCAACTCAGGGTCTGCCAAAGAGCAATAGAGCTCAAATCTCAACAAAAAAAAAACCATAATGTGCTCCCAAACTAGAATCACAGACGTAGGAATCAAGACGGCCAAGCTATAGTGGCATTGGGCTGGTCACGTTATCCGCGTACATCTAGGCTGGATATCGACTGAGTGGGTATCTAGGCCTAAGAAAAGATAGCGCTATGCTCTATAGGTATTTTTTTCCTCCGAAGGCAGATCACTGTAATTCTGACGTTACGATTTACGACGATCCTTGAGGATTTATTGTGACTCTTAGTACCGTCCCCAACCCAGTGCTGCTCATAACGACGTGATTGGGATTGGCACCACACATTTTCTTTTTAGTAAATTAGGAGATTTTTGCTCTGTAGTAAAGAAGGTGTGTCACAGAATATGCAGGTCGTAATGCTATTAACACCAGCTATTCTGTAAAGGTGCTTGTTGAGCTTACATTGTCCAGTTAGGCTTCTGGCAAGGATTTATTTTGATATTTTTTTTTTCTTACTAGCCAACTCGTCAGCGGTTACGTTACCAATGAGGAACCAACGATTGCGAAGATTTTAGGCTAGAACATGGTTATAAACTCCCCACTGGAGGCATATCAGCTGGGCTGGTAAACGGCGACGCTGGAGCAAGATAAGTGAAAGCTTCGGGCGGCGCTTTTGCGCAGTAGTTGGATAGTATATTTATATTTAAACTATTGCACAAAATAATGACATAAAATAATTATTAAAACTTTAATTTTTTTTATTAAATAAGGGGGCAAACGAGCAAACGGGTCACCTGATGGTAAGCAACTACCGTCGCCCATGGACACTTGCAACATCAGAAGAGCTGCAGAGATGTTGAAGGTTTACAGTTCGTATAGGTCCGGAAATACTGCTGGTGACAATTCGTTCCAGAGTTTTACAGTGCGCGGCAGAAAGTTATGCGAAAAACGCACTGTGGTAGACTGCCACTCATCAAGGTGATGAGGATGGTATGTTTTTCGCGTAAATCAACATTTCGTTAATTATAATTTACTATATCCCTTTATTTAATTATAAAGAATCACAAATCAGAATTGGTTACGTAAACAATTATTATTTATAATTACAACCTCAATGTAAACAAAAACAACATATTTCATAGAAAAAAACATTGTGTTCAATACAAAAATGTTCTAAAATAATTATATTATCATTGCATTTATATTGTCATATAGAAAACATAATAATTGAAAGTAAAATGAGAGCTAGGTTATAAGAAATGTGGTTTTTTCTTTTAAATAAAATGAATAAATATAAAGAAATGTAATTACAGCCACCAAATAACTATACAATGGAATGTTACACATACGAAATTCTGACTTTGATACGTGTAGACCACGCAAAATTGTGATATCGCCTTTAAACAAATGTGAATTTGTATGTCAGATATTACACGATACATTTAAATAGATTTTATATTGCGTAAAAGCTTTCTTTTCATTATTTTAACTACTATTCGAAAAAACCGAAAATCCGGATTTTGAAAAATAAAAATCCGGATTTTTCAAAGGCCCGAAAAATCCGGATAATCCGGATTTTTCGGATTTCGAAGTATCCGGATTGCAATCCCTAAGTAGACACCCTTTATATTGTTAGGGAAAATTGATAAAAAATCTTAAATAAACATTAATTATTAGTGTATACAATATGACCATTAATCCAATTAAATCAATAGAAATTACAAAAAATCAAATAAATGTATTCAAAACTTACGTGCAAAATTTCGCCTTCCTTAACCTATTTGCTAAGAAATTGCCGAGCGCGTGTTGACGCGGTCATATTATTTACGAAAACTGATCCCAGTTTAAAATTGTGTTCCCGAAGGCGTCTCTAATATATTTTTTCAATTCAACAGATAGCTTAAGAAGCTTATAAAATTTACAGTGGTGAGAAATAATTAGAGTAATTCTTATTTTTATGGTATTTTTGTCATAAGTGTCATCTATTAGTTCAGTGTCTACCATTAGGTACTTTCCCGTATAACTAGTTTAAGTCATAATGTAGGATATTATTTGAATTTTTACGACTATAGTCTGTCATAAAGTGGCATTTTAATTGAATTTTCGGAACTAAACAAGATCGGAACAGCACCTTAAGGTCGTCCCCCGAGCAAACGACCTTGGCCATACATTTGCCGCGTTGCCGAGATCGCGCCAAAACCCTATTATTTTTACTTATCTTGGTTCAAAATTGTCCCAAAAAAAATTTTAAACGGCGAATATGTAGTTTATGATATTGTCGATCTATTGGCGTGAGTTTCAAATAAAAGTAATTTGTAAATCCTAAGGAGATGCTGAATGTATGCTTGAATTTTAACAAATTGGTATTACTTTGGAGGCTGATATCATGAGTATAAGAAACAAAAATAGAAAATTTAAAACGACAAAAGGAATGTTGATATACTGAAGATTATTGCTGTATTTTTATTATAACTTTGTAGCTTTCAGATTATGAGTTTATAAGGTTTTAAATACGGTCAATTACGGAATCTCCGGACGGAACGCCCCTAAGTTTATCTCCACAGTTTGTGACTATAGTCTATCATAAAAAGATCGGAACGGCACCTCAGGTTTATTTCCACAGTTTGTCTATACTTTCGCATTTCCGCTGGTCGCCGTGCTAGCGCTACAGGCCCCGCGCGAGCACCGGTGATCGCGAGAACAAAATACAATGGGAATCCCTAAAACCTCCGATCGAAGGAATAGTTAACTTTGAAGAACCAAGTACTGGCTTAACTTTACGTAGGTACAGATCAAAATATAGTGATTGCATAATGGATCCAAGAAATTGAACGATTTTTATGATAATTACAACTATACACATCTTCAGGTTTTTATAAGGCTGCCGTCTGTATCTTTAGCGCTCATTTCAACCTTGGAAAATTCTAGTATAGGAAAACACAGGCCGTATTAACCTTTATGATGATGATACTTGAGATTGGAGAAAATAATAATTATTATTTGCAATAACACAGATTTTTTATTTCTGTTTTCACAAGGTCCGCATTTACAAGTTTCCTCAAACCTCGAATGACAAGGGCAGGTCCTGTCGCACAACTTGCATGTGCATTTAATAAGCTTGGGCTGTATGTGTGTATGTAATCCGGAATCTTTGAGGCTTGAGCACGATTTTTACCTATCTTCAGTTATAATTCTGTCTACTCTACTTCAATAGTCTAAAGGCTGTCACAGATGAGTGATGACCAGTGATCGGAATCGTGGGTGTGATTGATATGAATAATATGGATATGACCACAAAAATCCGGGATTTCCCGGAATCAGATTTTTCGGATTCCGGGATCCAGAACCGTATATTAAGTAAAATAATTAAACACATTACTAGGATTAGGAACATGAATGATTTTACAGTGATTTCACAAAAAAAATCTGTATAAAATTATTATTTTGTATTATTTTCTTTGTCATATTATTTTCACATATTAGTAAGTAAAAAGTACGGGCGACGCAGTGTTACCGGAGCTCGCGAGTGGACAGAGCAAATATTGCGATGTGCTGTGCTGTGACGTCATCGCGTCAAGCGGCGATCCCGAATTGCGCACTTATTTTTGAATTAAATATATCGGAAACTACACGACGTATCGTAATAATTTTTTCCCTCATCTATATATATAAAAGAAAGTTCTGTTAGTCACGCCACTTATAACTCAAGAACGGATGAACCGATTTGGATAAAATTTGGTGGAGAGGTAGCTTAGAACCAGGAATAGGACATAGGATACATTTTGTCCCGGAAAAAGGTACAGTTACTGCACAATATACTTTTATGATTTGCGCGTAAACTATTCAATCTATGTTGATGAAATTTGGCAAGAAGATACCAATTTTAATCAATAGTTTTCTTAATTATACCAATTCGAATTAAATAATCATCGTTAAGACAGGATAACGTCTGTCGGGTCAGCTAGTATTTTTTATTTTCTACTTAGTTTACGGAGAGCTAAGAAAATAATAAGTGAACATTCTTCATTTTATTTACCAGCATAAATTATGTACAATATAAAATTATGTAATATATGTAGGTATATGTAGAATAGAAATTGTTTTTTCATGTTTCCTCTTTCATTCCTCCCTAATATTTGGAAATTTCTATTCAAACTATTTTATATAATATGAATCATTTTATAAACAAATTAACATAATTTTGTTTCATTTATAAATTTAAAATTACGTACTCGGACATTTTCTGATTTTCCTGGGATTCCCGGGATTGCCGGGATTACAAGTCTTATCCACATTATTCTTTACATTGAAAATTACACCCAGATTCCGATCACTAGTGATGACAGACACAGAGTAGACAGAATGATAGAGTATGCCGACTTAGAACTGATGTAAAATTTTTTAAGTTTGACGTATTATGAGTTATGACAAAAGTCGTTACCGACAAATTTAGTTGTTGTTTATATTTTGGCACATGCAAAGAAAACTGTCAGAATTCAATTTCAAAATCTTATTTTTAAAAATAAATTATACCAGCCAGCGCGCCAGCCTCTAACTTATCACCCCCAAACCCGACGAATTTGACAGATATTGAAACCTGTCCATTTCTTTGCAGTCGAACTACTGGTAGTTATGTCTATTGTGACAGAGCAGGTAATGTAACTTGGAATGAGGTTAGTAGCGACATCTTTGGGGTAATGGTGCAACTATTATAACTCTTCGTCGGGATATCTGATATTTTTACCGTTATTTTCCTTTTTTATTAACTATTCCATAATTAAATAAAAAGTATTGTTTTAAAGTACACCTACCTAAAGATAATTATATTTTTTAACTTAATTTTTGTTAAAAATTGTTGATGACTTTTAATTTGCGTTCTTTGACAGCTACCACTGTCAACTTTAAAAAAATATACCGGCTCGAGGGTATAAAACCTCTCCGGCTTGGCGTGACTTTTTTTTTCTTTACTTTCAAAGGACCCCCCGTTTTTTGGGGTGCTACGTTCCGGAGCAACTCCTCGTGCTACGTTCCGGAGCAGCTCCTTGTGCTCTGCTAGGCTTGGAGCAACTCTGCCACGCTCTGAGCAACTTCTCTTCGACGTTTGGGCAACTCCTCGTGCTACGTTTGGTCTCCTCGTGCTCACAAAAAAACAGCAATTAGCGCAACCTTTTTAATTTTTCTGTGACCTCTTGACATGCCCCCCTAACGATTCATCACGTCAAATAACGGTAGGTTTTTATTCGGAGGGCACTCAATTTTTCGTTACATATTTACTGTATCAATAACTAAACAATAAAACAAAACACAGAGTTATTTAAAAAAAAATTATTGCTTATCACATAATGTCAAATATATATTACTTCTCCAATGGGGCGTAGTTGAGTAACTTCTCTATAAGATCCACGTGTCCCAGTAACATTCTTCGACAGCAGTACCTCTTCAAACCAAGCGCGTCGAGGGCATCACTGAAAGGAAAAAAATCCTGCTAAAAATTACGAATGTGTCTGAATTTGATAATTTTAAAACCACAAAACTCGTTAAATTCTTTTCGAACTTGGGAGACGAGGGAAGGGACTCCACAGACATTGCTCAGTCTGTCCTAAATATGAATTAGAAGAAAATGGAAAAAAGGTACCTTGAGGTACTCCTTATAACATTACGAAAATCTTGTCAAAATCGGTTCACCCATCGCAGTGAACATTGTGAGGAATGATGATCATAATTATGTTTAATGGTTAACAAAATGAGTTTTAAAATTTGTAGTCACAAACTGTGAAATATCAAATAACCGTGAAACGTGGACATTGTTAAGGCAAGTACAGACTAGATGTAAGTATATACACATGTTCAAAAGTACCAATAAAATAAAGTACTTTGCGCTGTTGTTAAAACTTTAATGTACTAAAGAAACAAAATTATTATTTTACAAGAACATGTTAACAGCTTTTAAGGTACCTAAATCTGTTAAAACCGACATTAAATAAATTTCAATTAGGGCCGTTTCACATCGGATCGGCAGCGGCCGGCAGCGGAGCGAAGAGCACTTTTAGTGTGAAATAATTTTAAACTTTATTTACATACTTATACGGCCGCCGACGGCCGTCGACGGCTTTTAGAAGTTTTCAAGCGATACTAGTAGGTAGTTATAAGTATGTAAATAAAGTTTAAAATTAATAATTATTTCACACTAAAAGTGCTCTTCGCGCCGCTGCCGATCGCGCCGCTGCCGGCCGCTGCCGATCGCGCCGCTGCCGATCGCGCCTCTGCCGACCGCTGCCGATCCGGTGTGAATCGGCCCTTATGGTGTAAAGTCATAACATGGTAAACTTTGTAATCATACAAATACTTTGTTTTAAGATAATAATCCTAAAACAAATAACATTCGAAAAGATAAATGTTACGTTCTTGGTTTATTGGGTTGTAAATTCTATCTCATTAGTCATTAACCATTGATATACTGCCATATCTAATATCTTTACTTTTAAGATCTTTACTAGAGGAAAAATTTGTGTTACTTTTTGTACAACAATGTCAGACATGCTTAGTTTGATGTAATAATTAATCTGTGTAACAAATAGAGTAGAATTTTAGTATGTAAAATAATTATATTTCAGAACAGACTACAGAAATAAGATTAGAAGGAGATCCGTGGAACAGACAGACGTGACCAACCCCACAAAAAAAGAAAGTTTTGTCTCTATGTCTGATAAATTTTCTAAGTACAATTTATGTTTCGTTCGCGGAGCCCCTTTAGGCTGCGTTTCCACTGAAGCGGAGCGGAGCTTAGCGGTGCCCGAATTGACCAATCTAATGCTCGAAATCTCCGCTTCGTTTCAATGGAAACAGCACGAGCGGGGTGGAGCGGAGCTGAGTGGATATTCATAGAAACGCAGCCGAGCGAGACGAAGCGGTGCGGAGGACAACGGGTGCAGAGCGGAGGACAGCGGGGCGGTGCGATGCGGAGCGGGACAGTACGTGACTCACGTACAGTAAAGTATGCTCCACTCCGCTCCGCTCGACTCCGCTGCGCTCCGCTCGATACCGCTCCGCTTCAGTGGAAACACTGAGCACTTTTCACCGCTCCTCTCCGCTTCAGTGGAAACATAGCCTTAAGGCTGCGTTTCCACTGAAGCGGAGCGGAGCTTAGCCGTGCCGAATTGACAAATCACCACGCTCGAAATCTTCGCTGTCATTCCGCTGGAATAGCACGATTGGTCAATTCGGATACCGCTATGCTCCGCTCCGCTCCGCTTTAGTGGAAACGCAGCCTAAGACCTTTGCGGAGTCCTTGTTCTCTAGGACGCTTCATAAAAAAAGTTGCCTTAATCATTTGATCGCGGATTCTTGGAAATCCATTGTTATTCTATTGTTGTCGCAGTCACCGGTGTCCTTATGGGGCTTGATTGGTTAAAGAATCAACTTTCCTCTGTCAAAAAAATTAGTATAAAACATCAATAAACTGTTAACATTGACTGTAAAATTATAATCTAGTATCACATTTTATCTATGATAATTGATAACTGAATATTTGAACAGCAATTGTAAATGACTCAAGTAATACTTGTCTATCGTCACATACAAGTTACAACCACTTAATTACAATATGTTATGTACTTCAGGTGATAAGGAAATATTAGTTGGCAGTAAGATTCTGCTGATGGTGGTAAGGTGTCACCAAATACATTTAAAAAAAAAACATGGCCTGTGCTTCTGTTGTAGATAATATTTTATACATTACTTTCAGAGCAAAGTAACCACTCTTTAAATACTATAGTGCCCGGGACAAGATTTAAAATGTCCGTGTGGTAATCCCAAGTGCATCCAGCATTCTTGCAACATAGTCAGCATAGTCCAGAGGAATGGGCAGGTCAATACTTCTAGGACCATCCATGTACGAGTCCTTACGATGATTTCCTTCACCATAATATTATGAGTGTAGATAAATGTTATTAAGCATGTATGTACGCAATTGTTTGCTGTCCCGAATAAAATAAAATACTTTTTCTGATATGATTTTGGTTCCATTCAGATAATATTATAAAGAAAAAATTACATAGTATTTTAAAATAATGATGATAATATTGTGATCAAATATTAACAGAATATAACTCTATAAATGTTAATTGTACTTAATTGAAAATTTTATATGTAAAAAAATCTAATAAAGAGCAGTGCAGCCATCACTTACTTAAGGCGCATTTTCACTGGTCGATAGGGCCAGCATGCGGGGTGCGGGAGATCATGCCTCGACCAATCAAAATGCGCCATTAGTTGTCAAAGACTCCCCGTATGCTGTATACCGCACGAGTTATCGACTAATGAAAATACGCCCTTAAGTTTACAGTTTAGACACTAAAACAAGACTTCATAAAGACAAAAAAAAAAAAAAAACTTCAATTGTTGGTCCAAGACGTATTGACTAGTTCTTTCCTCTGGACTATGCCGACTATGTTGCGAGAATGCCGTATGTGCTTGGGCAAGCACACGGACATTTAAGATCTTGTCCCAGGCACTGCAGTATATTTTGAGGACTGATTACTTCGCTCTGAAAGAACTGTATAAATCATCCACAATGGATGCAAAGACCTAGTTTATAAATACATACCCTTCTGTATATTCAGCCTGCAGCAGACCTAAATATGCCTCCCATTTGTTGCCAATGACTTTGCCACATGTGAAACATCTTACGGGAATTATCATGTTTGTATCTGTAAACAATTTTAAATTTTGATACATTTAACATGTCTTGACTCTTTGATAGACAATTTGTTTATATAGTAAAACCCGTTTAAGACGATTTCACAGGGACTCAACCAAAAACGAGTCTTAAGCGGGAAAGCGTATTACGCGGGATATGGGAAAAACGAACCTACTACATATGTATTGTATCTATTAATATTTATTATTTTTTTTCGGATGTAGATGTTCCTATCAATGAAGATAATTATGCGTCTACATTTAATCTGGAAGTGATCATCTAGAGCTTTTAACCAATAGATAAAACGAATGCTGGTCATCCAAGCTCGAGATTGTGCAACATAATAATTATGTTACAGGAAGCGATTTTACATTTTTGGAACATCGTGAATCGCCTCGTGATTCCGACCCATCAGAATTGGCACAGGCCAGGATAGCCAGTATCTTTTTATTTGCTTTGCCACCATGACAAGTCTCTCCCTTAAAAACATAGGATTTTTCTGGCATCAATTTAAAAAATAAACTGAATTTGTCTGCGTTAAATATGTCTCGCGGTTCGTAATTTTGCTACAATTCGGAAAGTGTTGCCACTTGCCATCCACGTATCAACTATAACATCTCAATTCCCACTGATTTGCCGTGGTGATGAGGTAAGAGGTAATATATTGTGTTGGCCGTTTGGGCGTATTAAACGGGATGACTATTAAGCGTTATAGAATGTATGAAAACATGTCTCAAGTTGCAGGGACTCATGCAAAATGGCGTATTATGCGGGAAATCGTATTAAAAGCGTGTTAAAAGCATAAAAACAAGCTACCTACTACACTTTTAGGTTAGGATAATGTTTATCAAATTACTGCTTACGGGCACTCACCTTTCTATTAAGTAAAATTACACAATTTGTTGAGAACTTGACTCAGTAATCAATAAATTAAATGATGGTTAATTCTCGTCTTAAATTGTAAGGAAAATATGTTTAATTGTTGCTAAACACAACATCGAGTCGGGAAGAAAACAACCAACATGAAGTGACAACTGACAAGTGTTTTTTTTTTCGCCCACGGCGCAGGCTATAGTCTTTCGACCATACCGCCTTGTCTTACGTATGACAAGTGATTAGTGCGAAGTGTCAACTTCAAATCAATATTCTTCTTCCTCCTCGTCGTTCTATACTATAATCATGGTCTAAAAAACAATTAAAATTTATTATGTTTTTGTTACAGGTTGATTTGAAACTATAAAATGACTATCGCAGTAGAGCAACACATTGTCATAAATGATAGTCAAATGGTGAGTTTATTTCATAATCTGAAAACCGTTTTTTGAATAAAACGAATTCACAAGTCGCAACTTCGCCAGGGCTTCAAATAACGTTATTTTTTCATAACGTTACTGCTTCAAGGGCATAGATAACGTTATGAAAATTTACCCGATATTAAAAATAACGTTAAAAATTGATATTAATAACGGTTGTGTTATAACGTTACATAGGATTTATAACGGTAAATATATGTTCTTTGATAACGTTATATAGTCCGTCCCATTTTAAGTTCAAAACAATTACTATTATTGACGTGACAACGTCTTAAATTAGGTTGCGGCTGGGAGTCACTTATGAAAAAGTGTAACGCTCGGTAACGTTACGATGAGTCACCGAACGAGAGAGAGGCCCGCCGAATGCCT
The DNA here is from genome assembly GCA_937595015.1 of Polyommatus icarus. Classification (NCBI taxonomy): domain Eukaryota; kingdom Metazoa; phylum Arthropoda; class Insecta; order Lepidoptera; family Lycaenidae; genus Polyommatus; species Polyommatus icarus. The sequence continues at coordinate 5,415,197 of OW569341.1, read as the reverse complement.
TGCGTCTCTCTCCCACACGTTGTGACGTAAAATCTTCGCCCGTAAAACCGACTTTACAGGCAACCATTTTTTACCTATATTTCGATTTTTTTTATTTAGTAATAGTTTTGTTCTAAATTCTACAGTTTTCCCATGAAAATGGATATTTCTGTGCCCATAATATTATCATGTTCACTGTTATTTCTGATATCTATGTGTTCTCACAAGCGTGTAAGATTTTTGCTATGTTTGACATCCAATATTCTTCTGTCTACAGTCACGTTATCCTGACGTACATAACGGAAAAATACGGCCGAGACCACTCTCTGTACCCGAAGGACGTGAAACAAAGAGCACTGATTGACCAGAAACTATACTTCGATACACTCATTTTTTTTATTATTTCTTGTATTAAACTCCTAAAAGTAGGTAAGCACAAATCTCGCAAAAAAAGTGGGCTGCTAGTGAGATTTAGTGCACCGTCCACGATTGCGTACCTGATACCAGAAAATAACGTTATATTTACCGTTATTATTATAACGATATTTGCTCGTTTATACATAACGAAAAAATATCGTTGTAATAATAACGGTAAATATAACGTTATTTTACTAGATATCGTTATAAAAAAATAACGTTATCTGGCTACCATTATGAAAATAACGGTACGTAACGATATTTTTCTGTTATTCGATAACGTTATGAAGCCCTGAACTTCGCCTTAGCCTTAGCTAAAAATCATTGCCAATTCTGTCGTTTCCATTCCATAAAAAAACAATATTGTCACAGTCAATGCCAAAATTGCCATCAATGTCATAATCAAATATTTCTTAGAAAATAATATTTTGATTTATTTTGTGATTGTTTTGAAGAATTAATTCACTGAAAACTGAAAATAAAGAAAATAAGAATCTTAAGAAACAAATTGAAATTAAAAAAGACATTTCGCAGAAAAGTTTGAACTTCGCAGATACCGAGCGAGCAATGTTACTCTGTGTTAATTTAAGTCATCAATAAAATATTTCTGATGCAGTTGTGACTAAACACTAATCATAGGCTTAAAATCGATAATACCATTATTCTACAACAGTGAAATCTATTAGACAGTTAATTGTAATTCGACCCTTGCTATAGCAGTATTATAACCTTATAAAAAAAGGAAAACTTCATGGTGATTATTTGAGTGATCTTTATTCCATATGGTGTGAGGCTAACGCAAGGGCGTACCTCAATGGAGGTATTGTGCAATCATTTAGACGAATACCACTAATATTAAGAAGACAGGAAGACGCATTCAGTATTTCAAGTGATGGTTAAAAGTAAATAGTATTATTTAGTACAAATTTTTAATAGCGAATAATTCATATAGCAATTATACGATATGGAATCAGATGATGATATTCAACCTCTAATAGATTATCCCAATACTAATGAGGAATCACTAGAATTTACGTTTCAAGTTCTAAATTTTGACCCTGACTTTCATAAGGTATTTTATACTATAAATTTTTTTTACTAAGCATTTATGTTACATAATTTATTTATAATAGAGAGAACGGCTTTTATTGTTTCTTTGTTTGAAAAAATAACCTTTTTGCATAATATAGTTAATAGTACATTTGTGTTTTACATATTAATATATATATATGTCGCAGTCCACTGGTTAAAAACGCCGTTAAATCAAACAGCTAGTTCTTTGACTGAACAACGCCATTCAATCATACGGCTATACGTCGTTTAGCCGACTTGTTGACTGCAACATTCAACACTACAGCTAGACGACGCTTACCTCACTGGTTAAAGTGCAAATTATTACTCAGGTGACCATTGGCTTAGTGTTATTATTACACAAATGTAATGATAACAAGTAGAATTAATTATTGTATTCTAAGTTCTAACTCATTTTAAACAAAATTGCAAAAACTACCTTGGTGATGCATTTCATAATCACGTAATTTCTCCTCGAATATTTGTTTCAATTTTGATTCACTCGTATGTGCTCCCATAATATCTGTCACTTTCATAACACTTGTATTTACGAAAAATATCTTAATACAATCACAAAATACCGGCTAGTTGACGCCATATTGTAAACAAAACGCACCCAGAGCCGCGGTGGTGAGCGCTGAACTAATTCAATCAAACGGCTGCTTTTGAATCAGCTGTAGTGTTGAACATTTTGAACGACTGGCTAGGCGTAGGATTGAATGGCGTTGTTCAGTCAAAGGGCTAGCTGTTTGATTGAACGGCTATATAAACCAGTTGGCTGCGACATATACATATATATATATATATATATATATAATATAATAATTAGGTAAATAGAAAAATTTAGTTTGTCAATTGTTTATTACCAATAAAAAAATTAACAACTATATCTTCTTTCTTATATAAAAAAATGGATTTTCGAATGTGTTAGTCGTGCTAAAACTCGAAGACGGCTGAACGGATTGGGCTGATTTTAGTCTTAAAATATTCGTAGAAGTCCAGGGAAGGTTTTAAAGTGATACGAAGTTCACCAGGACAACTAGTTCTGTAATAAATTAATATTATAGCCTAATGATTTGTAAAACATAATATTCTAACTGAAAGCTTTGTTTTATGTTAGAAATATTATGCATTAGTCATAAATCATAATGTAGCAGATGTTACATCCGGCACTAGTTAAGCTTGTTATCAGTGTTATAAATTATGTTTAGCACATTATCAGAATTATGTTGTTAAACACATTGATTATGAGAATATTGGGTGCTAGTGTAGGCAGATTATATTTGACAGAAGTTGTTAGATTTTTGGCCATTTATTTTGCTCACATTAATAAGTCCTATATTCAGTGTTAGTTCAGCAGTTTAAGTAGATTTAAATCAAGGATGTTTGTTTTCTAGAAAATGACCTATGCCTCTGGCTTTGAAACTCCTTTTTAGAGTATAAAATGTTGTATTTCAGGTAGTTTATGGATATAGGAAGATAAGATGGAGAATGGTGCTAACATACATATTCTCAACTCTGACGTGTGGACTCCCATTCCTTGTGTTCCACTGGTATCCGGAGTTCTTACTGTATGCTACCTCAAAAAGGTGCTGTTTTCAAATAGCGGATCAAGTTTTACTAGTTGTAAGTATTCATATATTTAAATACTAGTCTGTGCCCGTAACTCCATTGTGCCAAAATTCGTTTATTGCACGGGATCCGTAAATTGTTTTGGGATAAAAAGTATCATATGTCCTTTCCCGGGACTCAAAGTATCTTCTGAATGCCAAACAGCAAAATTGGTTCAGTGGTTTGGGTGTGAAGAGATTACAGACAGACAGACAGTCAGATGGACAGACAGACAGACAGGCAGACAGACACACTTTCGCATTTATAATATTAGTATGGATGTTATTAAAATAAATATCAAGTCATTCAACCTACCTTAGGTTTGCTAAATATATCACGAAAAAGCATTAAATGTCTAGAGTAGACTTAATTTCTTTTGTATTATTCTTTATTGATTGGAAAGTAATAATTAATTTTGTTTACAGGAAACATATCAGAAGAAATGTAAAAGTTTTTATATACATAAAATAATTAATAGGAATATTTCTGACTCTAGGTAATATTACTTTAAAATATTTTAATCTCAAAATATTGATTAATAATTTTTAATTGATTAAAATTAAATGTATATTTCAGTGGACTAGAAAATCAAGGGTTTGAAGATGACTGTGAGAAAAGTAAGGTAGATAGTGCCGATGACCTGTACACCCCGTTACACTTGGATGATGGGACTACCTTAAGTAAGTATTAATTTAAAATAGAACAACAGAAAACCATCTTAATTTATACAGATAATCAATCATACAAGAAAATAGTATAAGAAGCATTACTATTTAGAGATAAACTACGATAACATGGCGCGCCCCTCCAAAATTCAAAATGTTTGAAGTGCGTTGTCAAAACCTTTGAAGTGCGTTGTCTTGCGCGGCCGGCTAGTAATTATGATTAGTTGACCAACAAATCTTGGTAATACTTAATAATAATCTTGTCATTAAGTGAAATATTACGATTGGTTGAATACTTACTACATACAAACTCTTTCATAAGGATGTGACTACACACATTGAAACAGTTATTTGGAGGGGCGCACCATGTTATCGCAGTTTATCTCTACCACTAATCTTTAACTTATCATAAGTTTTATGCAGGCATTTCAATGCATTTCAAATTATTTTTATTCCTACTAATGACCGAGAATCTTCAGATTTTCTACAAAATTAAAAGACATAAAACGCCGTCGTTTGACCAGAACCACTAACGACATAGCCACATTGTATATATTTTTTCAGATGTCCAACAATACCGCTACTTCCGTCACAAAAAGCAGTATATAGTATGGGAGAGTGCGCGCGCGCAGTGGGCTCGCCTGGCGGGGGTGGAGAGAGGGGCTACGTGCACGAATCTACACGCAATGGCGTCGCGCGTCCCGTGTGTTGAACGCAGGAATCGTATGTAAGTTACAAAAATTTAATGTCATGTTTATAATGTTACTGTACGGTCTATTATCGCCTATCAAAAAATAATTTACTAATTGTAAGCAGATTTCGAATTTGCATATAGTCATATAATTTTGCATATTTTGCCAATTTTCGTGCATATTTCTAGAATTTTTCATGCATATTTGCATGCATATAACAAGCTTTTTATGTTGCATATAATCTGGTCTCTAGTTATAACTTACTAGACGTTCCACGCGGCTTCACCCGCGTCAATTAGATATTTCACAGACAAGTTAGTCTACAAAAAATAGCCTTCGATCCTTCACGTGGTCTACTTCTTGTCTGACCCAAATAACAGAAAAATTGCTCTAGAGTCTAGTAGTTCGTGAGATAAGCCCTTTCAAAAAATTTTCCCCGTTTTTTCCACATTTTCTTCTATTTCTTCGCTCCTATTAGTCGTAGCGTAATAAAATATAGCCTATAGCCTTCCTCAATAAATGGACTACCTAACACTGAAAGAATTTTTCAAATCGGACCAGTAGTTCTTGAGATTAGCGCGTTCAAACAAACAAACAAACAAACTAACTAACAAACTCTTCCGCTTTATAATATTATAAGTATAAGTATAGATAATAAGCATTAAGCATTTAAGGGCACTTGTGCCCGTTTATGTTGCGGGCGCCGGGCAACATCAAGCAGTATTGAAGGCTAGACATTTGAATGAGGACTTAAAAATATAAGAGCTAAGATAAGACATAATTATATTATCTAATCTATACTAATATTATAAAGCGGAAGAGTTTGTTAGTTTGTTTGTTTGTTTGTTTGAACGCGCTAATCTCAGGAACTACTGGTCCGATTTGAAAAATTCTTTCAGTGTTAGATAGCCCATTTATCGAGGAAGGCTATAAGCCATATTTTATTACGCCACAAATAATAGGAGCGAAGAAATTGAGAAAAATGTGGAAAAAACGGGGGAAATTATATGAAAGGGCTTATTTGAACGCGCTAATCTCAGGAACTACTGGTCCGATTTGAAAAATTCTGTCAGTCTTAGATAGCCCATTTATCAAGGAAGGCTATAATAGGCTATGTTTTATTACGCTAGGAATAAGAGGAGCGAAGAAATTGAGGAAAACGGGGAAAATTATATGAAATTGCTTATTATCTTAAGTATTAACTGCTGGAGCTATTTTTATATTATTTGGCAAACTTGAAGAATAGACCACGTGAAGGGACATAGGCTATTTTTGCGGAAAAATGTACGGTTGCATGAAATTCCTAAATTACGCGGGCGAAGCCGCGCGGAACAGCTAGTCTATAATATAAAAATGAATCCATTTTCGCGTGGTCACGACATCACGCGTAAACGGCTGGACCGATTTTTCTGAAATGGCATAGAGATTCTTTGAGTCCCGAAGACGAAACTTGGATACATTAATTTGTCTCGGAAAATGTACGGTTCCTGCACAATAAACTTTAATGATTTTCGCCTAAACTATTCAATCGATTTTGATGAATTTTGGTATGGAAATACTTTGAGTCTCGGAAAAGGACAAGGGATACTTTTTGTCCCAGAAAAATGTACGGTTCCCGCACAATTAACTTTTACGATTTTCGCTTAAACTATTAAATCTATTTTGATAAAATGGGCGAAATACTTTATATGGCAAAACAACGTTTGCCGAGACAGCTAGTAACTATATAAAAATCTCTTTCCAGGTTAAACATATATGGCCTAAATGAGATCAAAGTGCCCGTACAGTCTATAATGACGTTGGTGCTACTAGAAGTGTTCAACCCGTTCTATGTGTTCCAAGTTTTCACTATAGCACTTTGGTTGGCTGAGCCATACTACTACTATTGCCTGGCGATTGTGCTGATGTCAACGTTCGGTGTTGCTACTTCCGTTATACAGACTAAAAAGGTACGTAGGAGACATGTGATTAGCATGACAGTTTTTCGCTTTAAATGTTGTTTACGATTATTTAGCCGTATTTGTATTGTATTTTTAAGCGCATCACACACGGTGAAGATAATATAATATTTTATCTTAAGGGGCCGGTTACCCTTCGAATTTCTCATACAAACGTAATACCAAAATCATTTTCACATACGAAAATATTTAACATGTTTGAGTTATTTTTCAATTTAGAATAGTAATTACCTAGGTTCCTACACAAAAATTTACTTCAAAATATTTAAACACAAAAAAAAAAAATTATTTAAAATTTTGTTTTTAGTAAATTTACTACTAAATATTGAAACACTAAAAAATAGAGTAAAACTCAAAAAAATATATAAATAAATAGTAAATTTACTACAAAATATTTAAACTCTAAAAAATATTTTTTAGTATTTAAATATTTAGTAGTAAATTCAGTATTTATTTATATATTTTTTTGTGTTTTACTCTATTAGGGGGGGGGCTGGCGCAGCCCGGGACTGGCGGGGCTCCACTGGCGCGCGATACAATTGCGCATTTACATCAGCATTATAAATTGTGTGTTGAAAATTTTGACTATTTTAAAACTGTCGATTTAAAGAAAATTACTTGCACCCATGGATATATCTCATGCCCTATATTCTATAATAACCCCACGAAGTTATCGGAAGCGGTCTTTTGACACCCTGTATATATATATATATATATATATATATATATATATATATTTATATTTATATATATATATATATATATATATATATATATATATATATATATATATATATATATATATATATATATATATATATATATATATATACATATATATATATATATATATATATATATATATATATATATATATAATCATCAAATAAAAGCTTATGATTGATAAGTAAAGTCGATTTGAAAATATGAATTGTACTGACGAAAACGCTTTTGCGGTACTTCCGATTTGAATGTGACGTCATCCTATTTGTAATTTAATATCTTTTATTTATTGCGCTCGTTATATGTAAGTTTATTTGTACATAAATAATATGAATAAGCCTAGAAAGATTTATAAAATATATTTTCTTGAATTGAATGAAACAATTCAAATAAAACATCAGTTTTATATATTATCTCCATTTATTGTATACGGGAAATGAAATGGCCAAAACTTTTCTACAAAAGTGTTTAACATTACAAATGATTTCTAAATTCTTTTCAAATTTTTTAGCACTGTTAGACTCGTACGCTTAGCACATAAACTTTTTTTAATAAGGAAAGTATAAAATACAAAAAACATGACGTCACACTATGGCGGCACAATAGCGGACATTGTTTTCGGCGCCATTTAAGAGGCATGTTTTTAATCAACATTTTTATGGTTTTCTACTGTGTAAAATATAAAAATATTAGTTTTTTTGGTGAAAATGAATGATTAAGAAACGATTAGAATGAAGAAAAAAAAATAGGTCTAGTAGCCTATTGTCACTTATATTATAATTTTGTACAGAACCCTCATCACTTCGAACGATTTGTGCTTGCTAGATCCACTTGTCAGATGAGAACTCCTGTTTTGACAAGTGGATCTAGCAAGCACAATTGGAGATTAAATAACCTTATAAGAGTTTTGGTGGAGACGATCAAAGATAAATTGTACTAATAATACTCTCGCATAATGCTCTTACCAATACAGCTGATGGAACTTATAAAGGCCAAACTTGTACTTGTTTGGCCAAACTATGTACTTCAGTATGTTTACTAGTAAGGGTTAGAATTTTCATACTCATAAAGGCTTATAAGTGTAATTGTAAGAATAAACTGACTTGAGCATAAAATGCATTTTTCAAAACTATTAATAGTGCAAACAGCATATGTCAAAACTACTCTAAGTAATCTACAAGTGCAGTACTCTTATAACGTACGTAGGTTGAGAGAAATTTGCTAGTTGGGTACTCATTGATTGAGTGCTTACAATATCTTTGTTGTTCTAGAACCAGATAAGTCTCCGAGCTACAGTGGAGGCGCATGCTGACGTAGATATATGGGGCGGTCGGCGCATAGACAGTCGGTACCTGGCGCCGGGCGACGTGCTGATACTGCCGGCCTACCCCACCGTCATGCTGTGCGACGCCGTGCTGCTGACCGGCTCCGCCATCGTCAACGAGAGCATGCTGACGGGTCAGTACACACACACTCACACACACACACACACACACACACATAGACAGCCGGTACCTGGCGCCGGGCGACGTGCCGATACTGCCGGCCTACCCTACCGTCATGCTGTGTGACGCCGTGCTGCTGACCGGCTCCGCCATCGTCAACGAGAGCATGCTGACGGGTGTCAGTACACACACACACACACACACACACACATAGACAGCCGGTACCTGGCGCCGGGCGACGTGCTGATACAGCCGGCCTACCCCACTGTCATGCTGTGCGACGGCGTGCTGCTGACCGGCTCCGCCATTGTCAACGTCACAGGTTGAATACAGCGTTGAGTCGGAACTTTCAACGCACGGAGTCTCCGTGTGTGCGTGTGCGTTTGCGCATAGAGTAAATATACATTTCCTTAGTATATGGTTTGCGTTTGCGTGTGCGTGCGCGTGTGTGTGCGTGTGCGTGAGCATGTGCGTGTATGTGTGTGTGTGTGTAGATACAAACTGGTCTTGTCCTAAATGGACAGCAGTAACAAGAAAACTGTCATAATATTATGTAACTGAAGTTCCAATTAAAAAACTGTACCGCTGGAGATATCCTAATTTGATAAGTATCTTTTGGACTCAAACTTGTATCGAGCTTAAATAGGAGATGATAATACGAGGGCTGCTATTTATGTATCCGGAATTAAAAAAAAGAAACATACATATATTATTTAATATGGTTTTATTGCTTTTCAAAATATTCGCCGCGATGATCGACACACTTTTGCATACGCTGGAACCAATTTTCATAGCACTTTTTGCATACTGATTGAGGTATCTCCAAAACGTGCATTTTGAACGCATCAACAGCCTCTTCGCGGCTCGAAAAACGTTGACCACGTAATTTGTTCTTCGCGTATGGAAATAAAAAGAAATCGTTAGGTGCCAAATCAGGCCTGTACGGTGGATGACCAGTCAATTCGATCTTTTGACCCTCCAAAAACTGAGTTGTTTCAGCTGAGGTGTGACAGCTAGGATTGTCGTGATGTAATATGATTCTGCGTTGTCGGTTGTCCTTTCTTATTTCTTCAGAGACTTCTGGTAAACAAATGGTCGTATACCATTCAGAATTAACCGTTTTACGATTCTCTAATGGCCTTGTAGCCACATGTCCATTAATTCCAAAAAAACAGGCGACCATTTGCTTCAAAGTACTTTTTGCACGAGTAACTTTTGTTGGTTTCGGCTCATCTTGGAACACCCACACCGTTGACTGTTGTTTAGTTTCGGGGTCATATGCATAGATCCAAGATTCATCACCTGTGAAGATATTATAAACGGCTTTTGACGTACCACGGTTGTATTTGTTTATCATTTTTTTGCACCAATCGACGAGCCCGTTTTTGATCGATTTTCAAGTTGTGCGGAATCCAACGCGAACATATTTTTTTTACAGCCAAATGTTCGTGTAATATCTTATGTATGCTCGTCATACTTATGCCTAAGGACGCCTCTATCTCGCGATATGTAACATGACGATCACGCATTATTAGTTCCCGCACAGCATATATATTTTGTGGGACAACAGCTGTTTTTGGGCGACCTTCTTTATTTTCATCCGTGAGCATAGACCGCCCACGATTAAACTCACTGTACCAGTGATAAACAGTGGTTTTTGATGGTGCTTCATCTCCAAAAGTTGCGGTGAGTTGAATAAAGCACTGTTGTTGATTTAGCCCACGCCGAAAATCGTAGTAGATTATTGCACGAAAATGTTCACGCGTTAAATCCATGGCAAATGAGGACATTCGATTTTTAAAATGACGCCACAATGGAAAAATAATTGACAGTCACATAAAACAAAATATATTCTTCAACCAAAGAGTTCTATTTTCAAATGTTGTAATTACTTTTTAAATATTGTTCTTGTAAGTGGCCAGTTCCGGATACATAAATAGCAGCCCTCGTAATATAGGATACAAGTTCTATGAAAACGTTGACGACTAATGGTTTTGTTCACTAAAGAAAAAAAACATTTAAATATCAGAAAGGGTTGCAGGTAAAATCGTTGAATCTGGTTTACCTTTATTTTTCTATCTTTGTTTACTTGACATTTTCCTTCAAGGTTTAAAAGGTTAAAAACAATTACGTTGTTCATATTTAAAACGAACCCAAGTAAAGCTAAAAAAAGGCTTAAAAATTATATTATTTTTTCAGGTGAATCTGTACCTGTTTCAAAAACGGCCTTACAGCGTATAGACAAAGAGTTCAATATCAAAGAGCATAACAGCAGCGTTCTGTTCTGCGGGACTGAAGTGCTGCAGACTAGATACTACAATAACGAGCCCGTCAAGTGAGTATGTTTGTCTGTTTGTATGTAAAAAGTATTCTAGTAAGGTCTTAGTGCCTTAAGTCAACAAAAAAAGTTTGCAGATTGTCCCTTTGTATTGCACACACACTCGGGCACTATGAAAATGACTCGTGGGCCTCCATTGGCGCCAAAAAAGATGATAGAACTATTCAATTATGTATAGTCACCATTGTATCGTATTTTTAACATAATCTATACATAATATGTATTATGAAACAAAGTCACTTTTTTCCCTCATGTCCCTTTGTTCCCTTTAAGCTTTAAAACTACGTAACGGATATTGATTATTCTTTCAGTGTTAGATAGCCTATTTATCGAGGAAGGCTATAGGCTATATTTTATCACGCTAAGACTAATAGGAGAATGTGGAAAAAACGGGGGAAATTATTTGAAAGGGCTTATATCTCGCGAAATACTGGAGCAATTTTTATGTTATTTGTCACAGATGAAATGATCACAGATGAAGAGACCACGTAAGGATCATAGGCTATAGATTTTAATCATTATTTCAGTGGCTATATATTTTGTACCCGTGCGACGCCGGGGCGGGTCGCTAGTAACTTTTTAAATAATAATAATAATTTTGTTTCAGAGCATTAGTACTCCGAACTGGTTACAATACAAGCAAAGGCGAGTTGGTTCGCAGCATACTATACCCAGTACCCGCTGACTTCAAGTTCGACAGAGATTCCTACAAATTCATCTTCATTATGGCCGTTATTGCGATGATTGGATTGGGATATACGGTGGCTTTGAAGGTAATTTTTTAAACACGTGTTTGTTATGCTAGTTAGTTATTATTCTTAATAACTAACTAGCATAACAAACAAGTCTTATGTTTAATAATTAGTACTTGCAATTAACTTAATTCCGCTAAAAGCTCATCAGGACGTCTTCAAAACTGTATATTCCGCCATCTTGAATAAGATAGGTACATAACAAAATGGCTTAATGCACTTACTGAAAAATCAAAAAATATTATACCGCAATATTTTTTTTGAAGATGCCATCCACAAGACTCTAATCTTATTACAACAATTTCAGTCATTTTGTGATGCAATGCTTTCCAAAATTGTGGATTATACAAGCAGGTTTTTACCTCGTTTTTGTTTTATTTTTTAATCATTTTAACTAAACAGTCAATAACTATCGTCTACCATCTTTCAGACTTACCGTGACCTCTCCGTCCGCGACATCGTGCTCAAGGCTTTAGATCTGATCACAATCGCCGTACCACCCGCTCTGCCGGCCGCCATGACAGTGGGCCGGCTGTACGCGGTCAAGCGGCTCGCCCGCGCGCGCGTCACATGCCTCAACACGCGCGCCGTAAACGTCAGCGGCTCGCTGGACTGTATATGCTTCGATAAGGTGAATATGACCTGTAGACTGTCTGTATATTCATAAGACAGCATACCAGCAGCCCCGTCCGCCATGACAGTAGGCCGGCTTTACGTCACCTGACTCAAGACGCGTATTGTTAATGACAGCGGCACGCTCGACTGTATATGCTTCGATAAGGTAAATATGGAGTATTCCTTTGATGTATGGAACAGCATATTTATCAGCCGAGACGATACAAGTTGTGTCGCGTCGCTCTAATACAGTGGCAGCCACGCAGTATTCGAGTGACGCGACGCAACTATCATACTATACGCATCGATCTGGCGCTCACGACTTTACACTGGCTTTTAGATACCTCAGAATCAAACCCCGCGTTTTCTTCAGCTATTTTTGCTTACGCGTCATAATACGCCAAATGCCACAGCACGGTCATACAATGGGGATTGTCCATTTTTTTTTAATTTTGCTCATTACAAAAACATTTCGAGGAATAAGGTCAGTGATCGTTTTTCTGTATATAAACGAAAAAAATACCCATTAGTTACTTATATTTTTGAACAAATATGTTTAACCTTAGTTTGACCTTCAATGGCGTTAAATTAGCCAAAAATTCTACCAACATTACGTTTCGAACTTTTGGTAAGCTTCTCGTATCAGTTTTCACATAGTGAGAACTTGCATTTGACGAACCAGCCATTATAATGAGATTGAAAGGAAATTTAAACATACTGCAGAGGTCAATTGGCCGCCGATGATGACGTCAGAGCGAAACTTTAAAAATTTATTGAGAAAAAACTAGCCAATGAATTTCAAAATTATTTAATTTATGTTCTTAAAATACCCTATTTTAACGAAAAAAAATATAAAAAGTACATGTGATTTTTTTTGGACAATGCCCATTACGAAGAATTGTCTTCAAATGGACACTAACAGACATTTTATTTCAGACGGGCACACTAACAGAGGACGGTCTAGACATGTGGGGCGTGGTCCCCACAAGCCCCGCCCCCACCGCCATGTTGGGCCGGGCTCAGCGCGACCCGAGGAAGATGAACGATCTACACGAGCTCAAGATCGGAATGGCAACGTGTCACAGTCTAACGCTGTTGAATGGGGAACTGGCGGGAGATCCGTTGGATTTGAAGGTACTTTAATATTTTAATAAAACAACTATGTTTTCCGTCCGACTATGTAAAACATGATATTGAATGTACTGTAACTTCTTGGTGGCTTTTTTAAATTAGGAGAAATGATTTTAGCCATCTTTTTATGTATGTGTTAAAACGAATGAGGTGTCAATATATTCACAATTATAATAGTCAGTTTTTTATTAATTTTTGCACAAGAATACGAAAGAAAAAAATTGATGTCACCCCTGTCTTTTACTCCTCTTAAGCTCCGTTGAGACCAAACGAGCGAATGCTCATCCTAGTAAAGCTCTTTTGTGTAAACAAAGAACGAGCATTCTTTCGACGTTGTTCTAGAATCTAGTGTGTTCGCCATGTGTTCGGCGGTAATTAGGTAGAATGCTCTAAGAACGCTCGCTCGTTTGGTGTAACCGACGCAAGAGCGCTCGAGCAGTTGCCTAGGGCAGTGTTTCCCAAACTTGTCGGGACCGAGACCCATCTACAAGAAAGTTTAAAGTTCGCGGCCCACCTTGTGTAATGAAGACAAAAAAGCAGCGGTACGTTGCTATCGCAGCATTCTTATCGTAGTTCACCACCATGTCGTCATCGTCAGCCTTACTTACTTACTCACAATTACGTTTGCGTTCGAATAACCCGCCGCGCCCCCGTGCCGTACGCATCCGCAATCGTCCTATAGTTTCAGGGCCCACCCAAAATCTACCCGTGACCCACCAGTGGGTCGCGACCCACACTTTGGGAAATACTGGCCTAGGGCATTATTTCGTGTTCGGACGTGCTTGCTCTTCTAGGCGGTCTCTTCAAAGGAATTCTAATGTTCTTGAAATATTTTACTTTTTGGCGGGTTTTTTAAATTATCGAGTCTTCTTCTTTGTATTAAATTCGTCACCCACCAACATCTTTTCCTTCTTTTCTTTTTCATTAATTGCGTTATAACAATAAATGCAGCACTTGAAATCACAATATCGCTATCACAGTCAGGCATACTTACTCGTACTGTAGTTAATGTTATGTAGTTTTTATACTCTTTGGGTGTAGTGTGAACCCTTATACTTATCGTTGACGAATGAGCAATGAGCATTCGCTCATTTGGTCTAAACTCTAAATGATTCCCATCTATAGAGCAAAAAATCTTATTCTTGATGTTCTTGTTGGTTTGATTAGTGTAAATGATCTAAAATATGTCGTAACGAATTGTAGTTTACACACTAACGAATAAGAAAGAATGTTCTTGTGCAATTTCTATGTTCTATGTTCTTTTGGTGTAAACCCACCTTAATATATTGCATACAAGGGAGTGACGTCATTACTATTTAAAAAAAGTAATACAGTTCCATCGACAATATGTAAAATGATTTCTTATTGACAGATGTTCGAGTCAACTGGTTGGTCTCTCGAGGAGCCTGACGTTCCGGAGTTATCGAACTACGACATACTCACACCAACCATCGTCAAACCAAAGGGCTCGGCGAACATCAACGTAGATGATATGCATGTATGCCTTTTTTATTTATTTTATGAAATTTTTACTATTTATGGCAAAATACGCAGATTTTCGAACATTGACATACTCGTATCGTTTCTTGTAACTCGCACATGTAAAATATTATTTTGGCGATCCTGTCGCATGCATGTGTAAAAATATAACAATATATGCTGGTTTTATCGTTATATCTTAGCGATATAACCAGCTTTGATTATTTAGTTGGCGACTGAAAGGAAAGCGTAGCGATAGGCCAATGGAAGTATTTACTGTTAAGGCCGTGTTCAGACCAAACTGACTATACGCCGCTGAATGTGAGCAGGCTCACTGTGAGCCCCAGTGTGAATGTAAGTGAACGTGAAAATATACGGTATCGAATATCCGCGCCTACGCCTAGCGTAATGGCGTATAGTCAGTTAGGTGTGAACGATAAAGTGAATTTGTATGGAAATACAATAAACTGCGTAACGCTCGCTCACATTCAGCGGCGTATTGTCAGTTTGGTGTGGACACGGCCTAATAGGGAAATTGACTCATGGGCACAGGATATGGCGGTCAAGTCTTAGTATGTCAAATTAATGTAGTCGTATATAGGCTGGGTATGACATAACTTGTCCAAATTATGTAGACCTGTCTGTCCGTAAGTATATGAAAAATGGATACATTTTCTACATACTATACGCGACCTTTCTATTGTGTTTACTGTCACTAACAATATCTTATATATAAAATTCTCGTGTCACAATGTTAGTCCACGAACTCCTCCGAAACGGCTTTACTGATTTTTACCAAATTTTATATGCATATTCAGTAGGTCTGAGAATCGGCTACTGGGTACTTTATATATTGATAAGTGCATTTGTTGAATAAATAATAGTAAATTATTACAACCTGAGACTGACGGCGACCGTTGTTCGTGCGACGAGATAGCGATCGACGTTGCCATGGCGACATACTTATTTAGTCACTTCAATAAAATAATACGGGCGAAATACTTTATATTATCGCAAAGCAACGTTTGCCGGGACAGTTAGTAATACATAAATATAAGAAATGTAACATAAAGTCATTATTTTTACATCTACAAACATTCTAACTTGATTCCTCTACAGATGCCGCTAGAAGTTGGCATAGTCCAACAGTACCAATTCGTGTCTACTCTCCAACGGTCTTCCGTGGCGGTCCGTCTGCTGGGTGAAGACGTGATAAGGGTCTACTGTAAGGGCGCTCCGGAGATGCTCAGGACTTTGTGCCTGCCTGAAACCGGTAAGGTATCAGGAGTCACGACTATTTACTACGAGTATCATCTAGATGTTGTGATTCATATGCAGATTGCGTACCTATGTAATTCGGTTGCGTTATGTTAAACTAATAGGCCTGGAGATAGTGACACAAAATTCTTGGTGATTTGTGCCAGTATGGCGGTTTTACAGGGGTATAATTACGTAAAGGCAAAAAGGAAAATGATGGTCATAGCGCTCGCACTGGCAGCCCAAACGCGTGGGCGTTAATCGAACGTGTCGGATAAATAACGAGTGTCGAACGATTTGTTCCACAAAAATGCTTGTATTTTCAGATAGTCGAAAAAAAAATAAGTAGGCGAAAGCGTAATGCCATACTTGTCGGGTGCGGCTTACAGCCCGCCATACCAACGCGAATACGTTAATTTTAATAAAAAAAAAATAGCTAATCATCTTCGAGTAGCCATTCACGAAAATCACCTTGCCATACTTTTCCGACAGCGCCCAATGGCCGCCATACCACTGCAAAGGTGTAAGATTTTTTTTTTCGCCAAACGATTTGTGCCAGTATGGCATTTAAATTTTTGGAAAGTATTTGACATACTTCTTGTAGGGGGAAAAAGTGCTGCCATACTTGAAATACTTATTTATTTGACACGTTTTAAAAATTCGACTATAA
Organism: Polyommatus icarus; assembly: GCA_937595015.1. NCBI lineage: Eukaryota > Metazoa > Arthropoda > Insecta > Lepidoptera > Lycaenidae > Polyommatus > Polyommatus icarus. The sequence goes on along the minus strand of OW569341.1, from coordinate 5,398,394 downwards.
GATACGTAAAATCATTTTTACATCATGGCATTATTGTAGTCTCGTCATTTGACAACTGTACCAAAAAAAATTGTTACAGATTGTAACCATGGGGCGGGATGACTATCGGACTTGAGCAAAATAGTGATAAAATTTGGACGATTTGTACCAGTATGGCATTTGGATTTTTGGAAATTATACGATACAATGTGACCATTATAATAATTTGCCATACTTGTAGTAGACGGAAAAAGTGGCGCCATACTTGAAAATCCGTTTGAATTATGTATGAAATCTTAGGATTTTGAAAAAAATATTATTCACATTCGCTGCCTCCCACAAGTATGGCATTATCAGACTCCTATTTATGATCACACAGGGAACTGTTAAAAAGAGTTTCAGGGTGGTACAAATCGTTTGGCGAAAAAAAAAAACTTACACCTTTGCAGTGGTATGGCGGCCATTGGGCGCTGTCGGAAAAGTATGGCAAGGTGATTTTCGTGAATGGCTACTCGACGATGATTAGCTACGCAAAAATTTGCCTGGTACAAATGGTTCAATTTTTTTATTAAAATTAACGTATTCCCGTCGGTATGGCGGGCTGTAAGCCGCACCCGACAAGTATGGCATTACGCTTTCGCCTACTTATTTTTTTTCGACTATCTGAAAATACAAGCATTTTTGTGGAACAAATCGTTCGATACTCGTTATTTATCCGACACGTTCGATTAACGCCCACGCGTTCGGCGTTTGGGCTGCCAGTGCGAGCGCTATGACCATCATTTTCCTTTTTGCCTTTACGTAATTATACCCCTGTAAAACCGCCATACTGGCACAAATCACCAAGAATTTTGTGTCACTATCTCCAGGCCTATAAGCCGACAGATCACAACTAACATTGAATTAACATACTTCGACTAGATAACGTAGGTATAATAATGGGTATATAAATAATTATTAAATTTTGAAAGTAAAAAAGAAAGGGCAGTATACTGTTTATTACGGAAAAATAAAAATATATATATATTTCATGTCAAAAAATTATAGTAATTTAAGTACATTTTATATCATTAATTTCTTCTTGCAGTACCAGAGAATCTCAATACAGTCCTAAGTTCGTACGCGGAAAAAGGCTACAGAGTTATAGCTATGTCGCGCCGAGTGATGGAGGTTACGTTCAAACAGCTAGAGAAAATGGACAGGGAAGAGGTATGGATAGTTTTTTTATTAAGCATATATTTTTTTAAATGCCTAAACTTGTTGTGAATTACCGCAGTCCGCAAGACATATACAGTAAAATATATTGCTGTTTAAAAAAGAGGATGTGACACAGGTCACATACCGAGCGCGCCAACAATAGGCTGTCAATAGCACCAACCAAGATACTGCTGAATGTCCCATACTCAGGAGACAGATTGGAGAAAACAAGGGAAGAAAAAAACTTGTGGTGTATTGCAAAAGTCGAAATTAACCAATGCCGCTTATATTGTGCTCACTTCAGCAAATTGAAGACTGACACACTGCATAATATCTACATAATATCAACAGAGCCTAATTGCATATTTTATGCAATTGACGTGGATGTAAAACAGCTGTCACATTTAGAAGTTGGCGACCCTAGTTCTAGTTTTGGGCCAAAATTTCCTTTATAGTAGGGGAGGCGAAGGTGCTATTTTTGTAGTCACTCGAGCGTCATGGAGACCTAGTAGGTTGTATACATTAGGTAAAACTGATAAAAAAATAATAAGAGCATTTTTTATTTTAGCGGTGGGTTCAGAAACTGCGGCCATTTTAAAGTTTTGAAAAAGAAAATATATTCAGAAAATTGGTTATTTCGGTCAGTTATATTTTAGACAACAAGGACTAAATCATTTAGTTAAGTGCAAAATAATATATCTGCGAAGCTTAGTTAGGAAAATATAAAGCTTTATATTTTTATATTTTAAAATGTCCCTACGGGCTTACCAAACCTTTGAATCGTCAGTGCTTTTTATGGAAGCTTTTTTAGGGTATACTAAACATCCCCTATCTTAATCTGACAGATTGGATGACATTTCAATACTCAAAAAAAAAAAAAAAATTTAACCCACCACGTGAGAAATCTGATTTCTATAGCATGATAACTAGACACATGTCGGATGCCTATACAAGCTTAATCTGACACGCTCGAGCTACTCCCGAAATCCCCTCTTCGCCTCCTCTACTATTAGTGCTGTATTAAGCAAATGGATAATGTTTACATAGTTGACGCATCTCTAAATTTATTTTTCAGGTTGAAAAGGATTTAGAGTTCCTGGGGCTGATAATAATGGAGAACCGCTTAAAGGCGGCCACCACCGGTGTCATCAGGGAGTTGAAGGAGGCAGAAATACACGTCGTGATGATTACAGGTTTGTGCAATATTTATCTTTACTTCATTATTCTCATTTGAAGCTTTATTTCATATAGAATTTGGAAGGATTTCTTCGTACAATACAAAATTTTCTAATTATAAATATAGACTTTCAATAACTAGCGCCGCCATATTGTAAAATGTCACTTTGGAGACAGCACACTTACGTCCATTTTGTTCATATAATATTATCACTTTCCATGTTGGATAAAAGCTAGCGCTAACTTCATTTCGATAGCGGCTATGGGTCTAAACACACTAGGCTGAATAACGCCGACGTAAATTCCGCCGCGTTTACGCGCGTTCAAATCCATACAAAATATGGGCGGAACGCGAAAGACGACACTATCTATCATATCTATCACTATACCGAAATTCCGTCGTGAGCCGAATTTCCGTCGAGCCGAGTCGAGCGTAAAGTTCGGCAGCGATTCGGCGGTAATGTTTTGCACACACACACACACTATACGCGACGGAATTATCAAAACCGAACATAGGAAATCCAACTTTATCTCCAAAGCGTTAACGCACACATTACATTTGATAAAAAAATACTCACTTACGCGCGCGTTCCGCAACGGAAATTACACCGCGAAATTTCGGCTCTTTGCGTAATTTATAGAGTGTCGCATCAGACGTAAGCGGCTGAACGTAATTTCGGCTACGTAAATTACGCCGGCGTAATTCAGCCTAGTGTGTTTAGGCACTCTGCCATGACAATGTCAATATTAAAATATCAATTTAACAAGGTCGCCGGGCAGAAAGTCGTAGCACTTGTCAAGTTGATAGTAAAGTTTTTGCATTGGCGGTACCAGTTACTTTGTTGCTCACGTGTTCGTTATTTATGCTTTAAAATGTATTTATGGTTTTTTACAGGTGACAACATCCACACGGCAGTGAGCGTGGCGAAGGAGTGCGGCATACTGGCGACGGGCGAGCGAGTGGTTCGGATAGCTGTGGACACTGACGGAAAGCTATACTGCGAGAACACGCTGCATGGGGTACCTATGTTGCGGGACACACACATAAACACTCACTCACTCGCTCACTCACTCACTCACTCACACACACACACACACACACACACACACACGCACGCACGCACGCACGCACGCACGCACGCACGCACGCACACACACACACACACACACACACACACAATAACACGGACATATGGTGACCTAAAAATAAACCAACCTATTAAAAATTCGACTATTTGGACGTACAATCTTGCAACGATCTTGTAGAGCTCGCAGGCCCTAGTGGTAGTTTCGCTGCATGAAAAATGAAAATTGGATAGTTTATGGAATCAGGCGTTACTTTGCGGAAATCCGTAGCTTAAAATTTAGTTTATTATTATTTTTAGCAACATTCCGCCAAATAAACTTCCACCTTTAAGTAAATGAGTGAGTGCACGCATAGGCATGCGTACAGCACCTCCCTCCTCCCACACTGCCTATGCGTACACTCGCATGCAAAAACTTGCAAACACCACCACCACACAAGCATTAATGTTGGCAAATCCGTGCAAGGCCCCTCACCACCATGCAGGTTGAAAACCTCGACGCGCGTTTCGCTCCAACACCGGAGCATCCTCAGGATGTGGACTCTACGAACAACGTCCTTCAAGTGCCGCCACCGGCCAAAACACACACACACACACACTCTATATTTATTTTACTCTTTATTTATCTTCTTGTATCTAATCTCAATCCTTATCAATTCCAGGTGCCAATCGGTCGTCGTGTATCGTTCGAGCGCGAGTACCAGAGTGCTAGTGGGCGGTGGCTGGACTCGGGAGTGGGCGGGGCGAGCGCGCGGGGGGCGGAGCAGCCCGCCGCCGAGCCGCGGTACAAGGTCGCCATGACGGGCGACGCGTGGCAGGTGAGCGATGATGATGAGCTATGTCTGTAGTCGCGAGTATAGTGCTAGTGAGTGGTAGCTGGACTAGGAACTGGGCGGGGCTAGTGCGCAATATTATTGACCGTCTAGTGTTGATATTGAACATCGCGCGCCTTCAATCTAATTGTCATATAAACTGTTCAATAAAATTGAGGCGTGATATTGCCAATAAAATTGCTCGTCTAGAGGCCGGCTCAGATAATATTCCTATATTTAGTGAAACTTAAGGTTAAACAATATTTCTCTTCACTTAACACCTTGATATCTCCTTATGAGGAGTTTCGATATTTTTTCGCCACTAAGGTGCAGATCTGACACACACGAAGTGTCCTGTTGGACTTGTGTTTTCAAAAACTGTCATCAAGAATTTTTCAACAATTACTTTTCTAACACCTGTCACCAGACGGAGCTATGGAGCTATGTGGTCTTTCGTGTTAATTGTCATGTGTTTCCCTCATTTTCCCCAGGTGCTCCGGTCGCAGTACCCGTCGGCTATAGGTCGGACAATCGAGCGCGGCGCGGTGTTCGCGCGCATGTCGCCCGACCAGAAACAACAGCTCGTTATGGAGTACCAGGCGCTAGGGTATTATGTCGGTGAGTAAGCCAGTAAAGACTAGAGCCTACGAATAATAAAAACTAAGGAAACGTAACTCCCATACTTGAACCGTTTTGAATTTGGTTCCTTTTCGCACACTAATACATATTTGCAACGAAACACTATAAGGCCGTGTTTCCGTCAGAGCTGAGCGGAGCTGTGTTGCGAGGAATGTGGAGGAGTGATGTCACGGCAAAGTAATGTCAATGAAGCGATTCTATTGGTTTTCAAAAACACATTCCTCGCAACACAGCCTCGCTCAGCTCTGGTAGAAAGGCAGCCTAGCACTAAAATTTACGAAATAAAGCCGTTGACATTAATGTATTCGGGTCACATTTTGTAGACTCGTGGACAAGTTTTTTGACATTACTCTTCCTTAATTTTTATTATTCGTAGGCTAGAGGCTTGCAAAGCGTTGCGCGTAAAGATATTTGGAAAGATTCATGGGCTGTAATTATGCATAAGTTCATTCATCGTCGCCTAAGGGCGCTGAATCCGCTGCTCTTTTGAAAATATAGCTTTATGTTTTTCGTACAGGAATATCGCAATCTAATATTCTAATATTACAGTTTCTCTCTACTTCAAATTCGGTTTTTGTGACTTCGATCGATGTTGATGATGATGATTGCTTTTCAAGATCGTTTTGAGACAGTGAAATGGTTTTAGAATGAACATTCAAGCGTCAGGACACATCTGCCGAACGTTCCGCGCCGAATGTTTCGCCGACGGAAGGTTATGCGCTAACTGAACGCGGCGTAAATACGCTGATGTGTCATAGAGAACTTGAAATACCTACATTGTGAGCGTATTGAGCCGAACTTTCTGCAGATGTGTCGCGACACTAAAGTGTCAGAATGATCTCTTAAAATTCTTAAATGATAACTTATTTTTCTCACCTCGGGGCGGAAAACGTCAACTTTCTTCCCGCTGCGTTTACCGATGTTGCCGTTTTCCGCCTCCGTCGATGAGAAAAATAGTATACGCCCTACGGGCAGTAAATAAGAAAGCCTCAATTCACAATTACATGTGATCTGAGACATTTCTTATTTTCCTGCCCTAGGTGCGTAATGCACTATTTACTTAACTTTTCTATGAGTAATATTAAAAACACAATGGCAGGTATGTGCGGCAACTTTTCTATAATATTAAAATCGCAATGGCAGGTATGTGCGGCGACGGCGCGAACGACTGCGGCGCGCTGCGGGCGGCGCACGCGGGCGTGTCGCTGTCGGAGCGGGAGAGCTCCGTCGCCGCCCCCTTCACAGCCCCCATAGTGCTCGCCGTCACCACCGTGCTACGGGAAGGTAGGAGTTAAGACAATCAATCAATACGACGACCTCTGTGGCTCAGTTGGTGGGCGGTTGGAAGCTCAAGCCGGGGGTTGCGGGTTCGAATCCCGCCGACGAAAGTTCCTGGGTCATGAATGTGTATCATAAAAAAATCTTAAATATATGTATAGCATAAAAGTATTAAATATTCCGCGCGGCTTCGCCCGCGTAAATTAGATATTTCACAGACAAATTAGTCCGCAAAAAAATAGCCTATGATCCTTCACGTGATCTACTTCTTATCTGACCCAAATAACAGAAAAATTGCTCTAATAGTTCGTGATATAATGCCCTTTCATATAATTTCCCCCGTTTTTTCCACATTTTCCTCTATTTCTTCGCTCCTATTAGTCTTAGCGTGATAAAATATAGCCTATAACCTTTCTCGATAAATAGGCTATCTAACACTGGAAGAATATTTTTTCAAATCGGACCGGTAGTTCCTGAGATTAGCGCGTTCAAATAAGCCCTTTCAAAAAATTTCCCCCCGTTTTTTACACATTTTCCTCTATTTCTTCGCTCCTATTAGTCTTAGCGTGATAAAATATAGCATATAGCCTTCCTCGATAAATGGACTAAAATAATTTTTCAAATCGGACCAGTAGTTCTTGAGATTAGCGCGTTCAAACAAACAAACAAACTAAAAAACTCTTCCGCTTTATAATATTAAAGTATAGATATAGATATTTCCGTTGTCTGGTACCCGTAACACAAGTCCTTCAGGTACTTACCACGGGGCCAGACTGACGTGGTGTGAAGCGACCATAGATATTATTATTATTATACGTCATATCAATCAATCAACTTAGAGCCTGTCCACACGGCGCGTTGCATCGACGCAGCGCTGCCGTTTGACGCATAGCCGGCCACACGGGCGCTTAGCCATCGCAGCGTTATTACGAAGCAGTCTTAACGTCAACATCCCCTCCCGCTTCGTCCGGGGGTGCTGTCAGTCATGACTCATGTGTGCGTTGCGACGACGAAGCGCGCCGTGTGAACACTTAGGTTATTTGTATGTAAAACAACGCAACGGCAGCGCTGCGTCGACGCAACGCGCCGTGTGGACTGGTTCTTACCTATCTGAGATTTGTGCGCGCGACCAGCGCTGATTGGTCTCGCAGAAGTAATGTGTGCGTTACGCTCTGGAGTTACGGTTGAATTTGTTATGTTTTACTTTTGGTAATTCGCTGCGATGCGCTTCGACTCTACGCTAGTATAAATTGACCCAAATCAACTGTCGTCTGTCAATCAATAAATACATATCAATCGATTGACTTGTCTATCAATCAACACCAGTTAATCAAAATTAGTGAATCAAACAGCATTAAGTATTTTTAATTATTAAAATAAAAAAAATTAGTTTCAAATGAAACATGTTTTGTTTCCGAATTAAATATCTTTCTGAAAAGTCTTCGATGCTTACCGCTTATTTCTGTTTAATTCTTCAAGCCCTATAAGAGCACCGGTGATCGCGACAGTAAAAGAATACAATAGTATTTCCAAGAATCCGCGATCGAAGGATTAAGAATATGATTAGTATTTATATTTTTAATCAGAAAAATCTAAGTATATATTTTTTTGTTTCAGGACGAGCGGCCCTATCCACGAGTTTCGGAGTCTTCAAATTCATGATAGCTTATTCACTCACGGAATTTTTATCGGTCGCCTTCCTATACTACTTTGATTCCAATCTTACGGACTTCCAGTTTTTATACATAGATGTCGCTTTAATCGTCAACTTTGCCTTCTTCTTTGGCGTCACAGAGGCTCATACGGGCAAGCTAAGTAAGCTAGCACCGCTCACTTCGCTTATAGGCATCGTGCCTATAGCGTCTCTGATAGGACAAATGTTGCTTATACTTGTAGCGCAATACCTCAGCTATTTGGCTATGAGCTATTTCCCCTGGTACGTCCGACATACTTACGAAGGCGAGGAAATGAATGAATGCTGGGAGAACTACGCTATTTTCACAGTATCCATGTTTCAATATGTATCCCTGGCTATATGTTTTAGCCACGGCTCTCCTTATCGCAAATCGGTACTCACAAATGCGCAGCTTATGACCAGCGTCGTTATAATGATAGCTCTAAATGTATACATAACTGTATCCCCAGCGGAATGGCTAGCCAACTTCTTGCAGCTAAAAATGCCGAAGGACCAACTTATGTGCTATATTGTGCTAGCGTTGGCATCTTTCAATTTCGTCCTAGGGTTGTTCTACGAACGGTTTGTCATACAATATCTAATGGAGGCAAAGAGGATGATACCCAATTTCATTAAAGAAAGACAAGTTAGGAAGACGCCCCATCTGATGATCAAAAGACAGTTGACCCCTATGGACTATTTAGATTGCGATACGATGGTACATTACGACCAAGAAATAGCATCATCGGGACAAAGCAGCTGATTTTTACGTAGTTTTTTTAATATATTGGCTGTTCAATCATGTTCTAAAAAACTTAAATTATTATGACTAGATGTGAATAGGTGCGATTTTGACTATTTGACATTGACATACAAGTTTTTTTTAATTTTGACACCAAAAGGCAAAAAGCATTAAAACCAATAAGTACATAAATTAAAAAGAAACAGATTATATTTTTGTATTGTGACCCGAAGTATTGAAGTAAGTACAGTCAATTATACTGTATAATAAGACGTATTTCTAACGTTTGACTTAATCGTCATAGAATTTCGTTTTTGCCTGCAATTTTTATGCAAATATCTTTTAAATTGTCTTATACACTTTCTATAGCTCACTATAATATATTTAACTTTTTATTGTTTTACATTTCATACTTTAAAGTATTCTTACTACCTCGACCTAACCGGCAACACATTCCGTACTTATACTAAGTATTACTAGGCATTTAAATGTCATATTTACGTAAAACACTTGTGCCTATAGCAAATTTCTTACCTCTTACTAATCAAAATATTTACGGAACTAGCTATTTAAGGTCTTCTGTCTCTTTCTCTCATGTGCCGCTTCCAATATACCAGACAAAGATGAAGGCCCCTTTATAATTATTCGCTCTGTAAATATTTTGATTAGTACAGAGTAAGAATTATTATAAAAGTTATTACTGCTATACTCTTTCACATACCCTGAATATTTTTAATTCTTGAGATTCCATAACATTATTATTTTTTGTTTTCTTACTTACTCTTCTTAGTTTTTTATACTCTAATAGCGCAATTATACAAAACTAATACTAACTAGTAGCTCTTAAGTGAAATAGTAGATTAATCATTTTAAGTTTAAGAAGTGTACAATCAGATAATTTGATTTGTGTGCAGCCTACGTCATTTGGTCAGATTTTGTCAATATAATGTTAGAGTCGAAATATAACGGCTAGACGTACGAATAATAAAAACTAAGGAAGAGTAATTGTGTCAAAAAGTTTGTTCCGATTCTACAAAATGTGACCCGAATACATGCATACATTATGCAAAAAGAGACCCGAATGCATGCAAGAATTTTGTGTAATTACTAATTATAGAAGTGACAATAATTATTGTCAACGGATTTATTTTGTCAATTTGAATGTAGTGTTTTGTAGCTATTGCCTAATCAAAGCGCACGGAGTGCGCGGCCAAGTTCCAGCAGGCCGCGCACATGCCGTTCACTATTTACACGAACCGTTTCGACGCACTTTTGACCCCCCTGTAGCTCAGTGCCTATTGCGAGTACAAAGATAAAATTATACCTACGTAATTATATACTAGTACTTACGCAGTATACCAAATTTCATAGATATAGCTTCGGTAGATCCTGAAATATCTCCCTGTGAAAATAGCTAATTTAGGCACTGCCTCACTCACTCATTCACTCATTCACTCACTCACTCACTGACCGGTAATCAAAACCTCTAGGCCACTTCCAATTGTCCTAGCACTATGAAATTTGGCACACAGGTCGTGTGTTATATTATGTAGATTAACAAAAAATTGAGAAATTTAAGAAATCGGTCAAGCGTGAGTCGGTTCACCTACAAACCTGAGAGGCCACTTCCGATTGTCCTAGCGTTATGAAACTTGGCACACAGGTCGTGTGTTATAAGTAGATTAACAAAAAATTGAGAAATTTAAGAAATCGGTCAAGCGTGATTTGGTTCACCTACAAACCTTAGAGGCCACTTCCGATTGTCCTAGCATTATGAACTTTGGCACGCAGGTCGTGTGTTATAAGTAGATTAAAAAAATTTGAGAAATTTGAGAAATCGGTCAAGCGTGAATCTGTTCATCTACGAATTTTAGATACCACTTCCAATTTTCCTAACGTAATGAAATTTGACACTCAGGTCGTGTGTTATAATATGTAGATTAATAAAAAAATTAAGAAGAAATCGGTCAAGCGTGAATCGGCTCCTCTACGAACTATAGGTAAAAATTCTTATACGCCAGTGATACAACGAGAATTGGTTTAAAATATTGTCATCATGTATAATGCATACCGTATAGCTTATTAATACTTCGATTGCGGATTCTTGGAAATCTATTGTTTACGCGGTCGAATTCGACCGCTTGGGAGTTGATATACTTAGGTTAAATAAATACTGTTTACTTGAAAATTTCGCTTCTATTGATAGTTTACAACTAGCGCCATATCGAAGGTATTGTTTAAGTCGGGTGTGGCATAAAAAAAATAGGTATAATTTAAAAAAAAAGGACTGAAATCCCACCAAAAACATACCTGTTAAAATGGGGCCAAGTTCCTATCAGCATATTTTTGGTCTAAAAAAGAGTTGAAATCCAATCCAATGCCAAGTTTAGATGCACTTCATCGATTGTTATCATTTTCATCAACAGCCTCATCCATAATACTTCTAAATTTGAACTTGGCAGATTTTCGTGCTTTACGTAACTCTGGATTAATTGTAAAATAAGATAATATAATTAAATTAACTCAGGCTGTTGATGAAAATGATAACAATCGATGAAGTGCATCTAAACTTGGCATTGGATTGGATTTCAACTCTTTTTTTTAGACCAAAAATTTGCTAATAGGAACTTGGCCCCATTTTAACAGGTATGTTTTTGGTGGGATATTATATTCTGTGCTATTGCCATATTATTTTAGTGTGCGAAAACAACCTTGAGAACCAAATTCAAAACGATTGAAGTATAGTAGTTTTTCCTTAGTTTTTATTATTCGTAGGGCTAGACTCAACATAAATCAACCAAATTACGTAAGCCCGTTAACTATCTATGAATCAATTTATCTGATGTTATGATAAGTGATGAATGGGATTTTTAATCGATCTGTGATGTAGGTATTTATATTAAAATATATAATATGTGGCTTGCAACAAGAGCCTTCCTTTACACTTTGTCAATATGCAGCGCTAAAAAGCAATAGCAATATTGCTAATTGCGTACAGCGGGGCTAAAATGGTCACATTTAGCAATTCCTCTCAATCAATTCAGCAAATGAATTGTCAAAACTGTCAAACTGACAAATGTCAAATCAGTACAAAAATACAGAAATGAATTGCAAGCAGAGTTGCATTTTGTGATTTTAGAAAAAATAATCATATTATGATTCTTCAAAGCGACCATTTTAGCCCCGCAGTGCTCCAAGGCTAGTGGCGAGAAAAGGAACTAACGCTTCTATTAAAAAACGTCATTTTTGACATGTGTTTGACAGTTCTCCGTTTACCAGCAGCGCCCTGTCCACATTCATTTAAAGCCTTGGAGCACTGTACAATGTACATTACGTTTAAAAGGCCCCATTCACTATCCTGCATTGTAGTCCTGCTGCAGTCCTCCGTGCAGGCCTGCAACACCATTCACTATCCGGCATAAGCCGGCGGAATGCACGCAGGATAGTGAATGGTGTTGCAGGCCTGCACGGCGGACTGCAGCAGGACTACAATGCAGGATAGTGAATGGGCCGTTTAAGAGTTTTCGCAGTGCGAAATGCTTTACACATTGGAACCGATCTGCAAATTGACAAAGTTGGCCACATGAATAGAACAAAACAAATTATAATATTATAGAAAAATAATAATATTAGGCACTTTAAGCAATATGTGAACTATATTTCATTTATACTATGTTTCGAATGGCCTCGCAACGCATTATTATAACTTGTTATAAAATATTATAATACGAAGCGATGCCCCAAAACACCAAAACCCAATAGATAATGGGTCCTAAGGCCTAGGGCCATAATCAGAATGCAGTGAAGTATTGCCACAGTCTAAAACAATATTCTAACCCCCATAATAAAAAATACACAACACAAGCAAACCTTGAATAGTTCATAAATTTCTGTATTAGTAAAGAAGTATGGATAAAGACAAAATATAATATACTTAGTTATTGTATTGTAACATTTTTAGTAACCTTATTGTTTCTATTGCCAAGAATTGGTCCCTTATATAGTTCTTATGTAAGGTCATAATAATAATAATTGTGGTCCTAAAAATTATCAAAGAATCTAATTATTTTGGTACCTAAGATAAAACGTGCCTTTACAAAGTATTCGGTTTATATTTTTTTGTGCTGTGTTAGAATAATTGTGTTAAAATTAATTTTAAAGATTTTATCTCAATAAAATTATTTTAATGTTTATCTTACGGACTTTTAATTACCTTTATATAGCCATATTCATTTCTGGTATAAAGCAAGCGCTTGGAACTTAGATAACTAACTTGGAACGAGAAAGTGTATAACATAGGTACTCTCAGACTTTAAGGTCTCAGACCAAATAAAAGTTCTGAGAACATACTAAAAAAGGGTAGTCAAAAGTCAGTCAGTTCATCACAAATAAAGTACTCTGTGGTTTATTATGAGTTGCCCTTTAGCGCCCCCTCCCTGTTTGACCCAACTAGGTGAACAAAATATTACTATTGTTTGGATGGTAATATTTGGGTAATATTCCCTCAAGCCCCGTAAGGCCCATATGGGCCGCGACAGCAAAACATTTCCTGGAATTGGTGATCGAGGGAATATCGCTAACTACGACTAATAAAAACTCTAACAAAACAAAAAATTATTTTATATCTCGAAATAAAAACAAGAAAAATCTTTTAAGAGGGCGAATAAAGCAAAAAATAATAAACATAGTCCTTCTCTCTTTACGCTCGTGCCCGTCTATATTTTTGTCTGATTAATATGCTAGTGCTCCCTGCTCAGTGCTTACAGGTTAAAAGCACAGTTAAAAGTATTCTGTGGTGCTTACTGCTCAGAGTCAAGAATGCTCTAAAAAAAAGTAAAAACTCAAATCTCAAAATGGCGGATCGCGCATTGATGCGCTTTCAGAAAATTTTATTTTCGATGGTGTTCCGATCGTATTATATTTAAATGTCAAACTGGAATCAAAACAATACAATTTTTGAATGCCAAAATACGATATCTAAAAAAATATTATGATTAAATATTGTAATGTAGCTTACATAAATTTTTAGAACTTGGAATCATTGGTTCCCGCAGTTCTTGTAAAATAAGTGAGCAAATGTAAGAATAACCATGGAACAAATTGTGGTCCAAACTGAGGTTCAGCCGGATGGGAATATCTTGTTATTTTACGTTGATGGTAAGTCATATTGGTCTCATTTATTACGATCTGTGAATTCTACATCGTCACTAGTTTACCCTCTATACTACTCCACATTTTGAAGGTTCTCATAGTTAATAACCTATTACAAAACTTGCCATAGAAAGACTGCATTGGCATTTGCTTTCTACTCACAAATATTTTTAATACTATTACAGAAAACCAAGAGATCGATCCTAACTTATTGGAACAGGTCGAAGATGAAAGCATTGACGTACCTGAAACAAAATATATAATAGAGGACACCGCAGGAGACTCCGAGGATGAGCTTGATATTGCTCAATCCACTGAACAGGTTCAACAGGAATCATGGCCAGATAATGAAATAACACGTCTCATTGTTTTCTATATTGACAACAAAAAAACTTTCTTAAATGGAACTACTAAAAGTAAGCACTTGTGGGCCGTCGCATGTAAAACAATGATGACACACAGAAGCCCTATCTCATGTGAGATTAAATTCAGAATGTTAAAAGGTAGGTTCATCCAGGCATATTTAGAAAAACAGAAAAATAACAACTACCATTGGCCATTTTATGATCTTTGCCATCAAGCATTTTATGATGACCCAGAAGTGGTGGCTTGTATAAAAGATAACTTACAGAAACTAGTAGCATCAGAGACTAAGGCCGCTGTGACTCACATCCCTGCGACTCAGATCCATGCGACTCAGATCCAAGCAACTCAGATCCCTGTGACTCAGATCCATGCGACTCAGATAAATGCAAATCAGATTCCTGCGACTGAGATCCCTGCGACTCAGATCCCTGCGACTCACACTGTTAATCAAGATGGAGTAATAATTGTTAAGAAAGTTAGTAGCCAAGCCTGCGACGAGAAGGTTACAGCAATGTTGAAATTGTACATAAAATATAAAGGTAAGCTTAATAATGCAAATATCCCTAAAAGCATATGGGATACTATTGCATTGGAGATGGGGGAGGAGGATGGGAATTATTGGCACAGACGTTTTCATAATTTCAAAAAGCATTACATTACTATGCTCCACAAGAAAATAGAGACCAACGAGGAAGTTAACTGGCCGTACATGAGTCTCTTTGATGAAATATTTGGTAATGACAAAGACTTCAAACGTAAATTCCAATTAATTGATATAAAGACAGAAATGGAATCGAACAATTCAATCCCAAATCCAAATATATGGTATGATACACAAAAGGTGTTTTTAGTGAAGTATCGTTTCGACTGCTTTCATGAGTTCCAAGATCCCACAATTCCAGATGCTTTTCTATGGCATGAGGTCGGAAGACTTTTAGACAAAGAGCCCAATAGTTGTCAACAGAAGCTGGAACAGTTGCAAGAAGAACACATCAAACATTTATCAAATGGGGACTATGACTTGCTAAATCGCACATCTCTACAAATATTATTGGATAATGTTATAGCATTAGAAACTGAGGCTATCCTTAGAAAAAAGACTGCATCTACAAATGATCCATGGAAAACTGAAGAAATAGACAATATGGTCCAATATTGTTATGATAATATGGTAATGTTCAAAGATCCTGTCTGCTACTATGTATGTTGGGTGATTATTGCAAAGAAACTAGGCAAAACTGTTGTTGTGTGTAAGAAAAAATGGAACGAACTCAAAGAGTTGTACCGATCAATCTTAAATGATAAGAAAGAAAACCCAGACATGCAGATTGACTGGCGTTATATCGATGTTTTTGATATAGTCTTTGATTATGGAATGGATTTGAAGTTGCTTAATGGATATGAAACAAGTGTAGATGCAAACAAAGCACCGGAATCTGAAGGTGGGTATAGGTGAAAAATTGGTCTATTTATTTAATTCAGAATCTATAATAGTCCAATCAGTATAGTAAGTTCACCTCGGAATTCGAGATACCCAGCTGTAAGTCTGTAAATATTTGTAAATTGGCACCCTAAATGTTGTCTCAAAACCTACATATGGTAGGGTGTGCGCAACTATTAAATTTCAAGGTCAAAAGGTCACACACACCCTACCATATTATGTAGGTTTTGGGACAACATTTAGGGTGCCAATATACAAATATTTACAGACTTACACCTGGGTATCTCGAATTCCGAAGTTCTTACCTAATTTAAGCCTAAGTTGACTGAACCATACATTTTTAAGAGTAGTTTCACAAGCACTATTCATTGCCAAAATCTGCAGAACCCATACATTACCTAATTTAAGCCTACCTAATTTAAGCATTCAAGCATTACCTAATTTAAGCCTAAGTTGACTGGACCATACATTTTTAAGAGTAGTTTCATAAGCACTATTCATTGCCAAAATCTGCAGAACCCATGCTGCAGGCATATGTAGTGAAGGTTTAAAATCTGCTTGGTATTGTTTAGCTTGATTTAAAGGCACTTTAACATTTATTAATATAATTATTTACAACAATAATTTATTATTATTATTTTCCGTTAGCACAGGGCAACCTAGTTAGGCTCTCTGCTATAATATTTTGGAACTTAATCTTATTAATTGTAATATGTACATTATTTTGTGATGTGGGAGAAGTCAAAAATGAGTTTTGTTTAAAGATAAAAATTAAATAATCTTATTTATTATTTTTTCCAGTAAATAAAATAACTTTCAATGACGATAACAATTCAGAAGACGAAGAAACTTATGATGAAAGAGGTTTTACGAAAAACACAAAGAAACAAGCTGGAGATGAGAAGGCCTTCAAACTGCTTGAATATTACCTCAAAAACAAGGGCAAATTTTCATCGTCGCAGCAAAAGAAACTAGCATTATGGGAAGTTATAGGGAAACAAATAGGTGTGACAGCAACTGAATGTGCACATAGATTTAGAAACTTCAAGCAAGTATACACGGCATACGTTCAAAGGGAGGTAAATAAACCAGAAATGCCTATTATGTGGCCATACTATTCGCTGTGCAAAAAGGTCTTTGGCTACAGAGCGATAAAGTCAAAACTGAAGAATGGTAAAACAGACGCAGATGAAATCGAAGACTGGGCTGCGAAGGAAATCAAACAAATCATCAATCATTTCTCTACTTTCTATAATGAGATCACAGAAAATTCCAACGATGAAACGCTCTGGTCGAGTCTCGCTGAAGAAATGGGTAGGCCTGCCGCCAGTCTCAGAGATAAGTTTTTGGAGTTGAGGAAATCTTACAGGAAATTGAAGACGATGAAAACTCGAAACCCCGACGTGAAACTGACTTGGAAATACTTTAACATGATGGATGATATTTATAATGAAGCTGAGCAGATCAAAAATAGGGAAAAAGTAGATATTGAAATTCCTTTTAATGTTATTGGGAAAACAGAATTACCTGATGGTAAGTCAATTTATACTAGACTAGGATGACGCGGACGGCCGCAATTTCGTTGTGCCTAAATTAGTTTATCGCGCCGGAAGCAAAAATTTTTCGGGTTAAAATTCATCAAAATCGATTCAACTCAACGGTTAAAGTGTAAAAAGAAACATGCCGACAACATTGAAATTCGGTATGGAGGTACTTTGAGTCCCAGGAAAGGATATAGGATATTTTTTATTTTGGAAAAATGTTTGCGGGCGTAATATAGTGCTTATTATAAAATTTTAATATAAAAAAGATTTTTGCGTTTTTTTGTTGCTCATTAACTAACTTTTGATTTTCTGTTCCAGATGATGATTACCAGTGCATCATTGTTATGCCAGAAGACGAAGAAATGGTCTTAGATGATGAAACTGTTATAGATGCACAGGCAAACTCCGAAAAACCTAAAATTTTTATGTGGAACAAGAAAACTAAGAAGCAACTATTGAGGCTGTATTTTGACTGCCGGAGAAGAAATGTGCAGTCAAATGAGATATGGAACGAAATAGCATCTAGAATGGAAGACAAAACACCTAAAGCTTGTAAAAATATGTTTGTAAAGTTAAAAAATATCCACAAAACACAAGGAAGTAGTGTATATGGTAAACTTTTAGATAAAATATTAGCACTGAAAAAGGAAAAAGTTAAAGTTGTCTGATAAAAAAATATCAAAACATAGATACTATTTATTGGCACTGGACAATCACAGGTGTTGTTTCTGAAGAAGAAGGTTGATTAATCGAAGTGGTAAAAGGCTTATAAATAATATATGTAATTGATTGTACTGTCGGTTCTTGGTGGAAATTCATTTTATACACAAACTAGCTGTCCCGGTGAACTTCGTGTCACTTTAAAACCTTCCCTGGACTTCTACGAATATTTTAAGACTAAAATCAGCCCAATCCGTTCGGCCGTTTCGGAGTTTTAGCGCGACTAACACATTTGAAAATCCATTTTTATATATAAAGAGATGAAACACAATATTACATGCACTTTTTCCACTATATTCATCAATTACAATTTAAACACTTTAGACACGACTGGTTTCGAAATAAATGACACCTTATGATGATTTGTTTCGAAACCAGTCGTGTTTAAAGTGTTTAAATTGTAATTTATGAATATAGTGGAAAAAGTGCAAGTAATATTGTGTTTCATTTGTGTATAAAAGCTTATAAATAAATAAACTCTAAGCTTATAAATATATAAGTCTGCTAATTCGTTCGATTATCGCCTGGGAATCGATTTTTTTTTGAATAAATTCCATAATATTATCATTTACTGGGAATCAAAGCATACCAAATTTCATCAAAATCGGTTAAGCTGTTTAAACGAGAATAGGTAGCAGACAGAAATAAATATGCTTATTTTTTATATTTCATCCATCATTTACAGAAATACCATAATATTGTCACAGTTTGGTGGATTCTTACAACATTCAAACTCATTTTAATGAACATTAAAAAACTGTAGATATATTATGATGATGAAATAGTTTAGGTACTATTAGGTATATGTACAATATATGCAATAAATAAATAAATCAGAAACGTAATATACCCATTTTATACAAATTGGACTGCGTTTCAATGCTTAAAATCAAAATTGTAGAATTTTAAAAGGCATTACCTATTATTATTTTTAACAAAAAATTAAAACCGACTTCTAAGGTAAAAACAATAAGTATGAACTAAAAAGTATTAAATAATTCTAACTCTTGAATAGTGCCTCTTTCAGAATTCGTCTAAATCTCAACTACTTCTGTACATACTAGCTTCATTATTTTGAAGTCGGTACCAGCTAATTTAATCGTGAGTTAATCAGTCAATGTCAATATAATATGAAACTTTTGGGACTGGTACCGATTTCAAAGTAATGAAGCTAGTAATGTACAGAAGTAGTTGAGATTTAGACGAATTCTGAAAGAGGCACTATTAAAGAGTTAGAATTATTTAATACTTTTTAGTTCATACTTATTGTTTTTACCTTGGAAGTCGGTTTTAATTTTTTGTTAAAAATAATAATTTCACTCTTTTTAGTTATTTACCGGTAAACATATAAGCTGTCAGTTGTAGATATTATATAGGATTTAGGTATGAAATTATCACAACTACTATACTCAGGGAGTTTTAAAAAAAAGTTTTATGCTATGTCTCAAAAGCCATAAGCCATATACCCTACTATAAATATACAGACCTGTTAATCTAATACGCACTCAACTGTCATGAAATGGCTACTATAACACGTCGTTATTTATTAATTATTACTTACTAGATAATGCCCGCAACTCCGTTGCGCCAAAATTAGATTATCGCGCGGGAATCGTACATTTTTCCGGGATAAAAAGTATCCTATGTCCTTTCCCGGGACTCAAAGTATATCTATACCAAATTTCAGCCAAATCGGTTCAGCGATTCGGGCGTGAAGAGGTAACAGACAGACAGACAGACACATTTTCGCATTTATAATATTAGTATGGATTTACTATAATATTGTTACTGAATTATCATGAATAGAATTTGCATAGTAGCATACTTTCAGTTCTTAAAACAACGATGAAACCCCCAAACTTTCATATGAAAACTTATTAACTGAGTTCACTACCACTTTAGAATTTCTTAAAGAACTCCATGCATATGCCCCTGTATATGCTTAGAGTTCATCAAGCAATGCTGAAATGTTCAAACGCCTATCTCTAAAGGCTCTAGAGTTCTGGTTCAGTGACTTTCGTTGTATTATAAAACTTCCGCATGTAAACTCATCAGCTCAACATAATAAAATATAACGTTTTAACTACTTTAAGCTACAACAATATAACTATATATTTTGTCACAATCAAGGAGTTTCCTAGATCAAATTACCAACTTGGTAACCACAACACCGAGTTTAAATCATTTACATTTTGTAACAACATTAAATACAATTTTCAAAATCACTCAACAAACTCGTGTCTCGATCGAAAAGACTATGAAAAGTACCAATAATAGGGTCGTAACTCATAACGATGCATCGTGTGATGGCACTGATAATTATGATGATGATGATGAATGTAATTTGCATAGTAGCATAGGTATGCTTTCAGTTCTTAAAACATCGCCGAAAGTCCCGAACTTGTATCTATAAGGAATCCGGAGTACTCTTAGTATCTTCAGAACCATAGTATGCCTTGGTGTAAAATCTTACTTTTTGGTAGCATATGCCTAGGATCCTTGTTATATAACCAAAATCACTATATGTTTCCATATAAATTTTGAGGAGTTCCCTCGATTACTCATGGATCCCATCATCAGGTCACCACTTTTGTGAACATGGTACCAAATTGGAGTTGAACCCTATACAACAAAAGAAAAAAATTGAAAATCGGTTCACAAACGGCGGAGTAATCGTTGAACATACACAAATAAAAAAAAATATCCACAGCCGAACATATAACCTCCTTTTTTTTGGAAGTCGGTTAATAACCTCCTTCTTTTTTTTGGAAGTCGGTTAAAAATTCTACAATTTTGTCTTTGTACTTTATACATATTACTAGCGACCCGCCCCGGCGTCGCACGGGTATAAAATATATAGCCACTGAAAAAATGATTAAACTCGATAGCTGTGATCCTTCACGTGGTCTTCTTTTTATCTGTGCCAAATAACATAAAAATTGCTCCAGTAGTTCACGTCGAGATAAGCCCTTTCAAACAATTTCCCCCGTTTTTCCACATTCTCCTATTAGTCTTAGCGTGATAAAATATAGCATTCCTCAATAAATGGGCTATCTAACACAAATAATTTTTCAAATCGGACCAGTAGTTCCTGAGATTAGCGCGTTCAAGTTAGCCCTTTCAAATAATTTTCCCCGTTTTTTCCACATTTTCCTCTATTTCTTCGCTCCTATTAGTCTTAACGCGATAAAATATAGTCTATAGCCCTATAGCCTTCCTCGATAAATGGGCTATCTACTTAAAAGAATCATCAAAATCCGTTGCGTATGTACTTAAGAGTATTAATAACACATATACTACAGCTGTTATTAATACTCAAAGGTTGCGTAGTATTAAATATTAATGGGAACAAAGGAACATGAGGGAAAAAAGCGACTTTGTTTTATATATAATAATATGTATAGATAAGAGACTTTGCTAACGTATCAGTCAAAGACACAATTTATAATGTGAATCTAAATAAATAAAAAAAATTTTTCTGAATTTTTTTTTTCAAATTTATGAAGAAATCTTCATAAATTTGAAAAAAAAAATTCAGAAACTTTACATGGTGCCTTTATTGTAGACTTTCTGATAATATATATGAAAAATCTCTTATTAATATTATGATTGTAGTATATTTTTACACAAAGTCGCATGCTAAAACTAGACCGATAGTAAATTGTAATGAAAGTACGGTGAAATGGCCCAAGGCCTCGACCTCAGTCATGCTAATCCTGTTATACGCAATCGATCACAATTCAATATCGTTTACAGCCGTGTTTTGATAAAGACCCAATTCGTGTCCTCAACTTGTGTCCCAATAGGTCCATGCTCAAGGTAAAATAGGTCCCGGATATTTAAAAAAAAAAGTGGGGGGCTCGAGTCATCCCACTACATTTCTGCAATTGTTAACATTTTTTATATAATTATGAAGGTCTAGTACAGTAGTTTTTTATATGAAATTGTTTCCATGATTGTGAAGCTGTAGCCTGTATGCACAATCAACGTCGATCTTGGGCAATCATCTGGCAATCATAGACGAATATATCTACCCCTCTACACATTCGTAAACGCTTGTTTGGTTCATTATAGGCTAACGTAGAGAAGCAGTATTATACAAAGCAAGAGTTTTGTACGCCAAAACAGTGTACGAAATTGACTCATTTAACATCTACCACTTTCAAGGGCCTATTTAGTATTTCGCATTACTAGTCGCGATAGGTGGTTTATTTTGCTAGTGTTTTTGGTAATTGGTACCCAAGTTCATTTTTTGGAGGAATCTATGCTTAAGGATTTATTCCACCTTACTAAATTTAGACGTCTTCATTGGAATCATAAAATAAAAAGAAGACTAATTAGAAGCTTCTGATTCCACCACTTAGAAGCTACACTTCTTCCAATTTAGTGCGCTAATTAGGATCCTAACTTTCTAAATTCTATTTCACTTGTCAAAATTTAGTTTCTGAATCAATTTAGACGTCTATTTAGTAAGGTGGATAAGGGCTCTTAAGCCCTTATCCACCTTACTAAATAGACGTCAAAAACATTTAAATTAGATTAAAATAGTCTTAACATGTCGCCATTTAAAATGTCTCACAAAATTTAAAACTACCCTACGTAGGTATTATTTTAAAATGGCGATCATAGACTTACGATTGCTGAGACTATTTTAATCTAATTTAAATGTTTTTATAAGACTTTGCAATAGATTTAATAATCGCTTGAACTTGTGACTCGGTTCGCACCTTATTTCATGTAATACTTTCAGTAGTAAGCGCCGCTTGAAAGCCGACGCGTTGATAAAATGATAGTGAAAAATGTTTAATTGAAAATAAAGTGAGTGTTTTACTTATTATCAATGGTTGTCTAAAGTTTATTTATCTAAGTAAGTGGTTTTTAAATCTACAAGATGGTAAATGTATAAAGACTAAACCCGAGACGGTAATTGGTGATTGCTTTGTTACGGTATGTATGTACCTATACAGCCTACAGGTAGGTATTTTATAATAATAATAATATAATAATATCTATGGACGTATTTTCATTATATATCCGCAAATCGCACAGAAAAAATAACAAAGCATTTGTATTTTTTTTTTGACAAAATGACGGTGACGGTTTTTTTTGACAAAACCGTAGATATAATTTTCCAGGTAAGTATCCTATGTTCTTTCCCGTGACTCAAAGTATCTTCATACCGAATTTCAGCCAAATCGGTTCAGTGGTTTGGGTCAGGTAAAGAGGTAACAGAGTCGGACACTTTCGACTTCATAATGTTAGTATGGACTCTGGAACGAACTTGCACTTGGTGCTGTTTTCTAAAGCAAATTTTCCTCTTTATAAAAAAAAATCGGCCAAGTGCGAGTCGGACTCGCGCACGAAGGTACCGTTATAGAGCAAAAATAGGCCAAAAATTGCGTTCTTTGTATGGGAGCCTCTTTAAATTATTATTTTATTTAAATATTATTTTTAATTATTAAAGTAGGTACACATATAACAAAGGATTTTGTAAAAATTTCAAGTGCCTACTTGTCATCGTTGATACCGAGCAAAAAATGTTTGAAAAATTACGTTTGTTGTATGGGAGCCCCCCTTAAATATTTAATTTATTTTGTTTTTAGTATTTGTTGTTATAGCGGCAACAGAAATACATAATCTGTGAAAATTTCAACTCTCTAACTATTACCGTTCTTGATAACTCAAGAAAGTTACAGCCGACAGGCGGACAGACAGACGGACAGACATCGAAGTCTCAGTAATAGGGTCCCGTTTTTACCCTTTGGGTACGGAACCCTAAAAAGGGTTTAACTTTTCTACCATAATAAAACCACAAAGGTTCATTTTCTTCCTACGGCTAGTAGGTGTAGAGTGTAGACTAATTTAACTACTTACCATAGTATTTTGTGAAAAATTTGAACGACATTCTTGTTGCAAAAAAAAAAGACGGGTTGCACTCCGGGAGTGCCGGCAGAAGTGAAAACTTGATTATTAACGTTGTGCATTTTTTTAACCCATTTTTTTTTATGAAAATTGATTATTAAAAAATCGTTTTTTTTTTCAATCAGCACGAGGTTTTTCGATCAGCACGAGAATCTGACGCGAGTTTTACAGTTTTTACCCATCCCACAAAAGTGCTCAACGCCGCTAAAGAAGTTTTCACTTCAATAAGCGGCTTTCCTCACCCGTGCTTTTTAGGTTCCCTACCCAAAAGGCACACGAGACCCTAAGACTTGGCTGTCTGTCAGTACAATACCTTTTCGCGCTCGACTCGGCGGGGGCGCTGCCGTGCCCCCAGATTACAAAGAAAAGAAAATAAATATTTATGGGAGGCTTCCATTTCACGCGTTTTTGCCCATGTTTGCTCTTTAATGTTACAGGTGAGTGATTACCGCCTTCTATAAATACTCCTAACAAAATTAAACTTTTAATTCCTCTATCTCCTAAACCGGCTTTACTGAACCTGCGGCCCGCCAGGACTTTATCAGCGGCCCGCCAGGACTTTATCGGCGGCCCGCGTGAAGTCAAACCATTTTGAAATTCACGCCCACCGGCAAAATAGTACAAGTCGTCGTGAAAGTTATAGTTTTTTTCCAAGTTTATTATAATCGCAATTATTAGGACGTTCTTTTTTAATCCCAAAGAGTTTTCGTTGCGGCCCGCGACACTAAGATCATACCGTGATAGTGACCCGAATAAAAAAAGGTTGAGTACCAGTTACCACTGCTCTAGTTCCTAAAACTTGTCGGACAATCAGGTGACCAGCATGAGCTGTTGTCCCTTGTCCTAATCAAAGGTTGTAACAAGCTTTAAAGATTAAACACTAGAATAGAAAACTTAAAGTACTTACTAATGATCAAAAAAGTTGTTTAGAAGCTCTTACAGATATTTTTAGCTGTGTCGCTCGCTCCTAGGATATCTATACTTACTATAATATTATAAATGCGAAAGTATCTCTGTCTGTCTGTCTGTCTCGCTTTCACGCCAAAACTACAGAACCGATTGTAATTAAATTTTGTACACAGATAGTCTAAAGCTTGAGAAATGACATAGGCTACTCAGTGCCGTAAATAGCCTTTTTAGCGCCCTGTGCGAGCTTCTATAACTGCTCCCTTTTTAGGGTGCCAAAATGGCAAAAAACGGAACCCTTATAGATTCGTCATGTCTGTCTGTCTGTCTGTACGTCCGTATGTCACAGCCACTTTTCTCCGAAACTATAAGAGCCATACTATTGAAACTTGGTAAGTAGATGTAATCTGTGAAGTGTGAACCGCATTAAGATTTTGATACAAAAATGGAAAAATTATTAAAAATTTTAGGGGTCCCCATAGGTACCAATGAAACAAAAAAAAATTTTTTTCATCTGACCTATGCGTGTGGGGTATCTATAGATAGGTCTTCAAAAATCATATTGAGGTTTCTAATATCATTTTTTCTAACCTGAATAGTTTGCGAGAGAGACTCTTCCAAAGTAGCAAAATCTAACTTCTAAAGTAGGGGCATGATAATTCTAAAAAAAATATATGATGTACATTACTATAAAAACTACTAACCAAAATTGGTTTGAACGATATCTAGCCAGTAGTTTTTTTATACGTCATAAATGATAAACCTTAATTTAACTTTCATTATATCAAATATGAAATATTAAAAAAAATCAAAAACCTTATAATTTCATAGAAATAATTCTTATAGCTGCTGCGGAATCCTCTCGCCCTTCATGGGCGAGTCCAACTCACACTTGGCCGGTTTTTATTTTAGATGTTATAGGTACCCAGAGCAATGTATGTATAGGCAGCTCTCTGGTCTGGCCATTCTTGCGCCCCCCAGAGTCTACGCCCTGTGCCTATAGGCACCGGTGGCACCGCCCTATTTACGGCACCGAGGATACTTTTTAAGTGCAAAAAGGGGTTGTAGGGTTGTTTAAGCGTAAATTTGTTCAAAGTAAGTTAGTTCCAAAAATTCATACTAGATGTCGCTCTGCCGTCACCTACATTGCACAAGCGCTTGCTCAAACGTGTTTCTATAAGAGGTTTTTTTGAAGTTTTAAAAAGATTTTTCTGGATTGAAGTAATCGTACCGCGGAACCGGCGGAAGCAACTTTGTTGTGGAAATTTGTTCAAATAAGGTTAGTTCCAAAAAGTCATAATAGCTAGATGTCGCTCTGCCGTCACCTACATCGGACAAGCGCTTGCTCAAACGTGTTTCTATAAGAGGTTTTTATGAAGTTTTAAAAAGATTTTTCTGGATTGAAGTAATCGTACTGCGGAACCGGCGGAAGCAACTTTGTTGTGGAAATTTGTTCAAATAAGGTTAGTTCCAAAAAGTCATAATAGCTAGATGTCGCTCTGCCGTCACCTACATCGGACAAGCGCTTGCTCAAACGTGTTTCTATAAGAGGTTTTTATGAAGTTTTAAAAAGATTTTTCTGAATTGAAGTAATCGTACCGCGGAACCGGCGGAAGCAACTTTGTAGTGGAAGTTTTGTAGTAATGTAGCCTACATGGAAACGGGAACTACCGCGCGCTATAAGCTGAAGTCCACGCGGACGAAGTCGCGGGCAACAGCAGCTAGTCTAAAATAGAGCCAAGCAAGCAGTGCTAGATTTATAATATTTTTATGCAGTGGCGGCCCTAGGGGGTGGCGAACAGGGCAATCGCCAGGGGCCTCGCTCTTGCAGGGGCCTCGCAAGGTATTTTTTCGTAAGACAAAGGGCCTCGCGAAGACCTGCCACCCAGGGCCTCGCAAAGACCTTCCGCCCGCGGGGGCTTCGCAATGGGTAAGGCCGCCACCCTGGACCCTATTCATGAGACTTCGATGTCTGTCTGTCCGTCTGTCTGTCCGTCTGTCTGTCCGTCTGTCTGTCCGTCTGTCTGTCTCCAGGCTGTATCTCAAGAACCGCTTTAGCTAGAGTTCTGATATTTTCACAGATTGTGTATTTCCGGTGCCGCTGTAACAACAATTAATACTAAAATAAAAATAAAATTGATATTTAAGTGGGGCTCCCATACAACAAACGTGATTTTTTTGGCCTTCTTTGCTCGTAATCAATAATGATAAGAGATAGGCACTTGAAACTTTCACGAAGGCCTTAAATATAATTGTACTTTAATCAATAATAATATTTAATTAAAATAAAAAATTAAGGGCGCAAGGGTAAATCCCATACAAAAAAAAATTTTTTTTGGCCTATTTTTGCTCTATGAACGGAACCCTTCGTGCGCGAGTCCGACTCGCACTTGGCCGATTATTATTTTTATGAGTTTAGGCCACTTCATTTCTGCCGTCCTATATGTGCGAAATAGGCGGCCTATACCTATACGGCCTATTTATATAAATCATGGGCTGCTGTAAAGAATCGCCCGCGGTTACGTACCACACTTGAACATAATAT
Source organism: Polyommatus icarus (assembly GCA_937595015.1). NCBI lineage: Eukaryota > Metazoa > Arthropoda > Insecta > Lepidoptera > Lycaenidae > Polyommatus > Polyommatus icarus. The sequence goes on along the minus strand of OW569341.1, from coordinate 5,371,216 downwards.
TATTACATTAGTGGCTTATCCAAGCGAGCGTTATTGCCCCCTTCTACCCCCCCATTTTACCCCCTTTTACCCCCCTTTCAATACCTTTGATTGTATAACGCTCTTACGCAACAGACGTTTACAAGACAATTGTCGCCATTTATAAAATAATCACATTATAACGGTTGCAACAAAATATTGAGATTTGTATTCTTGGATCTTATTATATCTAGTCGACCTTACCGATATAATCTTTTTACAGGTAATGTAATAAATATATGTATTTAGATATTTACATATTATATGTATACAGTAGGAGTTAGAGCAGTGGTACTCAACCTTTTTTAAACGGGCCACAAACACAATGACGTTTTACTCTTGGTATCTTTAACCAAAATTATTTAAGGGTTATCCAAAACTAGCGATTTTAAAGTGGACAAAACAAGTTACATTCCGTTGCTAGCGATACTTATTCCTTTAGACCCCCCGCGCATTAGGCGGCCAGGTCGCGCGACCAGCTGTCACGCGCGAACTAATTCTTCGCGCGTGACAGCTGGCCGCTGGTCGCGTAATGCGCGCACCTACATATATCGTAGAAGAATTAGTTGGCCGCAGCGACCTGGCCACGCGACCTGGCCGCCTAATGCGCGGGGGGTCTTACTAGCGTGTGCCGGGCCGCTGACAAAGTCCGGCGGGCCTTAGGTTGAGTATAGGTAGAGGTTTAGTAGGTAGATAGTTAGCTCTACGTTTAGAGTAGAGCGTTGGTTAAGGTAAAGCCGATACTTAGGTAAAATTTGATTTCGGCAATAGTATAAATAGTGGTAAAAACTTGGATGCAATTTAATGGAGCTAGTCAACTTCCTAATAAGCAGATAGTGCGTTAGAAACTTACTCGCTTAGGTATCCATAGAGTACTAATATTAAAAAGTGCGTCTGTCTGTCTATCTGTCTGTTATCTCTTCACGCCCAAATCACTAAACCGATTTTGCTGTTTGCAATGGAGATAGTATGAGTCCCGGGAAAGGATATAGGATACTTCTTATCAACTTTGTTACGGGAGTCATCTAGTCTGTGTATAAAGGTAAATAAAAAACTTAGGTAGTTATAATTAACTCATACTCAATCAAATCTCTTCAAAAGGCTACGCGTGAAGACCCACATAAGCATAACTAAACCAAGGCAAATGATAAAATGTTAGTACATACTTGTATAGAATATATAATTATTACTAGTACACTATTAATTCACACCTTCACATTAGGTCGCGAGTAGTGCGGCAGCAGCGGGACTTCTATACTGAAGAAGTAGAAAAATGAGTCTCTCGCGACGACGCGACTCTCATAATGATGGTTCACTACTATCACGATGGGGAGTAGTGTTTTGTGTCGAACTCGACTCGAACTCGACTCAAACTCGACTCGAACTCGGTTGTCTGTAAAGTCGGTTTACTGACGATAGTTGAACGTGACAACGTCATAGCCTTAAATGGAACGCCTCAGAGCGAGGTAAGGGTAACGCCGCATATTGCGTCATGTTTTTTCGTGCGCGCAGCCCATATCGAATTATAAGACGTTGTCACGCCAAAAATATTAATAATATTTTTTTGGATTGGCTATTCTAGCTCTATACTTATGTAATAACTGTGAAAATCACAATGCTGAAAGAGTAAAGATTGCTCCCAATTTCCAACGTCACGAATTAGCCCATCTGTACAAAAATTAAAAAAAAAATCGGCCAAGTGCGAGTCGGGCTCGCTCACGAAGGGTTCCGTACCGTTATAGAGAGAAATCAGAAAGTATGCAAAAAATTGTTTTTTGTATGGGATGCCCCCTTAAATATTTATTTTATTTAAATTTTACTATTAATAATTAAATTACAAATATAATTAAGGATTTTGTGAAAATTTAAGGCGTTTAGCTGTTGCCATTATTGATTACGAGCAAAAAAAGACAAAAAAATCACGTTTGTTATATGAGTAGGCTCATATAACAAACGTGATTTTTTTGTCTTTTTTTATATAGAATATTAATTTTATTTTGATTTTGTTGTTACAGCGGCACCGGAAATACACAATCTGTGAAAATTTCAGAAGTCTAGCTATAGCTGTTTTTGAGATACATCCTGGAGACAGACAGACTGACTGACAGACAGTCATTGGAGTCTCATGAATAGGGTCCCGTTTTTACCCTTAGGGTACGGAGCCCTAAAAATAACTATTTTAGGGGTGAGCCGAAATTCGTTTTACATTCGGTTGAACCGAACTTCGTCATTCGGCCGAATTTCGCTTAAAATGCCGAACATTCGGCACTAAATATACTTTTCTATCTTAATAGAAATTAATGAAAAAAACATCTGTAGTAACAGTGAAATAAAATAAGTCTGATAAAATAAGTATGTACTCATGTATAGTCATTTACTTATTTGAATTAGAAAAAGTAATTAGTATGAGAGCCCTAGAACAATTTTTTTTATTACAAACAAGCTAATTTTTTGTGAGTAGCAACATTGTGATAAGACGAACAACACGAAGTCGAACGACGAAGTCTTTTCAACGACCAGTCTCAAAAGTTAAATAAAGCAATAATAAGAAAATAACTCACATTTAAAGCTGTTTATCAAAAATATTAAAAAAATTACGAAAAATCCGGATTATCCGGATAATCCGGATTTGAGGATGAAAAAATCCGAAAATCCGGATTTTTTTAAAATACGTTTTTTGCAATCCCTAATTCTATTGTTGTCCCGATCACCGGTGCTCTTATCACTTATGGGCTATGACGCATTTTCACTGGTCGATAGGGCCCGCATGCGGGATGCGGGAGATTTCTGACACGCATGCCACGACCAATAAAAATGGGCCATTAGTTGTTATAGACAGGTCTGTAACACAAGTCCTTCAGGTACTTAGCACGGGACCAGACTGACGTGGTGTGAAGCGTCCGTAGATATTATTATTATATTATTATAGACTCCCCGTATAGTGTATACAGTATACCGTACGAGTTGACGACTAATGAAAATGCGCCCTTATGGGGCTTGAAGGTTTAAATCCATACTAATATTATAAATGCGAAAGTGTGTCACGCCCAAACTCCTGAACTGATTTCGCTGAAATTTGGTATGGATATACTTTGAGTCCCGGGAAAGGACATAGGATACTTTTTGTCTTGAAAAAAATGTACTGTTCCTGCGCGATAAACGAGTTTTGGCGCAACGGAGTTTTGGGCTTCGTCTAGTACGAAATATCCATACCATATTGTTATAAGTAATATTATGTTTATTTTATTTACAGCTTAACAACTAAAGCAATATGCAAATAAATCGGTGATAGTAAATGCGGTTAGATGACCACAATGTATTTGGAAGCGGCTCACTTATTGATCCTGCCCTTATTATTAAGATGTGCAGAAGCGAACAGAATGCACGCCGTTAGTTTTCTGTAAGTATTATTTTTACATAAATACCATCGACTAAAATGCATAGGCAAATGGAGGACCATTCATTTGGTCACGAGTCACGACCAAATTACGTTGGTCCGCCATGTGCCTATGAATCTACTTCTCTTATATAGTTCTTGCAATCTACGAGTGCGCGTCGCCCTTAGTTGTGTGAGTGACCATATCTATACACGCGTACATGGCTCGCTCGCTACTGACTGCTCCGTCGGGTACGCACACTAACGAAAATGTCTATTCACATTTCCAACCACAAATAGAGGCGACGCGCACTCTTAGATTGCAAGAACTTATAGTACATTCTACTCTGGTGCATGGCTACGGCGATTGACTTGATTAAGGCGACGCGTTGATAATTTGGCTGTAGCGATATCGATTTTTCTCAGCAATGACTAAAGCTAAGACTAAAGCTAAGAAATTAAAGTTCACTGTCAGCATTTCTCATGTCTTTGTCTTTGAATTACCCATAGCATAACACGATTGGTCAACTTTTATTATTTATAACGCAGATTATTCAATTATAAATACCTCTGTAAAAATATGGATTCCTATGTCTAACAGAGGAGAATGATTTAAGCTTAAAAAAATTGTATAAGTATAGATTGCTTCAAGCATACACTTCAATTTGCCAATAGCTTATATGAAATGTATTTACTATTTATGGTTTTTAAATTACGCCCTTTCCATTTTTTGCTGTTCCATTGCTTGTTTTTATGAAAGGCCGGGCCGATCTCTGATAGAAAACATGCAATCTAAAATCCAACACGGTTTTTTAATTTAACGCGGCGTCACCTTAAAATCTGAAGTCTTACCCCCGAAATTGATACGATTTTGATTTACGACTCTGATTAGTTTCAAATTGAGCCGCAGCACGACTGTGCGCTATAAGTATAGCTGTTAGGAGTGGGAAAAGCCGTTGAGATTGAATTAGTTCCAAATTGAGCCGCAGCAAGATTTTGCGCTAGTATAATTATTATAAGTCGGAAGTAGCAAATACTTTGAGAATGAGATCGAGCTGATTCGATTCTCGATTCGATTCTCGATTCGATTCTCGATTCGATTCTGATTCTGTCGGGAGTAAGGCAGCAGGTTCCTAAGACCGTGTGGCCTAAGACCTAATGTGACACACAGGTATCTGATAAACTATTAATTAGTAGGGCAGGTTGCGCTCAGTTAAAAAAGAAATTTAATACTGAGTGAAAATCGTTACAATAATAGTATTCCACTAATACATAACAGCTTTGATTGTCAGCCACTTCATAATGGGTGGAATAACTATTATTTTTTTAACAAAAAATCAAAACCGACTTCCAAGGTAAAAACAAAAGTAATACTCTAAAAAGAATCAAATAATTCTTATTCCTTAATAATTATAGTGGCGTCTTCAGACTTCGCCTAAACCTCAACTATTTCAGTACTCAATCTTCGTACTTTTGAAGTCGGTATCAGCCCGGAAAAGTTCTGAGATCCTTGACATAGCAATTACGCTAAGGTAAGGTGCAAAATCTTACTTTTTGGTAGTATATGGCTGAAATATTTCAGAAAAAATCGAAATCACTATATATTCCCATATAAATTTCAAGGAGTCCCCTCGATTCCTCATGCATCCCATCATCAGATCACCACTTTTGTGAACATGGTACCAACCTTGGATTTAACCCTGTGCAACAACAAAAGAATCACGAAAATCGGTCCATAAACGGCGAAGTTATGGTTGAACATACAAAAAAAAAATATATATAAACAGACGAACGTATAACCTCCTCCTTTTTGGAAGTCGGTTAAAAATTGAGAGCATCTCAAAGTTGATGTTGGGAATCGTATTGAATTGACATTAAAACGATCCCAATTCGCACCCAATAAAGGTTCATATCTAGATTATACACGTTTAGGTTGGGTAGGTGTTATTTTAGTATTAATATAATCATAATCATAAGCACATTTATTTGCCCAAAAACATGGTTACATGCTGTGTCGGTTTTATAACCGACACAGCAGTCGAGTTTTATTTCACGTCTGTTGTTATAAGATTTATTAAATTGAATGTAATTTGATTTATTTAGGCTAATTTTTAGATTATTAATGTCGAGCCACTTAATTAATTTGTCAATAGTATTATTAATGTCAGTTTCATGTTCACTAATTGTATTATATTTTTTATCAGCTGTCACGATAATAGAAATGTCATCAGCGTATAAAGTAAACTTATGTTTAGTAATCGTTACCACGCCATTTAAATATAAAAGGAAAAGCAAAGGGCCCAGGACGCTTCCTTGAGGCACAACACACACATTCTTTTTATATTGCGACAAGTAATTTGTTAATATATTAAATTTATTTATAACTTTAATACTTGTAACCATAACACATTGTTGTCTTTTACAAAGGTAAGAAGTTATCCATTGTAGAGTTGGCCCTCTTGTACCGATTTTTTCCAGTTTTTGTAAAAGTAATTCATGGGAAACTAAGTCAAATGCTTTAGATATGTCAAAGAATAGCCCTTTTTCATGATCAGAGAGGTATAGCGGGAATACAACAGCTGTTACGTTACAAATATTGCTAATAATGTGATCTATGCAAGAGGACCTACGTGTAGGAACTTTAATATGAGTTTGTTAATTTTTGTTAGAGCATAAATCCTGCAGGTCAGTTGAAATGTTGGTTTTTTGTAGAGTGTTTATATTGAAATCTCCCGCTAATACAATTTTGTGTGATTTATATTTGAATTTTACCGTCAAATCGTATAGTAGTTCGTTTAGCTTAGTAATGAAAATAGTAGAATTAGATTGAGGAGTTCTGTACAGGCAAATTACAATAATTTTTAAGTCTACAAGCTCTACGCCGCAAGCTTCAAATGCGCTTCTGGGCTATAATGTTTTATGAAAGCTGAGTCTTTAAAACATGTATTTCTTTTAATAAGAATGCAAGTGCCACCTCTGTTCTTGTCTCTACAGAACGAAGACGCTAGGTCGTAGCCATTATTTATTTTTATTAGAGTTTCAGAATCTTTTTTTAGGAACGTTTCAGAAAAGCATAGGATGTCTGGTATATAATTATTATTTTTGCGTAATTCTAGTAAACTTATTTCTATTAATTCTTGTTTAGATTGTAGGCTTGCAATGTTTTGGTGTAAGATAGAGAAGTTGCAAGGGGAGCTGTAAAGCTTACGCACGAAAAAGTTCGGATTTTTTTTTGTAGGCGGGAAATAGTATGTTATTTTGTTTTTGTTAACCGATTCCGGCCTTGCTTCTGATTCGTTAGCTTTATTTAAATTTTTATTATTCATTTTTTGAAAGAAATATGGTATTGTTCCTACTTTAGGTTTATTAATATTTGGCTTGTTACGCACTATGTACTTTAATACTTCTTTGGGATTAAGAAATTTTTCCGAGTAATCGCTGTAATCTATGGCGTGATTTATGGACTTGCAAATAGAATATATGTTTGAGCCTTTACAATCTACAAATTGGCTATTTTTAAACTTTAAGCAAGTCGTTTTTATTTGATTATTCAATTCACTTACATCTAGATATCTACTTTTACACACATTTACTACAAATACCTTATTGCTAACAGTTTTTAGTACATTTTTAATATAGATATAACAATTTTGATGTCATAATCATTTTCGCCAATACATATTATAAATTTATCATACGCATTTGCCTTAATATTATAACAGTACTTTATTATATAAAACAACAGATGGCGCTTTTAAAGTAAAATGTATATAATTCTTCTTCACAAGTATTGACTATCGAATTAATTACTTAAAATTCCTATGTGAGATAATTTTATGGTTAATTCAAACGAAACTCGCCGTCAGCTGAATGTTTGCAGGTGGAAATGTCGTCTACGCGACGCTCTAGGATTAGGGCATCGAAACCCGGACCCAATTTTCAAAACCCGGGTTTTCGGTTTTTTTAATGAAAACCCGGGTACCCGGGTTTTTCGGGTTTTCTTAAAATTCAAAGATTAACGATGCGAAAATACTTTAAACATGATTTTCAGCGATTGCCAGCACCTTTCCAGTAAAATACTAATTAAATACCATAGTGTACGGCCACGGCAGTGCCCAACTAAGTCTCGAGTGAACGGGCACGGCCGTATCATACTTTTATAAAAGCGACTATTTACCTCTCCAATTATATATATTGGATCTTATCAAAGCTAGGGATTAAGATTTCCGGGCCAAGGTTAAGTATTACAACAAGCTTCACCTCCAATTAACATATATTATTAAATGTATTTATTTATTATTAATAAATATTTTTATGACAATTAGTCTTTAATGCTCATAAAGCGAAACTTTTCCATTAAATATTATATTTTGTTTAATTATGACCAATATAAATAATTAAACCTTAGATACAATATGTTATAAAAATAAATAATTTGTATGTTAGTTTGTTATAAATATTCTTTAGTAATTATCAAAAAAACGAAAAACCCGAAAAGCTCGAAAAACCTAGGTTCAATTTTTGAAATCCGGGTTTTTTCATGATCCCCAAAACCCGGGTTTTCCCGGGTTTTCGGGTTTCGGGAAAACCCGGTCTCGATGCCCTACCAAGGATACATTGAGCGCGAAGTAGGGCTATATTGGTCATAACTTATATCGCTGGCTGACGGTTTTTCCACCATCGTATTAGCGACTGCCGGTTTTGTTTATTATTTACAAAGTAGAAACATTCGCCTGTATAAATTTTGTACGGTATAAAATGACTTTATATTCAAAATTTTTTTCATGTTCAGTAACGCGACTGACGTTGAATCCCTCGTCTGCAATACGGCTGACGGTGATTTTTTGGTTAAACATGACCTCAATAATCATCCATCAAAGTTTCAGTCGGTATAAAATCACTTTTCGCAACTATTTTTTTCACAACTTTGAAATACTCTCAGTTAACATTCCACCACGGGTGCGGCGACTGACGCTGATTATATTGATTGATAAGTATTAAGCTACCGCTGGACAAAAATTTGGTCGGTATGAAATGGCTTTGCATACGCTAGCACAACCTCCCCTACTATATGTAAAGAGTATAAAATATCTTCTCTACTTCATATTAATCAAATTTTGAAGTCTACCTGCCACACTCAGAGTGGAACATTGAATTACATTGACATAATTAATTCAAAATTTTGATATAATGTCCCATACATTATCTATCAAACTCTTCATTAAATTGAAGGTTAATCGTAATTAAATGTCTCTGAGTACGGCGGTAAGTAACTTTCGTGTGCTGAATAACTGGACTTTCAAGTATCGTAATTCCATATTACATTGTAACTCAGCTGCTGCAAACTTATATATATATCTTCAAACGTAAACTGAATTTCTCTACAATTTCAGAACAAACTCCTCCTACGGTGAAATAGAGATGAAGGGGGAGTCCAGTTTGTCCCTTCGCGACATTCTGCCGGTGAAGGCCAAGTACTACGACAAGAACAAACCGCCGAAGCAGCTGGGGCAGCCCACCGTGGTCTACTTCCATGTCACTGTCCTGTCTTTGGACTCTATCAATGAGGAGAGCATGGTATGTGTCGAAAAGTTCGTAATATTAGAGCAGTGTTTTCCAACCTTTTTCAGCCACGGACCCCTAGAAAAGCAAGCAGAGATTTCACGAACCCCCTTTATAAAATATACATAAAATTCGTCGTGCAAAGTAAGCGTAGCGAATACCAGACGCATTTATGTATAGTCCAGAGATGACACCGCGGATATAGTTACATAATATTATACTCGCGAACCCCAAGGGGTCCGCGGACCACAGGTTAGGAAACACTGTATTAGAGAAATATATGTACAGAAAGATTGGAAACCTATGTAGGGCTTGTCTAACTTAAAATGACGTGCCCCTCCTATCCCTCGTATTTACCTTACCAGTGGTGAGGCGCGTCATTTCAAATTACACAAACTCTACGTTATTTGGTAGTGAAATAATGTTACGGTGCGTCCACATTTGTATCATTTGCGCGATCAGATCACCGATCAGATCTCCGTCGCGATCATCGCGCCGTATCAAGTATGAGTATCATAGTGTGGACGCCTATTAGATCATTCTGGCGATCATGCGTGTATTTGATTCGACACGTGTCAGATACGCGGTTAATAGCGATCGGGGCGTATTATGATACGCGTATCATTTTGACACGTTTCGATGATACACGATGGAGATCTGATCGCACAAATGATACAAATGTGGACGCACCGTTAGTCGAGGAACCAGGTGTCCATTCTGACCATGAATTAATTTCTCCGACGGAAAATCAAATATCCGCAATTCGAATGAAAAAATTAATTACTTAATTTAGATTTATTATTAACAACTTATGATAAACGGGGTCAATTCAGACCGCAACGCGACGTGCGAAGTTTTCCGTACTGCAAAAATTTAAAATATTATGCAAAAAATATGTAGGAGCCCTTTTTTTTTTTGTATTTGCTGATAATGGTCGAGTGTGACAAACGTAGTTTACGATACACAGCCGTAATAATATAATTACGTGTTTTGCAGCAGCCGAAAATAATCGATTATGGAGATTTAATTTCTTAATCAGGTCCAAAGATATCTTTTATGAGGGATCTGTATAAACTTTATTATGAGTGGGAATGTAGACGTATCTTCGGTTTTATAATAATATAGATCCTAATATTTCTAAATTATAATAGAAACGATAGAGAAGTAGGTACATAGCAGAGACAACTCAGAGTTAAAATATCAGTCCACAACGCGATGCGTAGACGCATTTCTAAATTTGTACTGAATTGACAGATTTTAATTGCATGAGACATCTTGCTAATCTGTCAAATCCATACAAATTGAAATACATCTACGGGTCACGTTGCGGTCTGGATTGACCCTCAAATAAAAATTCTAAATTACATACCTAATATTTTCTGAACAATGCTTCTTGCCCTAGTTTTATCGCCGATGGTCATATCCCGATTCCCGGGCTAGCTAGCCAGAACTGACAAACTGAGGAGCCATTTTTAAATATGTAGTAATATACTTAGTATAAGCTTTGAACATAAACATGAGCTAGCTCTCTTTTCCTATACTTTTATAATCCAACTAAAAAACAAAGCGACTAATGACCAACATGACTACCGACGGTGAGTGATCAGGCACAGGCCAGGCACTTCTTGTCTAACAATCGGGCGACCAGCCTGCGTTGTCCTAAACAAACTTGGAAATACTATTATAATTTTGTTGTTGTTTCTAAGTTTGGTGCGGGAATCAAACGTACGAACTCCGAGTTCGACCACATTCTCAACCACTGGGCCTTGGACAACACCGACATGAATGTTAAAAATTTAAAAAGTATTTTCAAATAATTAAGAAACTATCCAACGGAATCCTAAAATATACTATCGGGCGGACACTTTCGTATAAATAACGCAGACCGTTTCCACCGGTTACAAACAACCAAGCAAGATGAAGTCACTCAGTTGCTTAGTGCTGCTTGTCGTGGTCGCGTTGGTTCACGGGCGTCCAGGTTATGTCATATACGACCTGAACAGGGCACCGGAGCTCTACGAACAGTTCATCAAAGAACACGGTAGAACCTTCAAGAATCCACTCGACAAGGAAATACATTATCGTGAATTCGTGAAAACGCTCAAAATGATCAACAAACACAACTCGGATCCGTCCGTGACTTATAGCATGGGTCTGAATTTCTTCGCGGATATGACGGAAGAAGAGAAACGCCCTTATTCACATGGCTTACTACCTAATTATGCAAATGTTCATCCATAAGGGAGTGATGTATTTCAAATAAAGTGCTTCATCGCTGAGCTGTGTTTTCAATTTTCATTAATATTTTGGAATTATAATATAAGTAATATAATGTGTATTGTATGCATACGTTCATTTTCACAATCGTGGTGAGACCGGTGACTATCGACAGATATCCTTCGAAACAAGTATCTTTTCGTTTTTATCTGTACCAATGTATGTTACAACTTGTAACTGATCGAATAATATAAGGAACTAAATAAGATAAGGGCTTGGATTGTAATTTTTTTGCGTGTTATTTCACTAGTGTCAGTAGTTAATTAAAGTTTAGGTGCATTATGAATTTTTATTCTAATCATAATATGAAATATATTTAATTACATTATGAGAAATCTAAGTGTGTAATCAAAATTCTGTCCTACGTTAATTATATTATTTCCTATCTACATCTTGGAAAAAGTAATTGATATCCGCGAAACTTGCATATCTACTTGTTAGTCCAATCTGTGACGAATTGATTAGCGCTACAATAATAATAAACAAGACGTGAGTGGAAGAATAAGGTAAGTACCTAACATGAAATTTGAAATAGAAAAACTATGGATTATATTATGTGTAGCCAGATCATATATTACTTATTAGCTAGGTTATGAAGTAGATAAGTTACAAGTTTTATTAAAACAATTAGGGAAAAATGAGTTATTGTCCATATGTTACCAGTTACGAAATGTTACTCGTTCGATTCTTCCACTCACGTGTTCGCATGAAACCGGCCACCGTCACCGAAACCGGTGTGGGGAATATTATTATATCAAATTTCAGCCACATCGATGCAGCGGTTTCGATTTTGTGCCGGTCGCCTGCCAGGTTAAAAAAAACTGCACAGATCTATTCCCACACACATTTCGGTCTACTTGCAGGTAGCACAGGTGGACCTTTCGAATAGACCGTAGCATGTATGGTAGCCAAAAGGAGATATTCCTCCCAAGAACATAAGTACATTCCATACGGACCTGTTCAAATTGTTTGAAAACTCATCATGACACATCACATTTTTTTAGACATACGTAGCAGACATCTTCCTAGCCCAATCCTGGCGGGATCCCCGGCTTCGGTTACCGGAGAACATGCATGAGGAATACCGGATCCTGGATGTAGACTGGCTGAACAACATCTGGAGACCAGACTGCTTCTTCAAAAACGCCAAGAAGGTGACCTTCCACGAAATGAGCATACCCAACCACTATCTGTGGCTGTACCATGATAAGACGCTGTTGTATATGTCCAAGTGAGTGTTCGAGCTGTCTATTTTAATTAATATTGTTATTACAAAGTGTACCTACTTGACTAAAAGGCTTGTTTCACCACTTCCTGATAAGTGCCAGATAAGGCTAACCACCACTTAACTTGATAGGTAGAGTATGGAGAATCTGTCAAAAAAGTTGTGGATAGCCTATCCGGCACTATGTCAGGAAGTGGTGAAACAGGCCTAAGTAGCACGCTGTACACATTTTGCCAACATGTGCAGACCTACTTGACCATAAGTTGGTCAACATTCCGCAACATTCCGTACTACTCAATGCGCAAAGAAAAATGTTCAAATTATTTATACAAATTAAGTACCCTCATTTCTGTTTTCAGATTAACCCTGGTCCTCTCGTGTGCCATGAAGTTCGAGTCATATCCGCACGACACACAGAGCTGCTCGATGATGATTGAAAGTTGTAAGTGTTCATTTGTTGTGATTTTTTGCTCTAATCTTACTTAACAGCATCAGTTCCACATTCCACCGAGTGCTAAAAAAATCTTGTCGGTCTACCTGCCTATCAATTCAATAGCTGCAGTCATTAAAATATAGCCAATAGTAGTTTTGCTTCAAGGCTATCGAACGTTTACAATGTTTGCTTGATGCTTGAGTCAAGTATTATGTGCTTTCTCTGAGCTTGATGTGATTTTATATTTTTTGCCAAGCTACACAAGTCAACGTGCTTGCCACCAAGCTGCTTATTTGTCTCGGAACTCCGTTAGATTATAAAACCAAATAAAATCGGTCAAACATCTAATCTGATGTTCCAGTGTCCCACACGGTGCACGACCTGGTGTTCATCTGGAACATGACGGACCCGCTGGTGGTCAACCCCGAGATTGAGCTGCCGCAGCTCGACATCTCCAACAACTACACCTCCGACTGCACCATCGAGTACTCCACTGGTAAACCTCTGAATAACATCTTTAATAATGTTTCTCCCAGGCTACCTTAGGCTCAAAGACGGGTTTGGCTTTAAAGAGCGCCCTCTAACCAGCTTCAACTCTTACCTGACGGTACAGAAGTATAGTTATTAAGCCAAGTTTTATTTTTAGCGTATCTTTTTATAATTGTGTATTTCCTTAACATGCTTTGTCTCATATCTCAGTCTTAAGACTTGTCTCGTATAATCTTTAGAGGTATCAGGAGACGTGTTGTCTCAGTTTAGATTGAAACTCGGTGAATTAAAACAGTAATTTTTTATCGATTAACACCTCCATCGTGGGTATCGCAGACACATTATATTTTCAATTGTTATGCGGCAGCCGGCTGCCGCTTGGGGATTGATGGTAACCAAGGAAGCAACTTTTCTCTCTACTTCCAAAAATGCTTAAGCGTACAAATCACTATTTTTCAGGCAACTTCACCTGCTTAGCCGTGGTGTTTAACCTGCGGCGGCGGCTGGGCTACCACCTGTTCCATACCTACATTCCCTCAGCACTCATCGTCGTCATGTCCTGGATCTCATTCTGGATCAAGCCTGAGGCCATACCTGCGAGGGTGACCTTGGGAGTCACGTCGCTGTTGACTTTAGGTGAGTGTTTAAAGTGGGAGCTTTGAAAGGGATAGAAATGAAGTTGTTTGTTGTCGTGCACAATAAGTACATCGTGGACAAGTGGTACAGCCTCAGCTCTAAATACAACGGACTGCACTAAACACATTACTGACGACTTAGACTAAACTTTGGACTTTTCGAAAAATGATTTCCTTTTTACTTGACACACGATGGTTTAATTCCTTATTTTTCTTTTTGTGTTCGAAACCAGTTGCGGCCTTTTCTTATTGCCTATCTTGTGTTCCAATCTTGCCGAGTGTTAGTTAATTTCAACATATATTTTTTTAATTCCAGCAACCCAGAACACTCAATCCCAACAGAGTCTACCTCCCGTATCGTACGTGAAAGCCATCGACGTGTGGATGTCGTCGTGTTCTGTATTCGTGTTCCTGTCGTTATTCGAGTTCGCCGTCGTCAACAACTACATGGGTCCGGTGGCAACGAAGGCCATGAAGGGCTACTCTGACGAGGATCTGTCTAGAGAGCTGGATGCTTTTAAGGTGGGTGAAAATATGACTATATCTTACGGTGCGTCCACATTTGTATCATTTGCGCGATCAGGTCTCCGATCAGATCTCCGTCGCGTATCATCGAAGCGTGTCAAAATGATACGCGTATCATGATCGCTATTAACCGCGTATCTGATACTTGTCATATCCAATACACGCATGATCGGCAAAATGATCTAATAGGCATCCACACTATGATACTCATACTTGATAGGTACAGCGCGATGATCGCGACGGAGATCTGATCGGAGATCTGATCGCGCAAATGATACAAATGTGGACGCACCGTTAGGGTGCGTCGACATTTGTATCATTTGATGCTACGCGACGTAGATATGATCGGAGATCTGATCGCGCAAATAATACAGATGTGGAAAAGGCCTAAGTCATACAAGTTAAATGCTCTTTCTAAGTTCAGCCATGATGAAGTTTTAAATTCATAATTAATTAATTATATATGCCTCAATCATGCGTTGGGTTGTCTGACGCGACATTTTGACGAAACAACGGACAGAAGATGGTGAATGACGAGCCACACTACCACTGTCATCATCTTCTATTGTGGTGTCGCGCGTTGCAGTAAAGCAAACTGCGTAGTGCGTTGTGACTTGTGGCATGCGTTTTTCCGAGTTTCCGACTATCATGATAAATGATTATATGACCTCCCTCTCAATTAAAATTTTGGAAACAAATAATTTATTGATTGATTTGACTACCGCAATCGTTGATAATCGTGATCGTATCGTACCGCGCATACGTACTAGTATAAGCGTTTATTATAATGATAGTGATGATGATGATGATGATATTTATCTTTCAGCACATATTCCCAAATGCGGTGGACACTCGCGCGTCGGCGTCCCTACCCCAGTACGATACATTCTGCAACGGGAGAGAGACGGCAGTATACATTGATCGGTTCTCTCGCTTCTTCTTCCCCTTCTCATTTTTTGTCTTGAATATTGTGTATTGGTCTACGTTCTTGTAGATTTGTTGTACATATTTATAATAACGGCTGAAAAAAACTAGTTTCTTCCTTACCAATGAAAATGTCCGTACTTTGCATGAAGTCGTTACTCGTTATAGTTATACAATGTTTCGTCTTTGTCTAAAGTGCTACAAAAGCGATTCGCCAAAGCCAAAACAATGTATATCTGTCACATCGTTATATTGTTCGTACTAAGAGAGTAAAGTTTGAGATATTTTAATTAAATCAAATATTCAGACTTTAATCCAAAAATAATTTAGGTATAACTTACTTTGTGAATAAAATTATGCTTCAGGAAGGCACGATCTTTAACCACAGAATATACAGGGTGTAACAAAAATAAGTGATAATACTTTAGGGTGTGTACGTGTTCCTTGTAGAGAGTTCACTGTGAAAGTAGCAGCGCTGAAAGACCAAAATTTTTTTTCACTTTTGTATGGGAAAACTCGTGACGCTCGGGCCCTTGCCCACACAAAAGTGAAAAAAATTGGTCTTTCAGCGCTGATACTTTCGCAGTGAGCTCTCTACAAAGAACACGTACATACCCTAAGGTATTATCACTTATTTTTGTTACACCCTGTATATTAGTAGTATAGTTCTTGCAATCTAGGAGTGCGCGTCGCCTTTATTTGTAGTTGGAAATGTGAATAGACATTTTCGTTAGTGTGCGTACCCGACGGAGCAGTCAGTAGCGAGTGAGCCATGTACGCGTGTATAGATATGGTCACTCACACAACTAAGGGCGACGCGCACTCGTAGATTGCAAGAACTATACCAACTTCAACTTCAAAGTACTTAGTTAAAAAATCGCGAAAGGGGAGGTAACCTTGTGTGAATTTAACCTTAAAAAACCTTGTTTTGTTTTTAATAATAAAAATTAATATTATTATTGGTCGAATTAATTAATTTTAGTTAGAGTATAGATTATAGACAGACGTATATAGTGGCAACATTCTACTAGCATACTGAAAATGTTCAGTATTTAAGTACCTCGTGTTTCATATTTTAGAATTATTATAAGTTCATGTAATAATAATACTTACCTTAAGTTTACATTATTTTTAAGTGTTTATATTTATCAAATCTAGTCCAGTTATTATTTAATATTTAATTAATTATGTTTGCATTCTGATTGAATAGAAAATTAAGTTGTACTTAACTCGCAAATGATTTTGTTGTGTTTTAATTTAGTGTTCTCTAAATAAAGTGTTGTTATTATGTATTTTTATGTTCCAACTCTTAAACTTCAAACTTTCATATTGATAAATTTATGGGTAACAATTTCGTTTTCATTTAAACTAAGGAACATACGTATTACTACATACAAGTGTAATATTTAGCTTCTGCACTACTTCGGCACTCTTGGGCTGGCCCCTAACGGAAAGAAACAAGCAGGAGACGGTCTTTGCCATCAGGCGATCGGCAGTGTCGTTTTGTGGTCGTATTCTATGAAATGCCCAAAATCGTGTCACATAAAAATTTGCATACAGTAGTCTAGACAGTACGTGAAACGACTGTCAAACAAAGCGGATGCATCCAAAATCTGATATTTTAGTATCATTATCATCATCGTCATCAGCGCCATCATCATCATTATCATCATCGTCACTATCATCATTATCATCATTATCATCGTCATCAACATCATTATCATCACCACTGATCCGCTTTTTTTTTCCTTCCTTCCATCTACAGGGAGGCCTTTAATGGTTCCGGTCGGACTGATAGCAGGCCAACTTGACCGGACTCGTTAGGTACACACAATATGGGAAAGCACAAAACGACATAAGCCGGCTCGCACCAGTTTGGCCTCCCTGTAACAAAACTAATTTAGGGTGTATACGTCGTGTCCCTTGTAGAGAGTCCACTGTGAAAGTAGCAGCGCTGAAAGACCATTTTTTTTTCAATTTTGTATGGGGAAGCGCCCCAGCGACACGAGTTTCCCCATACAAAAGTAGAAAAAAATTGGTTTTTCAGCGCTGCTACTTGCACAGTGGATTCTCTACAAGGAACACGTATACACCCTAAAGTAATATCACTAAGTTTTGTTACACCTTGTATAAGGATAAAGGAGGCCTTACTTAAGATAGTCACAGCTGTTTTGACAGACATCTTGCGTGTATGTATCTAACCGCCGTACTCAGAGACATTTAATAAAGATTAAGCTTCAATTTAATGAAGAGTTTGACAGATAAAGTATGGGGCTTATGTCAAAATTTTGAATTAATTACATTTAACTAAATAATGTTCCACTCTGAGTGCGGCAGTAACCTCTAAAGAGACAGATTTTGATACGGTTTTTTTTCCTAGAACGTAAATTATGCTAGTCGCTAAGTCTGCCAGGCTATGTTTTATTATTCACAAGATTGATAGACTAACAATGAGGTGAGAACAATGGTGCAGCCTAAAATTAGGCATCCATGATTGAGTCTAGACTTTAAAGTTTTTTAAGGCGAAGCAATCGTTTACAAGTTGAATTTTTAAAAAGATCACAGTATGGGAAGTACTAAAAATGCTGTAGAGGTCGATTTTGATAAAAACTAAACTGCAATATTGAAAAACACCTTTATTTAGAGTTATTACTTATTAGGGTGTGTACACTGTACACATGACTCGATAGTGTTGGCAGTTGGGCGTTGGCTGTTGCTTTAGAGGTATGGTAAGGACGTTTAGCTTTAAGGGCCCTCTCTCCCTAAATTAGCAGGTCGATTGTCTGTCAGTGCGAATATCGACGTAAATGACATTAAAATAACATTAATAACAGCGCGCCTTGTACGGTGGCGGTTACGACGCTCGCCGCGTCCATGATAGGGCGAAATAGGAGAAAAAACCTTTTTAAGGCTTAATATAATACATATTTCAAAAAAGTAAAAAAACCAAATTATTAAGTTATGTATTGCAAAGCAGTAGATATTTTTTATATATTCTTTTGATAAATAATGAAGGAGTAAAGTGGTTTCATTCAACGATTTGGAGGTGATTTGGTTTTTTATTTCTTTATTATGTGATATCGATAGAAAAAATATGGCAAAACCAAATTACGTATCATATCATGTAGATTACTAATTATTTTTTTCAGATATGATTTCTCTGTTAATGCCGATGAAAAGTTGTTTCATCTGCACGCTTTTTTCGAAAGAGCAGCCATGTCGTTTGAGGTTGCCGTCAAAATTTCTCCTTGTTCCATGACGGACGTATCTACATCTACCATAGAATACATACCTATTAGTACAAGTACCTCTAGGCTCTACATGGCTCTACACATAATGCTAAGAGTTCTCTTTAGCTGGACTTTCATAGTAAGATTGCAGTAAGAGTTAATTCAGATAGCAACACAACGCGTTGATGCATTTCTAAAGTATTGAATTGACAGACTTTAATTATTATTGCTTTCAGAGATGTCATGCAAATCTGTTTATTCAATATAAATTTAGAAATACATCTACGCGTCGCGTTGTGGTCTGGATTGTCCCTAACTAGTAAGCAATTTAAAAATTTACCGTTAGAGAATGGCATGATCAAACGAACCGGTTAAAGAAAGCCATCTTCACATTTGCACTGATAGTTCATTGAAGGAACCAATTAAAATAATCGGCCAAGTGCGAGTCAAACTCGCGCACTAAGGTTTCCGTACCATTATAGAGCAAAATTAGGCCAAGAATGATGTTTTTTGTATGGGAGCCCCCCTTAATTATTTATTTTATTTTAATATTATTATTAAATATTAAAGTACACATAAAACTAAGGACCTTGAGAAAAAATCAAGTACCTACTTGTTGCCATTATTGATATAGAGCCAAAAAGGCCAAAAAAAACACGTTTGTTGTATGGGAGCCCCCTTTAATATATTTTTTTTTATTTTTAGTATTTGTTGTTATAGCGGCAACAGATATACACAATCTGTGAAAATTTCAACTCTCTAGCTGTTACCGTTCTTGAGTTACAGCCTGGAGACAGACAGACAGACGGACAGATAGACAGACGGACAGACATCGAAGTCTCAGTAATAGGGTCCCGTTTTCACCCTTTGGGTACGAAACCCTAAAAATACATTAATACCCTGGTGCTGACCCTTAACAAGTTTTGGTATACGTAATCTCAGCCAAAATCACATTTGTTTACATTAGCATACAGAACCGTCTAGACTGAACGTGACCCGACTGCGACATTACAAATGCAGCCCAAAAACGAGCCGCCTAGCACCTGATGACGTGTCACTAGTCAGTAACAGTAAAGTTGCTTAGCATAGTTACCGTAATGATAATATTTTACTTCGGGAGAATGATAGAGTTACAGACTGACAATAGAAAATCTGGCCAGATTTTCTATTTTTCCGTATTTTTATCGTTATTTATAAATGCTACATTACTTGGTACAGGGTAGGTACTATTACTACTATTAAACCTTTTTTAATGAAATACAATAGAATGTTTATTAGTACCTATATTTGCAAAAATAAGACGAAGTATGTTTAGCTTGACACAAGCTTAGTTTAGTAAGGACATAAAACTTTTAGACGTGGAACAAGTGATATTATAGTTTACGTTACTACCTACATCGATTATTTGTTTTGAATTCTGAGGTTATTTGACTAAAGTTAAAATCTTATAATAGCGTTTTTACTTTTTAGTTGTTGTTTGGGTTAGGTTTGTGACGACTTAAAAAGCGCCAGTGAGTAGATAAAGCTTTTCACTTAGTCCACACGACAAAACACCAATAATTACTATTCGCTGTACTGTCACACGTTTTATTTCAGGTTTACGACTGAAATCTGAGAATTCCTGATGATTTGTGACTGCAGTAAAAGTTTGCAGTGTTCTGGACGTTTATGGGATAACATTTTTCTTTTCTGCCTGTTATTTAGGAGGCCCTTAAGTAGTGCTTAAATATCCGGTCGTTAAAAGTCTGTTAACTGGTTGGACTTTGAAGTAAGATATTTTGTGGTACATAAATCTACTTTATTATGAGAATGAATGTCTGTCTGTGTGCTTGGAGTATGGCAAGCAGTGGCTTAATAATAGAGTGGTAACGGCAGGGCCGGATTTATATCTATACTAATATTATAAAGCAGAAGAGTTTGTTTGTTTGTTCGCGCTAATCTCAAGAACTACTGGTCCGATTTGAAAAACTCTTTCAGTTTTAGATAGCCCATTTATCGAAGAAGGCTATAGGCTATATTTTATCATGCTAAGACTAATAAAAACGAAAAATTAGAGGAAAATGTGAAAAAACGGAGGAAATTATTTGAAATTGCTTAGTATCTTAAGAACTACTGGATCAATTTTTATGTTATTTGGCATACATGAAGAATAGACCACGTGAACGTAATCTGCCGGCTGCCGCCATCCTAGAACGCTGTCGCCCCCCATAGGACGACAAAGGCCGTTGCCAGTATATAGGCCATGGCCTATATACTGCCTATAGGGCTGGGTGGCAAGGCCGGCAACATGCTACGGGTCCCCGACCCAAGAGGGCCCCGACCCAAGAGGCAGCAAGCTCAGATTTTTTCATACGATGATTGTTTACGTGAAAATCTTTCCGATTAGGCCCCATATCAGTTTTCTACGGGCCCCTGATGGTTTAGTTACGTCACTGATGGTGAATAATGCCAGATAATGAAAACTGACTAAAAATTGCCGAAAAATGAAGTCTTGGTCGCCCCGTGCCTTGACATCTGCAATGTTAATTTATGACTTACCTTGCACCGCGAGTCAGTGACCCAAGGCATCATTTGTCATTATTAATGTGACTGACATCCACTTGACTGTCACGAAAATAAATGATAGTCAAAGCAAGACAGCGCAATGTTTGCTGACACTAGTTACTATGTATTTAAAGTTACTGAGACCACAGTTGCTCAACCATGAGTTTAAAGCTATAGTATTTATCGATACTCGATACAGACTACGTAAATTTTTGGTATGGTGATTTTAGTTCCGCCTGTGACCGCTAGAGGCGTTGTAAAATTTTCCATACTAAACGTAGTCGGTATCGATAAAAACAGATAAAAACTATAGCTTTAAACTCATGGTAGAGCACTGCTAAGGACCACAAATTCGACTGTATATTTCCCTCGAGTTCTAGGCCATTTGTTAACGTTTTACATCATCATTACAATTTTTTTTATAAATCTGGCCCCGTGCTAAGTACCTGAAGGACTTGTGTTACAGGTTCCAGACAACGGAAATATATTTAATACTTTTATACTATACAATATACATATAATTAAGATTTTTATTATATCATACACATATTTAATACAAATCTGTGACCCAGGAGCATTGAAAAACTTTTTGTTCCGTCGGCGGGATTCGAACCCGCGAGCCCCGGCTTGAGCTGCCACACCCATTGAGCCACAGAGGTCGTCAGAGGAAGTCACTGGTGTGTATACAGAGTGTCACAAAAACAAGTGATAATACTTTAGGGTGTGTACGTGTTCACTATAGAGAGTTCATTGTGAAAGTAGCAACGCTGACAGACCAAAAATTTTTTTCACTTTTGTATGGGGAAACTCGTGACGCTCGGGCCCTTGGCCATACAAAAGTGAAAAAAATTTTTGGTCTTTCAGCGCTGCTACTTTCACAGTTAACTCTCTACAGGGAACGTCACATACACACCCTAAAGTATTATCACTTGTTTTTGTTACACCCTGTATTTACACACCAGTCACCACACATAAGAAGCTTCGTTTTACTTTTAATCAGAGTTTTTAACATTTTTCAAAAAAAAATAATTATGCATTGAAGTCTGAACCTTTCACATATCTTACTTCACCGTCCCAAATTCATCAAAATTATAAAGTCTTTTTCACAGTTGAGCTGAGTTGAGTTAGCAACACAAAGTATTCCGTCCGCAATAAAACACGTCCGCCACATTTAGTTCAATTATCTTGACAGTTATTATTAATAATACAACAAAGATCCTATTAATAGTAGCCCATAAATAACATGCCCGACTCAAGATACGGAATTTTCAAACGACACACAGACAGACAAGATAACGATAATTATTATAACAATTTGTTGTACATAATGTCTATATCGCTGAATGCTTTGCTGTCTGTTATTTTTGATCTTTTAATCGGGGTTTAATAAAGTTTTCCGTGGTTTTTATCAATAATAGGAGGAGCAATTTTAGTTTTGTATAAGGGATTAATTACATGGTTTTACAGAAAACTAACTAAAAAGTAAAAATCGATGTGCTGTTTAGCCAAGTGAGGGTACGGGGTACCTAATACCTATTAGTCAAAACTCCAAAGAGTCCCTTTGAATCTTTCAAACCCGTAAGGCCCAAGTGGGCCGCGATAACAAAAGATTTCCAAGAATTGGCGATCGAAGGATTAATATACACCAAAAATTTATCTAGCGATGCAACTATCTTTAATATCCATATTCCATACTAATATTATTAAACGCGAAAGTGTGTCTGGCTGTCTGTCTGTAACCTCTTCACGCCCAAACCGCTGAGAATTAGTACGGAGATGAGTCCCGGGAGAGGACAAAGGATACTTTTTATCCTGGAAAAATGTACAGTTCCCGCGCGAGTTGCGGACATCATCTAGTTCACTATAAGACCACTACCTTCGTTTCTGGTGTCACTTTGGTGCACGGGCGTAGCCAGTAAACCCCATTTTTAGTGCAATAGTTAGTAATAAATGAGATATTATGCCGCACGCCTGTCCTTATTTTCATTTTATGAATGTTAATATCTTAGGGAGGTTTGAACCCCCAAAACACTCCCCCTGGCTACGCCCGTGCTTTGGTGTCATGGCAACGAGTCACATCGCCAGTTCTGACCCATCGGTACGCCATAATTGCGAAGATCCGCTGTTATTTTTAACGGTTCGGTCGTGTGGGGTCTTTGTCCGAACCCCTATTGCGGAAAGCGAGACGCCCCATGCGGGCGGAAAGACCACACACCTTTTTACCCGACTAAAGGGAAGTTTATGCCGTTAGCAAAGTCACTAATAGTAGAATTGGGAACTCTTTCTCTGATGCACAACGCATGTGGTTTTAAAATATTAATTTTACGCGTTTAACCCCATGATGCTTATGGGGGCCTATGTTACGAGTATCACAACTTCACGAGATAGATCTGATAGAAGTTAGAACACATTACGTATCTAGAGCTGAAAGGGTAATTTTTGTGTGATTTGTATGGACAATTCTTGACACATAAATCACAAAAAAATTCGCTCTTTCAGCGCTGTTACTTTCACAATAAACTCTATTTAAAGGAGATACGCCAAAAGTTAAGTATTATCGCTTAGTTTTGACATTTGTTATATCCTGTTTAAATAGGCACAACAAAAAAAAAACAATTTTTAATAAAAATTGGTTTCGTTTACAGAAGAACTAAACGAGAAACAAAGACATACAGCAGCTGAGGTCATTCTAAACATGCACTGGTGAGGGCCCTCCGTCAGGCTCTGTCATCACTTCTGCAATAGGCAGCTTCCTTCCTGCACGCACTTCCATTGATAAACGCCATTAAAGCTTCGTTAGTCCCCTTTCTTTCCTCGCTGGCATTGGCATTAAGGAATTAGGTGTAGCTGCGGTGACCATGATTTAGTTTTTGATAAGATTTTTTTAGAATTTTATATTGAAAGACGGAACAAACCACAATAAGCCACATATCACAATAATATTATGTGATACAGTCCATTAAGAAATACTAAATAGAGACTGTAGATTGTGAACAATCTTGTTGTTACATGCACGTTAAAGTATCATTTTTGAGGTTATGTTGGTGAAGTTGATGTCCTTAAAACTAAGCATAAGGGTGGTTTACTGTTGGTGCGAGAATCTTAAATTAATGCTGAAAAGTCACACCAAAAGAACTCAATTAATAAAGCTTCCTTCAGGTATTTTTATTATCATTCATTTATCATTTAATTAGCAACATGGTACAGTTTTAGGAGACTTCTACAGTTTAAGATTCAACTAAATTTTATGTCACCTAAAGCAACAGGGTCTTAAAGGATTTGTTATTAGTATTTATCTTAAAAGAGATAGAATAGCCTTAAATACTGAGGACACTTCTAAGCGTTTGAGGTGCTTGGTGAAAACTGACGTTACATATGTATTAGTTAAACATGCATGTAAGTCCTAAAATATCACAAAAGATGGCGACAGTAGCCGTTCACCGGACGTGAACATTGTCCTTCGCTAGCCTTGGCTCGTTTGTCCGCCGATTGTGAATTAGGGATGCGGGCGCATTGTACCCCAATACCCCACTGCAGGGTTACATCTGTTCTGATGACCTTTGATTTTTCACGGTTTTTAGGGTTCCGTACCCAAAGGGTAAAAACGGGACCCTATTACTGAGACTTCGATGTCTGTCCGTCTGTCCGTCCGTCCGTCTGTCTCCAGGCTGCAACGTAATAGCTAGAGAGTTGAAATTTTCACAGATTATGTATTTCTGTTGCCGCTATAACAACAAATACTAAAAATAAAATAAATTAAATATTTAAGGGGGGCTCCCATACAACAAACGTAATTTTTCAAAAATTTTTTGCTCGGTATCAATGATTACAACAGGTACGCACTTGAAATTTTCACAGGCCTTAATTATATGTGCACTTTGATGATTAATAATAATATTTAAATAAAATAAAAATTTAAGGGGGGCTCCAATACAAAAAACACAATTTTTGGTCTATTTTTGCTCTGTAACGGTACGGAACCCGTCGTGCGCGAGTCCGACTCGTACTTGGCCGATTATTAATATTTAATTTTTAGTGTATTTTTAATGGCGATATATACTTAGTAGGTAAACTATGCTGTATTAAGAAGTTTAGAAAATTATTGTTAAGCTTAGTAAAGTAACGTTATACCTACTTGGTTAAACTGGGTACGGTTCTAAATAAAATATGAGCTAAGTACATAACAAATCAAAATTAGATATTAGAGCTATTATTTATATATTTTCTTCGCAACTTTACAATAATGTATTGTTCAAAGTTAAAGCGCAATTCAAAGTCACCCAAAATGAGTATATTATATCTACTAGGTGGTTATAAAAATTATAGTCGAAAATAATTCTCATTTGAAATCGAACACATAACATAAAACAGTTTAGTATGTCCCTAATACTTTAGTATTAGGAACTATACATACGCCATAAAGTTTGATTGTATTTTTATCACTTTTCAAATAACCTGACCTTAATCAAGGCAAATTTCTCCTGACCCATTTCATGATCGGTTGCATCCTTTTTGGCCTGTGAAAAGAGGCCAAAGACCAGGCCACGTCATTTGCAATCCAGGTTGGTTGGAAAGATTCAATATACACAATTAAAAATGATTTGAGGCGAGAGGGCGAATGACCCTATTTCTCCCTAGTGATGTGAATTTTATCGATACGATACAAAAATGCCTGACGAAGTAGTCAGCGAATAAAAATAGAAATCGATCTCGATTCTATAAATTATATTATTCAACGATGCAATTTGATTACATACATACGGGTGGAATAGATAACCTCCTTTTGTAAAGTCGTTTAAAACTACTCTATAAATTAAAGAAACGATATATATTTAATATTTTATTAATTTAATGTATTATGAATTAATATGATACAAAGATATGACTAGTAGTTTTAGTAGATTAGAAGTCAGTAGACTGCCTGGCGGTAACAAACTTGACATATTGTTATTAAACGAAGATAACCTTTACATGTTTGATTTTGATAATCTCGTGGTTATCACACAAAATTTTAATATCATGACAAAATTCCAACTTTAATTACATCTGTGTCATGCTTATCTTGTAATTTTTTTATTAAGATAGCAACATACCAGAGTGCATACACTCATTCCGATAAAAATAATGTATTAGGCCTAATTAGTTCAATATATTACGTATATATTTTTTGCGTATTGTCAAAAAATATAAATACGGTATATTGAACTAATTGGGCCTAATCAGGGCCACAGAATACATATTAGTTTAACAATCAGGGCGAGTGTATGTATATGTATGTGTATTATCCCTCAGCCCGACTTTTAGCTAGTAAATTATTGTTATCGGAATGAATTTATATTATAATATTATGTATCTAGCCATTTATACGAATCTTATTTAAGTAGTTGTGACTTGTTGTACTTATGTAGTTTTCAAGTTATGCAATATTTGTTTTTGCAGTCGTTTAATACTATAGACGTGTTTTCTAAGACGAGGTTCGTCTTAGCAAAATTAGAAAAAAAAAAAAAACATTTTTTTTTAATTTATCGACATATTCCTATCCCACCACTAGCCTTAAACGCTGTTGACCGAGAGCATCCGTACTCAGGCGTGGGAATAAGAGCGTATCCCTGTGTTGGTATCTAGGGAACTAGTGCCGCACTTAGTGCTTGTGTCCTCGACAAGTTTAAGTACAAAAAATGTCACAACTTGAGGAACTAGTGAGAATACATTTTTATCTATGATGTTGCCATGTTGGTGAATGGTGACAATCGACTAAGTTTTAAGTTCATGACAGCTGTTTGACACGACAGTTGACATGAAATGTATGGTATTGCTAGTTGCTACATAGCTCTAAATGCCACATGGCAGGTTAGAAATTATTAGCGAATAAAATGGCAAAAACCCCTAATAGTGCCGTCTTTAGTTTTTTTTAATGTAACTATTGTGAAAAATTACACTATTACAACATTGCACGCTTTGAGATTTGGCACTTGTTACAATTACACACTAAATTACAATTTTTATAATAATAATATTAATAAATACTCTTTATTGTGCACACATAAAATTGAAAAATCAAGAACATTAATTATAAATAAGACAATGGCGGCCTTATTACTAATTAGTAATTTCTTCCAGGCAACCACGGGTAGAGGAAACATTATATTATATATACATTAGGTGAATGTGCCTAAAAAAAAAAAAAAAAAAGGTGAATGTGCCATAATATACAAGAAAAATAAAATTATGTATTATTATTCATGATACATATATCTAATAAATACACAGATACATACATATATATCTACCTAGACTAAAATACATATATACAATACACACATATTAATATATACATACATACATATTTATATATACATACATACTAACACACCCACATTATATATATATATATATAATTGATAACGTCACAAAAATAATCATAATATTAATATATTAATGTTCCATTATTTTTGAAATAATATTATAAGTAATACGTTACTTTATATATATATATATATATATATATATATATATATATAATATAAACTAACATATTACTTATAATAGGTATTATTTCAAAAATAATGGAACATTAATATATTAATATTATGATTATTTTTGTGAGTTATCAATTATAGTCGAATTATAATAATTATTATTGTTAGCGATAAGAGAGAGAATGAATTCAAGTTATTCAATTACTATCAACAATCATCATTATATGCGATAGCAAGGAAATGTCTCTTGACCAAGGTCTTAAACCGAAATAGTGTTTTAGACATTTTGATGTCTCTTGGTAAAGTGTTCCAAAGTTTTATTCCGGTAATAGCAAAGGATGAGCCATAAAATTTGGTGTAATGTACAGGCATTTCCAGGAGCAAATTAGACACTGATCGCAAATCTTTAACGTGTGCCTGTCGAAATAGAAAGTTATTTTTTAAGTACGAAGGTAATTGCGGATCATGTATAGTGGAATAAACGAGAGAAAGAAGGCGAGCATCCCGTCGAAGGCGAATAGGCAACCACTTCAGCTTTGCACGGTATTCGGAGATGTGGTCGTATTTGCGAAGGCCGAAGATAAATCGAATAGCCAGATTTTGCAATCGCTCGAGTTTGTTTAGCTGGTCCTCTGTGAGATTCACAAAACACGCGTCCGCATAGTCCAGCGTAGGTAAAAATAGGGATTCAGCGATCTTAATTTTTGTGGGAATGGGAAGTAGGTAACGTAGGCGAGATAGAGAGTGCCAGGTTGCGTATATGTTCCTACTGATCTCTTTGATGTGTTGTGACCATGATAATGTTTCGTCAATGTATACTCCTAAATTTTTAACTGATTTGGTAAAGGGAATTATAACGCCATTCACAACCACCGGAGGTAAACATCCAAAGTCGACCCTAGATATTAGCCCAGGACTACCAATAAGTATTAACTGCGTCTTAGCTGGGTTAATATAGAGGCCATGGCTCTTACTCCAGTTACAAATTAAGTTAAGATCAATGTTGAGTTTATGTATAGCAGCATGTATGTCATGTGGGGATGATTGGCAATAAATTTGAAAGTCGTCAGCGTAGAGGTGAAAAGATGAGGTTAACTATTGTGTGATGCTGTTTATAAAAAGAGAAAAGAGTAGTGGAGACAGCACACCACCCTGAGGAACACCAGTAATGATCATAGACCAATCAGAAGAATTATTGGCTACCTTTACTCTTTGTCGACGCCCCACAAGGTAGCTGCGAAATAGCTCAATAACTTGAGGTGAAAAGTTACAAACCCTAAGCATACTTATCAACACGTCGTAATCGACAGCATTAAATGCACTGCTGAGATCTAGTAATGTCAGCAATGTAAGTTGCTTTTTATCCATGCCACGTCTAATGTCGTCAGTGATCTTAATTAGAGCAGTAGTCGTACTGTGCCCACGACGAAAACCTGACTGAAAGGTGCTGAGCAGGTTATTTTGCATCACGTAATTTGTTAGCTGCTCACCTATAAGCTGCTCAAAAACTTTGGACAGAAATGGTAATACAGAAATTGGCCGAAACTCTGACACCAGTTTTGGTCGAGCAGTTTTTGGTAGAGGGATTATGGTGGCGTCTTTCCAAGTAGAGGGAAACACGGAAGACGTAGCACATTGGTTAAGGATGTTGACAAGCACCGGCAAAACTATGTCTAAAACAGGTATTATCATTTTGCGACTAATTCCGTCCTCACCGACGGCATTCGAGGAGATGGACATAATATGTTTTTTAACGTCATCCCCAGTGAATTGGTTGAGTTGGAATGTCGGAAACTCGGGAGTAGATGAGTGGGAGAGGCAGTTCAGGGTGTGCAATTTTAGTCTCTGATCGAATTGATTAGGTGGTGAAGTAAAGTGGCGGTTTAATGTGTCAGCGTCAACACAGGGGTTCTGACAACCATCAGAATTTTTGCCAACTCCTAGTGTCTTTAGAAATTTCCAGACGCGACTGGGATCTCCATTCTCCATAGACGAGTGGATGTACCGTCGTTGGGCATCCCTGCATAGTTTATTACAGCGGTTTCGAAGTTTCGCGTATTTTTCGCGATGCTCTGTACTATTTGACAGCTTGTACCTTGTCTTCGCCGCATGCTTTTGCTTTATCAAGTGCTTTAAGTCGTCTGTCAGCCAAGGCGCCGGTAAATGTTTAATTCTGACGGTTTGATGGGTGCATGCCTGTCATAGAGATCGGTGAGCAGAGTGTTGAAAATGCTTAACTTATCGTCAACATTATCAACACTGTGCACCGAAGACCAGTCGACATTTTTTGCATCTCGTCTTAAGCTTTCCACATCCAGGTTCGAAAAGTTCCTTTGCATTAGTACCTTTCTTTTGACCTTAGGGGGGCGCATCCTATATGAAATGTAAATTAAATCATGATACGAAAATACATCCGCAGAGCACTGCCCATGTTTTGCCACGAGATCCGGGTTCTGCACAAACATTAGGTCTAATAAAGATGGTGTACAGCCAGGGGAGGTATGGGTAGGATTGGTAGGGTAGGAATTTTTATGTCTTTAGATACAAGCTTTTTTTAGTTTCTCTTCTCGCAAATATGAGGAACTCATTGTAAGTATACCCAGTTACAATAGTATTAAATTTTCACCAAAAGATTTTTAAGAAGTCCCACTGTGGGAACTGGGACTCCCACCTCAAGTGTATTTTTTTTTCTTGTAGCACATTTTTATTACCCTATCACTTTCCTAGGTAAAATGATCTTAAACGGTATGTAAGTTTAAGAATCACATACCATCAGATTGCACTTGCTTGTTGCTATACGAGGAAAGATCTCAGGCCTAAGCCCCAATACTACGCATTTCTGAGCGGTGACTTTGAACTCTAAACGTGCCAATGTACAAAATATATTAGGCCATTCGCAAATCCGCATCTCTACGTACTAGTAATAGAGTTCAAAATGGTATAACCTTTTATTTTGACAAAAAAGTTTAGTTTGTCAATGTGTATTCGCGGGTTCACTACATTGGACGCAATTGCTACGTATTATCTACGTTGAGAACAGTTGACGGGTCAAATATGGTATCACCCGATGGACAGATAGCCCAAAAACCTAATCTTTTGGACATAAAATATTTCTGACGAATTTCCTCGTTTAAATTTGGAAGTAATGCGCAAAATGTATGGAGAAATCTTTTATTAGGATTCCATGCCTATAAAAAACATTTATAAAAAAAATAAACTTAAGATCACAAAATATAAATACGTAGGTAATAGAGACACCGTGAGAGTCGTGACAGGTAACATTTTAGTAAAATACCCTCCTTGGGATATTTCACGTCATTATTACAACATACTGACTCTGTGGTTAATAAACGCTTTCTAAATCATTAATGCAACGAATAATTTCTTCCCCCAGATACGAAGTATCAATTCAAAGATGGTAACTCATTTTCCCCGCGCAGATATCAAAGCGCTGAAGACAAGAACTCCCATCTCGTAGAAGGCAGGGTAACATTACGCAATGATACCTATAACTAGCGAAACGCTGGGAACATGTGCCGAAATTGCAACAATCATCGTACGATTTCCTTGTAAACAAATCACTGTCCATAATCTGAAGTGCCATTGTGTGGGTACAACGTCCCTGTTGTGTCACTTTCAGGTCACAGACCTCCCAAATATAATGGACCCTCGTTTGTAAGGAATCGACAGGACTTGTGTGGGTATTTTCTAACGTCAACTCCAGGCGATAGCTAGAAGAATATAAGAAATATCGCCCCACTCGGGAGGCATGTCTCATTTTCGACAATAAGTCCATAATATTGTATGTGTCATTTTTTAACATATAACACGGTCAAATTAACTAGACGCACAGTTTGATGACGTCATTACGGAGCTCACATGTTATTGCATTCCAGCGGTGCGTCAAGTGGTCAAGCGTCAAGCGGTGTGACGGTGTATAATTATTAAAAACGTCGATTCACAGACAGATAATGGATCTGCGTAACACGTCAAACCAATGTTAATCGCAGTCTGTTGTCTGGAGTTGACAATTGACATATTATTAATCCATCCAACCACGAAGGTAAGTCATTTTTTTAAAATACCTGTTATATATATATTAAGATATAATTAAGCATTAACGTCAGCATGATTATAATTACCCAAATATCCTGGCAACAAATAAAATAACGCCACGTCATGTTACTTATCGCATAACAGAATGACCGCTCGAATTGGTTTTCCCACTTTTATCGATATCGGTATTCTCGTTCGTAACATCCCTGGCCTAGTGTAAAAGCAAAATAAAAATAAGATTTAAAACGATCGATACCACAAAATAAACACGTGACTTTCTTTAATTTTCTATCGCAAGTAATTAAAATTAATTATGTCGAGTAAATGTTTACTGTTTGCGAATCGAATTTTAGATGACCTTTTGACTTAAAACAAGGGCACCTTGTAATATAAGAACTTGTACATATACAATGCATTTTTAACTGGTATAGTAATTAAGTTGGGGTGAGATTTTTACTTCAGACTCAACTGCAACTAAAAAGCAGAGCTTTTCTGAAAGAGCTATAACTACAATGCAATTAGTGGATCACTAAAAAATCTTGAACGAAGAAAACCACAGTTACATGGTAATTTGTAAATTGCTGAGGATTACAGAAGAATCTATTGTAGATTGCTGAATTAGGTCCAAGGCAAGATTTCTCTGTGGTGGACCAATGCAACCCCAAAGAAAAACATTGTCCTGTAAGTTTACTATCGTGTGATAATGCAACTTTAGACCACGATTTTTTCTACCACTTTGTTAATCTCCGAGTACGGTATGTTTATAACTTCTATTAGCTTTGCTTAGTTCCGTTGAACGTCTTGTCTGTCAAATATCTAGAATCTAGTGGTCTCTATAAAAGATGTAAACACCTGATGAACAGTTGATTAGAGAAAAATTCAGTACAAAATGGTTTCAAAACAACTGTTCAATAGATGTTTAGATCTTTTGTGGTAAGACCGTAGATGTTTAGTTCCGTTTTTCATGAACGAATTCGCGGGAACCAGGCATGAGGCAGTAATAATATCATCGAGGGGAGCGGAGTCTCACGGGCCACGACTCGAGGCTCGGTCATTGCCGACGTCCTGCGGGGCCTCACATAATGACCCCATATTTTGACCCCATCATACTCATCATCACTATTGGAAATATTCTTGGTTCTGGCCGCACATTTTTTCTTTTTTAGACCAGAATGACCGATGTCCTTTGTTGTAATTTTCATTATAGTCTGATTAACAAGTACCATTTTCCTCGAAACCTGATCTCAATCACCAAAAATTATGATTTTGATCTCATTAGATTCGTAATACCATCTAGAACATTCTATCAAAATTCCAAGAAGGGCTAAAAAAAATGCAAAAGTTATAATCAATAAAGTAAACAAAAAAAGTAAGGTTTGGTTTTTTTTTTATTATTTCATAAACTATTTGAGATAGTCAAAATTTGAAAATAGATCCTTAAAGAGCAGGAAATTATCTAAAATAAATCCTAACTTTTGGAACTTTATCAATAATCCTAATAACTTTAATTGAGCGGGGAAAGTAACAGTAAAAACGCATAGCTTTCGCGTTTCGTGTGATTTGCCGGAATCTGCCACGTGAACTAAAAACATATTTTAACTGATTTATTAAGGAATAAAAAAAATTGGTACTAAGTAGACATATCAATAAATAAGAATTCGTCAATAAAAACAAATTATCACCATTTGTTTAATTGTTATGCTTTTGTTAATAGTCACCATTTTAATGTTAACATAAAAACGCTGATTTTTTTCAAAACTAGAAATTCAGTTTTTTTTATTCTTTTGAGCTAATCTTAAAAGGAATTAAAAGGGATCCCCGTTGGAAAAATTGAAAATTTTTATTTTTTTCATTTTTTTATGAACAATCAAAGCATTCAAGAATAATTTTTCATGTAAATAAAGTAGTTAGGGGTTTTTCATCAATAAAAATTATAATTTAAATTTTATTAGTTATAAATAAAAATATTAATATTATTATCTGGCTTCTAACAATAACAAAACCAAATGAAAACAATTATTGGACATATAAATACCGTAATGGCTTTATTGTAAATAAGCCATTACGGTATTTATGAATGCCTAATGAATAATTTTTGAATGCCTTTGAATATTAATAAAAAAGTGAAACTTAAAAATTCTTGAATATTTTCGACGGAGATCTCTTCTAAGCCCTTTTAAGATTAGCTCAAAAGAATAAAAAAATTCTTGTTTTGAAAAAAATCTGCGTTTTTATGTTGACATTAAAATGGTGACTATTAACAAATTAAGAAAAGCATAACAATTAAACAAATGGTAATAATTTATTTTTGTTGACGGATTCTGATTTATTGATATGTCAACTTAGCACCATTTTTTTTATTTCTTAATTTTAATATTTAATCAGTTAAAATATGTTTTAGTTCACGTGGCAGATTGCGGCAAATCACACGAAACGCGAACTATGCGTTTATACCGTTACTTTCGCCGCTTAATTAAATTTATAAGGATTATTATATATAAATTAAATTTAGAAGGGTAAACTTCCAAAAGTAAGGATTTGTTTTAGGAAATTTCCTGCTCTTTAAGGAACTATTTTCAAATTTTGACTCTCAAATAGTTTATGAAATATTAAAAAAAACTAAACCCTCCTTTTTGTGTTAACTTTATTGTTTATAACTTTTGCATTTTTTCAGCCCCTCTTGGAATTTTGATAGAATGTTCTAGATGCTATTCCAAATCGAATGAGACCAAAATCATAATTTTCGGTGCATGCGATCAGGTTTCGAGGAAAATGGCACTGGTTTACCAGAGTATTACTGACATGGAATAATTGATTTTTATTAACTTTTCTAGTTGTTACCTTCTTACCAAAATATTATGTTACATTGTGTTTTAATATTAATGTTGTTCATGTCTCTAATTGA
The DNA here is from genome assembly GCA_937595015.1 of Polyommatus icarus. Taxonomy (NCBI): domain Eukaryota; kingdom Metazoa; phylum Arthropoda; class Insecta; order Lepidoptera; family Lycaenidae; genus Polyommatus; species Polyommatus icarus. Next base: position 5,336,538 of record OW569341.1, on the reverse strand, counting down.
TGTAATGAATGCTGTAAAACTTTAAAAGGGCCTAATTGTTAATTATTAATGTAAGCTTATATTCATGTTGTTGATATGCCTAATAAATAAATAAATAAATCACTATAGTTTAAGTAAACTGTAAGTACGAATATCTTTTTTTATAACGGCCAATTGGCCCGGTCCATTACAACTGCAGAGTGGCCAGGATCAAGCTAGGTAGGTACATGGTGAAAATCATGAAAACCCTTTGATATCACGTGTCTACGGCTTACGTATTCAATATAGAGCAGGGGTCACCAATTAGTATTGCTCGGGGTCTATTTTAAGAAATGAAATGACCTTCGCGGTCCACGCATTTTGTAAAAAAATATATTTATTTACATAATTAATTATGATTGGAGTGAAATTGTTGCAAACTATTGACATTAAATCCTGAAGAATGGAGATGTTTATCAGTGAGCCAAGACAATTACGAAGTTCATCTTCGAAAATGCTTGGTCCGCGCACAATGGTGACCCATGTAAATAAATATATTTTTTTACAAAATGCGTGGACCGCGAAGCCGGCATTTTTTACAAAATGCGTGGTCCGTATCCGGAACAAATCCTTACTTTTGGAAGTGGTCCGCCATTTGGTGATCCCTGATATAGAGAAAGCTCGAAGATTTTCAATTGAAACAAAACGAGAAGAAGGAAGCTGAATAAACTAAGAGAAACAGGTAAACTTACAGCTTTTTTAAATGACGAGAGTCTGGCTGTCGGCTGGCTCTTGGGTTAACTTATATTTAGATTATGATTAGCGCGTCTAATTCGCAAATTGAATTGCAATTTCTTCAGTTTTTTTTTAGTCTATGATGGTTTCCGGAGTCTGGACCACACGTGAGCTAACATCTGTCCAAAATACGAGTACTAAAATTAGCTATCAAATTCAAATACACTGTGTCCTATTGTTATATACTACGTCTAAGTTTAAAAATGTGCGAACGAACTTTAGTGTGGAGCGTCTTGTGATTTGAATGTTGCTTATGACTTCCATGTGTAAATATTTTAGCCAAAATCGTTTATTGCTCGGGAACCTTACATTCTTCCGGAAAAGTAACTTATGTTATTTCCCGGGACTTTATCTCCATATCAAATTTTAACAAAATCAGTTCAGCGGTTTAGGCGTGAATAGGTAACAGACAGAAGGCAGACAAACATTTCGCATTTATAAATGAAACAGGGCGCACACTATATCCAATGTATCCAGGATCATGTAATTTTTTATTTATTTATTTACTTAAATCAGGCATTTTGGCCCATATTATATATACCTTATAGACTAACAGACATAACATTTTTATACTAAAACTAACACTAAGCATTAAACATGTATTGTCTGCGACGTGGGACGCGACGTGTTCGGAAGTCGTCCTCGGAACCTCCTGTAGACGACTCCAATCGGCCAGAACTCCTCCTTCTCGAAGGTCGGTAAATGATGCGTCGAAACCCTCACCACAAAGGAGCTGAACTTGACTTTGTGGCGGTACTCCAAAGTCCAAACGCTCGACCCTCATATGTGCGCCTGCCCGAACTAACTCTTATCGCAGTGTGTATGGCGCGGGCGTCGCAGTGTCTAAAGACTAAATTGTGTGATAAAAATTGCCACAGTGACATAAATGGTACCTTATCATTTAGGTACATAATCTGGGTGCACGGTAGTGCACCCGCCGAGACGAGCCAAGCGAAGCGCAAGGGCACTACCTACCTTTTCTCGAAGCATTTGGTCGTTTTTTTGAACAGTTATAGAGTTGGTTTCCGATGTACCAGATAGTTCATATTCTCAAGATTATGATGTCAATAATAGACAAATTAAAAACATACAAAGTTTCAATTGAATAATGTACAGCTCTAAAGTCTAATACTTAATTGAAATCTAAAATATATACCGATTTCGTCACTGGCAAACTGACTCACTGACACACTGATGATCATCAAAATGTTTGGCTACTTCCTGAAGTGCTAGAAAGCTAAAATTTGGTATATCTATACATATAATAAAACTGTAGAAATGAGAATTCTGTACATTACATATATTCAAAAAACATCTATACATATAATAAAACTGTAGAAATGAGAATTCTGTACATTAAAGATATTCAAAAAACAATAAGTGGGGGGTGTCACTACATCGCTATAGAAGCCAAAAATGTGATTAGATTTTTGTCTGTCTTTCTGTCTGTCTTTCTGTCTGTCTGGCTGTCTATCTGTCTGTATGTTTGTTCCAGCATCACACGAAAACCACTGATCTGATTTGAATGCGGTTTTCGCAGATATATTTGTCTTCTTCCAACATAACATCTGGTGTATAAATTTTCCCCCCCCACCACTCTAAGGGTACAAAAGAGGGGGTCAGATTTTGTATCAAACTTTTTTCTTTAAAATGAAAACTACTGATCCGATTTGCAAACGGTTTTCGCAGATATATTTTTCTTCTTCGAAATCAACATCTGATATACAAAAAATCCTCCCCACCCCTCTGAGGGGGGTCCGATTTTGTATCAAACTTTTTTCTTTAATGGACTTCATATTATTATTAACTATGTTTTCCAACTTAACATCTGGTGTATAAAAATTTTCCCCCACCCCTCTTACGGGACAAAAGGGGGGGGGGGGGGGTAAGATTTTGTATCAACTGATGAAGTTGAAATACTTTAATTGGCAAAACAACGTTTGCCGGGACAGCTAGTAATCTAATATTAGTAATTAGTAGGGCCCGGATTTATATATAAATACATATTTTTGTTTTGCGTGATTTTCGGCCTAGAATGTGTTTTTACACGAATTATCATGTTTAGACTGTGAAAAACTAAGTTTTATTTTCCATATTTTTCCATATTTTAGGGTTTTTCAAAGATAAGCTCATATTTTGCAAGAAAATGTCACAATCGTCCATATTTTCACAAAAATACAAAAAAAAAATACGTTCCCGCCACCATGCGACTGCGTATTTCGTTCCTCTGTCGCTTTATCGTCGTATTTATTGTTTCCAAAGGTGATTATTCCTTCAGGATTCAAGCCCCATAAGAGCACTGGTGATCGCGACAACAATAGAATACATTTCCAAGAATCCGCGATCGAAGGATTAATAAAGAAATAGAAAATAAAGTTTCAGATGCAAAAGGTCTTGTTGCTGACATGGCTAAACAAAAAAAATCGGTCAAGTGCGAGTCAGACTGGTTACAGCCTGGTGACAGACAGACGGACAGATATCGAAGTCTTAGTAATCTAGGGTCCCGTTTTTACCCTTTGGGTACGGAACCCTAAAACTGAAGTACCTATGTTTCGGTCTTCGGGTAAAATAAAGGTTTTAAGTACGTAACACACAAAGAAAAACAAAATTCTGTACCGATTATTAGGGTTCCGTACCCAAAGGGTAAAAACGGGACCCTATTACTAAGACTTTGATGTCTGTCTGTCTGTCTGTCACCAGGCTGTAACCAGTCTGACTCGCACTTGACCGATTTTTTTTGTTTAGCCATGTCAGCAACAAGACCTTTTGCATCTGAAACTTTATTTTCTATTTCTTTATTAATCCTTCTGTCACCAGGCTGTATCTCAAGAACGGCTTTAGCTAGACTTCTGAAATTTTCACAGAATGTGTATATTTATTGCCGCTATAACAATAAATACAAACAAAATAAAATTAATAAGGGTGGCTCCCATACAACAAAAGTAATTTTTTTGCTATTTTTCGCTCGATATCAATAATGGCTACAGCTAGGCACTTGAAATTTTTATAAAATCCTTAATTATACCAATATAATTCAATTGTACTTTAATAATTGATAAAAAATTTGAAAAAAAATTAAATATTTAAGGGTTACCTACACTAAAACAATGTTAAATTATTGTAATTTTATAGTCCATATTTTTCCATATTTCTGTTTTATAGTCCATATTTTTCCATATTTTCGATTTTTTTGTCCATATTTTAAGTACATATTTTGGATTTTTTAATACATATTTTTCCGGACCCTAGTAATTAGTAAGTTAAGGCACAGTATAGCAATAATTATATCCCTTAGTTAAGGTCAGTAGAGTAAGGCTGTGTAGATTTAGAAGCTTGGCTCTACATGAGATCTCATAACATCTTTTTCACAGGGTAAACCTAATGTGGTCGTCTCGGCAACATTTTACAAGAAATGTTTTTGGTGAGATACATTATTATTAAACAAGTTGAAGAAAACGTGATACGTTCAAAATATCTAGATTCCAGAATCATCTGGAATAGAGGCGTGTTTTCTGTTTTAGGCCGTTTTTGCACTACGCGGAATGTTAAGGCTCGGAATTTGTAATTTACTTAACGCTCTTGTTTTCAGACTGACCTTTGTCGGTGATATTCAGTGTAAATCTATTCAGATTACAGATATACTTACCAGTTTTTATTTTAAATACTTTGACGCCCAGCCATAAAAGTTTAATCAGAAATAAAGAATTAAGAAAGTAAAGCCACCGTAAAATTGTATCGACGATTTAAAAAAATCTTTGTTATGAAATTCTATTATTAAGGAATAGACACCAATCTGCCTATTGATTTGTCATATTGTGATATTCCAAGCTTGTAATCATTTATCTTTATAGATTTATAAACGTGCTATAATTATTTTAAAGTTCACTGTCATAAAATTTTGCGTCTTTTCAGATAATTTTCAGAGATGAAAATATCTCGTATCTCTAAAGCTATAAAATATAAATATAATGTTATCTGATAAGAGCGATAACGTGTCCATTTAAAAAAAAAAGACGGGCGTGTATCCATGCGTAAAGTTATAAAAATAATTAACCTGACTTATCAAATGTAATCACAGAGTACATGCAGTTGGCGTGTCACTGTATAATAGCACTAACGACGCGGGGCGAGGGTTCAAAATACTGTAAATTAAAATATAAGTACATGATTGAATCTCCTTGTGGAGTAACCCACGCCTTTCAGTTCACTACAGACCCATCTCCCGAACGCATCAGTCCAACATTGACAGTTGCTAAGCGCGCGCGTTAGTTTCAAATTTGGAATTCGGGAACGCGCGAATTTATTTCCGTGTTGTGTTTTTTTTATTTGCAAGTTATGCGCATGGATTTTGTCCTGGTAAGTCTTGTTTTTTTGATTATTCATAAAAATAGCAATGCAAGTATTAATAATTAAATGGCTATTAGAAACTTCAAGTTGCTAAAAAAGTGCTATTATGAACTACAAAATTTGCATACTATAAGAAACGGTCAACAAAGCATATTTTGTGATAAATGCAGTAAATATTTTGCGTTCTTTGATTATTTACACGACGCAAATAATCAAAGTTTGCGTTCAATAAAACTTGATTTTTTTATACTAAATCTCAATCATAAAAATCCAAAAGTCAACACCCCTTTGGCATCCATATAAAAAAAAGATTTTTCTTCGTATTTCTTTGTCTACAATAAAAGAAGGGAAAAAGTATGTACTTACCTATAAAACTATGTAAAAGCACGGTGCTTTGTGGTTTTTACCATGTTAGTGGTCCCTGAGGCCGAAAAATGAGTGAAAGAGATCTGATTTACAACTTTTATTATAACAGCGCAGCGCCGTCGTTCAATCTCGGAAAAAACTCTCTAGTGCATATTCGGTACCTAAGCACTAGAACGGTACTAGATACGACAACACACTATGAACTTGCAGAAAACCGGCTTAACGATTGCGCTACCCTTCGAGATCCACTCGAGGGCTGAAGGAGGCTTATGCCATGATCACACATACCGAGTAGAGTAGCCAGACAGTCCCCTCGGCAAAGCACACTGCCAAGTTTTCGGCCGAAATCACTGTCTCGCCAATCATCATAGCATTAGAGATTTTCAAAAGAACGCACTTTTCTGACTGCGATAATCAGTAATCACTCTCCATCAGGCGATCGGCCGGCTCATTCTTTCCTGGTATAGACTATAGACCCACATATTTTTAAATTATATCTAAGACTAGATGTTCCGCGCGGCTTCGCCTGCGTAATTTAGGAATTTCACGGAAGCCGTACATTTTTCCGCAATAAATAGCCTATGTCCCTTCACGTGGTTCTTTAATCTTTAGGTATGTGTGCCAAATAACATAAAAATTGCTCCAGTGTTTCTTAAGATAATAAGCATTTTCATATAATTTTCCTCGTTTTTTCCACATTTTCCCAATCTTCGCTCCAATAATTAATCTTAGCTTAATAATAAAATATAGGCCCAATGCAAATGATATCTAATTAGGGTATGTTATACGAATATTCGAATACTCGTTTTATTCGAATATTCGACGATTTTATTATTCGAATATTCGCCAAATTATTTTTCGAATAATTCGAATAGTAAAAATATTTTTTACTTTTGTTTAAAATGCTTTTAAACATAAAATTAACATGTAATAAGAACATAATGAAGTTTATTTCAGAAAAATAATATTATTTATGAATATTCTACATCTTTAATAATCTATATATATAAAAGAAAGTTGTGTTAGTTACGCCACTTATAACTCAAGAACGGATAAACCGATTTGGCTGAAAATTGGTGGAGAGGTAGCTTAGAACCAGGAATAGGACATAGGATTGCGCGTAAACTATTCAATCGATTTTGATGAATTTTAGTATGGAGATGCTTTGAGTCTAGGGAAAGGACAAGGGATACTTTTTGTCCTGGAAAATGTACGGTTCCCACACAATAAACTTTTATGATTTTCGCCTAAACTATTCAGTCTATTTTTACGAAATTTGGTTTGGAGATACTTCGAGTCTCAGGAAAGGACAAGGAATACTTTTGGTCCCGGAAAATGTACGGTTCCCGCACAATAAACTTTTATGATTTTCGCTTAAACTGTTCAGTTTTTTTTTATGAAATTTGGTATGGAGATAATTTGAGTCTCGGGAAAGGACAAGGGATACTTTTAGTCCCGGAAAATGTACGGTTCCTGCACAATAAACTTTTATAATTTTTGCCTAAGCTATTCAATCTATTTTGATGAAATTTAGTATGGAGATACTTTGAGTCTCGGGAAAGGACAAAGGATACTTTTTGTCCCGGAAAATGTACGGTTCCTGCACAATAAACTTTTATGATTTTCACTTAAACTATTTAATCGATTTTGATGAAATTTGGCAAGAAAATACTAATTTTAATCAATTGTTTTCTTAATTATACCAATTCGAACTAAATAATCATCGTTAAGACAGGAGAACGTCTGTCGGGTCAGCTAGTATATAATATAAATCTGTTTTTAGTCTAATCAATGAGTATACGACCATTCATCGTCGCCGTTGACCATGTTTTAGATGTTATTTTGCCTAAAGACATGAAAATGAAGATATAAACTCCTTTTAGTCGTAGATTTCAGTATCGTCAGTAATGGTCGGCGCTCACGATCTGTATCCATTGGCTTCTTTCAAGCTTTCTCAAATTTTTTGTCTACCGTGATATATCACGGGCTTTAACCCATCAATCCCCAAGTGGCACCCGGCTGTCGCATAACAATTGAATATCTATTGTGTCTGCAATTCCCACGATCGAGGTATTACGCTAGAAGGGTGTATATAAAACAAACTCGTTTTTTAAAAAGGTAATAGATGTAAGTGCAATATTGAGAGTTTCAAAATATGTAGTTAAAATACAAAAGGTCATTTTTTTATACGCCCTTCTGGCTTGAAGCTCGCGATATGTGATCTATGATTCGACAAGTTGATGAAAATTTGCTATTCGGTATTGGTTTTCTAGTGGCCCTTTTTTATAATTTTGAGCCACGTTGACACAGGTGAAGCCGACTAGGTGAACTAGGTGAACGTGGATCGAAAATACCGAAAAGACGGGTGAGCTGGCTTAGTATTAATGAACAGATATAATAATAATAATAATAATATCATCTATGGACGCTTCACACCACGTCAGTCTGGCCCCGTGCAAAGTACCTAAAGGACTTGTGTTACAGGTACCAGACAACGGAAAAATACTTTTATACTATACATATATTTAAGATTTTTATTATATAATACACATATTTAATACAACATCCAGACCCGGGAACATTGAAAAACTTTTTTGTTCCGTCGGCGGGATTCGAACCCGCGACCCCCGGCTTGAACTACCAACGCGCTCACCACTGAGCCACAGAGGTATAGAGGATCATAATACTATTATTTAATCTCAAGTATCAACTGCTGCCTAGCAAGACTAAGCATAATCACATGAGAAACGTAAAAAGTGCTACACTTTACAGTCTTTCTTTTATTGCCCAGCTGTAACCTTAAAATATACATTTTTAAAGTGTTTAACAATAAAAAACAACTATGTCATTTACGAAGATTTATGTTGATAAAAGTAAAAATAAGAATTGCTTACTTCATAGTATTAACAAAATAGGTTGTACATGGTTTTACGAAGCTTTTTATTACTTTTATTCAGAGTTTTCAGCATTTTTCAAAATTTTGGAATTATTCGAACAATATTCGAATTATTCGAAAACTTTTGTAAAATATTCGAATTTTTCGAATAGTAAATTTGTCGAATAATAACATTTCCTATATCTAATATATATTAATCTCCTGTCACGATGTTTGTCCGCGATGGATTCCTAAACTACTTAACCGATTTTAATGTTTCTTTTTGTTAAATGTGTGCTTTTATCCAACTTGAGAGATAGGATAGCTTAGATCTTTAATTATAGTCGCAATTTTATTTTATTGCAAATTATTTGTCTATAAAGAGCGGCCATTGTTTATGCGACGCGGGTCACGGGATAGCGATGGACGTTGCCATGGTGACATACTTATTTATGGCCGTTCCCAATATTTGATCTATCTCTGGTTTTGCCCTACTAGAGATAGGAATAGCTCTCATTAGACATTAGCTAGAGACATATTTTATGTCAATTCAATGTTAGCTGCGATCGGTCGTATGTCGGCCGTTAGTCACTAATTCAATAAAATAATACGGGCGATATAAGGGAGAGGACCTAATGGTAGACACTGAACTAATAGATGACACTTATGACAAAAATACCATAAAAATAAGAATTACTCTAATTATTTCTCACCACTGTAAATTTTATAAGCTTCTCAAGCTACCTGTTGAATTGAAAAAATATATTAGAGACGCCTTCGGGAACAAAATTTTAAAATGGGATCCGTTTTCGTAAATAATATGACCGCGTCAACACACGCTCGGCAATTTCTTAGCAAATAGGTTAAGGAAGGCGAAATTTTGCACGTAAGTTTTGAATACATTTATTTGATTTTTTGTAATTTCTATTGATTTCATTGGATTAATGGTCATGTTGTATACACTAATTAATGTTTATTTAAGATTCTTTATCCATTTTCCTTAACAATATAAAGGGTGTCTACTATTAGTTCTTGAAAATGTAAAAAAACCTAATAGATGACATGGATCTCATCTTTGAGTTTTGCAATACATACTCAAATTATTTTGTACTTCTACTGCAAAAATCATCACTATTCTCTGAAAATATAATTCTATTAACAATTTAAGAACTTAGAACTACTGCACCTAAAAATGGATGTCTAATATTAGACCATGTACTGATCTAAAAATCGATTGCTTTAGTTTTTTAGCAGTAAAAAAAAGAAAAAGGAGAGCTGAGAAAAGAAAGAAGAAAAAAGAAGAGGCAAAAGAAGCATGGAGACTAAACTTAATTATTAACGTTGTGCATTTTTTTTAACCCATTTTTTATGAAAATCGATTAATAAAAAATCGATTTTTTTAATAAATCGAAACCCTTACAATCGATTAAAATTTTAACCCATTTTTTATGAAAATCGATTTTTAAAAAATCGATTTTCATAAAATCGATTTTCAAAAGATCGATTTTTAAAAAATCGTTTTTTTTAATTAATTGAAACCCTTACAATCGATTAAATTTTTAACCCAATTTTAATGAAAATCGATTTTAAAAAAATCGATATTTTTAATTAATCGGAACCCTTACAATCGATTAAATTTTTAACTCATTTTTTTGTGAAAATCGATTATTAAAAAATCGTTTTTTTTTAATTAATCAAAACCCTTACAATCGATAAAATTTTTAACCCATTTATTATGAAAAACGATTTTTAAAAAATCGTTTTTAGAATTTCGTAGTCAATAAGGAACCCTTATAGTTTCGGTCTGTCCGTCCGTCTGTCCATCTGTCCGTCTGTCTGTCTGTCTGTCTGTCTGTCTGTCTGTCTGTCTGTCTGTCTGTCCGCAGTTTTACTCAGAGACCTACAAAGCTGTCATTTGGTATGAATACACATATTAATGATGGCAACAAAATATTTTTATGGTACCTCCCCTACACATCAAGCGGGGATGAAAATTTTTTTTCGCGTCTACTCCATTGTGTGGGGTGTCGTTGAATAGGTTTTTTAAAAATATTGCGAGTATTTATAGATAATTTTCCGATTTAGGGATCCGTTTGTGAAATATTAAGTTTTAAAGTAGAAAAAATCGTTAGAGTCCAGTGTCCCCCCCTTCTACCAGCTAAACGGTGGGTTCTGGAAATGTGAAAAAATTCACGGGAGTAGGAAATATGCTGAATTTAAAAGGAAAACTATCACGGCTAAGAAGACTTCATAAGTAATTGAGTAATAGTCGATCAGCTAAAAAAAATGTATTCGGCGAAGTATAAATGGGACTTTTCGTTTAAATGCCTTTGAAAGTAACTGAGATGATGTTGTTAGTAGTATAAAACACGCTATATAATATACGTTCATTGACCATATAAAAATTGTCAAAAACTAGCGGTACTTCGGAATCCTATACTGCGCGTGGCCCGACACGCACTTGGCTGGTTTTTTTTAAATTACTTAATCGAAACCCTTACAATCAATTCGAGTTCGAATTCGAGTTCGAGTTCGACACAAAACACTACTCTCCAACCGTCTTACGGTTTTTCCAAGGTTTTTCGATCAGCACGAGAATCTGACGCGAGTTTCACAGTTTTACCCATCCCACAAAAGTGCTCAACGCCGCTAAAGAAGTTTTCACTTCAAAAATATGAAAAATAAAAATAAAAGGAAAGATAGTTTCAGCATGGAAGAAGAATGAATAGAATCTGAAGACAACGTGGATAATATTTCTGATGCATGTAGTGACTATGATGAAGTAAATGAAATCTTTTGAAAAATGGCAAATAAAGACCTAAAATGTAATGTATTGTTCTATGTCAACTATTAGTTCATATTGGTGTCTACTATTAGTGATGTTCGTTTTTTGTGATGTAATCTATTAGTGCTTATGACTAAGTTTACAAAAAGACCAATCATATATTTTTTAATTGATTTGTCAGAGAACAATTATAATAGTTTTATTTTGTAAGAGTTACTGAAGACATGGAAGAAGTTATCAATCCTTTATTTTCATAAATATATATTTTATAATATTCAAATGTTGCATGTTTCCTTATAGTGTCTGCCATTAGGTCTTCTCCCTTACTTTATATAATATGGCAAAGAAACGTTTGCCGGGACAGCTAGTATTTTATAAAAAACTCAAAGTAGATATTATGTTACTACCGCGCGCGTTGTGAAGCTTCAAATACGACCTAATTGGGTTGTCTTTTATTTAGTCTGTCTCTTTTATGTTTAAATGGCATTTCGTATCTTTTGTTTCACATATCTGTCAAATTTGTCAATGTTGTTCGGAAGATATTTAAACCGGAAAATAGTATGAACGTAACAGATCTGTATAAGTAGAATATCATTGTATAGGCCTATACTTAGCCTTCCTCGATAAATGGTCTATCTAACACTGAAAGAATTTTTTAAATCGGACCAGTACCTAGTTCCTGAGATTAGCGCGTTCAAACAAACAAACAAACTCTTCAGCTTTATTAATTATTATAATATAATAATATTAGTATACTTATATACTTAGATAATTTTTCTTTCTTAAAAACAGGAAGAATCCAATTAGTCGAATACATAATCATCTTTTTCGAATGTCAGTTAAAGTTTAGTACTTAATAGATAGAGTTTACGCCTAGTCGATATAGTCTACGCCTAGTAGATGGAGTCTACGCGGTACGCCTAGTAGAAATAGTCTACGCCTAGTAGATAGAGTCTACGCCTAGTAGATGGAGTCTACGCGGTACGCCTAGTACAGGGTTTCTCCAAGTGGGGTACGCGAACCCCTAGGGGTTCACCATTCGACGGCAGGGGGTTCGCGACGAGATTTACGTAATGGTGTCTTGATAACTGACAAGCACGCGTGGCACTCTTCTGCCATTTTGTGTGTTAACCTCTATTCAAATAAAAACCTTATTTTGATTTCATTACTAAGTAAGGGGTTCGCTGTCACCTGGAAATTTTACCAGGGGTTCGTGGAATCCGCTTCGTCCACGTTCGTAACTAAGATTTCATAACTGGTTATGAAAAAGGAATTATTTTCACTGTTTCATAACCAGTTATTAAACAAGACTTTTTTTCCATTTTCATAACCAGAGCCTCTTAGTCATGTATAGTCTCCTGGTACTTTTTTCCCTAGAACAATTGATTTCTTTGTCGATTTCCACGTAGTTATAATTTTTTCGTGTAATCCTCGTGTCCCTCATTTTAATTTCTTTGACTAAAATGTCCAAGACTTTAGCTAAGGAGGGCCTTTTCTGCCCAACAAAACGGTTTATTCGAGAATGCCAACCTTCTAGATGGTTTGTATTTCTTATTTCTTCTCCTTGGCCACACCACGTTTTAATAAATGGTGTGTCAGCTAACCAAAACCGATTGAAATACTCATTGAACTTTACTACCATCTCAGTTTTTGGAGATTTGTTCATTATGTACTTATAGCCCGAAACAATACATTTTATGGGTAAACGTGCCAGGCCAGCGCATCTTGCAACATGCCATTTTTGTCGCAGTCTCTTTAAAAAATCTAAACAATTAGGAATAAAATCGAGAGTACAGAGGAGGCATGTTGCAAGATGCGCTGGCCTGGCACGTTTACCCATAAAATGTATTGTTTCGGGCTATAAGTACATAATGAACAAATCTCCAAAAACTGAGATGGTAGTAAAGTTCAATGACTATTTCAATCGGTTTTGGTTAGCTGACACACCATTTATTAAAACGTGGTGTTGCCAAGGAGAAGAAATAAGAAATACAAACCATCTAGAAGGTTGGCATTCTCGAATAAACCGTTTTGTTGGGCAGAAAAGGCCCTCCTTAGCTAAAGTCTTGGACATTTTAGTCAAAGAAATTAAAATGAGGGACACGAGGATTACACGAAAAAATTATAACTACGTGGAAATCGACAAAGAAATCAATTGTTCTAGGGAAAAAAGTACCAGGAGACTATACATGACTAAGAGGCTCTGGTTATGAAAATGGAAAAAAAGTCTTGTTTAATAACTGGTTATGAAACAGTGAAAATAATTCCTTTTTCATAACCAGTTATGAAATCTTAGTTACGAACGTGGACGAAGCGGTGGAATCGCAAGTTTGAGAAACCCTGGCCTAGTAGATATAGTCTACGCCTAGTAGATAGAGTCTACGCCTAGTGGTAGAGCGGAAAATTTATTTGCCTTGAAAGTTGAATATTGAAATACATTTAATTTTTTATTGTCAAGGTAAATTGTGTAAGGTTAAAGAGTTATCTTAGACCTATTATGTAAATATTTATTAACTTCACATCTTTATGATAGTGCACTTTTAGTTTTGGTTCACTGACTTCATTTTATATTACCTATTGTATAAATTTTTCAATTTTTTTTTTTAATGTTAATGTAGTATTATTTATTGTTAATGTAGTATCCGCACATACCATTTTTTTACGTAAAAATTTCCAAAAAATAACATAACCGTATTATAAATTAGTTAATATTAAACGTAATTATACAGATAAACAAAATAAATTATACAAAAATATTATCATAATAAATTAGTTTAAAGCAGTTTTATGGTAAAATTTATTGGATATCATGTAGAGAGTAGAGCTAAACCAAAGTGAAACCAATTCTTCATGCATAAGCACATAATATAAGATGGGTTGAACCAACTTACTATATAACTATAACCGTACAATAACTATAACTACAAAGCAAAATGTCAAATCTTTGGTTAGTTAAAGACAGTCAATAATGGACGCCATATTTAACGATAACCATGCACAACCGCTAAAACGTATATCGAAATTTTTTCGTGAAAATTTACTATGGCTCACAGTGTTGTTAAAACAAATACATATATTTTTTCTGACGATTTTTACGAATTATTCATTTTTTATACTCTCAATCCCATTAACTGTAGATTCAACAAAAAAAAAACCATCTATTAAATTATGTGGTCAAAGTTAAGGTTAAAGTTAAGTTAGGCTTAACTATAACCATAACTTTGACCATAACTGTAACTATAAAACCAAGCCTCTGGTGCAACCCACCCTGAATAATTACTAATTCTATACAAATCAAAAAATATAAAAAAAATATGGCAAAATATGTCAAAATTATGGTTTTTGCGATTATTTTATTGTTTTTATTGAGACAATCAACTGCTAAAATCACGTTCTTTTTATTTTACATGAAACATTTTTACTTTCATAAAAAATCACAATCTAGAAAATGAGAAACTGTTGGAATGCTAGTTTTATAGTTTTCCACATTCCTGTGTCATCGTAAAAACTAACAAAATATGAGCTACTGCGTACAGGCTGAAAATAAAAAAAATCGGTCATACTCGCGCACGAAGGGTTCCGTACCATTTTAGAGCAAAAATAGTCCAATAATTGTATTTTTTGTATGGGAGCGCCCCTTAAATATTAATTTTATTATAATCAAATTAATATATTGAAGATTTTGTGAATATTTCAAGTAGGTATCTGTAGCCATTATTGATATAGAGCAAAAAAGGCCAAAAAATCACGATTGTCGTATGGGAAACCCCCTTAAATATTATTTTCATATTATTTTGTTTTTAGTATTTGTTGTATTTGAATTTAACGTAGTGAACGTAGAAATCTATGAAAATTTCAGAAGTCTAGCTGCAGCGGTTCTTGGGATACAGCCTTGAGACAGACAGACAGACAGACAAGACAGATTGACGGACGGACAGACACAGACAGACGGACAGACAGCGATATCTTAGTAATAGGGTTTCGTTTTACCTTTTAGATACAGAACCCTAAAACACGTGGTCCTTTTTTTATTGTTTCCGTTTTTAAGATGCAACGGACGTCAAACATGAAGCGATAAATTTTATTGTATCGTCTATTAAAGTGGACTGTTTTATTAATTTGATTTGTTACATCATTCAAACATTTTGCGGTGTTTAACTATTTAAATATTATCTTCTGTGCAATGTTGCTAATAACATTTTAATTTTGTATAATTTTCCTCTGCGATAGCCTATTTTTGTTGGCGATAAATCAAACGCAATTTTAATCTTCATTGACGTAGGTTATAACCTAGGTTATGTATTTTTCTTTACTCTCTCATTCCTTATGAGTTATGACCCTGTTAATTAGATAAGATTAGAGAGACTCACAAAATGTTATTCTCATAAACGTAAAACGACATTCACATTTCGGACGTCAAACAGTCTGGATCCAACGAAAGGGAAATGAAGCGAACGAAGTTTCATTCACGTCCGTTGCTGGATGGTAATTATATTTTTGGGCAAGTGTTCTTAAGGTGACGCCGCGTTAAAGTAAAAAACCGTGTTGGATATGTTTTAGATAGGCCGGGCCGGCCTCTTATAGAAAACAAGCAATGGAACAGCAGAAAATGGAAAGGGCGTAGCGACAAAATGGTTTTTGTCGCGACTTTTAAAAACCATAAATACATTTCATATAAGCTATGGGCAAATTACAGTGTATGCTTGAACCAATCTATGCACAAATTTTGGAAGCTTATAAATCACTCTCATCTGTTGGCAAAATAGGAATCCCTTTTTTACAGAGATTATTCTGTGTTATAAAAGTTGACCTATCCTGTAGGAATACTATGAAACTGTTTTGAGACTCAAACAATCGGACGAGAATGCCGCGTCCTGTTCTAACAACGTCATTTCACGTTTGTTAGAGGACGCGCCATTCTCGTCCGATTGTTTGAGTCTCAAAACCGTTTCATGGTACGGGCCCTGTTACGCTTTGGGTAGGTAATTCAAAGACAAAGACATGATGAATACTGACAATGAACTTTAATTTCTTAGCTTTAGTCATTGCTGAGAAAAATCGATATTTTAGCAATTTTATATCGTTTACGGAACAGTTTATTTTTATATTCCCCGAAACTTTCTGTTTTCTCCTAGCCTCTTTTCTCGTTGTTGATAGTTTGTATAGACTTCAGTGTGTTGACCTGTCTGCTATTAAACTGTCTGACATCGCTAACTACTCTCACATGTCTATATTCATAAACATAACGATACGGGAAAACTTGCGAAGTTTTAATATACGTATAAGGTAGAAGTAATCGCTATTAAAGTTGATTCGACATTTTGTTATAGTTAAAGTTATAGTTAAATAAGTTGGTGCAACCCACATTTAGCATCCATGCGCCACTGATAATTTTGGCGCAAGACCTTCGCAGGCCTTTCGTCTATACGAATGTGTGTGACGGCAAATCTGGCGATAAGAGCGATTAGATGACGAGGGAGTGACGAAACTGTGACCCGGTGCTATCGTATCCGGAAGCCAAGTGATAACGCGTTTTTGTCATTTAACGTTCATCAAATTAGGCATTTGTTATCACGTGTACTGATATCTTTTTTTATGCTATTTTCCTTGTAATATATAAATGCGATCCGTTTGTTTGCTGCCTTTTCACGCTTAAACCGTTGAACCGATTTTGATGAAATTTTGTATTGCGATAACTGGAGTCCCGGAAAAGAACATAGGATACTTTTTATCCTGGAAAAATTACATACACCTAAAATGTTAAACGCACGGCAACTCCTCTGTCTTTCCATTCCTTTTATATATAAATAATATATTTTTTATAGAGGGCAAATGTGCAAACGGATTGCCTGATGAAAAGTGATTACCATCATCTATAGACACTGCAGAAGGCACTTGTTGCCGACTTCTAAAGTCGTACTTTGGAATCCATTATCGATAGGTACCTATATAGCGAGAAAAACTTACATTTTATTACTTTTTTCGTGGCTTTGTATGTAATAAAAGCATCAATTGGTCTTGAGGAAAACCTTATAAATACATGACCTAGGCGAGGAGTGATAGTGACAGACCGACAGTGCATTTATCTTCCGTGAGTAATCCCGTGACGTCACTACACTTCTAAACATTATAGTGTAAGAGTCGGCTGGATATTTTGCATAGTTATCTGGAACAATAAAAAAAAATGTAATTCAAATTAAAATCATTAACTTCAGACATACAAAAAGTTTGCATATTACATAATTTAATTATTTATTTACTAAATGAAAGCAAATACATATAGACTGATCAACATTTTTGATTTTACATTTATGATTTCCTGCGTGCCTGATGGATTAAAAGGTTTTTTGCAATACGTAAATATATATGAGTGTTCTAAGGTATATGTAGGTTTGTGTTGGCATATTTTAACACTTTCTGTGTTTTACACAGTACACTCTTATTTCTCTTAAATTAATAGAAAAATAATCAACGCTGCGTGTTAAAGAAGCATGCTAGTCGAATGCAGAAATGTTTATTTTAAGATCTATTAAAAAGCGTTTACGTTAAACAAAATGTAAATCTTTGCAGTAACAAATAAACATGCACTCAATTGTAAACATTCGACGATGGATTTATAAAATAACGTATACAATATGGGTGTGGTAGTGGGTGGTTCGGCCTCGGACTATGTGGTCGATATTTTTAAACCCCACCTGGCCGGTTCGCGAACTTCTAATACCGATCAATAAATAACCCAGCTGATTAGTTAGCTATAGCCAGTTCCTATTAGTTACTTCCTCTTTTAACTTTTTACTCCCCTGCCGAGTATCCATACTAATATTATCCGAAAGTGTGTCGTCTGTTACCTCTTCACGCTCAAACCGCTGAACCGATTTTTCTGAAATTTGGCATATGTGTTACTTTGAATCCCGGGAAGGGGCATAGGATAGTTTTTATCCTGAAAAATGTACGGTTACCGCGCGTCATCTAGTTCTTCATAATTTTTTAAAGCGTTAGGTAGTGGTGTGTTTGTCTCCTGGACATAAAATTTTCATAATTTTTTAAATTACTTTTTGTATCAATTTGTATAATTTTTGAGCAACTCGACTCGGCTCTCTGCTGCTTATGGAATACTTCGCTAATATTGTTTTTCTTTCTTTTCAGATTATCCTGAAATGAAGATTACTTTCTGAAGATTCTCTACGGACGAAATGGAATATCCTTTCTGGCCTTATTTTTATTTAATTTAGCTTGTAACTCTGAAATCTAGTCTGAAATGTTAAGCCCAAGCGAGCTTATTTTCTTTCTTCCTCAACATTAGCAAAACGTATGAAAGAGGATGTGTGTTTGATTGTAATATTTGAAGTGGCGGCTTCAAATATTATGACGTTGGAAGGATTTGAACTGGTTTGCTGAGTTAGTGAAGTGAGAAATGAGCTTGCTGAAACATTAACTTCAATTCTTTCTTGAAGTTGATGTTTTAGGTTAGAGGCAAAGCCGTTGTCGTCTTTTGTAAAACATTATTTAACTTAGTTTAAGTTAGTACTTTGTTAAATGTAACTTAACAGTTTTTATCTATTAATTTAAGAACTAAATCTAGTAAATAGTTAATTAGTTAGTAGGTCTTGAATCTAGATCCTTCGCTTCCTTTTCCCCCATATAATAATGTATTACAACATAACCCAACTGCAAAACTAAAACGCCATTTTCTTACAGACACGAGGCGCCACAACCACTTCAAAGGGCTGAAGGTCCTGAACTTTAGGTTCACCAGCAAAGTGCTGCAGAACGAAGTGAGCGAGGGTCACCTGAACGTCCACGTTCAGGAGTTGGAGCCGTGGCTCAACGCGACCCTGGTGGAGGAGTACTTCACCATCAATGTCCAGGTCAATCGGGTGACCAGGAACAACCAGGGGAACAAAGCGTCCGTGCCGTACTCAGAGACGTCCGTCAAGCTCAGCAGACGAGACCTGAAGGTCGGGAAGTGGTTGCGGGTGAACGTGACCAACATGGTTGCGGAGTTCTTCAGGTTGCCGAGGGAGAACCTAGCTATAGTAGTGAGAGTACAAGACTCGAAGAATAGAGTGAGTTTGGTTGTGCCGCACCCGAGCTCAGAAACTAATCATACAGTTGTAAGTACACTTTTATCGTTCAACGCCTGTACTATAACTTTGGTGTTTCTGTCTTTCTGCCACAATTTTAATTTTTAACTGTACTCAAAGACATTTGACGATTACTTAATAATGATGAGTTTGACGGAAAATGTATGAAGCCTGTACATTTAGCGGATTAGGATCCCTTCATAGAAGGACCTTCACCGAGCTGTTTACTGGATGAAAAGTATTTTATATTCAATTACGTATGTCAACAAATTAATTGCAAGTGGGTTGCCTAAAAAATTTCAGTCCAGAATAAAAAAAAAAAAACAAAAAAAAAGTTTTTTTTTTACATTTTTCTGGTTTGGTTAGTAGACAAATTATTCCATACCAATCGAAAGTATGAAGCCCATAGAATATGCATTAAGCATTAACCAGACCGGTAATGATTAGTAGTAGTATCGATTTACATGCCTATCCCAAGAGTTGTGTCAGGAAAAAAATAGACAACCTAACATTTTCATACTCTACGGGCTCCATACTTTCGATTGGTAGGTACTTATAGAATTTGTCTATTAACCAAACCAACGAAGTGTTAAACAAAAGTTTTAATTTTTTTTCTATTTTTTTTTATTCTGGACTGAAATTTTTTAGGCAACCCACCTGCAATTAATTTGTTGACATACGAAATTGAATATAAAATACTTGTCATCCAGTAAACAGCTCGGTGAAGGTCCTTCTATGAAGGGATCCTAGGCTAATTGTACAAATCTTCATTACAATAAAGTTACCAGATAACGACTGCAACTCCGTTGCGTCAAAATTAGTTTATGGCGCGGGAACCGTACATTTTTCCGGGATAAAAAAATATTCTATGTCCTTTCCCGGGACTCGATGTTTCTCCATACCGAATTTCAGCAAAATCTGTTCAGCGGTTTGGCGTGAAGAGAGGAGACAGACAGATGTACCCACTTTCGCATTTTTAATATTAGTATGGATTTGGATACATCTTCATTAAATTAAAAAAAAAAAACAAAAAAAATGCTTCTCTACATCTCAAATCGGCGTACATCCACGCTTCCACGCTTAGCTCTTCTAATGTTCGTATCCCACAATTAGGTGATCTTTCTGCTCGTTTGTTATATATTTTTAAATATATTTTATTGAGTATGTAATTTTGCACATAAGATTGCAGATATTAACCTAAATAAATGAATGATGATGAAATTATAAAGATGGCTGACAGCTACATGAATTTTAGGCTGTTTACATTACTTTATTGATTTGTCTAAATATAGAGAGAAACAATTCTCTCTATATTAGACACAAGTCTAATTATAGATAGTGACGTTATTTATAGATAAAGCTCTTATCACACGTGTGGCACGTTCCGTTTGTCTAGTGACTAGTCACAACCGCAACAATAAAATATTACCGCAATTTTTTCACGTGTGCGACATTTTGGATTTTCATCACATTATTTACTGTATGTCCTAGTAGCGCCCTCCGCTCAGAGTTCCGACCTTTGCGTAATATTCCCTATTGTAGTGTTCAGATCGAAGCTTAGAGCTTTTTGACTGGTGGCAACACTCAGAGAGATTAAGGTGGGATTTCACCAGGCACATTCAAAACTTCGTTTTAAAAACTTACTTCTCGTTGAACGAATAACTGGTTTTACCTAAAGGGTAGGTTAATTGGATTCTAAACATCCAAATCTTTTGTTTGGGACTTAGACACGTCACACGCCGTAATTTATTGATTTATCATGATTTTTTATATAAAGACTTAGATCCACTATCGGCCAGTGAATCAATTTTTATGATTATGAATTTTCTGAGGCCAATAATATATTTCTAGAGTCGTCTACGATCGGAATTAAATTACATGACAGTTTGAGAATTGACCAGGCGAGGTCAATTCGGGTCAAGTTCATAAATCAATTACATGATAAAGACCCGAATTTTGATTGAATGATGCGCGACTGTCGAAAAATATCGCTCAGGGATCGTTAGTAGAATCGTAGTACCTTTCTTTTGCGTTGGCATCCACGGGGCCTGGGGAGGATCACCGAGGTATGTGGGACTCCCCGGGGCGGACGGAAGACGCACCCGGGAATACCCACTAAAACCCCAACGGTGTTCCTGCAACTTGCATCCTAAATTCTATTTCATTCCAACGTAAATCTTGTATCGTAAGTTTCGTAATCTGTTGGATTATGCCTGGGAGTAATTCCGGTTTACACTGTTCCAAACAAGTTACCCAATTTATCACTTATTACTATAATTGGAATAATATTATATAACGCACTGGAATGCAATGTTGCAAAAAAGCACTGGATTGAGTTTTAAGTCAAAACGGGTTATTGAGCTTTGCATAAGAGCTTGCATACTCAATTTAATTTCTTACCGTGTTATGAAGAATTCTAAAAAAATAACCTCATGAGTTATAGGTACCTGACGTACCTACCTGTTACCAAGCATCTACAATAGGTATAAATCGTAAATGACTGGAGATAAACACCTTCAAGTATTACTGATCAAAGCCGGTTCAAACTGTTGTGGAACCGGTACGAACTTGGGCGAAAATTGGAAAACTATTTTTTCTCACCTCCGGGCAGAAAACGTCAACTTTCTTCCCGCTGCGCTTACCGATGTTGCCGTTTTCCGCCTCCGTCGATGAGAAAAATAGTATACGTACCATGGGCAGTACCTAAATAAGAAAGCCTCAGATCTTATTTTCCTGCCCTAGGTGCGTAATGTACTATTCAAATCAACTTGAAAATTATATGCTTTCTTCTTGAAACTCTTACAATCAGCTACGCGTCTGTATACACGTCATAATATAGCTCCCCTGTTGCGCCTTAGGGTCAATGCAGACCGCAACGCGACGCGTTTTCTAAATTGGTATGAATTTTGCCAGATTTGCAAGACACCTCACGCAATTGAAGTCTGTCAATTCAGTACAAATTTGGAAATGCATCTACGCGTCGCGTTGCGGTCTGAATTGGCCCTTATTTCTACCTAATGGGTGTGGGTCTCCGCCTAGCTTGAGTTTTTAGTCGACGATTTATCTCTGGGATTATTACTTCCACAAGTTACTAGCAGTTCGGTGATTTTGGAGCCTATAAGCCAAAATCACGTGATCTAAAATTATTAATTTCAATTTAAATAATAGTTTCATATCAACATTATGTCATTATTATACTGGTCGCAGACGCTTTGATAATGTACTATTAATAATGAGGGGTTATTACAAAAACGCTCGCAGTGACTTTTAATCTGGGCCGATAACTTATTGAGGCCACGAGGATGCATAAGTTCTGTGCCTACTTTTTAGGGTTCCGTACCCAAAGGGTAAAAACGGGACCCTATTATTAAGACTTCGATATCTGTCCGTCTGTCCGTCTGTCTGTCACCAGGCTGTAACTCAAGAACCGCTATAGCTAGACTTCTGAAATGTTCACAAATTGTGTATTATATCTGTTGCCGGCTGCCGCTATAATAACAAATACTAAAAACAAAATAAATTAAATATTTAAGGGGGCTCCCATACAAAAAATAAAAATTTTTGCCTATTTTTGCTCTGTGGTGGCACGGAACCCTTCGTGCGCGAGTCCGACTCGCACTTGGCCGATCTTTTTCTATTTTTCTTTATTCTTGCTGCAATTCTTGGCGAAGAACTTCTTGGCGTAGATTCATCAATCAATTTCAAAGGTTCTAATACATTTAAAAATTTAATTTGTGGTTTTTGGTAGAAAATAAGTGTTTTGGTATAAAATTTTACTAAATGGTAGAAAAAATTTATGATGCTGACAACCCGATGTTTGTTTACCAATTTTTAAAAAATTTAAAAATACCTGCACTACACTTCATTATGATTTTGTCGAAACCGGCCGTGTAAAACATTAAAATTGTAATAATATAAAATGATAAAGTGGAATGAGTGCATGAAAATTGTATATTTATTACTAGTGTCAATTTGCTAGGCTATTGTTTAAACTATACTAACAGGAACCAACAGAATGATACCAAAATTTCCTTAAAGAACTATCGATGATGCCCGCAAGTTATTAGAATAGGTAATGTTCATTATTTAGCGATAAAAACTATCTTATGTGTTTGTTTCCCCTCAAACACTAAGTAGATACCTCCGTACCATCAGTACAGCAGTTTATCCGTAAAGATTTGCACAAGTTTGTGCAAAAACTTGTTGTCACAATTACTGTTTTGAGACAATGCACTAAACATATTTATCCCTTGTTCCAGATGCCGTATATAGAAGTAAGTCTAAAGGACAATTCACACAAGCGAACGCGGCGGACCCTGGGAATGGACTGCACAGAGAACTCCAAAGAAGTCCGGTGCTGTCGGTACCCGCTGTCCGTCAACTTCGAGGAGTTTGGTTGGGACTGGATCATAGCCCCCAAACAGTACGACGCGAACTACTGCAGTGGGGAGTGCCCCTACAGCTTCCTCCAGAAGTATCCCCATACACATTTAGTGCATCTAGCCGCCCCCCCGGGAAGTGGGGGCCCGTGCTGCGCTCCCAAGAAAATGAGCGCCATCTCCATGCTCTATTTCGACCACGAGTTCAATATTATCTATGGCACCATACCCGGTATGGTCGTGGAACAGTGCGGATGCTTATAGCAACGTTTTATGCTAAAGCTGGTCAAGTGGCTGGTCTTTCGTTAAGTAGACATCAGGCTTAGCATGGTCATAGTAGAAACACGAAAAGTAGATACACTGAAAGATAAAAATTTAACAGATTTCCTTTGGAAAGTCAGTGACTGACAGTCATTTTGTCTTTTCTAATGAAAACGCTGTCTAAAATGGCCAAGCTAAGCGTGTTTATTTGTAAAGCAGCAGGCTCTATGCTTGTTGTGCAAGAAAACCTGCTTTTACAATCTTAATCAAAACTTTGAATTTTTTGGATCCAACTTTATTGCTTGATCCTAGAAGTTACAGAGTATTGATTCTATCCCGACTCTTTAGTCTTTCGACACCAATACAAATACTTAATCCAGATTTGTGTCGCTATTTCGAAACCTTAGGTATTGTGATGTACAAAAATGCTTTCTTCGAGGCACAAATCTTTATACTTGTGACGTAATGCTATTGTGATTTTCTTTAGTTTGGTTCGTCCAAATCTATATTTGCCTAGGTCTAAAGGACATTTATAGGTTTAATTTTAAGTGGTGTGTGATTTGGCTTAATATTGCGATGTGTGAGTGTGACCGTAACTTACTGAAAAAGTAGTAATAGTTCGTCTTTTATCGCTATTAAATAGCTAATATTATTAAAAGTAATTATCTGAAACTTGAAAGTGATAAATCGTCTCATTTTTCTTTTGCTTTTATTTATAAATATAATATAACCTATAAAACTTCATTCTAAAATAGTGCAGAAATGATTTTGATCGTTTAATTTTTTTTGTACTCTATAATCTGCTTTTGCTTTCATGTGTTATCGACTGATGGTGTAAAAGTTGTGTGAGAACATCGGCCTACTTTATATTTGTTTAATTTCTTGTTAAAATCGTAGAGGAAAAAAAGTACCTAAATCTTCGTGACTGATGTAACATTATGACATTTGACATCGTTGTAATAGTTATAAAAATGAACCTTTATATTGAGCTAGATAAAACGAGAGCGCATTTCTCATTACGTTAAAATCGCATTTACATTTTGTAAGTTAAAATTTTTAGTTTAAGATTATTTCGACTGTAAGTAGATAATAACACAGGTAAAACAATAGTCATGATTATACATATTTTGTTTTTATATTTATTGACTTATATATTGTAGGTTCATCATAAGTTACGTAGTTCGGGCGCAGTTTAAATCAAAATAATATGTGAATTTGGCGCTTTGCCAGGAGCAATCTAGTAATTAATTCGACTATGTCTATTAGGTTCTTAACCCAGTAGTGTAACAATAGCTTTTGTATGATAATAATGTGCCGGAATGTCCGCGTTTTAAGTTGTTCAAAATGCATTTTTTCGTCATTATTTTTAAGTAGGTAGATAGTTAAATGTATCTTCAATTTAACTCGTATATCTTTCTCTTTGACAATATTTGGATCTCGATCAGTCAAAATTTGGATTAGAAGAAGGTAGTGCTAAATTATGTGTGGGTAAACGGTAACAAAAACAATAGCAGCAATCACCGAATCAATAATATATAATGTCATAATTTTTTTGCAAGTACATACCTACTTTATTACACAGTAATAATCATTTAATTCAAGTATCAAGATTGTTTTTTGACATTTACTTACATTTTGACGCCTACCTTCAGATTTTTATTAGAAAAATGTATTATGTTGAGGAAATTATTATTAGATAATTGTAAGGTTAGAAAAAGGGTTGAATTTCAAAATTAGATCTCATTTCAAGGCAACTGGGTGTGAGCCTTCGCATAGATCTCCCGTTTCTGAACACTCGATGTAAAAATGTTTCTATACAAACATTTTAGTTGTAGATAAACTATGATCTATTTTCGAAATAAACTAACAATGTCTTAAGAATTATTGAAATAAATTTTCTATTTATATATTTTTGTATGTTTCTTTTCTCCTTTCGCATTTTTACACAGTTGTTATAAGTTGAGTATACACTACCTTCTCATACTTTCTGTTATCTTGGTACTCTAACGCAAGTTGACTAAATAGCGTAAGGAACTTAAGCAGCCTCTACACTACCTCCTCATAATTTCTGCTCTCCTCTCTCAGTTCAGCTACATAACATTTTTATTAAGGAAGTTAAGGTGCCACTACACTACCTCCTCATAATTTCTGCTATCCTGGTACCTGGTACTCTCAGTACAGCTACATAGGATTTTTAAAGGAACTTAAGGTGTCACTACACCTTATATTATGTTCTTCTATCCTGGTACTTGGTACTCTCAGTTCAGTGCTTTTAAACAGTAATCTTACTACTAAAGGACAGACTACATTTTTATCAGTCTTGCTGCTTTTATTTTAAGGGCTATACATACTACAATGTGCTTAGCAATGTTTTGTACGTTGTAGGGTAAAAATAAAAAAAAAATCATCTTCGGCTACCCTCTCAGGGTAGTCGCTCTTTATTTATATAAACTTTAAATTATGTACACATTCTGTTTGCCCTACTTTATATATTCAACGTTATTAAAATACAATCAAAAAACAAAATAATATATAACAGAAATACACAATACAATGTACAAATTACAGCGCGGGAGAGTTAGTTGGACTAGTATACCCAATTACAAAAAATAAAACTCCCCAAATTTTTTTTATAATTCTCGTTAAAAAAAAGTATTTCCCGAGCGTCGGCGATCATAAATAATGTTACAGAAAACGTGTGCCGACGCCCAAAAATACTTCAGTCTAAATATTGCTTAAGATTCAAAATATACACGAAACTTTAAAACGATTCCTCCGAAGTCCATGGCATTGGAAACGAACAAGTTAACTCTAAGTCTACGGCGGTGCACAACATCGAAAAGTGTCAGTCTATATACTTTTGGATGGATTTCGAAGTCACAAAGAAAGGAGGGCCCGCCGGGCGGCGACACTAG
Organism: Polyommatus icarus; assembly: GCA_937595015.1. NCBI lineage: Eukaryota > Metazoa > Arthropoda > Insecta > Lepidoptera > Lycaenidae > Polyommatus > Polyommatus icarus. The sequence goes on along the minus strand of OW569341.1, from coordinate 5,309,773 downwards.
AACGCAAACGAAACGAATCATCACAGACTTTTGTACCTACAGACGCTTCGAGAATGCCACGACGGGAGGACTAACTATATGTACACGCTACGAACGTTGAGCCGTTATGTAGTAGGATCACAGTGGAAAAAGTGATTTTAAAATTACGTTACACCTACGAGTCCATATGGCAAGGTCACTACGCTACCGGCACTACGTCTACCATAGAAAAGTATTTACAGAGTCCTTTTAGAAGCTGGGCTGGGAGACGGTCCGGCCGGGTTGGGGGTACGCGTCGTACGAGTTGGGAGGCTCCAAATGGCAGACGACGTTGTTTTCGGCGTTGAGCACGGCAGCCAGCGCGCGCATGTTCTCAGGGGGCGGGTACCGGCCGTCGTATCGACCGTCGTACGACCGCTCGATCGTATCCCATCGCCCGTACTTCCCGTAATCTTCTAATCTTTCCCCGGGGCTGTAGGAGATGAGCGGGCGGTGGTCGCCGAAGAACTTGGCCGAGCCGGGCGGGTTCGGCCGTCCGACGGAGTCGTCCGACATATCGGATACGAGCGTCTCGTTCCTCTCTATCTCCTCGTAAACCGGGTCGTCCTGAATGCGGAACTCCTCTGAACCCCGTCTGTATATCCTCCCTTGGGAGGCGATTTCAGAGTAGTGGTTGGAGCCGTGATGGTGTTTTCGCCTCTCGTCCTTGTACTTCCGGAAGATCATCTCCTGGCTGCCGGGGGAGTGGGACATGAAGACGTGGGGGTTGCGGAAGTCGGGGTTGTAGCTGCGGGTCGTCTGGTAGCCCTGGTGGTCTTCGTCCCTGTGGCGGGGGGAGCCGGGGGCGTGGGCGGCGTGACCGGGGGCGTGGCCGTGGGTTCCGTGCGCCTCGCACTCAGGGTACGGGTTCTGCATATGGTTCTGCGCCATCTGACGCGAGAGCGTGTCGTGGTGCGGCAGAGTCGACGTGTGGTGCTTAGAAGAAGTGTTCTGTGGAGATAAAAACCTCATTACAAATTGTACAAAGCAGATTTTTTAAACGTTATTTTGTCAGGCTACGTCAATGTTATTCGTGAATGTGGTCGGCTGGGTTCGACATTATCCGATGAAATCACGTAGGCGGTAGGACCACCATCTTATATGAAATAGTATCTGTTATTACTCTTTCAAATTAGGTTTGCTAGATGGCGTTCTACAGACGAGGTGAAAATAAATATGTTTAGAAAATTTTTTGTGATGTGCAAGTGCATTAATTTAGTCTTGAAAAAAATGTAATGATTGTAGTAGAGATGTGCTTTAACGTGAAAGACAGTTTAAAACATATTCGTGTTAGATAAAGTTAAGGGTGACAATATTATTATGTTTCAATTTATAATGACTAATTCTGTAGCTTACTAAAATGCATTACATTTATTAAAACATGAAATACTGTGTGTACTTGCTAGTTAATATTAGCGGCTTAAAAGTTTTACGTCGCGTTAGCCTATTCTAAAATTAACTTGAGATTTCTCAAAGCATACCATACACTTCAAAATGTAAGCAGAAATCTCCAAACCACCAAAAAACCCAAACCCTGTTTGACAGTTTCAAACTCATGCAAAATGTGTCATTAGAAAATATTTTATGAGTTTTAGTAAAAAGTGTATAAATAAATTATAACTTGTGATCGAAGGGAGTGGGATGGGCTATGTAATGTGCTTGTGAGTCATGCAGCTATACATGCAGTTAACACTATAGTAAGGTCTCTAGAAATACCGTCACCGATATTGTAATACATAAAAGTATATAAAAAGTTGGCTCCACTTTGAATTCCTTTGCTAATAATGTGACATTTAAAAAAAACAAAAATTCGTTCAAATTTCAAATTTCGAGTATTGTAAAATATAAAAAAATAAACCGAAAAAAAAAACTTTATTCCAATCTCAAATCTCGGTCGTCCGTTTCCTGGAGATCTTACCACGTAACACAACCCTCCCCTCACCTTCCACAGATTGCCAGTGTTGGTGAGCGCCCAATCGTTCGCGCCAATACTCGCCGCCATTTTGTTGGAGTAACAAGATGGCGACCGCGAGCGGAGGTTCTGGTGGTCGCTCGGCACCTCGATATTATTTCTGTAGCTATGCATCGACGCTATGCTTTGAGTGTGGGACGAGCTATGCGGTATGTTTTGAGGCGCGAGTTGGTTTCTTATGTCGTCGCTCGGGACGTATATCGGTGCCGTGGGTCGAACCGTCCATCGCGTCTCCGGGACGTTGTAGCTCTGTATATAATACACATATAAAATACAAGAAATCACTACTTATACATAAGAAGGTCATACGCATTAAGAGATAGGATTTTTTTAACCCATTCTACCACCACTACGGTTAGATGTTAGTAAAAGCATAGGGTTAGTGAATAAACAAAAAGGACTTACCGTACAATCTATTAGTCACGATATTAGTTGGGTGGTGGATTTTAAATCCTATCTCAATGCGTACGAACCTTGCTGATTCTGTCTGTAGCCTTGGTACCGGCCGCTGCCGCCTATGGGGTTTCTTAGGTGGGACATTGGTGCTGTCTCTCTCTCGGGTGGGGAATTAGAGAAGGACGAGGCATTTAGGGTGGGACCGAAGTTGGAATGTCCGAAACTCTGGTTTTCGGGGTCATTTCGGCGTCTGTGGGAGTGGTACGTGGCGGCGGCGGCGGCCAGCGACGCCACTTGGGAGTGGTTGACGACGTTGTTGTTATTGTGGTTGTTGTTGTTGACGACCACGTTTAGATTGTTGATGACTAAGTTGTTTGTTGTTGACGCTGATACCGACGTGCTCGCGGTGTTCTGTGAGAGGTTATAGACTTTTGTATAAAAAAGCACTGGTATTATTTCCATGGTATACGAATACATCGGAAACCATTTAGAAATGTTTAAATATATTATGTAAATATTATGCATGACATAGCTGTTTATTTATAGGTTATAAAATATTTAGAAGTTATAAGAAAGTGTTTATTGTGTTTTTGTAGGGATTTTTAATTACTCTATTTTTATAAGTAATACTTAACTCTTTTTTTCTGTAAAGTAGGCATTTTTAAGTTAGCGTAATATAAATTGCTGGTGTCGATTTGTCGATAACACAAATTATTTTTGTGCTGAGAGGTGTGTGTGTGTGTAACATACAATATAATATGACAATTCACAACATAAAATATCCATAATATCATGGTTCAGCCAAATAAAAACAAGCACAGTTCCTTGTACCAAAACCATCCCATGTTACGGTTAATATGTGAAAAATAGGCATTAACATATTTACCGCAACATAGGCAAACCCATTTAACATGGCTGGACAGAAGCACCTTTATTTAAAAAAAAAACTTCTAAGGGTCAATTCAGACCACAATGCAATATAAATTTAGAAATCTACGCGTCGCGTTTCGGTCTGAATTGACCCTATTGCAGCCTGCCTCATACGATCATACAATGAAATTTGGCCGTAGCGTGTTGAGTTTTCATATTTCTCTGTCCAGCCATATTAAAACCCATTCTGATTCTGATTGCTTAAATGCACATAATAATAGTATCATCTCCCAAGCATATAGAGCTGTAATGTTTGTCTGATACCAAATTCGGTCAAAACGCTGAACGCTTTCTGATTGGGTTTTATTATCGCGTACGCGTTCTGATTGGTCGATTGTCGATTGTTGCGGGCACCCATTGAGGCGATTTTTTCAGCAAGCGAGATTTGACCGACTGGGACAGGTATCTACTATCTAGCTACAAGAATGCAACAAGCATTTGACATCAGATATAATTGTGCATTAAAAATTTCTAACACAGCAGATATTATGACTGTCAAACGTGTGTTGCTTACCTGCAGCAAGATTAATCAACCAACCCAATTTATCAGTCACGACCCACTGATATATTTCCAAACATTACACCCCTACCGTACGCTTCACATAACCATCATCATCAACACCTACCGTCACATCTCTATGGTCCTCCTCTGGTTCCGCAGCAGCGTATCGCCTGCTCTTGGTGCTGCCCCGTGTGTCCACGTGGTTGGAGGAGGTGGGTGCTGGCGCGAGGAACAGGCAGCAGGATAACCAGCGATGCCGTCGGCCGAGACGGGCGCATTCCTTCTGGAACTGATAGGAAAGAAGGTTATAATACAATCGTGTTATGGTGGTTGTGATAGGTATATGTAGGACCTATTTTCTTCTGATTAATTTCGTTGCGGGTCCCAAGACAGTTTTAGCATGTCCCTCGGGCTCCCTGAGATCATATCAAAGGGTTTTCGTGGTTGGATACCGCTGTCGATCCTGGCGACACAGCAGATACAGTGGTGGGAATGTGTGGTGGGCCAAAGCCCGTTAAAAAAAGGTATATGTAGGTAGTTTAGTCGCTAAGTTAGTAGAAATTGACATCTTTGCTTCTTATCTCTTTGGTTAAGTACGAAAATAGTGTTTCTATTGCGTTCTTTATAGGAAAGAAACACCTATTTCGTACACGATTGGAACTTTGGAAGAGATTAGTAGTGGTGGACTTCAACATCACTTTCGAGGACTAAGGCCGTGTTTCCACTGAAGCGGAGCGGAGCGGAGCTTAGCGGTGCCGAATTGACCAATCACCATGCTCGAAATCTTCGCTCCGCTTCGCTGTCATTCCGCTGGAATAGCACGGTTGGTCGATTCGGGCACCGCTAAGCTCCGCTCCGCTTCAGTGGAAACACGGCCTAAAGCGTTGTATAACTAACTAGGAAGTTATACAGCGCTATATAAACAATAAGTAGTTAAAAGTAAAAAATTCGAAAATTGTAATACAACAAGCAATATTTCTTGCCGATTGTCTGTGAACCGCTATTAATTTTTCGTTTTAAACAGGTGGGTACTTTGGTGAATCTATACAATCACATTTTATAAGCTTAATATTTCATGCTCGTTAAAGTATAGTTTTCACGGAGCCAGTATTGGCTTGGTATATGCCGCGTGTGAACAGTTTTTCAAGCCAGGCCAAACTGTTCACACGCGGCATATGCCAAGCCAATACTGGCTGCCAGTCTTATTGGCAGCCAGTACTGGCTCTTTGAAAACTATACTTTACACCTATTCGTGCCAACGTATTACCTAGTTCAATCACTATAATATAAATAAAATTGTGTTACACAAAATTACTTACAATTTCGTTCTGCAGGCAATGGAAGATGAATATAAAAAGTCCTTGTAGAGAGTTTAGTATGGTGAAGGTATACGCCACTCCGACAGTCTGTTCGTTGAGGTACAGTAGACCGAACGTCCAGGTGAGCCCGAGCAGAAACGCCAAAACCACTGAACTGTTCAGCCATACTCTGAAAATTGAAGTAGAATAAATAAATAAAAAAAGGAAATTGTAGAATGGGTACCTATAATAATTAATCTTTATTCCCAATTTCACCAACAATTAATGTTAAAGTAACATTTTAACAAGCTGTTAGTATTAACAGCTTGTTAAAATGTTACTTTAACAAGCTAAAACGTTAGTATTAACAGATGTTTGTGAAATTGTGTCTTAATCAGAACAGAAGGTAACAATTAATACGTGGGTGAAAAAACATTTTCATAAATAACAATAAATAAAAAGAAGCAAAGGATAGCACGGCTATGTATTTTTGTCATTTCATACAAAGCAAGTTCTAAAAAAGCTTAGTTGGTAGAGTCCGCAAGATATTCAAATATTTACCTTATCTTGTATATTTTAGAGTTCTCTTTCGCTTTGATGGAGACGGTGGAGTGGTGGCACATCATGTAGATCACCATACTCAAACATATCCAGTTCGCCTGAAAATATACAATAAACAAGTTTATCTTCTGTAACTTTTGCAAGTATCTAAGCCTAGAGAAACTTTGCAATGGTTTTTACTGCAATTTTGATTAAATAACTAATGTCTAATAAAAGTGTGATTTAAAAAGAAATTGCTCAGTTTGCACACATTCTTCATAATGTGCATGATAATATGTATAATATATTATGAAAGAACCAGAAACCAAATAAAATACGAAGCAAGAAAAATAATAATGTGCAAAAAGTTTTTAAACTAATAAAAATAAACATCCCGTCGTGGAGCACGTTATTGCGTACATGGAGCTATAAGGAGTTGTCTCTTTCACTACCGCACGTATAAGAATACGCACACGCACACGATATAAATTTCGTGCGCGAATAAAAGGGACAACTTACGATTTTATGGGTCTGTTTTACCACTTCCTGATAAAGTGCCGGACTAATCCACAACTTTTTTGACAGATTCTCTATACTCTATCTGTCAAGCTAACTGGTGAATAGCCAATCCGGCACTTATCAGGAAGTAGTGAAACAGGCCCTAAGTCCGCCTTTGTTAAGTTTTTAAGTTAAGAAATAAATACATACCACCAACACAATAGCGACAGGTCCAACGAAGCTCATCATGAACATCCTATCCGTAGACAGCCAGCAGTGTTTATCCGTGCCATATCCTTGCGGATACGCGGCGGCCGCACCGAGCACGACGACCGCCGGCGCCGCGTACGCACCCGCTACGTACCAGCGGGCGCGCGCACGCTCCGGCTCGAATACTTCGACCAGCATGGCGTATAGGTGGAAACCTGGAATGGATAGAAGCGTTATTAGTAGAGGGACTAAGAAAGATATAATTTATTAGTGATTTTTATATTAGTGTACTGGTACTGTATCAATTTTTGTCATCCTTTGTAACCACATTTCAAGCAAATAAAGATATTATGATTATGATTATAAATAAATAATCTTGTTATATTTCTAAATTGAATTAAGGATAAGGTGAATAATTTATTATGTACACCAAAGACCGAAATAGTTCAACTGCAACCAAGATGGCGACATAACTGTCAAACCCCACTAAAATGGCGGCGCTTATTTCCGCCATTTTGTTAGTTGTCAGTTGCCGTCATTACGTTGATAGACGTAAATATAGTTACAGTTCCGGTTCCTTTCCCGAAGAATAATACTTTGATGTTATAAATTTACTAATTAACCAACCAACATTAAGTATAACTTAAAAATACTGATTAATAATCTCAGACCAAATTTTCAAAAAGCAGGTTTTTTAAGCATGTATGCGCGCCGCGCACTGTACGAGCTAGTGTTGCAATGTTATTCAAATTACCCCAAATTCAATGAAATAAATTAATATAATGTAATATTTACATCCTTTCACGACACAGCTCGGCATTTTGAAGTGTTTACAATTTATTTTCTAAACGCGTTCTGCTGTCACGAGTCACGATTATTATATACTGACGAAAAATGGCGTACTTTCGCTTTGCGTATGTGGGCGTAAGTGTGTACATACACAGCTGGCGTACTTTCGATCGGCTTCACCTTGTTGTTCGCAGCGCTCTGTCTTGAGTTTTTATTTGGTCTGAGTTAATAATAATATAATTATTACCTTCTAAAAACATCCAAGCGAAGGCTGCCAGGAAGAAATAGTGTAACAGCCCAGCTATGATGCCGCACAGTATTCGATCTTGTGTCTGGTCGATGCCGCACATAAACACCACCTCGGCTATCAGCAGGCACGCGCATAAGTTCTTGTGGATAAGTACTCGATCCGACTGGAATTCAGAAATAATAATGCATTAACTTAATTGGCCTAATATGTCATATTATTGTGATGTCGTCAGTATAATTATTTTTAACAAAAAATTAAAACCGACTTCCAGAGTAAAAACGATAATAATGTATAATGAACAAAAAAGTATTAAATAATTCTCACTCTTAGTGCCTTATGAATAATTCTCATAAACCTCAACTATTTCTGTACACAATCTTCATTATTTTGAAGACGGTGAAACTGAAACTGAAACTCGCTGTATGAAAGAATAAAGATCATCATTAACGCTGCTGCTTTTATTTATTTTTTTATTTTATTTACTATTTATTGCACATACAAATGTTTTACACGAAATATACACAGAAGAAAGACGACACAACAGGTACTGCTTATCTCTAACAGAAATTTCTTCCAGCAGTCCTACGGAGAGAAATGTGATGGGAAATATCAGATAGGGCGTGCACAGATAAATAACAGTTATAGAAACCTACACAATAAATAATAATACACATACAACTAACATTATAATAATATATTTATTATATAATTACAAATATATGACATAAATAACATTATGATATATATATATATATATATTATAAAATATACTATAATTTAATAAATAAACAAATACATACTATATGTATATTTAATACGAGTTTGTCTTGTCTTGTCTGCGTTTTCAAACTTAACTTGTTCTTATTTTGTTAGACTTCGAAACGGTAGTAGAAAAAGAAAACTCTAGTAAGTAATTCGAAGTAATTCATTCTGCAACGATTTTAAATGGGATAAAATCTGTTATTGAAATAAAAACAACCAATTTTTTTTTGTTAAATAGACTCTCCTAATGATACCTAAACCCTGCAAAAAATTTGGCAGGAAGGTTTAATTGCAACCTGTATAGGTTACGATAAATCACGTTTGAACGCTCGTTGCTTCATAACGCAACCGAATATTTGGTCACTTTTTACGCTACTGATATGAGAACAACTAGTACTTACCTAATATAACTTACTCAGCCATTAACCTTATCATTTTTTTTTTTTGGTCATGATAACTGGGTTTTCAGGCGCCCTAAACAGAGAACGCAACTACTTTACGCAGGCAGACCGACATATTTGGCATCAGAGAGTTGCTCTTTATCTTGTCGATCTTAAATAAGTCATTTTGGATATCGTTACCAAAAATGTCGTGACCTCCCGTAATAATCACTTATCACTTAAATTCCCACTCACCTTCATATTCCTAAAGCACTGGAACACCAGTATCGCGGCCAGCAACGCGACCGACGATATAGCACAGCCGATCAGCGTTAGCAGCCTCAACGCGAGCTCGTGTTTAGCGCCCAACGCGACTCCGCGCACATCCATGAGTATCGCGAAGTTGGTCAGATGGGAGCACGCGCAGCCCGTGTGAGTCAGATTTGACCACTCCACTTGACAACCTTCGGATGACCAGCCACTGAAATGGAAAATGTCAGATTAGAATAATCATCGCTTTTACATTTAGTATTTGGTTATTTTAGTTTAACATCTTCAGCATCTATAGAATACTTTAATGGTTATTGTTGATTCTCCCTTTTTATAGATTAGTACTAGATAATTTAACTGTTACATTTTAACACACTGACTTAATCAAAGTTTTTATCTATACTGTTATTCACATTTGCTGTATTATTTACCATTTACTGTATTAAGCATCATGTAAGAAACAATTTAATTACTTAATGAAAGTAAATGTAAACTTACTGTAAAGTATAATCCCAGAATGCGCAGGTAGGGTTGGTGACGTTTTCCGTTTTTAGATGCTTCATAGTGAGTCTCACCATCTGAGACAGTTCTATGTGCTTGCCGTTACCGAGACTGGCTGATATCACCTGAAAAACATAATAATTACATAATATTATATACCTAAGAATAAAACCTGAAGTAAGTAGATATTCAAGCTAAAAACTTTTTTTGCGTTAAGGTTCCTTCGAAAAACACCTACAATTTAAAAATGTTTTAAAACTAACTCGGCTATTTCCATAATGCCATTTTTATACATACATACAAAATTAAAAGCTTAAAAGCCTGCCGGATACTAAGATTATACACTATGACAAAAAATACATGTTTCAAAGCAGACCAGCTCAGTCTCTCGGCCAAATCACGTAGTGATTTGGCCGAGAGACTGAGTTACGTCAAGGCTCCGAGTTACGTCAAGGCTTCGAGTTACGTCAAGGCTCCGACAAAATATCACGTAAGATACATAGTTTAGATCCTCTTTGTAAGATAGGTTCGCCTTCTGCCTTATATCTGTCGCAGCCAACTGGATAAAATAGCCGTTCAATCAAACCGCTAGCCCTTTGACTGAACAACGCCATTCAATCTTACGGCTAGCTTTTTAATTGAATATTTCAGTCGCTCGAAACGTACACTACAGCTGATTCAAAAGCAGCCATTTGATTGAATTAGCTCACCACCGCGGCACTAGGTGCGTTTTGTTTACAATATGGCGTCCACTAGCCGGTGTTTTGCGATTCTATTAAGCTATTTTGCGTAAATATACGTTACGTTACAAGTGTTATTATAGTCCGCGCGCAACTAGATGGCCGCTCTGCCCGTATACTCACATACCGGCAGAGCGGCCAACTAGTTCCGCGCGGACTATAAAGTGACAGGAATCATGGGGGCACATACGAGTGAATCAAAATAATAACAAATATTCGAGGAAAAATTACGGGATTATGAAATGTATCACCAAGCTATTAATTGCAATTATTGTGTTCAAAACGAGTTACAATACAATTTATTATGCATTCTTAATTAAGCTGACCATTAGTTTAGTGTAATAATAATACTAAACTAATGGTCAGCTTAGTTAATTTGCCATTTAACCAGTTAGCTAAGCGTCGTCTAGCTGTAGTGTTAAACGTTGCAGTCAACAAGTCAGCTAAACGACGTATAGCCGTGTGATTGAATGGCGTTATTCAGTCAAAGGGCTAGCCGTTTGATCGAACGGCTATTTTAACCAGTGGACTGCGACATATCTATAATGACGCCTTAGCATAATTGGGCGCTGTTAAGCAAATTCTTAACAGCGTCCAGTACACAAATGTGTATTAACCCACAAAAAATTACGTTTTGAGTTATGAATGCTGCCTTGTTCTAAATAATCTAAAGAACATAACTACATTCAAAACTCTATAAGTACGTAATCCTTTTGGTAGGTATTCCCACAATATTTTACCTTAGAATTGAGCACCCTGGTGACATTATTCTTCTCCTTCTCGGAGTTGAGGCTGGTGGTGGAGGTGACGGGCTCGGAGGAGTAGGCGGCGAACTGGGGGGTCTTGCCGAAGGTCGGGGGCAGAATCTCCTCGAGCCGATCGAACGCGAAGAACACGATGCGGACGAGGTCGATTTGGTGGTTTTCTGAAAGTTAATTGATTGTGACATTACAATATTATGCTTTTGTAACAGAATTAATTTTAGTTAGTAATAAAAAAATTTAGCGTGTAAAATTTTATGAAAAAGCCTGAAATAGGATTACATCAACATTTAAAATTGGTAGCTGTACTGGTAATATTTTGAACTCCTCTACTGCGATAAAGTAAGTAGTTTATGTCAGAAGTACACTGTAGTCACTTTTATAATACTATTATAATCACATATTAGGTATGATTATAATTTAATCTTATCTATATATAAGAACAGCATATTATTAAGTTGACGCACCAAAAATGGTTTGCTGCCGTAACTACGAATGCTTGAAAAATAAAAATTAAGTGACTTTTAAAAAAGAGAGGTATTATATTCGACGAAGATTTTTCTGACCTAGATGATTTAGTAAGTAAAGAGGACGTTGATCCTTTGCTTACCAAGTAAAGCAGCTTTGGGTATAGTGATAGTGTCTTCTGACGCTTTCCACTGCTCCTGAGCGATGACGGATGGAAAAGTCTCGTCTTCCACATTCTTTACTTCTAGAACTCGCACTGATAAACCTGGAAATATAGAATTGTTGGTTAATAATACTAAGGTATAGTTATAAAAATAAAATAAATAAAAATAAAAGTTAAAAATATATTCAAAGACTTATTAATGTTATTGAGTTTTCCAACAAACTTCAACGTTGTTTATGTCTTATAGGTTAGAAAAATCAATGTACAGACAATAAGAGCCGTAGCTTAGGGATTGTGGCGGAGTGCCACATTCCTGCATCGCGCTATCGAAGTTTTCTAAGTGCGTCAGTATAATATATTATACGTCAGCTGAAATATATCACGTGGGCTCCAGCCTGACCAAGCATAACACCTCGCTCGGTCGTAAGATCTTCGTTTGTGGCCGTCACTCGTATTTCCCACAGGATCATTAAATATTTTTTTATAATTTTTTGTCTATTTTTTATCCAGTCAAGTGTTTAGTTTACATTGTAAGTTTCTTCACAAAACTTCTGCTACTTAATTAATAATACTTACAGATATTTTTAACGATCTGCAATATAGTCTTCTCCTTGGTGACAGCATCGGCCAATAGGAACGCGTTTTCTTCTAGCTGTGTCAGAAGAGATGTTGCCGCTCGATTCTGTGCTTCTGTGCTTAGGTCTGACCAGGACGCTCTTTGGCTTTCTTCTAGAAGATTGGATCCTGAAATTGAAAGAAGAATTACGTATTTAGAGGAAGATTAATGAATTGAATATAGCAGAAAATCTCACTCATTGGTGCTAATGCATCGTTATTTATCGCTGATTACTTTTGAGACCATTGTATAATATAGAGGCTAACAAAACTACGTAATAAAGTAGGTATAGTGATAGATGATACTATAGTTAACACATTACTGAACTTTATTTACTTCATGAAAATATACATGTCAGAGGAAGTCATGAGTCTGGTTGTTTTCTGGTTGCTGAATTTTATAGGAAGTCATGAATAGTCATGAGTGTAGTTATTTTTATGATTCCTAAATGTCAGAGGAAGTCACGAGTAGTCATGAGTTTAGTTGTTTTCTGATTGTTTGAAGTGTTGATTCTTCACGGTTATAATCCTTTAAAAATGATTGTAAAATTCAGTGATCATTGTAAAATTCTAAAGTAAATTTAATTTACTGTCATATTTTTACTAGCTCTAAATATTTTATTTTTAATTAAATTGTAATTATTTGATTAAGGACCAATCAGAGCAGAGGGCGTGTGCGCCTTGAGTGGGGTCGAGGCGCCATCTTTACTTTAGAGGGGTTGACAGTCTGGGGAGCAAATTCGAGTGTGAGCAGTCGATCGAGTTGGATCGTGGCTAGTTCTAGTGTTGTGCTAACTTAAGTAAGATTGGTGCCCCGAACTCACTGCTCGTTTTGTTATGATTATAGAATAATTGTAGTAAATTGTGTGAAAGTGTTATACTTAATAGTGTTGTGCAACAGTTTATAATAAATTTGAGAAATACAAGTGGCAATTATTGTGTTTTGTACCCGCATTTACCCAAAATGACGCCCACTAGAATTCCTAACGCTGGCGGCAGAGATGACCAGGACAATATTCTCCGACATACACATTAAATAAATTGATTTCTGGCCCCTTGTGTTGGGTTAACTGTTCCGAATGACTCGTTTCATTGCTTCCCAACGCATCGCGACGTTGCAATGTATAATTAGGTTAGGTTAGGAGTAAAGAGGCAAAAGACAGACATTCTTCTCGCACACAATATTGGTGTATCAACATACCAGTTTTAATAACCCCCAGCAGCATATCTGTCACTATCGCCTCCTTCTGCCTTGGGTCGGGGAAAGTCCGCACGTTGTCCGACATGCGCTGTGCGAGCTTCTTCATGATATTGGTGGTTGTCATCATGTCACCGCCGTACAGCGTCTTGGAGGATGTCACCTAGGTAAGAAATGAGACTTGGGTGAAAAGGAATGTTGTAAATAAAACCATTATTATATCATATTATAGTCAAATTTTCAGAGTACAGACTGATCTTTAATAATAATTTGAATGAAATAAATTCGATACCATACGTACTACATTTTTACGTGTTATATGGTGTTAATGTGAGAAGTGACAAAAACCTCCTAAGTAACATAAAAACGAATGACTTTAAAAGTGGCCGCGGCAGTGCCTCACTAAAATGTAAGGCACTGCCGCGCCCTTCCTACCTTCTATGAGAGTAATAATATTATGTATTGGCGAGGTATCGAATACAATATTTCAAACTACCACTCCTGAAACCTGTTTTTCAACTGGAAATCCGGGATAATAATAAAAAATACAAAGCTATGTATTCAATATACATAACAATATACTTACGGTTTTCACGGTAATTACATACCTGAGCCAAGTCATTGCTGATGCTGAGCAGGGATTCCCCTTCCCTGACCCTGGCCTCCAAGCTATTGAGCCAGACTGACCGACACTCACTGAGGTCCGGTGTTGGCCCGTGCCATTCTGGGATTGCGTCCGCTGAAAGGATATTTTAAGGTTAAAGTATTCCTCCATATTCCATATTCTTTTATTTTTTCTGCCATGAATATGACTGGCAGCTTCTATACACGTCTACTTTTTAGATTTGTAAGGATTGTACGACAGATTTCGTATGTACTATCAGAGAAGTTGATTCCTATGCAGATGGGGGACCTACGTAGTTTGGTCGCATTACGTCAAACCCAGCCGACAGATCACAATTAACATTGAATTGACATGATCGACCAAATGACGTTGGTCTCTCAAATGCATAGGAATCAATTTCCTCGATGGTACCATCGAAGAAAATAATTCATCGACAGGTGACGGACCTACGTCAATTGGTCGGATTATGTCGATTCAATGATCTGAATGAATGAATGAAGCTCTGATCTGTCGGATGGGTTTGTACGCGTAGTGTACGCGACCAATTTACCTAGGTCCGTCAATTGTCTATGAATCAATTTCTTCGATGGTACATCCAAGTTCCATCGTCTGAAAACTTAACTAGACTTAACTAGACTTGATGTACGGATAGCCTACCGACTTCTTACGGTGCGTCCACATTTGTATCATTTGCGCGATCAGATCTCCGATCAGATCTCCGTCGCTTATCATCGAAGCGTGTCAAAATGATACGCGTATCGTGATACGCCCCGATCGCTATTAACCGCGTATCTGATACTTGTCATATCAAATACACGCATGATCGGCAGAATGATCTAATATCCGTCCACACTATGATACTCATACTTGTTACGGCGCGATGATCGCGACGGATATATGATCGCGCAAATGATACAAATGTGGACGCACCGTTACGGTGCGCCGTTTACAGACGAACGGCACTTGTCGACCGCAGGCGACGCAAGCCGTCAACGCGTGCCGTCAAGCCTCAATGGCAGGTAAATATTAACTTACCATACAAAATATCATCAGTGCTAATATGAAGGGAAGCCTGCGCGTCGGGCAGAAGAACCGCTGAACCTCTGTAGTCTATCAAATGTTCCAGGGAATCCCCCTCGCGACCTACAATGATAAAAATATTAATAAAAAAGATATCCACGGCCGAACATAGTACCTCACTCCTTTTTTGAAAGTCGATTAGTAAAATCCTGATAAAAATATAGGGAACCTATGAATAAAAATATTAAATTCACGCTTATGCTACCTAATCTAAATTTTTAATAGCTTTTCCCGCGTATCAAAGATAGAAACATAGCTTACGCTTAGCTATGACTGTCATATAAGCGTAAGCATCAAGTAAACCTTAGAACGAAAAAGAAGTTGCAAACAACTAAAGGGCAAAATATATTATCTTTTTTAAACTCTTAACAAAATTAACACATGCTTCAAGTTATTTACCCGCAATGCCATAAAAACAAGTCTAGGAGACACCTATAATTTTTAGGTAAACCCTAGTAAAACATTGTTTAACATGAGAAAGGTTGATACTATCAAGCCCAGTCAACCCAGACGCTCCGATAAAATCAAATCGTTTTTATGCTTATTAAGCTTATTTTAGGCCATTGTTACAGACCTTGGCGTAATGCCATGTTCCTTTGACTTCTTGGGGTGAGAAGGTCGTATTTTATCAAAAGGTGACATTAGCCAAATAAATATATTAGCCAAATAACGTTTAAATAAGGATAGATACTGTATGGGCCTAATCTTTAAAGTTACAACTATGCTCAGAGGCATTTAATGATAGCTTAACTTTGCCTACTTTAATGAAGAGATTGACAGGAAGTGTATGAAGCTTATGTCATATTCTTCTTGTGAATAACTGAGTGCAGCCATTGATGACACAATATGTCGCTTTTTTAAGCCCGCTTATGCCAGGCTGGGTTAAAGTTAACCCGGGTTAAATATTTTGACGTTCCTCTCGTTCAGGGTTTACCATAACTTGTAAGCAAGTGGCAATAATAATTATTTTCCTCTTTTACAAGCGAGTCACAACGCTTCACCAACTTTCAAGCCAGTGTTTCTGCTGACTGACCTTTAAGTAACGCTTCAGATCCAAGTCTCCTGATGAGCTGCATCTGTCTCTCACTAGGCTGGTCCAGTCCAAGGTCGTGGAAGTTCTCTCCAGACTGCAGGCCGGCGCCGCGCCGTCTGGGCCTCTCCTCCTCGATATGCTGGTTCGGGGTTAAGGTACACCTGAAAGAATAGGTTTAAGGATTGAGGGAGTAGTTCAGGCTCTCGATGTCCAATCGATTATCGAAACAAGGAGATAGAAATGCGCTTGAGACGTTATTTTAGGAATTAGGATCTGATGTACATAATATTATTATGCTTTCATTGAAAAATTTACCGAGAGTTCATTTATTGGTCGAAGCTCAGTCGCAAGTCAACGTTGACCAACAACCGCATGGTAAGTTTTCAAATTCGAAAGAGTAGGACTTGTTAATAAGTGCGCTATTTATGTAGGATCATTAAGGTGGAATCGTCATCATTTTTGCCTAGCGTGCATGGGTGGATCAGTGACTTATGTAAGTACAAGTTAGCAATACATGAAAGTCCAGCTTCAACCCATATAATTCTTAGAAAAATATGTAACGACTTCATAATGGATGATGTTTTTATACTCACTTCCACCGCGCCAAGCCAGTCGCTCCACCAGGGCATGGTTGCACGGCGTACGTGCCAGCGAGCGTCCAGTTCCAATGCAGGCCTCGCGCGTTGATCTGAGGACAGTAGGCTCGTCGGCCCAGCGCTGGCGTTGCGCTGGTTGCTAGATGAGTAAAAGATGGTAAGTGAAGGTAGTTGCTGGAAGAGCACATAAAAGAAGATCCCTTATCTTCTTTTATGATATTTAATTCAAATTCAAATGTCTTTATTGCCAGAATGTTGTTGATAATATAAAGGTCTTATAATTTCTAAAGAGAATATCTTAATTAAAAGGTTTGTTATTATTGGACAGAGCGAAGTTCCTATAGCCAAACCAGTGGAACAGTCTGGTTAAAGACATATTAAGTCACAGTACTCAAAGAAAAGTAATAAAAAGAAGAATAAAATCTTTTTTTACGTATTAATACGCATAGTAACAAAAAGTTACCATCTCAAAGAATTCTCTAGTCTCTACCAAGAAATTACCATGTCAATACTCGTAATAATTAAACTTGAATTCATCTCTCTAATGCTGATTAACCGTTTCTGAAGCTAATCCTTTCGTAATTTCCCAGGAAACACACCCTCATTTGATGAATACAATCATTAGGATCTAAAATCGCATCAGGCATATATCGCTTCAATAAACATGGATGGGTGGATGGATTTTGGATACATACTGTATGATTTCTCGAAGTCGTCTTCCTCAGGTGAGGGTCGGTCTTTGGCGCCCTGTGTTGGATCTATTTCATCTTTTGGCGCCCACTGAAGTGTCTCATCTGTGACCGGCGCTGAAACACATTTGTTAATGAGCGGTGGATTTTATCTTAATTAGAACGGGATTTGAATGTATTTCAATTGGTTAGACTGGGGTCCTTTTAGTATAATGTTTCTAAAATATATTTAAAGGTAACCTGTGTCATATTATTAGCCTTAGGGCCTGTTTCACCGCTTCCTGATAAGGCTATCCACCACTTAATTTGACAGATGGAGTATGGACAATCTGTCAAATAACCCTATCGGATACCTTATCAGGAAGCGGTGAAACAGGCCATTAATATTATTGTTGTAAGACTAATTAACTTTTTTAAATTTATCAAATGCAAATAAGAGGAACCTAGTTCTTTTACCTGGCCCTTCTTCTTTCTCTTTCTTCGCTTTATCACCCTTTGGAGCATACGTATCGACGGATTTGATAATTTCCTCTTGAATAACTGATATTTTGTCTAACGCGCTTTGTATGTCTTTTTCTGGTAATATTTCTGGTAGTCGCGTTGTCGTCTTCTGTAATAAATTAATTATTCACTGAACATTCCTAAAAAGTTTTAAAAAATATATCCCGTAAATGTTTTTTTAAGTTCCATTAGGTTAGGTACGTACTTTTGTACTTTGGTTATTCAGTTATATTATCTTAGTTAAAAATAATATAGAGATATTGATTGAAAGTACCTAATTTTACATATAAATAAAGTGACCAATTTTAAGTAAAGCTAGTCTCGATAAAGTAATGGGATTTTTTAAAAGTTGATTTTCTGATAGGGACTTTTGTTTCTAAAGTTAGTCTAATAGACTAACTTTAGAAGAGATAGAAAGTTTGAGACCTAAGTTTTTTGACATTTCTTTGACTCAGCCACTCCAAGCCATATTCCTACCTTCGTTCCAATATTCCCCAGTTGCACTTCAGGTGGTAGCGTGATATGTGGCCTGAAGGTGGGTGGAGTGATCACTGTGGGCTTCTTCTTCTCCTGCTGACTCTGTGCTGGACTCTTGGGTACGGGTGCTGCGGTAGACCTCCAGACTGTCGGCTGGGAGGTGATCAGCCAGGGCGGTGATGGTCGACTGGTGGTACTCGTTGTTGACGCTGCAAAATATAGAGGAACGATATAACATTTTATTTTATCCAAATCGGTTCAGTAGTGCTAGAGCCTAGATGTAACGGACAGACAGATACCTCTGCTTTTCTTTTTTCTGCTAGGATTACCGTGTTAAACATGTTTAGTGTTTTCACGGACTACCAAAGTTTTTATCTTTAGATTTATACCTACATTGAGTATTAATCTAGATTTTATTTTTATTATAGCCTGGCCATGTTTAACTAAGATTTCGATTGCTAAATAACTTCAGCAATCCGGTATTTACTAGCGACATGCAGGCAATGGTAATAATATAGTACGGCACATGCTTCACATGCGAATACATGCCCAAATATGGGTTAGGTACGCTTCAGTACAATTTGCATTGTTTTGGCTGACCGAAGCTGCTACTGAATTATGACGTAATAGTTTATGCCTGGCACATACGATGTAAATGCACGGTCTGTGTCATAGTGGAACAGGTATACAGTAGTATATTAATGCTTATATTGCTCAGCAAAACTGGAGGGAGCAATCGGCACATGTGTACAATATCTTAGTTACCTAGTTGGATTTAACGTACGGCGGCCTCCAATAGCGCGTGACCGTGGTCACGATCAACCAAGAACGACTCATCAGATCAATTATCTACCAATAACGTGTCTCCTAGCGCCCCGCTCACTCCTGGCCCCACGGCCCACCAAAGAGACCTAAATTGCGCTGTGCGCATTCCCCCTGTTTAGTTTGCTAAGCTATCTTTTAGTGCACTGTGATTTTACCCATTTATAGCTTAATTATAGACCGACCAAATCGGCACAATTACTAATAAGTCATAACAAATAAGTATTGAAGAAATATAGTTTGTGTAATAACACAAGCTATATATCTTCAGCGGCCGAACTGTACAGTTTCATCGCTTACCTGGAACACACTGGTAATGCGCCTCCAAGTATTTGAGCGTGTTAGGGCACGGGTCTCCGAACATGCTCGTGCTGGCCAGAATACTGCAGTTCTGGTGCATGCTACACCTGGGGACAAACATATTTATTATTAGTAAGAATATTTTATCTCAAGAATAAATTGTATAAGGCGCAGCCGCAGTGCAGACGACAGACTATCCGTGACGCACTTTTTGTCTGTGGAAATAAAACATATGCAATTTTATGCGGACTTTTTTGCGCGTCGTGTGCGTTACTGTATAATATAAAATTGCATAGGCCATAGGCCCTATTTCCCACAGACTAAAAAGTGCGACACGGATAGTCTGTCGTCTGCACTGCGCCTAAGGCCTACAATTTTGGCGCTGAAATTTTCAGGGTATATAATAATCTTATGTCCTGTATATTGATTCAAGTTAGTTCCAGAATCTCATAAAATAGGTTTAGTGGCTTTGGTGAAAATGTGACACAGAGAGAGAGAGAACACTCGCATTTTTTTATAATATTAGTTATGGATACTAAGGTAAAAACAGTGTGTCGATGGAAAACAATAATTATTGATGAATTGGGTCAATTGAATTGCGCAAGTTTTTCCTGTTGTTTTGTTTCTACGTCTTCTTTTAAATAATTAATGGAAACAAACTTGATTTCCTATTTATAAAACAAAAAAACAACAGCTCAACTGACATTAAAGCGCCATCTTAGCGATTATACGATGTTTTGGGGCCATAAATTTGAGTCGTAATCTGTAATCATTACGGAGAGCGCGAAATTAAATATTTGCCGCCCCGACTTGATATCGTTAGCCCCACGAGATTGCCAATAAACTGCCCCTCGCCCGACCAAATTGTATGGAAATAAACGCGTACATTCATACACGATATTCTGGGGCCACTTGTAATTTAAAAGTAGGAACGCCCTTTTAATAAGGTAAACCAGGAAACATCTGTAATTCTGCGATTTAACTCTTACGACCGCGATTAAGATTTTATTATAATATTGTTACGTGCTAGAGTTCGAAGGATTTGGAGAGAAAGACCTGCTGACTCTCTTGAAGACTTTATTCCCCAACACTAGGTCTAACACAAAGCACTAGGTCCAAAACACTAAGCACTATCACTGTCCTAGGTCGTAGGCAAGTCGTTCTGAGGAAAATCGTGCGTCGATTAATAGAGTTAATTAATCCTTCAGCCTCATAAGAGCGATGATCGCGACAACAATAGAATACAATAGCATTTCCAAGAATCAGCGATCGAAGGATTAAGAACGAAGATATTTTATCTATTGGTATTCTTAAGAAATGTCAATGTTGGTTATCATGAGAATACCCATTTAAAGTTTGAAAACGGGCTGGATCCAACAAGGAACGAAACAACATTAATGTTGCATTAAAATACTAAAAGTAGGGTACTCATAAAACAAATTTACTGCGTCCCAACTAAATATTTCACAATGGTTATTTTGATATATAATATACTGGATAATAAACGATATAATTTCATACAAGCCGCACTCACCGCAACAACAAATTGAAACTACTGTGACGCGGTTTATCATTTAATGCTATTTTGGCTAATTTTATGTTATTGACAACCCTGTAATGATATTGCAATAATACTATGAAATTTTAGTAAATTATAGGATTTAGAATCAAAAGTGACCCAAGTATTGTTGTGGTAGTCTAATAAGATGATCTATGCATCGGATATTGTGAAAAGTCGGTACGATTTCTCGCCAGTCGTGTCTGTCACAGTCACCCACTGGATCATCAGAATGAGCGTTATACACAATGCGAAATTTTGTTCCTAAAATGTACATTGTTTTGCAAGTAAAAGTAAAGTATTTTATAAGTAGCCGGTCAAAAACTTTTTGACAGCTGCCGATATGCTGTCTGCCGATTTGATGTCGTTACGATTACGGAATGTTCACACGAAAAGTCCTGGATTAGCCTTGACGGACTACTCGTGGGTATTTGTCTTAAATTGATGTGAATATGCATTTTTTTAGGAAATAAATTACTTGTATTTTAATGAATTATTTAGTAACCTGCTATGCAGCACCCTGAGACTCCTCGTGCTCATACAGTTGACGCTCCAGTCGGTGTTGCCGTGGTCGTTGCATATGGTGATGGAGAAGCGGCCGTAGTTGGCCCGGATGAGGTGGATCACGGAGCCCTCCGCGCAGCCTATCTTAAGGGTCTTCCCTTCGCACGCGTACGCCGTCTCGTACCGAGGCTCTGGAACGATAAGTCGTGTCGTTAGATGTAAGAATAATGTCGTATCGTGAGATGTAGTAAAGGCAAAGCTAATTGATAATACATAAACGGGCAGGTTTAAAAGCTAGTAAATTATTTCTCATACATATTCCTGTCATAAAATAATATTTCTTATCCATGTTCATGTTCAAAAAAATTCACGTACCTAGATGAAACCGCGAAATTAGGCAGAACAATGAAAATACATTACTTAGTTACTACATAGTAAATACATAATATTTTCGTAGCTATTAAAACAGTAGAGCAGCTGTCAGAAAAAATGAAACAAAGAAATTAATATTTCTTGCACAACATACAACATACCCCCACAAACATCACATTCCTAATAAGCACACACAATATTTTCAACATCCGAAACAAACACGCAAAAACTGTCGACTCAACATTTGATAATCAATTTCTTGACGTCTGATAAGAGGGGGTTATTATAGAGGGAGATAGAATACGATTAGATATTATATTTGTATCGTAATCCAGTATCAAGACATTTATCGAGTCTGGAGTTCTGGAGTTAGGACGGTGTATCACGTAAATAAAAAATTTCCAGCGCGATTTGTATTTTGGCAGCCGGCTGCCGCATAACAATTGAAAATCGATTGTGACTGCAATACCCACGACGGAGGTGCTACTACACAGGATGTAACAAAAGTGGTAATACTTTAGAGTTTAGGCCTTAGGGCATATCCCTCCGATACAGTTCACGGTGAAAGTCTGGTAAGTGCTGAAAGAGATTTTTTTTGAGATTTTCAGAGCTCACCCTATCACCGTGAACTCCAGGTAGTATACCGAATACTAAATAACTCATGATAAATATCAATAATACGTAATTTTCGCCGAAATTTGAGACCAATATTCTAAAACAACATAATAATTACGATCATTTGAAAAACATACTATATTTAGAATTTTATTTCCAAACCCACGTATTGTTTTGGTGGCTAGCGAGTTTATATAAATTAGTCCTTTGTATCGATTTATATATTTTTAGAGAGCTATGTAATCAAAATATGTATACAATTTAGAATTTTAAAATGTTTGAAGTGGTGTCACAGAATACATAGTATTTGGTGGTGTGGGATTATGACTCCGTTCCTATAGAACTTTCTTACATCTTACATTTTAAAGATCGTAATCAAAATCTCTATAAGCTATTCTGAAGAAGAACCACTCTTCGACACTGGTCTGAAGTTATCACTATATTATGATGATAAAGCCAAACAAAACTATTCTACTGCTTATAACGAATTTAAAATATAAAATATTTTTATACAGTACGACTAGACGGGGTA
Organism: Polyommatus icarus; assembly: GCA_937595015.1. Classification (NCBI taxonomy): domain Eukaryota; kingdom Metazoa; phylum Arthropoda; class Insecta; order Lepidoptera; family Lycaenidae; genus Polyommatus; species Polyommatus icarus. Next base: position 5,286,808 of record OW569341.1, on the reverse strand, counting down.
GTTTAAAATGTTTTAGAACCTCCAACTTTTAGAATCTCGGCAGGTTTACGTATTGAAAAATGAAGTGTAAGATTTATTGCAAGGGTGTTGTGCATATCGTAATAAATCTGCCAAATTAATGGCAGCCGACACATCGTTTAAGGTTCTCGCTACGTCATACAGCAAAATGAGGGTAGGTGAAAAACATGGGAAGTAACAGGAGTTATCGATTTTATAATCTGGAGATTGTTTTCGTGTAGTATCGACGAAGTTGGTGCTTGATGAAGTTGATGAAGTAAAAGCATTGACTGCGCCGTCAAAACACGCGCATGCATACATACATAATATTCATGTTTTGTTAATTGTCATCATCATATGTTACATAAATATTATTATGAGTGAAATACAATAACATCTGCAGTCGTTGCGTAAAATCTAGTGGTTTCGCATCCACGCCTCGATAACTAACGTATTTCCCAAAATATTCATGTAGCTATAGATCTATACCTAAAAACAATTAGTACCTTATAAGTATATAAACTAGAAATTACTGAAAAAAATTTCAAATAAGTACATACAATTATTGTGACGTAACTGATAATAAACTAAAACTATATTTACAGCTGTTTCGTATTAAAAATAGCTATTGTCATTTGTCCCCACCAAACCAAAAACAACCAAACAATCTACACAATATTATTCTATACCGGGGTTCTCAAATTTATTTTGTCTACTGCCCACTTTGAGAAAAAAATTTGTTTTAGCGCCCCCCATTGTTTCAATTAAAAATGCATCCAGATAAAATGAAATTTACACAACGCATTTTTTTCTGGGTCCCACACCTTTAGACCCGCCCCCAAGGGGGTGTTATCGCCCACTTTGGGAAAGGCTCATCTATACATTCCATCAACATTACGACTATCTACTATCTCCGCAAAACTTGGTGGTTCCGATGTAAACACCGCCCAATACAAGTTGCTCACTGGAGTTGTGTTCGGTAAACTTCGATTTCAAGTCGATCCGTTATTTGTACTTGAGATAGATTTAGATGGAAAATTCTGGGACTGTGAACTGGAACCTACGCACTGCCAATATAGCCATTACTGTCTATATGATGTTGCTGAGTTTCTTCGCAGTGCCAATATAGCATTATAGTGATAATGTAATTAATCAGGGAATTATATAATAAAACTTATGATGGTGGGCAAACTAACCCAGCAGTGTTCCGATCATCGATTGACAACATTGCCCGGTATCAAAAAATTCTTAGGGTTGTCAAATCGGACATTTTTAAATACTTTACTAAAAATCGATGTCATTTTTTATTACTGTATGCCTTGCTCAGCCAGTCAAATAATATAATGATGATAATGGGTTTATAAATAAATAGAAGCAATTTAATATTTATAATATATTCCTGATAATAATGTAAAAGATGATTAAGTAATTTTATAGATATGTGGCAGCCCTAGTACTCTTACAGACCAAAATGCAAATTATTGTATGGAAAAGGAAAAAAATGTAAGGGTAACATTGCCCAGTCAATTTAGTAGGATATTATTCGCGATATCGTTTAAATGTCTATAGTAAACACCATTTTTTCCAAAATTCTTTCACTGGATTTTGATGCCACCTGCGTAAAGTTCATATTTACGTGAAAAATCAAGGTGGACAATGTTGGCTACAAGTCCTGCGGGTTGATTCACTAAGCGATTCCGCGCGGAATCTTCCCGCTGGCGGAAACTATTTCACTTTCAAGCAAATGACAAGTGAATACTTTTCGATTTTGCTGTCATTTTGACAGTAGTGACATTTCTTATGTATGAGTGAATTAGTTTCCGCCACGGAATTCGAATCCGAATCCGACGGCGGGAAATTATCCCAGGATTAGAGTCGTTTTCGCGGAATGTTCCCGCCACCTCCAAGACTCGTGAAATCTTTTCACTACGAGATCCGTGTCATGGCGGATATTGTTAGATGAAATTATTTAATGATAAGAATAAAACAAAGCAATTATTACTTATTATTAAAACTTTGTTAGTCGTGTCTTGTTTAAAATATTAAATAAATGTTGTACTGTAATAATTATGTGTTAAATCTTTAGGAAGTGTTCATTGAACAATAAATATTATTTATTTATAAGTGCAGTATATGTACTAATATTCGGTACTTAAAGATTTAGAAATAAGTATAATAATTTTTAAATTTTGTATTAACTATTAATCCTTCAATCAGGGATTCTTGGAAATGATATTGTATTCTATTGTTGTCGCGCTGACCGGTGTCCTTATGGGGCTTGAAAGATTAATACTTATGTATTATGTTAAACCATTATTGCGCTTTAACAATAATTTTAAATGGTTATTTTAGTATAAATTATATAATATTATCATTATAATTCCAAGGTCATACACACCTTCACCTGGAACTTCCATAGTATCTATATATTCTAATAAAAACGAATATTAAATGAAAAACAAATTTCAAACAAAGAAAACTTAAGTAGGTATATAAAATTTAAAGTAAGTAATAAGTTTGTTTTACACATAAATAAAAGGTATTCTCACACAACAAGATTTACCGATATAATATAATAAAGTACTCTGTGATTTATCGGAGCTTAACACACTACTTCTTCTTCTTTTAATAATGGCCGACTCGGTGAGTTGCCAATGTCAGAGTGTCAACACACGACTTACAGATTTGACAGATTGTCATTGTCACTCGGCAGTCGGCACATAAACAATATTTTTTGTTTTAATTCCACTCAAGTCCCAAGCGGCCGCGGCAGTCGGCAGCCGCACTATTTGTACTTTGTACTGCGCAGTACGCCATTCACTCAAGACTCAAGCCCCAAGCGGCAGCCGGTTACCGCGCTCTTTTGTTCAATTATGAAACATATTTCGCTGACTTACAGACTACTTTTGTATAATCCTTCCATCGGGGATTCTTGAAAATGCTATTGTATACTATTGTTGTCGCGGTCACCTGTGTCCTTATGGGGCTTGACGGGATAAAGAAGTTTCATTAGACGTACGATCTTTGATATATTGGCTACATTCTGAATGAAAAATACTATAATATAGACTATGGGCGATTAGTATATTTTCGGCTATTGTGCGTTATTTAGTATGTGTTGCTATAACGTGTACTTTTTCGAAGTTTTTTTACTGGATTTCACGAATGTAAGTAGTGTTTTCTATTAATTTTTTTAATGAGTAGCTTTTTAATATTCAATGAAATACTCAAAATCATTCGTTGATTAAAACGTAGCTGAAATATATATTTTTTGTAAGGTAAGACTAATCTTAGTTTTAAAAATTTTGTTCATTAAATTAAGAGGTGCAGGAAAAAAAGACGATTATTTTCCTGTCTGATGAATAACCAAGGCTATATAATATATATGCCGTAGCACTTATTGCCAAAAAAAAAACTAGTGTCAATTATTCTCTTTGGTTTCGGATTCATTCCGTTGCGGAAGTTAGTGAATCGTTGTAGTACTGACAGATTATGTGATCTTTTCATGTGAAAACTTTCCGACGATCGTGAATCGGGCAGCTGGTAACTTTACCCGGCATGAAAATCAATCATAAATAGAATTAAATGAACAGAAGTAATGTTTTTGACATTCCTACACCTGCACATGAAGCCTTGTAGTTGCAGCGGGCAAAAAAACTTACACTTCCATACATTTTTTTTACAAGAATTAAAATTATTCGAAAAAATCTGACAAAGTTGGCATGTTTCGCGGTACCCGTAACACAAGTCCATCAGGTACTTACCACGGGGCCAGACTGACGTGGTGTGAAGCGTCCATAGATATTATTATAAGATATTCTGTAATAAAAAGATATGTAAAGGTAATAAAGGTATGTAAATATATATACAAGAGCTACATCACGCAACGCAGCTTTCTCTAATTTACACAAAACTAAACTTTATCAACCACACAAGAAAATTCATTTTCCATTGCATCTTTAGAGTAACATTTTCATATTTGGCCAAAATCATAATATTTCAAGTATAGGTAACTAGAAATTGGCAATATCTGAGTCCGGAAACCTCTCGTGAGGGGAGAAAAGGCACCCGTCATGCAGCGTCCGGCCAACATAAATCATCCCCCCATTAATGGGGACCCTAAAGGTTTGAATGCATTAAACGAAATATTAATATATACAGTAGAATAACTGAGCTGTATCCTTCGAATCAAACCCACCTATTCATATTAATAAATACGAAAGTGTGTCTGCCTTTGCTATTTGATATGGAAATACTTAAAGTCCCGGGAAAGGAAGTAGGATACTTTTTAGCCCGGAAAAATGGACGGTTCCCGCGCTACATAATTTTGGCGCAACAGAGTTGCGGGCATCATCTAAGTACCTAGTAATTATAATTATACAGAAGAATAATTAATAAGCTGTTTAACTTTGAAATGAAACTCGCCCTATACAGCAAGTGATTGAAGTATTGTTATGTTACTTCGATCTAATTGAAGTCACTCTTATGTGTGTGTGTACCTTGATTCAAGCAGTCTAGTAAGATGATCTACTGTACATATTTATATTGTACATTTCAGTGAGCTTATATTATGTATTAACATCAAAAACAGGGCAACAGGTATATAATCGGTATTAAGATCTAGGAATTCTTGTTAACAATATTATAATTAAGATTATTTTGTTTGATAATGTATAATTAATAGGTTATTTGAACCCTAATGTGGCAATCATTATGTCAAGCTTTATAAGGATTCCGTACATTATTATATTCCGTACACAAATTAACAATACAGCTTTACATTACACTTTATCGTTTCTATATCATGTTATCTAATCCTAAATTATCCTTATTTTGGAATAGGACTTAGAAGGCACATAATATATATTGAGAACTAAGGATTTAATTACTAGGCATCCAGCTTGGACAGCTTAAAGAACAGCAAAAAATATTTTTCCAACAGGCCCACAGTCTTGGCTATCATAGAGAGGATATTATACTTATTCCATAATATTATAGTCACAGATTGATAAAAGAATCTGTCAGTTTGGTTAACTCTTAAGGATCTGTCACTGTTTCTATTCTATGGCATTTCGACTGTGATCATGCTAAGCTTTCTAGTTAAATTGTTCTAACATACGAAACCTGTGTTCAATCTATACTAAATACTAATATTATAAAGCGGAAGAGTTTGTTTGTTTGAACGCGCTAATCTCAGGAACTACTGGTCCGATTTGAAATATTCTTACACTGTTAGATTCTCCGTTTATCGAGGAAGGCTATAGGTGGCTATAGGCTATATTTTATCACGCTGAGTAATAGGAGCGAAGACATAGAGGAAAATGTGAAAAAAACGGGGGAAATTATTTGAAATTGCTTATTATAATTATTAAGAACTACAGGAGCAATTTTTATGTTATTTGGCTTGTCACACAATATGAAGAATATAACCACGCGAAGAGACATAGGCATTTTTTTGTGGAAAAAGCCGCGTGCGGGCAAAGCCGCGCGGAACATCTAGTTATTAATCTAGTTATAAATAATTTACAATATAATACGGAACCCTAAAACCAACAGTGCCCAAATCGCCTCTCCTAATTATTTCTAAAAAAAAGTCGGAGGCACGCGACCGCTAATTTTGTTTTAATTACACTTTTACAATTGCCTTTCGTTTCAGTTAAAATTAAATGTCAAATAAATCAATATCATGAGCCCGCTCACGTGTGTCCTAGTTACTGTTACCCTAAAATACCCTATAGTTTTCAACCCCTAGATAAAAAATAATAATAAGGTTCATTTTGAGCTGTTAGTGTTGAAGAAATAAGTTACATTAGTAGATAAAGTTTCTTCCTAGAAAACTTGTGTGTTGTGAGTCCTAGGGTGGTGAGTGGTCCTATGTGACATTTTGAATCATTTTTTGAAATTTTAAAATTTCTAGCCCATGATGCTCACAGACGTGTCTTCCTAGTTCCTATTGGTGAAAGATTTTTTTAAAATCAGTTCGGTAGAAATTACACCCCTATAAAGTCGAAAGCTTTAAAACCTTTATGATAAGAGCTAGATACTAGTAAATAGTAACAAGTTTTTATCCAATACAAGATTCTTTTTCAAAGCATCGATAAAACGTTTACTTTTAATTAATATTTCTACAGGTTTTAATTAGTAACGTACGATACCAGATATTAAGTTATTACAAGTGTTATTAGCGGGAGCCCACCGCCTACTCCACTTAAATATGCTCCTGATAATTACATATTTACAAGGCTATTAAATAAGATATAGTGAAGTGGAAGGGTTTTATTGATATTATTAAGAGTGCATCGATATATGAAATATTTTACCTTCCGTATAATTCTAAACATCCTCAAAGACCTCAAAACAATTTGTGCCATCGTCTTATCGCCTTGATCTATACTCTATGCCAGGGTTTCTCAAAGTGGGGTACGCGAACCCCTAGGGGTTCGCCATTCGACGGCAGGGGGTTCGCGACGAGATTTACGTAATGGTGTTTTGATAACTGACAAGCACGCGTGGCACTCTTTTGCCATTTTGTGTGTTAACTTTTATTCAAATGAAAACCTTATTTTGATTTCATTACTTAGTAAGGGGTTCGCTGTCACCTGGAAATTTTACCACGGGTTCGTGGAGTCGAAAGTTTGAGAAACCCTGCTCTATACTAATATTATAAATGCGAAAGTATCTCTGTCTGTCTGTCTCGCTTTCACGCCAAAACTACTGAACCGATTGTAATGAAATTTTGTACACAGATAGTCTAAAGCCTGAGAAAGGACATAGGCTACTTTTTAACTGGAAAAAGGGGTTGTAAGGGGGTGTTTATGCGAAAATTTGTTCAAATTTTTGTTCGTCTGTTTTTGGGTATTTTGATTTAAGGGGTAGAGGTACCAGGGTTTAAAACCGGCCAAGTGCGTGTCGGGCCACGCGCAATATAGGGTTCCGTAGTACCGCAAGTTTTTGATAATTTTTATGATCAATGAACGTACATTTAAAGCGTGTTTTACACTACTAACAACATCATCTCAGTTACTTTCAAAGGAATTTGAACGAAAAAATCCTTTATACTTCGCCGAATACATTTTTTTTAGTTAATCGACTATTACTCAATAACTTATGAAGTCTTCTTAGCCGTGATAGTTTTCCTTTTAAATTCAGCATATTTCCTACTCCCGTGAATTTTTTGACATTTCCAGAACCAACCGTTTAGCTGGTAGAAGTACACTGGACTCTAACGATTTTTTCCACTTTAAAACTTAATATTTCACAAACGGATCCCTAAATCGGAAAATGATCTATGAATACTCGCAATATTTTTAAAAAACCTATTCAACGACACCCCACACGATGGGGTGGGCGCGAAAAAAAATTCATCCCCGCTTGATGTGTAGGGGAGGTACCATAAAAAAAATATTTTTTTACGATTTCATGTACCATTTTGTTGCCATCACTAATATGTGTATTCATACCAAATTACAGCATTGTAGGTCCTATAGTCTCTGAGTAAAACCGCGGACAGACAGACAGACAGACAGACAGACGGACAGACGGACGGACAGACCGAAACTATAAGGGTTCCTTGTTGACTACGGAACCCTAAAAAGCTTTTAAATTTGACACCAATTTTTTTGACACCGCGCGCTATATAAACTGAAGTCCACGATACTTAACAGCTAGTATTTTCTATTTTCCTACTAATAAAATATAATAATTATCATATTGCAAGAGTGCTCATCCGTCTCGTCACAGTAAAGTCTGTCTAAACACACTTGACCGAAGTTACGCGCCGTAAATTGCATTTGCATTGCGGAATTAATTTAATTTTAAAGTAAACAATTAAATTAATTCCGCATGATAACGCTCGCAATACCGATGACACACTATTCCGTCGTGTTCCGTCCGTATTTTGTATGCGTTTGACAATGCGGACGTAATTTACGCCGCGTAACTTCGGCCTAGTGTGTTTAGACACTTAAACCATTTGCCATAGTATAGTCAATTTATAAGGGTATAGAGAATAGAGAAACGTATATATGTAATCTCTGGAAAAGACACTGGATTGTATCACAAAGAGTGCACGGTTCTCGCGAGACATATACAACATTTTAAAATTATGTTTTAATAGGCTGTAATTTCGAAATAAAAAATTGATACTGATATTAAATAAAATTATTATAATATAAACTACAGTACCCGGCAATAAATATTGCACATCGACCTTTGGAAAGAGACATTCGGCTAATTTCGGTTTCATAGAGCGTTATCTTTGTAGCACACGCCTATTTGACATTATGTCAGTCGTTGTTCAAATTCAATAGAGTGCAGTCGCGTCCAGTTCAAAATATATATCTAGAGTTGTTAACACCCCTAAATTTGCTACAGCTGTAATTTTCCAAACGAATTTTAAATACGTAAACATAATTTGAACACCCTTTTTTATTTTATTTTACCCGAACCTAAAGCCATAAATTATAGAAAATTTGGTGTATTTTATACAAAGAATAATAAAATTGTCAAAAGGAGCAAACCATAATTGTTTTAACAGCTCCTAATATATACCGGACTTTTTGTATTTCGTGCGTAAGAGATAACGCTCTACAAAACCGAAATTAGCCGACTGTCACCTTCCAAAGGTCGATGTGCAATATTTATCGCCGGGTACTGTAACAAGAAACCAGAAATAAATGAAAATAATATGAATGAAACTGCAGTTAAAATTTTGATATAATGTGCTTGGTTTAATAACTAAATAACTGTCCCTGTGTCGTCATCAACAAATTTTGTTATCAAATAACACATTGATAAACAAATAGCTTATTAAACACTGGTTAACAATGCGTTTTAATAAATATATGTCACGATTTGTCCACAGGAATACGACAATTATTATATCCCGTTCACATATTTTATCAAATCATATTCATACAAATCCAGGTAAACCTGGATTTGTATGAATATGATCCCTATGTCTTTGACATAAACATTATATTAGATATAAACGGGCTGTAGTATAATTATTACGTTCGAACACAAATATGCAACTTCAGTTGACGTGTTGAATTTGTAAAAAGGACATGAGAACACAAATAAACGTGTAACAGTCGACTAGGTTATATTATATTATTTACTTATCATTGTTTTATTTTATGTTTTTAAGGCCGTCCCCCGAGCAAACGACCTTGGCCATACATTTGCCGCGTTGCCGAGATCGCGCCAAAACCCTATTATTTTTACTTATCTTAGTTCAAAATTGTCCTAAAAAAAAATTAAAACGGCGAATATGTAGTTTATGATATTGTCGATCTATTGGCGTGAGTTTCAAATAAAAGTAATTTGTAAATCCTAAGGAGATGCTGAATGTATGCTTGAATTAAAACAAATTGATATTACTTTGGAAGCTGATATCATGAGTATAAGAAACAAAATTAGAAAATTTAAAACGACAAAAGGAATGTTGATATACTGAAGATTATTGCTGTATTTTTATTATAACTTTGTAGCTTTCAGATTATGAGTTTATAAGGTTTTAAATACGGTCAATTACGGAATCTCCGGACGGAATGCCCTTAATGGATCTGGGTTCTTATTCACATGTTACAATGTCGTTGGACTTTTTTTAATTTACGTCTATCTCCCTAACAAAATCTGGGCTTGTTGTTTTCATTTTTCTTTCTTTTATATCTTCGTTACATCTTTCTTATTGCTAAACAATTTTTTCTTCAACTTTTGGTGCAATTTAGTTATAATTATACAATTTAGTTATATTAATGTCGTTGGACTTGTTTCGCGTTACTATCGTTGATTTCCGAAACAGAATAGTGAATCAATATGTTGAGTCCAAGATTTGCAGTAAAACACAAATAAATGACACAACACTTATAGTTATCTACCAAATTGATAATTTTACTAATATTATGTCATCTATATAAAAAATACTTAACTTATCTAGGCTCTACTCTAGCCCCCCGATGGTTGCTCGCCTTGTCGCGGCGGTGGGGCTCTAGTAACCGCGGCTTGGACAACCGCGGTGAAGCAAAGAGGCAACCAGGGCCGGCCGGTGTCGCCGCCTGGCCCGAGGAGGGCGCTCCCAGCGGACTGGAGAAGTCCGCTGCGGATGCGCACCGAGGTGGGGCCGCAGAGGAAGAGGCAAGTAGGTATTACGGTGCGCCGCTTGCCCTATCCTCTGCGGCCGAGGTGTGGTCGGTGGCAGAGCCACAGACCTGATCTGCCACATGGCCTCCAAGTAGCAGACTCGGGGGGCGTCTGCTACAGCCCTGGTGGGGGCCGAGGAGGAGGGCGCACGTGTTGTGCGCCCATCGTGGAGTCTTCGGGCCGCTGGCGGGGTCGCAGATGTGTGTATCGTTCCTGTGGCCCCGTCAAAAGGCGGCGTGGCGGAAGATGGGGGGGGGGTTTTAGTGGGTATACCGTGGTCTCATTAGCTACGGGAGTCCCACATCACCACTCGGGTCGCCCCCTGCGCCTGGGTGGTATGCGTAATGCATTTCCCCCTCCGGAAAAAAAAAAAAAAAAAAAAAAAAAAAAAAAAAAAAGGCTCTACTCTAGACTCTAATAGAGGGCTGCCCAGAGCCACTGGAAATTTTTCATCATATTAAATACTCCAGCGAAAGCCACAAACCCGCAAAGGTGTAAACCAGGCTGTAAAACAGTTATTTCTATGTAAATGTGAGTGGATTAGGTCGAAAAAACTTTTAATTAAATCGACAAAATCCCAAACCTAGAGCACGCGAAAGTGCAGTTTGTCGATACACAAGATAATGGGAACTATTTTAAACCTTTCGAAAATACCTTGGCCGATACACCCCAAGGGGTGGTTATAAAAATGATTTATAGTAGTGTCCAGGGGGTGGCTAAAACAATTTACAAGATACGAGAGGGTATGGTAATTACTTTCCACTGTCCAATCCAATATACGTGGAGCTAAACGCTCGCTGCGAAGATTTTTCAAATTGGATATCATTTTTAATCCGTTCCGAGTTTACCCCTGAGATACTTTTAATGGCTTATTTTTTACACTCCTAGTTTGTAAAGTGGGAATCTAAATTCAAATGTCGAATGTGAATAATATTCTAAAATTGTAAAGTGTACCCCGATTTCAAAACGACATATCGAAAAAATATTCTTATTGGTCAGAACTACAAAAATCAGTCATTTGACGTTTGTATGAAGTATGAGAATACTGTTTTGCAGTTAGATACGATCCAAACTGGATAACTCAAACTTTGCCAATTAGAAAACCATCCATCCCGAAAACCATTAAGCAACACAATCGACGATAAAAAAGAGATTACAAAAGCGTCGTTAAACACGAATAAATAAATCATTACATTTTGTAGCGGGTTTCAAAGAAACCTTGCCCCAACATATCGCTTATTAATCCGCCGAGACCATTTTGCACGTGAAATTGTAATTACGCTTCAAACAACTTTTCAAACGCGACTACCCTCGACCGCGGGGCGTTCAATGGACTTTATTGTGTTGTAAGAAACGGCATAATCGCTCGGAGTGCGAATCTATAATAAGCCCCTATCATAGTACCTCGTTAGCGGATACATGCGAATGTCATTTGATATCTAGCTTCGAGCTGTCGCACAATAATACCGCTTACCACCCCCAGATAGGGCGCAATTTCGCGCGGGTCGAGTTAAAAAGCATGCAACAACGATCTCACTGAATTTAATTTTGTGTGGCCATTAATCGGTGTCAGGAGTGGCCTCCTAGGATTTGGGAGTTTTATTTCGAAAGTAATGGGTAGCATCATCTGTGGTTCTGGATGTTTCTTATTTATACAATGCCGGTGAAAGGATACCAGATGCTGGGCGTTAACGTGACTTTATAAATGAGGTAGCATTTGAGATAATTGTTTTGTCTTCTTCCTCTTCTCGTTTTGATCGTAAATCGATCGATAAAAAATGGAGATGAGTGGCATTATGCTTGCCTTGAACTATTTCTTACTTATTAAATGCTGTCAGCTAGATATTTCAAGACAATTTAAGCATGGCGCGATTCGCGAACCTTTACGTGTTTGTGTACTGATACAAGTATTTTCAGGGTATTTTACCGTGCCACTAGATTGCAGCAAGATTGTTACAATGATTGTATTGCAGCATTGTAACCGTAATTTACATTGTAAATGCAATTATCGAACGCAAAGGGAGCTTTTGGAAATAATAAAGATTTTTAAATGAATATTTTAGAAAACGGAGTAAAGAATGGGTAAGGACGAGAAGCGATGGGAACAGGAATTTATTTCAAATACATAAATATAAAGAAAACCAACTATCGTAAACCAAACCTTCAGGAATAACTCCCAACTCCGACTTCAAAACATTTGCAATATCGCGAAAACGAATAAATCATTTCTGATTTTTGAAACGCCGTAGGACTATAAATTACGAGGCTATCCCAGGTAAAGTGGTGGATTGAAAAAGCGTTTTTATAGTTTGCTTTATAGGTTCACGCCGGATCCATATCACTTTGTGTCACTAAAATATTTCCTTCGCAATTCTCAGAGTCGCCTTTCGCCGGCGAGTCCACACATAGTGACGTTTCAAGGGTAGTCCTAACTTTCTAGAGGTTTTACTCCATCGGTAATAGGTTATTGGATATTCCTTTCGAAAACAAAGTTGACTTAAAGCAAAGAGGCTAGTTACAACATTTTGGACAGTATTATGCTTCGTTCAAACCTACGCTACCAAGCGACTGCGAAGCGGGAGCGTCAATACAAAACACACATATTTTGACAACTTGACGCTCCCGCTTCGCAGTTGCTTGGTTTCTTATACTTATATAAAATTCTCGTGTCACAACTCACAATGTTAGTTACCGTACTCCTCCGAAACGGCTTTACTGAATTTTACCAAATTTTATATGCGTGTTCAGTAGGTCTGAGAATCGGCTAGGATACTTTTTATATTGATGAGTGCATTTGTTGCAATGCAATTATGCAACTCGAGACTGACGGCGATCATTGTTTGTGCGACGGGATAGCGATGGACGTTGCCATGGTGACATACTTATTTAGTCACTTCAATAAAACAATATTGAGCGAAAGATATGGCAAAACAACGTTGCCGGGACAGCTAGTTTACTATAAAAATTTTGTGACTTGCTTTGTAATGACTAATGAGTGAGTATATTATTAACATGCAGATGATTCTTATGTCGTCAGCATAAATATCCTATTAAAGGTAAAATAATTCAGAACAGGATGTATACTTTAAACATTTATATTCGGATCAACGCTTCAATTAGGTTTTAATGATATACATATTGCAGTCAAATCGCCCATAAAAGTTTACAACTGTATTTCATTGCAGCTTCAATAGCCCGGTCTAATTAGACGCAAAAAAAATCGAAATCTCGGAATAATTCGCATAGAGCTGAAAATTGGTAGAGACGTTAAATACACCATTACAAATAAAACCTCAGAAGTCCCCGGCGATCCTCCTTGTGCAATTTTTTTTAATCAAGGTCAAAGGTATAAAAATAGGTTTTTCCTGTTTTTTTTCCAAACTATACATTTTATCACAAAGGTAAGTATGACAAGAGTGTAGATCATAGAATTCTCTGCAAAAAATGTTCAAACACTTTTTTCATACGACTTACCATTCCTTATAAATGGCGGGCTCAAAGTTTGGGAAAATCATATATATCTATGCTTAAATTATAAAGCTAAAGAATTTGTGGAACTACTGCTTGGAATTGAAAAATTAGTTTTTTGATGGATAGTCTTATTTATCTAGGGAGACTTGAGGGAGACATAAAATAGACCACGAGGAAGGACATAGGCTATTTTGTTTCTCGGGAAAATGTACGGTTTCCGTGAAATACGAGCGGAACTTCTAGTACTACAACATACGAGGGCTCTTCTCAGCCAAACATACTTCTGCGTGACTTACCAAATCTAAACTTTTCGAGTCACGAAAAGTAACAGTACGCTTGCAAGTCACTCAGAAGTATGTCAGACCGAGAATATTTCAACTTTTTCAAACAACCCTAGTATGTAGTACATACTAGATGTTAAGCGTGGCTCCGCCCGCGTTAATTATAAATTTCACGAAAACCGTAAATTTTCCTGAAAAACTAAATAGCCTATGTCTCTCCACGAAGCCTACTCTATGTATGTGCCAAATAACATAAAAATTGCTTCAGCCGTTTGTGAGATAAGCTCCTTCAAATAATTTTCCCCGTTTTTCCCCATTTTCTTCTGTTTCTTTGCTCCTATTGGTGGCAACGTGATGTTATAAAGCTCAAGTCTTCCTCGATAAATAAGACTATCCAACAAAAAACGAATTCTTCAATTCAAAGCTGTAGTTCCACAAATTCTTTAGCTTTATAATTTAAGCATAGATATGATTTTCCCAAACTTTAAGCACGTCATTTATAAGGAATGGTAAGTCGTATGAAAAAAGTGTCTGAATATTTTTTGTAGAGAATTCTATGATCTACACTCTTGTCATACTTATTTTTGTGATAAAATGTATAGTTTGGAAAAAAAACCAGGAAAAACCTCATTTTTATACCTTTGACCTTGAATAAAAATTTTTGCACAAGGAGGATCGCCGGGGACTTTTGAGGTTTTATTTGTAATGGTGTATTTAACGTCTCTACCAATTTTCAGCTCTATGCGAGTTATTCCGAGGTCGAATGTTTAATTTTCCTGGAGTACAAATGAAGTAATGAAACAATATGAAAGAGAATTATGATTTTTCACACTTTTATCTTCGCTAACAATGTAGAGCTCATAACTTAGTACTGTGTTGTTTATGACAGTGTATTAAACATTCCTACAGAGATCATAATAATAATCTAGCGGTTATAGTTTAAAGAACCTATATTTTAGGTTTCAATAAAATTTCAACGATATCAATTTTGTAATCCTTTAAAAAATATTATTTCAAATGATACCGAAATTATAGAGCGGTTAGGTAATAATATAACAAACTAGACTGATGAAATTAGATATTTCACAGACAAATTATTGCACAAAAAATAGCTTATGATCCTTCACGTGGTCTGCTTCTTATTTGTGCTAATTTATAACAGAAAAATTGCTCCAGTAGTTCGTGAGAACCTATATTTTAGGTTTTTTTTTCAAATAATTTCTCCCGTTTTTTCAACATTTTCCTCTATTTCTTCGCTCCTATTAGTCTTAGCGTGACAAAATATATAGCCTTCCTCGATAAATGGGCTATCTAACACTGAAATAATTTTTTAAATCGGACCAGTAGTTCCTGAGATTAGCACGTTCAAACAAACAAACTCTTCCGCTTTATAATATTAGTATAGAAAATGATGATAAACATTAAATATTACCATCAATTCAAACAGTCAATGGTAGAAATTCAACAAATTAGAACTTCATATCTGCATAATTCAAAGCCAAGTTTCCTAGTCCGGAGGGAAAGGAATTATCAAGAATCGTACAACTATCGGGTACGTCACGGGAACCGCATTCCAAATTTAAAAGATCTAACTGGGGCGCAGTAAATCCTATGCAAGGAATCGGGACTGACGTTACAATGTAAGCGATCGATTTTGAATAGCGTAGATTTATTAAAGTCTAGAAGGGATATTTTATGTGTATGCGATAATTCATGTATGATAGCTATGTGTATATACGTGTGTGCTTAGAGAGAATACCAAAATTTTGGAAGAGGTTATTAATCTGAGAAGATTTTTTTTTAGATAAAAAAAATAATATATGTAATCTAAACTCTTGGTTCTAGGGAATAGAAACTCCAGGTCTAAACTTTAGGTTTTGCTTAAAGCCAGACTCTAGAGCGCTATAAATCCAATGCAAGGAATTGAGACGTGCTGACGTTACATTGCAGCCGATCGATTCCGGATAGACAGCTCGACGGCAGTAAGTTTTTAATTTAACATTGAAGCACGCAATCTAGCATTTATAAGACGTAGTAACAGAATCTTAAATGAATAACTAGATATTGTAAAGAGGGTTGGACGCTGTCGAGTTTCAATTAAACATTTCTGATACGTTGCTCTAAATAAAACTTTAAGATTAGTAATTTTTTTTAAAGCCTAGACTCTAGAGTCTAGACTATCCCACTGCTAGGTCTGCTAGACAAAGGCCTAAAAGGATATCCGATGGATATCCTTCTATCTAAGTTTCTCCTGATGGATATCCTTCTATCTAATCATCTCGATCTAAGTTTAGTCATTAACAATTAACAATTAAAGATCAGAGCAGTCGGTGTGTTAAAATATATAGAACACAATTGATCGACCCAAAATCTTAACCCAACTATTCGCGGAGTTTACATAGCGGCATTCAGGACCGTAGGTAATAAATAATATGGGATTAGGGCAGATGACAATTGGTAGACAACATAAACGGAATTCATCAGGTTCCTTGTGATTGTAAAACAAGATTATTCTGGTCTACTGCATGTAGGTGTCTAATTGAGACGTCACATCCCCCAATCCAAAATGAACATTACTGCTCGTGTTTAGGGTTGATATTTATTCGACCCTGATTACCTTTTAAAGAAAATCGACCATACACAGAACGTAGCCAACAATGAGGGGTCGGGCCGAACGGAAGAGAGCCCTTAGGGCTTTTTTAACAGTTTCGAGTGATGTATGCACCCCTGGTCACGTATCGTATGAAGAAGTTTCCTGTATAAGCGATTTCATTTTTCTTTTTCGGACTTTTCCGAAGATTAGATAGAAGGCAACGAATGTTGAATTTTATTTGGGCCCAGATTAGAGACAGACGAGTGATTTTGCATTCATTGGGCACAAGCGATGAACCTGCGCTGGAATTTTGTTTTCTGTTTGGAGTACGCGCGTCGGAAAGTTAATTCAATTAACTATTTTGCAGCCCTCGTGTATTTTAATCCGATCTCTAATTTCTAGATCCCATTAGCATTTTTGACATACGTCTAAAAGTTTATTTCTACTTTATCTCTGTATTATTGAGATTTCATCTGCAGCTGTTCAATGCCTTTAATAAGCTTAAAGCTTTCATTTGCAAGCTTCAATTATAAATTCATCGTACTATCTGCTAATAATTAATTGTAAAAAAACTTCTGTAGCGGGACATTTCGCATCCCACATTATCATTATTAGAGAATCTTCGCTACGCTTAAAATCGATTGAAGTAAATACCACTATCTTCTGAAAACATGATCCCCGAAATACTGCAATTCGTTCACCCTCTTCAGAACCCCATGATTTACTCTCCCGGTGCAGAGGCGTGAGGAAGGAAGGGAGGTGAGAATTGCAGGGGCCTGTCAAATAAGATTTTTTCCTCAATCGAGGACTAGTCCTCGGGGGTTTATTCATGTCCGGTTATACAATTTGCGAAATGAGAACGCTACAACCTATTTAGTGGACACTTGAGGATTTCACGTTAAATAAGAACCTTTTCAAGTAGGTACGTGAAAGTGTAAAATAATAATGAGAATTCGGTGCGAAAATTTCGTTAGCGAATATTTCCAAGAAAATCTTGAGTCTGTACGAGACATTCAAGGTATATAGTACCTACTAATAAGTTAATTTTGAATTTTTAAAATTGTTTTTAAATAATATAATATTATAGATAGAGTTGGTTGCTGCATACAATCAAGTACACAAAACAGTAATGTAAGCACAAAATATAAAATTGTAAATACAAATATACGTAAAGTCATTTATTCATAACTTTAATTCAGATATAGGTACTTAATGCATTTTTTCAATAATATCAAACGGAAATACACCTCCATCAAGTTCTCAACATTAAAGGGGAAGAAAAGATTACCGAAGTAACTTTTGTAGCCCGAATTAGTTAATAGTTTCACCATAGAATTCTTGACAAAACATAGGAAGCATTTTATGCACCCCTCGAAGTTCTACTAAACCTTTTACACTTAGAAAATAATTTCACCACGAATAGGGCGAGGGTTACAGAAATCAGTTTTAGGTCAGAATTAATATTTTATTAGTAAATTGCTACGTATTGATGACCCAGAAAATGGAGAATTGTAAACAATTTTTTTCTTGGTGTTTTATTTATCGTTCGAGGGGGAACTTTTCGAACAATCCGCATTTGAGCATGTGTTTTTTATGATACATTCGAATGATAGTAGGACACGTACATACTACCTTTTGGAATGGTACGATGACATTAACAGCTAATAACGCTATCGGAAACCTATCTACTTCTTTGCGTTTAAACGGCTGAAATGTTAACGCGTGAAAAACGAATTTCAGCGAAACGGAGTTGACAAATCACAACTCACAAGCTCAGAATGCAAATCTAAAAGCGTTTGAATCGGATAACACGTCATAATTACTTGTCATTACTACTCGAAGCTATATAAGATATTTTTACCATATTACAGGATTAACAACTTTACCACATTTTAAGCGGATTTTGTCTTGTAATTTGAGATGCGTGAAATCAAGACGCTTTCCCAGACTTAAAGCTTGTATTACCCACAGAGGTGCCTGCTTATGGCATAACTGTTGCGGTTTATCTAGAGTCCTTACAAACACTGCACGAAGGATATAAGAGGTTTAGTAAAACAAAATATCATAACGGAAAGCTGGTAAGTTAGTACGGAGAAATGAACTTTGACATCGACCAGGAGATGCCATTTTCGTTTGATACGGATAAAATCTTGGTGCTTGAATAAATTGCCTATTATAGTAGTCGAAGTTGAAGCATAATTAGTATGATATAGTGTTCGATATTTGCCATAGTAGAGATAAATAAAAGAGACCATTGCAATGATTGCAATGATTCTACAATACATTGTAAAAGGTTTCGAAAAGCTTGCATTAGCGAGAAAAAAATATAAATTTTATAAATTATAGGTAATTTAGGTAATTAGGTTAGCTAGACGCTAGTTACAAGTATACAAAACAATGTTGGCCTATTTTTGCTCTATAATGGTACGGAACCTTTCGTGCGTCAATCCGACTCGCACTTGGCCGATTTTTTGTTCGCTGTTCGGTATTTATTTGAAAAAGACCTGGCAGCCCTCATCAAAAAGAAGTGGTAAACCAGTCGTTAAAGCCAGAAACTCAAATACAATTGTTCAATGTTAATGTTAACAAGACTTGCAGGTTTGGGCCAGGTCTAGGGGTATAAACAAGTTATAACAAGCTGGCCGCTTGCCAATCCATCATTTGTGGGATTCTAATTAAATCGTACTCGTATGGAGATTTATTAGTTTTAAAAATACCCGCAGATATCGAGTGATCTATTCAGAATTAATTGGAAGCTTCTGATATTTCTGCAAAATGAATGACCGTTTGCGATTCATCATTATGGTCATAACCTTTTAGAAACTCATTCGTTTATAACTTGGTTTAGTTTTTGGACATTCAGCTTCAGGGCTCCGGTATGCGGGCTGCATCCACACTAATACTATAAATGTGAAAGTATATAATATTATGTCTGTCTATCATCTCTTCAGGTCCAAAGCTATCCTGCTGAAATTTGGTATCGAGATACTTTGAGTCCCGGAAAAGAGTTAGGGTCTACATAGACGGACTGCATTTCAACTGCAATCTATTGCAGTCGTGACAACTGCAATTAAACTGCACTTGAACTGCAATTTGCAGTTGGATTGCAGTTGAAATGCAGTCCGTCTGTGTAGACCCTAAAAGAGTATAATCGAATTTTAGCACAACGGAGTTGCGGGCGTCTAATTTTAGTTTTTAATTTGGTAACAATTCATTTACTTATTTTTTGACTAGCTTCAAAAAAGGAAAGGTATAGAAGATATTTCTTTAAGACGTGACGGATTTATATATAGCGACATATTACTTTATCCACTTTTTCAAGAAATGATTAAAATTTGAAGCTACATTAGTGTTCTCATCCTACAAACATGATATTATACTCATACTCGCAACAAAATACCGCGACACTCCTTGGGTGATAAAAACTGAATTAACCCCCTCGTAACCGAGACGAACATAAGTGCGGAGTGCTCTGCGGTCATTGAGACCCTACAGCTTCTCAGAATTCCTCTGCTTATGTAAAATGACACTAACATTATGTTGCAATACAACTCTCGCCAGCGACTCTTATCTGTGTGATTATTATCACAAGTGGCCAAATACATTATTATATATTTCACCAGGAAAAGTTTCTAATTAATCTAAATTTTCTACTGTTTCCATTACAATAATCACAAGTGATAATATGACCACATATTTGGCAATAAGTCCTTTTAGATTTTTTTTTCCATTAAAATCTGTTTTTGTGTCATGCGTAAGGCCAAAATAATAAAATCCTTAGAAACTTTCACATTTATTATATTAGTAGGATTTATTTAGTAATTTGTAGGTTAAGCACCATCGCATGCGATATGCTAATCAGGGGCAATAAATTTACCCAGTGCATACCTTTAATCCCTACGTGTTAGTTTTAATGTATTTTGACAGAAAACGGTATTATTTTATTTCTGCTCGAGTAAAATTGCAGCACAGTTGGTATTTTATTAAGACTTTCTGTAATTAATCATATTTTCAGACAGCAATTTATCAATATTATTCATTAAAAATTAAATACTACATTCGAAACTAAAAGCGTTTTCATCCCTAGCTTACAAAAACAATAATTATTAAACTCCAACAAAGGAATGTAATATTAATTATTGTTGAAGTAGAAACAATTCATGCAATTAATTATCTTTCAATGTAAAACAAAAAGTACTGCAAGGTGCTTTGTTTTTTTTTTCTTTTTTACTGAAACTGGACACTTGTGGTTGCTGACCGGACTTTGTGGTGATACGGGCATATAAGCCAAGACTGGAAATTCCACGTACATGACTCAATATGTTATAAAAAATTCACTTTTTAATTTAATATGGATCAAAATGACCCACATCTGCCGTTTGGAGGGTTAATCTAGCTTACTACAATAAAAACTATATTGTGAATTTTCTCGCGGTGTTTATCGCCAAGCTATTCTGAAATGACGAAATTTTGAAGAGCCGAGAGCCGAAGACAGGAAGAGCTGGCGAACCATAATGATTCATGAAGATGGAAAAACATGGAAGGTAGTATGCCCGAGGGAGATAAAAAGACACGCTTGCAGAAGGGAGAAGGAAGCATAAAGGAAAGTCGAATTTAATGTTTCTTTTATAATATGAATTACCCTATGTATATTTATAAAATTACTAGTTGTAGTAGCATGCTATTTAGTTCGCGTGTTTAAAGCTAACATAAATCTATCCCACGGGAATTGTACGATTTCCTGGATAAAAACGGGGTTTTTCTGTTAAGGTTAGATTTACTCCTTATTGCAAATTTTTGCACGTCTTATTGGTTAGGGTTTTTAACCGATTTCCGAAAAAAGGATGGGGATCAATGTTTGGCTGTAGGTTTTTAAAATTTATCACTACGTAAGCCCAGAAGCTTATTACTTAATCTAAAACTGTAAACACAAGTACAATTAACGTTTTTATGTAAATTTATCCGGAGATTATCCACTTCATTAACATTTTTTGGCAATTTCGTACAAAAAAGGTTTATTTAGTGGGCACGCCCTCTCGTAATATAGTGGTCACCATTAGAGAACGAGTATGGTTATAATTACAGCTTAGTCTTATCGTAAATTACCTGAAAATATGAAAAATGAAGGAAAATTCAGGGCGAATGAAGGTCTGTACACCGTGCATGCGTTAACACCTAAATAGGTAAAGTAAATATGTATTTTTTCCATAGTTTTATGTTCATTTTATTCATTCAGTTCATTCATTCGAAATTATTATCTCTCCCAAATTACATAGAATTTTCAGTGTCGACTAAGCATATCAAAATCATATTGTGAGGACATGGAAAAATATGGTTTTGATTTTTCATTAAGTACCAAACAATTAGGGATTTTAAACCCCCTGTGCTTTGAAAACGCTCAATAAAAAATGATACGTACCTAGAAAATATAAAAAAAAAAACAACAAAAATCCCTAATGACGCAATTTCGGCGTTAACATCCAAAAATTCCGCCAAAACATTAAGCTCTGGGCTGTGGCGGATTAAAAAAATTTGCAGTTCCGACGCAGCTGGAACGAAAAACTCAAACAAATTACCTTCCTTCACCTCGATTAAGCGATCATTACTGCAAACATCATTTATAATGGCGTAGGGACATTAAATGTTGGCGAAAATAAAGCGTTGCGGATATTGCGTGCGGTACGATGGAGGTCACTTTGAACCATATTCCCATGCAATAAGAGATAAATACAAATTAGTACAAGATGCGTCGACTGTACGTTTGGTGGTTTGCTCACGTGAAAATTGGATGTGTTGCCAGCGCAATGTTTGATAAACGAGCAAATGACATAATATGCAAGAGATGTGCTACAGCTCCACAAGGCTCTAAACGCGTGGCTAAATTAAAAAACCACCATATTGTAAAATAAGTTAGGAAAGGGCTGTTTGAAGGTAAACCACCTATTGACGTCGTAATCCATGACTATAAAAAAGTCAGGCATGTATATGAAATGAAAGTCAACGCTGTTAGTGACAGTTGTTTGGTATTTACTTTTCACAATGTCGTCCAAGTGTCAAATGATCCTTGCAGGTCTGTAGATACTAGATAAACTAACATCCGCAATCAGAGGCCCTTGATTTAATTATAACATAAGAAGCATAAAAGTTCATTAATTTTTAGTCTATTAGCACCTAGTAGTCTATTTTTTAAGGAAATACTTTAGTACCTAGTCGTTAAATGTCTTTCAGTAGGTATGCCGCGACCGTAAGATAGATTATCTTGCGAGGAAAACAGAGGGGGCACCCTAAAATATCTATTAACATTGCATCATTGATTTTGATTTGGTTACTTATGCACCAGCGTTCAATACCTTATACTTACCTACTTTTATCACTAAAAGGAACTTTATGCCAATGTCATAAGGGTCCATTAGAGGTAATCTTACTGTGAACGCATCAGACACGTTGGCGGGAACTCTACATACGCCATCTTGTGTTTACGTCAATGGGGTCACGTTTTTCTATTTTCTTAAACAAATCCCGATTCGTTTTTATCTGTGAGCGATGTTTTCTCTACAATGTAAAGGTACGTGGTGGGATTTTTCTTTGAAACAATGGAGTTTTACAACTAATTGTTGGAGGAGGATTTAGTGCTTGCACATTATTTTAGTTTGTTGCGGAAAGGTATTGTTCGAATTTTTCCTGGACCTTACATTTTAATTTTAAAGGACTTGGCTAGGAACTGAGAAGGCTATTTTGTACTGTAAAGTTTCGTTCTATCCTGCTCCAAGATATGCATCTTCTGGTACATTGGCGGATTGTGGGTACGAATTGGGCTACCTTAGAACCTACCTGGTATGTTTACACATTACTTATAGTGTACAGAGTACAGACTTGAGACTAGTCAGTGGTGGCTGCTACTACAAGGATAAACCACTTATTGGAAGTCCTATCATCACATAATATATTGCGAAAAGTAGAGATTAGTGTCCGTTTTACTCCAAGGTTGAACCAATTGTTGGAAGTCCCATTATTAGCATTCCTAGTATTCTCAAACAAAAATCTAAAGCGTCAAAAATATGATAATTGCCAACAACGATGTAGTTAGCAATGAACATGGTGATGTCTGGCCAACCTGGGATCTTGATCCACAATTATAAGTCAGAGGAATACAAGAATCAAACTTAAAAACCATCCAACACCTCTCAAAACCGCGTATTTCACACCGAAAAGCGTAAGTACCTAAGGTACATCCTGTATTGAGTTACTCGCTCAAGAGAACGCCCCGGGCTCCCCTCAGGAGGGTGAAATATTATTTCACACATTACAACGTGATGACTATGACGACAAAAGAAAATATATTTTATTCCGTGCGCGAAATTTCGCTATCTATAGAAACGTGGCTTTTGCGAATTGATAAGGTACTTAGAAGTGTTTGGATGTTTTGAGAGTTTCTCTCTAAGGCCACTTGCACCAATCTAAAATATGTCTTTTCTTTTGAAAATAAGAGGAACTGCTTTGTAAAATACTGCAATGCTTGCAAAAAGGCTCTAGAGTGTAGGTTAAACGAAACACATTTTGATGCAAAATGATCTCTCATATTCTTCTCTCCTATAAATTGTAGTGAATTTGACAACTGGCAGTCTTTAAATTATAATCAAATCATATTATATCTCTTCAGTTGCAAACCTACTTTCAATTTCTAATGCTAAGTACTCGCATACGGTTTTGCTCGATTGCGCAATAACGTCAAGCAAAACCCGCGGCTAGGACTTTCGTCCACACATTCAAAATTGCTCGATAGTTTTACTATAAATCGATACATTTAATTCCATCAAGCTGGCTCGATGCGAGCCTTTTAGTTGCTCGATGCGAGCCTTCGAGCTGTCAGTTTTGCGGTTCACACAGAAATTATTACTCTATTTGGAGTAAAACTATCGAGCAAAACCGTGTGTGAGTACTTAGATTAACAAGACATTTCTTTCGTAATTAATCAATGCAAGTCTTACTTGCCACTTGGATGTCGCATCCTCCGAATCTTAGTTGAACATCTCATTTTAAAGAAAAACATCTTAGCGTAAAGTCCACTTTTTGACATAATTTCTCATACGTGCAAGTTGTGCGGAAAAGCCTATATTTTGTCGTGACTGGTGGGCGAATATTTCACAGGGTAAGCGTTACGTGCGTGCGGAGGCGGAATTAGTGAAGTTCTTTTGAGAACTTGAGGAATTGATTGCGCACACAACTAGAATAACAACATGGGTACGGGTTTTTAGGAGAATTTTGATTAATTTTATATCGAACTACCTGCAAATTTGCAATAGAAGATCTTGTGAAAGCTGCGCAAGATATAATGTAGATAAGAAGGTACTCAACATTCTAATGTACCATCGAGGAAATTGATTCCTAGGCAATTGACAGACCAACGTCATTTGGTCGGATCATGTCAATTCAATGTTAATAATTGTGATCTGTCGGCTGGGTTTGACATAACGCGACTAAACTAAGTAGGCCTATGAATCAACTTCTATGATAGTACAATTAGAGAAGTTGATTCATAGGCAGAATATGGTTTTGTCAAACCCAGCCGACTGCAGTCGACGACTTGTATAAAGTTAATATACAGTGTGTTTGTGTAAACACCGTTGTCCTTGAAACCATCAAATGAGCCCGTCAAAATGAACAATTTTTTCTATGAGAACAATGCTGGTAACCGTAATGCTGGTCCGAAAAGTACCTAGCAATCAATTTCTTTGATGGGATCACCTATCCTAAACATTTGCTCATCATTAAAACAGCCCTAGCAATTTCATAGCCTATTTGATAACCTTTATGATATTTATAAGTGCGATCTTCTATTATAAAACCGCTATCATTCCTACAATTAACTGTACCTCTTAACAGCTAGAAGAGCATTTGACAATCACAAAACGAATAGATACGATAGAAACTTCAATAGAATAAATGTTAGCCATTCCCAAGACATATTAGAAGCGCGATTAGTTTGTCTAGATTCAGAAATTCCTAAGTCGGAGATATCTAATATCCCCGCTAAAGAATTGGCGCGATATAACTGTCATATGTCCGCCATCTTGCCGCAAACGTTCGAAAATCGAATATCGCTCTAGGGATGTTCGCAGCTTTGTGATTTCTGAACGAATCGTACGAAAATATTTATACTCCTTATTTAGGTCTCACATTTTATCACTAGATATTTATTCGACTGGAAATCGTTATGTACTTACTATCCCTATGTATTTTATTCAATGTAACGTTAAATTAAACCTAAGTGGCATACCTAGTTTGTAGAATTCTTTTGATGAAAAACCTTCGATAAGTCTGTCTAGCCGCAAAGAATTGTGGTAATTTTGAACACTTTTAGTGCTTCTTACAGTACTTAATGTGTAGCTTACTCACTGCTCACATTACACAAGCTTACAAGTAATAATATCTGTATTATGGCTGCCTAACTCCTAACATACCTCCTTATTATAGTTTCTAATATAAATGGTACATCTGTTTTAAAATCTTTGATTTTTCAAAATCCCGTCCCTAAATATTTAATATCGAGTGAAATAAAGACACTATTAAGGCGTACTTTACACTCAAAATACACTTGGCTTTGGCTGATGACGGCTGTTATAGGATTTTTACGTAAATTCCTCTTTGTCGAGCTCATTTAGAGGATTATGGGGGCCTGTTAGCGATTGTATATCAAGTCTCGCTTCTGCGGTTTATTACCTCATCAGGATCGATCTCTGTACGGTCGACGAAATATTCTTTCAGCATTTATCGACCTTATTCCTTGGCAGTTAAGTTCGAAAGTGGTTATCCGGATATGATACAGACTGTACGCATAAACTTCAAGAAGTTGGTATCTTTTGGTAATGATGGGAAAGTAAATAAAATGTGCGTTTGGCTCAAGTGATTTGTACTGTTGTATGAAACTTTTTTTATGACACTTAAATACTTAGGCAATGGAAACCGTTAATCCAAGCGTTTTTTAAGTTGAAAAATAAGATTTAAATTTAAGCTTAATTTAGTCGAAGAAGTTAGAAGTTACGTACTAGTCTAATCATAATATTATAGTGGTCATATACTTTGGTGTCATTTTAGTGTTCGTACTCGTACACCCTAATGCCTACTCAGTTATTTAGTTAAAACTGAAAACAAAACTCAATTAAAAACCCCATTCATACACCTTGAAATTAAAAGCAAAAATTTCATATTTGCATAAATAACTCATTATTTAAAAATTTTACGACGCCTAATTCACTATTTTTATCGAAGAATCTAGAAAAAAATGGCGATTCCCGCACATTTTCTTCAGTGTGAAATGGGATATAATTTTGGGGAAATCGCGCCTCGCGTGCCCAGCGAGCATTAGTGTTGCCCTACCCGGCCATATTAATGTACCTATGTAATGAGCTAAGGAAAATTGTTGCCATAAAAATAACGCTACCAACGCTTCCTGCTCGATTTAAAGAAGCAACACTGTTTTGTTTAGAAATGTGTATAATTATTCGTACTTATGTTTGATGGTATCACTGAATTATGTCAGATTATGCTGATGTAATGATACATTTCTTTGATCGCAAGCCATCTGCAGGGTTTATACGAAGTTTTACTGAATGTGGCGTGATATGGTTCAATAAAGAAGAAAAACTTTTGATTGTCCGTGTAAAAGTAAGTATACATGAGCATTGAGCACTGAACAGTTAATTTGGAATGGCTTCACACGCACACACATGTGACATGACTGTAAACCTAAAGTTGCAACTATAAAGGTAGACATAAAAGTATTGGTTTCTTAAATCCATACTAATGTTACGAGTGCGAAAGATCTGTCTGTCTGTTACCTCTTCACGCCCAAACCGATGAACCAATTTTACTGTATGGTACCTATGGAGATACTTTGAGTCTCAGAGAAAGGACTTGGGATACTTTTTATTCCGTAAAAATGTATGGTTGGGGTGCGGTAAACTAATGTTGGCTTAACGAAGTTATGGGCGTTATCTAGTCTTACAATAACCGTGACAATCTACATTCTAAAATCTAGACATATTGTGGTTCTTAACCGGTGGTCCGCGGACCACTGGTGGTCCCTGGAGGCATTCCAAGTGGTCCGCGAAACCATCCTAATAATACTATTTATTCATTCAGAATTTGATAAAGAGTATGCAGTCTGCACTATGAAGCTACAAAAATCGACACATTAAAAAAATGAGTGCTAATTTGTTGTAAAGTTGTGTTTGTTTTCTTTATCAAACAACCCGTAGTTTAGGTAAACCAACTTGGTGGTCCCCGGCTAGACAAACATTTGGTAAAATGCCTGATGACTAAAAGGTTAAGAACCACTGATCTAGAGTCTAGATGAATACTTGAGTACATACTTCCCATTCTTCTGGGTTAGCACTTCGGCAGCCTCTCTCGTCTAAAATCCCGAATACCCGAACCAAATTTGGCTAAAGATCCGATCTTTTAGTTGTAAAACTGACGAGCCCAAATAAACCGTCTACATAAAGGAACATTTCATTTTGTTCGCAGCTAAATGTCTTTCGACGCCTTTAACAAAATCGATGCCTATAAAGACATCTTGATGTTTCCCTCCAATTTTATTAGACAGGGACTAAAAATTGGATCTTTTTATAGGCGTAATATGAAAACGAGCGTCGGAACACCTGAGCGCTGATGGAAAGTGAATTTTATGTCTGTCTGAATCCTTGAACTTGTCTGCTGGATTACATTTATTTGATTTTGCTCCTACAAAATTACGTAGTATGACATGACGACTCAAAGCAATATTCTATTTTACTATAGATAATAATATTATAATAACATATCTGATTTTGATTTAAGTCTGAGATTTAAAATTCCCATTGTCTGAAATGGAAACGTTGTATCCTATAACATAGTCCAAATCCACACACATAATCCCCAAGTAATCCTCCAAGATCACATCATGGAATTCACTTTACAAAGAAAATAAACATTTTTCAACGCGGACCCTCACGCTGATGATGATAATCAAAACAACGCCTTAAACCCCGGGCTTTATTATGCAAATTGTGTATTATATAAGCAAAACAATTCAAGTAATTCCAAACGATTTGACAAACAAGCCCGAGCCGAAACGGCTATCTTAACAATAACCACGATAAATTACCATCCGAACCGGCGCAGTAATAAGACTGCGGGCTCCATCGGCCCTATAGAAAGATAGGTCATTAGTTTAATTGAATTTGGATACAGTTTAGGAAACATTAATTGAAATAACGTCTCCGAGTCAAAGGTCGTGGGCGAATCTGAGAAATCAGAGTTTGGGACGATCTCCAGATTAGTTTACGAACGTTATAAATTATAATTTCGCCCATTTTGAAATTGCCCATTAATTTTACGCTATCTATGGAATCTACATAAACCGCTTTGTGTCTCGCAAACTTCTGAGCCCTTTCCGCTCCCAATGACGGGGAGATACCTATACCTCGGCGAGCGATTACTCGTAATTATGATAATGGATGTTGAAACGTAGAAAAAACGAGCAAATATTGACTTATGTATAAGAACAAAGCTCTTTGCGCGCATTACTGCGAGTCCTCTAGAACTGTAGCACCTGCCTTTCAGCCCGAACAATGAACACCCCGAGGCGCAATTACGCAAAAATTATTCACGAAAAACTCCATCAGACGAAAAATTATAGCCCTAAAAACCATTACCACACACACTCCGGTGCAGTGAAGCGAAGTGAAGTGTGGGGGCCCGGGGCCGCTTGAAGTGGGGGGGAACGAAAGGGGGTATAATCCTATAATTATCGGCTTAACGGAGGCGACATTAGCAGGTGGCATCGCCAGGTATCTGCGGCTTCGAGTGTTGCCGAGCAACAAATGTTGGCAACATCGGTTAAGTAACGCAACTGCTTTGGGGTATTTGCGACCCGACAGGGGTATTTAAGGAGCGCATTAACAAATTGCAATTGATTTACGTGGAATTTCGGGGATGGGGTCTCGTAAGTACCCGCAAAGGGTTACAAGTAAAATTAGGACTGTTTAAATGTTTTCTTTGATGGGGGAATTTTGAAGTGTCTTCATGTTTGGTTTTCAAAAATATGAATAAACAAGAAATTTCTGGTCTTTTAGGGGCAATAATTAATAAAGTATCCTATGTAATATGATACCAAAATGATTCAAGCGTTAAAGCTTGTGGTATGTAATTGATATTACAAGTATGAAACCGCACAATATTGATTTTTTAGTTCTACCCACATCCATGGAGACAACTTTTTTTATTTTACTTTCTAAAGAGCACATATTAAAGTTAACTGTCCAACACTTAGAGACATATAATCATAACTTATCTTTAATTTAACAAGGATTTTGACAAAAAACCTGTGTTATGTGTATATCTTCTGTAAAACTCTATATACTAACTTAAGTGATTATTTAATGGCTCTGAGAGCAGTCGTAACTCGTAAGACAGTTACAATGACGTGCCGAATTTTACCTCTTCTGATACTTCGCCATTTTGAATTTTGATGTAAGGGGAATCCCCTCACCTGTTAAGTAATCATCGACGTTCATACTCTTATCTCCCGCTTTTCTTAACGGATTTAAAATTTCGATTGCTAAGATTGAACGCTTTAACATCGCTATCAGACGTTCTGACACTTCCGACCATCAAATTGTTCTTTGATAGCGTCTCTGAATCTATTCTTTTTAAATTTACTGTACTTGGTACTAATTATTTTCTTTTAGGGTTTGTTCATCTAATTTCGAAACCACTAAAACTATGAACTCATGAAGCTGTTATTAAAATTGTCTACACATCGAATTAACACTTTAAATATACCTTTATTGTCTACACAATTCAGAAAAAATTTCAAATTTCAGGATACAACTTATTTTGCCTACTTTAGCCTACGCTAAAGTAGGCAAAATAAGTTGTATCCTGAAATTTTTCAACGTTTTTACGATGTTGAAATTACGTCTTTATTGCGTTAAAGATAAATTACCTTTTTCATCAGCAGTAATCGTAATTTTGGACTCTAAATCGTCACTACCTTGAAAATTCATGATTTCTCTTTCAGTGTGCTATCTGTTTTCAGTCTTATATTATGTTCTGTGAAACATATTCTGCTCTTAGTGCTACTTCTATGTACCATCGAAGAAATTGATTCATAGGCAGATGGCGTGTCCACGTCATTTGGTCGGGTTATATCAATTTAATATTATTCGTCATCTGTCAGTTAGGTTTAAGTTAACGTGACTGTATTATGTAGGTATTTCTCTGATAGTACAAATACTGGTTTTCTCTTTGATGTCCATTGAAAACAACGTTAAAACTAGGAATTAATATTGCGAGTCGATATGGTTTATCTATAGCCACACAATCAATTCCGACCGAGTCATTACGAGGAGCAGCTTAAAACGATTCTCTTGTACCCAGCTGGATAACGTATGGTCTATCGAATTTTAATACCGGATTTGCCTACTCTATGGTAATATCAATTTATCTGCTTTCGGTTTTGAGCCCTAAATGAATGGGGATACGATTGGAAATCGATCGATGTTAGATCCGAATGCGACCCGCGTTTGGTATTAGCATATTATTTTTGCTGTCTGCCCCGATGTGGACGTACCTGAAACAAGACATAAGTAAATTAGAATATTTTTCATATCTAAGACATGAATTGTGAGCATTATAATGTACTTGACTGGAACTGCTACATACTACTGTCACTTGTACTAAATCAAAGAAATGCTTGGTTTACATTATTCCAATCCAGCGTTCGATTACTATTGGAACTTTGAATTGTTTAAACAGGCACTTTGGCAAAAATAGCGCCGGATTAGATAACTGGATTGGTATTTGGTAAGTATCAAAAAAGGAATCAATTATTGTCAGTTAGATTCTGTATCAGAGGTCCAATGCGCCAAATATAAAAAACTAAAACTTATACCCCCTTACTAATAAACGCTGTATAAGCTTTGAATAGTTATACAGTGTTTTGTCTTCTTCAATCCAATTAAAAATGTCACTTGTGTGTCACACAAAACACTGTATAACTATTCAATGCTTTTACAACGTTTATTAGTAAGGGGCATAAT
The DNA here is from genome assembly GCA_937595015.1 of Polyommatus icarus. Classification (NCBI taxonomy): domain Eukaryota; kingdom Metazoa; phylum Arthropoda; class Insecta; order Lepidoptera; family Lycaenidae; genus Polyommatus; species Polyommatus icarus. The sequence goes on along the minus strand of OW569341.1, from coordinate 5,255,240 downwards.
GTGTAAATAAATATGAAAATCCACTTTCAATTGCATGTGTCTCAGTGTGGCAACTGGAACCAAACTTTATCGAACTTTATGCCTGCTTACCTACTAGTCAGGGAGACTTAGAACATTTTTTTTTATTACTATCAAGCAAATTTTTGGTGAGTAGCTTTATTTGATAATCCTTCCTATCTCTGTTAGCTACCACTTGATTCATGTCAAGATTGTTGTCAAAAATGTTGTTTGTCCTATTAAGATGAAGCTACTCACAAAAAATTAGCTTGATAGTAATTAAAAAAAAAATCTAGGGCTCCCTGACTATACTGAATATTTTTGTCAGAAGTTTTATCACTTATCAGAGCTTATCAGCAACACTGATGAATACACAGACCTCAGAAACCAGCTATTAAAATATCTGTAAAGCCCAATGGGGATTGTCCATTTTTTTTTAATTTTGCTCATTACAAAAACATTTCGAGGAATAAGGTCAGTGATCGTTTTTCTGTATATTAACGAAAAAAATACCCATTAGTTACTTATATTTTTGAACAAATATGTTTAACCTTAGTTTGACCTTCAATGGCGTTAAATTAGCAATAAATTCGATCAACGTTACGTTTCGAACTTTTGGTAAGTTTCTCGTATCAGCTTTCACATAATGATAACTTGCATTAGACGAACCAGCCATTAAAAATAAAATTGAAAGGAAAAAAAACATACTACAGAGGTCAATTGGGCGCCGATGATGACGTCACAGCGAAACTTTAAAAATTTATTGAGAAAAAACTAGCCAATGGATTTCAAAATTATTTAATTTATATTCTTAAAATACCCTATTTTAACGAAAAAAAATATAAAAAGTACATGTGATTTTTTTTGGACAATGCCCATTTGGGCCTGTTTGAGCCAATACAGGGCCAACGCATTGAGCCAACGTCTGGTGTTCGGATAGTCGGTCCCAACTTAGCATAAGTTGTATGGCCAAGTCGGCCTCTACACCTTGGCCCAAAGCGCTGGCTCCGGCTTTTACAAACACAGACCGAGCGAATACTTTGGATTAAGTTTATCACCACAAAAATTTAATCAAATAATAGGATTATATCTACAGTTACTTTGTACTTAATACATTGTATAACCGGTGGAATTAATAACATTTTTATGATAATACTAATTAAAAGCTATCATTTGTCATATACGTCGTGTGTCCCGGTTTAATCCATATTAATGGTTTCTTTAAATAGAGCGATAATTACAGCTTAGGGTGAGCGCACACTTGCAGGTGGGTTGACAATGTATCGAACGTTATAAAAATATACATATTGACATTATAAAAGGAAAAAATATATATTGAACGTAAGGTCTAATATTCGAAACTTTTTGAAACACACTTATCAAGCCAATATCATTGGTACAACTGATATATTATATTCTGTGCCAATAGTGCCTTCAAATGATAAGAAGTTTTCCTTGAATCATCATCCAACAAAAGTTATTTTTACCGTGAAAATAATGCAATTGATTACAATCCCTTATTTATAAAAGCGCGGCGGTTATAAATTAATATTAATAATAATTATTATAATAGCTTTATCCTTTCAACCTAAAACCAACATGTATAACTTTCCAGGACAATTCCTTTTCATGGTTCTATTTTCAAAAGATTTACCATCAGCGCCATCTTACGGTGTTTCCTTTTAAAACTGGGTCACGCTTAACATGAAGCTCGGCTTGCACTAATTAAAATGTCGTCGCATTTCCCCAAGGAAATTGATAATAAATTGTACTTTACATTCGTAAAATACCTTTTAATTTCTTTTTAATGGAGTGTTTAAATATTTATAGTAAAAGTTGAAATGATTGTTGACGAAAATATTTATTCATAATTCCAAGAATGTTTTAGACGTGGTTTAGTCATGCTCTGTTATAAGTAACTTTTTTTTAAAGTAATACTTATATCATTAAAAAAATAATTAGAAGATAATGTTATATTATGTACGAAAGTAATGTTCTTGTGTTTTCTTAGTGTGAGCATAGCTTAATAATAATAATATTTCATGCGACAATGAGCCGTTTCGCTGTAGTAATAAATAATAAAGTAGCCTAAACACAATTTAATGGCTGCTTACATTATAAAGCATCTTGCATTTGCAATGTAAATAATTAAGCCAAGTAAAGTGACAATATTGCAGAGGGTAAAAACAAAACTGGAATTGCAGGAAATAAGAAAAGCAAACAATAAGAAAAGCTGTAGTATAAAAATACTTAAGAAACCTTTTGGTAACTTTAATCCTTTAGCAAAGACAGTAAGTATAATTACTCTTAAATTAGAAATAAATAAGAATAAACAAAATTAATTTTACTGGGCAATGATCGTTTGGTTTACAAAATTATGTGATTACTTCAAAACTCATATATCTTACATCAGTAAATTAAACCTAACTTTGGCCTTTAAGGCCTCTATATCCGCCAATGACCTTGATCATTGTCTGTCAGTGCGAATATCGACGTAAATGACATTAAAATAACATTCATAACAGCGCTCCTTGTACGGTGGCGGTTACGACGTTCGCCGCGTCCATGATAGGGCGAAATAGGAGAAAAAACCTTTTTAAGGCTTAATACATATTTCAAAAAAGTAAAAAAACCAAATTATCAACTTATGTATTGCAAAGCAGTAGATATTTTTTATATATTCTTTTGATAAATAATGAAGGAGTAAAGTGGTTTCATTCAACGATTTGGAGGTGATTTGGTTTTTTATTTCTTTATTATGTGATACCGATAGAAAAAATAAGGCAAAACCACGTTACGTATCATATCATGTAGATTACTAATTATTTTTTTCAGATATAATTTGTCTGTTAATGCCGATGAAAAGTGGTTTCATCTGCACGCTTTTTTCGCGAGAGGAGCCTTAAAGAACATAAAATCCAGGAAGTCGATACTATTTTAAAAACACGTAGAGATAGTACCATCACACACACAGAACGTGTTTACTAGGTACCGAACATGTAAAAACTCGTGTTAGCTTTAACACGTAATAAAACGTTTGTTCCAGAACTTTACGAGGTACACAAAGAAGCAAAAATGTTCTTAGAAAGACTACATGCAAAGTAGGTTACGGTATACCAAATCTACTAGACGTGCTGTTTTCTTTACAGCAGTCATCTAGAAAAAGATGAAGGCCATAAAGGCATGCAGAAAAATATTTAAAAAAATTAACACCAAATGACTAGGTACCATCATTTTTGTTTTCAGAACATTTGACGTTTTTAATGCAAGTAAAATAACCTAGCAAGGGTTATAGTGATACATCGTGCAGTTTCTTACATCTGTGGCTTGATAGCACGTGTCCTGTTTTAAGTTTTTTTTTTCAAGATTTCCAGTTCAAATCTTACGCCTTCTTGTAAAAGTCTTTGAAATAGTATATTTCCTACGACCTACATTATATCTGACACCACTAGCCTTAATGGTTTCAGTTAAGTTTAATAAGTGAAAAACAAAATAATTCCACAAATAATATAAACAAAGAAATATGCAAATATTTGTTTGTACCTTACAAATTAATTAAGTACCTAAACAATAAATAGTAAAATAAGAGTTGAGATATTTCTAGAGAAAATTTAATCCAATTACGAGATAATTTAACACTCTCAATAGTAACTTTGATTGAAGTTGAGAAACTGTTACTAATAACAGCCAACAAAGACAACCCACACTGGCCCACGCATAAGTATAAACTTCAGTTTTTTATCGCTAATTAAATAAAATAAAATAAAGAAAAAAAAAATGGATTTGCTTAATTTCAGCTCTAGAATTAAACATTTTTTAATTCTGTTAAACTGTAAAAGGGTGAACCTAGGTGGTTTTCAGCGTTTTTAATATTTTTAAATTTCTACACGTGATGAAACCGGGAGAGACACAAGTGTACAAAAGCGTAAAGTTCATTTATAAAGCAAACAGGGCCCGACCTAATTCCATAAGAGGGCATGCAAAAATAACAAGCGGTTGAGACATAACCCTCGTCGGGGGTTCGATACCCGGCGAAATAGAGCGGTAAATTTCCCAACCCGTAAACAATCGCCACGTCATGTGTGATATAGGTGTTACAGGTATAATTTACTGCGATTACCAATCCTAGCACTAGGTACCGAAGGTAAATTAATAAATTCTGAACAGCCCAATGCTAAAACATGACTTCTCAAATTGAGATACTCTTTATCGTAAAATGTTCTTCTGTTTTTGAGAATGGAGAGCCTGGATGTAAAATTAATTTTTTGTGTTTGAGAATTCACTATTACCACTTATGAAATCAAATACAATTTTGCTACAGATATGGCTTCCATTTTTAGGGTTCCGTAGTCAACAATGAACCCTTATAGTTTCGGTCTGTCCATCCGTCTGTCTGTCCGTCTGTCTGTCCGTCTGTCTGTTCATCTGTCTGTCCATCTCTCTGTCTGTCTGTCTGTCTGTCCGCGGTTTTGCTCAGAGACTATATGACCTACAAAGCTATAATTTGGCATGAATGCACAATATTAATGATGGCGACAAAATAGTACATGAAATCTTGAAACAATTTTTTTTTATGGTACCTTCCCTACACATCAATCGGGGATGAATTTTTTTTCGCGTCCACCGCATCGTGCGGGATGTCATTGGATAGGTTTTTTTTTAAATTATTATGAGTATTCATAGATCATTTTCCGATTTAGGGGTCCATTTGTAAAATATTAAGTTTTAAAGTGGAAAATCGTTTAAGAGTCCAGTGTCTCCCCCCCCCCCCCCCCCCCTTCTACCAGCTATGCTGAATTTAAAAGGAAAACTATCACGGCTAAGAAGACTTCATAAGCTGTTATTGAGTAATTATAGTCGATCAACTAACAAAAATGTATTCGGCGAAGTATAAAGGAACTTTTCGTTCAGATTCCTTTGAAAGTAACTGAGATGATGTTGTCAGTAGTGTAAAACACGTTATAAATGTACATTCATTGAACATACAAAAATAAAAAAATATATAGCGGTACTACGGAACCCTATATTGCCCGTGGCCCGACACGCACTTGGCCGGTTTTTATATTTAGTCTTAGTTTCATTAATCATCTTCTCTCCTAAACTCCCACTTTCAATATTTTTAAAGGGACCAGCTACTGTTTTGATCGCAGATAATCTCGAGATGTTATCTCTAACAGAAGCAGTTAACATAAACAGAAACAGTTTGGGAACTATACATCACGAGGATGGACCGGTTCGGATGAATGATGATCAGACGCGGTAGCCCACACTGATTTACTGGAGTTGAACAGTTTATATACGGATGCTCAGCGCAGCGAACTTTACATTAAGTAAACGTTAAATCGTTTATTACTTTACCCTGTCTCTGCGTTAATTACAGGTAACTGTAAACTGACACAAGGATTAAAACAACATAATATTATTGTGGAATCGATGGGTGAATAATAATATAAGAGATAGCAAAGATAAAGTATCTTAAATAAGGACGTCTTGATGCAGATCCATAAAATTTATTGACTCACCTAGCGCGTAAAAAGATTATGGAAATCTTGGAATCGATTGAGACGGCATTAATTACATATCACCATTCGTATGCTAAATAAATACGGGGAAAAGTAAATGGAAATAAAGCAATAAATAAATCTATAATTGATATAATGATACCACTTCTGATAAAAATGTAGCTCGAACTAAACTTATTAGCATGCAAATGACTCAACAGTCAACACACGTTAAACTAAAAAGCTTAAACTGTAAGAATTCCTAAAAATAATAACTATCGACAAGCTGATCAGTATGGTACGGAATGTAAACTATGTTTGATACTTATCTCTTCGCCATAAATAACGCAATTTATGATCAAGATTTGTAATTAACCGAGGTGTACCACAAGGTACACCTATTAGGACCGCCATTACTTAGTGCATATAATTTGTAATAAAAGTTAATTGTAGTTTTATAACGGCATAAATAAAAAATTAAATATTATGAGTAAATATGTATTACAGAAACTTATTATAAAACGTGAAACAGCACTAAGTTATTAAAAGGCTTTAATGGTTAAAATGCTCTCAAAATGAATTCGAATGACAAATCTAGGACCTTTGAACAATTTAATTCAGCGATATCTTTATGAATAACGATATAAACACGGTTTAAAAACGTCCATAAAGTCCTCAAGTATACCTAGAACATTTCACGTGATGTACAATAAACAGTTGTGGGCCCATATAAAAGTTTTTATTACGAAGATAGAGAATAAAGACGTCGTTAGCTGTTCGCCGGCTTTTACGACCGTGTGTTGTCGAGCCCCACCTCACGTGTAAGTAGATAAGGAACCCATTAAAATTAGCATTAAAATTAATATTAACTTAGTTATGAATCGCATTAGCCGGACAAATATGTCTGACACTTTAAGTAATCATGTAAAGTAGTAGCTTAATAGTTTATGTAAATAACAAATAATGTACAAATTATTTTAATACACTTGGCAAGTTTTTTGCCAATGTATATAAAATACCGATGAATTATGCTTATTTTTAAGTTGTCCCTTGTTTATTAGTCTGGTCTGGATTAGAAAGCATATTGAAGTTTTCTGAACTACTGACATACCTACTGATTTTCTAATATAATTTAGATCACATGGACGACAGAGCACAAAAGAACGCAATTATACGATGCCATTCCAAACCATATTTCATCATTAGCGTTGTATTATGACAAAATTAATTATAAGACAATAGATTTGAATTACCTGCGCCATTCACTGGAAGAAAACCAAAGTTTGTACAAAGGATGATTGGGGCTATGTGCGTGGCAAGTGAAATTTATGGCCCAAGAACAAAAGTCGCTGGTGCGACTCCAGTTTCTTTGAACGACTTAATTTCCTGGCACAGGCACGAGCATTGTTTGATTGATATAAATTCCATAAACGTCGTTTGTAAAGAGGATTTCGTTTTAAATTCTGATTTGTGTTCGCCTTTTGATCTATTGCTTATTACCAATGCTGCTCGAGACAATACAATAAGAAATTTTATAAACAACGAATGTTCAGATTTCGAAATAAACTAAAATGATAGAAAGTCCGTAATAAGATAATGATAACTAAAAGCCTCTTACAGAATACCTGTAGTATTCTGTAAGTAGGCGTATCGTCGCCTGTTGGTGTGATTAATATCTTTTAAAGGTTAAGTAGGTGTAAGTACCTATTTTCGCTTTAAAGGAACAAGACCATAAATTCGTGAACTGAGGAAGTTATGACATGTAACACAGTATGGCGAAAACTATAGTAGTTTTGATGAATTATTATTTTCTAATTTCTAGTTACCATCCTACACATTTTCAGATCCCACTTTAATCCGAGTATATAGATTAAAAATAAACGCCTCTTTCGTGCTTCTAAACGTAGTAATAGTGTATCATATTTTAAATCTATTCAATTTATCCGATAGCTAAGGCTAGAAATAGAGAGGCTTGCATAAAACATGACTGGAGGCATTCTTTGCAGATGAAATCTCGATGCTGTTAATAGTTAATTGAATATAGATTTAACTCATTGCCATATTTGTAGAAAGAACCGATGATAAAAATAATTGAGCTTTCTAAGCAAGTTCCGAGTAAAATATGATTAAAATATTGATAGAATAATAAATAACAATAACAAAAGCAATAACAAAGCAGCCAACTTACCGGCACTAACAAATCATCTTAGACTTTGCCCTAAGAAGGAGCATTCTCCCCAGAAGCTCATAACTTAGAACAACAGGATTTAGTGTCAGGTTTATATTAGACATCTTGGACCTTGAAATTGCGGAAGCTATAACAATAAAGGTTTAAGTGATGCAGACGTAAACACACGTAGGTATACAAAATAGCGGACAAGATGGATGTCCGTTCGAGGAAATCTTTATCAATCATTATAATCATACCGCCCAGTTCGTCATTAGCGTTGACATGAAACGAATTGCATCTTACTACAATTAATCGCGAATCTGCTGAGCTGAACCCTGGATAAACGACCTTATTAAAGGGGGCGGTTGATTGATAGCCCATCAAATATTTGTCAAACATTTTCCGGCCCGCCTGCTTTTAAATGCTCATCAATAGGAAATTAGAAAAGTATTGACTACGGATTGGAGTCCATTATTGTAAAAGTTTTGGTATGAAGCCTTGAGGGAAATATGATCAAGTTTGACACGTGTAAGCAATAATTGTGCTGTGATGTAAACGCGAATATATATACAAAGTATTTGTCCACCAGAAGCTTGAAAATCTTAATTACATTTAAATCCAAAATAGTATTTTATTTCAATATTTATCCGTTTCAAGAATTCAAAGCTTATACTGAAATATTGCAATAATCGAAAGACTCCTCGAAACGTGACGTATTTACAAGAATTGCTCGGATATTTGCTTTAATTAAGGAAGCTCCGTGAAAATGATTTTCTATTAACTTTTGAATATCCTTTATATCTTCGTGAATCATCTACCGGGGCGCTTGATTTATCGCTTCGTGAAAAAAGGGACAAGATTTTGTTCCCAAGATTTACTGCTAGCACCCTGAGTAGAAAAATTAAAGGTTGGACGAATTAACAGTGTAATTTATAGCTTGATACAAGACCTAACGTAACACCTAAACTTTAGATTTAAATCGACATAGCTCTGAAATCTTTTCAAAACCGTTCAAATAAAAATGTACCTTTTTAGGGTTCCGTACCTAAAGGGTGAAAACGGGACCCTATTCATGAGACTTTGATGTCCGTCTGTCCGTCTGGCTGTCTTCAGGCTACAGCCTGAAGACAGAACTCTGGCTATAGCGGTTCTTGAAATACATTTCAAGAACCGCTATAGCCAGAGTTCTGAAATTTTCACAGATTGTGTATATCTGTTGTTGCCAAAACAACAAATACTAAAAACAAAATAAAATTAATATTTAAAGGGGGCTCCCATACAACAAACGTGATTTTTTGGCCTTTTTTGCTCGATATCAATAATGGCAACATGTAGGCACTTGATATTTTCACAAAGGCCTTAATTATATTTCTACTTTAATATTTAAGAATAATATTAATATAATTTAAAAAATTAAGGGGGGCTCCCATACAAAATCACAATTTTTGGTCTAAACAGTACGAAACCCTTCGTGCGCGAGTCCGAATCGCACTTGGCCGATTTTTTTTTGGTGATAGCATTTCTGCTGAAGAAGTTATATTGGAATTTGGAAGGAACACAATTCATTAATGAAAGACTAAAAAACTCATTTGGGACCACCAATTAAGTTGTAGTGCGTGTACAACATTAATTTCAAGTCGTAACACCTCGTCTTGCTCTATTTTCGACTATCAATAAAGCATTTCAAAGGTGACTTCATTAGCCGGTATTCCTGAAATAAATCAACCGAACGAGCATCCGAGAAGCCAGATAAGTTTAAAATGAAGTGAAATATATACCACTTATTTGTATTTGTCGCGTGATATATATGAGTTCTCAAGTATAATGGGGTGTCCATATATTACGGCGACACTCTGCTTTTCGACTGGTTGACAAGTTCCACCACAGATTAGGCACGAGCCGTTCTAGTCTTTATCACGTCGAGTTAAGGTTCAATGATTTAAGGAATTTCCTGGAAATACGGCAACGTTTACAACATACGAAAAGATAAGGTAGGAGAGAGATAGACATCATAAATAAGAAATATTTAGCTTTTAAAGATAATGAAATCCTTCATTAGCGTAAAATATTTGGTAATTTATTAGTTTATGAGAACTTTGATACTTAATTATTTGGTTATTTGACTTATTTTCTGTTTGGTTGATAAGCTTGATGATCATACAGAAAAGATTAGCTTATAATATCTTTGTCTTGCCTTTTGAATTAAATTTACTTTATCAATCACAATATTTACGTTTAGAGAATTACCAATTATATCTTCAAGCCAGATAGAGTAATTATTCTTACATAATATTTCTGTTTTTGCTTTTTAACCAACACAAAGGAAATAAGCTTTTAATTTTAGTCAAATACGATGGTTCGATTCATTTCACCGATGGTTTTCCACGGAATGTCATTAAATTTACGTAGAATCGGTTTTATTAGTTAATTTTGTGAAGTATCACATTATTCGCTTTGGTTTCTAAGAAATATTATTTGCATTCAAAATACAATTCACAACTGCCTATAAACTAATTTAATCAGGAACATAGGATATGATAGAAATTTAGTTGAGGTTCGGAAAATTCTAAGAAAAAAACAATATATTTTTCAAGTACATATACCTAAAGCATTAAATAAAAGAAAAGGAAGAAAAATCTTTGAGAACAAAGGGCGAAAAATCCAATTTTTCTTCTAAATCTGTCCTAAAATGGGTCTACTTGTTAATACAATAAATATTTCTATTCCGTTGCAATACAAGCTTGTTGTTACAAATATTTCTTATTCGCACCACTACACCATTCCATCTCCTTAACATGACGGAGCGGAAATACATCTGTCCAGCCAGACGGGACCCCTGTCTTGCATTTATCTTCCCTTCCCCCTAAGAATTTACACGAGCGAGGACGCAGGATACGGGACTGAGGGCTCAGCTTATACTGGTGTTGTATCTTTGATTATCGATGCAAGATAAAATCAGTTTATATTTCAAATAAACTAGCAACCGGCACTAATCATGCAATTTAACAATCACTTAGTAAGAAAATTTAATCGATTTTTTCCATACAATAGTGAAAAAAATTTAATTCAATGAAATCTTCTTTACTATATACAAATATATTATTATAAGTTAGTTAGTAATGAAGATTTAAAGATTTTAATGCATTAAATATTCATAATAACATTGAATTACTTAATAACGTGTAATCACACATTAATCTAGAGAAAAAAGCGTTAACGCGGTAAGCTGACGCACAACAAAAGGGTTTGAATAAAAAAATAATTTATAAAATGTATAATTACCAAAAAGGGAGCACAAATGAATTTTAAAACACACATTTGGTACCTTGTAATGCTAATACGGACCCGGGCTCCCTCTTAGTGATAAACATTAATCCTTGTATAACAGACTTTATTTTACGCCTGAAACATATAATATGCGACATTCACAAAATGTCGGACGCATGTGTGCCGAAAATGTCGTGATATTTTTGGAAAGGTCTCCCAGCACCTGTAACCCATATAACGGAGGTTCTGATAGTCTATTGGATGTTACCTTTAGCTTGAGGGAGGCCTAATTGATTCCCATAAACGTAAAGGGGTTATGTGCGAAAACTATTACCGTAAATTCCAAACTATTCATAAATCAGTGACCAAAGTTATGGGTCTTGGACACTAAAATAGAGCTATTTAAGGTCGCAATACTAAATCTAGAATAACAAGTAGACTTTAAGTAAGCAAAGGCGGTTTGAAGCTTTTAAATAAAGATTTGATTTTGGTAACTATAGACACTGAAACAAAAGCAAAAAATCAAAGGCTCGAAGTCAGGTCAAGTATTTGACTCTCTATGTGATAGAACCAAGAGGGGATACGCTTCAAACGCTTCAAAAGAAAACAGTACACATTTTTAAATCTATCAAAGTTCTATGCACAAGGCCAACAAATATTTATAGTGAAATAAATAATTCATGACAACACCCATTGCTTATATTTAATTAAAAAGGGATCAGATTTGAAACTGACTTAAATCCCACACAAAAGTATTTGTATTAATCTAAATTAATATGGAATAATATAACACCTTGATAAAGGTATATAAATATTAAATACGTTTAAAAAAATATAACAGATGCAAACAATAATATTAAAAAAGCATTCATTTTAATTACTTCAAAAAGAGACTATTTTCGTACGCACGCACGTCGGGTTGTCGCGAATATAATGAGTAAACTTTTCCAATTATTATAGAGATGCTGATGGAAAAAGGCAGTAACAAAGTTGGGCACATCCCAACTTCCGTTTCTACTTCCGAAGTAGTATTCCGAAATGGTACGTCAGCAACGAACTTAAACAATATATTGTAAAAATGTGTAGTCATCATAATTCCTCATGCTTTTATTGTTATTTTGATGTGGTTTTCAACTCGAAGCAGGTCATTTACAAAATTATTGTGGTTAAAGTTTTGAGCGCTCAGTCCAGATTCCGTATACTTAAAATATATTGAAGGAACTAGATTCTTAAGAACTTTAGATGGATTTATATAACTTATATCAATAAAATTTTATAATCTAAAGAACAAAAAATATATCCCAAAGGCGACTAAAATTGATTCTTTATACTTTAAAAACAGTTGCACCCCATTTAAAAACAGACCGAATTTGCATCAGCGCCCACAAAATTAATTTCACAAGATCCCTCCCCATATTTTGCCGCGTTAGTTTGACAAGAGAAATTAGTACAAATATTCCAACCACTGGGTTCCCTAGCATCGAAATTTATATTTGGTCTTCATTTAATTTTGTACGTCAAAAAGAAGTAAATTTGGTTGTGCACCATTTTTGGGATCTTCTTTAGGAAAGTAGATTCTAAAGCCGTATCAATAAGATCGATTTTAATATCGTGGCGTTTATGAGAGGTGCAGATATATTGAATAAATTGGTTGATTGTTAAGAAAAACACACGGGGCGCAGTGGTACCGACTCTAAATACAATCAATATCAATTTAAGTGTTCGAGGGGATCATATTTTATTGTCAGTAGGACGGGGTTACTTAATATCTACGTAAATTGTTTAGTAAATTTAATTTGTTAATTTGAGGGACCCAACTTTGTCTCAAATTTCCCCAGAACGGAAACTTCGTAGAAAACGAATGACATTGACCAAAACTTTACCGGCAGTTACGTTATAAGTTATAACTGACCTAAATAAACAACCGCAACAATAATATTACCCTCAAAATGTAATTTAATAAGCAACGCAGATAAAAACAACCTCCCTATATTCATGAAGAAATAATTAATGAAACACATAAATGAAGCGAGAAAAAGAGCGCGAAATCTAATTATTTTAGCAGCCATGACAGCGAGCTCGGCGCCAAAACGCGAGTCCAAAATGGCGGAAGAGAACAAGGTGTCAACAGCGACATTATGAAGCGGGGACAACCGCTGACGCTAAGCCTTTGAGCCTCCTCTTATTTATGTTTATACAAGAAAAACAGCATACAATAATTTTAATATTTTATATTATTTTTACCTCCACACTGAGGCTTCACAATATTGCGTTATATTCCATGATGTTCGTATGTTATTGCGTGCAGTGGAATATAAAACTCCTTTGTTTGAAGTGCTATTGGGATACATTGACAATCCTCGTATTTTATATTACTATCAGCGGTACAAAGTATTGTTTCTACAGTCTTTCGAGAGCTGTATGGATTGGCAATTTACGGGACTCGAGATGATTCAATAGTGGAACACTGTTCAATTATATTGTTGCTGTATTTTGGATTGTTTTTTTATTAAATTCAAACAATATTTTTTTCGGTCTTTATTTACTTTATAAAGTAAATAAAGAAACGAAAATCCTATAGGATTATCGTTTCCTATGATTCTTATGGCACCATATACTAATGATAACAATAAATAACTATTTTATGAAGTTGTCTAATTCAATCGTCGCATATTTGTTATAGTAGATGTTCTCAAAAGCTTGCAATAACTCCGTAAGTCCAGATATTGTCTGCTATGGAGATGATTGAAAACAATTAAATTTCGTCGCTAACAATGACCCCGGCTTTATTGGTAAATATACAGGGTGCTGGAAACCCACTGAGAGTCGTTGAATGCGTCACCGAGTCAGCCGTATTAATATGTATGAAGTAGGGATGTGACAATATCATCCAAGTATAATATCATTCATATTTTTCGTCAACGAAATAAGAAATATATTACCTCAACCTTAGTTTTTTAATTAACTCCAAAAAATCTTCAATCGCTTCATTGAAGCAGTAAAAATTAACCGTATAGTAGTAATTTAATATTACCAAAGTACAGAATAATAGTATCATATTATCGCATGTTACTAATGATAATTGATATAACATTTGCCAGAACATTTGTATGTTAATTGTATGCTACTGAGGTGATCAGATGATGTTACTAATTATTATAATATCACGTTGATAAACTTATAATTTAATACGAATGTCTTTGTTATGCTAATAAATACAAGTGTTAGATAGCTTAATTATAAGAATAGGTTGTTGTTCAATTTCTTTATCTCTATATGAAAAAAAAATCCCTACTTCCCTTGATCACGGCATCACGCGTGAACTGGTCCAATTTTGATGAAATTTGAGGCTTATGTAATATAGGATAGATTATGGGGAATAATTTTTATACAAAAACTATATTTTCGTATTTTGAAATAGAGCTAGATCTTGTGGTTTTCAAAATATGATATTAAAAAAAAGGGTAAAATCATCGATCACTTTCATGTCTCAACACTATGACCATCACAAGCAATCCCTGTAAATGCGCCAACTTTATACAGTACCTTTATTATATATTATGGCGTCGAATAAGTCATGAATTGTAAATTAATAAAAGCCAACTTTTATTTCTTTTTAACGTCTTTACATTTTCTTAGAGCCAAACGTATTAACTTTAATAAAGTTTAGTAATGTGTGGCGTAATTTACGTTTCTACATAAGCCAAATACTGTAAAAAATTAAGTTACTTAAATAAAATAATTAATGCTGTGAAAAGCTAAGTTAATGATACTTGATATATTGAAATTCAAATGCTAATTTTGCGATTATAAATCAGATCACAAAAATGAAGGGAGAGAATTTGTCAATAAAATTAGCAAGGAAATGGAAACACGTGTCTAATTTCCTCAATTCTAAATATTTCAGGTTCGGCGACCTCATACTTTCAGTAAACATTGGCGTTTACCTTCAATTTGGATCTGTGATAGGCAACGAACGGAATACTAATGTACAAAACAACGCTACAAAACATTCCACCATAGCGGTACAGAGGTTCCAACTTCGGTTACAGATTTACAATGATTCTGAATTGTAGAAGTTCACGGGATCTAAGGGACCAAAACACGAACGTCATTATTCCACTTCAAATGTGTTCGCGTAGTATTGATTTTGTATTATTTTTGTACATAAAAGGAAACAAATACAAAAAAATTGAAACATTCGTGGCTTTCATTGTTATTTTAGCTTTCAACATAAGCCTACTCACGTAGCATTTATTCACGAAAATAATAAAATTACCTTGCGCTTTTACGTAAAAGCAATATTGTTGGGAGCAAATAAAATTAATAATGTTTTCAATCCAGTCACTTAAACTGAGGTAACAATGGGGTAATGCATTAAAGCCGGTCACTCTATCGGGGGTGGCAAAGCGTCCATTAGTAGCTGCATTTATACCAACTACTAATTACGGGGGGTACGAGGGAGATGAATTCTTTTGTTGGCTAGGTATATTAATGATTAGCACTCAAATTCGCTGGGAATTGTTTGCACTTAGGGGTGTTATGGGGATAGTGTTTCTAAGCTGACAATACTTCGCGTTTGATGACATAGAATAAGTGTATAGCCAAATTAACATGGATATGCAAATTATAATTTTTCACAACTGTTATTATTCGTATCTTAGAATTTAAATGCTCTAGAGATTTAAAATACCTTGTAAAAGCATTTGAACAATTAATTACAATTGCATACCTTGTTATAACGCCATCTCCTTCACAAAGGAGATGGCGGATTACCTTGAGTTCTATGTAGACGACTAATTAGGCACATAGTGCTCGGGGCGTTGTCTTTCCCCGTTCGGTGTCACAAAATGAATCTATCGTTTTATTAGATTTATTTTGCTTTGAATGCGAAATGCATTTGTGTATTAGCGATAGTGCATGAGGGACGTAACTTTGTCTTTTGTGCTCTTTTCGTAATGACTAAAATGTTTTATGGTTTATGTTTTAATGAAACTAAAAACTTTTCTTTTAACAAAAGGACAAACGGGCAAGTGCAGTTCAAATAAATTACTATTCGTCGCCGTATATTTTATGAAAAATACATATGTATAAATTGCGCTATAATGCCTATTCTTATCGTCATCTTAGGAAAATTAAACTTGTTCTTTCTACGCGAACAGAGTCACTTGCAACATCTAGCAAGCGATAAAAAGGTAACATGCTCGAAGTTCGCGCAAAGTTATTAACCACACCTGAAGGATTGGGACAGGGTCCAGGCAAACTTAATTAATCAAACCCTTTGCAAACTCCGAACTTCCATTTGAAGAATTAAATTCACGCCTACACCACGTTCAAACGTTACTGCTCAATTTAAACTTTAATTATTACTTTGTTTTTCGTTTTTATTGTTGAAAACTACCGATATACTTGGATCAGTTTTTGAGGATTAATTATTGTTAATATTTTAAATACGAAATAAAACGCTCAAAATTGTTAAATTGACACAAAGTTCAATTTTGACCGCTACATATTAAGAAGTAGGTATTCTTACTGACTCGTAGTTTGAACCATAGAACAGTTATTCTTCCTCAAAGAGCTTTTGTCATTTTTATCCTCTTCTTTTTATTAACTCTTTTGCAAGTCATGCTAGTACTATTTTATTTGAAAACACTTGAAAGTTACTTGAAGAAAAATATCAAATTATATTTTTAATTTAATATTTTACGAGTAGCTTTTGAATCTTGGAGTCCCCTCGAAAGTAGGGCTTATTCAATAAATTAGGCGCCTAAATAAACACTCCATTGTGTGAAAACTTACTTTCACTTGAGTTATTTCAGCGGTAACAATACTAATACTCGTTAGCTTAGTTACTTTATAACTTAGAACCAAAACCAAATCATTCTGAATTACAGGTTAAATAATAGTTCTTCTTTTACCTTCTAAAAGTAGAATTCTTCTTTCTACTTTTACCTGTATTACAGACTTACTTATACCAATAATACCAGTTCATTTATGTATCAATTTACTATGTCAAATGTATTTATTTTCTTTCTTCTTTCCTCAGTTTACAGAGGCTAACCACCCGTGCTTAATCCCTTCGGGTTCGATCCCTTTAATCGTTCGATAATAAACAGGGATAATCATGGAAAGAAAAAGGTGGCACAAATAATCAGTAGGGTGACCAAACAACTGGTGGTAATGAGGAATAATCTACGTAAAGCATGTGGCGTGCGATCTGTCACTCGGTTGATTAATGAACGCTCCCCCTTATCAGATTGTAACAGGGTTCTCCCACTTGATGTCGGTTTTCAAATTTCCTTAATTATAAGGCATCGTTTCGACACCCCACGGGGAGCCAGATTGAGTTCGTTAGATGCCGAGGAAATTCTGTTTTAACTCGCACTACATTTGTAATCGTAGCAATTAAATTATATCCACATGCCGGCTCTCCTCCGGGATCACTAACAATATATTTAGTGCAGTTGACAGTTATTTGGTCGCTTCTCACGGTCTCATCCACGATACAATAGATACTATTTTTTATTGTTTTACTTTCTATCTTATATTGCGACACAGGTGTAAAATTATATATTCCTTTTTTTACCTCAAAAAAAAAACTATTTAATATTTCGAATATTCGTTCCAAAAACTTGGCTCTCAAAGATGGCGCCCGGGACGGTTTTCGAAATTCAAGACGCGTATTCACCCTAACTATTGCAGTTGCTATATTCGAAAACTATGTTGATTTATATGTCTGCGCAGTTCTGGCACGGAGTTTAGATAATTGGATTGTAAATGATATGTGTCCTGCGCGCTGATTGTTTTACTGGTTACCTTTAATTGGTAACATGAGGAAACTTTCTGTAATTTAATGTAGTTGAGCTGGACTTGAAGAAGTATTCGTTGACGATAATCCATACTAATATTATAATGTGGAAGTGTGTCTGTCCGTTACCTCTTCACGCTCAAGCAGCTGAACCGATTTTGCTGAATTTTGGTATGAAGGTACTTTGAGTGCCGGGAAACGAAATAGAATAGGTCCTTTTTATCCAATAAAAATGTACGGTTACTGCGCTATAATCCAATTTTTGAGCAACTGAATTGCGGGCATCATCTAGATAGCTGAATATACATATTTTAACAGAAGAATAGTGAGGTTCCTACAACATTCCATTCGGTAATTATGCTTCGTATATCTATCTATACATATTGTAAAACAAAGTCGCTTTTTCCCTCATTTCCCTTTTTTCCCTTTTTTTTGTTCCCTTTAATCTTTAAAATTACGCAACAGATTTTGATGATTATTTCAGTGTTAGATAGCCCATTTATCGAGGAAGGCTATAGGCTATATTTTATCGCGCTAAGACTAATAGGAGAATACTCGTATGGAAAAAACGGGGGAAATTATTTGAAAGGGCTTATATCGCGAACTACTGGAGCAATTTTTATGTTATTTGGCACAGATAAGAAGTAGACCACGTGAAGAATCATAGGCTATCAATTTTAATATTTTTTTCAGTGGCTATATATTTTATTCCCGTGCGACGCCGGGGCGGGTCGCCAGTAATATTATATGAAAAATATTTTATGTAGGTACCAAAACTTTCGTTCGGTTCGTCGAATTTTTTGCGGTTTTAAGCTCCGGAAATCGGAAACGGTTTCGTTATCCATGGAAAAATGTATGAGGTTTGTGGGCCTTGTACTTAGTTGAATAAAATATGTTACTAACATGTATTGTAGGTGTGTGCTATTATTATAGTACATAATATTGTAAATATACTTATATTTTGTCTGCCAGTTACCATTGTTATAATAATATGTTATATGGTAATTGTATTTGTATTTATATTATTTATTCCATTCCAACAAGGCAAGGGATGAATGACATACCTGAAACAAAAAAAAAACGAAAATTAGTTGAATATCTTTAAAAAGTAAAACAACAGGTCGTGGAAAGTCACTTAATCTTAATCATAGTTTTTTATATTTATTCCATAAATGTAAAACTGTACCAACTTAGAAACTAACTGCCGTACTCAGAGACGTATTATTAATTACATGATCCTTCGATCGGAGGTTGTAGGAATTCCTAGTAGGAAGGATTAAATGAAGATTTTGACATAAGCCCTATACATTTTCTGTCAATCTCGTTATTAATTTGAAGTTTAAATTTTAATTAACATTAAATTCTCTGAGTGCGGCAGTAAGTACCTACATGTAGTTATAATTTACTAAAATTGACTAAGGGCCTGTTTCACCGCTTCCTGATAAGGCTATCCACCACTTAATTTGACAGATGGAGTATGGAAAATCTGTCAAATAACCCTATCGGGCACCTTATCAGGAAGCGGTGAAACAGGCCATTAGTATAGATTTATGCTGTAGGTCATAGTTAAAATACAAATAAAAAGTACCCAATCAAATTAGTAATTTTGTATGTAAATATCTGAATCTACCGTTTAAATAAAGTTATAGTCTTCCCAAAAGTTGAAAACAATTCAGAATTTATATATTTTCATCCGCCGAAGTTGTCCGTTTAATAAAACTTCGCGGTCACCGACGATAATTAAAAAAAAAAAACTCAACGTACCATGAAAATTAAAAATATTTTTAATGGACGCCTAGCGTAGGGTTAAGTTGATTGAAAGTGCTCGAATATATATTTTTAAATAATATTCAATACAATAAGTGATTAAAATCAATAAATAAATAATTTACATAAACTACGAAATACGAAAAAATCTAGATACTAGTTCGAGCATACTTCGATATAGCACCCTGCACCACGTTAAAATTCAAAACAATTATTTCGCTTCAATGTAACAAAACACCGATAGGTCTTTTGGATTTTTCTGTCCCCACTCTATAGTCTATGCTAGCTCAATAGTCTATGGCAAAGCCTCTATAGCCTATGGAATAGCCTCTATAGTCTATGCCACACCTAATCAAACCCGCGGTCAGTCACCGGACGCCAAAAAAAACACCCAAACAGAAACAAAATGGCGGCCCTTCCGCTCGGATATTGAGGATCGAATATTCTATTTTATATCTACCTTAATTATCTTTTGCAAGCTCCATCGCGCTATTTTTATGCGCCCATTCCGTGTTTATTTTCGTTAGTAATACCGCGGAATAATATTTTCCATTTTATAGTTTTTCTCCCTTTATAGATTTGATAGTCTAGCTTTGTAGCTTTGGTTTGAACACCGTGTTAATAGGTTTTGAAATAGAGTTAAAAACTTTATTTAGCATCGAAGTTGCCAGAAAAGTTACATTTGTATCTGATATTCATTATTTATCTTTGTCAATATTAGTAATTTTAAATAGGTAATGACCGTGTCTATTAATATTAAAGCAATAAAAACTTTACAAAGTCCCCCAGATTACATTATGAAATCTTATGAAAACGTGAAACTCGATACAGGGAAGAAGTAAAAATGCCAACTTCTATGGAACAGGGTTGTTAGAACATAAAAATAATAATAATTAATGTAGAGACGAGGGTCTATGGTATTGTTGAATAATTCTCGACGATAAAATTATCAGATTTCTCGAAATAGCATATTTAGTATAAAATTTTACGAAAATACATTTATTTATAGACGACCATTCAAAACACGGCATATTGTTCACACTTTTACTCAATAATTACGAATTTAATGAATAAATAAAGTCGGCGACAAAAAGTATCGCGGAATTTGCGTTTTGCGTGGGATAACTTGATGTCGGTCATAGAGATAGAGGATCGCTGATGCACTTATATATGCATCTCTACAAGTTCTATCGTGGGCCAAGTTGATGCAATGCAATGCATCCATACTTCCATACTAATATTATGAATGCAAAAGTGTGTTATGTCTGTTAGCTCTTCGCGCCCAAACCACAGAACCGATTATGCAGGGTATGGATATACTTTGAGTCCCGGGATACTTTTTATCCCGGAAAAATGGACGGTTTCCGCGTGATGAAACCATTTTGGCGAAACGGCTGCGGGCGTCGCCTAGTTTTCAAATAAGGCTTTTATATAAATAAACTTTTTTTTTGTAAACGAGACACATAAAGGGCCCCCGAGACGATCAAACGGTTTGATTCAAACCTTACGTGTTTGATGCAACCGTTTGATGTCGGTTTGAACGGTATGTTAAACGACACTACGCAGTTTGGTTCAATATGCGCTGTGGAGTACACGTTTTGTGACAAATAAATATAATTTTTTAAAAGATATAACTGACTTAAAAATTGTACGAAATTGAGAATTAAAATTCCCATCTCAAAAACTACTAAACCTATTTTGATGAAACTTGCAGAAGTCTCCCGAGTTAAACAATACCTAGTACAACAAAAAATATTTCAATCGGACTTGTAATTCCGGAGATATTATGCGAACACAAACATAAAAACATACATATATTACATAATTAGTACATATTACATACGCATCGAATTGATAACCTCCACTTTTTTAGTCGGTTAAAAATAATGTACTCCAAAGAATGGTACAAAGTTTGTTCAAACGCATCGGAACACGATCAAACAGCGCGTCAAACACAACAAAAATATGAAATTTCATCAAACGAGCTTCAAACACGTAAATGTTTGACAAACCGTTCAAACTAGCTTTGTAAACGATCAAAATGGTTTGAGTCAAACCAAAATTTACGTGTTTGAATCAAACCGTTTGATCGTCTCGGCGGCCCTTAAGAATTCACAGTGCCTGTTCCACTTTTGAATTGATTTTACCCTAGAGTCGGGCAAATATGCAGCCCTGCCATATAAAATGGATTTAGATCCCGTTGAATACGACACCATAGATGACGTCACGTACGTATTAAATTTTAATAAAAAATTCAATCGAAATATTGAAAATTCTATTAAATTCTTCACAAACATCCCCCAACATGGGGGATGGGGGATGATTCATAGGCACGATTTTAATTAAACGGGGATTAAGACAATATGGCGGATCAGCGCCCCCGTCGATACATCATATTCATTGTCAAAATCTTTTATCTTATTGTCCCATTTATCTTTTATGGATAAAATGTCTTTAAGATGGATTTGTTCGTAATGACAGTTTATTAGGCTAGGTTAGAGTTTAGACAAAAGTTTTAGGGCCTAAGTACACCGAGTAAAGTAGCGGGACAGTGCATACAGAGTACTGTATACACTCTACTCGGTGGGTGTAACAATGGCCCTTAGGGTCAGTTCACAAAGAAACACGAAGTTGCGATGTTAGACGTCACGGTTCGTCTGTACTAAATAGATAGAGATACCATATAAGTTAGTCGAATAGAGATAGAGTTAACATAACATTTCTACTATGTTAGATAAAGATAGAAATACTATATTTTTACTATGTTGGAAAGAGATAGAGCTACTATCTTATACTATGGAGACGTCATTTATCACGTCGACTGTACTTATCACAAACGTATTTCGATTTAAATGCGCCCGCAATATGTCGGTCCCAGATTTCCCCAAGAAGGAAGTTAAGCTAAGATATATCATGAAACGTATAAATCTCTACTATATCTTTCCACCGTTTCAAGAGTCCTGATTCTCATACTTCGAATATCGATTTCTCTCTCCTCTGAAACTTACTGATACATGTTATGTGAGTTGAGTGAAACAACCTGCAATCGAAGTGATATTCGAGGTCTAAGAATCGAGGCCGATTGTGCGATGAAAAACCAGTTTCCGGTCGATTTCCACAATTTTTCTCGGAAGATTCTACTGAAAATTGTACCTTATGAAAAATACTATAGGTAAGTACCATCGAGGAAATTGATTCCTATGCAGTTGATAGACCAACGTTATTTGGTCGAATTCAATGTTTATTGTGATCTGTCGGCTGAGTTTGACGTAATGCGACCAAACTACGTAGGTTTCCCATCTGCATAGGAATCAACTTCTCTGATAGTACATCAGAAAATTTTATTCATAAATGGTTGACCTATGTAGATTGGTCGGGTTATGTTAAGTTAATGTTAGGGTCTACACAGACGGACTGCATTCCAACTGCAATCCAACTGCAAATTACAGTTGGATTGCAGTTGAAATGCGGTCCGTCTGTGTAGACCCTAAGTCATGTCAGCTGGGCTTAACATACTTTTACTAAATTCAGTAGGTCCACCATCTGCCAACGTATAATTTTCTCTGATAGTACACAATGGAAAAAGCAGATACACAACTTAAGGTGGTAAAAAACGCTCTAGAAACCCCACACAAACACCTTTTAACCCTTAAAAGCTTTCGACTAAAGGGTTTTTAGTACTAACAACCTCTATTCAGCAAAAACGAAATGATAAAGATATAATTTCTCGAAAATGCCACATTAGAACACATGTGATGTTAATCTTCGTGCCGTGTGTGAATCAAATTGCCACATTAGTCGAAATTTCGCGGGAATCCACCCCTAATTTGAACTCTAAATGTACAGATTAGGGTGCACATTCCCTTGGCGAGGATACGCGATGCTGCGCGTATAATTACTTATTAAACGCACCTAATGCTTAAAATAACGGTCGTATACAACTAATATCCATTATTACGCCGATAATGTATATTTTTATTGGTGCTATTATTTTGAGGGATCTTATGGATATTGCAATGTTTAATGAAAGAGGGCACACATCCATACTAATAATATTATAATGTGAAAGTGTGTCTGTCTGTCTGTTGCCTCTTCACGCCCAAACCGCTGAACCGATTTTGCTGTTTGCTATGGAGATACTTTAAGTCCCGGAAAAGGATAATTTTTCTCGAAAAAATTTAAAGTTCCTGGCAATAACTTTTCTAGCTGACGTTGGTTTTTACGCATAAAACAAATGTAATATGTAAGTAAGTACCTTAATTAGTCTACTAATTAAATCCAATATTAATTCAGCTCTTACACAATTTTCGTTCGATTTGAATTCGGAAGCATGTCGTGCGTTAGTTTTCCTTAATTTGTGAGTTGTGACTTATCACACTTATCAGTTATCACTAAGTGTCTAAACACACTGCCGAAGTTCCGCGGCGGAATTTCCGCATGATTCCGCCTGCAATGTATTTTAAATTACCGATGACACCTATGCCGAAATTCCGTCGCGTCATATTGTATGCGTTTGACATTGCTGAATGCTGACGTAATTTCCGCCGCGGAACTTTGGCATAGTGTGTTTACTGTTAAGACACTTAGCGACCTCTATCAACAGGACTATTTTCCGTATCCGACTCCAACACCCCGTGAAACCATGCATTTTAGATAAATATTGTAATCGAAGCAAAAAGTAATTCAAAACTTAAGACTTTTTTCACAAACAAAATATCGTATCTCCAATATTCTATCAATTTTTATGTCACTCGAAAACATTAACGACATCAAACGACGAAATAAGAGAGCGGATATTGCATGTAGTACAAATACCTCATGTGTTTGACGTGTGTAAGGAAATTATGTGTCCTAAAAGAAACCAGCGTCCGATTTATTGAGTGTTTGTGAACGACAGTTATTGAGGAATCAGGGAAAATAAATATATATACTGTACTCGGCGAAATATGGCGACAGCGGTCATTGACTCCCTGTTAAAAACTTGTTTTTTTTCTAGACAAAGCCGCGATTGACAACATCTGACACTTCATTGTCAATCGCGGTTTATATAGAAAATTACAGTACCCGGCGATAAATATTGCACATCGACCTTTGGAAAGTGACAGTCGGCTAATTTCGGTTTTGTAGAGCGTCATCTCTTACGCACGAAATACAAAAAGTCCGGTATATATTAGGAGCTGTTAAAACAATTATGGTTTGCTTCTTTTGACAATTTTACTATTCTTTGTATAAAATACACCAAATTTTCTATAAGTTATGGCTTTAGGTTCGGGTAAAATAAAATAAAAAAGGGTGTTCAAATTATGTTTACGTATTTAAAATTCGTTTGGAAAATTACAGCTGTAGCAAATTTAGGGGTGTTAACAACTCTAGATATATATTTTGAACTGGACGCGACTGCACTCTATTGAATTTGAACAACGACTGACATAATGTCAAATAGGTGTGTGCTACAAAGATAACGCTCTATGAAACCGAAATTAGCCGAATGTCTCTTTCCAAAGGTCGATGTGCAATATTTATTGCCGGGTACTGTACAAGTTTTTGACAGGGAGGCAATGACCGTTACCGCCACGTTTCGCCGAGTACAGCATACACTATATGACGCCCGCAACTTCGTTGCGCCAAAATTCGTTTAGCGCGCGGGAACCGTAAGTTTTTCCGGGATAAAAACTATCCTATGTCCATTCCCGGGACATAGGATAGGAGTTTTTTTATAGTATTTTTTTTTTGCAAAGTATCTCCATGCCCAGCAAAATCGGTTCAGCGGTTTGAGCGTGAAGACGTAACAGACAGACAGATAGACATACAGACACACTTTCGCATTTATAATATTAGTATGGAAGTATGGATATTGGCATGTTCACAACAGTTTAAAAACGGCGAATCAAGGCCCAAACTTCATATAGAAAAGTTTTCGTTTATCGCGCTGAAACCGTAATTTTTCATTGATAAAAAGTATCCCTTGTCCTTTTTTGGGACTCCAAGCATCTCCATACCAAACAGCAAAATCGGTTCAGCAGCTTGGGCGTGAAGAGGTAACAGATAGACAGACACACTATCTCATTTATAACATTATAGATATATACCAAAAGTTTTTGGTAGCGCATGTATTAATAATGCGTTTTTAAATATCAAAATTAGGTGCGCTCTCCAAAGTAAATATTATTATTTCGATTGAAAACTCAACTCTATCTCTTATCTATTATTTTATTCTAATAAGTAATAACACTGCAGGGTTACCTATTGTAAGGCGAACAATATTCAAAAAGCTAAAAAAAACGCAATAAATCAAAAGGGACAATCTTAAAACAATAAAATTGATTGCATCAGGGAATCGATTGAGTCAGGATTGGATGTTGAGTTTAGCGATTCAATTTTAAAGCCGTGTGTAATCCATACAAATATGTATGAAAACAATCAGGGCGGCTCAACATTTTTCGGCGGAATTTGAAAGCAATTAAACAATTCGCTGGATCAAATTGGGATAAAAACTGTCCAATGCCCATTTTAAATTGACAGTCTGAACGTGACTTAAGATCTACTTAGAATAGGCAATTAATAAACTAGCTGTTTCCCGCGACTTCGTCCGCGTTAACATAGTATAATAACAAAGATGGATAGTTTTCCCCTTTTTGTGGTTCCTTATACAAAGGGTAAAAACGGGACCCTATTTAAGCGAACGTCAAACGCAAACGTCCATAAACTTTTATGTTTCTAACTCAAAAAATGACGGACTTTCATTGAAACTTTCAAGCCCAATATCACCCCCCTAGGGGTAGAATTACCAGAAACGCTTAAATACCTATCCATTCATTTTTATTCAGCAGACCAAAAATAAACATTTATGTTTCTAACTTAAGAAATGACGGACTTTCATTTAAACTTTCAACCCCTATTTCACCCCCTTGGGGGTAGAATTTCTACAAACGCTTAAACACGCATCCATTCATTTTTAATCAGTAACCCAAAAATAAAGTTTCATGTTTCTAACTCAAGAAATGACCGTGGAAATGAAGGACTTTCCTTCAAACTTTCAACCCCTATTTCACCCCCTTGGGGGTAAATTTTCCAAAAACGCTTAAACACGCATCCATTCATTTTTGATCAGTAACCCAAAAATAAAGTTTCATGTTTCTAACTCAAGAAATGACCGTGGAAATGAAGGACTTTCATTCAAACTTTCAACCCCTATTTCACCCCCTTCGGGGTTGAATTTTCAAAGTTCCTTCCTTAATGGGTGTCTACTCAATAAAACAACCCTACTCACCAAATTTCGTGGCTGTAGCTTTAACAGTTTTTGCTCAGCGATGATGAATCAGTCAGTCAGTCAGTCAGTCAGGACATGTAATTTTATAAGTATAGAAGACCTGAGAATTGACTGTCTTGATCATTCTTCAACCCTACCACTGTGGTGGATGGCACTCAAACTTAAATATGTCGAATTTAAATTCAAGTTTGCCAAGCTAGGGAGTAATTTCAGAAGTGTCAAAAGGCTCTACGGCTTATGCCATATAAACCAGGTGGCTCGTTACGCATAAGATAAAAACACTGAAATAAGCAAACATCATCGAATTTCAACCACTCCATCAATCACAGTCTCAAGGATTTATCTCCTAACCCATATATAAAACCGGCGACAAGCAAAAATAGTCTTAAACGTGATTCCATAAGAACTGAAATCCCAGGTCGAGAGTGTAAAGACGGGAAAACCTAGCACGAATTATTTATGTTATGATACAAAGGTTGAAAAAAATGTAGGTTTCTTTATTTATTATGTGTTATGCTTTTCTTGGGGATTATTTGACGTTGCCTCTATGGTGCCTCCGAGGTTACATGTACTTTTTAAAAGCTAAAGAGGCTTACTATTAATACTTGTCAAGGGACACTGAGCATTTTTATTGCACTCCCTTAAGTCAGAGGAATTATTCAAAAAGGTTGTGCACTCATGGATTATTAAGAGATAAGCGATAAGTTGTGAACGTTTTTGACTTTGTAACAGACGATTCTGTTACACGAAGATTTTTGAGAATGGTGTGTGAAGATTTTAACATAAATACCATATAATTTTTGTCAAAATCTTTATCGAATTAGTTAAGAAATCATTAATTTAATGTCCTTGAGTGCGGCTGTTAATATCTAAGAAACTTTAATTGTTGATAGTCTTAAACTAGAAAGTGGGATAATTTCTGATTATCTATTTTATTTATAAAAATCCCTAATTCAAAACAACTGATTACAGATTTGAATTATGAACTCTGATTTTCGGGATAAAAGGTGACTACGTAAATACAGTCAAAAGTTAGTAGACAGAAACAATCGCTTTATTCATTTATGCGTTGGGGGTAGTTGCAAAAACGAAGAACACTAAATTGGACTTGGTCACAGGCAGTTTAGGACATTCATTGGGTTATCAATCAAAATCGTCTGCCCCCTTAAATTGTGGGGGCTATGAGGTTTACATGTAGCCCCACCTGTTTGGAGTGTAAGTTTAGTATGGATTGGCATTTTACCTGGTCATTTTTATTATGGACAGTGGTTCTCTATAATAAAGAAGTATAATAATTATTTTTATTTTCAATGTTTTTTAAACACTTCTTTCGAAAGACGTTGATTTAATAATTAAATAACAAAAAATAAAGATTTAGAAGGCTTTTTTTGGAAGAAATTTTAATGCATTAAGACCTCTATGTTAGTCCAAAACGGATAAGATTGCCACCATGTTTGGGAAGCTGTCTAATACACAATCGGCTTAGATGATGAGCAATCATAGACAAATATGACAATAATCACAAGTGATGAGCAAAGCAAAACCAATACCAAGACTCGAACAGTCTTGTTCTTCCTTGTACTATGAGAGAAGTTGATTCTTAGGCAGATAAAGGGACCTACGTAGTTTGGTCGCGTTATGTCAAACCCAGCCGACAAATCACAATTAAAATTGAATTGTCATTTGTCATGATCCGACCAAATGACGTTGGTCCGTCAACTGCCTAGCAATCAATTTCCTCGATGGTACATTCTCGGTCTTGTCCATACTGTGCTAACGCGGATCATTACAAGATGGCAATTGCAATGACAACTTTTTCTCCTACCGTCACGCATTTGCGATTTGATTTCAATAACAGAATTATTTACGAGTCCACGTTGAATCGATTAAGCGTGGTGTTGCAATAATCAAATATTACGCTATTTACAACCGTAAATCATTAATTATAAAGATTACTCTGGCAATTTTGTAGAATTAGTCTCATTTTTACCAGCTTATGTTCGTACATATTTTTATTTTGTCTAGATTTAAAGTATCTTATGAATAAACAACAAGAGACAACAAAATATTTAAACAACGATTAACTTTAACAGGATTTAATGAAAAATGATCCATAATTTTATTATAATTATATAAATTATTATAATATCGAAAGTGTTTTATTTTTCATTATCTGCTACTTCTTCTGGCTCAAATCGCTAAACGGATTTAGATACATTTTGGTGTAAAGTGTTGTAGGTACCTTGGAACTTTTCCCGACACATAATATTATTTATTTATTTATTTATTTATTTAAATTGATACAGCAACAACTTATTGCTACAAAACTACATAAATTCTTTACATGTATACTTATTCTAAACAAAAGTTAATTACAGGTGTGCACAGAACCCTAAACCCTTTTTACCTAAGAAAATGTACAGGTTACAGAACAGAAGCAATTCAAAAAATCCACCCTAACTAGATGAGACAGCTAAATCGCGTACGGGCGATTTATTTAGTATTCTGACGTTTAGTGAAATAATAACGAAAAACGGAAATGAAGGAACCGTAAGACAATCTTGATAAATGGATTCATTTGGAATTGTGCATTTCATTACGGTGTTTTCATTTTAGCTTGCAGTAACACCTGTCTAATGTTCAGCAAAATAATTTAAAATGGTGTTTCGAGGTGAAACAAGCGATGATTGTTATGTTATTCAGCGTAAAGTAGAAAGGCCTACGGATGCAAAAATGGCGAATCGGTTTCTGCTCATTATAACATAACAATATCATAAATAAGGCAAAAGATCAACAACGCGAAATTTATCTGGGTTTCAAGGTGTCTAAGAGCACTGCTTTATTGAAGGCCCAATTTTAAATGAGGGTGTTGAGCGATGGAAACACTAAGAATAACTAACACTAACGATAAAAAAACGCACAACGTTGCAATGATGTCCAAAATTGGCATATCGATTGAAATTACAGTCAAAGATCCACAATAAAACCTCTTTTTTACTTACGGTGAGGGGTAGATATTAATAAAGCTGGCAATACCTAAAAGTAGATAATATTATCTTAGCTGGTGTAAACAATAATGACATGCAAAGTGCTCATCAGGTATGCACGCCGAGTGCAGTAGCACGCTAAACCTACACCAACGTCAGAATAACCTTAATTTAGTATACAAATCTATATTATCATACATTTCATAGGATACACCTACCTAGTAATGAAGCAACACTTCAAAAACA
Organism: Polyommatus icarus; assembly: GCA_937595015.1. Classification (NCBI taxonomy): domain Eukaryota; kingdom Metazoa; phylum Arthropoda; class Insecta; order Lepidoptera; family Lycaenidae; genus Polyommatus; species Polyommatus icarus. The sequence continues at coordinate 5,225,227 of OW569341.1, read as the reverse complement.
AATAACATAAGAGCATAAAATACTTGATATTGAAAAGTTCAAAATAATATCTTCGTAAGGTCAATAGTAACTTGGCTTTAAAATATAAGTATGGAACATTTTTCACGCATCTTCTGCAGGGTATAGTCAACAAAAGTGTAGTTTATGAACTTTATAAAGTATCAAGGGTAAGGTAAGTACACTTATTTTATTAAAAATCAAAATTTCGACTCTTTAATTTAATTTCAAAAGTTTTTAACCGGCAACACTACGAGTAAATCATAAAACTTTAGACGGGTTTAGTTCATAAAGTATTTTTAAGTTTTAACACATTTATAATATTCTGGCAAACAAGACGCTTTTATGTATGAATTTGTAACTTAGTATTATGGAAGTTAGATTAAAAATTATTATAATATTATTAGAACTAAGAAGTTACAAGGCTTTAATAAAATATTAGAGATAAAAAATGGAAATCTTACTCGTATTCCATACTCTTGTTTCATTCTTAGAACTATAAATGGGGATTGTCCATTTTTTTTTATTTTGCTCATTACAAAAACATTTCGAGGAATAAGGTCAGTGATCGCTTTTCTGTACATAAACGAAAAAAATACCCATTAGTTACTTATATTTTTGAACAAATATGTTTAACCTTAGTTTGACCTTCAATGGCGTTAAATTAACAATAAATTCGACCAACATTACGTTTCGAACTTTTGCTAAGCTTCTCGTATCAGCTTTCACATAATGATAACTTATATTTGACGAACCAGCCATTATAAATAATATTGAAAGGAAAAACAACATACTGCAGAGGTCTATTGGCCGCCAATGATGACGTCAGAGCGAAACTTTAAAAATTTATTGAGAAAAAACTAGCCAATGAATTTCAAAATTATTTAATCTATATTCTTAAAGTACCCTATTCTAACGAAAAAAAATATAAAAAGTTCATGTGATTTTTTTTGGACAATGCCCATTCTCTAGTATTTAGGTATTCTCCATAGGAAGAAGTCGGTACGTTTTTGGAGCGTTTTAGATACAGTAGCCGAGAAACAATAGAAGATAAACAGTATGACCAGTGCCTTATTGGGGCCATACGAATTATTTGCCATACCGTATAAGCATAATGCAATATCAAGATGTAATAAATCGAATAGTCATATCAAATTAAATAGTCTTTATAATATAACAATGGCTACAGTACAATACTACATAGTAAAAATAAGCAAAAACTTTAGCTAAAATATCCTTTACCCGATGAACATACTTAATATCAAAGTCAAAAAACATGACAACTTTAAACAAGAGAAACGTAAAGACTGCAGTCGTGACTCGAACTCCAACTCAAACATACAATATAGTGTCGTAATGTAAATAAATTCGTGAAAACCATAACCCTCCTTTTAGTGCAGTCGTGTAAAAAGTAACCAACAGTGTTCGAAGGAAGAACCCTTAATTTTTCGTGGCAAATACTCAAACATTGTCGTCGTGTGCAAATGTGAGTGCCCATAAACTTGTCTCAGAGTTCTGCTTACGTCCAACTACATCTCGAGTTCGTGCTTCGAATTTACTATTTTCAAACTTATTAGTATTTATTTACTTCTCTCAGGGAACTTCTGAATACATTTCGTACGTTGGAACTACTTACGTCATTACAAAGGAAATAAGACAATATGCATATTTGATGATAGCTATTCTCTACTTGGACCGATATATGTACTTTAAAAATTTATAGGCATACTAGCTGTCCCGGCAAACGTTGCTTTGCCATAATATGTTATGTATTTGCCGTATTATTTTATTGAATTGACTATTTAGTTATGTGTGTTACCATTGCCAACGTCGATCGCTATCCCGTCGCACAAATAATGGTCGCCGTCAGTCTCAGGTTGTTATAATTTACTATTATTTATTCAACAAATGCACCTACCAATATATTATAAAGTACCCAGTAGCCGTTAGTTACTCAATCCAGTCGACTTGCGACTATAATTAAAGATCTAAGCTATCCTATCTCTCAAGTTGAAAAAAAGCACACATTTAAAAAAAAACATTAAAATCGGTTAAGTAGTTTAGCAATCCAACGCGGACAAACCGGATTCCGGAACAACGGATTAGATTTTAATCTCACAATCTAAAGTCCCAATTTTCAAAAACGAATAATCTAATAATGTATAATTATTTGATTATTCTTTTTTATATAATTTATTAATATAAAAAACTAATAATAATGGCCTTCTTATGGGGCCAAAATGAACTCATACTGTAAGCGAAAACGAGCACGTAGAGGCATAATCGTCTATTATTATTGCTCATGGAAACAACGATTGCTGTGAACCGCTTCGCGATCATGATTCTTAATCATTGGCCACTACCACGACCCAAAATGTACCCCACAGTTGGGCCAAGAATCAAAAATAATAGCCGAATAGTAAAATTAAAATTACAGACATTCGAAATCCCATTTCTCACTAAACTCTTGAAACCAAACTGTAATAAATCAATAGATTAACTGATTTCAATTTCCAATTTAAAGTCTCAACTCGAAGTTACATTCTTTTAATACTTTGTGGTCCAGTTGGAGGTTTTCCAGGTCAGCTTATAGAAATTCCTCCGGGAGCCGCGCTAAAAAGAATACTAATTAATAAGAGGGCATTTACAATGTTCTATTTACATAATAAGCGGGAATAAAAGTTGCCCTTGGATTATTTTTAGATTTTCTTAGAATTTCACAATCCCTAAAATTGCTTAGATTTACAGTTTTCATTTAAAATTGCCTAAAAAGAAAGTTAAACAAGTTTTATCTAATGCTTTCTATAATCTATGAGGCCGCTAATTAGTGATAGATCGTTTTCATACATAGTAAATGAAATTATATGAACTGATTTCTTATAGAGGTTTGGTATGTTTTCTTTTAAGAGCACCTTTTTCAAAGAGCCTTTTTCATCGAATCAGAAGCCCTATGTAAACTCTTAAAAAACATTCACAGCCTAACTTTCCACCTTTTTGGAACTCGGTTAAAAATATTAGAATAACTTAGCAGCATTTCCAAGGACAATATTACTTGAAAATGAAATAAAGAATATTCATATTTCCGGCGCAACTCTGACCATATATCTGAAGCAGACAATTCATTTTTCACCGACCCAGACCCGCTAACTTTCCTCAAGTTTCTAACTTTCGATATTCCTTCGACCGATGGCTGCGGTTATCATAATTCCAACTTCATATGTCTTTACATCTGAGTTTCGGGGTTAAGAGTTACTCCGCTACTTTGTAAGTTGTAACTCATCTTCTATGTACTTTGTAAGTACTGCTAACTTTAATTCCTTTATATCTATCTACCATCTTACAAATAGTATTAAACTTTATAATCAAATTAGAGTTTTGTAATTTAGATTTTATCTTTTATAATATTATTATGTTGCTTAGTTTTGAAGTTTATATTTAAATATGTAGGATGTGTGAGTCTATCTAAGTAATTACTTTATCTCCCAGCAGCGTTCATAAATCATTCTAAAAGAATTTTTCAATTTAAGTTCATTGTAGAATATTGGCTTATACAATATTCATATATTTCTCGATTACGAGACATTAGCTAGACATGTTCGTGTAATTTAATCTAAGGGAACCGAGACCACAGCGGATGCGAGGGGGTAGTCTAGTGGTTTGGAGTCCCGCAGGGGGGTATGTTGGGACACACATTGTTCTTGTTTTATAAAACACTTTTTGTTCTTCAGATAATTGCGTGACGGAGTGATGTGATATGCTTTCTAAAAATCCCTTTTGTCCCGCGTAATTTTATTTATGACGACACCGCACACTCCTTTAATGTAACGAAATGTCTAGCGAAAGCGTGTTTATACTACAGCGATTACTTGGCGTTAATATTATAATTCAATAAAGCGAGGAAATTGCTAAACTATAATTATGATTTAATTAAAACTACGCCATTAAGAAACGGCAGCACCATCAATGGCTCCACAATTTCAAATTATAATTGCAACGTTTGTGACGAATCGAAAATTACGACGTAAGCGGTAATTTATCTACTAGCTACGCTCGCAATAATGCTCGATTACTGTTATTAATTTTGAGATTTGATACATAACCAACGTGGGATATGTTAATAGTTATTAAAATTAAAGCCTATTCAAATACTACATCTATACTTATAAAATTACATGTCCTGACTGACTGACTGATTCATCATCGCTGAGCAAAAACTCTTAAAGTTACAGCCATGAAATTTGGTGCGTAGGGTTGTTTTATTAAGTAGACACCCACTAAGGAAGGAATTTTGAAAATTTTACCCCGAAGGGGGTGAAATAGGGCTTGAAAGTCTGAATGAAAGTCCGTCATTTCTTAAGTTAGGAACATGAAACTTTATCTTTGGGTTACTGATTAAAAATGAATGGATACGTATTTAAACGTTTTTGGAAATTCTTCCCCCAAGGGGATGAAATTGGGGTTGAAAGTTTCAATAGAAGTCCGTTATTTCTTGAGTTAGAAGCATGAAATTTTATGTTTGGGCTACTGATTAAAAATGATTGGATACGTGTTTAAGCGTTTTTGAAAATATTACCCCCAAGGGGGTGAAATAAGGGTTGAAAGTTTAAATGAAAGTCTATATAGGTATACTATGATAACGCGGACGAAGTCGCGGGAAACAGCTAGTAATATTATATATTTATTGATAATGAGTAATTAGAAAATTTGAATTCGATAGTTAAATTCGGTGTGGTTGTCTTGTATAGTTTCTATTCTTTGTGTTATTCTGATCACAGTAAATTTAATTTCAAACCGAAATGTACAAAGGCTTAAAATCAAGACTCTACGACCGAATACAATCAACCACTTCTATGATATTCTATTTCCTCTTCCATAACCATTAAGTAGGTATCTCTTTCTGCGAGGAGTTAATTTTATTATTTCATGTTACAACTTACATTACACGTCCTTTGATCTAATTGCTGGAGGTAATTAATCTACGGGCCGGTCGTCATGGCGACGTGAATTCACGTGAGCGTCTGTTTCATGTACGCTGTCCTTACATCATTTTTCTTAGTTAAGTTATACGTCGTATACTTTACCGTTCGAAGTATATATAAAGAAGTCTTCTTTTGTTTATTTAAGTTTCTTTTTCAATATTTTTTTGGCTCATCATCCTCAGAAGCCACAGGGACTGCAAGTATTTAGCAACTTAATTTGTCTGGAGAATTATTCCTTAGTCCGATATTCCATCTCTTTTAATTTACGTAAGTACCTAATCTATAGGAATGATTACCTGAAAATATCTCTCAAATCTGAAAGAAAAAATATAACACTTCGAGTCTTTTGGGAAATACGAGGCAATAAGAAACCAGAGAAGCATTAATAGGAAACAGGAATGGTTTCATGAAAATAATATCGCGAAGAATTGGAATGTATAAGAAATTATGTCTATCGGAGGCTATATATTTGAATAGATATAAATATCAATGGAGAGATGTAGGAGATATGTAAACGAACGCCTGTTAACATGTACCGAGGTGTCGGTTGAAAATATTTTCTGGTTCAACCGACGTTACCCACATATGGTGTTTTGTTGAATAATGGAGTAAGCCGGGCGAATATTTTGTATTTGCAATATTTACGATTGCGATCGGACTCCGGAGAAATAATTTTCGAACGTCCGGAAAGATAACAATTATAACTTTGCTCGAATTCATATTACATTTTTTTATCTTGGAAAAAAATACGTTTACGATGAAACATTAAAAAAGTTAAGTAACTGGAAAAAACAAACGAATTCATCTACAAGTGAAAAAATTCAAATAGATTCAAAGGAAAATACACGCTTAATTTGAAATCCGTTATAAGATTTAAAACATGAGTTATTTTGATAAAGAGATCTCTATTAAAACGTAGAAACTAAGCGGATACAAATTAAACATTTTCAAACAAACATCATTAAAAATATAAAACCGTTGCAAAATTACAAAGGTAAAATAAACAGGAAAAATAACATTCGCTTGTGAAACATAGCGTTTTCCGAGTATTTACGACGTAAGTGCACTTTCGACATGTTAAAAATATTTCACCATTTCATATCATGCTTTAGACCTCACCGGTCTTAAAGTCTGTTTACTATCCTCTCGCATGAAAATCGTGTTTCAGCCGAGGTAGCGCAATATTCATTTTGATTTAAATAATTCTCGTACTTGCCAACTTTGACGCAACTTGAGACTGAATATTTAGAGTCCTTTCTTCGGGACGATCATTTTTTACAATGGAACGATTTAATAAACTCTCAACGTCAAAGACCAAGAGATTGGATATCGCACTTAGTTTCGATTCGGAACTATCTAAGCTCACTATCAGTTCATAAACACATTTAGCTTTGTCTCGTCTTATATTGTTGCTAACTCGAGTCACAGTTAAAATCTAACTTGTCCACGTTTAGCGCAGAACTCACATCAATATCTCGAGAACAAGAAGTTTGTGAATCTGCGTAACCATGCGCGGAACTTCGTCGAACTAATCCGGTTTCTATTTCAGTGTACTCCAGTGTAATCCAGTTTGCGGCGGTTCGGGCCGGTTTTGCGCAGTTTGAACCGGTTTGGCCATTCGGATGTTACCAAAACTACATTCGATAATAATGTTTCGGTAAACTGATTTACGGAGTAGGCGTGCACGTAGAAATTATATTTAAGTAAAATAAACTAGTGAGGTTATCACATATTTTGCTATACTTACTTGTTACTTATAATAAAATACTTTAAATATTTTATTATAATTTACGTTAAGTATTATTTTGCCAAAGTAGGCTTTTTACCCGTAGAAAATTTCACTAAACATTACAATTTATACAGGATGTAACAAAAATAAGTGATAATAGTTTAGGCCTTAGGGTGTGTACGAGTTCCTTGTAGAGAGTTCAATGTGAATGTAGCAGCGCTGAAAGACCGACATTTTTTTTCACTTTTGTATGGGGAAACTCGTGACGCTCGGGCCCTTGCCCATAGAAAAGTGAAAAAAAATCGTCTTTCAGAGCTGCTACTTTCACAGTAAACTCTCTACAAGGAAATCGTACACACCCTAAAGTATTATCACTTATTTTTGTTACACACTGTATAATATTAGCTGCAGCATGCACAAGACAGAGTGGTAAATATAATGAAAGCGGCACCGTTTCCAACAATTTGAAATTATAAACAAGTGGAGCGGCGTTATCTGGAAATTCGACTGTGATAAATGTTCAGACTTCATGGACTACTACAATAGATGTAGTTGTATACAATTACAATACAGTTGGAGTTCTAGATAAAATTATACTTGCACTGGAATACTATTTTGTGGTGTGTGAATGATTTTTTTATTTTCAATACTCTTTTGTGTACTGTCATGTTAATTCATTTCTTTTCAGTCAAATTTTACTTGGAAATCTCAAAAATTGTAACAGAATATTGTACAATGTACATCGATCTTACAACTTGACTCAACTTTGCTGGTCTTAATTTTTGTATATTGACTACTGTTGCTTTAAGCCTTCGATCGAGGGTTCTTGGAAATCTATTGTTATTCTATTGTTCTCGCGGTCGCCGGTGTCTTTATGGGGGTTGATAGGTTAAAATATAAATCAATACCTGCATTTGTGTTCTTAACATTATTGTTTCCGCAGTCCGCTGTTATTATTGGAAATTATTAATTATTACACATTCACAAGTGTTCATTGAAATTTTAATGAGCTATCAGTTTGAAAGGCTTACATTGTGGACACCAGTCATTACTTGCCGGCAACGTATTCAATAACGCTGTGATTATGTTCATCATCATCACCTTCACCTCTTTATATTCCTTTTTTTTACATTTTTTACTTTCGTTTTGAACGTAAGCACTAAAATATCATAGTGAGGATTTGATGGCAAAAAACTGATTTTAATTGCTTTGCTGATCGTGAACTACATTTATACGCTCACTGCGCATTACATAATATCAGCTTAATTCTTTACTGATGGCATTAGTTTAAGCTAATCAGTTGAATGTTTTCGGTTATTTAAGCTTACTGATTTAAAACAAACGTCTATTCAGCTATAATGTGGATGCACACGTTATAAGACCATATTCCATGAAAGTTAACCATGGACCAGATTTTAAACAAAATTTCTTAGAAATAAAGTACTACACATAACAGAGCCTTAAAACTCAGTGCTTTTGTCTAAGCCCTAAGGCTACGTTTACAAACGGAGTAGTTACAGGGAACATGACCCCTCTCCCAAAATCCAGGAAATTACTAAGCAAGTCTTTTAATTCGTTATTCGACCAAGGCATTCCTCCCTTTCAGGTTAAGATCGTACCTGCGCATTCTATAAGAAGCGCTTAAATAAGTGACGAGGTTGAGAAAAACTTAATTTTCTCACCTAACTTTTTTTCAGAGGCAAAGGCAACAGAAACGTCAATACTTACTTTTTCGTAAATAGAGACCACAAAAGCGATAATAAAGCTTAACGTCTAACATATTAGTAGAGTTATAGACAATTTGCCGGCTTATTAAGTGGCGTTATTGGATTTCCTCTCTACCAACTTCTAGCCTTTGATCTACAAAACGCGTTAAAAATATCAACTAAACCCGGATTTACGCTTCGGAAACGCTAAAAGCGTTTGTTTTCACGTCTTTTAATATTAAATGGGAACACGGCTTACCTTATGGTAAGCGATTGCTACTGTGTTTTTCTACGAAATAACCAAAAATGGAGCCGATAGAAAGCATTGGAGTCAGTTTTGCCACCAAGTTTTGCCTATACTAATAGAAAAATAACTTTTGTCCTAGGCTGGAAATGAGGTAGGGATTTGGATGACAATCTTTAAAATGAATGGAAAGAGAAACTGTTCTTTGGGTCCTTATGGACCCTAGGTCAATTCACATCAGCTAATCTAAATAAAATACTGGGTCACACCTGCTAAATCCATACTAATATTATAAATGCGAATGTGCTTATATCTATCTGTTTATACCTCTCCGCGTGATAAACGAATTTTAGCGCAACGGAGTTGCGGGCATCCACTAGTAGTTTTATAACTTGGGGTCTTTTAGCACCCTAAGGGCCACTTGCACCATGATGTTTAACTCAGAGTTAAAATTAACCCTGAGTTAAACATCATGTCATCTCTATCACTCACTTGGTGAGTAACAAATATGACATGATGTTCAACTCAGAGTTAACTTTAACTCTGAGTTAAACATCATGGTGCAAGTGGCCCTAGTTAACTTATCATGATTGGCCAATTTTTTATGAAATACAATTGGCTACACCTGCTACATACACATAATATACATGTTGTCAAGCATTAATCAATGTACCTATTCTCATATCCAACTCATAATAGGCTATTATGTGGTATGAATAACTTAATTATGCCCAAGGTTTCAGTTATAAATGAATTCGCCGACCTTCGTACAGGGCGTAGGGTTATTTACTTGTTATGTATAGACATTGTGAAATAATCTATACTTATAAAATTACATGTCCTGACTGACTGACTGACTCATCATCGCTGAGCAAAAACCGTTAAAGTTACAGCCACGAAATTTGGTGAGTAGGTTTGTTTTATTAAGTAGACATCCACTAAGGAAGTAATTTTGAAAATTTTACCCCGAAGGGAGTGAAATAGGGGTTGAAAGTCTGAATGAAAGTCCGTCATTTCTTAAGCAAGGGCATGAAACTTTAACTTTTGGTTACTAATTAAAAATGAATGGATACGTATTTAAGCGTTTTTGGAAATTCTTCCCCCAAGGGGGTGAAATCGGGGTTGAAAGTTTCAATGGAAGTCCGTTATTTCGACTTGAGTGAGTAGCATGAAATTTTATGTTTGGGCTACTGATTAAAAATGATTGGATACGTGTTTAAGCGTTTTTAAAAATTCTACCCCCGAGGGGGTGAAATAGGGGTTGAAAGTTCAAATGAAATTAGTCTATATTACATAGGTATACTATGTTAACGCGGACGAAGTCGCGGAAAACAGCTAGTTATACATAAACGTACATTGCATGGAAAAATGTAAGGTCCCAATTAGTTGCACATTTTTTTTGTTATCCCACTGCTGGGCAAAGGCCTCCCCCAAGGTCCAATCATAAGTTGTTGTAGATATGAAAATAATTTAATAATTTTTCTTTACGATTTTACTCTTTACTAGATGACACTCGCAACTCCGTCGCGCCAATATTCGTTTATCCCGCGGGAACCGTACATTATTCCGGGATAAAAAGTATCGTATGTCCTTCCCGGGACTCAAAGTACCTACATATTATAGCCATGCCAAATTTCAGCAAAATCGGTTCAGCAGTTTGGACGTGAAGAAGTAACAGACAGATAGCCAAACTTTCGCATTTATAATATTAGTAAAGTATGGGCACTTAGTTACGTTTTCCTGAGAAATATCGCAGTATTAAAATAAAGCGATGTAAAAAATGATTTTTATTCGATCGTGAAACAACAGTTTGTCTGCTGAGAAACACCATGCAATTTACTGTTGTCATGTTTTTCATGGTTTTAAAATCACTGAGTAAACAATAGTTACATGACCTGATAAAAAGCTTGGCTTTAATAACTGCAATTCAAAGTTCGGCAGCGAGCAATTTCCATGAAAACTATCGCTGAAATTCAATTCTTTTCAGCAAACGCAGCTTTATCTGTTTTTAATGATTCTTATACTCGTATTACTATAAAAATTCCCTTGGATCTATGTCATGAAATAATGTATTGTATACATTTTTATAGCCTTGTAAGTTACAACAAGTTACTTTGTGACATTAGCAGAGCTTAAAACAACTTAATAAAAGCTCGAATAAGCTCGATGTTTTGTTAGCTTTACATTTTTATCTACGGATTTAAAAAAGCTCTAAAGTCCGAGAAAAGTTTTTATGTTTATGTTTCTATCAAATAAAAAGCATCATAATGTTGGTTTTTTAAATCGATTGTGATGATCTTTTCAGTTTATTGCATAATTTAGGAAAAATGTCTTCTTTATAATCCACCAGCGTGACATGGAATAGAAATGCTGACAGATTTAAGGATAAAACGACTTTCCTACAAGTATGTAAACACACCTCGCCTATTCTTTCGTACAAAGAAACTATTTCTTTGGTGGGAATGCCAAGCGTCCTAGGTAAAGTGATTAAAATAATATTATACAATGTGTCCCGACACAGGTGTCCGATCCTTTAATCTCTGATCTATGGCATATTTTATCGACAAATTGGCCTCGAATTTTTTTTCCCTCTCAAGGTTGTAAAATGGCAGCCATTTTAGAGAAAAATTAAAATGACTGCCATTTTACAACCGTGAGAGAGAGAAAAATTTTTAGAGCCAATTTGTCGATAAAATATGCCATAGAATATAGATCATGATATTAAAGGATTGGACACCGGTGTCGGGACACATTGTATAAGTGTCTAAACACACTAGGCCGAAGTTACGCGGCGTAAATTACACATGATTACGTCCGCAACTCCGCAATGTCAAACGCATACAAAATACGGACGGAACGCGACGGAATAGTGTGTCATCGGTAATTTAAAATACATTGCGGGCGTAATCATGCGGAATTTACGCCGCGTTACTTCGGCCTAGTGTGTTTAGACACTTATATTATTTATTAGAGCATGTACCCAACTCTATTGTTGCGTTGCATGCAAGTGCATTTACACTGGTGAAACTGTCCAATGTCCATGTCATTTTCCTTATAGACGACAAACAACAAACAGTTTGGCAAGCATCTCGCTCTCTCGTCGTACAAGGGATAGAGATAGCAGTTGGGAATGAGCACATCATCATTAAAATGACAGCAGGTGATTCGCAGAGCAAATAATTCCTAATGACAAGCGCGTTTCCAGAACATCTTACAAGAACTAAAATAATGATAGTTTTCAAGCCGCCATTATTATAATTTGACATTTCCAGAGCATTATGCCGTCATCAAGACCTATGGGTCAAGCCACGAAACGAGTCAGTCAGCTTTGTATCCTTCGATCGGAGGTTCTAGGAATTCCCATTATATTCTTTTGTTCTCGCGATCACCGGTGCTCGCGCGGGGCCTGAAGGATTAAATGTACTAAATCTGTAAGCAATTTGGTTAGTGGTTACCCTCTCTCGTGGTATATTAGAACACACTAATGTCGATTAACATATTTTAATAAGCGAGTTCTCGAAAATAAATTACAATTCGATGCGAATATTAAGTTACTGAGCTCTGATTTTATGAAAATATATTTGTTATTCATTTTTCATTACTTTGTAAATAAAAAATTGTTCAAACAAAAATAACAAATGCTTCAATAGACTAGAATAGACCTTCTGTGAACGTGTTTGTAAACTCAATCTACTGTTAAATCTATTAAAAGAATGTCTCGAGCGAGCTAAAATCGAATGACTTGTTTGATTTAAACATGTGAACAAGAATAGGTATCTGATGCTATTATTTTAGTACATTTTACTAAAAGACACTGGTAAAAAGAAGAAACTGATTATGAATAGGCTTTTGACGGACCTACGTCAATTGGTTGTATTATTTCAACTCAATGTCGCCGGTTAGACGGTCAAATTTTCATCAATCTGATCCAGATCTGATCCATCAATCTGATTGACGGAATATTGATGATTAAGTTCATACCTATTAAAAATATGATCAACTAGGTGACGCCCGCAACTCCGTTGCACCAAAACTCGTTTATCGCGCGGGAACCGTACATTTTTCCGGGACAAAAACTATCCTATTTCCTTTCCCGGGACTGAAAGTATCTCCATACTAAATTTCAGCAAAATCGGTTCAGCAGTCTGGGCGTGAAGAGGTAACAGACAGACAGACAGACGGACGGACGGACGGACGGACGGACGGACGGACGGACGGACGGACAGACAGACAGACAGACAGACAGACAGACAGACAGACAGACAGACAGACAGACAGACAGACAGACAGACAGACGGACAGACGGACAGACAGACAGACAGACTTTCGCTTTTATAATATTAGTATGGATTCATCAATCCGTGGGTGAGACGATCAAACTTTCGTCAATCTTTACCGGATTGATGGATCAGGTTGATGAAAATTTGACCGTCTAACCGGCGACTATGTTAGCTGTGATTTTTTGGACGGGTTTGACATAACGTGACCAAATTACGCAGGTCCGGCAAGTGTCTATGAATCAACTTCTCTGATAGTACCTGGCATCGTCCAACAATATATTAGGCTTATACTAACTAGATGACCCGGTGAACTTTGTATCACTACCTTCCTGATATAAATCTTCATTCTGTGGACATCCGCAATGATTACAAAAATAAAATTAGCCTAATTGGTTCAGCCGTTTTCGAGTTTTAGCAAGACCAACAAAATTTAGTTTATTTTTATTATTTATACTCACAGATAAATACACTCATAAATGCTATGCTAACTTATGTACCCAACACATAATTAATCAAAGCGCACGGAAGTGCGCAAGCCTAGTTCCAGCAGGCCGCGCGCATGCCGTGCACTATTTACACGAACTGTTTCGACGTACTTTTGACCCCCCTGTAGCTCAGTGTCTATTGCGAGTGCAAAGATAAAATTATACCTACGTAATTATTTACGAGTACTTAAGCAGTATACCCAATTTCATAGATTCAGCTTCAGTAGATCCTGAGATATGTCCTTGTAAAAATAGCTTATTTTGGCACTGACTCACTCATTCACTCACTCACTCACTCACTGACCGGTAATCAAAACCTCTAGGCCACTTCCAATTGTCCTAGCGTTATGAAATTTGGCACACAGGTCGTGTGTTATATGTAGATTAACGAAAAATTAAGAAATTGTAGAAAATGGTCAAGCGTGAGTCGGTTCATCTACGAACTTCAGAGGCCACTTCCAACTGTCCTAGCGTTATGAAATTTGGCACACAGGTCGTGTGTTATATGTAGATTAAATAAAATAAGAAATTTTAGAAATCGGTCAAGCGTGAGTCGGCCTATCTACAGCCCATACAAACTTTAATGTCATAGCGTTATGAAATTTGGCACACAGGTCATGTGTTAAATGTAGATTAACAAAAAATTAAGAAATTTTAGAAATCGGTCAAGCGTGAGTCGGCCGATCTACGAACTTTAGAGGCTACTTCCAAATGTCCTAGCGTTATGAAATTTAGCACACAGGTCGTGTGTTATATTATTATGTATGTGTTACGATAAATTAAGAAATTTAAGAAATCGTCAAGCGTGAGTCAGTTCATCTATGAACTTTAGATAAAAATTCTTATGTACCAGTGATATAATGAGGCATCTATTGAAACTATTGTTTATATCGGGCGTAGCACAAAAAGAAAACATAGGTAGGATTTCTTGAAAAAACGTATTGAAATCCCACCAAAAACATACCTGTTAAAATAGGGCCTAGTTCCTATAGGCTAACTGTTGGTCTAAAAAAAGAGTTGAAATCCAATCCAATGCCAAGTTCAGATGCACTTCATCGATCATAATCATCTTCATCAACAGCCTGATCCATAATACTTCTAAATTTGAACTTGGCAGGTTTTTGTGCTATGCGTTACACTTGATTAATTATATAATTAGATAATATTAATAGAATTTAAATAACCTGCCAAGTTCAAATTAGAAGTATTATGGATCAGGCTGTTGATGAAGATGATTATGATCGATGAAGTGCATCTGAACTTGGCATTGGATTGGATTTCAACTCTTTTTTTAGACCAACAGTTAGCCTATAGGAACTAGGCCCTATTTTAACAGGTATATTTTTGGTGGGATAATTATATCTGATGTTTATTATTTAAATTATAAATGTTTATTAAGCGAATCGGTTTTTCGGGGATTTCCCGCGAGGTACTCGAAGGCTCAAACTTGGAGTTGGTTCCGCTCAAAACTTCTTAAGCGCCATTGTGTTACGGCTTAGATAACTTGTTACAGTCACAATCAAGCTATGTAATTTGTATAATTATTCTAAGCATTGGAACTTATTTAACTTGGGAAATATTAATAAAAATAGTATTTTTTTTAATTCAAGAAATGGGAAAAGTTTTAAACATTTACGGATTTTAAAAAGTTAAACAATGCACAATATTCTCGTAAACCTAATATAAAAAAATACAACTTGAGACTAGATCTAGGATCCAGCTGCCGTTCATGAACAGATTTTGGTCAAATTCACGAGTCGCCAATTTTTAATTAAGTATGAAAATAATCTTATTTTTATAATAAAAAAATAATGCAACAGCGCGATTAAAAACGCACGTTTGCGTGCAGCTATTATTTACCTTATTATTTCATAAAACCAACTTCAAAATGATATTTCATACAAAACTTTGTAATCGTTTCCCGAACAAAATGACGGATAGCAGGATAGTTATTAAAACATTGCGATTCCATGAATTTATAACCAATATTAATTGTAACAGATAAGCCAAATTAAATACTTCTCTTTCGTTCGAATCGGCGCCGTTTTTCATGGCGAGCATTACTTTTGACACGTGTTTAATTAAATAAATTAATTATTATTCGCTAGGAAAATAGTAGGCAAAATGATCTACACTTATGTAACCTACCTGCAAAGATATAATAATAAACGTCGCCTGAACTTCTTTAACACAGAGTAATAAATAATTAAACAAATATAATTAACAATTAAAAACGCTGAAACACCAGTAGAGTATTACAAAAGTAAGTTTAACAAAGCTAATAGTTTTAACTGGAAGCTGTCTGCCAATTATTATTGGATACTTGTGACTCCGGATCCCGAGTGATATTCTTGCAGGGGTCCAGCTCTGCTTGTACCAGACACCAATTTACATTATCGTCTAAGTTCAATAAAATTGTTATATTAATTAATAAAAACTACATTAACAATATAAACCTACAGAATATTAATAAAAATTTATAAACTTAAAACATAATATCTCATCGCTGCTAGACTAGACAGGGTAATGACTGCTGGTGCCGTCTTATTACATTTTGACTTTAGCAAATTAACACAAATCAACACTCGAAGAAAATGTTGTCAAATAGAAAAATTGACGATTTTATAATTTATTTTTATACTTGAAAATAAGCCCCGAATTGTTGCATTTTTTAAACATAGATACTACATTACAATATTTCCGAGTATCAGACCTAGTGAAAACACGATACCTTAAAATTTTCTCTGTAGAAAAAATCACAAAGATGCATCTAATTTCACGAATTTAATTTCATATATCGCCTTAACCGTGCATTACACTAAGGTAATATTTTAACACATTGTAAAAAATTATATCATTATGAAACTGACCTAGCGGATTTTAAATTGTAATATATTTATCGAGTTAATGAGAAAAAACTAAATTGGCGATGATTAAATTAAATCCATATTTTAGAAATGCATCTAAATTCTAAAGCATCGCGTTGAGGCCTTATTTACCCTAAGATAATATTAAAAGTGACACTCGCGCCCAACTCGCGTAACCCGTTTTTTTTTAAGTCGAGGTACTCCTTAGTTCTCTCTACTCTAGCCTAAGCTAGGTTCTCTACTTCCAAATAACAACTGGGATGAAAACCTTTATGTATAATAAGCGTTTATGACAATCGTAAAAACTTTATAATACATGCCCGCACCGGTTAAAAACTCAATCAAGGCACGCAGTAAAGCCCGTATTAAAAATTAAATCCATTTACCAAACTGGCAGTTTTAGTTAACCGTAGTTAACTTGGAAATAAACCAAAGTTTTAATGGCGTTAGTGTCGTTGTTAAATTCATACGGAATCAAACTGAACCGCCCGGGAAAACAAAAGTCAGATGCTACACTAAACACTCTAATCCTGACGGAGTTACGTTGCCTGGATGTGGCACTTTAGGTCTATAATTTTGTGGCACCTGAATGACACTATCATGGGGGCAACTTTGTTTAAAACAGTCTATAAAGTTAGACTTTAAAACTAATGCTGTCGCCTTGACAGCATTACTTGCAAAATTCAGTGAGCGCCACCAAAAGACTTTTCGGCCCCTCAGTAGTAAAAATGTACTTAGTAATCTATTTTATAAGTTGACATCTTCGTAATATTTCTAGACTCAAGACCAGGCCTAGGAAATCACTCGTAGAATGTAAAATAAATGCTTTCCCAAAAGAATTCGAAACAAGGATAGGCTACGACATGTATTTGTCAGAAAATTTCGTGATACATTATTACGTCAATTTCAAAATTCAAATGTCAAAATGGCCCCAAATACCTTTCTGTTAACAATAATAGTTTTACATGCCACATCTTTAACCTGCGAAATCTATGGTCACAGGCATTTCCATCCAAGTGAACTAATGTACTATGACATACAAGTATGTTAACAAGTACGCGGCCGTATCCAGTACATCTAGGGCCGGGATCGCGTGTTTTCATGGCAAATTAAGCAGACGGACGGCACTAAATAGTTAATGTATTTAGTTTCACTAAAACTTTGAATTTATTATTCTTACGTTTTCGGGTTATAACGAGTTTACACATCAGTATCACATTGTGACTGGTATTTGGAAAATTACGGGTGCGAAATTGCAGATTCATTTGAAATTTTGAATGCATTAACAGTAAAAATATGAAGAAATTGCTACAGGGCCCTTAAAACAACAGGTTATGGGAACTGTCATCAAAAATGAAAAAGAAACAGGAGAAGCAAATCAATTTGCGATTTTCGAAAGTCTCTCACTAGTAGATGCTCTATTGATGCGTTATATCTCAAACGCGAAAGCTCCACTTATAAATTGTTCCGTTGCACTCCCCTTACTTTCAAATCATTGCTACATTGCACGTATTTTGTATAATAAAGTCGGCATCGCCTATCGCTTGTGCCGTAATAAACCTGTTTTCTTATTAATGTGTGTATAGCGTGCCAGCAGCACAGGTAAGGGAAAATTAACTTCAAAGGAACATAAATAGTATGCAGTGTAATAGCGCCATAAAATATATATGCCAACATAAAAACATAACATATTTTCTGGTAAAGATTGGAGGGGTTAAACTACTTTTTCTAGTAAGTGACAGTTTCAGCCAAAATAGTTTTCACACACCATTGCTAAGGAAATTCACGATTCTTTCTGGCCACACTGATACATCCCATTATTATTTCCTTGAAAAGTCACAACATCATCTCACAATATAATTGATATAGCCAAAGAATAATGTTTGAAGTGGTTAAGAAACATGTAGGACCTTTCCATTAATGATTAAGGACTACAAGCGACTACGAACATAGTCTATGAATGCCCATTATAAACGTTGTTATAGCTTCGCAATCATGCTTATCCATCACCACCCAAGCTATTAATTTACAAATCAGAATCGCAATAAACCAGCACAAACAAAAACAGCCGCAATAATTGTCAATGTGTATTGATTGATACCCGCGCCCTCCGGCGGTAGATAAGGGAAATTTTAATTGACTCCTCGTCCCTTCGTCTGGATGTCTGCGGGAGATACTGAAGGTAATAAGGGCCCGTAATGGATGTCTTTAGAATTATAATGAAAGAGTATAACCGAGTAGAGGGAATAGTAGAGCGTTCGCGAATAACGGTGATAATCAAGATTATTATTTTTAACAAAAAATTAAAACCGACTTCCAAGGTAAAAACAATAATAGCATCCTTATAATATGAACTAAAAAGTATTGAATAATTATTCCTATCTAAAAGTGCCTTTTTGCGAATTCGGCTACAACTCAACTATTTCTGTACTCAATCTTCATCATTTTGAAGTCGGTACCAGATGAATCTTCAGTTCTCTGACAGAATATTTGAAACTTTTGGAACTGGCACCGACTTCAAAATTATGAAGATTGAGTACAGAAATAGTTGAGTTTTAGCCGAATTCGGAAAAAGGCACTATTAGATAGGAATAATTATTTAATACTTTTTAGTTCATATTATAAGGATGCTATTATTGTTTTTACCTTGGAAGTCGGTTTTAATTTTTTGTTAAAAATAATAATTTCACTCTTTTTAGTTACCTAATAAGCCATCGCGTACTATACGTAGAATAATACACCTGTATATTATTCTACGTAGGTATCTTATTACAGTCACACTTACAAAATATAATATCAGCTGCAGCCTGCAGATAATTTACAATACATTAAAAAAAATCGAAGTGAACACGTGTGACGTGCTAAGTAGCCGTTCACCGGACTAGTTTCAATAGGCTGGCACTCGCTCGACTTGTCACACACGCCTCGCACTGCATAGTGTTACATAGTACGGTTAACGGTAAGTACCCGGCCCGCGCCGCGCCGCGCCGCCAAGCCGCTCGCTTGACAGCCCTGGCAGATATGCGAGACGACAGTTATTGTACTATGAACGCTAAACGCGATGCAATAGGTTGAAATTAGGTTGTTTTCCAGAATACCTCGGCGAAGTGAGACAGAATGTTACATGGTCGAAGCAACTTTAACTTCTCAAAAGTAATGTCAGTTAATGTGTGCCTTATGCTCTGGAGATAAGGTTGAATTTGGTGACATTGGTGACCCTGACTTGGTAATGATGATGATAATGATGATGATGATGATGAATGTAATTTGCATAGTAGCATATGCTTTCAGTTCTTAAAACAGCGCCTAAACTCCCAAACTTGTATCTATAAGGAATCCGGAGTTCTCTTAGTATCTTCGGAACCATAGTATACCTTGGTGCAAAATCTTGCGTTTTGGTCGCAAATGCTTAGGATGCTTCTCATGAAACCAAAATCACCATATGTTTCCATATAAATTTCGAGGAGTTCCCTCGATTACTCATGGATCCAATCATCAGGTCACCATTTTTGTGAACATGGTACTAAATTGGAGTGAAACCTAATACAACAAAACAAAAATTTCGAAAATCAGTTCACAAACGAAGGAGTAATCGTTGAACATACAAAAAAAAATAAAAAAAATATATATATCCACAGCCGAACATATAACCTCCTCGTTTTTTGGAAGTCGGTTAAAAACCACATTTCACCCGATTCGCCCGACCAACGCAGATTGGTCTTACAGAAGTAATGTGTGCGACGGTCCAGCAGATTCCTCGAGATTTCCGAGTTAAAACAAACTCTTTGTACAAAAACGCTCTATATTGTAAGTATAGATATTTCAAATTCTCGTTTCGCGGTGTTTGTTAGCAAATTCTTCCAAAACTGCTGGATCATTTTTTTTATTTTGTGTGCTTCAGGGTCAGAGAATCAAACAACATGTTCTATTTTTCTGTTGTAGCTTACCAAACAGTTATCCTAACTCAGCTAACTCTGACCTCAAGAATTTCATTCCCACGAGTATGGCTAGTAGCTTATAAAATCCTTCGATTGCAATTTTAATCCTGTACCAAGCAGGACAGAAAATAATTCATTTCTGAACTGCAATTACTAATCCCACGTCGCATAAAATGCGACTAATTTATGCAAAACATAATTGGAATCTCGGCAAACGACAAAAAGTGAAAAAAACACATAGAAAATGGTTAATATATCAGAGGAATCCGATCCGAATGAAAAATAGACGTTCAGATTACCGAGTGCATACAAAACAACGGAATAATTTCAAATATAACCGTTATTTTCTCTGACACTGTCCGGTGTATGGTTCACAAAAAAAGGTTTTTTCAAATTCAAATTCAAATCGTTTATTTGAGACATGGTCCATATCTTAATATATATATTTCTTGTGTGCGTGTGTATGTGACTGAACTCCTCCTATACGACTGGACCAATTTTGATGAAATTTTTTGTGTGTGTTCAAGGGGATCTGGGAATGGTTTAGATTCACAATTTTGTCCGCTGGACAATGTTTTTTTAATTAATTTTTAATTTATTAGTAGTTGTTGATTTTGGAATGTTTTACATTGGATCCGACAGTCGGCTGCCATCGCAGTGTCAAATTTTAAATAATATTCGAATTCGGATTTTAATTTTAGTCTGTCCGACAGTTAGCGCTTCGACCAAATTTAAAAAAAATACTTTATATACTTAATATGGCAAAGAAACGTTTGCCGGGACAGCTAGTTAAATATAATTTTATTTTATTTAATATGGACCATGACCAATTTTATTTTATGTGTAGTTTTTTCCGACTTATTTCGAAGCAGAAAGCTCTTAATGGAATTTAAAAATTGATAAAAATAGATAGATAGATATATAATATTTCGTCCATCGTAGGTAACGCAGACACAATAGATTGTCAATTGTTGTTATACAGGCAGTCGTCAGCCGCTTGGGGATTGAAAGTTTAAATATAGTTTTTGTTATGATTTCGTTAAAGCCTTAATGGTGGACTAAAAAAAGTGTGCTTAGTTTAGAAAGTTATCTAAAAACTTTTAATTTTTTATTAGCGTTGCCAACTAATTATACTAATGCACGGGTTCTACGTAGATCGGGACCTAAAATATAGTATTCTGAATATTGATGAATTTTCGGGTTACTTTAAATAATTTCAGCTAAAAGGACGTCTGTCACTTTAGAGTTCAGTCCACCCTTGACCAAGGCCGCTGGAAAATAATTGAAATTTGAAACGTCGAGAATCAGAAAATTGCTTTAGGCAACAAAATCCGTGAGTATGACATCAAATACATATTATGTATTTCACGGCACAATCCCTTCTGAATATTATAAATAATGTCAAAGTGTGTCTGTCTTTCTGTCTGTCTGTCTGTTACCTCTACGTCCAAACCGCTGAACCGATTTTGCTAAAATTTGGTATGGAGATATTGAGTCTCAGGAAAGTACATAGGATACTTTTTATCACGGAAAATGTACGGTTCCCACGAAATAAACTAATTTTGGCGCAACAGAGTTGCGGGCGTCACCTAGTTTTATATATCAAAAATTTGGTCAATTATTTTGCCGACGCTACCAAGAATTAAAGTGGCTTATTAATATATCGTAGATATGTCTCTTTTGTCCGTTCTTCTGGGCTTAATAGAAAATTTAAACTCCTGTTTAAATTTTCTATTTAATTGTGTAAGCTGGCTGTAGTGCGGACTGTGGTCCTACCACAGTCCGCACTACAGCCAGCTTACACAATTTCACCTGGAGAAATTAAAATCTTGGTTTTTATATTGCTATCGCTACAATTTTATCCGACAGCCAAAAGGATGGTTAATGATTTTAGCACTAACTAAGCATTACTCATGGATGACTGTTTCTTTCATTGTGGCGCTTCAAAAGCGTTACGATTTAAATAGTACATTGTCAATGAAGAAAGTAACATTAAAAGTACTTACTTTTACATAAAAGTTGTTCTGATGTAAGTCTTTATATTATAGATTCTATTCGCGATCAACTTACCTGAAACATACAAAAATAAACATTAATTTAAAGAGATCTTGAAGGATGAACGCTACAAAAAACAGAATTTCACAAATATATTATAATATATTAGTAGTACCAAGTCTTGTGCCAATCTGGTCGTCGATCAAAATATGAATCATATTACAATATATTTTGTAGTTCGTTCGGATTTTTCAAATTTTCACCCACCTAGGGGTCCTAGGGGTAATAATTTAACACTATGGGAGTGAAATTTTCATAGTGTGTACAAAGAATACTAGCAAAAGCTTACTATCCATAATGTTTTTCGCGTTTGGTCAAAAAGACATAATATGACACAACCAAGCATAAAAACAGTCGATTTCCAACACTTATACCATAAACAGCTCGGTTTTGTGCAGAAACGGCGCCATATTTTTACTATATCACGTCGGATGGCACATATGGGATTTAATATATTCATATGATGTGAGAAACAGTATTTATTTCACATATTTGAACGTACAATGGTTTTTGCATACAATACGACATTCCTTTTACAATATGTTGTGTGTAAAATCAAATTCGAAGTCAGGTCCTTGATATTCCAACAGGTGAAATATTATTATGTTAAACGTAAATTGGTAAAGTGTAAATACAATTTTATATAATGTATTAATATTATAAAGTAGATGAACTTCGTATCATTTTCCTCCTTATATGAAACTTCCCAGGACTTCCACAAATATTTCAACACTAAAATTAACAAAATCGGTTCATCCGTTTTCAAGTTTTAGTGAGACTAACAAAATTAAAAACACATTTTTATTTATATAATGTGTCTGTCAGTCTGTTAACCCTTCACGCTTTTTGCCCCTTTTTGCTAAAATTTGGCATGGAGATACTTTGAGTCCCGGGAAAGGACATAGGACTACTTTTTATCCCAGAAAAATGTACGGTAAATAGACCATATAAATAAGTTTATAGAGTATAGACCATAAACTTATTTCAGCGTAACGGAGTTCCGTGCATCCCCTAGTATAAATATGATTTACTTCCTATTGATTTGCGACGTACTCCTACCGATTCTATCTCTGTTTTGAAAGCATACAGATTTAGCCTCCCCTCACGTCACGTCTCCAGACAATTGTTTATTAATTATTCCGAGAGTCCTCCACTTTATAATAATGGAGATTGGGAGTTGGAAACATTTTAACAAATCCAATTTGCCTTTATTAATTTTACGTTTGAAATGTCACGTGTTATTGGATTGAAATTGCGTCATTTGGGGCTGAGTTATTCCTGGAATTACGCAATTTCGTTAGAAAATATTAAAAAACAATGTGTTGTTCTTTCGAAATGCCGTTAGAAGCAAAACTGTAGTAGGAGCTATGGAGTTCTGGAATGCATTGAGACGTTAAATATGCTGGGAAGGAACAACAACATCCGCCTAGTATGGGTCCCGGGCCACAGTAACGTCCCCGGCAATGAAACCGCTGACGAACTGGCTAGGCTTGGGGCCGAGAGTCTCATATATATGGCCCAGAACCAGTCTGTGGTTTAACTCCCAGTACCACTAAGCAAGTGCTCAAGGAATGGGGTCACAGACTATGCAGGAAGCAATGGGCTGAGACCCCGGCCCTGGACACACAACAACATTTCAAGGCACTAATTCCTGGCTTCAACAAGAAACTATCCAAATTAGTGCTCACCTTGGGTAGGAACCAATAAGGAATCCTTACCAGAAACCTAACCGGGCACTGCAAGCTCAACAAACACCTAAACAGAATGGGTATTTGTAGCATAACGACTTGCAGATTCTGTGAGGAGGAGGATGAAACACCTATTCACCTTCACCTCGACTGTCCTACTCTACTACAGAGCTGGAACAGGCACCTTGGTCGCCACGAATACTCATCTACAGAAGAAATTCGTGGCACCAATATCGTTCAATTTATGAGCAGTATTGGGTTGGGGATGATTCTCTAGTGCGAAGGAGTCACAATAGATCCTCACGGGTCGCTGTGACGTCAGGGCTATAGCGACCTGCCTTCTTTTTTAAAAAAAAAAAAGGAGCTAAGGAGCTGTCACTGTGGCGGCGGTCTATTAGGGAGTCTGCGATCTCCCTTATCCTTACGTCTTATGACTTTTCGACCAGGTCATGTACTGACACTAATTCAAAGCCAGCAGTACACACCAGGCCAATATTAGACAGGACAGTAAGGTGTTCTGCTGGCATTATTCTTTTTACCCATCGCAAAAGTGGGATGCGACTAAAAAAGTTTTTGCTTCAAAATTGGCTTTAGTTTTAAAATGAATTCTAGTCCTTCAAAATAATAATATTATTGTGCTTCGCTTCTAAATGAAATCCTAAGAATTGTAATCCTCTTTGTAAAACAAATTACACACCAAGTTAGCTTATTACCAGTTGCTAAAGTAAATATGTTTTCAAAGGACATTACATAAGGAACAAACGACATCAAACGTTCATATGAATTTTTAACTGATCGGTTATTTTAAGCGTCTACTTGAAACGTTTGAGGTGTGAATAAAATATACGCGATGCTCGTCTATTATTAACTACGTACTGATTTTTACAATATTCATTTAGTAGCAGAAACCTCTATGTTGTTAATACAAAAAGATAAGCAAATATTATGTACTTACTTACTTATGGTGACGCCGTGTAAAAGTAAAAAAAACGTGTTGGATATGTTTTAGATTGCTTGCTTGCTTTTTAAATTACGCGACAAAATGGTTTTTGTCGCGTTATTTAAAAACCATAAATACTTTTCATATAAGCTATGGGCAAATTAAAGTGTATGCTTGAACCAATCTATGTACAAATTTTGGAAGCTAATCACTCTCCTCTGTTGGCAAAATAGGAATCCCTTTTTTACAGAGGTATTTTTGATTGATTATTCTGTGTTATAAAAGTTGACCAGTCGTGTTATGCTATGGGTAATTCAAAGACAAAGACATGATGAATACTGACAGTGAACTTTAATTTCTTAGCTTTAGTCATTGATGAGAAAAATCGATATCGCTACAGTCAAATTAGGTGAAAATAGTACTGTCAATATTATTATTGACAGTACTATTTTGCCACCTAAATGCTACCAATTAAGTGTCACAACTGAATATATAATTTCAGTGGTGTAAAAGTGAATAGTAATACACTATACCACATTCATTTTAGACACGTATTAAATGTTTCAGTTTCGTTCAAAAAACGGAAACAGAAAAGCAATGAAACAAGACACAAAATACGATGAGTTTCACAAATATGGCAACATTTAATTTAATGGGACGGCTATTTAATAATTAAAATCGAGACATCGGTTTTCACCAGGACAGACCGACGGACGGGCGGTTTTAAATATGTACGGATATCGCTGTCTGACACCGATCGACTCATTTACTACTGTTACTATCCACCACGATTACTGAAGGAATAAAGGTTAGTTCACAATGCAACGTGACACGGCGAAGCATTTTTAGTGAGCCATTTGATGATGATGATAAACATGATTTTGATTTACTGCACAAGAAGGCACACAACGTGGAAAGTCCGTTGATTCAATATTGACAGACTTAACACTCGCAATATAAACTTGTGTAAGACCTCAAAAACCAGGCAATAAAAGGGCAATCTACAGTCAAGTTGGTACAGCTAATATATATTCTGTGGTCAAGTCAAAAAATAGTAGACGCTGAACTACACTACATCTTTCAGAGACAACGATTGTACACTTAAAATATTATCACCCTGACTTATTTTATTCGATTTATTAAGTGTGTACTTTGTGTGATTAAAAATTATTTTTCTACTCTTTTTTGACAAGCTGTAATCTTGTAACTTACAGTTTCTGATCAAATAAACACCCAACAACTCTTTGTCAAGGGCTTTTAATTTTAAAACACGTTTACTTGACGATAGTGCTGTTAGCGTAAATAATGCAGGAGCATCGTCCTTTGAAGCCAGCGGCGAATTCTAAACACTGTATTTTTGTAAGCTTAAATAGAATAGAAACTCTGATATTAAATTTAAATATAGGTACTTAGTTGTATTGCATTTGTTAGATGGGTAGCTAAGTAGATGTCAAAAATGTATGAGATTTGACATAACACATCGTTAAGACGTGTCATGGTGCTTGCAGTGCGTTATGTCAAATCCCATTTTTGACACCTTTCTTCGCTATCGAAAGTAATTCATCTTAGTTGTTTAATTCACGGGTGTGAATTGCTTAATTTGTTAATTTGTTACCATCTTTTGTTCGCAGTTTGTTTTGTCTTACGAATTTTCAATCAGTTAACATGTCAACTTGTCCTGACGCGAGTGTTACAAGTACTCTAAAAAGCTAAAGAAGATTTCAATTCAAAAAGCAAAGGCCTAAAATTACGGACTTGGCGATCCGTCTTATCGTTCCATGATCGAGAATTTTTCCCATTTATCGAAACATTTATAGGCTGATACTCATGATTCTCGTCTTCATTTTACTACCTTTTACGATAAAGAAAATTCAATTTTTCCATGATTGATGTTTTTCTACAAGTAACAAGACCCTTACGCAAAGATTTTCATTTCAGATTAATAATTTTTTATCGTTCAACTGCACACACAACTGGTGTTTGCACACTCGACGAATGGGCAATCAGTGATGCATTTAAATTATTTTAATGTCGGTAAGGGCTACGCACAAGCCTAATTCTTTATATTTTTTAATTCATCATTCATCCTACTCATTAGTCATCACTCATCAGAATCAATTCCAACGTCCAAAGTGCTAAAGAGTGCGAAAACAACTTAAAAGCGGCCATTTTGTTTTGGTGGAATTAATTCAAAATGGCGCCTGTAACCGCAGTACGCACAGCAATGTGCTTGATGAGGGACGATTAAAATTGTAGATGCCGATAGGAATGTTAATTCTTTTTTTATACAAATTAGTCGCGATATCATAAGTGTCTGCCGTAATTAAAATCTTGATAACTTTTTGAGGGTAGTTTCGCAAACCCATTACTTTTATTGCTATCATAGTGATGTAAAAGATTTAAAAGAAATATATCTGTAGATTCACGCACTTTGACTAAGATTAAACCTAAAATTTTAACCTAACCAAAAATATATTTTACCCCAAATTATAACATGGCATTTTCAGGGGCAGATTAATATTTTTGTCGGTACAGATGCGCCGTAAATCATGTGTCACATTAAATTAAATAAACTCATCAGTGGTATTAGAGAAAAAGTGTACCCAATGTGGGCGAGAGATTGATAGCTCAATCTATACTAATATTATAAATGCGAAAGTATCTCTGTCTGTCTGTCTCGCTTTCACGCCAAAACTACCGAACCGATTGTAATGAAATTTTGTACACAGATAGTCTAAAGTCTGAAAAAGGACATAAGCTACTATTTAACTAGACAAAGGGGTTGTAAGGGGGTGAAAATGCGTAAATTTGTTCAAATTAAGTGAGTTCCAAAAATTCATAATAGATGGCGCTGTGCGTCTCCTACATCGCGCTATTGCTTACACAGATGTCTTTCTATAAGAGGTGGTATCATCTTATATTTGGTTTACGATTTTTTCGATTGTTATTATGTACCCTTTGACGATATTAAATAACTCAGTACTTTATCTATGCAGTGACGTAACCTTAAACCTATCAATTATAAATAGTTTATGGGTAAAATAGACTTTAAAATTTGGCATAAATGAAGTTTAATTTAAAAAATGAAATGAGTTATATGTGCACACTGCACAGCTCTGTTTTTGGGTGTTTTGATTTAAGGGGTACTAGCGTTTTTTTTATAAAAGCTTTTGACACTGATTTTGTTGACATCGCGCGCTATAAACTGAGGTCCACGCGGACGAAGTCGCGGGCAACAGCTAGTATGAAATATGTCCGACGTATAATGGCGTAATGGATGCGCCATATTAAAATATTTCATGCCATTTTGAAATGTTTTTCTCTGACCTTTTTATGAGCGTTTAAACTTCAAAGTAGGAGCGGATTAGCTGTAATATTTTAATATTTTGATTCTATTTAACTAAAGAGTATAAACTTATACACCAAATAATCACTTTTAATTAAGTTCACTACTTACAAGCCTTTTATAGGTTCTATATACCTACCTATGGTAGGCTACAGTCTGATAAGCAGACCTTTAAATATTTTCATCGTAAAAATCAGACTCTTTATTAATGAACACAAAATCTGTAACGCTATGTCACATAATAATATATCTATCTCACTTAAAACAAACTATTCAAATATTTATCTCTCTATTAACATTATTATTTGAACTAATTATTGTTTTTACCATATCCACGGATCACATCTGGTGGGTAGTAATAAATTAAATTCCATACTAATGAGTTATGACGTCATTATCTCACACGGGTGGTCCTTCGTCTTCTATTGTCGGGGATTCTTATTATTTTGTGGTTAATAAATACTTTTTTTCCATACAACTTTGTCATTTTGATCACTTTTTGGGCTCAGTGGTTTTATATGATTTAAAAACATTGTCCTCTGATCAAAAAAATATTTACGTAGGTAAACTAAATAAAGGTGACTTTCCGAACGGTAAGACGCTAGACCAATGTCAATAGAAAACGAATCCTAGGTCGTGATGTAGACGTTATTTAAATTTTTGTCGCTCGCGGTCGCTTCCGCGAGGACCGGAATGTCACCTTAAAGTCTTTGTCCGTCAGGTGACTTTTTTAATATGCCAGGCTAGCAGACCTTGTATAGTTATTTACTATAAGTAAGTATTTTTATAAGTAAAGGGGGTTTTCACAAGACACAAGCATATTAAGTATAAGTGGTACATCACTAATTATACTGAGCATTACAAAGTACCGCGTGACTTGACCTATTTTGGGAACACTTTGACAGTTGCGCCAAGTTTTGGGTATGAACGTCACAGTCAGCACCAGTTAATCGCCCGGGGAAGTTTCCGAGTACATTTTGCATGTTAATTCTATGATTAGTGTAGACTGTAGTGGTTATGAAGGTACCTACTGAGTGTGCCCCGCGATTTTGCGCACAAAGTCAAATCCCGTCAGAATTGTGCATTTTAGAACATTAAAATGTAGCCTATGTCCTGCGTCGTGGTTTGCTCTATATTAAGTGTGTCAAATTTAATCCAAATCGCTCCAATACTTTTGTATAATCGAAGCAAAAAATTAAGAAAACACTTTCTCATCCAAATTAATGTTATTTGCATGAGCTACTGTTTCTTTAACTTCTTTATTAGTATTGACTTTTTTATGGCGAAGTTTAATTATATTCTAGATAATAATAATAACTCCCACACCGGTTTCGGTGACGGTGGCCGGTTTCATTGAAACCAGGCCAGTTTACTCCTTGTCAGACAATCAGATGATCAGCCTGCATTGTCCTAACCAAACTTGGAAATAACATGTTTCCAATGCGGGAATCGAACCCACGACCTCCGACTCAAGAGCCACGCTCTTAACCACTGGACCACGGAGGCGTGCCACATTCTAGATAGGTCTTCAATCTACTCATTGTTACGAATCTATGACGTCTACAAGCAAAAGCGTATAAGTTGCTTCCCAAGCGATTGAAAGAAAACCGTGAAAAAGTATTCCACATGAAAACGATCAAGTCATATGAACTAAATTGGATTTTCCATACATTTTCTACACAAAAAAACATGGATTAGGAGTTAAAAAGCACCGATAAATAGTGACGGATAGTTTTCAACACAGGAACCATATTACGCCTTTCAAACGTTGTACCAACGCGTTCTTAGCTCGGCCGTGGCTCGGCCACAGAGTAATTTAACATTTTTTTACGTTACTATAGCGTTTTGTGCCTATCACAATTTTAAACTCGCGTCAGGACTCTCGTCTGGGAGAATTGTAGCACGGTAGACAGCCAGCGCGGCGTAGGGGAGAAAGTAATGTCTCGCAGGGCCCGTGCATTTTTCCAAAACTATATTTTAGATTTGTAGTTGTGCCAAACTCCATGAAAATTGGTCTAGACGTCTATCCGTTAAAGTCTTAGTTTATAGTCTTATAGGCTATAATCAATCGATAAGTTATAGGCTATCGATACTAAGTCGAATAAGGATTTCATCATTCAGGTGAAACGTAGCGAAATAAATTAATTCCGTTCCGTTCGGAGATTCCGTAATTAAAACCTTATAAACTCATAATCTGAAATCTACAAACTTATAATAAAAATACAGTAATAACCAGTATATCAACATTCCTTTTGTCGTTTTAAATTTTCTATTTTTGTTTCTTATACTCATGATATCAGCTTCCAAAGTAAAACCAATTTGTTAAAATTCAAGCATACATTCAGCATCTCCTTAGGATTTACAAATTACTTTTATTTGAAACTCACGCCAATAGATCGACAATATCATAAACTACATATTCGCCGTTTAAATTTTTTTTATGACAATTTTGAACCAAGATAAGTAAAAATAATAG
Source organism: Polyommatus icarus (assembly GCA_937595015.1). Taxonomy (NCBI): domain Eukaryota; kingdom Metazoa; phylum Arthropoda; class Insecta; order Lepidoptera; family Lycaenidae; genus Polyommatus; species Polyommatus icarus. The sequence goes on along the minus strand of OW569341.1, from coordinate 5,194,497 downwards.
GGTTTTGGCGCGATCTCGGCAACGCGGCAAATGTATGGCCAAGGTCGTTTGCTCGGGGGACGACCTTAAGGATTAAGCTTGTGTTTCTAATCCTTTCAGAATTTGATTTATTTGAAAGCTTTTAGAGCGTGAAAGGTTAAAAAAAACTACAATATATACAACATACTACTTACCTATGTGTCTTTTAACCGACTATGATAAAGGAGGAGGTCATATTTTAATAGTAATGAACTATCCTAACAAAGCTTTATGATTAGATTCTACTAGTCTTAAGTTTTTTAACGAAAAAACGTTTTAATAATATTCTATTATCGAATTCTTAAAATTTACGAGGTTCATTTACCTCCTACTGTTACATTAAGAGGACACTAGTCGGCGCAAAGAACGCAAAAAATCCAATACTTTAGAATGAAGTAGAAGAAAAATATTATTAATTTTAGTAATAAAATAGTTATTTTGCCTATTTTACAAGAGTATTAATAAAAGAACTATAGTTGTTTTAGTTGTTAATACAATCAAATTGTATCAGTACGTATTTTATTATTTTTGTTTCTTTTTTAATTTCCGCGAAATAGAGTTAAAAATCCGGAGCCTTATTTTAACTATCTTAATTAAAATTTTGGAAATCAATGGAAATTTGGAAATCAAAGGAAATCTGAAATTGGGAAACTAAAATTGTTACTAATTAATGTTGTCACAAAAAATTGGCATAACGCTAATTTTACTTCAGAGTAAATCTAAAAATAAAGTGTTTGTATGGAGGAGAAGCCGACAAGCGGAGCCTTAAGTTTCGGAATAAATTTATTCTACAGCGGCGACAGTCTGTTGACTGTCGCCGCTGTAGAAAAAAAAATTGACTGATCGTTGTGTTCAACGATCAGTCAATAGTTTTTTATTCAAATCTGGATTTACATAAATAATGATATTTTGGGATTACTGTCATTATGAAATGTAGATATTATTAATAACGGACGTGGGATAATAGCTTAATTTTTTATTCTATTTGTGGTTACAATAATTTAGTTTCAAAATTCACAATGGTATTTTAATGTGCTGAGAAAATTGCAAAATAACTGCTACACTCCACAATAATAATTATTGTATTTTAATTAACTAATAATATTACTTTTTAATTATGTACCCAATTAAAGCGAAAACTTTTTAGCCACGTTGTGCACTTCTATTGGTATGAATATAAAATGTGAAACTCCCATTCATACACGTGATCTGATCGAAAATTCGGCTCGCGCTGTTTCGTTCACCTAAGGCCTAAGCCAACACTCCCAGAGTGCAACTCGTTTTTTGCTTTTTTTGTAACTTTTTAACTGACAAAAACTAGCAAAGGAGGCTCTGTGTTGTATTACTCTGTGCTGCGTAGCGTGGGAAGGCCCAATACGCGGCGACTCAGCACAAAACAAATTAACCCGTTATAATTATTCCAGCTGACGACTTTAGGATTTAATGGAAACATCTAGAATCTAGGTAGCAGTTTAGGCAGACGACAAAACACTGAATGCTAAATCATGTTCTTTGTATTGAGAAACACATAGACTAAAGTCTAAACTATGGCCTTTAGCCAAAACTTTTTAGTAGCGGTATTTCTGTATATGTAAGGTCATCAATAATAAATATTTCAATTATTGAAACTGGCCCAGAAAATAAGGGTCCTCCGTTAAACCAAAATTAAATAGACTATAACAACTCTAAAAATGTGCATTGTTTTCAATCCGGGCTCCGGCCATGTTTGAATTGCTTACTTAGGAAAACTGTTCCGTAAAGTAATTTTGTAACCTTGTAAATTGTAAAAGATTAAATAAAAAGCAATTTTACTACCATACAAACACAAACAAAACACTTGAAATCTGAGTTTTTACATACACTTACGTAGTCATCACTTTCACCTCCGAGGCCCCCGGCCCCGGCCCCTGGGGCCCATTGCCCCGGGATTGATGCCCCGGTGGGGGCACGAAGTTCTGTTTTACGGTTATTGATAAACTCGAGAACTTTCTAACTTGTATGATTGTGTGCGGATTTATATGATTGCCGTTTTGAATAAAAAACGGCACGAGTATGTTACCATGGCATATACTAGCCTATTCTCTTGGTTCTACCCGCGTCCAAAATTCCTGGCATAGCCATTTTGATACCCAAAACTTTCTTAGCATTTTTAGAAAAACCCTTTCCTATCTACTAACGTGCGAAAAAAGTTTCTAGCTCTTGATAGAGCAAAGAACCTTTGCTCTACCATGGCAGTCAATCCCCTTTGCCTTGATATAATCCTATAGAATATAGATAAATGATAGCTAAGCAACTCCACGCTTTTATAGCTTATCATCATAGATAAAGATGCGCGAAGTGTAAGGTTTCTATCTCAAAGGACCTGAATTCTATCAATCAATATGATAATGTCTGGAGAAAACTTTTATAGCTTAGCACCACACATGTTTCGATAAAATTTATTAAATCTTCGATAGCAGAGTGCGAAATGACAATCGCCCCCTCAAATAGAGAAAAACACAATATATTTGAGCATAAAGAAATAAAAGAGCGGCTCCCTGGGGCACACCACAGCCATGTCCTGCCGGCGCGGCAGACAAATTGGAAACGGTAGTAGGCTAGTTACTAGCTGTATACCTATTGTTAGCAGCAGTACGAGTGTAGGTAAGTATAATATCCATACTTACTAAATCCTTCGATCGCGGATTCTTGGAAATCTATTGTTATTCTATTGTTGTCGCGGTCAACGGTGTCCTTATGGGGGCTTGATGGGATTGTCTGTCCGTAAGTCTGTCTGTAACCTCTTCACGCCCAAACCGTTGAGCCGATTTGGCTGAAATTTGGCATGGAGATACCATGAGCCTCGGGAAAGGACATAGGCTACTTTTATCCTGGAAAATGTACAGTTCTCGCGCGATAAACGATTTTTGGCGCAACGGAATTGCGGGCGTCATCTGGTATGTTACTTTTGTTACTACTTACTATAAGTACGATTAGGCTAGCAACTGGTAGTATAGTTACTATTGCTTAGTATGAGTATTGTTGCTAGTAGCATTAAGCCTATTGTTGTTATTGCTACTAGTTCGAATAACTATTAATACTACTAGTACCTACTGTTGGTAGTAGTATGGTTACTATACTCGTATTATATGGTTACTTGAGAGTAGGTGTAGAAGTGATATAAGGCCTTTAAGGGTTGATGCATTTGAAACTTGTGTTGAAATGGTTTTGAATGAAAACGTTATTTTTGCCTGAAATAGAAAAGTAAGTAGATATAGAAATTGTGAAAGCTTATAAAAATAATGCTTGTGAAACTACAGATTAATGGTTAGACAAGCCAGCATGTCGTTTTGTATGGTAGCTTCACAACAGATGCAGAGACAGAAAATTTTAACAGGTCTGCTCTTTTTAAACAGTTTATTTGTAAAAGCAAGCTGTAAGTAGGTAGGTACTAGGTACATTAAGCATAAAATTCACACCCAAATAAGTAAAGTAGAATATTATCTTGCTACACATTGGGACAGTATACGGAAGATGTAGAATCATATAAAAGACCCTCTATTAATATAATGAAACCGATATAATGGGACAAAAAAGAGCTTTGTGAACACAATGATACCATTGTTGTTTCATCCCCTAATTCCAGAACCACCTAATTGAATATTATCATGAGGGAAACGTAGGAAAATGTAAAAAATCAGGAGTCTTTTGAACGTTTGCGAGAGGCAGTTAGCGTTTCCTCCGAATCGAAGAAAAAGTTTAACGCAAGACGGTAAATTAAGATCGACGTTCAAAAATTACATTTAAGAGTTTGTAATTCTAAATCTCTAATACATAAATCGAAATTGTAATATTTTCGCAACGACTTAGACAGTAGACATAGTAATAATAGTCTATATAGTCTATATAAATAATAGTCTATATAGTAAATATATAGCAATAAAGAGTCTATCTGTCCATCTATCTACCTTTACTACCTGACCCCTCAGTCAGTTCAGATTGCGACGTGACGAGGCCATACAGTTTTAGAGCCATTCAAAATTACAGCAGAGGCAATGTTAAATTAAATAAAGTAAGCATTATCGCACAGCTGTCTTTAGCTATAGCTTGCATAATCGAAGTTGATTATGCTCAATTAAAAACGAATATGCCCCTCAGCACGCTCGCTAATATTTGTCCATCATGATCTATGGACCATGGCCAATGGGCCAACTTGGAAATGTCACTTATTAATAATTATGTAACGGCAAAGTTGTCAATTTCGCTTAAGACAACGCTATAATGTGTCGTGACTCGTGGTGTTAAAAGTGATCAAATCACTTTATATCCTTGTCATAATGTTTAAGAGAAACAGTGACAGCCTCTAAGCACTTAGCTGTAAGCGTTACAGAAATGAGACTCAAGTTTGGGTGTTAAAATCGTGTTTCAAATATTTCTAGCAAAATTTCAGCTGCAACTTAAATACTTAAACACTTTTCGCTAACAAGAATGTCTTTTCAATAAACGCGATACTAAACTATCAAGTTAATTTAAAGTGACATTTTCTTAGAGAATATTTTAATGAAACTTTAACACTACAAAGGCTGTGAAAATCTATAACGGTACATTGTTTATTTGAGACAATAGAACTTTAAAGAATCTTACACCTGTACAGCATTTTGCTGTAAAATGTACCTTAATAGTTTTTGCTTCCTAAGTCTTAAAGAAAGCGAAATTTTTGATGTTTTGTTGGTATAAGCACAGTCGCGTCTTGAGCTTTTAAAATAATGGAGCTGACTTTAAGGTATTGATTTATATTATAAAGAAAGTAAGGAGTACAAGTTACAATAATTAACAAAAATAAATTAGCAGTATAAAATTAATGTCTTTGAAGTAATTCCTCAAATGGGCCCCTGAAGTGGACCAATTTTGATGAAATTTTGCACGTTTGTAGAACAGACGACGGCGCTGAACTTGTGCTACTTTTCATCGCGAGAAAACGTACGGTTCCCGCGTCATTTAGTGCTTACGTTATATAAAAAAACCTATCACTTATCCTGATTATTGATTAGTAATCTCATGGTCTTTGGTTATGTACGAGCTTATATACGAGCTATTGCCCGCGGCTTCGCTCGCGTTTTGAAGTATTATTATTTACTTTCTAAACTTTTTACTAAACTTTCATCTCCTATTTTAACCCCTTGGGGGTGGAATTGATCAAAATCCTTTCTTAACGGATGCCTACGTCATAACATCTAACTGCATGCCTTTGGATCATGGGCATTTTGGTATATTGCTCAACAGAGATAAAATATATACCAATGGTATATATTTTATCTCTGTTAAGCAACTTTTTTACCTACTCACTAAGAGCTATCTAATGAGATAGCTCTTAGTGAGTAGGTAAAAAAGTTATATGGCGCCCAGCCCCTAGCAACTGTACTTTGTGAAATAATGTACAGTCAACGTACAAGGCCGGCGTTACCGACGTAGTTTTTTTCGTCTATGTGGTAAGACTTATTTGCGCTTAGAAAGTTTAGGGATGTCTTGTCTTAGATAGTACACCTTAGATTTACGCTCACAGTAGTAGTTTAACACCTCCCTCATACTGCTCACCCTTGGACGGCGGAGCAGGTAGCGGCAGCGATGACAGACAGAAAATATAAATAGAAGATAAGTGCAGACATATAAGACTGTTTAAGTGTATAAATTGTATAAAGAACATAAATCCATCAACTTAAAATCAGGGACAGGAGCATTAAGTTAACACGGAACCCTAAAAATAATCATGCTATAATGTAACGTGATGTTATCAGCATGAAATGTATGAGCGTTGATGTCACTTTTAACATGGCTTTACTCAAAAAGTACAACGAATCTTGACAAGCGCCCTATTGGTCATTAATGTACATGGGTATACCTTCCTAAAAATATACAATCCATAACTGTTGAGCACTATACCAGAGCCCATACATTTTTGCCCCTCATCATTTCAGCCCGATCCCTCCAGTGGTTTGAGCTGTGCGTTGATAGATCACCATGTCAGTCAGTCACCTTTGAGTTTTATATATTTAGATGTTATGTCATGTGGTTATACTCCCAGGTCACAGGTTGCAGTAACCACGGCTAGCGTACCTTTTAACCCATAAATCGCAGCACAGTAACAGGCGGGAAGTGGGTCAGAGTTGTTATGGCGGCCATTACAGTCGACACTTTTGTTGATGCCTGTACAGTTGGACAGATGTTTTATGGAAGAGGATATAGACATAATATAATATTCATATAATTATTTCATCTAGGATGTGCATTGATGATACGTCCAGCTATTAATTTTTAGGGTCCCGTACCCAAAGGTTAAAAACGGGTATTGAGACTTCGATGTATGTCGTCGTCTGACACCGGACTGTAGCTTCCAGCTTTCAAGAAACGCTTAGTTAAACAGTTGATCACAAATTATGAATTTCTGTTGCCGCTATAACAACAAATACCTAAAATAAAGCAAAATAAACAGACGCTCTCATATTACAACAAACACAATTGTTGCCCTTTTTACTCGATATAAAATATAAATAATGGCAACATACTACATAGATAGGCACTTGAAATATTGACATAGGTAATGCGATGACCTATATTAATCCTTCGATCGGGGAATCTTCGAAATGCTATTGTAGTCTATTGTTGTCGCGATCACCGGAGCTCATATGGGGCTTGAAGGATTAAAATGTCAAAATTGACAGATCGTGTTGACCACAGACGTGAAGTCTCTGAACTCCGTTTTTACCAATTTCTTATGTCAATGGATTTTACGCTACGGAACCCTGTTTTAACATTTTTTCCCGCACATTTAGCGTTTCGCGTTTCTTTCTGCGGAATGCCACTGGCAGCCTGCCGAATTTAATTTTAAGGTGGCATATTAATTTCATTATTAGCCGCGCATGAAAGATATTTTTCATATTATGGATTAGAAAATGTCAGAAATAACCTTATTAAAACAATTTAGTGTATTTAGAACTATTTTAATGTAGACGTAAGTTAAGTTTTGGTTGTGTTAAATAGAACATATTATATGAAAAATAAACTACCTACCATTTTTTGGCACAAAACTATCCCTATACTCTTTTCTGAGCCTTAAAGTATCTTTATCTTAGCTTCAGCAATCGAATTGTCACCTCTTCGTCTCATTATTAATTATTATATTATTATTATTGCCAGCCTACAGTGTCCCACTGCTGGGCAAAGGCCTCCCCTCTTTCTTATACCCCTCATTATTAATATTGGTATGAATTACCTGGCAGTTATCACGAATTTTTCTTTCGGGCATTGAGAAGCACTCAGCTAAAATAAATTTTTAATCCCTTCCAATCTGATAATTAAGATAGGACGTTTTTCAGGCTGTTTCACGGCTTAATTCTATTATTACATCCCAGTCCTTATTAGTCCAATATTCAAGAGATGTTTCAGCCGATATTTCTAAGCTGACTTTTAAAAGGACGTTTTACTCCAACTGTGCTAAAATTAGTACTAACGTAGTATATAGGTTCTAATAAGGTATTTTTGGCATACTTTTATAAGCTTGGGCTGTAATATATTATGTTAGTAGTCATCTAGTCTCATACTATAATTTCATAAAGAGAATATATTTAGGCCGTGGTATCGCGTAGCTCCGCTGCAGTGTACATATGCCTAATGTGGTCTTACCCTCAGATCAAAATAAATTCAAAAGTAATAACAAAAAATTACAATCAAATCAGTTAATATCGATAAGGAGTTGTTAAATACAAAGTAGTTTTGTAGCAAATAGTCGATCGTTAAACATTTTACAAGCCAATAAATTTGAAAACCCTTAAAAGTCCTACTTTGTCACGGAGATAAATTTTATATTGTGATTGCAGTAACTATCATAGTATTTTATTTACCAACTCTATAATATTATGAAATTTGAGAATACACGGATCAAAGATCTATTTATCTTGGAATTGTTGCAAGTATTGAGTTAAAAAGAGTTTGGCCCCATAAGTTAGCCTATGACCTATGACATATGCGGCATCATTAGACTACTAATCTATTGCCTATTCAGTAGTTAATATAACCTCCTCCTTTTTGGAAGTCGGTTAAAAATAGACCAGTGGTATAGCCGCTTCGAAGACACATACAAAAATGCAAAGCCTACCAAATCATTTACCTACATTGCCTTGCTTCGTAGTTGGTTAAAAGTAACAAAATCGACTTTCACGTTTGAGCAATATTCCAGAAAATGCAACGACTAAATCAATGTAGTGCAGTGGCTAAATGGCAAAGACCACTAAGTTTCAATTTATAGCCGAGAGATGGCGCTGAATGTATGAATGAATTGAAAGTTAGATTACACAATTTAAATTCCCCCTTCATGCAAAATAGGGACGGAAAGATGAGGTCTGGGGGGCGAATACATTATACTGCACCCACCGGTTTCGGGGGGCGAGGGGGGTGAAATATTTACCTCCCGGGAGTTCGGAAGCGGGGGGGCTAAATCTTAATGGATTATAGTATGATTGGAGTCGGTTTACCTGGTGTTTTGCACTTTTTCGAACGCTGCGCGCTGTTCTCTCGCCCGGGGACTCGTGGAATTGATATCGTTTTGTGTAATCAATTGCCGATTATTTAATCGTGTAATGATATTAAATTAATTTGTAATCTAGCTGTTCCCCGGGAATTTCGAACACGTAAAAAATATGTAGGAACCGTACAGTTTACCGCAATATAAACTATCATAATATCATTTTATGTTAAAATTTCGGTGACCTGCAGGACAGGCTCAGCTAATCTCTCAGAATCAGCTCAGAAAAATCTGAACTACTTAAATGGAAATCCACACAATTTGTACTGTACTTGTCGTATTATCTAACAGATGTAAAGTAATTGTTAATAAACTATTTTCTATTTTTTTGTTCCAGTTCCATTAAAGTATCTTCATACCAAATATCTAAAATATTAATTCAGCCATTTAAGCGCGAAGAATTAACAAACAGACTGACAAATACATTCGCATTTATATAGTTAGGATTAGGAATGTAAGCACTTGTAAATATTATGATAGTTAGTGTATGCAAGACTTTCTAGATTGAGTTCCGTTAGTTTAAGTTCGGGAAATGGCACTGATTTTCACGGAAATTTGTAGAGAAAATAGAAGAATATTCTTATGTTCCAACTCAGAATTCTTGCATACAATAACGTAATGTATGTTTGTGCTATTAAAAATCTGGCATAGCCCTTTTAAGCCTTTTTATGGTATAGTAAGACTTCGCTGTCTGTCCGTCCGTCCGTCTATCTGTTACCAGGCTGTGCCTCAAATAGGTACGACCTAAATGGCAATGAACTCTTCGTTCTCGCGTTTGGTCGATTTTGATATTAAGATTCTTAGAATTATAATAAATAGATAGAAGATCTTTAAGTGAAGTCGCTTCCGATTTCTTTTTAAATCTAGGGACCAATTGACTCATCATAACCCAGAAATATGATGAGGAAGCCAATATTTAGAATCTCTTAATCAAACGATAATCAAAGTGCTAACAAACACTGTTGGTTCAGAGAGGTGGTAATTCTGACACCTTACTTAGCTGGGAAAGTAAAAGCTACATTTAAAATCAATGAGACCCATTCTCAGTGATTAGGGTAAGTAAACTTTTTTCAACCAAACTGCAATGTATTCAATGAGAGTCTGATTTGAGATTGATCTCAAGACTACGATGGATCTAAGGAAACCTCCTAAGGTTTTTTTTTTTATTATTTAGTAAGATACAACTGTTGCTGTTAGATATTGCAACAATTGTACATCAGTGCATAAGGGCCGGGACACAAAAAACACGACACGACGTCACACGACGCCGCACGACGCCGTGTCGTGGGAATCCACGACGCGCGTCGTAAAAACCACGACACGGCGTCGTACGACGTCGCAACGTAGAAACTCGTCTTTGAATTTCTACGTGAGTTTCTACGACGCGCGTCGTGGATTCCCACGACACGGCGTCGTGCGACGTCGTGTCGTGTTTTTGTGCTCCGGCCCTTAAGTCGGTGAAAGTGAAACCTACATGTCATAAAGTGGATGGCATTTTGTTTGAATTTTTGTCGATCGCGTTCGCTTGTCACGTTGTTCGGAACCTCATACATCTCAGGCTCAACACCACACGGACAGTCAGACACCTCTTAGGCTCAAATCAGACAAACTGTTTAGGCTACAGAGCGTGCAAAAAATACATACACTTAAAGATCTGGTAAAAGTGGTCGGTACTTGGTACCAACAAAATTATGTTACTTGAGACCCAAAAATGTTAACCAACCATTAAAATATGACTCAAGCAAATACTTGAAACTTTAACGTAAACTTTGATGACTTACCAAAAACATTTTAAAATATTATCAACAATACGTTTTCCTTGTGTGAATAATAATTCTTTTGTTAGTAACAAAACAGTAAAACCCGCAATTTCTCACGTCTTTATTCAAATTGAAAAGAAAAATATCGATCAAGTATCACCATTCACCAAGGAGGAGAGGGGCTCAAAAAATCCTCAAAAATGCCTCATATCCTTTACGCATTTTCGATCACGATTCACGTCACGCCGTGTTCTGACTTCTGACATTGCACAATTTTTACCCATCCAAAAAATGCCATAACGCCGTAAAATAATTTAAACAAAATGGCTATCCACTACGAAATCCCACTGTAGGACACATATTAAAATAAATATTAATTATTTAATAAATTAAAAGCACAAAAGGACATATTAATTAATCTCTTTATGAGACAAAAAATCGATGCGCATTACAGGAGAGTCCATTACAAATTCCTACTAATTAAATTTCGGTTATTATACAATCTGTTTTCAGAGAATTAATATATTTCCACCACAACATAATCATCATCATCAGCTTTTTCAACCCAACTAAGTTCAAAAGTAGAGTATTACATTTTTGCAGTCTACGTATGTATATTTTATTTACATGTACTTATCATCGTTTATGTGGCGAGACCGTACCTTTTTCCGAGATAAAAAAACCTCTCTCCTTTTTCGAGCCCACCAAAGTATCACCAAATTTCATCAAAATTGATTCAGCTGCGGAGAGGTGACGCATATACCGATTAAGAGGAGGCGCGTTATTTACAGTTCGACAAGGCTTTAAATGAATATGTCAATGATGTCAATGAGCGCTGCTGGTAAAGGAGAATTATCAAAAATTACGTTTTTGTATGATAGAAGCGTTAGTTCCTTTTCTCGCCACGTTCATAAACAGCATTATCGAACTGACTCAAAACACTCTATTATTTCACGCTAGATTTCGTTAGACCTTGATATCTTTTCATCCAGAATATTCAGGCAATTTTAAAACTGATGGTTACCTAGGAATAAATCGCACCACTTCGAAATCGCATTTAAGTAAAGTACCAACAAATTCCAAAGAAAAGAACTCAATAACGACGTCTTTAGTTTCACTGTTACTACTCGCTTTGTAATTGGCTGTTTCTTAGACGTGTGATAAAGTACTTTTCTTGTACTTTTCTTTTTCCTAGTCTTCGTTGAGTGTGTTATAACCGCATGTTTTATTGTTTCCAAAATAGTGCCTTCTCTTTCTTCAGTACGAAGAACGAAAGTGATAAATGATATTCATTTAATTACAAAAGACAATATTCACGACTAGATTTGAGAACCGTACATTTTCCGGGATCAAAAGTATCCTATTGTCCTTTGCCGGGACTCAGAGTATCTCCATACCAATTTTCGGCACAATCTGTTCATTGTGAGCTTCAAGAGGTAACAGACGGACAGACAGCCACACTTTCGCATTTATAATATTAGTATTGATTTTGCACTCGATTAGTCTTCGATTTTATCTACTCTGGAAGGTAAGAAAGAAAGAGAAATGAAAAGAAACTCACCTGCTCCTTTCGCCGCAACATGAAGCCTCGTTTCAACAAAGATGGCCACTAAAATCACAACTAATAAAGTTTTTATTCTCCTAAACAGTCCTCGAGTATTTTCACTAAATTTAAAAGTATTGCTATCACTAAAAGTCACTCGCTTATCACATATACTACTGCTAGATATTTTATATTTTTCGAAAACACTTCTTTTAAAGTCTGATGGTAAGATGCCTCCTCTGTCTTCTAGGAGGTTTTTCTGGTCGAGAAGGCTGATCCTCTTGGTGGAAGCCGCCTTCTCCAGTGGATCCAGAGTGTCTGGTTTCATCTTGGATGATTTGGTCGGTCTAGTGTATTGTGACGTGGTCAAATTGGTGCATCATGTCTTGCTCGCATCTGGAAAGAAGGAAAGAAACCGTTAGTTCCTCTGTTTTACTTTTCACTGTTCTAAAATAAACCACTAAGGGCCAGTTTCACCACTTTCTGATAAGTGCCGGATAGGCATCCACAACTTAATTTGACAGATAAAGTATGGAGAATCTGTTAAATAAGTTATTGTGGATAGCCTATACGCCACCTTGTCGGGAAGTGGTGAAATAGGCCCTAACATTATTTAACTGTTAAGCTATTGAATAGCTTTTATCGCGGGCTTTGACCGCGACGAATCAGGAAATTTCATAACGAGAAAAACCTAACTACCCCTACTCCGACCGACACAGCTGTGCGGCGTTTCCAGATTTCGGTACGGTGTTTGCGTGCGTGCGTCTAGACGTATGCGAATTATAATTGCATGAGTTTATAAAAATGCTTTGCAATAGCTTTAACGCGGCAGTCCTCGAGTGTCACAAGTATTTTTGTACCTTATTTTAAACCAAACGATATTATTTTTTAAATATTCTTAATTTAAAATGTTAACATTTAACACTACACGTCAAGCGTTGATCACTTCAAATTAAACAAAGGCTAGGACAGGTCATAGATAGGATTAGTCACATTTTCTAACAAACAGCTAACCGCAGATGAATGGACTTGTCAATGTTAATTAGTATGTAAATATTAACGGATTTACCACGTACTTTCCACTTTTACAGCATTTGTCCTAGATTCTAGACTGGCTGACTCATTTCAGTTTTTTATAAATAATACTATACTCAAATTAAATAAAATATATTATGACCGTATTAATTTTCCAAATTGAACAATAGAAATCGTTTACTTACTACAGTTTTTTTACCTATTCGTTAGCATCGCAAAAATAATTTCATTTTGTCGATTTGATTTAAAAGGAAAAGACACCATTTAAATCATAACTGTTTTCTAAAACTGATTTATTTATAAATATTGTTAGTCAGCTCTGGTATAATATAAGAAACAGGTATCTCTAAATTTTCCTAATATTTTTGTCTATTTTCCGACTCCACTCGAAATAGCTGGAAGTGAAAAATACAATTTAATTTGATAAAGTCGAACATCCGAGTAAAACGTATCAGGCGGTAGAGACAATCTAATAAGAAATTCATCACATGTGACAAGGATGTGACAGTAAGGCGTAGTGTACACTGTACACGGGTACAAGATAAGGTGTTGTTTCACCACCTCCTGATAAATGCCGGATAGGCTATCCACCACTTCTGGATCACAGATCTGTAAAATAAGTTGTGTATAACCTATCCGGCACTTTATCAGGAAGTGGTGAAACAGGTCCTTAATGTTATTCCGGTGAAGGTGAAGGTGACCGGTTTCGTTGAAGCTACGCCACGCAGGCGTAATTTAATAGTCACCAAGTGTGTGAGCCGTACAGAAGAGCACCATCTTTTCCTTTCTCTCATAGCCCAGTGTGACTAAGCTACTGAACCACAGAAACGTTATGGTTTAATATTAACCATACTAATGTGTTCATCATGGCTCTTATGGAAAGGCCGTCGCCATGATGGATAAATATTAAATAGACTGATTATATTATGACGGGCCATGATCGACGTAGACTGGGCATTACAGACAGATTTGCAACCATGATTACTTTGGCCTAGCAGCGTTTGGTGACACAAAATATGACAAACAATCCTCTGTGACTTTAAGTATTCAACTGTTTTTAATTTTTTAATTTAGTTATTTTCATCTAAATCACATTATATCAGATAAAAAAATCTGATAGAGGTATGTACTATGTAGTTTTGACGTTTTAAAAAACCGCTATCTTTTGGAACTTACAAAAAGCCAGATGACGGGTCTCCGCGACAACTCCCTTGCGTTAAAATTTCTCGGGACTCCAAGCATCATAACCAGCGAAATCGGTTCAGTGGTTTTGACATGAAGAGGTAATATAAACACACTTTATCATTAATAATATTAGTATGGATCTATTGATTGTAAACATCGTCAGTGTGTCCCCAGCCCTAAACATAATAGTGAGTGGGATAGCACCTGCGGCCCACTGACAGGGATAAGAGTGAGACGTTTTAGGATTAACGACGTAGTCTAGTCTAGACCAGGACTAACGCGGTACCACAATACAATACAGTAGACCAACGGTCTGCAAACCGCGGGTGGTGGTTTTGCAAGACTTCACTAATCTTATAAATGAGAAAGTTTGGCGGTGTGTCTGTCTGTTTAAGTTTACTTAGAATAGAAACACTTTGAGATACGAAAAAGGTTAAATGCTAGTTTTTGTTGCGTAATATTCTAAGAGCGGCTCATAGTTTATTTAGCTACCATAATATAATTATGGCGCTTGCCGGCTAAAAGTTTGCCGACCGCTGCAATAGATCGTGATCTACTAATATATATTTTGTGGTGATAGTAGAATGTCCGAATTCTGCACGGCACGGCACGGCACGGCACGGCACGCACAAATCAGCATGATTTTGGATAACTTTACATAGCAATTAATATTATGGTGTAGAACATAGTATGATGTGTAATACATAGTATGGTGATAAGTGATAATGTAGTTGTCCATAAGAACTAATGTCCACTTCCTTGTATGTATAACGTTTAGCACGCGTAAAACTTGTCTCTATGTCGAGCAGCTAATTCATAAATCATAAGACACAGTTAAGTTAATCTACTGTACATAATATACTGTGGTAGCTTGTTATTTTTGATCGATAGCGGCATACCTCAGTGACCATTACACGATTTTAAACTGAACATAAATTACATTATAACACTAAAACCACGGTTCGAGTTACTGGTACAGCCTGTGTAAATCTTGTTTACAGGGTGCCCTAGTTAATGGTTGACGGAAATTCGTTTAGATACGGGTCTTTTATTCATTACTTGATAGAATAATTCTATTTTAAGTAATTTTTATTTACATTTCTAATTTTTTTTCAGGTGTGCTCAACCTTTTTTTTACTTCGTGGAAAAAGGGGTAACTAACCTTAAAATAAACTTTCCACTTTCAACAAAATATTAAAATAAAAGTCACAGGTTTTATCTATTTCACACAGATAAAATGCACGAAAATAAAGATAGAAAAGGGGAATTTAAAAGAAAGGAAACTATTCCAGTTATCAGGCTCAGGTGCGAGCGCCGGCTCATTAATCTTACTACACTCTGATGCTGCATTAGTTCCACCTTAAATCTAACCGGAGGAGGGTTTTAATGATTTTTAAATGGGAAAATGTTACCGACGGTAATTATAAAGTTAGCTAGTTATTTTTGTTAATTAAGATTTTTATAACAGGATTTATAAAACGACGACACCCGAAAATCGTTTATCGAGATTTATTTATTTATTCGTTTTTCGGGGCAAAAAGTATCCTACGTCCTTTTCCGAATCTCCATAGCGAATTTCAGTAAAATCGGTTGAGTGGTTCGGGTGTGAAGAGGTAACAGACATACAACATTGGCTAATCCGGCGATTCGTGGTTCAGGATGACGTACTATTTGGCATGCTAGAAGCCTACAACGTTTTTACACGTTATGTCAACACAATAATTAACTCAGACGTTTCGAAGAAGTTTAGCAACAAAACAAGAACAAAAAACAACAAAACAAGGCACAGAAAGACTTGCACGAGTATGTCGCATTATACACATAAGTCATAACATATGTATGGAAAATACTTTGATAATATGAAATATGAAATTTGACCAAACTTTAGGTATAAAAGTGTAGTTTTTATGCACTTCATTAGTATTTCGATTCGTAATTTAATTTTTTTGAAGCTTGTTTAACTGTAAATTTTAATTAGTTTGATGTTTTGTTATCCCTTTATTTCAGTTCTCTTAATTGTAAAAAATACATCACAAATTAATACTATCCAGATTTCTTAATTAAAATAGTTTTTTTCTACCTAACTGTGATAAAAACTGTGTATAAAATTTTCTTGAAGTATCTCAGTAATAGCATTAAGAACTCATTATTAATTCAGATCCTCACACACAGAAAATAAGTAGGCTTAATAAAATTGTCGAACACAAGCTTTAGATAAAATATTTATGTGCCACCGGTTGTGAACCCCTGACATTTGGCCCTTTAGGTAAGTGCCTCCAACAATGCACCTGGGGCCAGATCACTTGCCATCAGGCGCCTCGTTTTATGTTGATCAATTTTTTTTCTTCTTACCTCATTCATTAGGTGATCAAAGTCTAATTTGGAGCCAATGTTTAAGTATAAATACATAATATATTATGTGATACCTTTTGACAAAATTAATATAGCATTATTAAAAAGAGATTTTTAAATGTGGTATTGCCTAGTCAGCAGAAAAATACGAGACAAACTTTTTTTGAAGTGGTTGTTGATTTTGACCGGACTGTGTTGCATTCGTTTATTTGCGCTGGAATCGCAAATTTTTCAAGACACCAAATTTCATCTAATTCGATTCAGCAACATTAAATGCAACATAAGCCTGGAGATAGTGACACAAAATTCTTGGTGATTTGTGCCAGTATGGCGGTTTTACAGGGGTATAATTAGGTAAAGGCAAAAAGGAAAATGATGGTCATAACGCTTGCACTGGCAGCCCAAACGCGTGGGCGTTAATCGAACGTGTCGGATAAATAACGAGTGTCGAACGATTTGTTCCACAAAAATGCTTGTATTTTCAGATAGGCGAAAAAAAATAAGTTGGCGAAAGCGTAATGCCATACTTGTCGGGTGCGGCTTACCGCCCGCCATACCGACGCGAATACGTTAATTTTAATAAAAAAATTGAACCATTTGTACCAGGCTAATTTTTGCATAGCTAATCATCGTCGAGTAGCCATTCACGAAAATCACCTTGCAATACTTGTCCGACAGCGCCCAATGGCCGCCATACCACTGCAAAGGTGTAAGATTTTTTTTTCGCCAAACGATTTGTACCACCCTGAAATTTTTTTAACAGTTCCCTGTATGATCATAAATAGGAGTCTGATAATGCCATACCTGTGGGAGGCAGCGAATGTGAATAATATTTTTTTCAAAATCCTAAGATTTCATACGTAATACAAACGGTTTTTCAAGTATGGCGCCACTTTTCCCGTCTACTACAAGTATGGCAAATATAATAATGGTTACATTGTATCGTATAATTTCCAAAAATCCAAATGCCATACTGGTACAAATCGTCCAATTTTTACCACTTTTTTGCTCAAGTCCGATAGTCATCCCGCCCCATGGTTACAATCTGTAACAATTTTTTTTTTGGTACAATTGTCAAATGACAAGACTACAATGATGCCATGATATAAAAAATGATTTTACGTATCTTATAATCGTATTTTGAAAACGTGTCAAATAAATAAGTATTTCAAGTATGGCAGCACTTTTTCTAAAAAACATAAGAAAAATAATAACGGTCATATTTTGTCAAATACTTTCTAAAAATTTAAATGCCATACTGGCACAAATTGTTTGGCGAAAAAAAATAATCTTACACCTTTGCAGTGGTATGGCGGCCATTGGGCGCTGTCGGACAAGTATTGCAAGGTGATTTTCGGGAATGGCTACTCGACGATGATTAGCTATGCAAAAATTATCCTGGTACAAATGGTTCAATTTTTTTATTAAAATTAACGTATTCGCGTCGGCATGGCGGGCTGTAAGCCGCACCTGACAAGTATGGCATTACGCTTTCGCCTACTTATTTTTTTTCGACTATCTGAAAATACAAGCATTTTTGTGAAACAAATCGTTCGACACTCGTTATTTATCCGACACGTTCGATCAACGCCCACGCGTTTGGGCTGCCAGTGCGAGCGCTATGACCATCATTTTCCTTTTTGCCTTTACGTAATTATACCCCTGTAAAACCGCCATACTGGCACAAATCACCAAGAATTTTGTGTCACTATCTCCAGGCCTAACAGACAAATACACACTTTTGCATTAAACTTTTCAGAACACGTTTAACGTTCCAAGAGCAAACAATTTTCAACAAACATAGAACTTCTTTTTATCTTCACTTTTATTTAATTTTAATTCTACCATCCAGTTTACATTTTTCCAAAAGTGTTGTCTACAGTTTGTCTATGGGCAATAGACTTTGTCTTCTAAGATCTAGGGATCTTCGCTTTCAGGGAGAGGCTGGGACCGCACAGGTGTCCAAAATTACGACATACTTGTTACATCGCCCGTGAACGTGTTTAGTGTTTACTATGGACTGCAATGGCTCGGAAAAAGTTTTGAGTTGTGTTGTTTGGGTGCGAGAGCGGTAAAGCGTGGTCTTTATATACTACAAAGATATACAGAGTGGTGGGAAAAATCTACTATATACGTAGATATTTTGTGTACATAAGATCACCTGCCTACAAGACGTTTAGGCTGAAGAGTCATTAATGGTCATAAATAATTATCAAATTACTTTATATACTTAATAATATAATTCTCGTGTCGCGATATTTGTTGCCAAACTCAATCCAAACGCCTGCAACGATTTTTACGAAACTTTACGTACCTATTTATCGAATAGTGCTGAGAATTGTCATTTTTTTCCGTTCTTAGGTAGGTAGGTACTCGAAATAATGTAAATGGCAAAACAACATTTGTCGATCAACAAGTATTTATCTCAAATCAAAACACAAATAAAATATCTTCTGTATGCAGTTTGTTGCTAAAAAGTACTAAAAACGGTACACATGAAAAACTTTCATTTGTATAAATTTCACTAAATACGTTTAGCAATATTCAAATGAAGTGATATCATAATTTTGTCCGATAAACATCAACAATATCTATTTACCCCAATGTTGGGCTGACCGCAAACGGGAAACAAACCGATTGGGGTAATATAGTTTGAGGCCAAATTATATTTTGGCCTGCAGCCTACTTCCTAATGGCCTACTTTGGAAGCCAAAAAATGTATTAGGAGATTAAATCTTTTATGTTTACGGTTGTGGCCTACATTCAATAGTTTTTAAGAGGGTTTTAAATGTACCCAATTTTGGAGCTTATCAGATTTTATATGATAGCTAATACATACTACTCGTATGATAGTTACCGTTTTAAGGCCGATTCACACCGGAATGGCAGAGGCGAGGCGAGCAGTTTCAGTGTCATATGATTTTAAACTTTATCTTCATAATTGTAATACGTAGCATCGCTTGAGAAATCGACGCCACCGGCGGCCGCAAGATGCCACGAGCGGCCACGAGCGTCCACAGGCGGCCGTAGATTTCTCAAGCGATACTAAGTATTACAATAATGAAGATAAAGTTTAAAATCATATGACACTGAAACTGCTCGTCGCGCCCATGCCATACCTGTGAAGATCGGCCCTTAAACTATTTAATGGACAAATTAATGATGTTCGGACGTTTCTCAGACTCATAGAAATCAAAAGCAACTTTTGCAGCGACGTTTCACGCTACATTTACATTGAACTATGTAGACGTATGCAGGTTGTAACAAAACAAAGTGATAATACTTTAGGGTGAGAACGTGTTTTTTTTTTTTTTTTTTTTTCTATGGACGCTCCACACCACGTCAGTCTGGCCCCGTGCTAAGTACCTGAAGGACTTGTGTTACAGGTACCAGACAACGGAAATATATTTAATACTTTTATACTATACATATATTTAAGATTTTTATTATATCATACACATATTTAATACACATCCATGACCCAGGAACATTGAAAAACTTTTTGTTCCGTCGGCGGGATTCGAACCCGCGACCCCCGGCTTGAGCTGCCACATACTCAACCAATTGAGCCACGGAGGTCGTCGAGTTAGATCCAGGATATCACGGAGGGATACGGTTGAAGGCAAACTGCAGGTGGTTTTGGTGGGAAAGAGTTCCACATACCCCCGGGGTGCTTCAGTAACTGAGGCACATCCCCAACCCGGGACACCCATGATGGGTTTCCCCTGCGCATCAAAAACAAAGCGAAAATAGCAGCGCTGAGCGAGGATTTTTTTTTTAATTTTCTATGGGCAACCGCCCTAGCGTCAGTTTCCCCATACAAAAGTTTTAAAAAAATTTGGTCTTTCAAAGCTGCTACTTTTAAAGAGAAATATCTACAAGGAACACTTACAGACCCGAAAGTATTATCACTCAGGTTTGTTCCACCTTTTATACAACTTACAAGGGTATTATACAATATAATACATATACACACCATAAGTATACACTTAGTTTTGTAACACCCTGCATATTTCAGACAAAGACTTCTATTTAAACTGAGGTAAAATAGAAGTCTGTGATTTCAGATTACACATACTGTTACCACCACATAAATAAGCTTTAACCGAACTATAACCATGCTAGAACGGGCCTAACTCCTAATACATCAAAACCGCGGTAATCCCCACTACATCGGGATCGAATTCGCGCGAAATTGAAAATTATTGGGCCGGCAAATCCCGCGAATTCTTCACGAACCGACGTTACAAATTGTCCTGAAAGCTAAGTTCTATTCTTAAGGGTTAGGGCGTGTGCACAGTACTAATTTCAAGATGGCGGTTTTTGTTTTATTTTTTTAAGACCTTGTGAGCGTGTAAGGATCGAATTGAGTAGAAATGGAATCAAAATTATGTTAGCTTCTACAAAATGTATGCAATGCTAGAAGTAACTGCTATATAGTAAATATTTAAGTAGAAAATTAAAAAAATAAGCAAAAACCTGTTTCTTCCTAGAACAAAATTGTGAATTTCTCAACTCTAAATGCCATAAGATTGCTCAGGTATTCGTCCAAACAACTGCAGTTTAACAAAGGGTTGCACTTTAAGAGTTCTGGCACAAGTTAAAACGAAACATGGGCATAGCCTATAATGAAAGAAAAGTGTTATAATATTCCTTTTTTACGAGCCTACGGCCTGCTCTTACGTCTTACAAATTTTCAACCACGTGTCCTAACGCAATATCAACATTTTTACCCCTAAAAGTTTTTACCTCGCTAAAGAAGTTTTCATCCAAAAATTCGCACAATTCTTCAGCATTATGAACGCGGCCCAAGTGATCTGAGAAGCGTGACGTCACATCTTGTTCGCCGCGATTTGGCAAATGCACTCCCACTAGTACTGCTTACACGAAATGTTATTCACGTTGGAATACCTAATACATTTTATTTGAACAATATCGTAGAGAAAAGATAATATTTTGTGGGTACTTTTGGCTTTTGTTTGACGGTTTTCCGAAGTCTATCACCTATAGGCTATAAGTATTATACCTCGTATGCATTGACTTAAGAAATGAGAGATCTTTGCTCGTATGCAACAAGTTTTTTTAATACAGAGTATACCTTCTTCTTCTTTAAAAGTGGTCTCCCATACGCAGAGTGTACCTAACATACAAATTTTGATCCCCTATTGAAGTCCCCGGTGCAATAGGGGTTTTTTGTAAATTACGGCATACGACACTCGCCAATATTTTGATCAAATAATATAGAAAATAATAATAATTATACATAGATTCCATTAGGTATTGGTATTGCTAGGGCGTTGTACCTGGACTCGCCACTGTCTGTATAAGGTGGTGCTATATTTAGAACAGGTGCAGGTTATACGCGAGCTTCGAGATGTAAGTAAAATAATCCATACTCCCATAATATTATTAATACGGTCTTCTTGATTGTTATCATTCAACGCAATAAATATTTTATATTTTATTTTACTTATTTACTGTTGTACTCACTGGCATACATGATACAACCCCGTAGTATGCCAGAAACACTAGTTCACACAAGTGAAGTCGCAGGCAAAATCTAATTCATAAGGGGAATAACCACATCCATGCTAATTTGGTATGGAGATACTTTGAGACCCGGTAAAGGACAGAGGATCCTTTTTATCCAGAAAAAATGTGCGGTTCCCGCGCGTAAAACGAATTTAGGTAAATGCGTCATCTAGTTAGAAAAAATGTCGTATTCTTGTTTTGGCACTTGCACGCGAAGAACATTAGCTTTGTCCACATTGTGCCTTTTTTTTTTGTTCAACAATGGCATGCGTTATAGCGCAGTCAACAGAAAAGGTGTGGCATGCCCGTGACGCGCGTCAAAATCCACCGGCGTTGAAAGAAAAGTGTCATAGCGCGCGCTACGATTTCAACGCGCGTTACGGGCATGCCTCACGTTCGCTGTTGACAGCGCTATAAGGTATGCCTTTGATGAATAGAAAAAGGCACAATGTGGACAAAGCTAATGTTAAATCCAAAAATATCTAGTTCATTCGATCATTCCTCAAATCATAAAACTGTCATCTCGTAGACATGACAGTTTAATGATTTGATATAAAGTCGTATTTTTCAACAACGGAATGTCGAAATTTTCCCGAAAACAGCCTAATCAAAAGCCGAAGGAGCACCTGCGCCAAACCGAGGAATTGTGAAGATGAATGGCTGTTTACCTTTCGTATTTCCCACTGTCTGATATTAATTGAAATAATCCTTATAATTATTGCTTTAACAGCTCCGAAGAAATGTTTATGTAGTGGATTTTCCCCTTATTAATGGCAAGATCCTGGTTGTGCGAATACATTGAAATATTATTGAATAGCAGCTATACTGTTGCCTACCAGATAATATAGCACCCGCAACTTCGTTGCGCCAAAACTAGTTTATCGCGCGGGAGCCGTACATTTTCCGGGATAAATCTAGCCTATTTCCTTTCCCGGAACTCAAAGTATCTCCATGACAAATTTCATCAAAATCGGTTCAGCAGTTTGAGCGTGAAGAGGTAACAGACAAACAGATTGCGTATCCACGCCTCTTAACATACAAGTTCTAAGCATTTTTGTAGGTTAGTAAGTTCGGTTTTCTTTTATTCGAGAAGTTTTAAAGTGTTCAGATTTTTCCGGCAAAGCACTTATGACACTTTGCCTGCTCAGGCAATTATCCCCCCTAAAAGGCAAGCGTTACCAGATCTGTTAGTAAAATTGGCCGTAATTGGTGTAAACCTCGCCAATCAGTTAAACGGATCCCCCGACGTCTTGAACGATTACCGAACCGTCGATTAGCGACTAATTAGTAAAAAGTTTGCCAGTTAAAAGTGCAATGAACTTTAACTGGTGAATTTTTTCCCACCCTTATGAATTTCGACACACAGAGCTATATACACTTTTAACCCTATACCTACTCAAGTATGAGAAACAAATAGTTATGGAGCTGTAATGTTGCCAATAGTATCAAAGTTGTTTCCGCTATACTGGCTCACAACTCACAAAAGTGTAATAAAATCTCGAAAGTAGCATAAACCTACAGGAATGAAATAAAGCAAAATTTAAACACACTAAACTAAATCTATAATAACAACATCTTACACTACATCTGAAAGGCGAAATGAACACGAGTGTGAATTCAATATTTTCCACTCACAGTCCCAGCATAAACTTCCCCCGACGAGATATTACAAAGATAAAAACTAGAATTTATACCCCTGCATCACACTAAACCGTTGTTCCACTAAAAATTTTACAACGGAAACATACGCTATGAAAATTGGCAAGACAACGCAGCGATTTTCGTAGTTTATGTTAATTGGCATTTGGACATTCCCTAAGTGGTTAAGTTTAGCGAGGACTATTTCGGTTAAAGTTACACCGCTTACTCGTGAGTCGTGACTAGTTGACTTAAAACGTTTGCCGGTTTTTTCGTGGAATAAAAAGACTTGTTTCGTAAAATTTTATGCGCAACTATACTAATTAAGGGACGCTAAATCATTTAATCAGAAACATGCCAGTTAGTAGTTCAAACTGTCTGCAGTTGAGTAAACTTTTGCGCTGAAAATTTTAGTAAATTTTCAGCGCAAAAATTCGTTCTAGTGAACGTCCTAGTGCAGAAAGTTTTGGGCCTGGTTAGAGTTGATAGTGTAGAGAGATTTTTACAATTTTATGAATTAAAATTTACACAATACTACTGAATCTTTTAACCTGAACTCTATTCCTCATGTGCTCTGCACTTATTTAGCTACATTTATTAGTCCGCCTTCAGCTTTACTCTCGTACTTTTTTACACTCTTCCAATAGCGCAATTGACAACATTTCAAAATTTTTAAGCCTTAAAATAAAAAATACCGTTTCTTTAGTTTCTTCTCCTGATATCAAAAAAATATTCCAAAAAATTTTATATTGCTTATTTACTGAGAAAATAAAGAAAAACTGAAAAATACGTTGTGACGTCATACTTACGGCATATCAGACATTTTTTCTTTGCCTGGTGTAAAATCGTTTTTAAAAGACATCATGAAGCATAAAAAAATAGTCACTGTCAAAAATGACATTTCTAACATACGAAAATACCACGATGACATTGACAGACGTCCTAATAAACGTAACAAACTTACATTGACATATTTTTTCTTTTGTAAACTGTAATGGAATTAACCATTCAGGCGTAAGTATGACGTCACTTGGCGCTTACGTCTCTTTAGAATACGAAGGATTAAAATCTATTTTTTAGGTATCTTAAAAGCATAATTTTGATAAAGCAAGAAACACGTGTCGCCTTATTTTAAGTCTACTTTCTTATAAAATAATAAAAAATCCATGTTAAAATTTTGAAATGTTGTCAATTCTCTAATTTCTCCCAGCGTTGCAGCGTTTGTCCTCCAAATAACCGCTCGTGTATTTCTCGCAGGTTATTTGGTAAAAACTGTACAGCATGACGTGGAGTAATGTGGCCGGTACACCTGGGTCCAACAGAATAGAGGCGTTCGCCTGGCGCGGTCATTTGTTGGTCCCGACTCCCGGCATTACTGACAGCGCTGCAGCTGGCTTTTTAAAGGAAATTGAGGGTTTGTTTCGGGGGGAAAATGAGGTACCTACTTGTAGATAAATTGAGTATAGTGGGTCTATTATTCATACCTGTACAAGTATACATAGACAGTAGATCAGTAGATAAAATAAGTGTGAAAACTTTAATTTGCGTTTGCCAATTAATGGTAGCGTTTAGTTTCTTTAGGCCCAATTTCAACAACGACTGTTTAAGTTAACGCTCGAATTAGTATCAACTATCACGTTACCTCTTTCGTTTTTCTTGTGAATAAAACAGAAAACATGACATTTTAACGACTGTTAACACTAATATACGTTGGCTAAATTGGGGCTTAGTCTGTTTTTGCAGAAGATGCTTTGAGTCTCAGGTCCGGATATAGGACAGATTTTATCCCAGAAAAATGTACGATTTCTGCGAGAAAGATGATTATTTGATATAAAATTTACTTGAAAACACAAATACACCATAACATTATTTTAGAAAATAATATAAACTTAAAATCACAAATTCATTACTAAAAATACAAACTAAAATAAAATATACAAATATATCCAAACTAATTAATAAATATAAAATTAATAATTTAGTTTGCTGGTATTAATTAGTATAAAATGTGTTATATTATAACAAACCTACAAGACCTTTTAGTGACTTAGAAATATGTAAGTATATTTTGGTACAACTTGCCTTGAAAAGAAAAGATTTTCAACAGAGTCCCGAACAAAAGCTGATTCTTATGAAGGGTTCCATCAAAGGTATTATAAAGGTATCTGATGGCATTTAGTTTTGCGTCGTCAGCTAACTTATTATTGGGACGAAACGTCCCTTTATTTGGGAAACAAATCGAATGGAAAAATTTGCATACCTACTCAAGTTTGGGTTTATTGTTACATCTCTGAAGGTATTCAGTTTTTTATTGCGAGGAATGAGTATAATTTATTTTCGAAGAAATGTTACTTTTCTATTAATATGTCTATACGTACCTATTACTATTTGTGATCCCTCCCAAATCTCGTGACTTTCCAGTCACATAACATAGGTTAATTAATTCTACGTTTCTAAAGCAACTACGCGTAAACAATTCAATAAGCTGTAAAAAGCAATCTCATGATCATCAGGCCACGTCTTACTAAAAGCCCTAAATCCTAAAATTAGAAAACTAGGCGCAAAGTCGTAAGAATCATACTCATGCGTTGCCGAAATGTCAGGTAATTATCGTAATTTGTCGTATTTGGGAAGTTTCGGTCGTTAGCGACGACTGTGCCGCACTCACTCACGGCATCCGACAATTTACATACAACTTTGTTTTATGACAATATAATATACGTACTGAAATCATAGAATCGCATATAAGAGTGGCCAAAACTTATGACCCCATCTTTTGGGTTAGGCTAATTTTTATCTTGTTTTTGACGTTGGTCTTTGTTTTTGTTTGGACTTTGGACCCATTTGATCCGATTTTGCCCATTCCCTTTCAATTTCGGGGAAATGCAGTTGCCTCTCCAGCAAGAATCATACAATGACATTGATGATGTATTTTTTTACCTTGTGCCTACATCGTAGCTATCCGCGATTTGGGCAAGACCTTCCTAAGGGCCCACAGAGCTCTGTCGGTGAATACGCCTCTGTACCTAGGTACCCATAACGCCCTAGTCTGGAAACTTGGGACGCTAACGACGATTGTAATTAGGCTTTAAATTAATAATCACGACGTCTACTGCTCTTTGGCATTTAAAATGCCATAATGCGAATATGATGGTCCATTAGGTTTTAGTTAGTTTAGACTTAGCGGGTACCTAGGGTTAACTAAAGGTATTTAGCGTCACGCAATATACAAGTAATAATATAATAATATCTATGGACGCTTCACACCACGTCAGTCTGGCCCCGTGCTAAGTACCTAAAGGACTTGTGTTACAGGTACCAGACAACGGAAATATATTTAATACTTTTATACTATACATATATTTAAGATTTTTATTATGTCATACACAAATTTAATACACATCCAGACCCGGGAACATTGAAAACTTTTTGTTCCGTCGGCGGGATTCGAACCCGCGACCCCGGCTTGAGCGACCAACGCGCTTACCACTGAGCCACAGAGGTCGTCAAGTATAAACGGTTTCAGTAGAAACCAAAAAAAGTAGAAATCAGTTCATACCAGTTCATTAACGCTGTTTATGCCAGTTCTGCTAACAAGGTTTCTGAATCAGTGGTAAGCTTAAACATTTTGTAGAAAAAAAATCTGAATAAAAATGTCGGATACGACTTGATTTCGCTCAAAAATAACATAGATTGGTTTTATGGGGGCAAAATCTACGATTACGCAACGACATTTATGTAAAGAATACATCTAGAAAGAAAATTCTTTAATTTTCCTGTTTGTTACGAGAGAAATTTTAATATTAGATCCAAACACACCTATATTGGCGGAAAGTTCGCGCAAACAAACAAACGAAATTGGATATTGTGAGGTCGCGCTCGTAACAACACTTGTTATTCTACTAGCAGAGATATATGACTAGATGTCCGCGACACCGTTGCGCTATAATCTGTTTAGCATGCGGGAACCGTACATTTTTCCGGGATAAAAATCATATATTATGTCCTTTCCCTGAACTCAAAGCATACCAAATTTCAGCAAAATCGGTTCAGCGGTTTGGACGTGAAGAGGTAACAGACAGACAGACACACTTTCGCATTTATAATATTAGTATGGAAGTATGGATAGACTAGAGAGTAGAGACGCCCGCAACACCGCTGTCTGTATCGCGCCAAAACCGTACATTTTCCGAAATAAAAAGTATCACACAGACTCAAAGTATCTCCATAACGAATCTCTTAACGAAGTCAACAGATTTGATATTTGAGTTAAGTACTCGATAATGGTAATGAACTCTACATGATTAAAACTACTCATCGTAAGTGGTAGAACTGAAAACAAGACTCTCTCAAAAATAAATAATCCAAAATCAATTGTTAAAAGCAGATTGCAAACATTTGAAAACGAAACACTAGCATAAAAACCATTTCGCTTTTCAAATAAATAACTCGAGATCGCAATCTGCACAATTCGTCCAAGCCGAGCGAGCAATATCCGTTCCTATGTAAATGAGATACGGCATATAATGGAGTGTACACAATTAAAGAAGGCTCGTATTTGCTGAACTGTACGTTGTTATCTAAGCTAATATATGCGCACTCAAAGGGAAAAGTTATTTTAGTGTATTCGTTGCGAAAATAGTTTTCAATCATTTTCCATGTCATCAATTAGTTAATGGAAAATTAGAAATAAAGAGCTTTCCAGATATCTACGGACTACACTTTGTTAAAAAGGGTGGCACTCAAAGTAACCGTAGACTGAAAATTGTGGTAAACAAATACATTTAACCTATCAATCCCCGTAAGGCCCAAGTGGGCCGCGATAACAAAAGATTTCCAAGTATTAGCGATTGAAGGATTAAAAACTTAAATAAATATAAAAGTGTGTCAGTCTGTCTGTTGCCTCTTCACGTCCAAACCGCTGAACCGATTGTGCTGAAAATTGGTATGAAAATACTTTAAGAAACTGGAAAGGACAAAGAATACTTTTATTCCAGAAAAATGTACGGTCCCCGCGCGGTAAACGAATTTTGGCGCAAGGGACTTGTAAAGTAATAAATTAAGTATTTTCTTGTAAAGTAATAAATTAAGTAATAAATAAAGTATTTTCTACCCTGCTTCGTATGAAAAAAGTTTCAGTAACAAGTTATGTAGCCTACATTCACGGCAAGGTAAACAATTAGGCCGAACAACTTTTGACAGGCTGGTAATGGATCAGTTGGAATTTACTTTTTTCCTCTAATTCCGAACCTAATAGCCTTTTTATTCACGTAATTGATTACAACTTCCGAATCATAATTCTCTAAGGCAAAACAATAATTACTTTTAGATGACCAGGGGGGAAAATGTGGGGACAATTAATGGCCATGTACCCGGAAACCAATTCTCATAAATTAATTCACAATAAATTTATGAATTATGAAAGTCCTCAAAAATTCATGAATAGTCAAAAATTACTTATTATTAATTAAAAAGATACGATATTGTATGTACTGTCACTTCTTGGTGGAAATTCATGTTCAGATAAATAATTTGACACTGTCCTTGCACTTATTCCACTTTATTTTAGTAGATTTATTACAAATTTAATAAATACACGACCGGTTTCAAAAACACCTGATGATGATTTTTTCGAAACCGGTCGTGTATTTATTAAATTTGTAATAAATCTACTAAAATAAAGTGGAATAAGTGCAAGGACAGTGTCAAATTATTTATCTTAATTAAAAAGTTTCGAGCGATGTATGCAATGTACAAAAATAACAGACCCCTACGAACGTAACACGACAATTCCGGTGTTGAGTATGTGTAAGCTCATTGCTTCCAGTACAGCAGACACTTCTCTTCCTCGCGGGTCTTCCTTATCGCCACCCCACCACGGGCTCTTCGCGTTGGCGTCGCCTCCCAAGACCATCTTATCAGATCCCAACTCTATTCCTATCCGCATAAGATGGTCCAGGTAGGGCCCCACAGGCTTGTCGGGCTCGAAGTAGAAGGACACTACAACCATCTTCCAGGCTTTGGTTCGGAGGGTGGCCACAACAATGTTGTTGTTGCTGAGGCGTGTGTGCAGCTCGACATCCAACGTGTCGTCAAATACTACAACACACGCCTTGACAACACCGCCCCCTTCCCCATCGCTCTGGTAGACCCTCACTCCGTTGTGTGACCTCACACTCCGGGCCCCACCTATGTAGGGCTCCTGCAGCAGCGCCACGCAGGCCTTACGCTTGGTCGCTTCGAGCATTAGCTCTCTTGTGGCGATTTGGCTCCGTTGGAGGTTGGCCTGCAGGATTTGGTACTGGAAGTACTCACCGGGGACAACCTTAGCAGTACGCTACCGCCGATCTGGCCAGAGCGTCCCACCTCTTTCTTTCCACACATCCTCTGTCAAAAGCGCTGTGCTCCTCGTTGCCTCTTCTTGCCTTCGTGCAATTGATACACTTAGGCTTCTCTCCCCGCAGCCACTTGTCGCAATCAGTCCTCAGATGAGGACCGGCGCAGTGACTGCATCGCACCTCACTCTCCTGGCAGTGCCTCCTCGTGTGCCCATACCCCAGGCAACAGGAGCACTGCACTAGCGGACTATAGTCCTCCACACGCACTCTGCCTAGCCCAACTTTCGATACCGTCAGAGGGGGTAAAAGGTACACCAGCTATGTGGATGTGACAGCGTGCTCCGACGATCTGCTGAACCGAGTGGGCGACTGGAGGGTTGAGGAGAGTCTGACGAGCTCGGACCACAACGGCATATCATTCGGCATCAGACAACAGAAATCCACAGGCATAAACATAATACGTACCACACGCATCTTTAACACTCATAAGGCAAGCTGGACTCAGTTTCATGAGAAACTGACCCAGCTGATGTCAGACAGACAATTGACTGTACAAGCGATTGACTCAATACACAGCACACAACAAATAGATGAAGCAATAGACAGTTACACACAAGCCATAACACAGACATGCAGAGACACAATGCCGACCAAAAAACACACACAGAAATTCACCTTGTCGTGGTGGAATGATGAGCTTGCGCAGATGAAGAAGGAGGTCGCCACGAGGAAACGCAGGATCCGAAACGCAGCGCCTGATCGCAGAAACCGCGTAGTTGGACTTTACCTGGAAGCGAAAGAGAAGTACGAAAAGGCAGTGAAAGAGGCTCAAGTAGCGAGCTGGAAGGAGTTTTGCCGAAAACAGGATAGGGAGGGGGTCTGGGAGGGCATCTACAGAGTGCTGAACAGAGTGAGAGGGAGGGCGGAGGACCTGCCCCTAACTAGAGGCAGTGAGACCCTCGACGCCCGAAGCTCCGCAGAACTGTTGGCGGAGACCTTCTACCCCGCGGACCTGGAAAGTGATGAAAGTGAGGAACATCGGCGGACGCGCCGGCGTGCGGAGTCCTTGGACTCCGAACCGCCGACGGGCCCGGACGACCCTCCTTTCATTATGGAGGAGTTGAAGAGAGCCGTAAGGTCCTTCAACCCCAAAAAGGCCCCCGGGGCGGATGGTCTCACGTCCGACATCTGCCAGCACGCTGTAGATTGTAACCCGGAATGGTTCCTTGCCCTGCTGAATAAGTGCCTCACTGTCGGCTACTTTCCCGTAAAGTGGAAGCAGGCGACAGTGGTGGTGCTGAGAAAGCCAGGCAGGGAATCATACCGGGTACCAAAAGCCTATCGACCGATCGGCCTCCTTCCTGTTCTCGGCAAAATTTTCGAGAAGATGCTGGTCGCCCGACTTAGGTTCTACCTGTTGCCCAAAATAAGCCCCAACCAATATGGCTTCATGCCCCAAAGGAGCACCGAAGACGCCCTCTATAGGTTGGTGAACCACATCAGAAAGCTGAGGGAGGAGAAGAAAATTTCTGTTGTGGTATCACTGGACATAGAGGGGGCCTTCGACAGTGCTTGGTGGCCGGCCATAAAGGTTCGGTTGGCTGAAGTTGGGTGTCCGGGGAACCTGAGGCGGGTGTTCAGTAGCTACATGAATGGAAGGAGTGTGAATGTCAGATATGCTGGTGTGGAAGTGAACAGGGGGACCGACAAGGGGTGCGTACAGGGGTCCATTGGTGGACCTGTCCTGTGGAACCTCTTGTTGGACCCCCTGTTAAGAATGTTAGAGGAGATGGATGTTTTCGAACAGGCTTTCGCAGATGATATAGTATTAGTCTTTGACGGAGAAACAGCGCTAGAAATTGAGCAGAAAGCAAATAAAGTACTGGACAGAATCAAGAAATGGGGGGAGCTAAACAAGCTAAGGTTTGCCCCCCATAAAACATGTGCCCTACTATCAACACGTAAATTAAAATACGATATACCGCGGCTCGCTATTGGGGGTGTTGACCTTAAATATCACGACAGTATCAAAGTACTAGGCTTAGTTATAGATAAAGGCCTTACATTCAATGACCATGTGAGCAGTGTCTGTGAAAAGGCAATAGTAAGGTATAAGCAGCTCGCAAAAGCTGCAAGAGTAGGTTGGGGGCTTAGCCCTCAAGTAGTTAAAATTATATACACAGCGGTCATAGAACCGACTATTTTGTATGCATCAGCAGCGTGGGCACCCACCGTGGAAAAGATGGGAGTCCAAAAAAGGCTCAACTCCGTCCAACGAAGTTTTGCCCTGAAGATCTGCAAAGCATATCGGACCGTCTCCCTGAACTCTGCATTGCTGTTGGCTGGGATACTCCCTCTTGATCTCAGAATACTCGAAGCATCGAGACTTTATGAGATCAAGAAGGGAGTGTCATACCCGGCATTGAGGGACAGGGAGGTGGAACGAATGGCTTCCGCGATTGAGGACCCACATCCGGCAGAGCAGGTAGAGCTGAGGTTCGGGATGGTAGATGAGGACTCGTATGCCGATGTGGTTAACAGCCACATCCATAGGATCTATACGGACGGCAGCAAGATTGATGGTCAAGTCGGAGCCGCACTCTCCGTATGGAAGGGGGAGACCGAGACGAAGGCCGTCAAGCTTGCTTTGTCGCCGTATTGCACCGTCTACCAGGCCGAACTTCTAGCGCTCCAAAGAGCAGTAAGTATAGCCTGCAAGAGTGGAATGGCAAAGGTCGGTATCCTTAGCGATTCCAGATCGGCTCTCCAGGCTGTCACCCTTAGTTCCCCTCATCCCCTGGCAGTGCAAACAAGGGCGGCCCTCCGAAAAGCTGCATTGCAGAGGCGGGAGGTCTCCTTGTTTTGGATTAAGGCGCATGCAGGAATGAAGGGGAACGAGAGGGTTGACGAACTAGCCAAAGAGGCCGCGCTGAAATTGAGAAGGAAACCTGACTACGATCTGTGTCCCGTTTCATTCGTCAAGCGTATCTTAAGAGAGGACACGGTTGAGAAATGGGACGGGAGATATGAAGTGGGAGGGACGGCCGGAGTCACGAAGCTCTTTTTCCCAAGCGCTGCTGCTGCACACAAAATAGTCAGAAAAATAGACATAACACATCACACAACACAGATACTGACTGGTCACGGTGGATTCGCCTTCTACTTGAACAGATTCAAGCTGAAGGAGGATCCGTCGTGCCTGTGTCAGCCCGGAGTAGAGGAGACTGTACCTCACCTGTTACTCGAGTGCCCAATTTTTGCTAGCAATAGGTATGATATTGAGCAGAAATTGGGCACATCGATGACGGGTGAGAACCTGCCTTCGATCCTGGGGGGTAAGAAGAGGGATATGTTCCTCTCTTTCTGTACAAAAATAGTTAAAGCAGTAAACAAAAGAAACTGTGATATTTTAGTGTGATAAATTGATAATAGTCTTAGGTAAGATGCTGTGATATTAGGGTTAGTTGAATGTTTGTGCCGTAGTTTTATTAGTATTGGTTTATTAGTGTATTTTATTGTATTGTATTTTATTATTGAATTGTATTTTATTGTATTGAATTTTTAAAATTAGCTGTAGAAAATATTGTTATATAAGTAAGTGTTATTTATAATATTGCAGACAACAAGCCCTAATAATGTTAGGGGGGTGGTAATTAATTAAAAAAAAAAAAAAAAAAAACACGACAATTCCATTCAGGGCCTGTCGCACATTAGCATATGCACGGTCAGCAAAATATCTTGAGCATTTAGTCATCTCATGTATACGGTACACATTGCAAATCAAATAAAATTCATACACACGTTACACTAAGTAATCGGAAATTTTCGAATTTTCAAAACATTTTTTAAAAACTTTCTGATATTTGTACAAACAACATAGTTATCCCACTTCTGATTACTATCAGAAGTGGGATTACTCGGTTATTTATTTGCCCTTCTATAGAAAACGTAACCACAAAATTTGAATTTTGTGGTTACGCAACACAAAATTCAAAAATTTACATACGCCATCTCATCGTTTTGTGAGACAGATGATAGTTCCCAGCCGTAAGACCACGTAAGCCGTGGGGGACAAATGTAAACGTAAAAGGGTGAAATCCGTGACGTCACAATTGTTTATTTCTCGGGCGTTGGGACTAGTTTCGTTTATAGGAGACTAGACGACGCCCGCAACTCCATTGCTATACATTTTATTTTAATTATGAATACAGACACATTTTCGCATTTATAATATTAGTATGGACAGACGTTTGCGCTGAAACTGTACATTTTCCTGGATGAAAACTATAGCATGTGTTCTTTCTTTCTATTAAAAGATGAACATAAAGATTCCGAAATAGTAGATTTTTTTCTAATGATCAAGAAATAGAGAAATTGAGCATCGTGATAGCATTGTTCTGCTAAAGTTATAGTTCGTGCAATCCACGAAGACGCGCCCCAGCAATTTTTGGGTGAGCATCTTTCCCTTTGACCGTGACGCTTTCTCTTAATAATTGGTCTACTTATTGTATTGTACGCATGCACTCATAGGTAATTAGTGTGTACCGATAACACTCAAACATTGGCGAAAGCTTGCACACATCTATACTTATAAAATTACATGTCCTGACTGACTGACTCACTGATTCATCATCGCTGAGCAAAAACTGTTAAAGTTACAGCCACGAAATTTGGTGAGTAGGGTTGTTTTATTAAGTAGACACCCACTAAGGAAGGAATTTTGAAAATTTTACCCCGAAGGGGGTGAAATAGGGGTTGAAAAAGTTTCATGTTTCTATCTCAAGAAATGACGAACTTTCATTCAAACTTTCAAGTTGAAAGTTTGAACTCATTTCTTGAGTTAGAAACATGAAACTTTATTTTTGGGTTACTAATTAAAAATGAATGGATACGTATTTAAGCGTTTTTGGAAATAGTACCCCCAAGGGGGCGAAATTGGGGTTGAAAATTTCAATGAAAGTCCGTTATTTCTTGAGTTAGTAACATGAAAGTTTATTGACGTTTGCTTAAATTGGGTCCCGTTTTTACCCTTTGTTTATAGAACCACAAAAAGGGGAAAACTATCCATCTTTGTTATTATAGGTACTATGTTAACGCGGACGAAGTCGCGGGCAACAGCTAGTATACTATATACGATTAGGGGGAATAGTGGGGCGCGTCTTCATGGATTACACTATCTAAAATCACGCTAACCTTATTCTGCATGACGATCCTGTATCTATATAGTGACAAAAAGGTCCTCCAGAATCACAGGACATCAGCTATAAACAAATCTAAACACGAAGTGGGTCACAATGTATTCTGGACGTGAGTCTTGGGCAAATAGAAGCCCCCAGGGACCGTCGATACCCTACGCCGAATTTCATTTTGAAATGCGATTTCTGACTACTCTCCAGCTACGTTTGAAGAACAAGGAAGTGGGTATTTAGATGCATTCGATTATTTCGACGTTTGAAGTCTCGTGATCATGGCGCTTGCGATCGAGAAGCTGGGTATTTAGACTTAAATTCGATAATTTTGCTACGCGTTATGAGAAATCCGATATGTATTTGATTTCTAGCTTCGGTGTCGAAATTATCGAATGCAGGTTGTCTAAGGAGACGAATGGCTCGCCTCAATAAAATGTTAAAATGTGTAGGTCCCACTAATCTGAACTGGGAAGCCGTAAATTTTTCTGTACTTACTTAATAAAAACTTTCCTACCTGTGTTCTATATTAGGAAAGAAAGTTTCGGAATACTTTATTAGTTTTATTAATTCAGCGGTAGGCGTGAAGAGGGAACAAAGAGGACACTCAGACATTTTTACAAAATGAATTTGAGTATTTGCTGATTTTTGGTTATTCCAAATTCAAAATGTCATATCCCCTATATCGCAACATTGTTTTCCGATACCCAATAATTTTTACGTGCCATTAAAATCGTCGTAAAAATCGATAACATCGCACCAATTTTCTACATCACCTTACAATTTCCTCTATCGATAAAAATGCTAATGCCCGTCCCTCGGCAGAGAATGATTGCATTGGAGCCCGTCTTGGGGACTATAAGTAGATTCAGGACTCCACAATGGGGCTTTACCGCTTGACTTTCCACGAAAAATTTTCAGATCCAAAATGTATTGGAATGTTCGGCGATTTTTGAGATTTCGCCACTCCGTCGAGAGATTTCAGCGAAAGATCATGTAATTTTTTTTTCAAAAATAACTGTCAAAGATTTTTTCGGCCCCGGGGCATAGGCTTCTAGATCATTTATTGTTTTTCTAAAACAAGCGTGTTGTCTTGCATATATTTTATGCACTGCAGATTAGCCATGTTATTTCAGCAACCGTGAATTGCCGCCCGAAAGACGTAGTCTCTGTCTTTAAACGAAATATATCTTTCTGTCTGTCTTTAAACGATATATATACGACAAATTTCATTAAAATCGGTAGAGCCGTACACGTTTGATACCGTAAGTAGAGGCCAAGGCTTGATTTAGTTTTTATAAACACACAAGATTTTTAGTATTTTTTACTCTTTTACAGGCAAAATAAGTAATAAGTATAGCAAACTTGAACCCTCAAAATCCGGATAACTAGATGATATTTTATAAATAATGAATTTTTCGTCTAATAAATCTCATTACTGGCAAACGCAAATCTCTTTTTAGAGGAATGGTTTTTAAGGATTATTCTAATCCGTCTTAATACAAACGAAGCACCAAGCTACGTTTGCGAAATTAAATTCAATATTAATAGAATTTTTTCCAAGTCCAAACTGGACTTTCTAAGATCTTTTACTTTTTGGATAGCTTCTGCACACATTTATTAATGCATTTCACTTTAGACAGGTATTTAAGTGTAATAATATTATGAACTAACTTACTTAGTGTGTAATATGTAATTTTATTAGGTATTGTGTTAAACAATATGAGAAATTCTACGTACAATGTACATTGTACATGTAGAAAATATAATTTTAAACCTACATTTACAGATAAATGTTTTTTCTTTTGTAGCAAAAATACTATAGGTATAGAGTATAGGTATAGCTCAAAGACTTCTATTTAATAATAATCATTGTAAAGAAAAATTTGGATTAATGTTAGTAATAAAGACATTTTCAGCTTCGTCGAAATTGTAAGAATTAACTGGAAACATAAGAAATCTTGAAATTTTTACATCAACTTTACCAGCTGCGAGAAGAACATAATAAAACACATTAACATGCATAATTCTTGAGATCAAGAGATTAAGTCTTATCAGGTGCGAGCTTCCAAATTGTTGAGTAAACAAACCCGGGTGGGCCACACTTGATCATGGATTAAACTTATGATAATGGCTTCCCCAAGAGCCTTTTCCACTGGCGAACGAAGCCTCTATGACGCAAATCACAATTAGATTGCGCGTAAAGGAGATTTTACATGGGCGGGGCAACTTTAGCCAGGCAAAACAAACTTTTTGTAAACCTAGAAAAGTTAGCCTATACTTTTTTAATATTTTGCTGGCTAAAAACACAAAACATACTTTTTGTAAGCTTCCTAAAATTAGATTGTTTTAATTCGAAACGAAGTTTCGTGAACTTTCTCTCATTTTATCATTAAGATGTGTGAGGTCTCACTATTAAACGTCACACTTATAAAATCATAGCACCTAATGACACGAGAACTGTATTAAGAGATGAAATCGTCTCAGATAGCCATTCTTGAGCGTCAAAAGTAGTGGGCCCTTTGTATAAATTGATTGTCGTCGGCGGTAAAGTTTTAATCCTAATGTCCCCTCCTACGTCGGAATTCGGTGACCAGATTTACTCGCGTAGGAGGTAGAAAGCTCCAGTATTTTTCTTTTTCGTTTCGTGGCATTTGCATAGAAATTAAGTGCTGAAATTTTAATGCCCCCGCGCCCCACCAGTGGAAAGGGTCCCTACGTCAGGTACAAACGTGAAAGTTTGTTTTGTTTTCGAACGATTTCTATGGTGCTTACCCTGATGTATAGCGCAAGTTCGAGGATAAGGATCCTTTTATTACCTT
This sequence comes from Polyommatus icarus, assembly GCA_937595015.1. NCBI lineage: Eukaryota > Metazoa > Arthropoda > Insecta > Lepidoptera > Lycaenidae > Polyommatus > Polyommatus icarus. The sequence continues at coordinate 5,156,531 of OW569341.1, read as the reverse complement.
AATGTGCTATTGGTTTAAGTTTTTTAATATATGGAGTGACTGCGGCGCCAATTGATTGCCAAACTTGCGGTAATGGCGACAAACTTGGCGTTTGCCTCTCGTGGCAGTTTTATTGTTTTTAAGTATCTTCGACAAACTTCCATTTTCGAAGCAAGGACATCATTGCGGGGTCCAAAAACAGACCATATCGATACCGACAATTTCAACAGACAGAATATTGATAATATGAAAGTTAATAGTTTTATGTCTTTGTTTATGTAGTTATATTATGTACTAAAGTATTGGGATATTCAATAAGAGATGATCCTAACGTTCTTAATTCCATAATGCTTATCTTAGGCTCAGATCTTACCGCCTTCATACTTCTACTTTTATCCAGAAACCCAACACAACTGTAAATTCTACACTTATTTTAAGATCGTCTTAATCTGACCCAATTAAACTTTACTGAAAACTCGGAATCCTTTTAAACAATGCCATTATACCTCCTTCATACTCCATTTACCCAAATCCTAATTTCCGTTTTTTACCCTTGACCCGGCGTTCGAAAATGGCACAACGCGAGCACGATTATGCAAATTTGAGCGCTATGATAAGCTTTTAAGGTGCTATTTGCGATGTCAATATACAGTTAATAAGACGTTTCGCGTAGTAACAAGCTAGTCGAATTTAATGCTAACAAAATGTCCCGATTGCGTGATATAGGCTACTTTTATTTTGCATATTGGTGTACATATTTTGTTCGGTTCTGTCGGAATGTAAAATAACTGAACATAGTTCAGGATTAGTGACAAAATATGTCACAGAATGTTGTTCGAATTATGATAAATGATTCTACTTTTACAAGGTTGTTTTTGACGTCAAAATCAGAATTGACGCCGCCATATTGAAAAATGTCAAATAAGAGAAGATAATTTAGTTTGTCAGTTCTTTCTTTCTATGCCATCCCTGGTCCAAGACCCAAGTGTCATTTTCCATGTGTTAATATGCCCAATGGATGGTTACAAGTTACAACTTACAAACTAACAATGTAAAACTGAAATATTTACTTGTTAAAAAGATGTATAGTAATTGGTAGGTAAATGGTAGGTATATGTATACTAGGTATATGTATAATTAATAATACACATATACCAATAATCATATTATTAAAAGTCTGCGCCGAGATTTATTACAGATACACACAAATTATTTTCACTTCACCGAGCTAATCAATCAAAAAACCAAGATGGCGGCGATAAATTTAATTTGCTGCTAACGAACCCATATTTACTCTCTAATGTTCTTAATTACCAATATTATGTTTCAATTGCCAAGTAACTCTACTCCGAAAGTTGCCAGTTTGATTTAAATATCAAATAACAATAGAGGCTTCTGTTTTTAAAAGTTTAGTAATTCTATATTCATTGCTAATTGGAAAAACTTGTTGATAAGTCAAATAAACGGATAACTTTACCTATATTTTAATACTTCCAGCAACTATTATGACGATTTTTAGATGGTTACCGAGATTTAAACAGGATTTTAAAGCGAAAAAATAATAATGTTACACCAACTGTTACAGATAGAGAAATGAGAAGATTGATGCTTAAAATATATTTTGGGTCCAAGCTCCAAACCCAAAATGTTGTAAAGGACCATGTTGTGATAAAAATGTTAAATCGTATTAAAGTATTATTTAAAAAAATAGCCCAATAATAATAAAGTAACATCAAAATATGCTGCATAATAATATATTAGAGAAATGTGGAGATTGACGCTTATAATATACTTTAGGGTCCAAACTCCAAACCCAAAATGTTGTAAAGGACCATTGTTATAAAAATGTTAAATCTTATTAAAGGGCCATTCCGCTATAGAGAAAATTAATGAGAATTTTTAAAATGTGTTATTAGTTACATTTTTAAATTGGAATATACGTAAGATGTGTATTTACTAACAAAACAACTTTTATCGGTCAAAAATGGAATCCGAATAATTTAGAGCGTTTTTAAGCATTATCATTTAAGGGACGCGATGTTTTTTCCCATATTTTTTAATTAAAATACCATTTAATTCAAATTAATGTTTAGTTGTAGTATAGTTATACAGCAATACGTCGAAATGTTTTGTATAAATTACACTATTCAACCGTTTTTAGTGATTTAGACGATTAATTTTGTCAGGCCAATAAACAACTGAAAATTAAAAAAAAAAAACTACAATTTGGTGCAGTTTTATTACAAACTACTAGTATAATTATATATTCCATATCGAAAATTTTAAAATTTGTTAGAGAATTACGATTTAATTCACCTTTAAGAGATTAGAAAATTTTGATGTTGCACCCGCGATCCTATAAATGGTTAATAATTTCTAGTACTTATTACTATAATTACTTTTATCTTGTTACATAGTTTCTTTGTTTTATTGTTTTATGCTCTTTTGAAATATAGGCAAGTTATTTTGTAAAAGTTTCGCAATAACCAGTACTCACATATGAACTCATCACAGTTCTTAATGGAGGGTCAAATTGGTTGCACCCGCGATGGCACTTCAGACCTGTTTGTGGCCCTTCATACTTTTGATGAAGGTTTTCATTCATAAATCATTGTTAAACTAGTTAAAATGTATCCCTTCATGTGATATTTTATTAATAAATATGCTACATTTTGCCTGTAGGAAGCTTTAAGTGTGTCAAACTGTTGCACCCGCGATAATGGAATCGCCCTAAAGTATTATTTTAAAAATTAGCAGGTATAAAATATACTTCTTATTACGTACATGCGTAATACGTACCTATATTAAAATTATTTCTCTAATTATAAATTAATGAAATAAATTTTCCAACTTTATAAAGCAGTAACAGTGAATGTAGATACTAACAACGATTACTGTATTGAAACTTATTTTATTTGCATACAACAACATGAAAAGCTCAAGGAATAAAAGCAGAATGAAAATAATTATAATACCGCGTATAATAAGATTGATGTTACAAATTAGAATTTAAAAAAAAAACTTTCATATCCATCCGCAATATTATGTAAGTTAGCAGAATTACAATATTATGTGTTCTGGGTAACTTTAAGGCCTGCGTGTGTGTGTCCCTTATGTAGAGTTTACTGTGAAAGTAGCAGCTCTGAAGGAGCACTTATACAGTTATACACCCTCAAGAAGTATCACTAACTTTTGTTATGTTCTGCTCGGACTGTGTAACACCTTATAGTGAGGGAGCCCTAGAACAAATTTTTTTGTGATTACTAACAAGCTAATTTTTTGTGAGTAGCTACCTACATTTTGATAAGACGAACAACATTTTTATTTTCGAAAAATCTCGAAAGTGGTAGCTAACAGAGATAGCAAGGATTTCATACTTTGAATTGATGGTCCCAAAATATTAATTGTTTTATTTGTAGGACAAGGTTACTCTTACTCTTACTCACAAAAAATTAGCTTGTTAGTAATCACAAAAAAAATTGTTCTAGGGCTCCCGTACTATTAATATGTATTTAATTTCTTGTACATGTAGCTGGTTTAGTTCTTGGATTTTAACGTCTAAAGTCTTTTGACTTTTATCGTCTTTCAGAATAATTATTGGTTACTACTAGTGGTAGTCGTATTAGAAAATTAGCGAAGAACTACAAATAGATCTGAACTATTAACGAAAGCTAAGTCAATCTTGTATGCAAATTGAAGCGTTGTTCGAGTTACATCCACCAGTCGTAGTAACTACGATATTTGCAGTTAATTTAGTATAGCATGCAGTCTAAACTTTAAACTACTATAGCCTTCGAACCAAACGCATACAAATGCATTCATTCTATGGACTTGTGTGTGTGTGTGTGACTGTCTGTTACTTCTTCACGCCTAAACCGCTGCACCGTTTTGTTGAAATTTTTTAGAAATACGTTGAGTTCGAGAAAGGACATAGGATACATTTCCATTTTCCACCCGTTTCCATATTTTCACGCAAAAATAAAATTAAAGAGTAAGCTATGATATTAATGGCCGAAATTCTACGTGTTCAGTGACCGATCTAGTGCCTTGCCATTTCAAATTTCGAACATGAGTATTAATTAATTAACGAATGAAAAACCTTTACACGGGTCACTCGAGTAGGGTATCCATTTTATTCGAATATTATTGACATTTGATATCGGTTACTTTGAATTTGATATTTAAGTAGCACTTAATTAATTTTGAAGCAATTCTGTATTGTTAATTAAAATTGGTTATTAAGCGACAGCCAGAAAAAAGAGTTTGACAGAAAAGGAATGGATTTATGTGTAAATTTTTTTTTTATTTTTTATAGCTAAATATATCTCTTCGCGAATACCATGGTCCAAAGTCCAAACATAGTTCTTCGTTTACCGTACAGTTGAATAAAACATCCACAATATCCTTTCCCACACGATAATATGAAAACAAACTACACCACGGTCGCGCGTTAATCAGATTTGCATACATTTAAATCGCTAATTCGGTTCCGCGCCTCGCCTCACTAGAAATAGAAACATTCATTTTTGTTTCTCCAAAGTCTAGACCGAAATCAGTTTAGAACTAATTACTGGAGGTGTTCAGATGAGGATAGGGAAGTTTTTAACGAGCTACGCTGGCTCGTAAAAGTATGTTACACTGTATTTTTAAAGTCGGTTAAAAGCGCGTAGTTAGCAATCTAGTTTGTACGGGTTAGTTTAAACCAGTAACTCGTAAAGCCTGGACTTTCTGGACCCTTCGGGGTCCACGAAAGCCTCTACGGACGTCGCGCCAAAAAAGGGGGTTGCACAATCGTAAGAGGGGTTCCATGAATATCAATTTGGTTTGCAGTGACGAACTGTCACCAGCAGTATAAATATAAATCCGGACCTATACGACCTGCAAACCTTCAAGAAAAGAGCGTATTCCCTCTTAAAAGGCCGGCAACGCACCTGCAGCTCTTCTGATGTTGCGAGTGTCTATGGGCGACGGTAGTTGCTTACCATCAGGTGACCCGTTTGCTCGATTGCCCCCTTATTTCATAAAAATAAAAAAATAAAAATAAAAACTAAGATGTTGGCTTGATTTCTCTTCTCAGAAAGCATACGAAGGTAACATATACCTACTTCATAATAAAAATAACATACATTGTAGCAGGGGCTCCGCCGGATATACCTACATTTTGAAAGTGATCTACGAAACAAATGAGTTTGGGACTTGTCTGACTTGTGTCTCGTATTGTTCTGGTTTGAACAGAAGAGGCGTGAGCAGTAACACAAAATTACGCCAAGTCACACCGCATTTTGTTTTGTTATGAGCTTTCATAAATTGTCATAATCAAATAAAGTTTTGCTATAGAGTACTGTACCTCATGCCGAAAGCGAAATCGACTCCTTCCTCTATTTACCTGTAAACAAATAAAAACATTAATTAAAAATACTGTATTTACTAACTAGGTACACTTTTTTTACGACGACCACCGGGCTAGTACCACCGTTTCGGATAAACTAGCCCGGCGAGAAAAACCAGTTAAACTACAAGTCTCACATGGTATCACTCTCTCCTTGAGGGGGCGACTAACCCAAAATTTTTAATTTTATAGTTTATTTTTATACTTACTTGAAAATAAGCCCCGAATTGTTTCATTTTCTAAAATAAGATACTACATTATATTTCTAATAATTCGATCTGAGCAAAAAAAATTATATCTTAAAATTTTCTCGATGGAAAAAATGCATCTAATTTTCACAATTTTTTCATTTATTACCATAACCGTGCATTGAACTAAGTCAATATTTTAACTCATTGTATAAAATTCTATCATTGAGAAACCAACCTAGCGGATTTTAAAATGTTTTATATTTATCGAGTTATTGAGAAAAAACTAATTTGGCGATCAATCCGCGTCGTCCTTTTTCACCTGGCATATGAAAGACGGGCGTGAGTGTGAAGAGAGAAGGACGATGTTTGATTTTTTGGGTTAGTCGCCCTCCTAACGCAGTCAGATTATTAATACATAAATAGCAATGACATAAACCACGACAGTATAAAACGATAATAAATAAACACTTGTTGACACAAGTTGGGTAAATAAAAATAAAAAGCATCAACAATTTTAATTACGTGTTCTCAAACAAGATATCAAAGAACAGATAATTACTAGTTTAACCGTCGGTTAATATTTATCCTGGGTTAGGGGAGTTACAACGTATTTAAACAAAGTTTAAAAACTGAATAATTCTCATATGACAATAATTTTCTGTTTGAACTTCTGCCATCTGTATTTATTTGTCTTGAGTTTTAGGTAGCAGGACTAACATCGTTGTAAACCTGGTATTTCAAAAGTTTTAGGATTATTAATGACAGATGCTTTTGATTGCCTAAGTAAACAAGCAAATCAACTATAATTGCTATTGAAAAGACTTGACAAAAAACTTCAGAAACTGGGCATTAGTTATACAAGTAGCGAATAAAAAATAAAAGGAAAAGGGCACAATTTTCTAGTTACAATACCCTACCTATAGCATGATTTCCCTAAATCTACAATATTGTTTTAGACATCTCACTGGGGCACCAGAGGGGACTTTGAAGTAAATAATGGAACGTCCAAAATTATGATTGACTTATTAAAAAGTCACTCGCAGAGCTGTATCATTAAATTCATGAGGCCTCTAATCCAAAAAATCGAGGGTCGAACTTCAAAGTTGAACACCCCTGTCGCCGCCGATTCGAAACACTCGAATCTTAGAATATACGCTGCAAAAGCGATTTCGCTGCAGCAATGCTCGGCCGTGCAATTTAGACTGTATTTCCGGCTACACGGGTTACATTTTAACTTAACAAATATTTAAATTTATTCATCGCGCGCCGCATCGCAAATTGGGCTCTCGTCTATTGTTTTAAAGTGGGGAATCGCGCGCCCCGCCCCGACAGGGGTGTTCAACCGCGCCGCGATTTTTCAACGCGACCCGCCGAATGACGTCTGTATATTTTACTAGTTAAGTGACAGATGTGTGAGGGCTGCGAACTATTTATTGTGCCATTACAGTTCGGCCGCTTGCGGGGCTGACGGTTCAAAATTGTCCCTGCTTTGTTGCTCATAATGCTATTGTGAAATCCGTATCTCTTTGAAAAGTGGATGCTGTTTTATTTGTTACGTATTGACTGATCATAAAACGAGTCGGAAAGCAATTTGTTTTTATTGTCTCTGCTCTGGTATTTTCAATCTGTTTATGTTGGGCGGGCGTAAAAAGCACCCTACCACCGGCAGAAATTCGAAAAATTGTAAATTCGTAATTCATAAATTCTATCGCGCGTCGCGTCGTTTGTTAATTTTAAAAATAGGAGCATTTACGTAACTTAATTTAAAAAATTCAATTTTTACGCAATTACGCTTGAAATCCTTATACATAATATGTCAAACATTGTTATTTGTTACCTTATAAGGTAACCTCTACCGGTACGGTAGAAGTAGAGGTACAAACCTTGTTACCTACATATTCACCAAAACCCCAAGTATTTACCAAAATTTAATTAACTTCCACTAGCAATGCAAGTATGCAGTATATTAATCATGGACGTATGTGGTCACATTGGAATTCGGCCGACATGTGGCGGCGCATACCGCGGATCGCCGCCATTTTAGACATTAGATTTAGATATCTGATTGATCGGGGCCGGATTTAACCTTATTAGGGTCTCCATTTTGGATATTAAAGCTACACTACCGTAACAGAAAACGATAGAAAATAGAAATGAAAAACATTATTTTTTGCGGCCATATTTGCTGCGCAAAAAGGCAAAGCCAATAAAAATTACGCAGTAAAATTGAAAGGGAATTTCAACATTATGGGATTTAATGTGACATCCCTAATGAGGCCCTCGAAGAATCAATTGGGCTCTAACGGCCAGTCCTAACGAGCCTCGCCCATAAATCGTACGCCTTTAATAAACGTCACCTCACCACGACCACGTCATATTTCACGAATATTCCCTTATTAAACCGCGAAACGTCGCGGTATAAAGAAAATGTTAAATGGCACCTAAATGACTTGGAACCCCTGTAATCTATTTATCTTATTTGTTGATTATCCTGTCTTTGAAAAAGCTTGATTTCATTAGCAATTTTATCTTAGTAGCTGCTACCGTTCTTATGTTGAAAATCTAGGTAAAAAGTTAGTTTTGTAACATGTATGACATACAGTTCTCTATCTTTTCAACCGCATATTGATAATATAGTAATGAAGGCTAAAAAAATGCTAGGCTTCCTTATTCGAATGACAAAGCCATTTAGTAACAATTGTAGTCTTATTCTTCTTTACAATGCCTTAATACGTAGCGGCCTGGAATACTGTTCTAGTGTATGGTCTCCCTACTACTCGAAATACATAGATAGCATTGAATCAATCCAGGCTCGTTTCATAAGACATCTTTGCATAAGAAACGGACTCCGAAAAGACATACCTATCTATACAGATAGATTGTCTCACTTTAAGATGATTTCTTTAAAAGAAAGACGAAATAACTCTGATTTACTCATGTTACATAAAATTATAAATGGCAACATTGATGCGGAATTGATTAACCACTTTAATTTTAGAGTCAATAACCATATTAGGCGTAAACAACGATTATTTGAAATTCCAACCTCAACTTTGAATACCACGTACAACAGTCCACTAACACGCATGGCACGACTTTATAATGAAAAACTTTCCACTGTAAATGATAATAATTTTGATATCTTTAATATGAAACTTTCGTCATACAGACACTACCTTTTAAATAGTAAGTAAATACTTAGTTAGATACCTAGTTAAACTATTTTGTTGTCTCGAATGTTTAATAAAGCTTAATTTGATAAATGTCATGCATACCTATAATTTGTGCATATACTGCTGAAAATATAATAATTGTATATGATATGTTTTCCAAAGGTGCTATTGTATATGTACTGTTGGTGTGCTAAATAAATAAATAAATAAATAAATAAATAAATACCCGCAAAAGAATTTTATTACCGTAATCAAGGTAAAATGTTTGTAACCCCTGCCCTGTCCTTATAAGGTATGCGTGCACTATGCGTACCGACTATCAGCGTCCTATTAGAGAAACGAACGCTCTGAATACCTGATAAGATGTCGTCATGGACAAAATATACCTAACAAGTTACAATGTGGCATTTAACAAATAAATGTTTGAAAACTTTCGATAAGAAAAAGATTTCTTGACTAATTTTTTTAAGCTTTTTTGGCGGAAAGTAATTCGTTCATTTTCTTGGTGTTGGTAAACCCACCAGCAGATGCAAGCAGAAAAGCAGTGGCGCTTTTAGCACTACCAGCGCCCGGGCTAAAAAAATACAGCACCCCTTTTTATCCGGCACACTGCACAGGGCGGTAACTCAGAGTCGCCCCCCGCCTCCTAACGCCGCTACTATCCTACATAAGTACCGTCGGTGGCCAAATTATTATACTCACTTGAAAAACAATACGTTTTTGTGCCTCTTAAGGAAAAATTTTTATCTTTAAAAAAGTTAATAATTTTTTTAGCCTTATGGTAAGGTGCAGAGTCCTGTATACATATGCAGGTCCCGTCTGGCTGCTATTCAGCCATCTGGGGATGGAGATGACTTTGTAAAACTAGCAGATATTGGTATTAACGCATGGTTCCTTCAACCACGTGTAGTAGACCGTTCCCGTTTGAGCTAATCTCGCCCCATGTCGTAACCGACGAAGGAGGTTTCACTCGTTCAATAACACAGCTTTTATAAAAACTAGGGGTGAACAAACTAGGGATTGTCCTGGAGGATCTGAATCAATTGAGTCATATTAAGGTCACGCCTTTATCTTCATAATTAAAAAAAATTAAATTAAAATAACTTGTTTTCCTCCTTTCAGTATTCCTCAGACCAGTGTTTTTACATTGTAGCAAACGCCAATCGCTTAGCATGCATGCATCTGGGGTAAACTTAGGTTTTTCGAAGGACGAAAACAACTGAAATTCAGTTTCTTCAGTTTCGCCTTAGCATTCTGTTAGCTACGCCAGCATCATCTAACAAAACTTTTATGACTTTCAGGGGTTTTCTTCTGTTCTCAACAATAAAACGCCTTATTTCCTCTCCTGTTCAAGCAGTCGAAAGACGTTTTCTACCACATTTATCAACTCGCTATGGGGACAAAGATTTTTTTAGGTTCATCACTTTTTTATATTTCAAAGTGTAGACTGGGAAACGCCTACTAATCTCGCAATTTCTCTCCGGGTATGATTGATATGACTCGAAGGTGTCTAAATTTTAGATTTATTTCCAGCTGAAATGTCTGAATTCTTTCCCATGGCTACATCTTTCATTATTTTAACTAAAAATTACATTATCACAAAAAATAACCAAGAAACACTATAATCATGTGTTAATACCTATTATTTATACATTATAATAAAATAGATAAGACTTAAGTATTGCTTTTTATAACACGTTTTTAGCGCCTGTGTCTAACTGCACTGCATTGCACGCACTTAAGAGGCCGGGTTCCCCTTGAATTATTCATACAAACGTAATACCAAAAATTATTACGTTTGTATGAGAAATTCAAGAGAAAATAAAATGAACAAAACCGAGATGAGAATGTAACGTATTTCCTCAGAGAATGATTAGTTACAAAGACACAATAGAAAGACATTTATTAAGATAATAAGATCAGACATCAAAAAGAAATTCCAACATTATCTTCCCCCAGAAAGACGAAACCTATTCAAACAAGTAAGCAAATTTCCCCGTTGTATGGACTGGGAGAAAATCACACCTCACAAACGACTTTGAACTCAAACACATGGTGTATATCAGCTACTTTTGCTTGCTGGCTTCATCTGTCACTTCATTACGAAATTACGCCAATCGGTTTCGGACTTAAACGCCTACAATTTAGAGGTTATTTTCACCTATCATTTCCAATAGGCTGACCGCTAGTGAACCTGTCATTATTGTCTACGACAGCCGTCGCGGTTGTTTCATACACTTAATTATTTCTACACCATTTACTTATCCGTAGTGACAGTGGAAAAATGGCTGTCTGATCTCCGTATGCCTGGATATGCGGAAAACAGAGGTGTCAGGAGATATAGCGCGTTATGAATGGACATGCGAATAAGGAATAAATGTTGAATGTTTTTTGAATATTCTCTATTTACACTAAGGGTGTAAACGAAGTAACTATTAAGTATTTATTTAGTCCCGGTGAAATAAAGTAACATGATAATATTATAGTGATAGAGCACTACCAAACTCTCTATTATAGAGAGATGTATACAATTTGATAGCAGTTGTTCCTAAGAAATAGCTAGTACCATGGCCGATCCCACGAAAAAACCCTTGCCCAAACCTGAATCTGTAATTATTATGTATTCTATTATCTATTCATTATATAATAAAACTATAGAAATGACGATTTTGTACATTAAAGATATTCAAAAAATAATAAGCGGAGGGTGTCACTACATCGCTATACAAGCCAAAAATGTGGTCAGTTTTTTGTCTGTCTGCCTGTCTGTCTGTCTGTATGTTTGTTCCACTATCACACGAAAACTACTGATCCGATTTGCATACGGTTTTTGCAGATATATTTTCCTTTTTTTTCCAACTCAACATTTGGTACGTTGTTTTGTAAAAATCACCCCCCCCCCACAAAACAGAGGGTCAGATTTTGTATTAAGTAAACTTTTTTCTTTAATGGACTTACTTTATATTATTAATTGTTTTTCCAACTTAACATCTGGTGTTACATAACATTTTCCCCCCACCCCTCTTAAGGAACAAAAGAGGGGGTAAGATTTTGTATACTGTTGAAGTATAAAAATATACTTTAAATAGCAAAACAACGTTTGCCGGGACAGCTAGTCCTAATTAAAATTAAAATATTTCGAGACACTTTATTTGTAATCAAAGCATATTTTTTGAACATGACGCCTTAACCAGCTAAAAATAAAAGCTCCTAAACCATTACCCAAACAAATCACAAAAACTAATAACCCTTTAGCGTCAAACATAAAACAAATACCAACATTCAATTTAAATATAATTAAAATTTACGATCGCAGAAATGACGGATGGATTCCGTAACGACGACCAATAAATTTCCCGGGGCGTCTCCACAATAAAATCTAAACATTAATTTGAATGCGACGACAGGAGTGACATCTAATATTAAACGGCCATCTATTCATACGAAATCAAAACTACCCTTCAAAAGGCAATTAATCAGAGGCGAAGGATTTCAATTCGGATTCGGTTTTAATTTGCGCTATACCTTTGTGTGACAAAGTAGGATTTAAAAGGAGTAGAAAATATAAAATATAAGAAGATAATATATTTGTTATTAGTGACGCCCGCAACTCCAATGCGCTAAAATTCGTTTATCACGCCGGTACCGTACATTTTTCCCGGGTAAAAAGTACTTATCCTATGTCCTTTCCCGGGGCTCAAAGTATCTCCATACCAAATTTCCTCAAAATCAGTTCAGCGGTTTAAGCGTAAAGAGGTAACAAACAGACGCATAGAAATGGCTTGAAAAGCTTTATATGCGAGGGCCAAACGATCGACGATCCTCACAATGAGGGTAACCTAACCTAAACTACACATGGGAATGCACAGGTTCAGTCAGATCGGCCTGCGAGCAGTTCGACCTGATCGATCGGCCTCCCTGCTCCCGTTCCTAAACGTGACAGAACTGACCCCGGGTTACAATAAAATAATAACTTTATAATGAAAATATCAGGTGAACTTTATATCATTTCGGAAAAACGGATGCGCAATACAAACAAATAAATACTGAAATTTCTTATAATAAATATTTAAATTTAATATTGATACGTAAAAATTGTTCGATGCAGCAGTATTGATATCGCTTTGATAGCAAATATTTATGCTTTTTATCTCTTTATGTCGCATTTAGAGTGGCACATTTATTACATTAAAGTTTAATTCAAAAGTTTGAACTCTTCATTAAATTGAAGCGAAATCTTAATTAAAATATGTCTCTGAATACGGCGGTTTATGCCATAGAAGATAATTTTTCGCTGAAAATAAATAACTTTCATATAGCTTTAGACTTCAAAATATCAAATCGCGAACAACTTATCATTGTTTTAATAATTTTTGATGTCAATTGATTTCAAAATCAATAAGTAATTTATAAACCCCGAAAGGTGTTTTTTAAGACAGCTTGGACCTAGTCTGTCTGAGAATCAGCTAACATTTATTTTACATACTCGAAATGACGTGTACAACAAAACAACGTTGTCGGGTCCGCAATTTTACATGAGTTAATGTTAAAAACATTCATTTGAGTCAATCGAGTGCAGGAAAACCCAAAGTCACCCTTTTGCCGATCAACCGTACATACAAATGATACTTTAATCTTTTCCATTGCACTTTATTGCTTTGGATTAAAGTCGAAATTACATTGTCTCCTGGGAAAGCCGATTCCGGGATTGTTTCATCACGATAAGAATCTGATATATGGTCGGAAAGAGAATTCCAAATCCACTTAAGAATTTCATTGTGAGTTAGAAATTAGTATTTTATGGAGCCCATGAGAATTTTTAGACAATATAGACGTAGTGATTCTATGAATCAGATTGTAGGTACTGTGAGTAAAGTTGCAGTGTACCAATTAGGGAATGCAATCTTGTTCTCGCGAGATCTCGGCTTTTTTTAGCGAGATTAATCTCGGACGAAAAAAAGGCGAGATCTCGCGAGTTTGACGAGATTGCACCTGAGTATAAAAGTCTTATTCGAAGCTGGCCTAAGCAATTAATGTGCACTGTGATATTCAAGTAGGTCCTGAATTTTGACTTCTCGTTGTTTTGTTAGCTACAAAAAAACTGTTTTATTACTAAAAGATTTGTGTTTGATAATTATATAATGTGCGCTTTTATAATTCTGGACGTCACGTTATGTTTTTGTGCGGTTCAGAAGAGTGTGGAGTGAAGACGTCATGATGTCCTCTAGCGTGATATTTCCATACATTTTACTTCCCTATGTTATTGTTTTACTGTGTGGACATTCACGATATTACCGCCACGTCCAAAATAATAAATGTGCACATTAAAAGAGAAGACTGGTTGTTTCTTTCATTTGTTATTTGATAGATAGTAGATACGTACTATGTAAAAGTTTACCACTTCAAAATTATAGACAGATACGTCAAACAATGTTTGATGCATAAAATTCTATTGAAAAAATTTGTGAAAATGAAAGTTAATCTTATAATATTTATTAAGTACTTTTTTTGTCATTTATTCAAATATTGAGATTATTTGCAAAAAAAAAACCCACCAAACTACTAATCTCGTGAGATCTCGAAATTGGCGAGATCTCGCGGTATTGTATTTATAAACTCGCGGGATCTCGCTTCAGCCCTAATCTCGCGAGATTTGCATTCCCTAGTACCAACAAAGTACTGTATAGAGTATTAATATGTTTTTTAAAAGGTACCTTTCTATTTTTTTTTCCTTTTTAACTGGCATTTGGCCCACCGCACATTTCCACACCTGCAACTCCCGTAAGTCAGGATCTGTAGCGTTAAATGATAATCATTTAACGTAATAGACTTTAACGCTATTGATATGAACTTCGGAAACCCGAGGAACAAGCTAATATACTTAAAGTTGTGGCAAAAAAAATGAAGAGGAAGATATCTCATATTATCTGAAGATGTGACAATGATGCAAAAGAAAAATTCAAAAATTGGAACAGACAGCCTAATACCGCTGGCATGAAGTCATGTTCAGGGTGTACGTATCTTTTTTTTAGTGCCTAAGTCGAGTTTCGAAAAATCCTTTAAAAAATATATCCACAACCGAACATACAAACCTTTTTTATTTGAGTCTGCTTAAATGCATCTTGTCACGTTGCAATCTGAACCAACCCTCAAGGGACAAATGATTAATAGGTAGGTACACCTTCAACAATGAGCATACAAAAATAACAAAAGGTATCATTAATCTAATTTGACCATTGCATGACTTTTCCCCATCAGAGATACGATCAGCAGCATCCATTTTGAGGGGGTGAAAGTCTGCCATTTTGCGCGTTTCTAAAAGCCACTAAAATATAACGTGGTAGTCCAAGTAAAAAAAAAAAAACTTTTATTTGTAATCATAGACCTTGCTCTCGGTATTTTCAGGGCGCCAAAAAACTATGATTTAAAAGCTTTTCTCTCAATATTTTCAATTATTTCCCCCTTAACCTATCACCCCCCATAAGGACACCAGCGACCGCGACAATAATAGAATAACAATAGATTTCCAAGAACACGCGATCAAAGGATTAAACGGGGAGGCCAATCGTTCCGGTCAGACTGATCACATGCCAAACTGACCGGACTTTATTTTGTGCTTTTTCGTTCACGAGTTAGTTCTATGGATAGTTTGGGTTTTGTGAAAGGATATTATTAAATTTATATTATGCTTACCGGAAAAATGTACGATTAGCTTAATAAATAAATGTCCGCGCAACGGAAAATATTTAGTATTTTATGCACGAAAAATCCTATTTTAATTATTTTAGAACAGGATCTATTATTTCAGCGTAAAATCGACCAAACACGTGGGTTTTAAAATCCATTGGTTTGGTCCTTTCCGGGTTTTCACCCGGGCCAACTTCCCCCGTAACCGGTCAAGTTTCACCCAAACCCGGATACCGGGTGAAATATACCGATCCGCTTCCTACCTATCTGGTTATTTATTTACTCCAAGTATACAGTATAGAACTGCAGATATTTTTATGTTAGAACCCCATTATCATATAATAACTGTTTATCAGACTATATTATTAATTGTTTATCGCGTGGGAACCGTACTTTTTTCCGAGATAAAAAGTATCCTATGTCCTTTCCCGGGACTCAAAGTCACAATCCCAAAACGAACACAAAAATCTCATTTAATTTTCTAACGATAATGAACATAAAGAAAACGTCTTGGCTAAAGGGTCAGCTTATCGAACTTGATCATACTTCGTCATTTATCTGGTTTAGGCAAACGCGGTGATGGCTCTTTACGAACCTAGCGCGAAACGCCAGCCAATTACCAAACCAAATGCACCAATAAAGTGTAGTGCTTGCATGGTGCTGGCGTCGATAAATTCCCACCTTGGACGCATCTGACGGAACCTTTATATCGTTGACTTAAGGTTCGTTTAAGAAAAACTCGGAGGTAGAATAATTGTGTACGGTTGTGATTTATATCTAACTACCCTCGGTACGTGCCTCTCTCATTTAAATACACTATTTTGTATTTCCGCCAGCCACTTTGTTAGTTTCCAATAAATATTGAAATACATTGAAATTAAATCATAAGTTGTTACATTGTTTTAAATCGTTTCTGACAAAACTAAACAACAAGGAATTTCTAAAGGGTTCGTTACTATTTACTATTGAGAAATTAAACAATTTGGGTTTCGTTTCATTTCAGTGCTTTTAAATACTGGTATTCACGCACAATCTCAAAAATAATTATTTTATAAAGTCTATCTACAGAACTTCCTCTAAAATATTTGTCATTACTGTGACAAACGCAACGTTTATAAGAGGCCACAATATACTCAGCTGTGGTGCGGTGCGTAGCAGCAACGCTCCGGTTTTACATACACAATATTTTGTGCCAAATTAATGCGTTGCGTTGTCGTCGGCGTTTTGACGGAACGACCAATCGGAGAAGAAATCGGAGCGTGAACTACTGCGTTGTCACCTTACTTTGTCGCTTTGTAGCAACGTACAAAATACAAAAAACCGGCCAAGTGCGAGTTGGACTCGCCCATGAAGGGCAGCAGCAATAAGAATTATTTCTATGAAATTATAAGGTTTTTGATTTATTTTAATATTTCATTTTTGATATAATATAATGAAAGTTAAATTAAGGTTTATCATTTATGAGTTATGACGTATAAAAAAAGTACTTGCTAGATATCGTTCAAACCAATTTTCGTTGGTAGTTTTTATAGTAATGTACATCATATATTTTTTTAGAATTATCATGCCCCTACTTTAGAAGTTAGAGGGGGGGACACACATTTTGCCATTTTGGAAGAGTCTCTCTCGCAAAATATTCAGGTTAGAAAAAAAAATGATATTAGAAACCTCAATATGATTTTTGAAGACCTATCTATAGATACCCCACACGCATAGGCCAGATGAAAAAAAATTTTTTGTCTCAGTTGTACCTATGGGGACCCCTAAAATTTTTAATAATTTTTCCTATCAAAATCTTAATGCGGTTCACAGACTACATCTACTTGCCAAGTTTCAATAGTATAGCTCTTATAGTTTCGGAGAAAAGTGGCTGTGACATACGGACGGACAGACAGACAGACAGACAGACAGACATACAGACAGGCAGACATGACGAATCTATAAGGGTTCCGTTTTTTGCCATTTTAGCTACGGAACCCTAAAAACGCATTCAGACGACACAGATTTACTCTGGAACGAACTGTCACCAGCAGTATTTCCGGACCTATACGACCTGCAAACCTTCAAGAAGAGAGCGTATTCCCTCTTAAAAGGCCGGCAACGCACCTGCAGCTCTTCTGATGTTGCGAGTGTCCATGGGCGACGGTAGTTGCTTTCCATCAGTTGACCCGTTTGCTCGTTTGCCCCTTTATTTTATAAAAAAAAAAGAACGCAAGAAGCTAACGCAAATGTAAGAAGCGCCGTCGCACTTAGCAATTATATCAAAACTGAAAAACTCATACATTTTTGACATCTAAGTAGAAACAGGCGAATACATTTTGACTAAGCCCTTAGAATAATGAGATCAACCTGGCTACATAACCGCAGCGATAAAAACCGAGACAGTAAAAACATAACATTAC
The DNA here is from genome assembly GCA_937595015.1 of Polyommatus icarus. Lineage (NCBI taxonomy): Eukaryota > Metazoa > Arthropoda > Insecta > Lepidoptera > Lycaenidae > Polyommatus > Polyommatus icarus. Next base: position 5,138,710 of record OW569341.1, on the reverse strand, counting down.
CTCAAATCACGAAATTCTTTCACCGAGATTGCATTACCATAAGTAGAGGTCCTCGACGATAAAAATGGATCCTAAACCGCGTTAATGTAATGCTAATGGCCGGATCAATCTCGTCTCAGATTTCAGGACGTCTAGACTTACTGTCAGCTCTGACTCTTACAAATAGTATTTGGCGGAAGTACTAGGAACAGCTAATGACTAGAGCTTGTTGCTGGTAAAGCACCCTCCCTCACCCACCCACCCTCTTTTCATATTTCTAATGTTATAGTGTTCTGTCTGCCTGTCTGTCTGTTTCTTCTTCATCGATTAAACAGCGACAAAACTATTAACCGATCAATAAATTAAATGAAATTTTTTATGACTTCGTGTTTCGGGAAAAGACATGGGATAGTGTTTACCCCAAAAGATGGCATGCTATTTTGGCGAAAGGGGATGTGGCCTAGTTTTTACAAAATTTCAATAATAATAATTAGTATCTAATGCCTGAAATCCTAATATTATAATCTAGTTAAAAAATATTATAAGTGAAAAATGGCAACACACGTCGATATACTATTCCTAAATAGATGAGACCAATTTAGAGGCTACGTCACATAACAATCAAACTAAAAACAGGGTGGTCTCATGAGTTAAAACAACCAAGCGATAATGTAATGCTGATGTATCAATCTAGATTTCAGGCGTCTAGACTCTCTGTCAGCCCGACTGTAACAAATAGTAGCCTAAGTGAGGATTGTATTACTAAAGTCCCATATTCCATTCTTGGATTAGCTCTGAAACAAATGTGAGTTTTAAAAGGCTTCATTGATAATATTGCAATGTTTTATAGAGTTGCTTCAGAAAGGAGTTTACTGAATAGGATTATGTATTTATATTACTGGTAAGTAAACTGCACATAATCGTAGTTTAGCAGAAAGTGTACAAAAAAAAGTGAGAAAAGTGTGTCAGCTCCGACGCACGACTGGAGTTTACTCCTTAAGTACGAGTATATATATATACGGTTTTACCCCTCGTATTTTTCTCATACCGGGCGCCTTATATATGAAAATCGATTCTTAAGGAGTCATACTCTAATAATAATTTTTACTCGGACCCCTGAAATATGTAATAAAAAATTAAATATGTGATCTTTTCTGTTCCCTATGAAATCTATGTTTCCGTAAGTAGGTATCGTCACTATTGTATTATTTTAATGACATCATATTATCACAATAGACATAACTACCACTACTTCGACTGCAAAGAAATGGACAGGTTTCAATATCTGTCAAATTTGTCGGGTTTGGGGGTGATAAGTTAGAGGCTGGCGCGCTGGCTGGTATAATTTATTTTTAAAAATAAGATTTTGAAATTGAATTCTGACAGTTTTCTTTGCATGTGCCAAAATATAAACAACAACTAAATTTGTAGGTAACGACCCTAGCGACGACTTTTTTCATAATACGTCAAACTTAAAAAAAATTACATCAGTTCTAAGTCGGCTTACTCTATCATTCTGTCTACTCTGATATTATCGTCACAATCACAGGGGACTGGGAAGACAGTAGAGTAACTCAGGCATAATACAATAATAATTATATATATATTATCTTCAAGGTCGTCCTAAGTACCGTGCATCGTTTTGTTTTTTTATGTTATCTGAAATAACGCTTGTGTGAGCTTTCGCCAATTCTATATTTTAGTATGAAGATGTTAACAATGTAACTGTAAATGTTAATAATGTGTGAATTGTGAATTTGTGAATCACCATACAGTGAATAATGTAATAATAATGTAACAATAGGCCTTATCGCGTGAATACAGCACACACGAACCGCCCTTAAAGAGGGGGTGTCTTTGTTCACACTTCACAACAGTTCAGGGATGAACCTAGGACCTTTGCACCATAGACATAAGGATCAATCTCGAAGGTAATAAACTAAGCGTATCGAATTAGATTATTTAAAGTTAAAGTGAAGCTACATTGCTCTGTTGCGTCGTCACAACGAAGTAACGCACAGTGCGTTACTCCGTTGCGACGACGCAACGCGTGTCAATTCCTACATTTTCATGTGAAACAGACAAACAGCAATAAATCAATAGGTTTGTTGTTTTTGGTAACCCACCTGTGAAGATACCTTTATGTGCCTTTATTGCGAAAGAAGGTATAATTATAAACTTTTTTCGCAACAAGAACCATGCTTACTAGAATTCTTTAAGTATCCTACTTTTCTAACAGACGGTCCAACTTACGAAGAAACATTCTCAGTACATCATATTTCACATCAGAGCAATATAAATTATGTACATGACAAGTCAAGATAATTATACAAACTTTTACAGCAACTTGAACTACGATATTGTCGCGTACGTTAAGAGCAGACATTCAGAACTTTGAAACTGACATTCTTAGTTTTCCAACTGTTTTTATAATTAACGTTTCAATTCTATTTCGTTTCCTCGGCCTTTTTTTCGTTTCCTCGGCCTGTTCATTGGTTACGTTTCAAGTAATAGTGATAAAAATTAAATTTAGACCTCCAATGAAGTATCCAAAGAAAATGGACAAAATTATGAAAAAAAGAAACCTTTGTTTCTGGTCTAATAGGTAGATGGAGTTTAAGGGTTGGACTTCATCTGGCAGCACGGAATCGCCTCTTTCTGTCGCTTAGAACTCCCATTTGCTAGACAGAAAGCATAATGCGATAGCCTCGAGGATTCCGCCGCGTGCTATCGCATTATGCTTTCTATCTCGGTCTAGCAAATGGCAGTTCTAAACGACAGAAAGGGAAAGGGCGACGGAAAAAGGCGATTCCGTGCTGCCAGAATATGAGGTCCAACCCTTATGCAGATCAGTTTCAGAATCTGTGACATTTTTGTACCTACTTACACACTAAATGGAGCGGCAGCGTTAGTGTCTAAACACACCCGAAATTACGCGGCGTAAATTACGCCCGCAACGTCAAACGCATCCAAAATACGGACGGAACGCGACGGAATTGTGTCGTCGGCAATTTAAAATACATTGCCGGCGTAATCATGCGGAATTTACGCCGGCGTAACTTCGGCCTTGTGTGTTTAGAGTTTAGACACTAAGTTCCAAAAAAACGCGCGCAAAAGAATCTTGTCAATAATTTATACGGCATGTAAGGGCCGATTCACACCGGAATGGCAGAGGCCGGCAGCGGCCGGCAGAGGCGCGGCGAGGCCGGCAGAGGCGCGGCGAGGCCGGCAGAGGCGGCTCGCGTCGCCGCGAGCGGACGCTCGCGGCCGCTTGTGGACGCTAGCGTCCGCTGGCGCCGCGCGCTGCCTCCAGGGCACGCGTGCCTTTCAGTTTAGATTCTACATTCGGCAAGAAAACTCGTGTCGTGTGTTTGCAGCAACATGATGGAATTGGTTAATATTGCACTTATTGCCGAAGAAAAAGTAATACTTATAACTACTAGTATCGCTTGAAAACATCAAAAAGGGCTCGAGACGCCGCGGGCGGCCGCGCGGCGACGCGCGCGGCCGCCGACAGCCGCGAGCACTTTCCGCCGCCCGCGGCGCCTCGAGCCCTTTAAAAAGTTTTCAAGCGATACTAGTACTTATAAGTATGTAAATAAAGTTTAAAATTATTTCACACTAAAAGTGCTCTTCGCGCCGCCGCCGGCCGCTGCCATTCCGGTGTGAATTGGCCCTTAGACGTCAGAACATGGGCGCTGTGAGCTGCGGCGAAGCAACGTAACGCAATGTGGAATAACCTAATATGCATATAAAACGTGAAAGCTGCGGCTATACAACGCAAAGCTTCCAAGAAGTCCTGATTACAGAATTTCAATATATTATTCTAGGCATAAATACACAAATTCTTCAAACTTCCAAGCCGAAATTATAAATCACGGTACAGGGGGGACATGAATGCTTGTGATTCGAAATATATGTAAATTACAATCCGACTTGCCATACATTTCATTTATTTCATTCGAGACATGTCTTTGATTTCCAACTTAGCAATTATAATGCTCGTTTCTATAGTTACACCCAATTGAATTATACGAAATCAAAGTACAAAGGCTTGTAAACATCTAAATTGATCTAATTAAGCTTATTGATACTAATTAAATTAAATGTTTAGAACTATAATGAAGATTTAGTGTAATGAAATAACCTTAACATTTTGAGAATAAAAATATAGCCTCCCTAGATATTATAGATAATTATTATTTTTAACAAAAAATTAAACCGACTTCCAAGGGAAAAACAATAATAGCATCCTTATAATATGAACTAAAAAGTATTAAATAATAATTATTCCTATCTAATGGTGCCTTTTTCCGAATTCGGCTAAAACTCAACTATTTCTGTACTCAATCTTCATCATTTTGAAGTCGGTACGAGATGAATCTTCAGTTCTCTGACAGAATATTTGAAACTTTTGGAACTGGCACCGACTTCAAAATTAGGAAGATTGAGTACAGAAATAGTTGAGTTTTAGCCGAATTCGGAAAAAGGCACCATTAGATAGGAATAATTATTATTTAATACTTTTTAGTTCATATTATAAGGATGCTATTATTGTTTTTTCCTTGGAAGTCGGTTTTAATTTTTTGTTAAAAATAATAATTTCACTCTTTTTAGTTACCTAGTAAGCCATCGCGTACTATACGTAGAATAATACACCTGTATATTATACTACGTAGGTATCTTATTACAGTCACACTTACAAAATATAATATCAGCTGCAGCCTGCAGATAATTTTAAACAATATATTAATAAAAAATCGAAGTGACCACGTGTGACGTGCTAAGTAGCCGGTCACCGGACTAGTTTCAATAGGCTGGCACTCGCTCGACTTGTCGCACACGCCTCGCACTGTATAGTGTTACATAGTACGGTAGGTACCCGGCCCGCGCCGCGCCGCCGAGTCGCGGCTCTCGCGACTAAACGCGATGCAAAAGGTTGAAATTAAGTAGTTTTCCAGAATATCTCGGCGAAGTGAGACATAATGTTACATGGTCGAAGCAACTTTACCTTCTCAGAAGTAATGTCAGTTAATGTGTGCCTTATGCTCTGGAGATAAGGTTGAATTTGGTGACATTGGTGACCCTGACTTGGTAATGATGATTATAATGATGATGATAATGATGATGAATGTAATTTGCATAGTAGCATATGCTTTCAGTTCTTAAAACAGCGCCTAAACTCCCAAACTTGTATCCATAAGGAATCCGGAGTTCTCTTAGTATCTTCGGAACCATAGTATACCTTGGTGCAAAATATTGCGTTTTGGTAGCATATGCTTAGGATGCATCTTATGAAACCAAAATCACTATATGTTGCCACATAAATTTCGAGGAGTTCCCTCGATTACTCATGGATCCCATCATCAGGTCACCACTTTTGTGAACATGGTACCAAATTGGAGTGAAACCTAATACAACAAAATAAAAATTTCGAAAATCGTTTCACAAACGGCGGAGTAATCGTTGAACATACAAAAATAAAAAATAAAAAATATATATATCCACAGCCGAACATATAACCTCCTCGTTTTTTGGAAGTCGGTTAAAAAATAATTATTATTCACTCACGCTTTGTAACGTCTATCTGCAGTCAGTAATCAGTGGACACATCGTGGCTTTAAAACTAATGGGCTGATACTGATTTAGTTTTTTTATTTTATTTTTTACCGTGTTATTTTTACCATTATAATTATAAAGTTTATCGCTAAAATTACGAAATAGCACTTCCGTTGCGATATTTATGCTAGACAGTTTAAAGTTTTATCTTGTTTAGATTAATGAATCCGTTTTACGAAATAAAATAATTAACTAAAAATTTAAACTCGTTAAAAATATTTATTACAAGAGGTCTCGCACAAAATATTACACAGGAACTGTGTATTTTTCCGAGATAATATAATCCATGTCCTTTCCCGGAAATCACTTCTCTATACTTACCAAATATCAGCAAAATAGGTACAGCGGTTTGGGGGTGAAGAGGTAACAGACAGACAGACAGATCGATAGACAAACAGACACGTATGTATTACCTTAAAAAGGACATACAAAACAAAATTAAGTTCTCGCTTGAGAAAAATTTAGGATTCTGAATCAAATCATAGGAAATACGAATCAATTTGAATTTCATATTTTCCTTGAAAGGGCCTCGGCCCTGCTATAAGAGGAATCGAGTTATATTTATAAAATGTGGACCCGGCTTAAGGGCTTAGGACTTTATACCTAACACCGAAAAGTATTATTCGATAGACTATATTTTATCTATGCCTCGTAGAGCAACTTTATAGAAACTAATAACTATTTTTTTATAAAATGAGGGGGCCAAAAGAGCAAACGGGTCACCTGATGGAAAGCAACTACCGTCTCCCATGGACACTCGCAACATTAGAAGAGCTACAGGTGTGTTGCCGTACATTATTGATCAATGAGTGTATGTCTGTCTATTCCCTCTGCACACTTGAACGGCTGAAGTGATTTTGATGATATTTAGTATGGAGCTACTTGAAGTGCTGGCAAAGGACAATGGATACCTTTACTAGGTACTAATTATGTATTCGGTGCCTTTAATCCCGGAAAAATGTACGGTTGCTGCGCGATAAACAACTTTCGGCGCTTGCACTTGCGGGTGTCATCTAGTTTAATAAGGGCCTGTTTCACCACTTCCTGATAAAGTGCCGGATAGGCTATCCACAACTTTTTTGACAGATTCCCCATACTCTATCTGTTAAGTTAAGTGGTGGATAGCCTATCCGGCACTTATCAGGAAGTAGTGAAACAGGCCCTTAATCTTCCATTGTGTACGGTCATTATAACGACATAGTTAATCTATTAATAAACTAGTCTTAGACTAAACTAGGTATACCTAGTTTAGTAATGTAGATTGTAACTTGGACAAAACTTAGATATCCTGGAGCAAACTTAGTTAAGCTAAGGTTATCCTGCCGGCCAAGCACTTAGGTTATATGCAAAGCTAATATATCATTAAGTATGCCACAGCTGGTTTCGCTTGGAATTAATATTAAAATAAAATATGAAGTAAAGCTATTGCGGTCAGTAGCTACCCGTATACGTCTAGTCGCACGTACACAATCACCGTGCCGAAATTTGCTGAACTTAAACGACGTTAGACGCGTGTTAGGTTTTTTAGTTACGGAATTTCTTGATTCGGTCGTCGCGGTCAAAGCCCGCGATAAAGACTGTGCAATAGCTTAAAAATGTGGTGGTGTCATAGCAGAAACTTTCATGAATGACCGAGTTTCAGTTTTTAGGGTTCCGTACACAAAGGGTAAAAACGGGACCCTATTACTGAGACTTCGATGTCTGTCCGTCTGTCTGTCTGTCTCGAGGCTGTAACTCAAGAACCGCTATAGCTAGACTTCTGAAATTTTTACAGATTATGTATGTCTGGTGCCGCTATAACAACAAATAGTAAAAACAAAATAAAAATAATATTTAGGGAGGGCCCCCATACAGCAAACGTTATTTTTTTGGTCTTTTTGGCTCGTAATCCATAATGGTAACATAATAGGATTTTGTGAAAATTTCATGTGTCTATATTATAGACACTTGAAATTTTCACAAAATCCTCAATCGTATGTGTAATTTAATATTAAATAAATATGAAAATAAAATAAATCATTAAGGAGGGCTGCCATACAAAAACACAATTTTTTCCATATTTTCGCTTTATGACGGTACCTACGGAACCGTTCGTGCGCGAGTCCGACTCGCACTTGGCCGATTATTTCATTACTGATTAGAAACAGAAAAATTTTGTTAGTTTGAAAAAAGGCTCCAGATTACTCCGCCGGTTTTTATGAAATTTGATACAGACATAGAATGAAGTATGAACCACGGGGAAAGGCATACAGGCATAATATTATAATGTTAGACATATGGATATACTAGTATGGTATGGATTATGTATATCCATATATATTATACATATATAATATGTATAGCTCGTAAATCACAATATATAGACGGTATTGATTCAATAGCCCCAGTAATGATAGGTAGTCACTGGCCAATGCGCCTCAGGCTGCAATTACATACAAATTTCACCCTACCTAATACCTAGTGCCTAGATATCGCAGCTTAATTTGTAATAGAATATTTGATTTGCCCTGCTGATCAAACATTGACTAATGTCTGCATAACATGTTGATGAGGGTCGGCCAATAATATTATTATTGGTAGAATAGGCTATTCGTCCCATAAGAAACTCGTCCTATTGGGACGAGTAGGTTTTTCATTTTGATGAATTTAGCTGCTCGTCCCAAGTTATTAGTTACCTGTAAACTAGTTGAATTTTGAATCAAACAAAATTATTAGCATTGTGTAATAGTATTTTTTATTTATTTTTATTTTTTAAGGTTCAACCTCCAGGCTAAAATTTCTTTTTGCGCATGAAAGCAGGCAAAAAACTGTCTAGTCTATAGCTATATAAAATGTAAAACTTCGTTTCAATTTCTCAAAATATATATCCAAACCCTCAAAATGAATAACTACATTTTTTATTTTATATTATTAAATATTCATGTAATTAATGTTGGTCAACTCTCGACTAAAATCCTACCGTGATAATATATTCGACTACCGATATAGGTAAACACAAACATTTAGCAAAAGCAATTAAATAAACATTTCAAAGCAAACCGGCCGGAAATATTTGTCATAGTCGAGTTAGGAATCCTAATTTCAGTCTAAACGGATCGAACATATGATTCCATTCCTACTAATGAATTTATCCAATGAAATGCCTTCCTGATGAATTATCTCTAGAACGTATTTCGATGAAATGGTAGCGCTTAGAAAATCGATGTATTACCTATACATCGATTTTCTAAGCGCTACCAGTTTACCTAGTTTTCGAAAGATAATGAATAACTTGATGCTTCGAAATTTTAAAAATGAATTTTAAAATTAGACCGACCATGTACCCAAATAGATAATAAACGCACTTCATATTGAAAAAAAAAGAAGATTTTATTGTTGTGCACTTTTTATGGCAAAATCTCGTAAAAATAACTATAACTATAGCTTACTGCTTAAGTTTATGTTACAGTCGTGTAATCCCTCTCGAAAACAATAACTTGAAGTAATTGCCTAACATAGATCGATAGCGGCAGCCCTGGAGATTTGCGGCGACACAGAGTCGGCTTAGACTCTGAATAAGGTTGGCGACTGTGTGTTTTTCTACTTCGTTAACCTTTATCAATAGGTATTACAAGCAATGTAATTATATCAGAGTTTATTACCTGTACTCTGAGGTTTTTGACATGAGTTTCTTTTCATAAGGGATTTTGATTGGATAACGTCAAAACATGAACCAATCAACGTCGTTGTTTAATAGATACAAAAAACCTCGGTATAAATAAACTGAAGATTAATTTGCTATAAAGATCATAGAAAGTAAAGAAAATTCATAAAATATTTTTCATTTATTTCATATTACCTTGATACTGTATACGCAGGTAGTTATTAAAATGAAAAATTTAAAATGCCTGCAGTATAAGCATCTTTGTGCAGCCCTAGTCTAGGAATAAAATGTAATCCTTATCTACTTAGTAATAGGATTAAAATTGAAAAAGAATAATTGTGTTGCAGATATGGTTGAACACCGGATTTTAAAGTTACTTACAAATATTTAATTCTAAAAAAATAAGCTTATTTATACAGAACTTTGATAAATCTGATCTCTTTGATCTAAGTACACTTTTAGGCATTACAGAAAAGAAATCAAAATATCAGCATAAAATAGCCTAAACTGGTGTAACTAACTTTAAGCCTGGTAGCCTAAATTCGAAGCCTATAAAGACAAATGCAGTTATGATAGAAATTCCAGTTGCACCCACCCCTTTGCAATAGTCTATTACAACGGAATACATCTGACATTTCCAAAATTCTAATGTCAAAGACTAGACACAAAGGGTATCTAGAGCTTAGGTATTCAACTGCAAAACCTAGGTCTAAGCGCTTCTAATACGTTTGAATTTGTAGCCAAATTGCTAAACCTAGCGTTCAACGCCTAAGTTATTTAAACGATTCCGTTTGTAATTGAAATTGTACATTTAATTGGTAATTCTTTTAGAGTTACTGCAGTTTGTTTTGTATGAGCATATTGTGTATTATGCAGTGTATTATCCAACTTCATGTAACTGATATTAACTGATATTATTGAATACTATTATGATGTGTCTGATACGGTGATACCACATATTATTATGTATTACCTCTTTTTTTAGAAAATAAAATACTTTATTGTATATCGACAGTACTTAATATAGGAGCCGAAGGGTAGGTATGTCATAACTCATAACTCATAATGCAAAGATAGAAAAACATTAAAAAGAGAAAAATGTATTTCAATTTAAATTGCTCACATAATATTAGGGACAGAACCCAACATAAGGGATATCGGATTATCTCTCAAAAAACCAACAAGCCGAAAACAAACAACTCATGTATTGTTCGAAATAGCTTATCCTCAAGGGGTGTTCTAGTCATTAAACGAATATTTTATTTTTAGTCTTAATTCACTTCTGTCCGTTCCGTTTAAATTGGTACAGACGTTGTAAAAGCTACAATCGAAATCAAATCTTATCTCTTTGTGTTAGGCTTCAAATTGCAGCGTCTTCTTCGACAAGGGACAAAAAGATTGACGTGCACCTTTTTATTACTTTTTACGTCAATCTTAAGGAGCAAATCTATATATTGCGATACTTAATGGGAGGGAAAAGCAAAGTATTTTACGACATATTCAATTACATTTTTCAGTGAGCCGTGTAGCGGCAAGTTTAAAAGCTTCTAATGATACTTTCAAGAATGAATCAGTGGAATAGGCGTCTTAAAGTACTTACGTACTGCAATAACCCTGTAATGTCTTAACAAAATAATAACTACGTACAGTTTATTGAGTAGTTAAGGCTAATTTGAATCAGTTTTAAAAATGCTAACGTGTTGTAAGGGTCAGTTCACTTTGCAAACGAGGTAATTCGATGTGATTTACTTTTAATGTTAAGATGATCCAGTGAATATAGCATCAATTTTCTCATAATATAAACCTGCCCTGGACTTCCACGAACAAATCAAGACAAAAATTTGCCAAATCAGTTCAGCCGTTCTTTAGTTTTAGGAAGACTAAAAAATAACATTGTTATATAAATAGATAGATTATAACCAGCACAAATTAATGTTTTAAAATTACACGAGGAATTTGATTTTATTTTTATAGTCTCTATCTCGTCGCTTATCTGTGTCGTGTAGATGGGAGATACGCAAAATGTCTACATGATAAACTTAGCTTGACTACATTGTAATGACCGTATTAATAAACAAGGATTATTTTAAGCCATGTTTTTGTATGCCTCTGCCTCGTTTTACCTGTAGATGTACGGATGATATTGATTCACAGGGAGATGGCGAACCTACTTTATTTGGTCGGGTTATGTCAAGTTAATGTCATTCGTGATACAGCTGGTATTGACATAACTAAACTAACATAACTAATGCCTCTAAAATCTAAATCCATTCCTTCGATTTGATATTAGAAATATAAAAATTGATAAAAATTGAACGTAGAGCAGTTACTCAAATACTTAATTGCTGCATTTAATTTTATTAGTAATTCTTTAAACATTTAAAGTAATGATAAGCAGTAGTAATGACTATTGACACTACAATAAACAAATTATTGAAATCAAACTATGTAACATATTTTAATATAGAAAAATAATTAATTAAACTTGGAGTTTTAGTTTTGGTACTGATTAAAAATTCTGGAAACTCGTCCTACTGGGACAAGATTTTATTAAACGAGAGAATAGACTTCTTCTAATCTGGACGTACTTATAGTAATTTCTTTACTGTATGATGATCACACACTTAATATTATAGGTACCTCACACCAAGCGAGGGGTAAATAAAAGTAGCTAGGTATATTGTTTGAAAAGTGTTAAATTATTACCCGAGACAAATTGAAATCGATGCTTTCCGAAAATTTAATAACGATAGTAAAACTCTTTATGCCGTATATTAATGGCGGTTAATTTAACATGGCGGCGTGAAATTATCAACAAGTAAGACTAATTGGGAGAATGTCTTTGTAGTGGCCGACCATATAATGAATGCAGCTGACGTCGCATTTATTAACGTGTGGTTAATACTTCTTGAAAAAAAAACCTTATTGAAAAAAAAAACTTTTAACATACTTATTATTTCTATCCATGCTAATATTATAAGTCAGTCTGTAGGGCACTGGAACAGATTTTGAGGAAATTTGTATGGAGATATTTTTAAGTCTTGGGAAAGGACAGCATGTAGGTTTAACCCTGCCTATATTATATAGCTTTGTACCTTTTACAATTTAACACAAATAAGCAAATTACTTTTAATTTATTTAGCAAGAAAAAACATGTGTATATTATCGTGGAATCTATTTTTTCATAACTTAATTTTGACATAATAATCATAATAATGTTTATCACACGTGTGATCAAACTCAAGATCTGAAATCTTACTAAAACTCATGAATTGTGCATGGACTTAATAATTATGAAAGTTGAAATTAATTCAAGTAATACTCAAGGTGTTGATTTGAAGTTGGAACTGAATAGAGTAATTAGGATCTAAACTTGAGTCTCCTAACTCATTTAAATTATTCCAGTCTTGAAATAATTATGGAAAACCAACTTGCATGTTCACATACATTTTAGTTTCTACTACTCAATTATTATTATTTCTAGCCTAAACTGTCCCACTGCTGGGCAAAGGCCTCCCCCAAAGACTTCCATCTGTCTCTCTCCTACTACTCAAACTGAAGTATAATCAAAATTATGCGATATAACTAGAATTTCTTTAGTCACTAAGAATAATTTTAATTAACAATTAAAAAATTATCTTTTATATTTAAACTAGCTGTCCCGTTTTTATACACCAGATTTTGAGTTAGAAGAAGTCAAATATATCTGCGAAAACCGCATTCAAATCGGATCCGTAGTTTTCGTGTGATAGTGGAACAAACATACAGACAGACAGACAGACAAAAAACTAGCCACATTTTTGGCTTCTATAGCGATGTAGTAACACCCCCCGCTTATTATTTTTTGAATATCTTTAATGTACTGAGTTTTCATTTCTACAGTTTTATTTTAAGTACAGTTTATAGATTTAAATTAACATGAATTTTCAAATTTTGTTAGTCTCACTATAACTCGAGAACGGCTGAACCGATTTAGCTAATTTGATGGCCAGGGAACGGATATATACGGTGAAAAAAAATTGGAGTTAATTGATACCAAGTTCACGGGTCATCTAGACCTAAGTAAAATAGATCTCAAAAAAACAAAATGTTATAAGTGCAGCAAGCGTTTCGTCTAGTTTGTTAACACAAATGACAATCATTCAGCTTGTATAAGAAAATGTGAACAAAATGAAAAGTTAATAAAATAAATATATAATAACTAGACGTTCCGCGCGGCTCCGCCCGCGTAAATTAGATATTTCACAGACAAATTAGTCCACAAAAAGCCTACTTATCTGACCCAAATAACAGAAAAAATGCTCTAGTAGTTCGTGATATTATAAGCCCTTTCAAATAATTTCCCCCGTATTTTCCACATTTTCCTCTATTTCTTCGCTCCGTAACCGTAACCTACGTACATTTTCCGGGATAAAAACTATCCTATGTCCTATCCCGGGGCTCAATGTATCTCCATGGCGAATTTCAGCAAAATCGGTTCAGCGGTTTAAGCGTGAAGGGGTAACAGACTGACACATTTTTGTATTTATAGTATTAGTGTGGATGCAGGTATAGTGAGTAGAGACAACAAGGGAAATTCTCAATTATTAACATTTACATGAACACAAAAACATTGAACAAAGGAATTTTAAGATAATGGGCGAGTGCGGAGTTATGGGGGTCAGGATGAAGAAACATGGCCGCCGGATAGATGGGGATAATTGATACAAATGTCACACTCAAGTGCTTTTTATGGCGGCCGCCAATTTAAATCATGGCTGCGATCACTTTCGTTAAATGGAATTTATTATTATAATTTGTTAGGTGTTTGATGTGCTTTGATTTTTAAATCGTTTTATTAATTTTATAAAATTGTTATACTTTGAGGTGAATCCTATATAGTAGTTACCGTACATTTTCTGCAATAGAAACTAAAGTGAATAACCGGGAACTTCAGCTAGCTTGCTTATTTGAAGTGACCTTTCCTATCCTACCTATATTATGATTTTTTTTCAAATATAAGTTATTATAAATATATCCATATTATCGCCATATTATCTTAAGATTTGAAAATCTTTGCCTTTAAATCAATAACATAATATTCTGATTCTGACATACCTTATTGCTCGTGTAACTTTTTGTACTTTCAAACCCCTTCTCCTAATTAAAATATTCAACGTGACCCCATTGCTCTATCAGCCATTAAAATTTCCGCGTACCGCCATTTTAAATGTATTTAATACTTGTCATTTCCAACCTGCCTGTCAAAAACCGCCATATTGAAGCGGACTCTATTTCCGGCCAAATTGTGTAATTTAGCCACGACAAAAACTGACGAAATATTGACTATTATTTACGTCTACGAGGTACCAAATTCAATATAGTATTCCAAGGCTTTAAATGAATGTGTCAATGGGCGCTGCTGGTAAAGGAGAATTGTCAAAAATGACGTTTTTGTATGAAAACAGCGTTAGTTCCTTTTTTCGCCACGTTCATTTAAAGCCTTGTCGAGCTGTATCATCTGTAATACAAAGCCGTCATCTTAACTCATCACTCATCAGTCATCACTAAAGTTACCCACTTACTGAAAAATATTTTTGAATGTCTGCTTTTATACTGCGTCAAAGTAGTTTACCTGCAAGAAAATAAAAATAAATTATTTTCACATTATTAAAAAATATATAAGGGGTTGATTTTCCTTGGCTTCACGCATAAGCGGCTTGACCGATTTGGGTAAAATTATGCCCAGATATTGAGTAGAACACGGGTAAGAACATAGGCTTAATTTTGTTTCGCGAGAATGCACAGTTCCAGCGAGAATTTATTTTAAGGCTGCTCTTTCCAAAAAAGCGTGCAGATGAAACAACTTTTCATCGGCATTAATAGAGAAATTATATCTGAAAAAAATTATTAGTAATCTACATGATATTATGATACGTAATTTGGTTTTGCCATATTTTTTCTATCGGTATCACATAATAAAGAAATAAAAAACCAAATCTCCTCCAAATCGTTGAATGAAACCACTTTACTCCTTCCTTATTTATCAAAAGAATATATAAAATATATCTACTGCTTTGCAATACATAAGTTAATAATTTGGTTTTTTTTTACTTTGTATTATATTAAGCCTTAAAAAGGTTTTTTCTCCTATTTCGCCCTATCATGGACGCGGCGAGCGTCGTAACCGCCACCGTACAAGGCGCGCTGTTATGAATGTTATTTTAATGTCATTTACGTCGATATTCGCACTGACAGACAATCGACCTGCTAATTTAGGGAGAGAGGGCCCTGAAACGAAGGGAATAACTACTTTACTAAAACTAATACCTACTTACATACCTATAAAGTTGTAAATTTTTGTAATTAGGGTAAAATTAACACAGTATAAGATTATTCTTGAGCGTCGAATACATACCATACATATTAATGAGTATTATAATATGAAATTATGCGTTATAATCCCAGTTAGAATACCATCGTAAGGTATCTGCCGATGTACACTTTATGTACACTCGGGGAAGTTGATTCCTATGCAAATGGGGGATCTACGTAGTTTGGTCGCATTACGTCAAACTCAGCCGACAGATCACAATTAATATTGAATTGACATAATCGACCAAATGACGTTGGTCTCTCAACTGCATAGGAATCAACTTCCTCGATGGTACATTCAGAATATTGACAAACTAAACTTATAAGTACCAAAATAAACACCATAATAAAGAAAGTTTAAATAATTTGGTTTTAAAAAATCGTCCTTGTTTTAGCTTTCCTGGCCGTCTCTCAAGCGAAGTGCTTTTTTAAATTATAAATTGAACTAATATAAGCAGTTAACTTTTAAACTAGTTTCAATGTTGACTTAATTTTTAGTACTTAATGAAAATATTTCCCTGACTGTACAAATCCACAAACATCAGACGAAAAATCAATCACATGTAAACGTATTAATATGCAAACCGGCCATGCATCAGGGTTTATGTGGCTTAGTTCCTGTTAATTACGACCTGGCCGGAAGACCAGCGATGATGGATGGCCTTCCGACTCGTGTATTGACGCACCCGCTGATTGACTTGACTAATTTTGACAGTTCTTTTTGGAGTGTGACAGTTCTACAAGGATGGGCGTGGTAGAAATGCTTGTGGGTCTGTGATTAAAATTTTGTGTCAGACATAATTATAACGATGTAAGTTATCTCAAAACATACGTGCTGATTAATTAGAACGCGTGCGAAAAGACTAAGGACAATTTTTAGAATTTCTAAACATTTTTGTCATAGAATATAGAGATAATTGCACAATTTTAAAGCTTTACCTTACACCTTACATCATTTCACCTAAAATTAAATAATTAATTTAAGGCTCATTAGGAGCATTCTTAAGAATCAAAGACCAATTAATATAATGAACACTTCAAATGACGGCTAATTTTGTACAAGCGTTTAATAAAATTACTAGCTAGGCGTTTAATAAAATTACCCGATATATTATGTTCAGCTCCGTTACCATATATTACAGTTAATTAATTCTATTGTACGGCTACTGATGAATTTGAATAGCTATTAGAGATACATGCACAATTTTCATAGAAATATACACACTGTGAATAAAAATATTGCGTTAAAAAAGACGTATGCATTCAAATATAGATATATGACTAAAAAGCTACAGAAAATGTTAAAAATATATTTTTTTAAAGATTTAAAATGTACAGTCGAGGAAATATATTGTTGAGCAGTTAAATTATTTAAATGTTTTATTTGCAATACTTATTGATGACCTCATGACGTGATAAGACGTGTATTATACTGGTACACGTTTACGAGTATAATAAAGACTAATGAAGATCACTTCGCTAAGATATAATAACAACCAACATTTTACCAAGAATAGCAGCGATTGTTTATTTTTTTAAACAAAAAGTAGGGGGTCTTTTTTGGGCTCTGGATATTTTCAATATTTACATGAGGTGTTAGAATTTACGCATAAAATTAAAATAATTAAATTATCTACAAAAATTTGTTACAAAAATGTTTTAAATATCAAATTAGCATTATACGGGACGCAGGTGACTTGGGTGTTATGGCTCCATCACATAAGGATAAGCGACAAACGAAAATGAAGCCTAATTTTATGCCTATTTTATTAACCCTAATTTTAGGCTAACATTCTCGTACGCTTATCTCACCTGTAACAAAGGTTAACGAAACCGCGTTTTGGTTAGAACTTATGAATTATAGGTAACCGCGCATTTTGCCTCAATAAAAATACAAAGTCCTTTACCGGCATCAAAGTATCTCCGTACCAAATTTTTTTCTAAGTCGATTTAGCGGTTTTGAGTAAAATAGTAAGCAGAAAGAGAATCGCATTTATAATTGTACATATTAGAATAGAGTCTGCTAAAGTATAATTTTCCCTGACTGTACACAGCTTCAAAAAACCAATTATTATGTAATGACCTCTCCACGTTGGACCAGGATGTCTAACCATGGTTGCAAAGTTGTCTACAGCACAATCAAGGCCGGCAACACACCTGCAGCTCTTCTGATGTTGCGAGTGTCCATGGGCGACGGTAGTTGCTTTCCATCAGGTGACCCGTTTGATCGTTTGCCCCCTTATTTCATAAAAAAAACATCGTCGATCATGGACGAATATTCCCCTACACGCTACCAAAGATCTGCTTCTCTACATCATCTTGTTAGTCCACTTAAAGTAACTTAAGCACTAATCAGTTACCATAATTATATGCAGTATATTAATTAAGATAAACTAATTCTGAGGGGCGAGCAAATTGTCGGTAATCTGGTTCAACGTAGTAAAACGTTAATCTCGGTAGTTGCCGTGAAATTGGCGGGAACCGGGTGGATGATTAAAAATTACAAGAAAATATTACTAAGGCGACCAAGAATATGACTAAGATGAGCAAGAAACTTTGTAGGTTTAATATTCCACCTTTTATCAAAAGATGGAGGGCATATTTTAATGAATTGTACTACTACTCAGAACAAGCTATAATATATTATATTTAAATATAGTGAGTATATTATAAAGCGAGTAGTAGAAATAACTATTTAGCTCATTCAACCGACAGCATAATATATATGTATTATAACTAGCTGTCCCGGCAAATGTTTCTTTGCCATATTATATTAAGTATATCGCCCGTATTATTTTATTGAATTAGTGACTATAAATAAGTATGTCACCATGGCAACGTCCATCGCTATCCCGTAACCCGCGTCGCGTAAACAATGGTCGCTCTTTATAGACAAATAATTTGCAATAAAATAAAATTGCGACTATAATTAAAGATCTAAGCTATCCTATCTCTCAAGTTGGAAAAAAGCACACATTAAAAAAAACATTAAAATCGGTTAAGTAGTTTAGGAATCCATCGCGGACAAACATCGTGACAGGAGATTGTGAAAAATGTTGATTTGTGCAATAATATGATTGACATATTTATTACAAGAAAAATATCTAAACAGTTATTATAATTATGAAATGCTCTGCTTGTCTTTGTTATATTAGTAGAGTCATATGACACAAAAAAATAATACTTTCAATAGTTATACCTACTATCTTTGTTAGTAAGAGGACTAGAGTACAAAGTATAATATACTAAGATAGTGCAAAGATACTTAAACTTATAACGATCTCGCTTAGAAGTGCAATCCGAATTCGATAAAACTCGATATCAACTCGATAATGAAATCGATTTCGGGATTAGTTTTGACTTAATTGAGTTAGTCGAGTTTGAAGTGATGTGATATTGTAATTAGAACGGGACGAGATTATGATCGGGTTGGGCACACGGAGTTATTACAACCCTTAGGGTCAGTTCATATTGCGACGTCATGAGGCGTTACGATTATGAAATATAAATCATTGACTCATTGACATTGATATAGTGCCTAAGTATGCGCGCAGTACACAAAATCACTCCCACCTGATTTTCTCCCGTAACTTAGTGGGTAGCAACACAAAAACGTGGCAAATAGACCCACTTTTGCAGTAAGTATTCTTCTTTTAATCTAGATTTTAACTGTTAAATTTTAAGGGAAATATTTAAAATGTAAGTATTTCTTCATCTGTATGAGCGCCTAATAAAGCAGGGTCTAAAATAACTTTTTTGGTCATAATTAGTGTGGACTGTGGAATGTGGATTGTGGAACCCTAATAACACGTACGGAACTACAGAGCGTATCAAATTCACTATGATTAACGACTAATTATTCTTAATGTTTAGCTATTCTGAAGCTCCCGTGGTTAGCATCAATTTGTGATGCGATTGTAAAAAAAAATAGGGTACAGTCGTAAAAAATGATTTTTATCACTTTTTAAATAACTATTAATAACTATATTACGACCGCAAATACTTAGATGAAAATTCGTTTATGCAACGGAAACAATTTTTCCGGGACAATTTTTTTTTAATATTGTTGGCCTTTGGAAAAAAAAGACTAGATCTATTTTAAAGATACATGATAGTATTCATCTTTGATAGTAAGTACCTACTGGCACTTTAATTACGTCGAGTTATTTCTTTAAAAGAGGTTATTATTGTTTACACTCAGATGTATCGAAACGGAATATAACCACAGTATAATTTAATGTAGTAATCAATCAAACCAATGGGGTCATATCATATCGTAGCGGCACATACAACGGTTCTATAATAAAATACCTCCGTAATCACGGGTATTGTACCGAATTGCAGTATTAGCTTTCACCCGACTATGCCTTAGCTTAAAAGCACAACAACTTCAATAAAAAGCTCTTGCCTGCGGCTTCGCCCGAGAGAAATAGTATTTGTAGTCTTGGTAAGTATACAAACTTTTGGTTCCCTTTTCAAATTTCCAAAGAATCAGTTACCTACTTCTTTGCTATATTTCAGTAACGCACCGCAGCTCTTCAGATGTTGCGAGTGTCAATGGGCGACGGTAGTTGCTTTTCATCAGTTGATCCGTTTACCGCCTTATTTTATAAAAAAAATTAGATCCATCGCAAAGGTATCAAGCAAGATGCGCCCTTATAATTATGTATTAAGGCCTCTATATCCGCCAATGACCTTGATCATTGTCTGTCAGTGCGAATATCGACGTAAATGACATTAAAATAACATTCATAACAGCGCGCCTTGTACGGTGGCGGTTACGACGCTCGCCGCGTCCATGATAGGGCGCCTACCCACTAAAACTCTGCGACGCTCCTCTCGCCAACCAAGACGAAGCCACGGGCACGACACACCTACCGCAACTCCATCAGTGGGCGTCCGACCTTTGTCAGACCACACTCATTCGGGGGCGCTTCTCGCCCCGCAGGCCGACAGAGGCCCCACTTGGGGCTTGCTTGGGCCCGCCTTCTCTGTTGCCACGATGCACGGAGCGTTTGGTGCATCGTGACTCACTCTGGGACTCGAATTTGATGACGGCGTCCCCACGCCGCCACCACGAGTACCCCGGCTACGGTGGATCATTGTGCTGGCGTCGCACACGTCTCCGCCCTAGCCGTCTCGAGGGGTCGACCGCCTCCCTTTCCCTGATGCGTTCGGCCTCCTCCTTAGCAGCCATAACCTCCTGGGCGAAGGTGTCAACTGCCGTCCACGATGATAGGGCGCCTAATAAAGCGGGGTCAAAAATAACTTTTTTAGGGCGAAATAGGAGAAAAAACCTTCTTAAGGCTTAATATAATACATATTTCAAAAAAGTAAAAAAACCAAATTATCAACTTATGTATTGCAAAGCAGTAGATATTTTTTTATATATTTATGAAGGAGTAAAGTGGTTTCATTCAACGATTTGGAGGTGATTTGGTTTTTTATTTCTTTATTATGTGATACCGATAGAAAAAATATGGCAAAACCACGTTACGTATCATATCATGTAGATTACTAATTATTTTTTTCAGATATAATTTCTCTGTTAATGCCGATGAAAAGTGGTTTTATCTGCACGCCTTTTTCGCGCGAGGAGCCTTAAGTTAAGTCTAAAAAACCTTGACTATGACTAATCCTTACTTCCTTCCTGATTAGTCAAACAATACACATTTTCGCATTAAATGCTAAAATGTGTCTGTCTGGTTAAAAATTACAATAAAATTCTTTATTTGAATTTTGAACTCAAAACAATAAATTAGGGACACGTTCTTAACTTCTCATAAAATATGTCTTATCCATTAGGTGACTCACTGCTCGTTGAATGAATCCCGTCGCGTAGAAACAATAACGCCATGGACCGTATATAATAAAACTTGCTACACCCTAGATTTGCCCTCGGTTCAGTGCCAACTTTAGGAATTTATTATTTTTTACGGCAATGGTGAAAAAACCACTAAAATAAATCTCACCGTTTGCGACGAGACCATAGACTAGAGATGCGTCCATATTATTTATTAGCTTGGGACTAAAATCGCATATTTTCACAAAGGAAAGTAAAACTAAGACGTTAAAAAGCTCTTACATAGCTTTTATGTTCCATTTATATTACAAGTCTAATAGTGTTCAATACACCTTCACGCAGAAAGTTACGAAAGGATTTAGATAAAATTCGGTCTGGCACAAGTTTATAAGCTCGGGATTAACACGAGGTACCTTTTACCCAAAAATAGTATAGTATTTTCCTCATTTTATGCAAAATAAAAAAATCACACACAATAACATAATATCTATAACTGGTAACCAATATATTTTTGTAATGTAAAAATAAGTGTAATTTTTTAAGCCATGTCTACTACATACCTAGCCCTGAAACTCAGGATGATAAGAACTGCCGAATGCCTGGAAGTTTTAATAATATGGCCCAAGTTACCGCTAAAAACTGACCATCGTAAATCCAGAAGTTTGTCTGTTAAGCGCATCTGTCGCCCAACTTCGTGCATGGATCATTTCATTATACAATGTGTTTCATTTAACCGAGCTTTAGTGGTAATTTCACCAAAGTTAATAGTTGGTGAAATATCACGTAACTTCAATCTCCTCCTTGGCTTAAGGTTGAAAGCCACGATTGTCACGATGATTGAGAAGGGTTTTATAGCATGCGCAATTTATGTCGATCATGAGCAAATATAGACGAATGTTCACATTATTGGTAGCATTGGACCATCATAGGCCGACGTGAAGAGGTGGCATAAGATAATAATTATTTGCATTAAGGTACTGTAGGATTTCAGATGAACTGCAAAATTTACTGACTCTGTGGATAAATGCATTGGAAAATGCAGGGCTTAGGGTTAACCGATCTAAAACGGAACATCTGGAATGCATTTTTAACCAGAGTCCCACCAGCACATCGACTATTTACTATCCAAATCGAACACCAGTCCCTAAAGTAACACAATTTAAATACTTGGGGTCAATTATCTCGAACAACGCAGAGATAGAGAATGATGTGTCACATAGAGTTAGTAATGCATGGCAGAAATGGAGATCGTTAACCGGTGTACTATATGTGACTCAAATATGCCAATCCGTACAAAAGGAAAAGTATATAAAATGGCGGTAAGACCTGCAATGCTATATGCTTCGGAATGTTGGACGATCAAGGAAACACATATACAAAAGCTCCACACGACAGAAATGAAAATGTTACGATGGTCTGGAGGGGTAACTAAACTTAACAAAATTAGAAATGCATATATCCGGGGAACCTTCAAGATAACTCCAGTGTCCGAAAAACTGACCGAGAGACGCTTAAGATGGTATGGCCACATTATGCGCAGAGACGACAACTACATTGTCAAAAAGGCGCTGAGTCTCCCAGAAGCTAAGAGGGCTAGAGGTAGACCCCCAGCCACATGGTGGACCAGTATGACCAAAGCACTATAATGTACTCGGCGAAACATGGCGGTAGCGGTCATTGACTCCATGTCAAAAACTTGTCATTTTCTATACAAAGCCGCGATTGACAACATCTGACACTGCATTGTCAATCGCGGTTTATATAGAAAAATACAAGTTTTTGATAGGGAGTCAATGACCGCTACCGCCTTGTTTCACCGAGTACGGTATAGCTGTGAATAAATTGCCTAAATCGACAACCCAAGATAGAATTTCTTGGCG
The DNA here is from genome assembly GCA_937595015.1 of Polyommatus icarus. Lineage (NCBI taxonomy): Eukaryota > Metazoa > Arthropoda > Insecta > Lepidoptera > Lycaenidae > Polyommatus > Polyommatus icarus. The sequence goes on along the minus strand of OW569341.1, from coordinate 5,115,432 downwards.
CAAATGTACTAGGAGAGCCGACCCTACGTAAAGTGGGAATGAGCTAAGAAGAAGAAGAAGGTAGAGTAGGATTATCGATATTCAGTCTAATGTAGTTCTCACTTTAGCCAGTTATTTTGCACACCTTAAATCAGGAGTGTCTACTGTCTAGCGTCTACTTTAGTTTCGTTCAACTACAAGATTCGAGAAAATAAATCCACTTTAAAACCCGCAAGAATAAAACACACTTTAAAACTTTAAAATGGTAATTGGTCAAAAAGATCCCGCAATTCCTTGGCCGTTTAAGCCGAAAACCTATTTGTATCCGTCTGAAACTCACAAATAGAATAAATATAAGGATTACCCCAGGGATCCATGCAGTTGTTTCGATGGACGCAGGTGACATAGAAAATACAATTTATTTAACTTTTCTTCTGACTTTGCAGCGCAGTTTAAACATAAGTTGAGACTTTTTGCTGATAAAACTCCGAGAAATGCATTAAATCAGGGGATTTCTCGTCGACAGATCCTTTGTACTTAAAATTACACGACTGATGAGTGCAAAGTTCAAGTGGTCGTAATTTGTATAGAATTAAAACCATTAATATCCAAAGAAAGAACAAAAAATATGAATGACATTCCCAAAAGCTAGCGGGCCATTCACGATGCTTCTTTTCATCTTACAGTGAATTTAATATGAATAATGTACTAATGAAGAGTAATTTATCTTTTAACAGCTTTATGTGATGTGGGAATGACACAAAGGTATAAGAACGCTTTCAACGCGCGAGTTTTTCTTATTTTTATACCTGACCTTTAAAGGTAAAGTTACACGAGCAAGCAATGTTAATATTAAACTTGGAGACATAATAGTTTATGGAATCGAAAGTCTTGATTATAAATTTTACACATATGAAAATGGCCATGATATAGGGAAAAACCGCAATTGGTTAAAGGAATGATCGTAACTTCTGTACTTTCTGTTTACGTTTGCCAAAACAGTTGCCCTGTCGTCCTTGTTCTTAAAAGAGGCTGGGGGTGAGAATTACATAATAGGAGAACATAGGCTATCACCATAGGAGAACATAGGCTCTTCTAGAGCAATGAAATGCCAGCCTTGTAAATAGTTTATTGTTTTGGTGATAGATAGCTAATCAAAAGTGCTACATATAAACTGTCAAAAAACCTCAGAAACCAGGCATAAAACATCTGCATTAGATACTCAAAACGTCGAATTCTCACATCAAAATAATTAAAACGATGCCTCCTATTATCTGCATAGCTGTCCAGTTCGTTACAGCCGGATTAATATTTCGTCGCAGTAAATACATTATGCGGACGGGCCAAACTCGCCAACTAAATTTTACTGCCAGCCCTTGGGACGCGGTGTTTTAGGGTTGTCAAAATTATTTAATTAGTTAAAATGTAGTTTTATGTTTGTTTATTGGTAGTGTTTATGATTATTATAGTAATTTTTGGAATATATAATAATAAAAGATTTATGCCTACGGCTACAATAAAAACGAAATATTTACCCGCAAGCAAAACACAAATTAATTCACAAAAGAAGTTGTCACTTGCATTGCAATGCCGCGTATAAAATATCGAAACATTTAACAAGGACAATAAAGAGGTTTATTTAAATGGGAAAATATTAATTCATTTACGTGTCAAACACATAATTGTATTTTTATTGACATAATTTTTATGCGCGATGAAACACGCATACATTGAACGGATTCATTGAAATCGAGAATTGGTTTGCATTTAAAACAGACGCAAAATGTTTATTTTTCCGTAGCAATTATTTTGACAACCCTTGAGTTGTGACAGGGTTGTGGGTATGGGGAAAACTTTCTTGGTATAGTCTGGTTTGCAGGCGATTAGTACTTCGGATATTAGTTGTGTTCATACAATTACCAGTACCCATAACACCAAAATATTAAAACGTAAATTACGATGAAAGAGTAACTAGGGTTTTTTGTTGACTTTTATTTCATACTCGTATGTGTATGATCTATGTATAGTAAGTATGGTATGGGTAACCCATATCTCTACTCAGAATTGAGAGGAGAATGTTTTGCGTTAGACTTTTAGGTCGAAGAGTGACGGTAGTGGTAGCAATGGTAGTTATAGTGATCAAATGTGTTGTTACTGGCGATCAGACTGTGACAGGTTATTTCACCTAGGGATCTTAAGATAGTGCGTGGCCTGTATCTTAAAGTAGGAAGAGCATTTCTTCCTTGAATCTATATCTATACACAATACAAACAAGCTTATTTAACGCGGGGACACAAAAGCCGAAGCGCAAAGGCAAAAATGGAGATAGTAATCTATTAATCTCGGTACACATGTGTACAAAAGCTTTTTTCGGGTGGACCAGAAAAACAAAATTTATGGTCACAGGAGCCGTGCCGACTCAATCGGGTGGAACGAACACAATGAGAACGGCGAAGGAAAGGCACAAACAACATACAGACATACCTGCCCGGCTTACATTAGCGATAAAATTATGAAATATGGCAGCGCCTGTGTGGATGGCGCGAGGGTGACCAGGATTCCGCGAAAACTCGGACTGGTCTTGAAAAAAAAAGATTTTTCACTGAAAATATGATTTTCAAAATCATGTACTTTACTGTTATTAGAAATACTTGCGTTATATTAAATCAAGCCTATTTTTATAAAAAAAACTTAAGAGTAAATTCGAGTTATGTAATATAATAAATCATAAATACGTCATTTACAAACAGACAAATATATCAAAATGACGCTCGTCCCAGGTGTGAGCGACGATGGTTTATGCGAGCTAGACAGGCATAATCCACTTAATCTGGTCTAAACTGGCATTACACTGTGAATGATTTATTAATTAAAAATCACAAACATGTTCATATTTCATGAGGATATTCTCTTGTCAAATGGCAAAATTTATCACTCAAACAATTTATGTTAAAAAATACAATTTCTTTATGAATATAGTAGTGAAAATTCACGATAATGCAGAAGTTTATAAAAACATAAGACTGGGACGAAACAGAAAAATCTTAATGCATAAAAAGTTATGCTTACAATTGCAATGTAATTTTTAATGTCAAATTGGGCCCAAACAGTACTGAAGTAGCTTTGTCACGCTTTTTACCTCAACATGCTAAATATTTAATCCTAAACATATATTTAAATATGTATATATTTTTTTGTTTATATTTTTTGTTTGCACATGCACATTAATTCACTTCTTTACTACAATTTCACCTTTGCCCGAGGTTGCCTGGAAGAGATTGCTACCTAGTAATAAGGCCGCCATTGTGACACCTGAATATTTTGTCTTTTTATTGTATTCCTTTTGTATGTTTATAAGTGTGCACAATAAAGAATATTTCATTCATTCATTCATGCTACGTCTAATACATCTTTGTAAAACTCTACAAATGTTTTTTAACAAAAATGCTTTGTCCACAAAAACCTTCCCATCCTGGTCACTCTACAATTTACATAGTACAGAAGCATGAATCATGGCTAACACGGTTTCCAGTAGTTAATGCGCAGCGTTTTCGCCACAGTATTGTGTTACTGTCCGGCTTTTTCTCTGTCGCATCCAAAACAAACGCGGATCATAAATAATAGAAACAAAGAATATGTATTTAATATTGGATATTCTAAATTAAAAGGGTTTAACTGCCACACTCAGAAACAATTTAACGATGATTAAACTTCAATTTAACGAAGAGTTTGACAGATAATGTATGGGGCTTATGTCAAAATCTTCATTCAATAACAGTAAAATAAGCAATTAATATGTATTTATCCCTGAGTGCGGCATTTAGAGTTTCCTGATGAAAACCCAAATATTATTTTGAAGTTGCTTTCCATCAGGTGTGACCCATTTGCTCGTTTGACGCCTACAACTCCGTTGTGCCAAAATTCGTTTTAAATCTTGCGAGAATCGTACATTTGATATATAAAAAGCATCAATTAATGTTATTTCCCAGGACTCAAAGTACCTATCTGCATTCCAAATTTTATCAAAATCGATTGAGTAGCTAGGGCGTTAAGAGGCAAGTCTGTTACCAGTTACCACATCTCTTGCCTTTTCTTTGCTTTATGAAGAAAAGCCATTTTTAAATGTACGAAACAAAAAAAATCGCGATATCAAACGACATACATCTTTAAATTTCATTTTACTGCAGAAATCTTTGCCACAATAGTTGACTGACCGTTTCGATCTGTTACAAATGGCCAGTAACAAATAAACACATACGTACTTGTAGTATTTGATTTGATCTATTCCCATTTATTAGTCCTGAACATCGAATTCCTGGCCTAACCATTCTAAAATTGATCAAGAGCTGATGCTGTCCCAATATTCGGAAACGTTTATCCTTTGATCCCACTACTACGTTTATGCAAACCATGGTATGATTCTAGGAATTTTGTATTGATTTAAATTTTAAGTGTTATGTTAAATGCGAATTTCTATTGCTACTGTCTTCAAGCCCAAACAACTGAACCGATTTTGCTGAAATTTGGTACGGAAATACTCTGAATCTCGGGAAAGGACATAGGATATATTTTATCAAGAAAAAATGTACGCTTCTTGCGTGATAAATTATGGAGCAATGGAGTTGCTGGCTATAGGCTGTAAAGCTGTAGTTACAGTTGTACTATGAGGCATTAATAAGATATTAGATTAGGCACTCCCTAGATAATTAGATTTGATTGGCTTGATAAATAATTGACATCTCATTTTACAGAGATAATAGATGAAGCTCGAAATTCGAAAGCACCGAAAATCGTTTAACGTAAAGGAAACCGTACATTTCCGTGGTAAAAATACTCTAGGTACGTTTTTTCCCGGGATTTAGAGTATCTCTATACCCATCAAAATACCAAATACCATACCAAAATGGGATTGGCGGTTTAGGCGTGAAGATGTAACAGATGGACAAACACAATTTCTTCGTGAAAATTTCAGCGTCGTGAAGCCAAACGAGCGTAATTTGTGAGTTGTGAGTCGCAGATTTTCGGCTGGCAGAAATTCAGCTACATTCAATAATTTTGTGAGTCATGATTTGTATGAAAAGATATTTACGCGACCGAAATTCTGCGACTCAAAACTCACAAATTACGCTCATTTGGCTTCACCATAACGCACACACAGGTAGTTCAATCAGGAAAGTTTCACGCTAAGTCGCGAACAATGCTTATACTGCCTAGTAACTCTAGCAATCAGGCTACTCGATCTAGTAGTTATTTCATTTAATGACTAATAAACCATACAATGGCTCCTTGGGAAATATTAATGGAATCGTTTATTGCAATTATAATGTGCTTATAGAACCTACGGCTAACTCTTATAAGCTCATTAATAGTTGATTGAGGCACAGATTAATAAGCAGCTAGGGCAGACACTTTGCGATGGATCGAAACGATCCACGGAAACCGGCTGCAAAGAAGCCGACCAATCGGCCGACTAGTCGGCCAAGCCGATCATGGTTTCGGAAGTTTCCGTAATGCTTTTTTACTGCTGTTTGCGCACATGCCGCCTGCAAACGTTTGGTAGGTATGTTTACTCCGCGTACATTACTTACTTTATTTTGTTTTGATACAGTTGATGGTTTTCATTAAATATTTTATGTACATGAAATCTCGATTTAATCTATACCTATTGAGTCTCGGGAATGGACAAGGAATACTTTTTGCCCCGGAAAATGTACGGTTCCCGCACAATAAACTTTTATGATTTTCGCCTAAACTGTTCAATCTATTTGGATGAAATTTGGTATTTTAGGTTTTCTGGACACTTAAGTATCTTAAGACAAAAATCAGCAAACTCGTTACAGCGGTTTAAGCGTGAAGAAGTCACAGACAGACACATTTTCGAATTAATATTAGTATGTATTTCCTCTCCAAATAGCAATCGAAACTAAAATCAAAGCTAAATCGTTCATACGCCATAAATTACGGAACTCGCAATCGGAACCAATTACTCGTAATCGTAAAGGTGATTCGATTAATCATCGATTCTGATTACGAATCGCAAAATAGTTATGATTAATGCCGAATAATCTAATATAATGTATTAATTAATAAGTTCATTTGATTAAGAACGTGTAAAATAAGTTTACTATAAGTGGTTTAGTTTAAAATCCATATAACTAAATACTAATCCATATTCCATACTAATATTATAAATGCAAAAGTAATTCTATCTGTTACGAGTACCTCTATGTTACCGGAAATACAGTGGGTCCCAGTAAGGGACATAGAATACATTTTATCCCGGAAAAATGTAGGGTTCCCGGGCGATAAACGGATTTTGGCACAAAGGAGTTGCGGACGTCATCTATAAGTTTGTTATATTTCGCAAAGGTCGGAGAAGATGGCGCTACTAACATATGCAGTAAATAATCTCACCAGAATCCGACATTTTGCACACGTCATATCAGAATATTAACAGAAACATCAAAAGTCGTTAACAAAACTCATGTCTATGCCGCTGCCTCTAGCGTTGCAGACTCGGACCATCCCCTTCTATGCTACTATTATTCCATGCCACTGTTGTGAAGTAGAAAAGAATTATACAACACAGGGGTTGGTAGAATCCGCGACACTATACAAATAGAATCGAAACCAGCAGGTCATAACATAAATTTTAGAGAATAAAGATTATCTATTCCCGAAACAAACAGCGGGGGTAACACAATGGGCCCTTTATTACTCCCCTGGACCCCTCGCGAGGGGTCCCGCAAATTGTTTTTCATTTTGATAATTGCTACTTTCACACACTCGAAATCGTTATTAAAAGACACTAAATTTTGATTTTGCAATTTGATTTACATCTGAAAATTTAATTTGAAATTATAACTAGGTACAGTACGGGAAACCGTTATTTACTCTCAGACTAGTAGAGAACGCTGGGCGTGGATCTAGCCACAGATTACTAAATACATAGCGTAAGTCTAGTTTTTAACCGACTTAAAATGGAATTTATCAAATGTCAATTCGACAAGTACTTATGTATGTCATATTTCCAGAACTTGGCCCAAATTTTAAAAGTGTATACTGTATGTTTTTTGGTTTGTGTTCGCATATCTCCAGAACCACAAGTCCCGATTTAAGTGATTCTTTTTTTTTTTGTTGTACTAGGTATTGTTCAATGTTCAACTTAGGGAATACTGCAAGCTTTTTCAAATCGGTTTAGTAGTGAAGTCAGTTATAAATGATTGATCTTGTTATCTTTTTTCGCACTGGCTACACTAAGAAATAAAAATATTTTTAAAATTTTAGAATAACCTTTTCGCAGTTGAGTAAAATATTACAAATTAATTAAATGTTATTTACATAGGTAATCCAGGTAAACTAAACGAATATAATATGTAATATGAATAATATGTTAGTCAGACTATGTTTCTGACATTCCGAGTTCATCACAGAGCAACAACAAACACTGGTAACTTTAAACTAAAAGTTAACTATGTATATTAACTTTCAGTTTAAATAAACTTATCTTAAGTTAAGATCTGACACATGAGGACATGCGAGTTCATAGAGATATTTAGCTTTCTCTGTGTTTAGCTATTGTCTGTTAAAACAGCTTTCGTATTACATATTTCTAAAGTCTAAACAGCCAATCTAGGCACAAAAAATATTGGTCTAGCCGCCGCTGCTTTGAAGTGGCGTAGAGTAAAATGAAACATATAGCCTTATATCATAAAGTGGCATTTTATTTGCAATTTAGCGGTGCCGGTCGCTTGCTGCGAGGAAAAAGTCACTTTTAGGGTTAAATCACACTACGACGCGAAAAGATTTCAATTATTGTAATCTTTAACATCATAATATTATCAAATAACATTTTCATTGCAATCAGTACTTCACGTACTTCACGTAGTATATAATAGTACTTCACGTAGTATGTCACACACTCTAACGCACCTGCAAACACTCCGGTGCAGCAGATGTTCGTAATAGCGATGAGTGTGTCCCCTATTATACATACTCTTATAAAACATGTTAAAGAGATTAGTGTTAAATGTGATCAAATCATTTCAAAAGTATTGTTAAGAATTGTAAAAGCCAAAAGGGATCCCAAAATTTGATTAAACGGTATTTAGGTAACAAGTAGTTTTAGATTATTATGTAAAATTTCAAAGACTGGTTTTTTAACCCCCGACAAAAAAGAGGGGTGTTATAATTTTGAGGAGTCGGTCTGTCTGTCTGTTTGTGTATGTATGTCTGTGGCATCGTAGCATCCAAACGGGTGGACCGATTTTCATCTAGTTTTTTTTCTTTAAAAGCTGATATTACGTGTTCTTAGCTAAAGTTCATCATCATTAGCCCGCTCGGTGCTGAAAAGATTAAGTTTAATCTACTTAATTTTTTTTTAATCGGGGGTTGTTTTTAAATTTCTTAATTTAACATCTTCTGAGAGAAGCCTGTATAGTGTATACGGTATAATATGCAGTAAGTACAGTCTTACATGCCTTTATGCATATTAGGTATCAAGTCTACCTATCTAGGTAGGGCCGATTTAAATAAATTAAAAGTTATTATTTATTAGTATTTTTTTATTTACCTTTTCACGTATTCTCCGCGTAGTACTAGCAAATTAATGATTAATGACACAGTTTTTCGGTAGGTACAGTATAATATAACTTTTCAACCTAGCGACAAATTTTGAAATGTCTCTATAATATTTGCATACGTTTCCTCGATCAATTCTAGTTATTATATCATTAAACATTAGACTATTATATTCCCTGATCATAAATATGTAAACCAGTGGTTAAAATGGGATAATTTAATAACTGTAACAGTTAATCAAAACTGGTTCCGGATAGTGGTTACATAATTTATTTTACTACTCCAAATGGGCATTCATTTTGTGTTTTAGTGAGCTTGTGATTTGTTGTGATTAACTCCTGTGTAATTCATACTTATATTATAAATGCGGAAGTGTGTCTGTTTGTGTGTTACCTCTTCACGTCAAAACCTCTAAATCGAACGACGCGTAGACGTAGGGTAGTTATATCTAATGCAGGGGTTCCCAAACTGTGCGCCGCGTCGCCCTGGTGCGCCGTGGAAAGGCAAGAGGGGCGCCGCCGTGAGCCGATCCTCCATCATTATCCGAAACCACAAATACATATTATAAAATTAAATTATAACATAAATTAATAATTTAATATACAAAGCAGGCAGATAATTAAATATTTGCTTATTATTATTTACTTACTTATCACAGGATAGTTTTATTAATTTACTTAACCTAACTATAATTATTAAAACTGCTTTAATTTGAATATTTTTATAATAGCTATAAGCTAGGTAGGGCGCCGTGACAAAATATTGACTCGTAAGTGCGCCGCAGGCTGAAAAAGATTGGGAACCCCTGATCTAATGCATTAAAATTTACGGTTGCCATGAGGAATAAACGATTTAAACTACTACAAAAATTAGTTTTATGCTATAATATGATTAGAATAACAGAATTCATTGAAAATGTATGTCCCTACATACGAATTTGATATGCTTCAGGTATAAATTTATCCAATATCCAGGCTCTTTTAGTTAAGATAAATCCAAATTTCTTTAAACTAATATAATATCTTAAGTATATCTTTAAACAAGCAATTCTTGTATATATGTATGTATATATAATTGGAATCTCGGAATCGGCTCCAACGATTTTCATAAAATTTAGTATAGGTAATGGGGGTTTCGAGGGCGATAAATCAATCTAGCTAGGAATCATTTTTATAAAATGTTATTTTATTCGTGTTTTATCGAATACCAAGCAAAGCTTTGTCAAATAGCTAGTATACAATTAATCCATTTTCGAAAGTCGGTTAAATAAACTTTACTTAATAATTAAATTAGAAAGAGGATCCTTTATTACTTATGTGCATAGAAGCATTTGGTGGTTCAAATCCCTAGGGCCTAGAGAATGCAACATTGCACACAACTGGTCATTGCAAGTTGCTACTCAATTATAAACCGACTGCCAAAAAGGAGGAGTTTATTTTCGGCTGTAAGTACTAAATGATAAAACTATCCTGTGATAATATGTCATTTTTCGGTACTCAAACACTGAAAAAACGTAACGGCTATAAATAAACAAGTTATTGCTATTTGCAACCGAGTAACTTGCTTCGGAGGGAGCCTGCAAAGTTTGTTGCTAAAATTATACAAGTCAACTTTGTTAACGTGTGTTGGTAATATGAACCCAGTAAGTTGGTAAAATTAAGTATCGAAGGTTAGTTGTTACTAATCTATCCTCTCAGTAAACTTAGCAAACCTTTTAACTATAGTGAGTCGAGTTACTTTGTTAACAATACCCAAGCTTCTTAGTATTACAAATCAATTCAATCGGTTACAGCAACAACCAACTTAGTTGAAGAACTGTCGCCACAGCCAAGGTGCTTTGTTGTGTTAGCATAATAATTCAGTAGGCTCAACTATTTTACTTCGTAAAACTAACTAAGTAACTTGATAATGTTAATCATGTTTATTGGCTAGGGACAGCCAATCTACTTTGTTACTTCTACCCAATTCAAATTGGTATACATAGCCAAGTTACTGGGTACTGTCAATCGTGTTCGTTGGTTAAATGCAACTACTATACTCTGTATTTTCTACTCAATTCAAATTGGTATACATAGCCAAGTTACTGGGTACTGTCAATCGTGTTTATTGGGTAAATGCAACTACTATACTCTGTACTTTCTAGTCAATTAAGATTAGTATTTTTAGCCAAGTTGCTTTGTATTCTTAAGCGAGTGTATTGGGTAACCATAACTAAAATAGTTTGTTGCCAGTACCAATACAAACGACACATATGAAGGCGAGTAGTGCCGCGGAACTAGCGCCACTTCACAAAAAAAATCTTATCTCTTCATGCAAAGAATATATTAGAATATCCTAAACCCACATTTTTGGTAGTATGTTTAAGTTTAATTACAACCTGCAAGTTCAATGAAATACTCACTGCAATTAAAGTTATGGGTAAAAGTGCTAAAAACGGCCAATTTGGTATTAATTGCCATAACTTTAATTACAACGAATAATTACAACGAAACTTAAAGATGTAAGTTTTGGATATTTTGATATATTCTTTGCATGGAGAGATAAGATTTTTTTCGTGAAGTGAACCAAATTTGAAGAAAACTGAAAGAAAATATGTAATTAATGAAATTAGATTTATTGAGTAGGACACAAAACAATCATTTCAAGTAACATTAAACTCTTAAGGTCTTAATATATGCAAAGCTAGAGCCGCCATCACAAAAATATTAATTTCTCTCACATTAGGCTATTAAGTGCTTCTAGATATTATCCTACAGCTTATTTACGAGCTATTATATAAATTTTAAATTTTATGGTGCGTAAATAAGTTGTAGGAAATTATCTAGAGGTACATAAACTTAGATTATTGATTAATTGTCTAATGAGAGAGAACTTAATTTTTTTGTGATGGCGGCTCTAGGTGTGTATTTAATTAATTATATAGTAAACAATCATAAAACGCAACTGACGTTCGATTTTTAATTTTCGCCCTTATAACTAAGACATTATTTTTTAAAGAAATTATTTCCGTTAATCAAATTAACTCTGTTCCGTACACGAAACACTCATTTTAAGTAATTAACATGCTGCTTTTAAATACTACTACGTAAACAATATCAAGAAACGAAACTGAAGTTCCGTTTTGAATTGAAATCATGAGCAAACTTTTAAGGGGTGACTCAAACGTGTCTACACTCGATGGGAACATAGGTCTGAGAGAAGCAAATTAATTTAGTCGGAGCTTAATATTAGGGCTGTATAATCATAATAAAACTGAAATTTTCTCTGCATTACTAGCGAAAAGAAACAGATGTTCCGTAGATTTTGTCTCTAATGAAAGTTGTTCCGGTTCGTGGTCTGAGTCACTCCTTAAGATTTTTCTTATGATTTCAATTTCACCCTGTAATTTCATATCATACAACCCTGACATAACGCGGACCTGTCTCATGATGATACATCTGTATATCTCATAATAAACAAAAAAAATATATATGCATTCACAATGGACTTCTTAAAATTACATACTGTTCGCCATTAAATAACATACACAAAGCATTTGGAATTGGTGATAGCAATGAATTATAAAATACAGTGCAGTACTCATCTGACGGCTTTACATGATATGCAAAGTAATGATCAAAATTTACTTTGTTATTATTTTTAGCAATATTCCGCGAAATAAACTTCCACCTTTAAGTAAATGAGTGAGTGCACGCATAGGCATGCGTACAGCACCTCCCTCCTCCCACACTGCCTATGCGTACACTCGCATGCAAGAACTTGCAAACACCACCACCACACAAGCAATAATGTTGGCAAATCCGTGCAAGGCCCCTCACCACCATGCAGGTTGAAAACCTCGACGCGCGTTTCGCTCCAACACCGGAGCATCCTCAGGATGTGGACTCTACGAACAACGTCAAGACTTGACTTGACGGACGTTGTTCGTAGAGTCCACAGAACACTGTGTTTAAAATTAAAATGAACCCTGAGTGTTTTAAGATCAAATGTTTGTTTACATAAAAAACAGACAACCATTATGGTAATGTGAGCAAGTTACTATACCTATATTTGATAAGCCAAAAGTTTATAAAAACTATAGAATAAGCTAAATGAATAAGTAACTATCTATCTATAATTTTCTTACAACTCGACAAGCACAACCGTTATATGCAACTAATCTAATTGCAACATAATTCACACTCGTCGTCGATAAAATGATCATAAATGCTACATTGTGAACAGTTTTTGCACCAAAAAAAATCAAAGTACAATAAGCTCTTTACATATTGTTCGTTTTCTATTATAAAATGTTTTGGTTGAGCTTTATTACAAACAGTGAGAAAACCACACCCAAAACACTTTTTAGATAAAATAAAATGTGTCTTTTCCCAAGGCCATTTTAAGTATTCCAGCATCTGGAAATGCTTTTTAGTTAAAAAATTGTCAACATCTAGAGTCGTCGACATGTTTGATACGTAGTTATCAAATAGGAAATATAGCTTACCTAATGTAATTTACAAATTAAAATAATCATTTTAATATACCCATATATACCATACATAACCATCAAAGCCTAACTCGGCCAAAAGCGTGAGGGCAGAAGTTGAACTGCTATCAAATTTCGTTTTAAATTGGAAAAAAGCGTTTTGTACAAACATCCAAGTACTGTGGCATTCCACTGGGTACCGAGCGTTGACGACCCAAATTATTTTAAAACACAAGCTTACTGCAGTCAATATATTTGAGACGACATAAAATACTTCATTGATGACTACGAAGTATGTTTTGATATTGTCGAGGGATTCACCTACAATTATTATAAAAGGTTGCACAGTGAGCCCACACTCTTGAAATTTTGTTTGCTTACTTTTAACCGTAGTACGGATATCAGAGTCGTTTTTGACATGAAGAATAAAACCGGCCGTTGCCTCTGATTTTGAAGGTCGCCAAATCTTCTTTGCTGCGTTTTTCAGCCGAATGCTTGTGACAGCTAACAGTGATGGTATGAGCAGCAAACAGGCTATGTTTGATGTCTCCTCTGAACCTGAAATATAGATTATTGGCTTCATAAATAAATACTATTGTTTGCTTTATATCTTATACCTTTAAACGAGCAATTATTGTATATTTATTTATTTATATATTTTCTGTATCTCGGAAACGGCTCCAACGATTTTCATGAAATTTAGTATACAGGGGGTTTTGGGGGCGAAAAATCGATCTAGCTAGGTTTCATTTTTAGAAAATGTTGTTTTCTGCATGTTTCCTACCAAAAAAGAAAAAAACCGAGCAAAGCTCGGTCACCAGATATTTATCCTTTATATAGGATGTCTATTAAATAACAATATTTTAAGGTAGAACGTGCGATAGATTCTCACACAAACACACATCAGGGACACCAACTAGGCAGAGCCTGTACTATTATGGGTATCGTATACTGATATAAATAGATTAGTAAATACCTATTGAACACCGAGACACAGAATAAACATCAATGTTTGTCACTCACAAATATAAGGTGTAAAACAAATTAGCTGACCCAATTTTTTTTTTGTTTTTCGACCCATGTTTCTTTGGGAAAGATGTACAATTTCATGGGTTGGTTCATCTTTTAAAATATGGTCAGGAAATTTGTTTACACCTTGTATTTGTCCTAAGCAGGATTCGAACCCGCGACTACTACCCATTGAGCCGGCAGGCCAGTCTAATATGTGTTTTCTTTGTGCAATAAATTATTGAATAAATAATAATAATAAATAAAATAAAAAAATACATCTTTTCATACATGGAAATTAACTGAACTCGAGAACGGTTGAGTATGGTCCGTACCTCGTATATAAAAAAATTATATGTAGTTAAAAAAATTACCCGTCTCGTAAGATAAAAGAAGCTCCAAATTTTTATCTTTGCTGTTTTTCTTGCGCGTCTTTGCCAAATCAAATATTTTTGGCTTGATTGTGGGGAAGGTTTCAGTGATCACGGTGTATTGTCCGTTGTAAAGGTTTTCAAAATCTTTTTCTAACTGTGAACAAAAAAAAGGTAAGTATGCAAAAGTATTTAAACTAAAAGAGACCAAAAATTGAAAAAAGCTGAACTCACCAGTAGATATCCTTTCGGTTTTTTCAGAGCAGCGTATTCATCGAAGTATTGAGCTATAAATAATTCTTTTGAAGCTATAAGCCTTGTTTCTGTGGTTTCTTTCCACTTTTGTTCTACAGCAGTCCAAGGTTCAGTAGAATTTTTAAGCCATAAAATTTTGTCTTCTGCGTCTTTCTCATCAGTTAGTCCGTCTGGTAAACGTAAGCTTGGGGATTGAGGTGAGGACCCTGACCTTGAAATTCGCCGGCGCTTCTCCACTACGCCAGTATCCCTGTATTTTCGTTTCAGGTTATGAATTTGGTCTGGTACCTTTAAAAACTTTTATATATTCTTCCAAGTTCCAAGCTGTAAGAATATTTTCAACCTCTTCATCCATCTTTCCACATAGGTACCTACTTGTCACGTCACTATAAACCACCGCGGTTAAGTATAGCACTAGGTACTATTAATTGTATTCAAAACTCCTGAAAAATGCAATGGATATGTATAGCAAACGCCGCCCCACATCCAGAAACAAGAATAGTTTGGTAACACTTCAAAATGATGAAAAAATTTATAAGTTTAACCTGTCTTCTAGATGTGAGGCCGCGGCGCTTCAATACGACACGTCCGTCACGCTGCAGTGATTTGACACAAATGGCCGAATTTGGCGGCTTCACATGGGCCCACAGCCTAATCCTTGTTTATTTATTATTAAGTTACTCGGTTAAAAATAGTATTCGCTTACTTTGTTGTTAATTTCCGAGTTGTGCTTATTTACCAATAGATGAGTGCCTTCTTTGCCTTTACTAAGCAACACGGTTGTATGCATCATAGCGAGTTACTTAATATTAGCCATGTAAACTTATATTTAAAATTAAGTAACGTACTTAACATAATACAGCAATGTTACCTTGTGTGTTTTTAACCGAACTCGTTGTAAATATTAGACAGCTGTGATTATGTCTAAAATTAAGCAACTTACTTATTATTTAATAGCAATGTAACGTTGTCTGTTTATAACCGAACTCGTTGTAACTTTTAGCCTACTGTGATTATGTTTAAAATTAAATAATTTAATTATCATGAAATAATAACGTAAGCTTGTCTGTTTTGAACCAAATTCGGTAAGGGTACTATTTACCGAGTTGGCCGTTTAGAAATTGATAAGTACTTATTAATAATAGCCAAGAATATTTAACAATATTTGCTTGTATAATCCTAGCAAAGCTTTATTGGACATTTTAGATATGACTTGATTGAACGCAGCCGAATAATTTTTAGCCGAGCTAAATTGGTACTTTGCTAAAGCAAATTTATTTCAGTGAAGTAATAAATGTATCTCCATGACAAAATCAGCTCAGCGGTTTGGGCGTGAAGAGGCTACCGACAGGCAGACGGACAGTTTTAGTTTATAATATTGGTATGGATGTCAGAATTTGTATAAAATTATGTGCCTCTCTAGAGCATAAAATGATTTGAAGTCGTACAAAACGAAAAAAGAAATTATTCGACTATCCAAATAGGGAGCCATCTCTAGTGCTATGATAACATTTTTTGCAACAATACAAAAAGTTATACCAACACGACGGGAGCTTTAATACCCTACAAAAACCATATTTTGGACGAATAAATCACTATTGCAATCTATTCAATTTCCGACGAACGCACACTTGCAAAACGAACCCTATTCGAATGAAATTGGGTATATTTTTGAATGGTTGTATTTTTATAGCCAGCACGCGACACACTACTCATAATCACCCTCAGATTTAAGGGACAATAAAATGATCATCGACCGGGTGGGACACATGAGACAGAGATACTGCTATCTCTTTCCAGATAAAACTTTATAATACGTCAATTATTGATATCATAATTGGTAATCAATAGGTGGTTTTATTTTTCTTTTCGGGTCTATAGGAGCACAAATTAGGATTAAGATATTTAGACTTTAATGAGAAAAGATGCCATTTTTATTTGCCATTCACTTAAAAAATTGTAAGTTCGTTATTTGTACAACACGGTCAAATTAACTAGACGCACGGTTTGATGACGTCATTATGGAGCTCGCATATTAATTTGACATTTCGATGCGTCAAGTTAATTTGACCGTGTTGTATATACTTACTTAATATGTAAACTGTGAGTACTTTGTAATACGGGAAGGGAACTAATGGCAGACACTATAAGGAAACATGAAACATTTGAATGTTATAAAATATATATTTATGAATATAAAGGATTGATAACTTCTTCCATGTCTTCAGTAACTCTTACAAAATAAAACTATTATAATTATTCTCTGACAAATCAATTAAAAAATATATTATTTGTCTTTTTGTAAACTTAGTCATAAGTACTAATAGATGACATCACAAAAACCGAACATCACTAATAGTAGACACCAATATGAACTAATAGTAGACATAGAACTTTACATTACATTTTACATTTTTCCTATTTGTCATTATTTGCCATTTTTCAAAAGATTTCATTTACTTCATCATAGTAACTACATGAATCAGAAATATTATCCACGTTGTCTCCAGATTATATTCATTATTCTTCCATACTGAAACTATCTTTTCTTTTATTTTTCATATTTTTAAAGTGAAAATTTCTTTAGCGGCGTTGAGCACTTAATTTGTGGGATGGGTAAAAACTGTGAAACTCGCGTCAGATTCTCGTGCTGATCGAAAATCCTTGGAAAAACCGTAAGACGGTTGGAGATGGAGAGTAGTGTTTTGTGTCGAACTCGAACTCGAGCTCGAATTCGAACTCGAATTCGAACTTGAACTCGAACTCGAATTGATTGTAAGAGTTTCGATAAATTAAAAAAATCGATTTTTCAAAAATCGATTTTCATAAAAAACGGGTTAAAAATTTAATCGATTATAAGGGTTTCGATTAATAAAAAAAAATCGATTTTTTAATAATCTATTTTCATAAAAATGGGTTAAAAATTTAATCGATTGTAAGGGTTTCGATTAATTAAAAAAATCGATTTTTTAATAATCGATTTTCATAAAAATAGGTTAAAAATTTAATCGATTGTAAGGGTTTCGATTAATTAAAAAAATCGTTTTTTTTAATAATCGACTTTCATAAAAATGGGTTAAAAATTTAATCGATTGTAAGGGTTTCGATTAATTTAAAAAATCGATTTTTTAATAGTCGTTTTTCATAAAAATGGGTTAAAAATTTAATCGATCGTAAAGGGTTTCGATTAATTTAAAAAATCGATTTTTAATAATCGATTTTCATAAAAATGGGTTAAAAATTTAATCGATTGTGAGGGTTTCGATTAATTTAAAAAATCGATTTTTTAATAATCGATTTTCATAAAAATGGGTT
Organism: Polyommatus icarus; assembly: GCA_937595015.1. Lineage (NCBI taxonomy): Eukaryota > Metazoa > Arthropoda > Insecta > Lepidoptera > Lycaenidae > Polyommatus > Polyommatus icarus. The sequence continues at coordinate 5,097,456 of OW569341.1, read as the reverse complement.
AAAAATTTAATCGATTGTGAGGGTTTCGATTAATTTAAAAAATCGATTTTTTAATAATTGATTTTCATAAAAATGGGTTAAAGATTTAATCGATTGTAAGGGTTTCGATTAATTAAAAAAATCGTTTTTTTAAATTAATCGAAACCCTTACGATCGATTAAATTTTTATAATTGATTTTCATAAAAAATGGGTTAAAAAAATTGCACAACGTTAATAATCAAGGTTTCACTTCTGCCGGCACTCCCTGAGTGCAACCCGACTTTTTTTCCTAGCAAATTTATTTTCAGTCTTTAGTCTCCATGCTTCTTTTGCCTCTTCTTTTTTCTTCTTTCTTTTCTCTGCTCTCCTTTTTCTTTTTTTTACTGCTAAAAAACTAAAGCAATCGATTTTTAGATCAGTACAAGGTCTAATATTAGATACCATGTCCATTTTTAGGTACAGTAGTTCTAAGTTCTTAGACTGTTAATAGAATTATATTTTCAGAGAATAGTGATGATTTTTGCAGTAGAATAAAGCACAAAATAACTTTAGTATGTATTGCAAAATTCAAAGATGAGATCCATGTCATCTATTAGGTTTTTTACATTTTCAAGAACTAATAGTAGACACCCTTTATATTGTTAGGGAAAATGGATAAAAGATCATAAATAAACATTAATTAGTGTAAACAACATGACCATTAATCCAATGAAGTCAATAGAAATTACAAAAAATCTAATAAATGTATTCAAAACTTACGTGCAAAATTTCGCCTTCCTTAACCTATTTGCTAAGAAATTGCCGGGTGCGTGTTGACGCGGACACATGATTTACGAAAACTGATCCCATTTTAAAATTTTGTTCCCGAAGGCATCCCTAATATATTTTTTCACATCAACAGATAGCATAAGAAGCTTATAAAATTTACAGTGTTGAGAAATAATTAGAATAATTCTTATTTTTATGGCATTTTTGTCGTAAGTGTCTTCTATTAGTTCAGTGTCTACCATTAGCGCCTTTCCCTTATAAAGGAAAAGTTTATTATTTTACTCGTATCTATATTGTTGTGTTACCTCTTCACGCTTGAACCGCTGATCCGATTTTGATGAAATTTGAAGATTTTTAGATTTAAAGGAAAGGAGGGCTCGAAACGCGATAGCCGAATTTCGTTGCAATTATGTAGCGGGTACTACATAGAGTACATAGTTTACTTACTTTATTACTGAGTAACTAATTATTATTATATCTATTATCATTAAAATGCCAATTTAAATTATAAACCAGGTGGTTACATCTCAATTAAAATCAACTGCTACTTCAGAACACTTCATAACATTTTTAACATTGTGAAGAAACTTTCCTTAAGTTATGATAAAGATATTCTTAAAAAGACTTCTTAAATTAGTTTTCTTGGATCTTAATGGAAGGAAAATCACCGGCATTAAGCTTGAGAGAACGAAGTAAATACACCTTATTTTGTTCACTGGAACCTCGATTAACTCAAATATTATACCGGATAAAGGAAGCAAGAATACCTACTTTAGCATATGACCTAAGATAAAAAAAAATTAAGCCCGATTTACCACTTATGCCAAAAAAAGACAAGTAGATGTTGTATGGTTATTAGCTGAGTAAATATTTTGATTGGTGGCTTATATAACAAAGAAATTTATAAAAGAGATTACATATTGAAATTATTTATTTTCACATGGTCTCTATCGTGTTCTATAACTTTTTGTTTAGGAAATACTTTACTTTCAATGATAGATATTAGAAAATAAAATATTATGCCTCTGAAACTGACTATGTATTTCTGGTTAGCATTCTTAATGAACGAGAAAAGAGTATAGGGTAGTGGTACAGATTGTGACGTCATAAGAACAGACATACCTATGATATGTCATGGTTATTTAATATTTAGTATTACCATAAATCATGACTTGCAAGGATAATTACCTATTTTTTTGATTAAATATTAAGATAAAATTTTATTTTAACAAGTTAATTTAAACGTAAAGTTTGCATACAATACATAGTTTACATAGGCACTTATTATGGAATTCAAGTCAGAATATAGTATTGAAACTAGGGAATGCAATACCGGGATACCGGGATCCCGCATACATTATGCGGGACTAATCCTGGTCGAAAATTTTGCGGGATCCCGCGGGACTGGCGGGATTACAAAGAAATGTATTTCATATGCGTAACTTTGCGCGGGGGTGCGTGAACTGGCTACAGGCAGCCCGTATAACAATTTAGCTTCAATTCACCTACTAATAATCCACTGTAAATGACAATTGAACTAACCAGCGTGGATGCTGAGCGAGCATTTCCAGCTGCTAGCTACCTTGTGTTGATTATCAGAAACCGTTTCGGAATCTTTGGGCACAATTTTTACCTATATTTCGAAAAAAGTTTTGATAAAAGATGGACATAAATAAGCGATTTTTTAAAAACATTTTTTAACTGTTATTATTACGAAGCCATTTCCAAAAAAATAATTAGATTTTCTTTAATTTTTTTTATAAAGTCTGAAGGTAATAATTAAACCCTTGAAAAAAGTGTCCGACAAAGTTTGTTTTATTTGAGATTCTAAGAATAAAACGGGGTCTATCAAGTAAAGTCATTATAACGATTTATTTTAAAAGTTTAAATCCACCCAGCGGGATCCCGCAAATACCGGGATCCAGTGGGATTGTGATGGTTCAATCCCGCAAATACCGGGATTGAAATTCTCTTGCGGGATTGCCTTCCCTAATTGAAACCAATAATTTTTTAAGTAGGTTTTCGCTCCACCACCTTTTGTCAGTTAGGTTGTCTCGAAAACTGTAAGCAGTCACCACCGATTTGTAAAACTCCTACTATCTACATTGTAACATGTACATTTGTTATTTGTTTAGTTCTGTCTTAATATAATCTTAAATCAATACTAATATTAAGAAAGTGTCTGTCTGTTACCTCTTCACGCTCAAACCATTGAACCAATTTTGTTGAAAGTATGGTGATACTTGCAGTCCCCGTGAAAGGACATATGATACTTTTTATCCTGGAAAAATGTATGGTTCCCGGCCTATAAACGAATTTATGCACGAGTACTAGCATTACATATCTCTGAAACCCGTAAAACCTCAAGTCCACAGTTTTGAGGGCGCCGTGGCCACCCTACCCTAATTCCGACGAGTGCTCGACCCAGTTAGTTAACTATTGTGGCAGAAGTTGTGTCACTATACAATACTTGTAATTTTTTCCACGAGAGCCGTCGAGTCGCCCACTGTTTCATAATTAGGATGCTTTTGTCTTGTTAATTAAGGTTTTTTAATTGCACCTTTACGAGGGGTTTCGTTGGAATTTCTGTCATTTATTTACCGGATTAATTAAAAAAAACTTGAAAAAAATGGTGTCCATAGTAATATAATTTAATGGTCACTCTACTAAGTCATCGAACTATATTAGCATTTAAATAAATACCCTGATTTTATTCTATAATCTACATTATTCGATGTAAGAAGTATGCTATGTTGTTGTGCCTTGCCTATGTAGCCTTATTATATTTACGTCTTTATACAATATCTCTCAGTGGATGTAAAATATAATCTAGATTCTAGATATTTGTAAAAAACTTTTCCAAGCTAACAGAAATAGAAATAAATAGTTATGTCAGGCGACGAATATGCAAACAGAAATATCCCAGCATGCAATACAAATATAAATTTATACAAAATTGTATACAAAATAGCAGGTTACAACAATATCGTAATAAAAGACACGCAAAGTCAATTACAGAGCTAATTCTAGCCAGCCATAGATTTGGGAAAGTCAGAGAAATGCCTCCTGTAATATAAGTTACATAAAAAAACTTTATAAAGACATCAAGACCCCATATCGTCGTTCAAGTTATATCACCAAGTAATATTTAGTAAACCGACTAATTTGATATACTAAGATATGATATAAGTAACATAATACATAAATCATAATATATTTTCGTTATTTAAGTACCCTAGCTATACTTCAAAAACAGTCTAAAAATTTTTTGTAAAAGTGCAAAATGTTATCTGTGTAACATTTTGTTGACAAATTTTTTTACAGACACACACACAGACAAACTTATTACACCCTTCTTTTCTTGTCGGGGGCGAAATTGCCTTTAACACCGAAATGAATCCTATTGCTCATGCTTCTACCCACGTCTTGTTGTTGAATACGATATTTAGTAGCAACCATTCACTTATGCCCAAACCGCGTCGATAAAAACTTTCAATACATCGACGTACCAAACTATAGAAAAGTAACTGAGTAAAAAAAAGGTTCTGCCAAGGCATCAAACCCGGTGAACTTCGATTCAGTTTTCACACTGCAACCTTTCCTGGACTTCCACAAATATTCATTTAAGACAAAAAATGGTCCATTCGGTTCTAGCAAGACAAACTAGATTTAGGGCCTGCTTCACCACTTCCTGATAAAGTGCCGGATAGGCTATCCACAACTTATTTGACAGATTTTCCATACTTTATCTGCCAAATTAAGTTGAGGATAAACTATCCGGCACTTATCAGGAACGGTGAAACAGGCCCTTAAATTCATTTTTATGTATAGATGGCTCTGGATTGTCATACAATTTTCGTTGTTCTACGCGTGACCAAAACTAAAACCATATTTTTACCGTCCAATGTATTAAAATTCATTGCTCTTTAGAATACTAATTATTCGACCCTCGCCATGTCTATTCTACATCTATGGCCCAGTATCCATATGCAGCGACCCACTTCCAACTGAAACAATACTGCCCATTAGCTCACGTGAATCTACTGTTCAAAATTCGATTTGCACCACGCCGCCAGAATTTGGCGGTACAATGGTATATCAATTTGGATGTTCTGAGCATTTCGGCTTATTATAAGCAGTATCTACGTTCAGCCTGCCTAGCATATGCCAACGAGATATCTCACTCTCGAGATAATTAAAAACTACTCGTCTCATAATGTCAAAATCTCGACATTATCTCGACAAAACTCTATAAAAATATTTGGATGATAGATTTACGCGAGAAAAAATGTTTGTCATGCTAGAATCAATAGAGATGAAGATACAAACTATTAAACATCGAGAAACATGTAGAGTGAGATATCTCGTTGGCGTATGCTAGGCAGGCAGATAAGTGCCTAACAAGAAATAAAAAATTGTTTGACAAAGAGTAGTATAGCATATCTCAGAATTGTGAACAGAAAGCAAGAGGGGAGGCCATACATGACCCATATAAACATTTTTTTTAATTATCTTTTGAAGTGAAAACTTCTTTAGCGGCGTTGAGCACTTTTGTGGGATGGGTAAAAACTGTGAAACTCGTGCTGATCGAGAAACCTTGGAAAAACCGAAAGACGGTTGGAGAGTAGTGTTGTAACATCGAAATTGATTAATCGAACAATCGATTGTAAGGGTTTCGATTAATTAATTATTTTTTTTCAAACCCGTCTTTTTTTCTTAACTTAAAACTAAAAGAGTGTTCAGATGCCATGTCCTGATGCTCATCATCATCTTAAAGATATTCGGACTGACTACAAAAGATTAAACATATTCTGTTGAACAGTTGTTTATACACAATTATGTACTGAGTTTTTTTTCTTATCAACTGTTCAACAGGTGTTTAACTCTTTTGCAGTAAGACCACAGAATATATGTATAATTAGTACCTTGGTAAGACCATGTTTAGCATATAGCAGTATTTTGTTATGCTGTGACATGTTACCATAACATGTCACAGCATAACAAAATACTCCTTTTATGCTCCTTTCAATTAATTTTCTATAGCTACAAACCAAAACTAACTAACCAAAAATCAAAATTGACCAAATTAACTTGCCAAACCCTACGTTTTGTAACTGCTTAGTATGTGACATATAGTTATAACTGATCAAAATATATTTAACAATACCGGTATATTCCGAGTATAGTGGTATAGGACTAGGTATAGGGCATAAAGGATATATCTAGGGCTATATAGAGCCTAGGTATCCTAGCTTCAAGCGTGGGTTCGCCAGCGAAAGGCATGTTAACATTTGCAGCTCTATTGGCAATTATTGCAAAACGAAATTATTCAACTTCACAGTTCACACTTAGACGTTGCGTAAATGTAACCTTACACAGGGTGATCATAAACGCGAGATTTATGTGCCCGTTTAAATAGGATTAAACCGCGTTCACACCAATCTTGTTGAAACTAGAATGTGATAACTAAAATTGTGCAATTTGTATTAGAAAACAATTGAGCAAAATTTTAAAAGAAACTCATGAACAAGTGGGAAGGTATTGAACTTTGAGAAACAGAAATGAATAGTTAATTTTACAATTACTGTTGTTTTTTTACATCTGTAAGTACTAATATTATAAACGCGAAAGTATGTTGGTCTGTCTGTTACCTCTTCACGCCCAAAACGCTGAACCAAGTGGCGGGCGTCATCTAGTTTTATGTTTTGACATCCTGTATATGCCGTAACTAATACATCGGTCACGTGTTCACGAAGGCATTACGAATGTAAAATTATTGTTTATAAAACAAATCTACAGGTACAGATAAAGGTGACTTATGAAAACAACCTGTCATGGTCTAAATTTTTAGGTCATAACACGACATTTAATAGCCCACTTAAATCATAAAACATACCTCATAACTCATAAGCATACCGCTGTACACAATGAGCCAACATTGGGCCAACACATTGAGCCAGCGCATTGGGCCAACGTATAGAGTACGAAATGGAGCGACATTAAACAAAATATTATGGCCAAGTAGGCCCAAAGCGCACTGGCCTAATGCTTTGGCCCCATGTGTATGGCGGATTTTATAGATAGGCTTTAAGTATAAAGACAAGCAAAAAAAAAATCTTGTGGTGAGCGAGCAAGAAAAAATCTTTGCAGTTTTGACGTAATTTTTTCAAGACGTCAAAAGTAAATGGATTAAAAGGTAGTCTTCTAAAGGCTAGCCTCCCAAAGACTACGTTGTCTCTATGGCATATTCAACTTGAATGTTTCGCAGGAAAATCCTGTCCTAGCATCCTGGCAACTTTAAATGCTCATTAAAATTGCTGTAGATATCCGAATTATGAAGGTTTATACAGAGTGTGCGACACACTTGTTCCTCATGTATATTCAGCGGTCGCGCTCGACAAAACAAAAAAGGGTATAATGATGTAAACTATATTATGTATGGAGCGTAGCTCGAAGCCTTTATGAACACTAGACGACTTTTTTAAAGAATGCAACATTTAATTTGTGCCTTTAAAACGTATGTTCGTAAACCGCAAGCTTAGCTTTATAATGCGTTGGTTGTGGTGCGGGTCATGTCACACTAAGACGAAAGACATTCAGGTGTTGATTTGAACAGTAGTAAAAAGCTAAAATTGGGGTAAATGGCCTATTTTTCCTGAATGAAGACTCAGATAAGATGGCAGCGAAACGATAAATAGCCTTGAAAAGCTGTAGTTTTAGAATTTGAGCGAAATGTCAAACTATTTAACCACGGTTTAATAATTCAATAAGCGCAATAACGTCCGTCGGAGCGTTTGACGTGACGTCATTTTCAACTGCGTCCGATACAGTTTACATATTTGAGCTAAATCAACATTAATTTAGTGCTAGATTTTGGTGTAATTTAGTATTTAATAGTATGTTTATTTCCATTAACAAATTAATACGTTAATAATTAATATTGAAGAGAGGTGTGTTTGCATCCAATAGAAAACTGATATATAGGACTGATTTTGAATTAACGAACAATTAATCTAGATTTAGCATAGACAACGAGAGTTAAGATATTTTTGTGTGATAAAAATGTATAGTTCCCATATAATTTTACGGCAAAAACCAGTTTTAAAAATTATGTCAGTAATACGACAAAACTTAAACCTCAACTCAAGCAATAAGCAACCAAAACGCTACCTGAAGGCTATAACGCTGATGATGATCACTTGAAACTACACATAAAATGCTTCAAAGAAATATCACAGTAATTCTCAATAAATAGAAATTTCATAAAGTACGTGCAAAATTTATACGACTTGAAGTTGCGACTTGAAAAGTTACAAGTTTCAAAAGCGACAAAACGTTATGAAGTTTCTTTCGCGATTGTAAAATTCAACCCTAAAAGGTTCCAGTGCACGAATAAGTGTCTGAAAGGAGATTTTTCAAAGAAATTGTTATATATTCATGTGTTTAAAGCGGTGAAAACTAGTGCGACCCAGAAAAAAAACTAGTTTTATCGGGTTAAAACTTGAAATCAGATATAATATTGCTTTGTAACTGCTTAGTAATAATTATAATTAGTATTTCGCACTAAGTCATATTTTGGTCGAGTTATGTTATAATTATGTCAAGCTCCGTAAACTGACATGGCTTTTTTTTTTTGATGTCGCAGGGGAAACCCATCATGGATGCCCCGGGTTGGGTACCCCGGGGGTATGTGAGACTCTTACTCACTAAAACCACCTGCGGTTCGCCTTCAGCCGTATAACGGAGGGAAATCCCGGATCTAACAAACACAGGACTCCCTCCACGACTGGCCGGTCTATCTCGGACCGGACTTCCACCAAAGTAAGGGAACGCTTAGGCGAACTAAAGCGTTCCCCTCGGCGCCGGGACTGACAAAGCCGGGCAGGTTCCCATCCTGGCCCGGAGCCCCGTTAGACAGAAGTTAGGAGGTTCGCGTAGCGACGCCTCCGCACTCCCGTCCTACGCCGGCGGAGCGGTAGAGGTGGGGTCGTTCTCTCTGTCCCGCTCCGTGGCCTCTTTCTGCGACATAACAAATTTGCAGAAAGAGACCGCCGCCTGCCAGGCCTCGTCGCTCTCAAATCAAATCAAATCAAAATCATTTATTCACATAGGTCACACAGTAACACTTATGAACGTCACAATAATTGCAATATAAATTAATTGTAGTAAGTACTTATAAGATATGCGTTAAATTATTATCACAAAAAACCCATTGTACAATTTACATTCCTGTCACCACTTATTACTATTACCAAATACAACAACATAATATTTTACCATATTGACATAAAGATAAGTCATACATACTTAATAATTATTATTTAATGTCACACTTTGTTTTATTATATAATGTCCAAAAATAAAAAAATAAATTTAAAATAAATTACTTACTACTTAATTAATTATTAATCGTGAATGTGATAAATATTAAATACAATAACAATTGAATTGAATGTCGTAAATATTATAATTGATGTCAGATAATCAGATAAGATAATTGCAACTAACATTTAACAATTACAGTAATTATAACTCACATTACAAATAATTAGTAATCATTTCCATGGTTGAATGTCTTCAAAATATTCATTTGTTGTGTAATAACCTTTATTCAATAATTGATTTTTGATACATCCCTTAAACTTAGTAAATGGTAAGTCTAGAATCTCAGCAGGCAATCTATTATAAAAACGTATGCCGAGTCCCACAAATGTATTTTGAACTTTATGAAGCCGTGAATAGTTACTAACTAACTTGTTCTTATTTCTGGTATTGAAAGGGTGAATATCAGCTTGTTGGTCATAATTGTGAATGTTTTTTCTAATGTACATTATATTGTCAAAGATAAACTGAGATGCAATTGTCAAAATATTTATTTCTTTAAATTTTTCTCTTAGAGAATCTCTGGGTCCTAGTCGATATATGGCACGTATTGCTCGTTTTTGCAGAATAAATATAGTCTGAATGTCAGCTGCACTTCCCCATAATAATAAACCATAAGACATGATACTGTGGAAGTAGCTAAAATATACCATACGTGCTGTTTCAACGTTCGTCAAAAGTCTTACCTTCCTAATAGCAAATACGGCTGAACTAAGTTTCTTAGCTATGTTAGAGATGTGAGGTCCCCATTGCAATTTACGGTCAAGCGTAAGACCTAAAAACATTGTAGAATCTACTAAGTTTAAATTATCTATACCAATTTTAATATTAATTGTGCTAGTAGACTTAACATTTGGCATAGTAAATTTGACACATTTAGTTTTTTTTGGGTTTAGTAGAAGATTATTAGAATTGAACCATTGTAGTATGAGAGTAAGTATTCTATTTATGCTGTTGATATCTGGATTTTTACGATTGATTTTGAAAAGAAGGGAGGTGTCATCGGCAAATAACAAAATTTCACATAAATGTTCTATAAAAAATGGAAGATCATTGATGTAAATAAGGAACAAAAATGGTCCTAAGATGGAACCCTGAGGAACTCCCATTTTTGTATGCAAACCCGATGATTTCACACCGTCAACATCTGCGAATTGTATTCGGTCCGTCAAATAATCTTTAATTAAATTAAGTGCTGCATCTCTAATACCATAGTACTTTAGTTTGAGTAGAAGTGTGCGATGATCAACGCAGTCAAAGGCTTTTGACAGATCACAAAATACGCCAATAACATCGTGAGAATCTTCCCAAGCTTTAAGTATATATTTAATTAATGTTACACCAGCATCTGTTGTTGAGACACCCTTAGTGAAACCGTATTGACGATTGTGGAATAGTTTATTGATATTAAAGTGACTCTGTAACTGTATAAGTATGGCCTTCTCAAATATTTTACTTATTGCTGGCAAAATAGAAATTGGTCTAAAATTTGTAGGGTCACTTTGTGAGCCTTTTTTAAATAATGGTATAACTTTAGACTGCTTCATGAGTCGGGGAAACACCCTAACATCTATACAGCGATTAAATAAGGCGGCTAAATATGGCGATAATTCAGTAATAATATTTTTGAGCAATTTAACTGAAATACCCCATAAGTCTACAGATTTCTTCATGTTAAGAGTCTTGAATATCTTTAAGATGTCATTAGGGTGAATGTGTTTGAAGTTAAACAAAGTCACATTTTCTTGCACATTAGTTCTTAATAATTCATTGGCTTTTATTGAAGAGGAATCAAGGGAGTGAGTTAATTCTAAGGGTATATTTACAAAATAGTTATTAAAATAATGAGCTAATTCTAGATTATCAGATATTGTCAAACCATCAATGTTAAGTGATATTTTGCGTTTTCTACATTACATTTAAAACACAAGTACTGACTTAAAGATTTGAATTTATATCCATAACAATTTATATTATGCTGTATATTTATGTATTTACAGTTAGAAAAGTTTCTAGAAATTTGTTCAATATGGTAATTTAACAAATTTGTGTTTATAAATAGATTATTAAATACCCCTAAAATAAATACATGACATTTTTTTAAACATTCAAGTGTGCAGCAAAGGTCTGATAATAAAGAGTAGGGATTTCTTTCATTTGTCCCGATACTTATTATTACAATGTCATCATTACATAATATCTTACTTAGATTACGACAGCTACTGAGTATGTGAGAAGCAGAAGCAAAAGGTTTTATAAAACCGTCTATACTATATACGTCATTCCATTTATTTTGCCTTGATCGATACAAATTGACTGGCAAATTAACTAGTTGTTGATCGCCTAGAATATAAATATTATTTTTTTTCGAACTACCCACAATTTTCTGTTTCTGCACTTCAATTGACGTTGTCATTTGTGACGTCTGAGATATTTTGCTATTCTCGTGTCGATCATTCTTTGGACTTTCCAGATTTTGTTTATTGTTAAGTGTTTGCGATTTGCAGACATTAATGTTATTTTCTCCAACTGGTGAGCTGCGCTGTGCAATATTATGAATAATTGACTTTCGCATCTTTCTATTTCTTGGCGTGGAATATGTTTTGTTCGGAGTGCGTGGAAACTGTGTAGTATCATCTGATAACTTCTTTAATATGGAAATAGTTTTAGTTTTTGAATCTAATTCTCGCTTCAGTGATGTGACTTCCAGATTGAGATGTGATATTTCATCATGGGCGCTGGTGAGTTCAAGTTGTAATTTTTCAATGCGTGACTTTAGGTCTCGAGCATGCAGCGCACCATGCTCGTGAGAGGTCTCCACCTAGCACCGCCACGAGATCGCGGCGCTGCACGGCCCAACGATCGCACACCTCAAGGGTATGCTGGGCCGTGTCCTCCGCAGCGCCACATTCATGGCAGGCTGGCGTTGGCACTCTCCTGGCAACCCTACACAGGTAAACTGACATGGCTAGCATTGACTGACATAATGCGACCTAATAACGTATAACTGTCATAATATGTCTACGGATCAATTCCCGCGATAGTGCATTGTATTTTAATATGTATTATGTAAAATATACATAGTTCTTCTCACTGCACTGTTATATTAAATCTAGATTCTGAGGAACAAAACTAGTGCAAGTTACCTTATTCTGGAAGTACGATTAAGCTATATCTCGACTGGTGGCTGAATTACCTGGAAAGACATAATAATTTTATAACTCATTTATAAAAGTACTCTTGAAATTATTAACATTTCTCCGCAAGGCGCCTACACAGTTACACACCTCTAAGGCTGTGATAGGACGGAGCTTAAGAAAAACGTAAATGCGTGAACAAAGGCAAAATTTAAGACTCCACGCCATACAATCAATGTCACTCATGATGTCACACTTTATATTGATGTTAACATCAGTTCAGTACTACACTACTACATATTATGCAACTTCAATTTGCAGTTTGTTCGATCCAGTCAGTTTTCTATCAAATAATAAAAAAAAAAGTTTACTCAACAAACAACGTCAAACGACTTTTGGAGTTTTGAACAATCAGAACACGTTTGACACTGCTTTGATTTCATGATAATTCTATTTTGTATTTTTAGTATACCGACGAAGTTTCAACGTTGGAATAACAGAATCAGAGCACAGATTACACAACAGCTATACTTCATAAAGAAATCTACAAAAACAACCCTTTCATTCAAATGCTAATGCAACGATTTCGAGTTTAAGGGTCTAGGGACATTTTTATTTCACACAGCTATTGATCACTTAATCGTGTGCGCTCTCTCTCTGACCCTTCACGTTGAAAAGAGACAGGAGATAGTCAAGACGAATCATCCAACACTCCAGTTATTAAACGCCACTTGAATTATTCATAATACGAGGGTAGATCGAAATAACTTTGTAAGTTTTAGTGGCAGCGCAGCCAATAAAGTTTAAACCGTATAGTCGATGGGTAGATCAGGGGTGGCTTCGCCTTAACGACGTCATTATGGTGTCATAATGATCGATCATTGGCTGAACTTCATAAACTAGTTTGCTTTTTGTAATTTCCTACCTGCTCAGAGCCTCAGATGAATAAGCTCATGAAGACTGCGTGATCCTTTTAAGAAAGTTTTTAATAGATATTTTTAATGACTAGGTAAATCAGGGTGGTAATTTTAGTTTCATTAAAAATAATAAAAGCTTTACACGTTAATTGTACACTTTGTTAATTTAAATTAAACCCTGTATAAGTTGTTAGGTGCCTTCGTAATTATGTAAAATGGATTTTGCATTTTGATTTAAAATTGATTTTAAATTTGATTCTGTCTCGTTAAAACTCTAAAATGGCTGGATGTTTTTGTCAATTTTCTGTCTAATCATAATCGTATCAATTCAGATGAAGTTAAAAAGGGTAAGACATTTTAGAAAAATAGCGTGGAAATCTATTTATATTTCGGTCGTACGTCTTTAAATACGTAAGTATTATTTAAAGGAATTTAGTGAGTGTGGCAAAGTGCATGCCTACCCGGCAAGTGCGCCATATACTCGTAGTAGCAGGCAATCTCCAATCAGCAGTATTGAAACATAGCTATTAGTTATATGGCGCACTATAGTTCTTGCAATCTACGAATGCGCGTCGCCCTTAGTTGTGTGAGTGACCATATCTATACACGCGTACATGGCTCGCTCGCTACTGACTGCTCCGTCGGGTACGCACACTAACGAAAATGTCTATTCACATTTCCAACTACAAATAAAGGCGACGCGCACTCGTAGATTGCAAGAACTATAATATTTAAACAACCAGTGCCGGAACAATTTATTATGATGAAATAAGAAACGTTTTATCTCCGCTTAAGGCCTCTATATCCGCCAATGACCTTGATCATTGTCTGTCAGTGCGAATATCGACGTAAATGACATTAAATAACATTCATAACAGCGCACCATGTACGGTGGCGGTTTCGACGTTCGCCGCGTCCATGATAAGGCGAAATAGGAGAAAAAACCTTTTTAAGGCTTAATATAATACATATTTCAAAAAAGTAAAATAACCAAATTATCAACTTATGTATTGCAAAGCAGTAGATATTTTTTATATATTCTTTTGATAAATAATGAAGGAGTAAAGTGGTTTCATTCAACGATTTGGAGGTGATTTGGTTTTTTATTTCTTTATTATGTGATACCGATAGAAAAAATATGGCAAAACCACGTTACGTGTCATATCATGTAGATTACTAATTATTTTTTTCAGATATAATTTCTCTGTTAATGCCGATGAAAAGTGGTTTCACGCTTTTTTCGCGAGAGGAGCCTTAAGTCATAGTAAAAAGTCAGTGCATTGTCAGCGCAACCACCGCGAGTGTGGATTAGGACGAATCACAAAACGATTAATGGTTGGATCTGTGCCAAAAAATGTTCCACAGAACCTGAGTTTGTGCTGTTTTAAATATCAAAATTGCTTAGAATATTTAAACACTAAATGGAAAAGAACAACCAACTTAGATAGTTTAAATTCTATAATTTCGTCAGCGAAGTTAGAAATAAAAAAGAAAGTATGGAAAATGTCATTATAAATATTGTTGGCGCTTATGATGCCTTATGTCATGTCTATTTTTTTGATAAATGTTGGTTTCAAACAAAATTTAGATGATTTGGGACATATATAGACAAAGTAGAATGCAATGAATGTGCGGTTGCAATCATCAAGCAACAATAAAATTCTAAAATGTCATCTAAATAGAAAATATAATAGAAAACAGCCAATTTTTATGCGTTTATTACAAGAGATTAACATAAAAAGATTCACAAAAGTTACATGTCCTTTGGTGTCAACGAAAATGCAATTAAGCTAAGTTACAAAAGATCCCCAAGTAGGGCTGGGCCCGTTTAAATAAAACAATGCCTTCCCGCGATAATTTCACCGTGAATTATTGCGCTAAAGCAACTCCGACCGCGAAATTTTAATAATGAATTAAAATAACCCCTTTAAAATGTAAATTTTTAATTAGGATGATGCTAACGTCTACCCTGATTCCATCGGGCTGATTTAAATGATGTAATGACGAAATTGTGGTATAAAATAGAGGCCGGAGTGACAAAATTTTAATTTGGTAATAGACCTTTAGGATGCCAATTATACATAAATAGGCCTAAACAAACACTTATTCGAATATTCTATACTTTATCTCAAATTTTAGTTAATTTTGATTTTTATGTAAGCAAAGCTCAGCTATATAATGCAACCAATTTCAATGTCATACATTAACGTTGATAAAATAATAAAAATCACATTAACGTAGTCGAATTATTGGTAGTTTAAGTTGGTTATCATACTTAGGTCAGTCAATTTTCGTTTTTATAACAGCAACTGGAGTCATCTTCGAACGAATGTATAAAAGTTATCGTTTTGTAGAATTGAAAGTATTTTGAAGCTTCAGTGCCAAGCCCTATAACCCAGTATCGTCCCATACTGTATTGTATATCGATTCCAAACAAACCATTCGAACAGAATGCCGAACAAAAAATTAATTACACCGCAAAACACGACAACAAAGCCGCAAAACAAATTGAAAGACAGCTTTGTTCGCGATCGATTTTCTATCCAATAATATTTCCACAAGAAAATCACCCTTCCTTCTTGCCAAAGTTTTCGGTAATTAAATTTTTCTCGGAGCCGTTTGACTGGAATATTTAAGGGACAATCGTGAAAAAAATCCGTCTAAATGAACAATTACTGTCTATTTGGAAAATCTTTATTCAATTGTCTTTTGTTTTTGTCGGAGATTTACGCGCGAGTGATTAAGAAGAATATCCAGCATTATTATTCAATAATGCTGGATCGTACCTATTCAGGTACGATCATTTTCACGACTTTTTCATCAAAATGGATCGTACCTATTCAGGTACGATCCATTTTGATGAAAAAGAGTATAAAAAAGGTCTTGGTACATAAAAATCATCATCACACAAAACGTAAGTGATTTTGCTACACTGATATTTTTAGGAAAACGTTATCGTCATAGAAAAGGCTATATTTTAAAAGTAGGATTCGAGAGAGAATTCGAATTCGAAATTCAGAGACGAATATTAATCAGTTAACTGTTATAATTCAGTGAAGATTTACGCATAAGCCCCATACAATATCTGTCAGTCGTCTGAGTGCGGCAGTAAGAGTAATAAATATTCACCTGTATGTAGAAGACACCAAAGTAGGCAGGACGATAAAAAATAATTTCGCCAAAATTGGCGATGTTCAAACTTTTCCGCGGCTGTTTTAATTTTAGAGATTTATTAAGCGGGGGTCGGACTTAGATTTTATTGCCATATTAAAAGTTAATCCGAATTACGCAGGTACGGTCTACAGCGAAACGCAATCCAAGCAAGAAATACTGTAGCTTACTTACTGTCGAGTAATTTTTACAAATCAAACTCGAAAGTTACATAATATTGTATTTTATAAATATATGTAACACTTAACACACTGCACGCATTCTTTTTTCTTTGTTTGATTGAATCTTAAAATACGGAAACCGTATCCCTTTCTTTCAATGACACTTTCTACGTCCTTTCCAGTGGTCTCGTCTATTTTTATGCCAAATTGAATCAAAATCAACCCAGTTATCTCAAGATTTACGAGAACTTATTCCCGAGAATACCTACAGGGCAGTAACAGAAGTTTCTTCCTTTTTTAGCGAAAATTATCAACTTAATTCTATGTCCTATTTTTAGTCCCTTTTTGCCGACCGTAGTCAGCCTTACCCTGCAAATTATAGCTAGTCTAATGTGGACGATAACAAAGTTTTTCGCTTAAAATTTATATTTCATGTTTAAAACAAGCCCTTAGGGCTAACAGCATAACGAGCAAGGTTGCATTAAATAATTAAAATACATTTTTATGTTTTTTAAAATTAGCTGCACATTAAAAGTTGATCACAATTTTTTTTGTGTAGGTACAAAGTTCTGAATGTAATAGGTATTATAATATGCCGACAAAGAACAAAGTAACACGTTTTTGTATTTCTTTTATATGGCACTTAATAAAATAGGCCTCAAAAGCTGCTCTTCGACTACTCGTAATCATATTATATAGTAATATTAAAATACTCGTACTTTGAACTTTACTTACTAAAATGAAATCAACATAGCAATTTATTAATGACTTTTCTTCGGGAAATATCATAAAGCCAAACCATACGTACGCGTGAATCAAACAAAAAAATGACCAAGTCGTAGCCAAAAAATAATATCCACCACACCACATTCGAAGTCAGTGACCGAAGACGTTTCTGATAGGGAATTAAAAAGTTCCATTGAAAAGAGCACAGCGGGCAGCCCAGCTAGGTACTGAGGAATATTTTAATATTGAAATGAGAAATGGGGCGTATTCCGAAAGCGTTCGATAATTTCGATATTTTTGTGCGATTTTCAAGTATGCAGTATGCACCTAAAAATTGTGAAATAGGGCTTTGGAAAATTTTATATGGCCACTAAATAAATAAATTAAATTAATTGTAGGCGCACTTAAATTTAAATTCAGAAATGCGGACTACGGATACACAATTAATAAGTTTTATCGCAATCGCCAATTATATGCAAGTAATAAAATAACATAATTAATTCTTCGATTTGAAATTTATTAATTGTAAGTTGTCTGGGATACAAACTGCCTCAATAAATTAGACGCAATATTAATGTAACGACTTCGGTTTGGACACTTAGTTGTTATTGCCTATTAGTTTTAAGTGTGATTTCCTGAGGGCACTTATCCAATCCCGTCACAGTTACACGTACATGCTGTGTCCATACTCCATACGGGTATTAAGGAAGAAGTCATTCGTTAAATCCTGAAAAATTTAATTTTCGGTGATATTTCAATGGTATAGAATAGCGCATGACGTGTAAATGGTCATACGTAGTACGTAGCCCTGTGTGTAAAAATTTAAAATATATTTTAATAGTTAGTACTTAATATGTACACTCATTGAAAATGCTAAAAGAATTTGTGTCGATCGATAAAAATAATGAGTGAAACTACACGGAGTATTCAACGAAAATAACGAATATAATATTCTCATATAATTACTGGAAGTATCCAACTGAGATATCACATTATATTTTATTTAATTGAAGACTTAACAAGCGTCAGAATTAATAGACATGTAAATATTATGGTTGTTTTATGTTTATTATGTCATAATAAATAATGTATGAGAAGTTTTAACGTTGTTTACAAATGTTTATTTCTTTATCCATTTAAACTTGCATTGCTAAGAATATATAATATGCGGGGTATACAAATAACATAATTTGTCGTAGTATAAATTATGAAAACCTTTTTCTTGAAAGCGCAAAAAAAACTAACTTAAAAATTAACTTGCCCTGGTTAAAAGATATTTGATTTTGCTTTTGTTTAAAAGAATGTAGACTAAATAGGTAAGTGAAGCTTGAAATATGAAATAGTATAGAGACGTTCAAATTCTTTCCAATAAAGAAAATGCAGTAACTAAACGTAAAAATCAATTAATTCTTTTTAATTAATGTTTTTCGACACGCCGGATTTCAAAGAACAGGTAAAACGAGTAATTAAATTAAAAATCACTTACAATTATCTAGAAAATTCAATAAAAGATAATGAAACACTATTAAAAGGTCGAAATACAACCAATAGAGTATGAAGACAATAGAATTCCCCCCAACCGTGACCTCTCGCCTCGGTTCAAAGAAGTGACAAGTTTGAGTAACTAGTTTTGTATGATGAAAACTTTTAATGGCCTAACTGTATACGATCGGTATAAAAGCCGATAATTTTTTACGATCACAGGTAGGCAGTGTGACTTTACACACTTAAACGATAAAATCTCGTACGAAATATTATTTCTGTATGCTCGCTATATTAATTAAGGAGTTAGTTCAGTTCGAATATAATAAAGAGACTAGATGACACCCGCACCTCTGTTGCGCCAGTTATACCGCAAATATAGATAAAAAGTACCAGCAAAATCGGTTCAGCGGTTTGGGCACAGATTACTAAATACTTATGTAGCCATTACGTTTGGGCGTGAAGAGGTAACAGACACTCTTTCGCATTTATAATATTAGTATGGACTGATGAGTAATCAAAGTTATCCATGTAAATCTAAAATGAAAAAATATCGAACGTCTACAAGATGTTCGATATTAAAGAGCGGTTCCAGAGTAGACCCCAGCTTACTCCCTACTTGTTAGGGATTAAGGTATCCTTTTGTAGAATATTGCAGAATGTGCGTTTAATCTGCACAGGCCTACGCCTGGGTAGCCTTTTTGTTGGAGATTTTTTATAATCTCGGAGCAATTTCACTCGCAATACGTACAGTTAATGGTGATACCTTGGGGTTTCCCTCGCTGAAGGGACGTGAAAATATTGAAGGGATGGAGCCTTTGAGGAGCTGTCTAGACGCTTTTTGATGGTCGTGTGCCAAAAATTACTAAAATACTACTTTTAAAGCAACGACAGAAAAAAATAAGTTACTTAAGAGAGGTAGTAAGAACTTAAATCCCATAAATCTAACAGAGAAAGAAATTAATAACATTTATATTAATTTAATCATAATCTAACCAAATTACCTGGACTCATAATCTACTAATAATAATGTAAGACTAGATTATTTAAATCAAAACAGACGTACAAGCGATAAACAAACCAATATGAAGACTCATAAAATCTAGTATTAAAGTTTACCTGGTTTACAGAAATAGGTTAAGCTAAACTCAGGTATGAGGCTGTCGTTGTATATTTGTCGAGCAGGAACAAGCACCAAATATATTACGTTATATCACCTCAGGAAATATACAGCCATTACGGGATTAAAGTGAGAAATTTTATATTTAGAACAAGAACATAATATGAGAGAAGAAAATGTGGGAATAAATAAAGAAGAAATGTGCGAGGAAAGAAAAATGATGTACCTAATACAAGGTTCTGAAACTTCTAATGAAGGGAATGAGATAGCATAACGTGAGGTGTGCGAATTTTATCCTTTGGCAGCGATAATTAGGGTTCATAATGGTACGAAATGTAGTTGATGATAACCACAAAATTGTAATAGAACATGTAAGCACAATAGAAATATATACAGTCGACTACCTTTATACCATAATATGTTCAGAGAATTAAACAATGCAGTAATAGGAAGCGCGCGTAGAACTTGTCTTTGTGTTAAGTGACTTGATTATACGGACAACACAGTGATATTTAAAGTACAACAGAAGGTAATTTTTTATTCGAACATATAGAAGATATTAAAGCATATACCTAGTAATTAAAATTGGTAACTCCAGTATTTACATTAAGCCATCTTAACCATTAAAAATAGAACCTCCATTTCGGGCGTCGGTCAAAACATGCACGGAAAACGCAGACAGTCAAATCAAACTGAGCTTCTATTGACGCAGCCCCGTCAGCCGTCCCCGCTAAGATAAGGCGCAGGGCTGTCAGCATTTGCATTGAAAGACTATCGCATTCATCATCAGTCCCATAACTTCTGTCTGACAGTGACAGTGGCTGTTTGTAGCCAATTGGCTCCAATGTATTGCGTTTTCAATGGAATTCCGATTGAGTAGATTTTTCTATTTACTTAACTTTTTGTCTATTGTTGCATCTTTTATGGGACGTGTCTTTTCAGTTTGTTCGTTATTTTTAACCGACTTCCAAAAGAAGGAGGTTATATATTTCTGTTAAGGTTTCTTTTTACTTAGGGCTAGTAGTTTCAGTCTTTCCGTCCATCCGCCTGTATATCCCCCTTAATAACCTAGGTTACAAATTGACGACCTTTTGTTAACCTACTTCCAGAAAGGAGGAGGTTATAATATGTTCGGCTGTGGATAATTTTTTTAGTTATTAATCCATTGCCCTTACCCTTATAAATCGGTTTATTAACAGCTTTGTAATAATACTCATTACTTAACATTATCTTGACAAGACTATTCAATATAATATTTTAAAACTTTTGTGCCAACCCTATTTCGCAATCTAGCATGAGATTCGAAGATTCTGTTAGCGTACACATGTTTGTATTGTATATTACAGTTGCTTTTAAATACTACAATACTGGATTCAATATTTCAAAGTAAATATTATAATCCAATTTTAGATTTGCGGACGGTTCTAGAAAAATAGATACCTTTAATATCTAAGATTTAAAAAATTAAGATTTATTGAAGTTAAAAATCAGTTTAGACTTTATTAGCAAAACCTTAGAAGGTTTTAAAGTAGGTATAGCATTTTTAATTTTATAAGTTGCTATAGAAATAGCCTAGACCTCAACACGTGATAGATAGCCATGATTGTGTAGGAAAATACATATTTTAAGGAATGAACTGGCAAGATTGAAACATAATCTTCCTAATTTGAATATCCCACCAAAACGACAAAGACATTCGAAATAAGACATCAAAAGAATCGGCTCCATCAACCCTCTGAGTGAAATAACAAACAAGACGAAATGAACAATATGAAAGTGAAGAAAACACGAGTGTTTATCTCGTACCCCTGTGCAAACATAAAATATTTACTTGCGGTATTACCATCCGACACTGTATAATACTAGACAATAATATACTTGAGTTTTGAATGGCTAAGATCTATGACAGACAGACTCAGTTAAGAGTAGAGTGGAGGCCACGATTAGGCAAACTTAGAACTTTGTAGCTCTACGGATCGACGATTTGAAAAAGTTGACAGAGGATGATGATTGGTGAGGGGGCTTCCCAAGATCGGAATGGTTGGTGCTCGTTGAGGAAAGCCTAGCAGTGGATCCCGGTATGCTGATGATGATGAGATGAACAAAATTCTTTTTGTAACGCGGGAATCGAACCCAGGCCATATAAGTCAAGAGCCAACTGCTACTGCTTAGTATATCAAATTGCCTGATGGAAAGCGATTTCCCTAGGCCTGTAAGAGCCAGTAAGTTAAAATACCGAAGTGATCCTATGAATGATCCAAACAATGAGTTTGATACCATTTTTGTCTCCTAAAAGAGGTTTGTAAGTCACCTTATTACAAAAGTCATATATTTCTGACTTGCCTTGCGCTTTGGACCGTTTACCCGAATCAATACCGACAAAAAGCCTTAACCTTACATCCAGATTGTAACAAATCTTTTATTCCGCCCATATATTTTCATTTCGGTCACGCGATACGTTTTGCGTAATAAAGAGTCACAAATATTGACCTCAGAAACGGGGTCAGGGGTTCAGCCCCGGAAATGGTCTCTTTTGATGTGGACCGCTGGCGTTTGGGTGACTTATGCGTTACGCGTACACTTTCACTATTTCCACCCATTCTGGATCTGAGATTTTTCATGTCGATCATCAGTAGCTGGATTCTGCTTGTGCTATTGCTATTCTGCTTCCATCTGGATCCTATTAAGTAGCAAACAGTATTCTCATGAGTCATGTACTATCAGAGAAGTGATTCCTAGGCAGATAGGGGATCTAGATGGTCGCGTTCCGTCAAACCCAGCCGACAGATCATAATATTTAACATTGAATTGCATTGGCCCGACCAAATGAAGTTGGTCTGTCAACTGCCTAGGAATCACCTTCCTAGATGGTACCTTAAAGGGCGCTTACTTGGATGTACGTTACACTGACGCATTCACAAGCGTGTAAACGACTTCCAAATGCCAAGCGAGATTTGTAGACGCTTGTGCCTTGTTGATGCTTGCTAAGCCTTGGTAAGCATAGAAACCCAGCATTAGGTACATACATTTACTTTTGATCTCACGGCGTAGCGGCCAAACCGCTCGTTCGCGCGGACGTATATAATTTCAGCCTTCGTCCTAAAATACTATCTCTTGATGTTCCTACTTGCATTTCAAGTTCTATCATGACTAGTCTTTACTAAGCTCTACTAAACCATCGAGTAGTTTATTTATAGGTCTGTTACATAATAAATTAACTTAAAGTCAACACGGTCCAAACCGAACTTCAGAAAGGTACAAGTTATTTGAATTTATGGTCAGTTTGCGGGGAAACTTGCTGCCGAATAACTAATACCGCAAAATTCAAATTTATCTGATAACTGGCTTTTAATATATTAAGTAATTTTAATATTTCATCTCTTAGCTTCATGTTCGGTTTATTATTTTTGACTCCTTAATACCTCGATCGTTGGTATCGCAGACACAATAGATTTTCAATTGTTATGCGAAGTTTTTTAGTCACGCGGTTGCAATAGGGTGAACTAATATATAATTCGCTTCTCATTTTTTATCACAATTTCTTTTGAAAGTATATTGTTCAATCTCTTTATTCAAAAGAAAACTTTAACTTTTGATTGGCCAGCCTCCTTCTATCCAGATTCCAGTAACAATGGTGGTAAATCATCATCTCAGTCATTTTTCTATTTCTAAAACTTTGGAAACATATAGTTTCAAGTTTTAAACAGGGGTCGGCAAACGTTTGAATACCTGGGGATGGTCCCATATATTAGGGACATTGGAATCGAGCCTACAATTCATTGCGCTAAACAACGTGGTAGCATTATCGGGTTTGAAATTAGGCGCCAATACGGAATCACACCCTGACAATGGAATTTGGTGATGAATCGCTTTGAATTTATGGGTCGTTTGCGGTTTGCGTAAAATAACTATTTTATAAAGCGTCCAGTATAGGATATGTCCATAACGACACATCCTATACTGGACGTAACGAAATGAGTATGAGATACACCACTCACTACTACTTGAGATATTATGATCCAGTTGTGTCTAATATATATTGTATGTCCACTATAAGTCATTTAACCTATAAGTTACCATTGTTTGTCTTTTATTTTAATGTACCAGATGATATTCTGTTGGTGAATCCTAATAAATAAATAAATAAATAAAACAGAAAAGTTCTACATAGAATATAATTTACAGAATCATACTCTTTTTCTTCAAAACTCTTATTTAAGTTCCAAACACTAAAAATGTATAATGGGAGGTTTAGAACTTTTAAGAAATATATTCATATTCATATTTCAGAGGATCTACTACTAGTCTACTGATCGTCGTGCTCTTATAAAGTCCTCGGCTATCTCCGCAAGGCAGGCTTCAACCTTAATAAGTTAAAATCTGTAATTTCCTGTCACAGTTTAACTTTGACCTGTTCAAATTACGTAATGATTGATGATACCATGACCTATTTGTGTTAAAACCAATATTAGGCTAAGGCTCGGTTCAGACTGGCGATTTGCGGTCAGAACTCAGAGTTCACAACCGAAAACTGTTAAATACTTATATTGAACTAGTTGGTGCCCGAAACTCCTTTATTAAGGTGCCGGTTGGCAGCGGGCGACACGAAACAACCGCAGACGACGTGTCGCAGCGACACTACTGGTTCGTATGTATTTCTATGAAACACCCTCCGCAGCTAGCGACACTTATTCATAGAAATACATAGAAAACAGTAGTGTCGCGACGACACGTCGTCTGTTGCCGCTTCATGTAGCCGGCTTCCAACTTGTACCTTTACTCTTCAAGTATTTCCATACCAAGTTTCAATTTAATTAGGTGAACGGTTTAAGCGTAAAAAGTGTTACCTCTACAAACACGCTTTCGTATTAGAAATATTATGATGAGTTTCAGCTTACAGATAACAAAAAGCCCAAAGCTAATTACTAAAGAAGAGCTTTTTAATTCGAGTCAAAAATAATGCTAGTAGATTCTGTCTACTCGTCTAACCCCAGAACTTATTCGTCTAACTCTAGTACCGACTCGTCTAACTCTAGAACCCCCTCGTCTAAAGTCTGTTCCAGGCCTAAACCCGGCCTAATTCCTGAAAGAAGACCCGGAATACAATATCCGGGTGACACTTTCAAGAATTGAAAGTGATGTAACAATGCCTTCGGATTCGTATTTACTCAGCTTTTATTCAAGATCTGGCGTTATTGTGCTCTATCTGAGCTAAATTGTTCAAAGCGCGCGCTTCATTCTCCCGTTTCATAGCGAAATATCGCAGCCGTGTAAAACATTTGCATATAAATATGATGAGCTATGAGTGATACAGGGTTTTAATATTTATACCTAGACGACATTTTGCCCACGTACATAAAGTACATATAACGTACACGTATACGTATACGTTTCTGCAAAAAGTAGCCTAGGTCTTTCTCGGGCGTCTAAATGTAAGTGCATAAAAATCGGTCCAATGGTTTGCCAGATTAGCGCGTTCAAACAAACTCTTCATCTTTGTAATATATTTAGTAACTTAGATTTTTGAATGGTCTCCCCACGTTGCCGCGTTGGGCAATAATAAATGATTACCATCATGATTGGAAAGGTGTCTATGTTGATCATGGGCGACTCAAGACAAATAATAATTATGGCCCTCTACGATCGCCTGTATTCGTCCATCATGGCCGCATAACGTGTATACGCCTAACAAGATTAATTAACTTTCCATCTAGTTGGAAACGCCAATAGTTACAGAACAATTATATCAAAGTATTACCAAAGAAAACAGCTGTGTTTGTCGACACAATTCTCGAACGCAAACAATCGATCATGTAATCACAACTTATCACCAAATTCAATATAGAAACAACAATATTTTCCCACCAAAATTATATTGAAGTTATTATATTGAAGTAAGTCTGAAGATGGAAGGAGGAAGGGGAATAACTAAGAGTCTATATCTGGGGGCACGGCAGTGCCCCAGCCAAGCTTTTTAGCAAAGGCACGGCCGTACCATACTTTTCTCGAAGCGGTTCGCGGCTATTTCACACCCCCTTTAGCTTCGATATTAAGAAAGCTAGGGATTTAGAATTTCGGTCACTAGGAGCAAGTATTAAAACTAACTTTACCTCCAAATTACATGAAATTTCAATAAATAGTTTAGTAGTTACGGATGGTCAACCGTCAAAGTTACTACATTTTGTCACTCACTGACTGACAGATCATCAAAATTCTAAGATACTTCTAGCAGACTTAGAACCTTGAAATTTGGTACCCGGATAGGTCAAGATTCACAATGAAAGGGAAAATTATGAAACCGGCCAAGTGCGAGTCGGACTGGCGTACATGAGGTTCTGTGCCGTAAATTTGTATGGGAGCCCCCCTTGAATAATAAGTTTATTTAATTTTAATAATAAAATTTATTTATTAAAGTTAAAGTACAATTCAGTATTTTCTGAAATTTTCTAAAGCCTTACTATTACCAGTATGGATGTAGAGCAAAAAAGGGAAAAAATCGTGTTTGTTGTATGAGGCCCCTTATTAACAATTTATTTTATTTTGATTGGATTATAAGCTTTTATAACCACACCAGAAATACATAATTTGTGAAAATTGCAACTATCTAGCTATTGCGGTTCTCGAGATCCAGCCTGGTGACATACGGATGGACGACGGACAGACAGCGAAGACTTATTAATAATAGGGTCCCGTTTTTATCATTTGGGCAGGGAAACTTAAAACATCGGTGCTGCTATGTATTTAACGGTAATGCTAAAAATTACCACCTTCAAGTATTAAAGCTTAAGAGTCGACTATAATTATATTATTATTAATATAATAATCGACTCAGAACTCAGAAGTATTTACGTTACGTTGTCTACATATAGAACTAACTAAGCCTCAAAGAAAAAAAAAGGAGATAGAGAATGGGTGCTAAGCTAAGTACAGCAAAGTTATAACGTGACGTGAAAAAAATATAAAGAAAAAATACCTTTAAAAAAGAAATGAAATCCCACCAAAAACATGAAATGTAAAAGGAGCCAAACACAATATTGCATAGCTATTCAATACTATATGCTATACTTCTGCCGTAAAAAGTTTTCAGATCACATTCAATCTATTCAACCTTCCAACCACCAAAAAGGCCAAGCCTTCAACTTATTTTGTAATTTAAATCAACATTCAGTAGATGTATCTATAGATTTCTTTATTTCATAATTATTATAGTGGCTTGGCAATGAGCACTAGAGAAATAATCAGCGACAAATTGGATTTATTGGGTACCATTGGCGATATGCGTCATTACTAAAACACTTTACGCTTGACGTCTTTGTAAGTATGAACTCCTCCAAATATTATGCAGTTTTATAAGTATTTTTTTCTCCAGTGCTCATTGCCAAGCCGCTATAATAATTATAAAATGATGAAATCTATTGATGCATCTACTGAATGTTGATTTAAATTACAAAATAAGTTGAAGGCTTGGCTTGAATGTGATCTGAAAACTTTTTACGGCAGAAGTATAGCATAAAGTATTGAATAGCTATGCAATATTGTGCTTGGCTCCTTTTACATTCCATGTTTTTGATGGGATTATTATGTTTCGATCAGTATGTAGTGCTCGTGACTTTGCGCAATAGAAAAGCATTTTGTTTATATCTAAATAAAATGATTTGAAACGTAGAATACCGCAGTAGCCTCTGAATTAGTCTAAATCCTTCTAACGTGGACTGTGTTTAATCCTTCGATCGTGGATTCTTGAAAATTTATTGTTATTCTATTGTGCCTCGCTCACCGGTGAGCTTATGGGGCTTGATGGGTTAAAACAAAGTCAATTTCTTCCAAAGCGACGCAGACATTCTATGTTTTTTCTCATAATATCTTCACTTTCTATCTTACTTCTATTTCTAAACCTTCATCTTTTAAATCGCTTTAATAATGATGATGATCATAAAGTCACGTTAACATTCCAATCTGAAACGTAACCTCCACGAGCTTATCAAAATACTTCTTTATTTCGTCATAAACGTAAAAATTTCAGCATGAATTATTTATCGAAGGCTGTATTACATTTTCCGGCAAAACAACGTTTCGACGTTCACATGTTGATATTGTGTAATCAGCTTATGCTCCCTTCAATTTTCCCTAAACGAAATAGCTATGAAATTCGTTTTTGACATCGATGATTTTATTTCAATAGACTTGAGGTCGAAATTGGATGGAATCTGCCTTTTTAGTTTTTGATGAGATCTTCCTTCAATGAAATCCATACTAATATTACATAAATGCGAATGTGTGTAATTGTGTATGTCTGTTACCTCATCTCACCCAAACCGCTGAGCAGATTTCGCTGGGTATGGAGATACTTTAAACCCCGGGAATTTATCTTTTCTATTTATCTTTTTTTATATTTATTTATCTCCAAACTATAATGTACCGTTTACGCGATATAAACGAATTTTGGCGCAACAGAGTTGCGGGCGTCATGTAGTCTTTCATAAAATGCTAAGTGGTGGTGTAGAAACCATTATCATGAAGATGTTGATATTTGGGTGTACTGCAGGCCGCTAAAAACTTTAAATGGCTCGATGCATTCTAAGGGCTATTTGGTGGAATGAGGAGTGAGCGGGGCGGGCGGGCACACAATATGCAGTAAGTAAATCGTTATTGGTGGATTAGCGAGAAGACGACGCGTGATTGGTTTATCGATGATCAGATGGTGACACGTTATTGGAAGTTTTAACTAGACGGATTGTCCTACGTTAGGTCCGTCTGATTGTTGCGGTAGGCTTCGTTCTGCAACTTTGGGTGCACGGGGAGGAACTATATGTAACACAATGGGGTTGTAGCAGACCCCAGGCCACGTTTGGAGAGTTCCACACACCCCGGCCTATATCCCCAAGCCGCCGGGGATTCGGAAGAAAGAGTCCGTAAAAGTATGAAGTAAAATGTAAAAGAAATTAAAGACAACATTACATAAATCTCCCGCCAATATTTTTCTGACCCCGTTTTTGGAGCGTTTGCTTGAATTTGACGTGTTTATTGTGGAGTAGCTGTATCCGAAAAGCAATAAAGGCCGAGTCAATATATATCAAAACTCTGCGCTGTTACAGAAACACCTAGTAAAAACTCTGACAAAGGTTTCCCGGCGCAATTTCGATTTGCCACGCCTATCTAGGAAGGTTTTCACATCGACAGCTACATTTCCACCATTGCCTAAAGGTAATTGCTTCCTAAAAGTAGCTTACGTCCTTTGGCCATAAAGTCAGTAGTAGTAAACAATTCAAAGACATATTTTGTTGGACTTAAAAGTTTATAAAACCCTTTTCTTAATTAGGCGCTCCGCGTGGTTTCGCCAGCGGAAATAAGTAACTTCACAGGAACCGTACATCCGTACATTTTCCCGCAAAAAAGGAGTATATGTCCTTTCCCGTGGTTTATATGTTCTGTTTAAACATATCACATAAAATAGCTTTACTTTGTAAGTATAGATTATTATGGAAAAGCATTTAGTATAATTTCCCATTATAATAAACTATTCTTTCCGTTGAGGAGTAAGTTACACAAACCAAGTACACACAAATATTCTACCAAATAATTGCTACAGGCTGGTAAAATTACTCATAACGCTTTCAGATGTACAATTTAGCTCTGCAAATCGAAAAATCTAGGCAATCACAGAAAATAAAGAGTGACTGAACTAAAACACTGGATCCTAGAATACAGGGAATCTAGGTCTTTGATTTTGATTAGTATTGTTATGACTGTAAAGGGAACAATACAGAAAGCCATTGTAAAAACAAAAGCACGATTTCTATGCCAAAACTGTGTGCAGCCTGTAGGTTTAGCTGGAGTAATATCTCAAAAATATACTGCCCGGGTGTACTATTATTATCTTAGCAAAGTATAAGAAGTCCCCCGAACAAACGACCTTGGCCATACATTTTTGCCGCGTTGCCGGAAGCGCACCAAAACCCTATTTTTTTTACTTATCTTAGTTCAAAATTGATCTAAAAAAAAATTAAAACGGGGAATATGTAGTTTATGATATTGTCGATCTATTGGCGTGTGTTTCAAATAAAAGTAATTTGTAAATCCTAAGGAGATGCTGAATGTATGCTTGAATTTTAATAAATTGGTTTTACTTTGGAAGCTGATATGATGAGTATAATAAACAATTATTTTTAACAAAAAATTTAAACCGACTTCCAAGGTAAAAACAATAATAACATTAATATGAACTAAAAAGTATTAAATAATTTTTACTATCTAATAGTGCCTTTTTCCGAATTCGGCTAAACCTCAAATATTTCTGTACTCAATCTTCATTATTTTGAAGTCGGTACCAGATAGCTGAATCTTCAGTCCTCTGACAGAATATTTAAAATTTTTGGAACTGGCACCGACTTCAAAATTATGAAGATTGAGTACAGAAATAGTTGAGGTTTAGCCGAATTCGGAAAAAGGCACTATTAGATAGTAAAAATTATTTAATACTTTTTAGTTCATATTACAAGCATGTAATTTTTGTTTTTACCTTGGAAGTCAGTTTTAATTTTTTGTTAAAAATAATAATAATTTCACTCTTTTTAGTTACACTAGTAGATAAATCTTCGCGTATATTTTACGTATCTTATTACAATTTGTTAAGAGTCACAACTCACACTCACAAAATAATATAATATTATTAT
Organism: Polyommatus icarus; assembly: GCA_937595015.1. Classification (NCBI taxonomy): domain Eukaryota; kingdom Metazoa; phylum Arthropoda; class Insecta; order Lepidoptera; family Lycaenidae; genus Polyommatus; species Polyommatus icarus. Next base: position 5,066,939 of record OW569341.1, on the reverse strand, counting down.
CAGTGAAGTGAACATATTGTGCTAAGTAATTTAACAATTTTAATACTTCAAGCCCGAAGCGGTCACCGGCGATTGCGATAACAATAGAAAGGCTATTGTGTCTCGTTTTTCCACGATCGAAGGATCTATCAGATAAAAAATTGTACAAACTTGCATAGGATGTAGCGTAGCATAATATTTAATATTATCATAATTATTGACAGCTGTTCTTGTTATCAAGAATTCAAATCGATAGGTACTTAGTGCACCATCTATCGATTAAAAAGTATAACTAATTAAAAAGACACTTAATGACTTTGTTTTGTTTGAATGCTCTTTTTAAAATAACTTTATTTTAATTCTATTTGTCTATTAAAATTTTATAAAGTAGTAAAGTATTCGATCTGTATATAAAGTAGTTAGTAAAGTATTCGATATTCTGTCTTCTGCCGCCAAGCGCCGCGCGGCGGCGCTGGGCGGCGACGCCGACCGCCGTGTATTAAAAACAAACAGGTGTTGTTAATTGTTATACAGTACATAATTATTATTATTAGTATATCCATACCTATGCCTTGTACTATTATCTATTCTGTGCCATGAGACATTAGTGGCCTTAACACGACGTGGTAATGATGATGATGACGATGATGATGATGATGATTATGATGATGAATATGAATTGCATAGTAGTTTATGCTTTCTGTTCTTAAAACAACGCCGAAACTCCCAAACGTGTATCTATAAAAAATCAGGAGTTCTCTCAGCATCATCGAAACCATGGTATACCTTGACCCAATATTTGACTTTTTGGTAGCGTATTCTTAGTACACTTCACATAAAACCAAAATCACCATATGTTTCCATATAAATTTCGAGGAGTTCTCTCGATTACTCATGGATCCCATCATCAGGTCACCACTTTTGTGAAAATGGGACCAAATTGGAGTGAAACCTAATACAACAAAACAAAAATTTCGAAAATCGGTTCACAAACGGCGGAGTAATCGTTGAACATACAAAAAAAAAAAAAAATATCCACAGCCGAACATATAACCTCCTCGTTTTTTGGAAGTCGGTTAAAAATAGAAAATTTTAAACGGCGAAAGGAATGTCGATATACTGAAGATTATTGCTGTATTTTTATTATAACTTTGTAGCTTTCAAATTATGAGTTTATAGGGCTTGAAATACGGTAAATTACGGTATCTCCGGAAGGAACGCCCTTAATGACAAAATAATAAATATACATAATTAAATAGAACATTTAAGGGTTTGAAAGTTACAGGAAACCAAGGAAACACTAATTAGGGTCTGTTTCACCAAGTTCTCATAAAGTGACTGGTGGTGGGAAGGTGGGAAGGCTATTCACAACTTTTTTGACAAATTCTCCATACTTGATGTGTCAAGGTAAGTGGTGAATAGCCTATTCGGCACTTATCAGGAAGTGGTGAAACAGGCCCTTTTATAGATTATTATCATTTGATAATCTAAAGAAAACCACCGATTTAGGAAATTAGCTTACATTCTGAAAATTATTTTACTTAATTCTTTTTCTATTTTAAATGATTCATAATTTTCACAAATTGTCAAATATAACGAACACATATGGGTAAAGTAAAACAAACCCATATTAATTTTTAAAATGCAATTAAGGTCTATCTGTTAACTATTAGAAATTTGAACCTATTCGATTAAATTTAGCATCAAAATACCGTCAGATAATAATTTAGTATTATACATATAAGTTTTTATAACGAAAGTTGCAGGAAATATCTAGTGGTTCATAGACACTTGTGAACGCCGCCCTATTAGTCTGTTAGGCATATTGATTGTAGGTCAACGCTCAGTTTCGACCTGCAGTTTCATTTCGAAATTCGCTCAAACATTCTTCCCGCCTTTTTCAATCTGACTCTGCTGTCCATCATCGAACTAGGGCTGTCGAAACAGATTTCCAGCTATTTATACTAGTAGTTGTGATGTACAAAATTTGAACATTAGCTATGTCCACAATATCCGCTTTCGTCTTCAATTTTCGTCATCTTCTTTCATTCAACTTTCGTTTTGGCGCATTCAAGAGCGGAACGGACGCGGGCATGCCTCACGTTCGCTGTTGACTGCGCTATAAAGCATGCCCTTGACGAACAGAAAAAGGCACACTGTGGACAAAACTATTTAGATTTAGAGGGTTTAGAAGATTTCCCAACTTAATGCAAACACAGGTTTTTCGGAGGTCCGTACATTTTTACGTACGTTTTTGGTGTATAGACCAACCATTCTTAAGGGACATTAATGCACATTGCCCACCCTTACACTCCATTTTGACTACTAAAAGCTACATAAGGTTTCTGCTAGGCAGAAGTTTTTCGCAGTGGTGTTGTGTTAAATAACGACATTTCCATTGGTTTCATATTACTGTTTCATTCGAAGATATTAATCCAAATTCCTGCCTATTATATAAAGGCTAGCGTTCTTCTGGATAAGAGCTTCTTCAGAGGAAAGCCTTAACCTAGAAGAAGGCTCTCGAGTCAGCTGCTTCAACTTGAGATCCGCTAAGTTCTAGATTTTATAATAATTTAAGCACCTTCAACATCGTCCATGTCAACTCAACTAACGCCCCTACAATCAAAATTTAGATTTGCTTGTCAACTATCAAAGGGTTTATATCTTCCACATATTCCAAAACATTAAATTCTCCTTGTCCTTATATTTTAATGCAAAAGAAATTGTGACATGCTAAAATACCTCTTGAGCTCTTGTAATAAGGTTTCATCTGCCACGCTATGGATACACCACGTGTCACGTGTTAAAATGAGGGGAGATAGGGGATTAGTATCGCAAAAATCGCGGTCATTTTATTGAGAAATAGTCAATACTGGAGCATAATAAGCTTTTACGGATAATATCGAGGCTTATTTTTGAAGGTTCTCTATTTATGAGAGTGTAATGAATATTAGAAATCAAATATAGAGGGAAATAGAGGTACAATATTTATGGAAAAATATTCAGAAGAAACTGGCAAGTTTTCAAGAAGTAAGTAATAATAAATTAAACTGTTATTAAAGCTACGACCACGTTATTTTTTAAATTAACATCAAAATGGATTCATCTTTTAAAAACTACGATGCATAATATGCTACGAAAACACACTTGGACTTTGTATACCGTTTTTCCGGGAGTAAACACAACTTCTAAAATAAGCATCGATTAGCTGTTTCATACACTTTCAGTGTCTAAACTCAAAATGTGAAAAATATGATAACGTTCTCGACCTCTTGTCGCGCGTTTGAGCAAAAATAACACCTGAATTAAGTCATAAAATCCGCCCACAATTTACCAACTTTATAAACGAAAAAAAAAACGAAATATCCCGAGCAAAATTGACCCATATAAATCTTTATCCTTTTTTCGAGTGTCAAAAACTCGTCCAAACATTGCATGGGGCTCCGAAAGGGCAAAATATTTGCACAGACCTGTTTGTTTTGTACCCCCTGTGTTAATGACGTCGATGTTGGAACCTAGATCCTCGTGCTTCGGCACGAATGGGTCTGCTCGACTAGGGACAACCTGCGAAAAAAATATAGGGTCGTGCCCCGGGTTGCTTTATAACTAGATGACGCTCGCATCTACCGTGAACCGTACATTTTTCCAGAAAATTCCTTCTTCCATGTTTCTATGTCCTTTTTCGGGAATCAAACTATCTCCATACCAAATTTCGTACTCCATACCATAGTTATGGGTGAAGAGGTAACAAACAAACATACAGACAGACAACAGAACATATCAGTTGTGTGATTATTAGGTACTTCTTTATGAAGAAACTACTTAAAATTTTATGAAATTAAGTTTTATACATAGGATACATCCATCCCAAAAAACTGCAAAATTCCCGTAGGATAGGAATGTTACACGGGCGGAGCCACCGGCTTATAGAAGCTGCAAATTTCATGGCGACAAAATGGCTGAATTTTCAGCGTAACTTATAAGCGTATAATTGTTAATTCTCGCGAAATCTCTAGGGATGTTACTTTCAATTTGCATGCGAGGAACATTTCCACAGCGAGCTAGTGTTGTACCGCAGTCGACAAAACCACTTCAATCACGGAGCTTTACGACTAACATAAAATATTTTATCGATATTTTTATTGTTACGATTAAATTATTTGTGAGTGATGACTGTATCGCGACTTTATTGCGCACCAATCAGCAAATAAAATTATGGGTTAGCGAAACCCGATAATGCTGCGGTAGCTTGAACTTTGTTACTGCTATTATTATTATTACTTATTAGTAAACGTCGAGTGACAATGACGTATTAAGCAGGTACCTCTCAGTCAGTCTTCATTTTGATGAAACTTGGTATGGAGATTATTTTAGTCTCGGGAAAGGAATTAGTAGGTTTTGTAAGAATGTGCGCTTGCCGCTCAATTAAGAAACTTAGCGAACAAGTTGCAAAATCTAGTTTTTAATAAATGTAAATTAGACACTTAAGGTGTTATTTTTAGAATCATCTTGAATCTAGATATTCAATACCAGTGTAGGATAAGCAGTTCTTTGCATTTGCATTTCGGAGGGTACCGTCATAAAGTGGTCAAAGCGTTACTTGCGTTTATGTAAATTAAAGTCGAACACGTTAATGCTCATGAATATTTAATTTCTCCATATTGTTTTAGGGGTGCACATGTCAAAAGAAATAACTTATCTCAGACAATCTACGAAAACGGTTCAACCGTTGTGACCTTTTTAGCTATACAACCTATTTTGAAAGCCTCTTTAGGTGTATTACAAAACTTTTAGGTGTATTACAAAATCCACGTTGTATACGGATAATAAATACACGATATCTTAAGATTCCGCGTCAAACGTTACTGTAAATTCCGATATGGAGTCATAACTGCCAGCGGTGTAGTCGATAAACTTTATTTATCGCGTCACCGAGATAAAATGAATACAAAACTACGTCGACGACACGGTTTTACGTTTGTGGGTGGTGGGCAATGGCCAATCTGACACTACGGCACGGTGTGACATAAAACCGACGAGATAACGTGATATACCGCCAATATCGATTCGGTATCGGCCAATATCACTTGGGACTAATTTAATTTTTATCGACACTAATTTATCGATAAGTGCAAGCTTTAAACAAAATAATTTTTAACGACACACGGGTTAAGCCGACTGTTGAGATAAGAATTAAGGTAATTTTATTAAAATTAACGTTTTATCGATATCGATATTGACCATCTCGTAACATCGACTATCGAGAATTTAATGAATAACTTTTATTCTAGTAAAAATGTAATTTCAATTATATTTTCAATTAGAAACCAGCTTTGTACCAGTACGCGGCCGATTGTCGTTCGCTTTATTAAAATTTCAATCAAATTATAATTATTATGTGAATATTCAAATATATATATTTTTTTATAAATGCTTTAAAACCGCATTTATGTTTTGCAGCATTTAAGAAAACAAGTGCTTCTCGATTCTAAATTAGAAAAAACAATAGGAGGGTAAAGTCTCTTTTTTAAATATGACCATTCAAATATGGCTCCAGTTACAGTCATAAACACATAGCCAGGCCAACGAGAATTCATACTGACATTATAAATGTATGTCTGTCTTATCTATTACCTCTTCACGCCTAAACCGCTGAACCGATTTTAATTATATTTGGTTTGGAGTTACTTTAAGGGCGTTCCGTCCGGAGATTCCGTAATTGACCGTATTTAAAACCTTATAAACTCATAATCTGAAAGCTACAAAGTTATAACAAAAATACAGCAATAATCTTCAGTATATCAACATTCCTTTTGTCGTTTTAAATTTTCTATTTTTGTTTCTTATGCTCATGATATCAGCTTCCAAAGTAATACCAATTTGTTAAAATTCAAGCATACATTCAGCATCTCTTTAGGATTTACAAATTACTTTTATTTGAAACTGACGCCAATAGATCGACAATATCATAAACTACATATTCGCCGTTTTAAATTTTTTTTAGGACAATTTTGAACCAAGATAAGTAAAAATAATAGGGTTTTGGCGCGATCTCGGCAACGCGGTAAATGTATGGCCAAGGTCGTTTGCTCGGGGGACGACCTTAAGTCTCGAGTCAGGACATAGGATACTTTTTAGTTCGCAAATTAAATGAATTAGAAGGGTATTAAGTCTCTTATAAATCTGACCATTCAAATATGGCTCCAGTAACCGTCATCAAACACATAGCCCAGGCCAACGAGGATTCATAGTAATATTATAAATGCGCAGTGTGTCTATCATATCTGTTACCTCTTCACGCCTAAACCGCTGAACCAATTTTAATGTTTGGTTTGAAGTTACTTTAAGTCCCGGGTAAGGACATAGGATACTTTTTAGTCCGGAAAAATGTACGGTTTCGGCGCTATGAACGAATTTTGACCAACGGAATAGCGAGCATAGTCTTATTCAAAATAGTTCGTCTTTGGGTGCATTTTTTGAAACAAATTTTTTAATCTTTTAATCTTCCATAGTGTAGTATTTCGATTACTCTACCTAAGCCATGTAATGACGCGTTACTTCTCGTATAATCATCAGCCTTTCATGGAATTTGCTGGAAGGTGTGAGAAAATGTTGCAACGACTTCCTACTTTAAGTGCGAAATTACTTTCAACATCATAGATTTTACGCTGTGGGTGTGGTATATAGTAGGGATGGGATTTGTCGATCATTTTATTGATAACAAGTTTTAACACCTCCATCATGGGTATCGCAGACACAATAGATTTTAATTGTTATGCGGTAGCCGGCTGCCGCTTGGGGATTGATGGGTTAATGTTTTCGTGGTCCTAACAAACATCTAGCAGGGCGAAGTGTCTACGAAACATGGCCGTAGCGTTCATTGACTCCCTGTCAAAAACTTGTCATTTTCTGTATAAACTGCGATTGGCAATGAAACATCAGATGTGGCAAATCGCGGCTTTGTATAGAAAATGACAAATTTTTGACAGGGAGTCAATGACCGCTAGCGCCATGTTTCGCCGAGTACAGTATAGTGTAGCCAATCTCAAAGTACGCTCCGCGGAGCCCTGGGGCTCCGCAAAGCCTTTATAGGAACTCCGCGAGCAATACTCATTATGAATCTTTTTTAGAAATGTCACCAGACACCAGCACGGGCTTAAACCCGTAATGAGTTCTTCTTGCTACAGTAGCTCAATTTAATTTCTTTAATTTTGGGTTTCTTTAAAAAAATTGCGCAGACAGATAGACACACCTTCGCATTTATTAGTACGGATAACTACGAAAAATGATATATGATACTTTAAACCCAGGGTCAAAGCCAAATATAAAATTGAAACTTCGTGGCAACCCTGAATTCAGGGTTGCCACAAGAGGAATATCAAGTTCGTTATCGCTCACGTAAAGAGGTCACTATTGATTTAATAGTTTTTACTCCAATTCGCCAAATCAAAGAAACTCGAAGATAACTCAGTTTAAAAGCTGTTAAATATTCAAAATATTTAAATTGCAATATTTAAATTCTTTTTTGAACAGTTTTGTTTAAAAGTTATTAATTATTATGTAGGTATCTTTTTTTTATATATAAATTTATTATAATGCCATTTAACTTAAAATTTTCTTGTTATTTTATACCCAAATACCGAACTTAAATGTAACCAATATCGATTTAAAACTTTACAAAAAAGTACCCCTTCAAGTAAGCGAGTAGCGAGACTAGCGACTAGACATTCCAAACGTACAAGACGAGTTCAGAAATCCAATACACATTGCGATCTAATCGTATCATTTAATGGATTCGATACGAGATCTCGGCACGATAAAATCATAATTCCGATAATTATCGCACAAAAAGCTTATCACCGCATTTCGAGGTTCAGACAATACATCGGCGGAGCAAGAAGCGAAGTTGAAATAACTCTCATTCGGTCGAGGGGGCAGCCCCCCCGGCGGGGGAGTACCCCTCCGGGTGGGGCCACGGTGGGGCCATATTATCACGTAACAAATTGGTTTCTCTACCTTTGTTCGGCGTCCCAGGCCCTTCCCGAGAATGACGTAAGGTCAGCAAAATCACAAACACCCGTCAAAATTAATTGCCCTATCAGTGTTGTGTCCGCGATTATTGTACCTGCAAAAAAAAAAGGAAACTTTATTTAAAAAATAAAAAAAAAAATTGATGAACAGTGAAAACACAGCATGATATTGATGCTTAGAACGCTAGAAGAATGGAGTTTTAGTGTGGAAACAGCTAGAATGGTTTGTATAATTGAATCTTGATCTACGACTGCTGCATAATAAATAAGAAAATCATCAAAATATATCAAAATTGCTAGCCCGCCTAAGATGATAAATAATAAAAACATGACTTCGTCAGTGGTTCGTTTTAAATGATAACTTGTAAACCGCAGCGTTCTATTTTTAACCGACTTTAAAAAAAGAGAAGAGTCAATATATCTGCTGTACAATTTTTTTAACGTTTTTTCTGCTATCCATACCCGCTAAATCACAGTCTTAACATGGAAAAAGATTCTTTTGTTGGACGCATTTCAAGAGTAAGCCTATGGAGGCGCGTATTTACCTTTTTTGTCCACCCTACTTGTGCTATTGAACCGAAAGGACTTTTTATAATGAACCAGTTTTGTCCTGGGAATCGTTACTTTTGTTACGAAAAAACGCGAGGTTTAAGATGTGTTACAATTTAATCGGTGAGCTATTTAATACTGCAAAGATTCTTATAGGGAGGGATTTGGCGGTGCGGCGCGGCGAGCACTTTCAGTGTGATATGATTTTAAACTTTATTTTCATTAATTAATTTAATACATAGTATCGCCCGTGGCAGCTCGTGGCGGCTGGCGGCCGTCGGCGGCCACGATTTTTCAAGCGATACTATATTATTGTATTACAATAATGGAAATAAAGTTTAAAATCATATGACACTGAAAGTGCTCGCCGCGCCGCTGCCATTCCGGTGTGCCGCGGCCCTTATATTGTGACGCATTTTTACAGGCGCGGGCGCAACCCCATTTTAGGGGACGGGTCTTCATGGATACGAGTAGTAAATATGCACAATACCTATTTCAAAACTAAATACCATACTTGCATAGTTGTTAACTTGTTACCTAATTTAAAATATTTGTATGAAACTATAGTAAATTTTAGTATCCCAGCTACTCTGTTACCAAAACACTACGAATAATAAAACCTAAGGAAACGTAACTCCCATACTAATACAGTTTTAAATTTGGTTCCATTCGAACTGTCATGTAAGTTGTAAAGTCAGCCTTCATAAAAAAAAATATTGTTATTTATTTATACCGCTCAAGGTCACCTGAATATTGCAAATGTATGAAAAGTGAACCTAAGGTACACTTTTTTGAAAAGGATTCTGGAGCATGTTTTTTGGCGGAGTTACTCTTCCTTATTTGTTATTATTCGTAGCCAAAACGTTACCTATTTTCGTTTCCAATTCAGTAGTCGCAGTCCGCAGACCAGAATGCTCGGTAATAAGGTGGAATGTTAGTCAGTCAGGTATTCTAAATAAGTGGCTCAAAGCTTTGTAGGCTCGATTGGATTCCGTAGGGAGCATCGGTTTATATATTTTACTACTGACGGCGCCAACAAAGAGCTGTTTTTATGTTATTCGCCTAGGATAAACTCGTTGTAGTTTTTAGTAGGCCTAGTAGCAAAGATTATTATTTATTATTATTATATAATATGATAAATCTTGCTAATATTAATGAGTTGTTAAATGTTTTTTAGAGTTAAATGCCCCCTGTTAAAGTTACTACATATATCTATTTGAAAATAAAGACACTTTTAATATGATTACTACAATGTTTTCACGCTATTGAGTATAGACAGCACCAACCACCGGTATATCTAAGTAAGTATAGAGAGAGTAAAGTCAGCCACCAGTTATATAGCTGAGTATAGAAGAGTAAAGTTTTAGCCCGGCCGCACACGCTGATCAAAAAAATCGGCCGGGCTTAATGCGGGCCCTACACTCGCGGCGCGAATGGGGATTGTCCATTTTTTTTTAATTTTGCTCATTGCAAAAACATTTCGAGGAATAAGGTCAGTGATCGTTTTTCTGTATACAAACGAAAGAAATACCCATTAGTTACTTATATTTTTGAACAAATATGTTTAACCTTAGTTTGACCTTCAATGGCGTTAAATTAGCAATAAATTCGACCAACATTATGTTTCGAACTTTTGGTAAGCTTCTCGTATCAGCTTTCACATAATGAGAACTTGCATTTGACGATCCGAATCTAATTTCGAACAAATACGAAGCGAAACCCTCCACACTCACGGTTCGCGGCCTTCGCGGGCTTTCGCGGGCTGGGCTGCGAGCTAGCCCACATAAAGTTTTGTTCGACGTTTGACAACGTCTATGTCATTGTCATTTTGATATGACGTGTGCAACGTATCGGATTTTAGTTGGATTGTGAACTGTATGTGTTAGTAGCGCCCTCTGCTCTGACCTTTGCGTAGTGTTTATTTAATACTCTAACATTTTATAGGAAATTTTGTGACCAATCTCGTCATCAGTTTAGCCCTAGCACGGCGACCAGTGGAAATGCGAAAGTATAGACAAAAATGTGGACATAAACTTAAGGTGCCGTTCAGAATTGCGACCGACAAAAGTTCAACAAAGGTACTTACATTTTAAAGTATATTATGTCAAAACTAATCTGGCATCACATAAATAGGAATTAAATCTTCTATTTCCTAGCAATAAAATGACAGGAAATCTAAAAACAGAAGCTAAAATCTAAACTAAATCCTAAAGTCATGTAAGCAATAAAGATTTCAGCTATTTAAGATGTTAACTACACATTCAGATATTCCCAAACGAGCGAGTTAGAGGATAAGTAATAACATCATTTAACTTAGAAATCTCCAAATCTAAAACCTAGTACATATCGCGCTTTTAAACGCGTGGTGCAAACGCGCCTTGAAAATTAAAATTGTTTACGAAACAAAAGTTACTGCTGAAGTTGTGTCACATACTGTTACAAGATAACCTTTAATATTATGACAGCTTCTTATCAATTAACTTAATAATTGTATTATGTTTGTATAAGCCGTATGGCTATTTCTTTATTTTTTTTCCGTAGGCAATCAGTAGTCAGTACCTACGGTTGAAGTTAAAACAACTAAAAGAAAATGTTTTTGGAAATAACAAATTGTGTTATTTTTAGGAAAGAGAGAACAATACAATAATATTTTTAGAGATTTTTACCATTGCTGTAAGCCACTTAAAATAGTCCTACAGATTATCTTAAAACGCGTAGCCAAACGCGCGTTTCTATATCCAATGTGTACAAGCTCTAGAGACATTCCTACAGTCATATTCAATGAATTTCATGATAATGCCGCCATTTCATAAATATATAATTTTAAATGTCAACACTGAGTTGGAATTCACAGCGCACATTGCAGACATTAAATATAATGGACGCAATAAGATACACATATTTTAATTAAAAATATAGAATGCTATTTCATTTTATCGTACCGTATTTGCTTGAAATTTTAGAATTTATGCGGAGCATAAAAATGCTTTATCTACATTCTGTCTATATTCTGATATTATTATGAAATAGTATTTCCTATTTATCTTTTTTAATAAAAGCTTGTATTGGTAAGCTACATTATAACGAATTTGCGACTGGCGTGATGAGCAGTGTTATTTTATTCAAGAATCTATGCCGTGGTTTCTTACATAATTTTCAGAGAAATCTTTAAATGATCTATCGAATTCACAGGATCACATTTTAACTGCCTTCGAAACAAGAAAATTCAGAATTTGAGATCAAGGGTTTCATAAGTTTAAAAATAAAAGTCAGTCTTATTACGAAATGTAACGTCTTTCAATACAGCTGGCAAATTCGCTATTCATAATTATATTATATTCACATCATTCGTTCATTCACTATTACTTGTACATTACATTGAATATTAATGTGTACTTATACTAGGGATGGAGGCCTGGTGTCTTAAAATACAAGCAGGGCACTGCCTAGTTTAGGACTCCAGTCTCCCCACAAATTCTGAACTTGTTTTATTTTAATGGTATAAGTGATAATATTGTTATTGTGGTGAGAAAAAATAAATAAAATTACATGACTCACAAAAAAAACTATATAAATATATAATATATAATAAATAATGTATACAGTGTGCGCCAGCCCTAACCCAGCTAAATGGCACTAATTTGATACACGCAGAAGTTAAATGAAGCGCATATATAATGTGAATATACCACTTGAGCAAGATAAAACTGATGATTTATACTAATCACCATCAACTCCAGTCCACCAGTAAAATAGAGGGGAGTTTAGTTTGTCACTTTGCACTATCATCAGATTTAAACGATTTTGATGAAACTATTTATAGAGTTTAGAGTCCCACGACAGGACATAGGAAAGCTTTTATACCGGCAAATAAACCGAGGAATAAAAAGCACATCTAGTTTCATGCATACTAATATTATAAATGCGAAAGTGTGTCTGTCCGTCTGTTTTGGTATGAGATACTTTAAGTCCCGCTAAAGGATTTATTATATTTTTTATTTCGGAAAAATGTACGGTTCCCGCGCGTTTTTTAATTTGGCGTAACGGAGCTGCGTTATCTAGTATTAATATAAACATAAGTGATTGGGTGATGATGATGAATAGTGCTGCCAAGACTGAGCTTAACATAAAGTAGCAGTATCTATTTATCAGCACTAAAACATTGATTGATCGGCCGTACTCGAACCCACTACCTTATCCACTAACATCTAACGGTGCCTGCCCACGCGGCCTTTAGTGTGCCACAATATAACATGATTTTAAATTAGTAATTGTTTAGATTTAGTAGCATTTTGTGTTAGATTGTACAATAATATAAAAGCCTACGCGGTTTCGTTAGTTTCATTGAAGTCAGGCCAGCAAAATTAATACAGATAATGCTCAAATGTATACAGTAGTCAGTAAGCTGGCAACACACCTGTGGCTCCTTTAATGTTGCGCGTGTCCATGGACGACGATATTTGCTTTCCATCAAGTGACCCGTTTGCTCGTTTGCCTTCTTATTTTATAAAAAAAGGTACATAAGAGCACTCTTCTTTCATCTTTTAGCCCAGTGGGAAAGGTGATGGCTGGCGAGAGATTTAGCGCAGGGCTTTTTTATGATCATACGACGCATGGAGAATATTTCGTGTCAGACAACATGCTTTGTCCTAACTAGAGTTTGAAGTAACATTTTTCCAACGCTGGAACCTAACCCACGATCTTCAAACATTGGACCACGGGAGCACATTCTTTTAACAAGCATTATTAACAACAACAGGTGCTTCAAAGGTGTATGAATCTATTTTGTACCCCAAGGGGAGAAAAGGACGTACAAAAGTTAAAAAAGTCAATGTTTTTGAAAAATTCAATGAACAAATTAGTGTGCGCATTCAAAAACATAGGGTCAAAAGCTCCATTTGGGTCAATTTTAACCCCCAATTCTCCTACATCAAAAGAATAAACGCTAAAGTGTAAAACGTGAACGGTTGAATGGTAACGCAAATCCCGGTCAGTTCCACCGGTGCAGAATCAGTTCGTTCACTCGTTCACTAGCTCGTTCAATCGTTCATCGGTCACTTTGATGCTAAATGCCACGCACTTTCCACTCCAGTATGCGTCCATTCGAATGAAAGATTTAGACTGCATTAGCTTATTATGGCTTGGATAAGCTACGAGTGAATCTGCTTATTTTTACGTTTTCGTTTAAATCTTTTTATACTTTTCTACGATTAGAAAAGGCACGAGCCTTCGTACCTTCATCTTAACACTAGACTTTGCCCCAACTTCGCCCGCGCAGCTTTTTATCATTTACCAGCAACTTTGTGGTAGATGCTCGCTCTCTTACGTCGCTCAAAGTATCTTCATACCAAAAATATCTAAATCCAACCATTGTCTCTTCATTTTGTTCACAATAGACAAACAAAAAGACGGACAGACTAACACACTTTTGCACGTAAAGTATTAATTTGGAATTGATGTATATTTATGGTATATCTAGTAAACTAGCTGTTGCCCGCGACTTCGTCCGCGTTAACATAGTATAATAACAAAGATAGATAGTTTTCCCCTTTTTGTGGTTCCTTATACAAAGGGTAAAAACGGGACCCTATTTAAGCAAACATCAAACGCAAACGTCCATAAACTTTTATGTTTCTAACTCAAAAAATGGCGGACTTTCATTGAAACTTTCAACCCCAATTTCACCCCCTTAGGGGTAGAATTACCAGAAACGCTTAAATACCTATCCATTTATTTTTAATCAGCAGACCAAAAATAAACTTTTGTTTCTAACTTAAGAAATGACGGATTTTCATTTAAACTTCCAACCCCTATTTCACCCCCTTGGGGGTAGAATTTCCAAAAACGCTTAAACACGCATTCATTCATTTTTAATCAGTAACCCAAAAATAAAGTTTCATGTTTCTAACTCAAGAAATGACCGTGGAAATGAAGGACTTTCATTCAAACTTTCAACCCCTATTTCACCCCCTTGGGGTAGAATTTCCAAAAACGCTTAAACACTCATCCATTCATTTTTAATCAGTAACCCAAAAATAAAGTTTCATGTTTCTAACTCTAGAAATGACCGTGGAAATGAAGGACTTTCATTCAAACTTTCAACCCTTCGGGGTAGAATATTCAAAATGCCTTCCTTAGTGGGTGTCTACTCAATTAAACAATCCTACTCACCAAATTTCGTGGCTGTAGCTTTAACAGTTTTTGCTCAGCGATGATGAATCAGTCAGTCAGTCAGTCAGTCAGTCAGGACATGTAATTTTATAAGCATAGATCACTTAAAAGCCTAGACTCAAGTCTAAATAGTAATTAACTACTTACATCAAATTTTAAGATTACGTACTAAGTAATAAAAGAATCAATATACCAAACCTAGTCTTGATTAGCTAAAACTGTTAGGTAAACAATTTTACTACAAAACCGTGTTTACATAGTAAAATCGTTTATAACAGTCATAAAGAGCGAATGGATTTTCTCACACTATGATAAATAGTCTAATTCCTCTGATGATCTGATTCGGTATATTTAGAAATCGGTCACTGCCGCACACGACGAAATACAAAAACAACTTCGAACTAACTTTGTAGATATTGTATATAAGTAACCTAGTTTTGCAAATATTTTGATAATAAATAGAGATAAAATATCTATAATTCTATATGTATGAATGAAAATGAATTATTTTTAGTCCTATGAACTCGAGAACGGCTGAACGGATTTGGCTAATTTTACTATTGAAATGTTCTTGGAAGTCCAGGGAAGGTTAATAGGTAGTACCATGTTTACGGGGTCGTCTAGTAGCAAAATAAAAATAACCAGCCAAGAAACCAGATTTTTTTGTTTGGGTTGGAACAAAATACCTCATTCCATTGACAGTACTGTTTAGGCACTACGAGTTACGACAAAATAACCCATGAACATGAAAATAAACAAGAAAAATCATATCCCTCTTCAGTAATGTCGGATAAAACCATCCCAGTAACTGTTATCGATGAGTAAAATTAATTAAAAGTAACACGTCCAATCGTCGGGAGGTAGAATTTGTCGTGTTTTTTGGCGTATTGGAAATGTCCACTTATTGGACACCGGTGTACACATTTTAATCAGTAGAACCTTATTTTTTAAGTGAAAACTTTTTTATGGGTAAAAATGATAAAATTGCGTCCCGCCACGTGACCTAATCACAGATTCGTAAGGGATTAGGTAGCACAGGAAGTTATCTCTTTGTAGTTCATAGCGAAAATGTTTGCCTGCTGTTTTGTTTTCAATTCTACCGGCTATACAAGAGGGCAACGCGCAGGGTTATTAAGTCTACCAGAATCTGATGGCAAAAAGTGAGAAAGTAAATTGACTCTAGCAATACCGGGGTAATTGGTATAAAACATTTCGATCCTTTTTTTTCCTTAAAGCGGTTGATTCTGTGTGATGGAAATATATAAAGAACAATGGCCAAAATGGACTAAAAAAACAAGGTTCTTGTTACCTAGGTGGAACTATTACTAAAATGTAGTTTAGGTAAAATGCTATAATTAAATAAAAAAAGTTGATTTTTAGAAGCTGGGAAAACAAAGATAATCGTCTCTAAAAATATGAATATTGAATTTGTGTTTTTAACGCAGGATAATGTTTTTTTTTTTTATTGAACGCATATTCTGTCATTCATAGGGACGACCTGCTTAAATACGCTCTCTTCTTGAGGATTTCGAGAACAGAGCGTATACCGATTTTGCGAGTGTCTATGAGCGACGGTAGTTGCTTCCTATCAGGTGACCTGTTTGCTCGTTTGCCTCCTACTTTTATTTTAAAAAAATCTGACGTGTGTTTCATATAATTTAAACTAAAACCATAACTCAAAATGATAGTACAGCTTATTATTAACTATATTTATAACCTCAAAATTCAAAAACTTAATACACAATTACTTGAAACTCCCAGCTTTTAAAAATATATTGAATGCCGTGCTATGTTACATTTAAATAGGCAATTGAAATTACAGATGTTTCATCAAGTTACGTTTTATAAGATTTTTATAGTCCAAGCATGTTAGGCGGATGGCCTTTGTTCTTTATCCAATGATCAAGGAATTTTTTTGAAAATCTGCTGTCAAAATTTTCCATCAAATTCCGGTAGCACAATTATTAGTTATTACGTATTTTCTGACAGATAAGCAAAATACGTTGGACACAGGACAGTGGATATTGCTCATATTTTGCTGTCTATTAGTTCACGAAATTTTTGACAGACAGCAGATATTGTGCAATATCTGCTGTCAAACGCCTGTTGCTTACCTGTCGCAAAATACACCACGTCCTGCCGTTGTTCATACCCAAAATCTCGGTCCGCTGCGCTTACTACGCTATTGAATGCTATTAGAATTATTAAAGTGCCTATTAAAATTATCATAATAGGTACTTTCATAAACAAAAACACATTAGTTTCACAGCGTTCACCGTCTAATGAAATCCAATTTGGTACCCGGAAGCACGAAGTCATTTTTCATTATAATTACTCGTATAATATTTATGGGGCATTGTCTGGTCCTCCTGATTTATACAATTTGTCGTAAAGTTTGGGGCCGTTTTGTACCCGACCGCACCTGTATTGGTAATATTATGACAGAGAGTGTGGTATAGTTACGTATGACTAGAAATACACCCTTTAGAGGGAGAAGGGGGGAGACCATAAATTATTGTGGGACATTTTTGACAATTTTAACCCCTATCTCAATAAAGTCTTAGGGCTTTTCCACACGACGTATTTTTTGCGCACTGTCAACGCGCGTTTCTGATGCGCTCGTCTTCTGCGCATATTCATCGCGTTTTGGCAGATATAAAGTTTAAAACGTGTCGGCTTTCTTCCGTTTGCTGTGCGTTCAACTTGCGTTTGCATCGATACAAACGAGCGTAGAAAAGTCGTGTGGAAGGGCCTTCTTCTTGATGATAGCCAGAGGCCCTTTTTGTACTATTTCAGGCCTTCTGTCGTGTGCTTGTTATGCGTGCCATCTGAGTGAAACTGCAATCGAGGTACGAGAATCAGGCTCCAGTTTTGACAACGGTTTGCTTAAAGACATATTTTCGAAAAACCCAAAGAGACTCGATAAAGATAAATTACTCAAAACATCACTTCCTTCACAATGTAACACAGCTTTACTTTAAAGAGATTACTGTACTCCCAAACATCCCTATAATTCTATAGCGTTAAGGTCGACAATCGTGTGTCGGATTTCCATCAATGAGAGTGGTAGGATGCTGTTAATTACAACGATCTAGCACCTTACACCGCAAATCGATCCGAGTGTGACCCACTTCGCACTATTGTGAGTATCAAGACTGCAGGCCTATCGGTCAAGTATCAAGATTGGTTTGTAGGAAATTTGTTTAAACAATAATGTGTTTAATATACATAGTATAATACGGCCGCACATTATCTGAAATTTCTGATCAGAAAAATTCGGACGCCCCGCCGGAACGCACTCTGTTCATACATTTTGTTCATACACACGTTGTGGACCCAGCATACTATCAGGATTCTGACGTGTCAAAATGTATGAGCGGGGCGGGGGGTCTGAATTATTCTGATCAGAAATTCGGATAATGTACGGCCAGGCTAAAGACTGCAGCAACCACAACATTAGCTTTGTCCACACTGTGCCTTTTTCTGTTCGTCAAGGGCATGCGTTATAGCGCAGTCAACAGCGAACGTGAGGCCTCTGACCGTCCAGGACTTTCGCTTTGTTATTAAAAATGACAGTCGGCGTTGCGTTCTTTGACGCATTCAATTATTTAATGCACAAAACGAAATTTGAATGCAAGAAGATGACGAATATTGAAGACGAAAGCGCATAATGTGGACATAGCTATTAGTTATCTCCATTGTCCACATTATGCAATTCCATCTTCAATTTTCGTCATCTTTTTATTCAACTTTCGTTTGGTATATTCAATAATTGAATGCGTCAAAATCCAGCCGCGTTGAAAGAAAAGTGTCATAGCGAGCGCTACGATTTCAACGCGCGTCACGGGCATGCCTCACGTTCGCTGTTCAATGCGCTATAACGCATGCCCTTGATGAACAAAAAAAGGCCCAGTTTGGACAAAGCTAGGCTTACATACAGATGATTGTAATCTCGCGGTATAGCCGCCAAACCGCGCGTATACATGCAGCCTTGAGCCTAACTAATGCTAAGTCATCATCAAATCAAGATTAAAGACTGTAGCTGTGTAACTCAAATGGTTTTATGTCAGGTTCAAAATATATTCGACGAACTTAACAACCTTATAACGCTGCACTTTTTATGGGCTTTGAGGCTAAAATTAAGCCAATCTACTGTGACTAAACCCAAAGATTGTTCCCGAAGGAAACAATGCGTTCCCGTATGGTAATTTAGCGGGTATAAATTATTTCTCGGTACTACACTTAAGCGTCGTTCACATTTTTCTGCAGAAACACTTAAAAGCAGCTTTAGGATTTTATGACAGACAAATTGCGTTTGAATTGCATTTACACATCCTGTGCATAAAACATTAATATTGGACATAATTTGATCTCACAGATTTACAGATTTTTGTACCAAAATTGCAGAGTACGTGATGCGTTGCCGGACGTGAGGCATTTTGTGGTGCCTGCGAAAGCTTTCGTCGTTCTTTATCAGCTTATGGTGTTCCACAGCTGGGCAATGGCTTCCCCAAGGAAGTGGTGAAACAGGCCCCAAAAGTCGAGAATTACGATTCGAATGGGCATTGTCCAAAAAAAATCACATGTACTTTTTATATTTTTTTTCGTTAAAATAGGGTATTTTAAGAATATAAATTAAATAATTTTGAAATTCATTGGCTAGTTATTTCTCAATAAATTTTTAAAATTTTGCTCTGACGTCATCATCGGCGGCCAATTGACCTCTGCAGTATGTTTTTTTCCTTTCAATCTTATTTATAATGGCTAGTTCGTCAAATGCAAGTTCTCACTATGTGAAAGCTGATACGAGAAGCTTACCAAAAGTTCGAAACTTAATGTTGGTCGAATTTATTGCTAATTAAACGCCATTGAAGGTCAAACTAAGGTTAAACATATTTGTTCAAAAATATAAGTAACTAATGGGTATTTTTTTCGTTTATATACAGAAAAACGATCACTGACCTTATTCCTCGAAATGTTTTTGTAATGAGCACTATTAAAAAAATGGACAATCCCCATTGTATTAATTGTAAGAATGACACTGGTTTCATCGCAGTTTGAGTTTTTCAATGATTAGTTTAGATTTTCAGCGCAAAAGCCAGTAACTTTTTCGCCAAAGTCCGTTTACCTGATACCTCCCAGCAACTCTATATTTGCCAGGTTTTCAAAGCTTATTCCATTATATAAACCTTAGCCACGCTGACTGAATATCCGTGCAATGTGGTGGAGCCGTTACCGTGTCAAATTGTCACGTCATGCGCGTGCTTGCAAAATGTGCACTCGGCTCATTTATTTACGGCTCAAAGTGATTCGTCACGCCTTCGTGATCTCATCGCTCCGCTTGCATGTTCATCATCATCAAGGGCTTGGTTGAACAAGCTGTAGCTCTATCATGAGTTAAGCTATAGTTTATATCGATACTCGATACCGACTACGTAAATTTTTGGAATAGCAAATTTTACAGCGCCTCTAGCGGTCACTTGCGGAACTAAAATCGCTATATACTCGTAACAAAAAATTACGTAGTCGGTATCGAGTATCGAAAACCACAGAGCTCCGTAAACTATAGCTTTAAACTCATGGTAGAGCTACTAAGCTAAGCTGTTCACAACCGTTGTGCTAGAACACCAGCAAGTATAATAGTAGGCTAAGGCCCAGTTTCACCAAAGTTTGTTAAAGTTAATGCTCGAATTAGTATCATGTTACCTCTTTCGCTTTTCATATTATGAATGAAAGAGAAGACATGATATTTTAACAAGCTGTTAACACTAACAGACGTTGGTGAAATTGGACCTAAGCAAAAGAATTAGGAAGCTATTTGTGTGGTAAGAACTAAGAAGTAATGTAAAATTCAGCACCTTCAGGTAATATTGATGGAAGGACCGAAGTAGCTAAATACATGAAAATAGAATATTATGTATGTCGATATCCAAACCAATGCTTACCATATTTAGTAGTTAGTACTAAGCTGGAAAACGTCGGTAGGGTTCCATACCTGTAAAAAAAATAGAAAAGCATTAGAATAGGCATATTTAGAAAATTTATACAAATACTAGAGGACGCCCGCAATTCTGTTGCGTTTATCGCGTTTATCGCGCGGGCACCGCATATTTTCCTGGGATAAAAAGTATCCTACTTATGTCCTTTCCTGGGACCCAAAGTATCTCCATACCAAACTTCATCAAAATCGGTTCAGCGGTTGGGGCGTGAAAAGGTGAAAACAGACAGACAGACCGATGCTTTTGCATTTATAATATTAGCATGGATTATGTAAAGTAGTTTAATTGTATCGGAAAAACTTCGAAGCATCTCAACCACACGGAGCTACCTAATACAAAGATCTGAACCGACTTTAACATACGAAGTAACTATTTACATGTATTTACTAATCTGTGCTTTAATGAGGTTTTTGGTGTTTTGGCCAATGAAGGTAAATATCACATAGGCTATTATTACAGAAAAAATATATTCCACACATACTAAGTCACTTCAGGTTATCAAAAGACTATTTCATTTTCCACAGTAAAAGCTCGAAATTCTAAAATTGAGACATAAAATGGTATGAAAATATTTGAACATAAGTTACAATCAGCTTGGAGTGGCAGAACTCCCGTATTTCCCATTTCCTGTTATATTAAGGACCATTCAGTTTCCAATAGAAAATTATGTTCAAATTATATATATTTCGTAATGACGTCGTTTTCCTTATTTTGGGTAAGGAAACTGGGGTGAAAGCAATTAGAATTATAAATACGTGTAAGCATACGTTATGTTTATTATACTTACACACAATATTTAATAAGTACATTAGGTTGTGTATGAGTCTGTAGAACTGACTGTGAAAGTAGCAGCGCTGAAAGAGTCAATTTTTTACTTTTGTGTGCGCAAATTCGTGGTTGCACTAGCGCGCTTGCCCATACAAGCCCCAAAAAGAGCTAGAGCTTTTTTTTTAACAACTAATTAAAAATATTTTTTTTTTAAGTATGAAGCACTGTCTTTCCTCCTGGTTTAGAGTAAACTAGGGTGTATATTTAATGTCAAAAAGACGACATGAACACTGAACTAAAAGAATCCTAAACATTTTTTGAAGTCGGTTAAAAAGTGTGTAGTGTAAATGGTCGTATATCCTCGTTTCGAGGGCACATCTTTTACCATCTCCCCTAGCATTGAGATACTTGGCGTCAACATATCGAGCGAAGTCCAGTTCCGATATCATCTAGAGGGTAAGGCCAAATTAGCCTCGAAGAAGCTTGGCGTTCTTAACAGAGCGAGACAGTACTTCAGTCCGGACCAACGCCTACAACTCTACAAGGCGCAGGTTCGGCCTCATATGGAATATTGTTCTCATCTCTGGGCAGGGGCGCCAAAATACCAACTACTCCCTCTGGATCGTATCCAACGAAGGGCCGCTCGAATTGTTGATTGCCATAGTGTTTCAAACAGCTTGGACCCCTTGGAATTACGCCGAGATGTAGCTTCGCTCTGCATCCTCTATCGGTTGTATCACGGGGAGTGCTCAGAGGAATTGTTCGGAATCATACCACCTGCAACTTTTCGCCATCGTCCCATGCGAAAAGCATACCATCCTCATCACCTTGATGAGTCAGCAGTCTTCCACAGTGCGTTTTTCGCGTAACTTTCTACCGCGCACTGTGAAACTCTGGAACGAACTGTCACCAGCAGTATTTCCGGACCTATACGACCTGCAAACCTTCAAGAAAAGAGCGTATTCCCTCTTAAAAGGCCAGCAACGCACCTGCAGCTCTTCTGATGTTGCAAGTGTCCATGGGCGACGGTAGTTGCTTACCATCAGGTGACCCGTACGCTCGTTTGCCCCCTTATCAAATAAAAAAAAAAGTAACTAATGTTTACTTCTGAAATCTTTCTGCTTGTTGACCTGTAAGTACCTCATACAACTTTTCTTCCACACTTAAATTATTAAAATAAACGCATTTTTCAAGTGCAAGTTAATTTACTTAACAGTCCTCGTGTGTAGAGTTCGCGAGAAAAAAGGCTCCATACACTCACGTCTGCGCTCGTAACACCCTTCATGCACATATTGAGTTAATTAAACGTCTGTAATTTAGCTGTCGTGCTTCGGCTCGAATGGGCCAGCTCCGAGAACTACCACGGTCTCAGAGGAAAATGTTATAGTGTTTTGTTTTTCGGTATCAGCTGGGTTCAAGTTATCTAACTACATAATATCTGTAATTTATACTCGTATTAAGCCAGACTTTCGCCATTTTAAAAAAGCTGGACCTTCAGAACTTGATATCTCCTAAAGTAACCGTAACATAGTTGCTGACCGTTCTTACCTCTATAACAGGGGTCATAAACAAGTAAACTTTCAGCTTTAATAAAATGATGAGTCTCTCTGTCCCTGGCTCTTGGGCCATATTTTTTACCCGACTACGGCGAAGCAAAAAGGAGAGTTATGATTATGTTTTTGGGTTTCGTTACATTTTCAAAACATCAGAAATAGTAAGAGATGGATGAGAGATGATGATGATGAAACACCTTCCTGAAGAGCCATTTTCATTAAAGAGCAAGGTGAGCAATTTATTAGGCTCCGCTTACCATTAGAGTCTTTATTGCCCGGACCAAACCTTTATTAAAATTAATTGTTGCCCGTTACAATCCGGAACAAAAAACTACGCCAGAAACTAAGACAACCTTCCATATGATATTTTTGTTCTCTAAAAAAAATGTTTCTTTTAAGACGTAAGTCGTAAGTGAATGAGCGGATTACTAACTTTTATAGGCCAATTACTCGTTTTTACCATATTATACTTTGAGCAAACTGTCTCATTTTAATACTTTTAATACAATATCTGGCTAATATAATTTCTAGCTATACATAAAATCCTCATTTTTTATTTCAAATATTTACCCGGCCTTTATTGAATTACAATTTGATTTTATACCTAAGTTAAGAGTAATACCAGAACCATTTACCCCTTTTTTCGCCGTTGTCGGTTAAAATGCTTATCTAATTACTCGTGTGTTGACTCTGTAATAGGCTTGTAACGGGATATTCCATGGTAATACGATTTACAAATCACATTACCTAGGGCATCCAGGCCAACTAGGACTTAAGCCTGTTCCTATAATCCTCTTTTACAGATTCCTGAGCCTAATCTACGTAGTAAGTACATGACTGATCATCATAAATTAAACATAACAAATTTATTTGTAAAATTTATTTGTACCCTTATTTGTAGACTCACCCCCAATCAAGAGATGCACGGGAACCGTACATTTTTGTCTTTTGACGTGATACAAAGAGTTTAACAGAAAATGTATGGGGCTTGTGTTAATACTTAATTTAATTAAAGTTAAGCGATCATTCTTCCTACTCCTATTTTCTTCTGATTAATTTCGTTGCGACTTGCAGCTGTACCAAGTCAGCTTTAGCATGTCCCTCGGGCTCCCTGAGATCATATCAAAGGGTTTTCGTGGTTGGATACCGCTGTCGATCCTGGCGACACAGGAGATACAGCGGTGGGAATGTGTGGTAGGCCAACACCCGATCATTAAAACATGCCTGTCTGTGGCCGTAAAACCTTATCTCCTATTTACCAGGACCTTCTACTTCCTACCTACCACTTATATAATCTTGTATCTATATATCTGTATACCATGTAGGTATACCTTTAGAACTCAAAAGTTTAAATGTTTCTACCGTGGACCATACCAAGATAAATTCTCTTAATTAAAACCATTTCTTTTCACTTAAACATTTCTTTATTTAACAGTCAAATTAATTCAGATAAATATTCATTACGTAAAATGAAACATACCAAAGAATTCGCGGGTAACATTTTAGGCTGTCTATTGTTTTGCTGTTTAACATTCATAAACTGTCATAACATGTTTAGAATGACATTGATATGATGTTAGGCTTTGTAATATCGTCGAGTTCCTGCTTGACCAGTTTGAAAACTTTGCGCCAGCCCTGTTGAGCTACATAAATTTCGTACCATTCAATAATAATTTGCTAATCGTATTTTTTAGTTGATAGTACTAGGGTCTACAATTTTAATCATTACAATACATAAACTCTATATTTTACTCACATACTCAGTAGTCCGTATTTAAAATCTCTTACGCCCGGTATAGGTCTTTTAACTTATTACTTATTAGCTATGTTGATTGTTTAACGCCTCCGTGGTCCAGTGGTTCAGAGCTCGGCTCTTGACTCGGAGGTCGTGGGTTCCATTCCAGCGTTGGAAACATGTTATTTCCAAGTTTGGTTAGGATAATGCAGGCTGATCACCTGATTGTCTGACAAGTAAGATGATCCATGCGTCGGATGGGCATGTAAAAAGTCGGTCCTGCGCCTGATCTCTCGCCAGTCGTGTCGGTCTGCCGTCCCACTGGGTTACGAGAGTAAAGGAGTGAATAGAGAGTGCTCTTGTGTACTGCGCACACACTTGAGCACTATAAAATTACTCCTGCGTAGCTGGCCTGGTTTCAATGAAACCGACGACCGTCACCGAAACCGGTGTGGGAGCTATTATAATTTATAATGTTGATTGGTAAATATTTTGACGGTAGCCAATCATAACCTGGATAGAGAGAGTCACTGAATAATCACTGAGCACTAAACTGGGCACCAAAATTTTGACTTTTGGTCAGACAAAAAGCGAATGAATCAACTTTAGTAACAACCCCTAAAGTTGTCCAATGAAAATTACAATAAGTAATGATAAAATCAGGACGAATTGTTTTAAATGTCTTTTAAAGCACTTTCAGACTGAATTGTTGGGAAAGTTTATTTGAACAATGTAAGTTTTAATTGTTATCAAAGTCAAGTCAAGTCTGTATTACTTTGACTATATTATCTTAGAAGCCTAGTTTTCTTACGAGGCAGCCTGTAAAAGAAAAAAACATTCGAGAATCAAGTCCCTCATCTTACATAACAATACTTCTTCACCAAACGGTTGATTTTCGTTCCTAATATCCGAAATTGTAGCTAAATGAATGATTTTCATATAAAAGTCGTGGTTTGCATATTATTTAATAGATATTGTGATGTAAATAAGTTGGCAACGCTCCCGGATCTCGCTTATCTATTCCTTTGGTCTGTATTGAACATTCTGTGAATTTCAATTTATCATTTTCAATGCATTATTTGAAGGAGCTCGTATCCTTATAGATTTAACGCGCCAATACTGACTTACTTATTATTTAAAATACCAATACTGTGTGGAAACATACAATTCTGCAATTATTTGTCTTTGTCTGTCAAGTGACTTTTCTAATGTGTCTGATAAGGACAACATATTGTAGGACAACGTCTGTATGCATATTAATTATTTATATATATATATATATATATATATATATATATATATATATATATATATATATATATATATATTAGATGACGCCTACAAATTCTTTGCGCCATAATTCGTTTATATAACACGGAAGCCATACATTTCTCCAGGATCAAAAGTATCCTATCCTTTCCCGGAACTTAAAGTATCTACAATCTACTTAAAGAAGTGACAGGCAGACAGAAATGTTTTCGCATATTTTATAATATTATGCAGATTAATAAGTTTATGCCGCAAAACTATTAAATTCATAACAAATTAATATCGAAATGTCAAATTTATCACGTTTTTCAAGAAAATGGTAATATCAATAAAACATAGGCTATTAATAATGTAATATGATACACATAGGCTCACAGTATAACTCAGTAACATAATATTTTAATGTGAAAACAGATTGATCAAGAAAAATAGCGTACGAGAACTGATTTATGTAATTATACACATTTTGTGTTACATGTTACAACTTTACTTTACTTAGAAAAAAAAAAGGTTTTCAGTACACAACATAATAAATAATAATATTATTAGGTATGTGATGTTAAAACTTCCGAATTAGGTACAGATCCGCAATAATTTTGTTCGCCAAAAAAACGTGAATCACGCTGGAACCTGACATGATGCCGCAGTAATTCAAAATTTATCCCAGGAACACGGTTTTAGGGTTCCGTACCCAAAGGGTAAAAACGGGACCCTATTACTAAGACTTCGTTGTCTGTCCGTCTGTCTGTCTGTCTCCAGGCTGTAACTCAAGAACCGCTATAGCTAGCCTTCTGAAATTTTCACAGATTGTGTATATCTGTTGCCGCTATAACAACAAATACTGAAAACAAAATAAAATTAATACTTAAGGGGGGCTCCCATATAACAATCGTGATTTTTTCGGCCTGTTTCGCTCTATATCAATAATGGCAAGAGGTAGGCACTTGAATTTTTCACACATTATTTTGTTATATGTGTACTTTAATATTTATAATAATATTATAATAAAATAAAAATTTTAAAATTTCCCATACAAAATACAATTTTTAGCCTATTTTTGCTCTGTATTGGAACGGAACCCTTCGTGCGCGAGTCCGACTCGAACTTGGCCGATTATTATTTTTACTTTACGCATTTATGGAACATACAGACTCAATTTCTAAGGCCAAAGACACACATTAAAAGGGCCTAACGATGCTTTTGGGTAGAAGCAACACACTTTTTGTCGTCATCTGCATTTATTACGGAACGGTTTCCTGTTTTATCTACCATCTCGCTCACTTACGCGGCTCATCACGTGTTAGAAAGGGACAGATGAACATTTACACGCAATCAAGTTTAAAGAAACTTGTAACGTGACACCTCCGGACTTGTTCGGGACACGCTCCTCACGCACAGTGGTCCAGCGTAGAGCTTAGATACCCAGAAATGACAAGAAATAAAATAAAGTATAGTCTATCAAGAAAGTAAAGAAATTAAAAAGTGGCAACATCGTAAGTGTCCTCCCTATTTTTTAGATTGATTTGAAAAAGTAAATACTACGATGTTGCCATTTTTAATTTCTTCACTTTCTTGACAGACTATAAATACATATTAAAATATTATAGTATTTAGTTAGAGAAAGCTATGAATTAAAAAGATAAGAGAAACCGATGGAAATAGATTTCACAGTCTAGAATCAGGATTTTTACACGAAAATTACTAACAATATAATATCGAACGTTAGTGCAGTTTTTAAACGCAAATAATATAGATTTTATGTCTCTCCGTGAAATTTTGGCTCTTCTGCGGATAAACCGACAATTAAATCAATTTTTCTTTGAAAAGTTAAAAAGGAGTTTTTTATTATTACCAAATATCAGATTGAATTTACAAAATCCAATAGACAATATCAGCTGTCTTGTATGCCGTAAGCACATCCTTTTTGTCTCTTAATACAACACAAACATTATAGCAGTACATTTAAACGATCGCATTCAGAGTCATTTAACGATAGCTTAACTTTAACGAAGAGTTTAACTGAAAACGAATGAACCTGATATCAAAATCTTCATTAATCCGTCGATCACCAATTCCTGGAAATATTTTGTTATCGCGGCCCATATATTATGGGCCTTACGGGGCTTGATGGGTCAAAATAAAACTAAGTATTTAATGTCTGAGTGCAGCCGTGGTCAATCGTGCTAAAGCATTAATGTCACATCTCCATCTTCTTAACTCTATCGACGCTACACGATCATAAAAGTCCTCCAAGACCAAGAGTCAAGACAAAACCGTTCGATTTGTTAACATTGACTGATTCCCAATTACAAATGATTTACCGTACAGAACTGTACCGTCGCACAGTGGATCGAAAATCAAGTTTCATAGACATAGGAACTTGAATTTCCAGATGTCATTTTTTTGGGCTGAAATATGTTCTCCTAGTTA
Organism: Polyommatus icarus; assembly: GCA_937595015.1. Lineage (NCBI taxonomy): Eukaryota > Metazoa > Arthropoda > Insecta > Lepidoptera > Lycaenidae > Polyommatus > Polyommatus icarus. Next base: position 5,038,456 of record OW569341.1, on the reverse strand, counting down.
TTATTACATAGTAAAATGCTAAGAGACTCGGTTACGTGTAATAATAAGGGAGTTATAATTTTTAAAGAAATTTTTGTATGGAGCCGACAGGAAAAATGAGCATATCTCTAGAATCGCATAGTTGGCCGTTATATCCTCACACACTATTATAGTACTAATTATAACTCACATTTTGGCATATTTTGTATTTCGGCACCATTTGCGATTTTTTCTAAAATTCGACGAAAATAAAAACATTTATTCTATTTGTGTTTGTTTCAAATGTTCATGTTGTGGTTAAATGAGGTCTCTTTCATAATATTTTAATACCATAGGATCACATAACTGGCCTAGTGCGAGTCGGACTCGCGCACGATGCGACCATTATAGAGCAAAATAAGCCCATAAATTGTGTTTTTTGTATGGCAGCCCCCCTTAATTTTTATTTTATTGTAATATTATTATTAAATATTAAAGTACACATATAACTAAGGATTTTGTAAAAATATCAACTAGGAGAACATATTTCAGTCCAAAAAAATTACATCTGGAAATTCAAGTTCCTATGTCTATGAAACTCGATTTTCGATCCACTGTGCGTCGGCGACATCGAATGTTGAGCAGTTAACGTGTACGTACTCGTATCTCCCAAAGGCTAAACGGTGATTAGCATTGAGATGTAGTGATTAGTGGACTGTTTTAGTGCTTCGCGTTTCCCAGACCGTATTTTGTTCATCATTATCATCATGCGTGCTGTTAGTCCATAGACCAGGAAGCATTTCTCACAAAAATATATTAAACTAGATGAACTGCGCATCACTTTTCTCCTTAAATAAACTTTCCGTGGACTACTAACATGTCAAGACTAATTAAACCAATGAATTAAACATAAAACTGAATTGTACGTAATTAAGAATTGAAATTCCCTATCTCAAAAACTACTAAATCGATTTTGATGAAACTTGCAGTATTTCCTAAGTTGAACAATACCTGGTACAATAAAAAAAGAATCACTTAAATCGGACTTGTAGTTCCGGAGATGTGCGTACACAAACAGAAAAGCATACATGACATAGTACATACGTACATACACTTTTAGGCACATTTGTTCAGAAGCTGTTCTAGATTAACACATACAAAAACTAGGCAGTTCTGAAAATATTACATGTTGTACATATACGCGTCGAATTGAAAATAAACCAAATCGGTCCTGCCGTCTGTTAGTTTCAGCAAGACTTTATTTTTATTTGTCTAAATAATATGTTATTTATATTTTTTATAAATCAGGAAAGGTTGGCAATACCTACGTTAGGACACTGAACTATAAAATTCCCATCAGACGAAAATAAAATCGCTATAAAACTATTTTCATGCTCGCGAACGGCGAAACTACACAACTCTGGAAACGTTTTTTATGATTGTGACATGGGAAATGGAAACGAAAAAATATTAATCTAGGTGACATTCCGATCTTCGCGGCAAGTGACCGCGACCGACAAAATTCAAATAAAATGTCACTTTAACCTAGGTCCTAGGACCTTTTTTTACATGGGGAAATGCATTACGCATCCCCGACGGATTGGGGATATCGGTTGTATTTTCTAAAGACATCAGTCTAGCGACCTGTCACCACTGCTTTGTAGCCACTACAAACCACTGCAGAGCAAAATGGAACCTATAATCTTATTAAGGTGGCATTATATTTGAATTTTGTCGGCCGGGGTCGCTTGCTGCAAGGATCGGAAAGCCTTAGGCGCAGCGCAAACGACAGACTATCCATGACGCACTTTTTAGTCCGTGGAAATAGAACCTATGCAATTATATTATGCAGTAATGCACACGACGCGCAGCGCAGACGTGGCCGTGGCGTTGGCCTGTGATCGAAGTCATCCGGAGCCTTTTGAAAGCTTTCCTCTAAGGAAACCTCTTCCTTCGCCTTTACATGTAACGTTGCGAAATGAAAGTGCCATGTCAGACAACTAGAATTAAGAGTAGTCGTGGTGTAATAGAATCCGCCATGGTGATTTCGAAATGTCGGTAAAAACTGACCGCGGAACTTTCGCTGGGTTTCGTGTAACTCGATACAAAAACTCGAGGTGTTCGAGTTTTTATTTAACTGATTAGCTGGTAGGCTGACGTAACTTGGCAGGCCTTTAATGCCTATGTCTAAACAGAGTTTGCTGAAGTTACGCGACAGAAATTCCGCTGCAGCTAAAGCTGTCCTGGGACATTTGTACTTCGCGAGCATAAAAATAAAGACAGAGTCCCTAAACAGCTTTGCATGATTCATCGGGCTTCCTGCTATATTACCAAAGGGCGTTCGTGGTTAGATACCGTTGTTGATCGTGGCGACACAGGAGATGCAGTGAAAGTGCACTTAAAAGATATTCTATATAGTACAATAAGCATTAAGCATCATCATAGAGACCAAATTACGACACCATGTCAAAAATGTTAAAAATCACATTAGCTACATGACCACATTATGCAATTTCATCTTAAATTTTCGTCATCTTCTTTTTATTCAACTTTCGTTTGGCATATTCAATAATTGAATGCGTCAAAATCCACCCGCGTTGAAAGAAAAGTGTCATAGCGAGCGCTACGATTTCAACGCGCGTCAAGGCATGCCTCACGTTCGCTGTGGACTGCGCTATAACGCATGCCCTTGATGAACAAAAAAAGGGCCCAGTGTGGACAAAGCTATTGAGTATTTACAAAGGTATTTTACCAACATATTAGGTATGTCTTCCTTCCTATATTTATAGGCGCTTCACATTAAAACATGTATGGCAGTCGTTAAGCGTATATTACGTATTACCAGGATATGCCAGGACCAGTATCTATTACATCGGTAGCACATAATTAATAGGTTAATGTTACGCCACTGGCCATTTTCATTTAATAGTTTCTCGTAAAATTAACTGCAAATCCATTTGGTTTCCTTAAGTGGTAGTAAGTACTTAACTCAAAAGATGCGCCGAAATTCAGACTACCACAGTCTCCACACCATAATAAAAGAAATATGCCCGTTTTAAGTGTATGGGCAGCCACAATTAAACTTATATATACAACAAAATATACAAAATACAACAGATGCCGAAGAACGACTCATAAATGTTTATACGTGGCAAAGCCATGCTTCGGCACAAATGGGCCGGCTCGACCGCGCTTGCGCTGTGTTTCGCCGAGTGAGTGAGTTTACAGAAGGCCCAATCTCCTACCCTCCCCTATTCCATTGCCTTCCCTTCCCTACTCTCCCCTATTACCCTATTCCCTCTTAAAAGGCCGGCAACGCACTTGCAGCTCTTCTGATGCTGCGAGTGTCCATGGGCAACGGAAGTTGCTTTCCATCAGGTGACCCGTTTGCTCGTTTGCCCCCTTATTTCATTTAAAAAAAATGTATAAGACAGGAAATCTAGTTTAAATACCTATAGCACAAGATAAATATTTTGCCTTATTTTAATCAAAGAAATCACTTGCCGATTGCCATGTCTCCCAAAATACCCCCTCTACACGATTCACGTCGTGCCCTAAAAAAGGTCACAATTCGTTTCCGTACACTTGGCTTTTTTACAAAACGTCTACTTTCTTTAAATGTGAAAGGTTTTTTCTGACGCCGGGGATAAGTGCGAGCATCTGCGTTACAACGACTTAGAAACGTTTCTGACTTTCCGTAGTATGTTTACCAATTACTGTAGAATGTGTAGATAGTTAAGAACCATTTTTGTCAAACACACGTAATGTAAAACAAAGTTACTTGTATAACTTTACGCCTTGACTACCGCTATTTATGTCTTTTAAACTACGCGTAAGATTTTGCAGCTTTTTTAATAGAGTGATACAACTTACAAGAGGAAGGTGAGGTAAAAACTTAATTCATAATGCGTAATATGTAAGTAGGTAAGTAAAAGGGTAAGCTAGCAGTTTATTGAAACTGACGCCATTTTGTCTGCTGTTATAAGGAGCTATCTTGTCTCTAACTTGACGTGTAGAGACAACGCAAGAAGATGAACACGTTACGCGCTAATCCTTCTTGAGGTTTTGGACGAGTGTATTCAATTCATGCTATAGCTAAGAAGCAGGTAGCCGTAAAAATACGTAGCTCACAGATAAGAACAGTAGAGTGCTTAAAATAAGCAGGGGTAAAGCCATAAAAATATGTTAAAGACGGTAGAACGCTTAAAATCCAGTAGAATCCTGTAAAAGCCGTGCGAACTCGGTAAAATCCGGTTAATGCCGCTTAGATCCGGTCGAGTCTGGAGAGAAAACAGGCGCTAAAAATTGAAAATTAAATTCCGTGCCAGTATTCTAATACAAATCACAATTTTATCCGCAGTTCATGATGGCCGTATCTGGAGAGCATTCGGAGATATTCCACCTTCGAATTTTATGACATTGAACCTTATGTTATCGACATAAAGGTCCTGTTACAGGTAGAATTTCCATGAACGGTGAATATAGGAATGCACTCGTACGCGTACCCACACTCGAACCGGCTTAAAACCAGTTCGCCACTCGCGCGTAAAACGGCCTAAGTGCAAGTTGACTGACACCTAAATGCCACTTAGGCGTTGTTCTTTAAATTTTTATTGGTAATAAGTAGCGTGTTTTTGTTTTTGTTGCATGTACAATATTTCACTGGAAGCTTTTAAATATGACACGTGTTTGTAGTGACACTTTTAGGGGAATTAATGCATGTTATTTGTTGTAACTGTTGTTCTACACGTTAATATAGATCAGAAAGTAATTTTCGTTACAGTTTGTTTTACGTTTTAACTAATTTCAAGAGCTAAAGTCAACGCACCTAGGATCTATGTACTGGGCGGTAAACTTTACTTAGGTAATACTATTAATAATAATAAAAAAACCAGGTATACTGGCCAGTTAAAGTTTCAAAACACCAGCCTCACCTAAATCGGTTCAGAGGTTTAAGAGTGAAGACGAAACAGACAAACAGACACAATATTAGTATGGATTATTGCTAAGACGCGAAAATAGATCGCAAGATAAAGCAGCTTTTATGTTCATCCTACGAGTGTGCTCACAAAACAAGCACTAAACAAGTTACAACCACAAAATAATCATAATGCAGTAATCTGTAGTAGGACGAAAGATGGTGCTGACAGGTGTCAGAGAAATTGTAGAGATCACGATCAGGCAAACATAGAGTAGGACGTCTTGCAGCTTGACGGAGCGAAAAAGCAGATGCATAAGGGGCGCCTAAGACCGGGATGGTAGATGCAGTTGAGGTAGACCCACGTTTAGCAGTGGATGGCATAAGACTGATGATCATGATGACGGTAGAGCTAACCAGCTGATAAAATCAAACACGCTCAAAACTTAAGTTCTACGCGCTGATTACACTGCATTGTATAATGTATTTGCTACTTAAATTTTCCAGGTGTCTGAAATCACGCAGATATTAGCGCCTAGAGCTAAAATGGTAACGTAATTGTCAAAACTGTCAAACTGACAAAATATGTCAAATTAGTACAAATTGTGCAAATTACTAGACATATTATAAATTGCAAGCAGAGTGATTTTTAAAAAACGACTCATTATAATTATGATTTATTACCTAAAAGAAACGTTACCATTTTAGCCCCGCAGTATGAAGTTGCTCTACTGTAATTTACATTGTGGTTTCTTGTATCTTCGAGCGCAGTATCTCGGAGCACCATAATTACCTATGTGGTATCGTTTCGTGGCGTCAATGCTGTCATTTTATCGCGGAGATAGGCTTTATTTTGTGATATTGAAAGGATCTCTCCGCTTATCTGATTACAGGTGCCATTATGTTATAAGTTACAGTTACCGATTTGCATAATACGGCGTGGACGTGGATTATATTAGTGTGCTCATTTGGAGCCGTCTGTAAGTGCTTTTGGAATTCTTACCTAATGACGCAATAGTTATTTTACGGTCCCGCTTAGTACGTACGCCTGAGTCCTAAGGCTAGGAATGGGCATTGTAATCTTTTATCAAATGAATCAGGAAATGAGCAGACGGATCACCTAATAGCACAGAATAAATATTAGTTGTACCAACTAATAGCAATAGTCGCGTCCATGAACACTCAGAAGTCAGAATACACTCATAGTGTCGAAACACATTATGCTGAATTACGCCGGCGTAAATTCCGCCGCCGCGTTTACGCCGCGTTTCAAACTCATATACAAAATATGGGCGAAACGCGAGAGACGACTATTCTGTCGCGCTCCGTCCGTATTTTGTATGCGTTTGACATTTGCGGCGGAATTTACGCCGGCGTAATTCAACCTAGTGTGTTTAGACACTTACGTTTTGCTCTAGGACCCGATTCTCAACCCTCGAAATCGAGTCGTTTTGAAACCAAGCTGTCTCGCTCACGCGTGAGACTGCAAGTGCAGGGTACGCGAGTAAAAAACATGTGATCGAAATGAAATTAGAAATTTTAGAATCGGACCTGTGGTACCCACTCTCCCAATAGAACCCAGAAGTGTTCTAAGTCGACTTTGTGATCCATATCCGGCCAAGTCGGCCCATTCGTGCCGTTGTCTCCCATATTTAACAATTATCTCTTGCTAACGTGATTTATAAAGATACATCTATTTGATTGCTGGCCCATTAGCGATGTAATCTTAATGTCAGATTCTTGTCCTCTATTACTGCGGTATAAACGTCTATAAAGCAATTACATATAATTTATAACTATTAAATTAGCAGTTAACGGCAATGCAATTTGTTGTTAATTAATTGTTGCAAAAACTTTGACAATAAATTTATCATCTGAAGAACTTAAATATATTTCGTATTTTTTGTCCTATGAAATGCTTGTAATGGGTAAATGTCTACATATTTTACCGTCTTACTAGCTACTAATAAAATATAAAAGTGACTGTTCGAAGAGGGAAGAAAAGGATGTTTGCTCGTGTGACTCTTATGCTTTAACTACTGAACAAATTCCAATGGATTTTAACCTTAGATAATATCCCGAAAGAGTAGTATTCCCGTTATAAACAGTATTTACGCAATAAATGCTACTAGCTGAATAAAATCAGACAAAAAACTAATCCCATTTACTATGACAAAGGTCGAAAGAATTTCATATTTTCGCAAAAAACATAACATAATAGCACAATTGAAGAATACCAAACATTGGCCCGACTAGAGATATGACTCGACAAAGCTCGTCTGAAAAATATACCCCTGAAAAGACGCAGGAGGAAAATAGTAATTACAGCCAGCCTCTCGCGGGGTCTATTGTACCCCCTACACAATATAGGGGGTACAAAGGACCCCGACGCAGGGGTCTTTTTGTCCGTACTATCAGCCGCTTGCAAGCCGAACATTTATTTAGTAGACTTTTATTGATATTTTGAATGGTGATCCTGTGGTTTACAATTTTGGGGTCATTGAAGTAAAAAACTGGGGTGCATATTTTCAGATTGGAGCCATTTTTGCTTTTTTTTTTTAAGTTTTTAGTTGCTTTGCATCGGCAACGCTACCCGTTTTCCATGAGGTGATTCGTGTGCTTGTTTACCCCCTAGGGCGTAGGCTCATTAAAAAGTTTGTATGTCTTTGGCATTATACAAGACGTCCGTTACAAACTTACAATACATATTTTGAGCCCTCGAAAATAGAGGGGTGTATACTGTATAGTGAATAGTGATATAAGTTTGACATTGTCTGTCGATTTTGGCGAAGCTCATCATCATCAGCTCACTCACTGGCGGAATTTTCCGTTATTTTATATCTAAAATAATTAGGTATAATGGAGCATAAAAAAAGTTAAATATATCAATGGATGTAAATAATTTAAATTCAAAATTATTATAGCGGGACAATCTAAAATTTTGTAAAACAAATTAGTACCAATCAAAATATACATATCGCTTACATTTAAAGGCAATAAATATATCTTTGTTTATGATTTATATGATATACGGAATTAATATGTCGTTTATTTAATGCGTTTTAATAAATAGGCATAAATCTAGTATGCGAATTTGATTTTATGATAGCAATTTATTAGATTTTATTTACTTAGTCCATATATGGAAAAGATCTGGCTAGACCTTATGTTTTTATGACTAACACTATAATATTTAAAAAATATAAAGCTTAGGTACTTAATCCTTTAATATTATTACTTCTATATCTATTATATATCTTTATATATTATGTAAATAACGTTTTACAGCAATAATAATAAACGGCACGGCAATTCGTCGATAATAAAGGTGCCGGTTGGCAGCGGGCGACATAAAGCGGCAGCAGACGACGTGCCGTCGCGGCACTTTCTATGAAAATGTCGCTAGGTTCGTATTGCTAGCTGCGCAGGGTATTTCATATAAATACATAGAAACCAGTAGTATCGCGACGACACGTCGTCTGCTGCCGCTTCATGTAGCCGGCTTCCAACTTGTACCTTAATATTCAACGGCGTTGCAGAGCAATTTTTAACAAGAGGTAAGACTGGATTTATATTCGTCCGAGTCTGAGAGCGATTTGGCCGCTGCATTGCGGATCATAAGCAATATGTAACGATTTATCTAAATAGCGGCGGCCGTCATTTACATACAATAATTATTGCTTCTGATCTCGCGGTGTATCCGCCAAACCGCGCGTTCGGGCGGACAAATCGCACCTTTTAAACACACTAAGCCGAAGTTACGCGGCGTAAATTACGCATGATTACGCCCGCAATGTATTTACTATTCCGTCGCGTTCCGCCCGTATTTAGTATGCGTTTGACATTGCGGACGTAATTTACGCCGCGTAACTTCGGCCTAGTGTGTTTAGACACTTATTTCGTCGAAAGTACGGCAACAATGTTCATAGCTTCGTGTTTATAATCGTGGTTTATACGTGGAAATTACTGGCCTCGGTGTAAAGAGAATTTACACTGTGTTTTATGGCCTGTAATAACCTATTAGTTATAGGCCATATATTTACATTTTTATACAGAAACCAACGATATTTGATGCCGTGCTTGAAATAGGTGCTAGGTAAAATTAGTAACAAATATAATGACAGATATTAGTAGTATGAGAAACCGAGATAGAAGCTAGAAACTTATTCTATTGATAGGGAATTGGAATAAAAAGAAAGCTTTATATATGATATATTTTAGCTTAAGTCTTAACCTATATACTATACTAGCGACCCGCCCCGGCGTCACACGGGTATAAAATATATAGCCACTGAAAAAATGATTAAAATCGATAGTCTATGATCCTTCACGTGGTCTACTTTTTATCCTCAATAAAGGGGCTATCTAACACTGAAAGAATTTTTCAAATCGGACCAGTAGTTCCTTAGATTAGCGCGTTCAAGTAAGCCCTTTTCAAAACTTTCCCCGTTTCTCCCACATTTTCCTCTATTTCTTCGCTCCTTTTAGTCTTAACGTGATAAAATATAGCCTATAGCCTTCCTCGATAAATGGGCTATCTAACACTGAAAGAATCATCAAAATCCGTTGCGTAGTTTTAAAGATTAAAGGGAACAAAGGGGCATGAGGGAAAAAAGCTACTTTGTTTTATAATAATATGTATATAGATACGAGTAGATTCATGGGTAGGTACTTATAGGTACCTATATTGCATAAGCCCTTTTCCCTACACTATATCTACTAAATATATAATACATATGTATATTTTAAGTGTACGGTTTGTGGAAAAACTTATTGGAATGCATAAATAACGTGTTGGTCTCTTTAGAGTTCAGGCCTTCTTGTACACCAATGTTATAGTGAAGACTGAAAGTATAATAGCAAGAACTATACCGAAAGTACCATAAGACAGCTTACAACTAGGACACTTAATTTTCGTCCTACCCGCATTTACCTCAACTAACGAAGCAATATTTAAGTATACAAAGCTTCCTGGTTTCCATAAAATTATCTCGTCCGAACTGACAATATGGCTATTTTGTCCCACATTAGGGCATCTAGCTGTGCCTAGGTCTAACGATAAGCGGACAATGCCTAGGTCTTGTCTGCCTCCGTACATTGTCACTGAAATTATGTTTGATGAAGATATTAATGTCTGGTAGCGGTTTATGTTAATCTGGAAATGAAATAGAGGTATCATTAAATATTAAATACATACTAAATACTAATATTATAAATACGAAAGTGAAAGTCTGTCACGTCTTCACTTTTAAATTGCTGACCCGATTTTGATAAAAACTCTAAAAAAGATAGTCTCGCGAAAGGACACAGGAAAGGACAGTCGGTACCAGATGAATCTTCAGTTCTCTGACAGAATATTTGAAACTTTTGGAACTGGCACCGACTTCAAAATTATGAAGATTGAGTACAGAAATAGTTGAGTTTTAGCCGAATTCGGAAAAAGGCACTAATAGATAGGAAAAATTATTTAATACTTTTTAGTTCATATTATAAGCATGTAATTTTTGTTTTTACCTTGGAAGTCGGTTTTAATTTTTTGTTAAAAATAATAATTTCACTCTTTTTAGTTTTTAGTTACCTAGTACTAAACTATCGCGTACTATGTACGTAGAATAATACACCTGTATAATATTATTCTACGTATCTTGTTACAAACTTACCGGTGAGCGAGACACAATAGAATAACAATAGATTTCCAAGAATCCACGATCGAAGGATACAAACTAGGTATTAGCAACAAATTATAAGTATCGTGCTGAAACAGGTCTCGAACGCTTCAACTCCCAAGCGGCTACATGGTGGTGTTGTATTATAATATAAATTCGGACATCTATTAATAACTATTACATAGGAATAATTATTTAATACTTTTTAGTTCATATTATAAGGATGCTATTATTGTTTTTACCTTAGAAGTCGTTTTAAATTTTTTGTTAAAAATAATAATTTCACTCTTTTTAGTTACCTAGTAAGCAATCGCGTACTATACGTAGAATAATACACCTGTATATTATTCTACGTAGGTATCTTATTACAGTCACACTTACAAAATATAATATCAGCTGCAGCCTGCAGACAATTTTAAACAATACATTATTAAAAATCGAAGTGAACACGTGTGACGTGCTAAGTAGCCGGTCACCGGACTAGTTTCAATAGGGTGCTCGCTCGACTTGTCGCACACGCCTCGCACTGTATAGTACGGTACCCGGCAGACGACAGTTATTGTACCATGAACGCTAAACGCAATGCAAAAGGTTGAAATTAGGTTGTTTTACAGAATATCTCGGCGAAGTGAGACAGAATGTTACATGATCGAAGCAACTTTAACTTCTCAGAAGTAATGTCAAATGTGTGCCTTATGCTCTGGAGATAAGGTTGAATTTGGTGACATTGGTGACCCTGACTTGGTAATGATGATGATGATGATGATGATGATGAATGCAATTAGCATAGAAGCATATGCTTTCAGTTCTTAAAACAGCGCCTAAACTCCCAAACTTGTATCCATAAGGAATCCGGAGTTCTCTTAGTATCTTCGGAACCATAGTATACCTCGGTGCAAAATCTTGACTTTTGGTAGCATATGCTTAGAATGTTTCTCATAAAACCAAAATCACCATATGTTTCTATATAAATTTCGAGGAGTTCCCTCGATTACTCATGGATCCCATCATCAGGTCACCACTTTTGTGAACATGGTACCAAATTGGAGTGAAACCTTATACAACAAAACAAAAATTTTGAAAATCAGTTCACAAACGGCGGAGTAATCGTTGAACATACAAAAATTAAAAAAATTAAAAAAATATCCACAGCCAAACATATAACCTCCTCGTTTTTTGGAAGTCGGTTAATGACATGTTTTTTTACAGGGAGACAATGACCGCTACCGCCATGTTTCGCCGAGTACAGTACCTATTAAGTCGATTCTTGTTTTGGCATTGCTTAATTCAAAAGAAAACCTAGATCAGGTAAGAATAGATATGACCTAACTTAAAAAATGATAGAACAGGTGTTTGAATACATGTTAGTATAAAATAATTATACTCTTAACGCAATCATTAAAAAACCTGGGACAGAATAACATTCACACTTTCCGTGGCTTCACGCAGTCTAGATTTTATCTAGGATCTCTAAATTTATTACATCTCATATTCTATGCATTCGCCATTAACCAGTATGCTAATTTGACGCTAAAATACTACTGGATTCGAGATTGATGGTCCAACATTAGACGCTTGTTTGCCACTGGACAGTTAGGAAGATTATGTTTATTAAATAGACACGCAGACTTATGTTGTCTCATTATAAAATACATTTAAATAACATGCGATATGCTAAAACTACGATAAGTTTGATGAAGCGCAAAAAATATTTTTTTTAAATCTTGGCGGATGTAATGGCGTACACAAATTGACAGACTAATCCGGAGATAACAACTATGTTTTACTAAAATTAGACTAATATACTCTAATACATAATTAAATGTAACTAAACGTAATTAATATTTTATTCCTGATAAATCTACATTCAACTGAAAGTAATAAAAAAACTAAATTAAAAAAATACAAAGTAGCCGCCCTATAACATTTTTTTCTTCTTCTACTTAATTCAAATATTTTTACCTCTGGTCGCATTATAATTTATTTCATAACCACCTATTTAAGCTTTTTAAATCTACTTATACAGAATATACCTATATTAGTAGTTTGGTACTACTAATATAGGTATATACTTAAAAATGAAAGACAAAATGGCGGATATTCAAAATGGCGCCACAAAATGGCAGCCCTATTTGTCTAGCGATATTAATTCCCTTCAAAAACAGCTTTCAGTTTCATTTAGCGCATAGCATTTGCATCTTATCACCAGCACGCAGCCCCACCTCTGCGCTGAACAGTGATTTAATGTTGCCATTACCATATTTCTATATTGATAACATGGCGGTTTTTAACATGGCAACATCTTGGCGCCCGACAAATTGGGGTGCTTTACCTGTTGTAAAATATGTAACTTTTTAGGGGCTGTATATTTTAATTTTTATGTTGTATTAACGCGTCTTATCATCATGCCACCCTGCTACTTTTCTTTATGGAACGCAGGCCTTGTCTATTGGTAATACGAATACTTTTTTTTTTAATTTTTAAGTGTTTCAAGTTCTTAAATATTTAAAGCATTGATTTAAGTGAGAATACTAGACAAATTTAAGTGACGTGTTTCTTTTTAGCGCAAACAAAGGTTCAAATGTAAACAATAACTCGTAACGCGAATAGGGAACCATTTCTAAAACATTAGACCCTGCACACTTTCGACAAAATGTCTCCGCTCACAATTCGCATCCTAATTTTGAACTTTATCTACACAACATAGAGTCTCCTTTTCTGTAGAACGTGATCATTTCTGTAGTCAATTCCTGTCGACGGTACAGCTCCTCAAAATTCCGCGGCAAAAACAAAAGGACATTTGACAAATGACGAAAATAACTTAGCTACATGTGGCATTGTTTAAAAATGTTTCTCTAAAATGACCGTCGACCGCTATGGAAGAAATGGCTAACTTGCATAAATTACGTTTTGTTTTCAGTAACCATTTGGCATAAAGGTACAACAAATATAATATTGAATAAAGCTACTAAAACTGATTTAAAACCTTGTTTATGTAAAAACTAGCACCACTGATTTAAATGAAATTTGGAAACTTAAGCCTGAGAAAGGATATCTATTGCGGAAAACAAACGATAAGCGAAGTACTTTTCAACGAAGTTATGATAAAAAATTAACAAGGTTTTTACGGTTTTATGCCGTAAACACCTATACAAACAAGAAATACCACGTAACCATGAATCTCAGTAGATTAAATCTAATCTGTACCTATAGACATTTTTTATCAAAAAATATCCCTTTATTGGTCATTGACACTATCGATCTCTTATCGCATCTAAAACATTACAGAAAGTAATGTTGTCTCTACCTGTCAGTTTCTCTACCTTTGTCCTATGGGACTTATTATTTCGCAAAAGGATAATCGATAATAAATTATTTTGTATCCAAGAACCTTTCTTTATTCCTCAAATCAAATTGACAACTTTTATTACTGTTTTATTTAGTACTTTTAAAAAAGATCGAATCCATTATTCTAATGAAAGCTATTAATTTTATTGTAATGGACCACAAAATTAATAAAATCCAAAAAAGGCTGGACCTGTTAGGATATTTTATAACCGCAATGTTGCGACAGATATCAGATATCCGAAGATGCGAAATAAATGTTAATTGTTTTAAAATTCAAATTTCGAAGCACTTTAAAATAATGTAACACCTCGGCCGATAAATTCAAAGTTTATGTTAAGTGGGCTTACGGATTTGTGTAAGATCGCCTTAAATGTTGAGGAACACGGAATCGGAATAATAATAACATAAATATTTTTTAAATTAAAGCGTGTAAGGCAACTTCCATATAAAACGTTAATAAAGTGATAAACTAATAATTTTAAGAACACCTTTTGACCTTTGTCAATTTGGAAAGAGGTAATCTTAAGGCCCCGATACACGAGATGGCCAATCTGTCCGGTTCGTCTGATCCAAGACCGATCTAACCGGACTAGTGGAGCCTAGCCTCCCTGTATGTGGATTGTGGGTGCCTCAAGATTATCTCTTCAATTATAGGTTTTAGTTACTCCAAAAATATTTTTTAATAATGTGAAATATTTTTATAACTTGTCGATAGAATATCCTCATTTACATGTAACAGTGACTTTAATTGTATCAAAGTCAATAAAAATAGCATTAACATAAATTATGTTAGTCAAATATATTAATTAGATGTTATCGATGTTTGTTTTGATGAGATTCTTATCGATTTTGAGATTTAACGTTAAGGCAAGGTAGCGTAGACGAACTACAAATTATTATTGAACGCGTTACGCGACATCCAAAAGGTCAATTTACTTATTCCCAGACTGTGCTTTTTGAGTCATGTCGTTGATTGAAACCTTTTTTCACAAATTTTAATAGCTTCGCATCTGGATTAACCCAACAAGCACCGTACGAGCACCGGTGATCGAGACAACAATAGTTTACAATGGCAATTTCCGCGAGAATCTCCGATCGAAGGATTAATTAGATTTTGATTGGATAACGTTACCTATAGGCTATAGCTTAACAATATTTTGTTCATCTCAATTTCAAACCACTTGTCAAATGAATTAGACAAAGAAAAACTGTAAAAACAGTGTGGACCTTTATTATAAAATTAGCATTCCCTAGACTCGGAGTCAATCGCGGCGACTCAAGCCACGACAGCGAAAAGTCGCGACTTTCCGTACTTTGTCGCCTGTCTGCATCTACCAGTTATTAAAAAAGCCGGTCTTAATGAATATAGATTGACATCGTTACCCCCCGCCATGATCGAGAATTTTGTTTTAGATTTTTATAAGTATCGATTTTAATGAGAAATAGTGAGATCAACTACCTGAAGCTGATTTAACGAAATATTTTAAATTGACGAGTTATACAACTATTTCATGCAACGTATCTGGGTGAGGCCGCGGATTTTGCCACTTTGTAACGTATAGTAACGCAGAATATTCTACGTTACAGTAACACTAAAGAACGCGAAAGTAACGGTGTTGCTTTGTAAAGCTTATGTCATACTGACGCGATAAATAAAACTAGTGGGTACAGTGATAAAAAAGAAAATATTTTTTTAAATTGTAACGAATTGTGTTTTTTGACTATTGTCGATCAGAAAAATCAAGGAGACAATTAAGTAAATAATACTAATTAATTATTTACAGAACATTTCTTTATGAGATTTTCAAAAAAAAGGCATGGCCAATTTTTTGGATATAAAATACTATGTGTATAGTAAACAGCGAAATTGACAATATGCATTAGTCTTTACAATGCTTCTACTTTACGTAACATAGAATATTTGTTAACAGTAACATAGAAGTAACGTTTAAGTAACGTAGAAGCTCGATTTTCAAGGCTATTGCAGGTTATAATTTCTAAATTAAGCCAAATTTGGAATAAATCTATAAATTATCATCTACATTATCCTTTTCGACATATAGTTTTACGTAAACAATAGTTAAAAAGTCGATATTTACCTTTAATTTCACCAAAAAACTCTTTTGATTTTGCGCTGCTGAAACACTCGTCATAAACTTGTCACAAATTTTAACAAACAAGGTGGTGACTTTTTACTTTTTTTTCTTGGCCCAATAACTCGGTGTTTTCATAATAATTCCGAATTTCTACTTAAAATTACATTTATATGCTTGTGTCTCGAAATACTGGTAACGAAGAAAATAGTAGTGTAGAAGTGAAAAAAATGAGACAAATGTTTATATTATAAATCACTGATTAATGCATGTTTTCCATAGTTTAAAACCACTTTATTGTGTCTCAACTATCAGATAATTAGATTCAATTAAATTTTCTCAGTAGACTCGTAAAATAAAAAAAGTTAAATAGCGACAAGTAACCTACCGTCAAAGACAACGCTTTTTTATCTAAAATTAGGGCTCTGAAATATTTAGATTGGCGTTTTAACATGATAATTTACCAAAATCCGCTTAAAACTATCCTAAAATAGATAAAATATAACTGAAAGAAGTTAAATATGAGATCAGTGTTACAGTTTAACTGGTATTTTCTGTTTTATTTTATGATGAACAAATGAGACACTTTTCTTTTCAAAAAAGTGGCAAAATACACGGCAATATAAGGCATCAAACACCTGCTTTTTATTACAAATAATCTATTATGTAGCAATCATAAATAGCGCTTATGGCTAAAAGTTGAAATAAGATAAAACGAAAAAAATATCCACAGCTGAACATATAACCTCCTCCTTTTTGGAAGTCGCTTAAAAAATTTGGCTCCATGCTAATATGAACTGCCGCACTGAGATGATTAATTACTCAATTATTGTAATTAAATAAAGATTTTGGCATACTCCCGAGTCCCGACACATTATAATATGTCAAACTCTTCATTTTGTAGTTTAATCACCATTAAACATCCTTGAATGCGGATGTTAGTGTGAAAAATGTACTTATCAACACTTACATTAATTGGCTATGTACTAGCTAAAAGCCGAGCTCGCGTCGTCACACCTTGACTGACTGATGATGACTGCTACATACATATAAATAAAAATTTGTATGTCACAAAATATCAATAGGCGTGATAGTTTTTAGGTAAATACTATTGCGTATTTATAGTAATATTGTGGGATATACTAGGGCTCGCTTCGCTCGCCCTGATAAGTGGTATAGGATAGGACACTCCGCAGTCCGCCTACACTAAGATCTAGATTCTAGATTAACCTCTCCATAAATGAAGACGTTAATAAACAGAACTGCCGCGAGCTAGACCTATTTAAGACCTATTTTAATAACCTACGTCGCTGAATGTGTAATAAACTTATTGGCCAACTATACCTGGTTTAATCGTCTGATATGTTTATGGAGATTAAAAATTAAAATAGATATGTACAGCGTAGATATAAATTATTCGTGTTAAGGGCCCTCTCTCCCTAAATTAGCGGGTCGATTGTCTGCCTGTACGAATATCGACGTAAATAACATTAAAATAACATTCAGAACAGCGCGCCTTGTACGGTGGCGGTTACGACGCTCGCCGCGTCCATGATAGGGCGAAATACGAGAAAAAACCTTTTTAAGGCTTAATATAATACATATTTCAAAAAAGTAAAAAAAAAAAAACAAATTATTAACTTTAAATTTAAAAAAAAATTACAAAGTATTGCAAAGCAGTAGATATTTTTTATATATTCTTTTGATAAATAATGAAGGAGTAAAGTGGTTTCATTCAACGATTTGGGGGTGATTTGGATTTTTATTTCTTTATTATGTGATACCGATAGAAAAAATATGGCAAAACCAAATTACGTATCATATCATGTAGATTACTAATTATTTTTTTTTCAGATATAATTTCTCTGTTAATGCCGATGAAAAGTTGTTTCATCTGCACGCTTTTTTCGAAAGAGCAGCCTTAAGGCTGCATTCCCATCAAACTGACTGTCAGACTGGAGTTATATTATGCGTCCGGCGTCCGGCGTCCGGCGTCCGCCCGAACGCGCGGTTTGGCGGCTAGAGATAAACTACGATAACATGGCGCGCCCCTCCAAATTACTGTTTCAATGTGTGTAGTCACATCCTTATGAATGACTTTGTATGTAGTCGTAACTTGTAAGTATTCTACCAATCAATCAGTACTCGCAATATTTCACTTTATGGTGGCGCTATGTACACTCGGGGAAGTAGATTCCTATGCAAATGGGGGATCTACGTAGTTTGGTCGCATTACGTCAAACTCAGCCGACAGATCACAATTAATATTGAATTGACATAATCGACCAAATGACGTTGGTCTCTCAACTGCATAGGAATCAACTTCCTCGATGGTACATTGTACATACCTACATATTTTCACAAAACATATTTACTTTCAAACGTTTTGAGTTTTGGAGGGGCGCGCCATGTTATCGTAGTTTATCTCTACACCCGAGATGACAAGAAACTAGAAAGTGCACAAGTAAATCTATACTTAATATTATAAAGCGCAAGAGTTTGTTTGTTTGTTTGAACCACGATAATAAGAACCATGAAAAATCACGCTAAGACTTATAGGAGCGAAGAAATAGAGGAAAATGTGAAAAAAAACGGGGGAAATTATTTGAAAGGGAGCTTATCTCACGAATAACTACTAGAGCATTTTTTCTGTTAATTGGATCAGATAAAAAGTAGACCACGAGAAGGATCATAGGCTTCTTTTTTGTGGACAAAATTTTCTGTGAAATATGTAATTTACGCGGGCGAAGCCGCGCGGACCGTCTAGTCGTTATATATTATGTTACGGGTAATGCTAGAAGGTGGAGTAAACCTAGGTTTACCCGGGTTGACTTAGTATTATCCATAGAAGTCTTTTGGGTAAAGTCCAAATAGTAAGAAAAATAAATTTTAATTCGGGGTTTACCCATACTCACCTAGATCTACCCAACTCTTTCTGGGTAATGATAGGTGTTGCGTAATTTTCGAGCCTGTGGCATAAAACCCGGGGGCCCGCGTTCCCCCGCTACTATTGAGGAAATGTTCTCAAGGAATCAGTTTTCCGTTTGTCATGATAAACTGATTGATATAGAAAATATATCACCCGAAAAAAAAAGTTTACGACAGCTTGCAAATGACAGTCGCTTTCAGGATGCCAGGCTTATAAAAGGTGTAATTGCAAAACAAAATGTGCTACAAAGAAGAGTTCATGCAAAGTTGCAGAAAACTTGTGCAATTCAAAATGTCACAGCAGTTTATCTTTCTCAAATAAATAATTTGAATTTGAATTACAACAACCACTAATTAGTTTTTGCCATTGAAGCTATTAAGTTTACGTTCTTCGAGAAATCACGTTTGCCTTTGTATGTTTTTTAAATAATAAATGTTTAAAAAAACCCTTGGATATTCATTTTAGTAATTAATTGGACAAATTTTTAACATTACCCAGCCAGAGTTGGGTAGACCTAGGTGAGTATGGGTAAAGCCCGAGTTAAAATTTATTTTTCTTATTATTCGGACTTTACCTACAAGACTTGGGTAATACTAAGTCAACCCGGGTAAACCTAGGTTTACTCCACCTTCTAGCATTACCCGTAACATATACATTTGCTTGTGTGTAGCGGCCAAAACCCGTGCGTCCACGCAGGCGAATATAAATCGAACATTTACGGTATTTCTACTACCTCCTAAGTACTAACCTATTACCTAACATCACGGGAATCTTAGAAGTTTACCACAGAATAAAATTTACGCAGATCAACTTAGCAAACAAATTAAAAATACCTGTAGGTAACAGGCCATTAAAATAAAAACGTACCAAACGAAATCCTTGAAAAGTTTTTCCCAAGATGGCGTCCTCATTTAGTTAACTCAGAAATGGCCACTGTAATTTACTGGAGATGTACCTGAAAAGAAACAGATCTTATTAAATTTTTTATCTCAATCTCGACTGGACTACAATATTTTGTCGTTTAATGTTAGTTTAAGTGTATTCTTAATTAGGTAGGCTAATAATAAGTAATAATAAAAATGCAAAATTGTGTTTGTTAGCGCGTGTTCAGACCAAACTGATTATACGCCGCCGAATGCAATGAGTTTATAAAATACTAGAGTAGTCAATGTCTTACAAACGATTCTGAAAAATGCGTAACCACTTGATAGTTAAAAAAGACAACGTCAATAGGGATGATGACAAGGTCAAAGATTAGCGACTTTTGTTAATAAAATAAAGAAAGCACGGCAAAAAATAAGCGTTACCAAAATTTCAGCTCGATAGCATTTGTATTTTTTTTTGTTAGGCGCCTTCAAAGTTGGATAATCAAGTCGTTTTTTTTTTTCAAATAAATTTCTTAATATTTGTATACCATTCGATAACTTATGCAATTAAAAGCAACTTTTGGTATGAAACAACTTTCATAAACGCAATATTTAATATACCTATCGAACAAAGTTCTCTCCCGACCCGTACAAACTAAGAAAGACTGACGTCAGTCTTTCTTAGCACTTTGTATGGGGCGTTTCGGGCAGGTATATTTTATGAGATATTTGAATTGTACATATCTTGGTGAATTTTTAAGCTATGAGAGTCATTCTTTCAGCAAGGTTTCTATTTTTTAAGGGTCTTTCAATTACCAATAAGAAAAAAAAAATAGTCATCAAGCCTATTCATAATCTTATGATTATCTGAATTATATCTGAATTACATAATGACATAATTATTATTAATTATGTCATTATGTAATTCAGATATGTCTGCAGGCATCTTCAAAGTGGCAACGCGTTGCTGCCGTTAACTGCCATTCTAGTTACGTTAGTAACTTAGAATATCATTGGCCGAATGTGAGCAGGCTCACTGTGAACTCCAGTGTATCGAATGTCCGCGCCTACGCCTAGCGTGGCGTATTGTCGGTTAGATGTGAACTGTGAACGAAAAAGTGAATATTGTATGGAAATACAATAAACTGCGTAACGTTCGCTCACATTCGGCGGCTCACAGTCGGTTTGGTGTGAACACGGCCAAACGTTAAAGCCGCTGAATTTCACTCTTGATAGCACAACGAATTTAGCATGAACTGCCTATCCAAGCGTGCAAAATGACGCCATGTTATGAATAATATGACTTATCATAAGTCATAAGTTCATAACACATCTTCCATATTAATTATTTGTGACGGAAAATTGATCTTGGTTGAATCGATATTTTGAATTGATTAAATTGATTTTTTGAGCACTCAAAACATTTCCTTAGCTATGAACTATGATCAAATTAAACTATTAAACATTTATTAACCTTTTGTAGTTTAGCTTAGGATCAAAGGCATTGAATCGATTGACAATTTCATTTTAAACTCCAATAAATCTCTAACGGCATTCTAAGATCACCCTATATGGGATAGACGTGAAAAAATTCGCCGCACTTTACGTGATAGGCGAAACGACAAGGCGTAGACTCTATTACTATAGCTATAAGGGTTATAAACTTATAACTTAGGGGCGATTTCATCAAAGAAATGGAACGCGTTCAATGTACACTGAACCGGTTCAAAACGTATAAACGCGATTATAACATCGAATTGCATTTCGCCAACATAAACTGAACGCGTTCACAGCAAATCCGAGTTTTATCTTCTGAACGCCCAAAGTCCGAAGTTTAACGTCATAAAACCCGTTCAAGCCCTGTCATGGCGGAATGAAAAACATAGACAAAAGAAATGTCAAAATAACAGTTTTGACACATGTGTTTGGTTAGTTTATGTATTGTATCTTACTAATTTGTAGTTAAATTAACGTGAAAAGGCTTTAAAATGATGAAAACATGCAAAATGATCGCGTGACGTCACGTAAACTTAGATTTAATAATCACGATCAATTGAATTTTTTGAAATTCATTTGGAAGAGAACGAGATTTACGTCGCTGCATGAACGCGTTCAATGGGAACTAAGTTTTATAAAACGAAGTTTTATGTGTGATTGGTGAAATCCCACCTTAGGCAACTTAAGCGTCGATTAATGGGCTACTAGCGACTGGCCGCAGCTAGCACTGAAAAATAAAAAAGCGGTCACGTAGTAAGGGTAGTTCCCTTAGAAAATAATTGTGACAAACGTTTTATTTTATTTTAAGGTTTAAACGCTGCGCTTAACACCTAAGTTTTTTTTTATTTAACTATGTTTAAATGTGTTCAATTTACATATAAAAATCTAATATCGGATCTTTATTAGTCAAGTATTAATTCTTCTTTTGAATAATTATTAATTACCCATTAATAAGAAGAAGTTCTTACAACTAGCACTCATCTTCATCGTATTAAACTCTAACTTGAAATCCTTTATTTCATTAAGGCTTGCAAATAATGCATATGCAAAACAGCATGAGAAATGCGAAGGAAACTTTCAATGTATGCATAATTATTGTCACACTGCGTCCTGTACACCATTCAGAGACATTCTACCTCTGATAGAACCCTTAATGCAAGGACCTAAGCATGAAATTCCCATCTCAATTATATACGTTATGTAGTTTGGAGCGACAAGCGGAACGGAACATAATTGTCTTATATTAAGTCATGGTTAAGAAACGTTTAAATACACCTTAATAATTAGGGCTATTTAATATTTGAAAGGAGAGCAGAGGGATATCCTGTTTTCTTATTCTGAAATGTTATTTTTAATACATTCTGAAATGTTATTTTTAATACATTCTGAAATGTTATTTTTAATACATTCTGAAATTTTTAATACACCTTTGATTTAGTCTAAATTATACATATATCTAATTAGATTACGCCTGCAAATCCGTAGCACTAAAATTCGTTTATCGCGGGGGAACCGTACACGGTATATTCTTTGGGATAAAAAATATTCTATGCCCTTTCCCGGAACTCAAAGTGTCTCCATACCAAGTTTCAGCAAAATCGGTTCAGCGGTTTGGATGAGAAGAGGTAACAGACAGACAGACACATTGTCGAATCCATACTAATATTATAAATGCGAAAGTGTGTCTGTGTGTCTAGCTGTCTGTCTGTCTGTTACCTCTTCACGCTCAAACCGCTGAACCAATTTTGCTGAAATTTGGCATGGAGATACTTTGAGTCCCGAAAAAGGACATAGGATAGTTTTTATCTCAGAAAAATGTACGGTTCCCGCGCGATAAACGAGTTTTGGCGCAACGGAGTTGCGGGCATCATCTAGTTATAATATTTGTATGATTTTTTTTAGAATAATCGCCCAAATAAAATACCTAAAGCGTGTCGCTGAACTAAACGAAGCAAAATGTTCCATGATTTAAAGTTATCCAAGAAAAAGCTAAAGTATTTTTCATGAACAAGTTTAAATCATGGGACCGTATTATTATCAAAAAGTGTCAAGCAATAATACCACATAATAGATAGTAAAACACACTCAACAAAGACGGCTGATGTACAACATATAGCTTTTAAGCTCTCAGCGTTATGTCCTTTAAGAGCTTAACATAAGACATATTTGTAATAGCGAGGTAATGGGTAAGTTATAGAACTAAGTAGACTTAAAAACAAGTATTAGAAGTAGGTGATACTCGTATTTTAGGAGAACAAGACAATGAAAGTTTAGTAAGTACTAGACATTAAAATTATTAATATTAATATTAGGACAATGTTTCGGAGATTAAATTTACTTTTTTGAGATTTTTCCCTCGAAATACGATGATAAGACGTGGATAAGACATTTACACTGTCATCGTTTTTATCTCCAAAACCTATCTTTCATTATTTTCATTATCCTAATAATTATGTCTTAATTTTAATTTATTATTTATTTCATAGACTTTCGAGTTCAAGGATACAAATCGTTTGAGCGGTTTGTGCGCGACGAGGTAACAGACAGACAGACACACTTTCGCATTTATAATATTAGTACGGATATATTATATGCCAACGTTAGCGTATCCTTGGTTGTTTTAAAACACCACCTTATACCCTCCCAATTGATGCGCCACGTCATCGGCATAACAATCCGAAATCATTTATTGTTATACCGTTAATCCGGTATAACGGTGTCAGTCACGTTTTTATCTCGTTATTACAGCCAACTATTTATCTCGTGTCGCCTCCATTAATATACGTCTTGCGCTTTCGTCAGTCCAGATTACTTCGAGCAAGGGATTTCCAGGAAAAGACATCACATAAATGTCTTTTTCTGGAAGCCCCTTGCTTTGTTTTGAAAGTCTTGCATTCGAAAACATGAACCTCCACGTTGTCTCATGGATAAGAAATATTGCTGCAGGAGATTTGAAATAACCCAGCTGATAATATGTTTGCTAACAGGATAATCCGAAAAAATTATGAAATGGCACCTTCATATAGACTGATAAAAACGTACCTGCATTGAAAAAAATCTGACTATAAGAAACAGTTACCAAGCCAACAATGTGCAAAATATTACGAAACAAAAGCTAAACGACACTTAGTAAACATAAACTAATTGCCAACGATAAAAACAAAGGACGTAAAAGGAAACAGCCGGCCAATATTTGACTAGTACTTAGTGCGGGGGCAAAAAATTTAACATCCGACAACTTCGCGCCGAAACCGCATGCAGTTGAAATCCCAGTCAAAGTCTCAAACCAAACAGCCCAGGCTCAAACATGTAAACACTTGTGAACGTTTCCAGCCTCGGGCAACTTGAAAAAAAATAACAAAAAATTCTCCATTCGATTTTTTTCGAACGCTCCCAACGTTCGAAATATAAACACGAAAAAATTGTCGCCGTCCAATCACATAATTGGCGGGTAACAGGTGGCGGCCATTTTGAAAAACCTAATGCCCGGTTTTTATTGAAATTAAAAACGTATTAGAGAAAATCGCTCGGCGAACCACATTCTGTTTTGTGGCCATTTGGCGTGTAGCGTGTTGTTTTTGCCCGTATGTCTTTTTGTATGTTCCACTGTTATCTTTGCTGTTTGTATCGACTTTTTTATACACAAAATCTGGGTACCTAGTCATTCTTTTAAAGCCGTTTCTAGGGCTAGCAGAAAAAAATTTACCTAAAATGAAAACATAACATATATACATAATATTTTACCTTCTTTTAATTTAGGAACCGTAACCTAGGAATAATTCGCGTTAGCTAAAAATTGGTAAAGCTTTCAGCTCTATCATCTATAATCTATATATTCTATGCGAATTATTCCTAGGTCGAAAGTTTAATTTTCCTGGGCTACAAGCCAGAAAGTGCTTTTTAAAATTCAATAAGTCCACAGTCTCTGAAATCACATGATACAGTTAAATCAAAGATTATTATCTAGATAAAAGATCGATATCACTAGAACAATATACTTTAATTGGTTCAATTTTAAAAACTTAATGAAGATTCTTAGAATTGGTCGCATTGTTTCCAATCTTTTTCAAACCTTAGAGGATTCTCCGTCTAGACTTAACACTTCAACTGCTTATAATGAAGCTTTCTTTTCATTGTATAAAGTGTGATTTAAAAATATGATCTTTTTAGGATGATTCTGACTCGTTATCTAGGGTTTCGGCGCTTATTGAAAATCGCTTCATCGACTGTCCATACTGTATATTCAAGCAGTGCCTTTAGGTTGATAGAGAATTTTAACTTACTTACGTTACATTTTATAATCTTAGTCAGTTTTTTTTCATTGAATAGATTTCTGCCAGCTTAGCATGCGCCAACGACATATCTCACTCTCGACATAATTAAAAACTACTCTTATCATAATGTCAAAATCTCGACATTATCTCGACAAAACTTGGTGTTTTTCGATAACAGATCTACACGAGAAAAAATGTTTGTCTAGGGTCAATGGAGATCCACAAACCATCAAACATCGATAAAACATGTTGACAAAATTTTCTCGTTTGCGCATCTTAGGCCGGCTGGATCGATTTAGATGAAATTTGGCACTGAGACACAGTCATAGAGTTCACTGCGGAGAAGGTATTGGCGTTAGTGTACGATCCCCGCGGAGTTTTATGCATTTGCCACGGAGGTACTTAGTTATCAAAGCAATAGTCTCACAAAGATAATATAAAACACTAGATGTTCCGCGCGGCTTCGCTCGCGTAATTTAGAAATGTCACGGAAACCGTACATTTTCCCGCAAAAAAAGAAACGTATACGTCCTTTCACGTGGTTT
Source organism: Polyommatus icarus (assembly GCA_937595015.1). NCBI lineage: Eukaryota > Metazoa > Arthropoda > Insecta > Lepidoptera > Lycaenidae > Polyommatus > Polyommatus icarus. The sequence goes on along the minus strand of OW569341.1, from coordinate 5,012,362 downwards.
GTTCTTCATGTGTGCCAAATAACATAAAAATTTCTCCAGTAGTTCCTTAAGATAATAAGCAATTTCCTCCGTTTTTTTTTTCAAATTTTCCTCTATTTCTTCGTTCCTATTAGTCTTACCGTGATAAAATATAGCCCCATAGCCTTCCTTAATAAATGGGCTATCTAACACTGAAAGAATTTTTGAAATCGGACCAGTGGTTTCTGAGGTTAGCGCGTTCGAATAAGCCCTTTCAAATAATTTTCCCCGTTTATTCCATACTTTCCTCTATTTCTTCGTTCCTATTAGTCTTACCGTGATAAAATGTAGCCTATAGCCTACCTCGACAAATGGGCTATATAACACTGAAAGAATTTTCCAAATCGGACCAGTAGTTCCTGAGATTAGCGCGTTCAAACAAACAAACAAACTCTTCAGAATAAGTATATTAGTATATATTACTAATATACTAATATACTACTACTACTACTACTATTACTACTACTGTACTACTACTACTACTACTACTACTTGTATTATTATATTATACTTTAAGCTGGGAGCAGAATAACGAGAAAAATCCTGTGTATCACGCTATGTTCACATATTACTCGAGCCTATCTTAACCGCTCCATTTCTGTATATTTCGACACGTAGCGTGTTTAAAGTGTGTATAAACACACATATAATGTACCAATAGGTGCGTGCTTTCACGGAATGACGCCTTATATTATGTTGCTGGTTTTGCAGAAATACTCTTGCTGTTTAACAAGTAATAATTTTGATAATACCTACAGACTTTTAGCTTTAACTTTTTTGCCGTCGTAAGGCTAAAGGAGTGTAACTGGGTAAAAAAATGGTTCTATTAAATTCAAACCAAGTCGAATTTTAAATTAATTGTCATACTCGAATTAATCGTACTATACGATCATTAAACTTTTGTCTGTTTCTTCATCAAAATACTACAAGCCGGCCCATTCGTGCTTAACAACAGAGTTCTCGATGTTGGCTTAATAGAGTTTCGCTAAAAACGAATCTGCTGGCTCTACTTTCGGCGTATTTATACAAGCTTGCAAGTTGCAAGTACTGTTCACAATTATTTAATACTAGTATGACCCTTAATATCTCCATCATAAGGATTATTATCCTATGAACTCCTAGGTAAACTGATACCTCGCTTTTAGCATTAATGTTTGCGAAATGCGCCCTCATTAAATATAATAAGAATGAAAATGCCGGCTTTTATCATATTAATTAAATTTAACTATCTGCTAACAGTGTGTACATATCTTTACGCTGCACTTGCTTTTGTTGAGGCTTTTGGAATTAACATTTAAAAAGATGTTAAAATGAGGTTTGAGTTGCTCCGGATTATATGCATGAAACCGTCGAAATTTTTAAACTTCCTTGTGTTGTAGATATACAAGAAAGGTACTTGCAACTTTTTTTATGGGTTAAGGGTAAAGAATAGTTTTTAAGTACCTTCATTGACTGTATCTACCATACAGGACAGTATAGGCTGAACTTAATTAAACATCTAAGATTTTATAATGTGCAGCGTCTTTTGTTATTTTTTGACAAGTTGTACCTAAGTACATCATAATTAGTAGAACATTTTACCAAACAAGTTTTTTTCTCTGTAGGACGAACAACTTAAGTACATCCTGACATTTTACACATGGTTATCTTTGACGACATTGACATGCTATTGACATAGACAAAACAAACGCTTATTTTGACACGTGGTAGACATCCTGTCAGACAAACGGCCGGACCAATTAACTTTTTATGTATTAACTGACAAAATTCGTTTGTTATTTTTAATACAATTTACAAAATATAAAGGTCAAGTTTCGTTAAAAAAATCAGTGGACAGATTTTGATTGGTAACAGACACAGTTGACTAGAGCAGGGCTAGCATAACAACAGTAGACATGGAAAAGAATCGACATACTGACAGATTTTATCGACAATATGGCGGATTTCCATTGTCTGGCACTTTCTCTTGTGTAACTGTCACTTAATATATTCTTCCGTAGAAAGAAAACGTTTCTATGGCGACCATGCTACGCCTGCAGGTAAAGGCATAAGTCAACTTTATGCCACTAAAAATAGTTCCGGCGGTATCTGCTTACACACCGGACAACATCTAGTAACAATGCCAAAAGAAACTACAGCCGGGCAAAAAAACAAGGGGTTTCACTCAGAGTGGCACAAGTCAAAACAGAAATAGGGGGCAGACATTTTTGCCTCGGTATAAAACAAAATAGCTTCTCTCAATCTTAAGAATGACTCGAATATCGTTTTTACACAAGTCACACTCGCTAAAGAGCATAAAGTTAATATAAGCGGAATAGAGAAACAAAGGCCTGAGCAAGCGATATGTCACTATCATTAACACTGTGTGGTAGAAAGAGATGTGTGATACATGACAGCAGAACTATTTTTGACGTCCAGTCGGCACTTATCAGCACTTTGACATTTTTATCTCATAGAAAGATGCTTGTGCAAGCGTATACGTACACATATTTTTACACACAGATAAAAATCAATTTCGGTTTCGTTTGACAGCTCGAGATTGTTGCTCTATTCCACTAGTATTATATATATTAACTTTATGCTAGAGAGACAGTGTGTGTGCACGAATCTCGCGCGTATCGAAACGATAGTCGAGGCATGAGAATAGAGGCCCTGGCGAGAAACAACGCTCGTTCGATCATGACTGATTCCATCAAGGATTCAATACCTATTGTAAGACAATTATACCGGGGTTCATTAGCACCTGCGATACAAGTGGGTCGTAGTTACACCTGCTACATTCGGTAGCTATCGCATGCCTCATCATATAAAATCGGTAGTTCTGATAAAGGAGCTTAGGTAGGTACGTTCCAACCTTTACGGCTAGTAGCCGCGACCGCTAAAAATTCAAATAAAATTACATAACATTATTTAAACAGCTATACTGTACCTACTCGGCGAAACATGGTGGTAGCGGTCATTGACTCCCTGTCTCAAAAACTTGTAATTTTCAGTAATTTTCTATATAAACCGCGATTGACGATGAAGTGTCAGATGTTGTGAATCACGGCTTTGTATAGAAAATGACAAGTTTTTGACAGCGAGTCATTGACCGCTACCGCCATGTTTCGCCGAGCACAGTATAGGATAGGTTTCATTTTGCTCTACGTCTCTACATTAAGCAGCAGCGGCATGGACTAGTCACTAGACCAATGGAAAGGAAACCTATAGGCCTATGTAAAAAAGTGGCAATTTTATTTGAATTTTTTTCAATCGCGCCCGCTTGCGCCTCCTATACTCTAGGTCCTAGGAGTCTAGATCAGCGATGGCCAACCTTTTCGTATCGACGTGCCCTTTTCTGAAGAATTTTTTTTTGTGTGATTCGGTGCGTATTTCATAATTTGCCTTATTTGGTGCTTATTATGCAGGGGTGGATCTATTGCTTTCATTTTCAGTATAATATTTTTTTCGATACTAGTTTTGTGACTTGTAAGTTGTAGCGTGTCCAAATTTTATTCATCTGTGGTCATCGCCGTTGGTTTTACATTTAGTAAATTTTATAAATGTATACTTATTACTTTATTATAAAATATTGTAAGATTGTTTAGAGACCCCAATAAACCAAAATAAAATATCACGTGCCACTGGGGGCACGCGTGCCATTCCTTCTTTTTTTTTTTTTTTTGCGCAGGGGAAACCCTTTATGGGTGCTCCGGGTTGGGGATGTGCCTCAGTTAAGCTGAAGCACCCCGGGGGTATGTGGGACTCCCGACTCCGGGTTTACCCACTAAAACCACCTGCGGTTTGCCTTCAGCCGTATACGGAGAGATATCCTGGATCTGTCTAACACTGTGGTTCGCCATACCTGCTCTATAGAGTTGAATATACGCCAGCACTAAGAAACTTTCCCACACAAAATCATCAATCGTATCATAAATTCACTTAATTTTTTAATTAAGCACAACAAATGCTTAAGTAATATTATATCATATTACATCATGTGTGTATGGGATTAATATTTTAATGGCATAAACGCGGGCCGTCTAATAGCCTTTTCCCCGGTAATCCGTGACTAAATTAATAAGAACGCTCATATTTTATGCTCATAATATATCATCTTGAAGAACAAGCTATATAAAGAAGCTTATTGAAAACATAAAGATACAAGGTGTGAAACAAACAACTATTGAGTTTTTGTGTTTAAGAAATACTAGAAACCACTCATAACGTTCAGGCCAAAAATACCAATTTAAAAACTAAAAATTAATTGATGTAAGCATGAAGGAAGTTTTTTCGAATGTGACTTTTGGAACGAAGTTCCTTATCACGCGTTGCGAAAGGGGGCTAGACAGAAAAAGTTATTTAACGACACGACACAAGTGTCGCATGTCGTTATAACCGCACGGCTTACAACTTACAAGTTACAACTATAGGAAAAATGCTATAGTTGTAAGCCGTGCGGTAGCGCGTGTTCCTCTGTCTGTCTCTTTTATTTTTTTTATTACTTCGTCCCATCCGGGTGTCCCGTGACACCTCTCAAGTTTTTTTGTCATTTGGTTGCTTTATATGTCAAGTCAATGTTAGTCATGAATTGCCGACTGGGCTTGACATAACCCGACTGGATTACGTAGGGCCATCAATGTCTATGAATCAATTTCTGCGGTAGAAAGCATCAGAAAAATCGACACATAGGCTGCGGGCGGCTCAGTACATTCATCTATGTCACATCTCTTGTTGCTATAGTAACAAGATAGAATATTAAAGAAAAATGTCAGTCACTTTGGTGCCTCAAGAAGTTTATAGGCATCATGAACGTAGAAAAAAAGGCGGACGGAGTCTTGTCATATACAAAACTGTGTCTTCACTTTTCTTCTGAGTCGGCCACGCACACGTTCTGACGCCTGTCAAATGGTATGGACTAGCGCAAGAATGTGTGCGTGCGGACCTTGTACATACAGCCAGCTGGCCGACTCTGAACGACACAGTTTTGTGTATGGTGGGACTCCGTCCGCCTTTTTTTATACGTCCATGATAGGCATATTAAAATTAATATGCAGTAGCTACGTCAAAGTAATAAATACTACCACACTTGGAGGTCTCATTATAGATGGTTATCTTAAAACTATGTTTTAGTTAATTAATATGATATATTACAGGTAAAAACATGTTTTGGTAGAGGGGTAAGATGTATGGTAGCTAAGGAATTACACCTGCGACTCCTCCGGTTGTCGAATCATTGGGTTGAAAACGTGCGACCTTTTTGATCAGGGACCTTGGTCAAGTTACATTCGATAATGACGACAGTGAAATTAAAAATATGTAGAATTTAGAATCACCCAAAACAAGCGTCATGTCACTTTAGTGTTGTGACTTGTGTCTTTTTGTATCTATCTTTGTCGTTGACGAATGCAACTTGACTAAGTGCCCTTATAAAGATAGAGTAATGTGACATAAGATTACCCAATTCCAAAGTTGAAATATTCGAAATTCGAGCCCCGTCATAGAGTAAGCTATAAAACAGAGTCGTTAAACGTTAATCCGTGTTTGTTCCTCTGATATATCTGCCATAACATGGGCTTAACATTTTATTATACTTGTTTAAATGTTACTCGTCAGCCATTTTGGATGGCTGTTCGAAATTTAAACTAATAAAGACTTGAAGCGTTCTTAGGGCCAACTCATACCGGTCGTCGTCGCCTCTACACAAACCGCTGAACCGATTTTGCTGAAACTTGTGATGGTGATACTTTTAGTCCCGGGAAAGGACATAGAAAAAATTTACTGTTCCCGCGCGATCAATAACTTTTGGTGCTATGGAGTTGCGGGCGTCATCAAGTAAGTATAATATTATCTTAAATTCATCAAAAAACCTTTGCAGTCGTTCTTTAAACCTCTCAGTAGTCAATTCATGTTTAAATTTCAATTTTTGAAAACGACAAAATTAAAGCCACATAAAAGAATCATCGATAAACGAAAATCAATAATTAATTTCGCACGACACTTCTACTTGAGCTCTCATTAAGGGTTCACACGATTTCATTTAACGACGTCATGAAATTTCATTAAAACGGCCCAATTTAACTCAAAATACGGAAATTATGATAAATGAGATGTACGAAATGATATTACTCTGGAGAGCATCGAAATATCATAGTATCTATCAGGGATGTTGCAGATCCCGGTTCACATCCGCGGATGCAGATGCGGATGCGGATGTCCAAATATATGCGGATGCTCCGCATTTGCGGATGCAGATATTCGCAACATCCCTGAGTTACAGATCTGTTACGTCCATAACTCCATACTGTTTTCCGGCTTAAATCTCTTCCGAACAATTGTCAAATTTAAAATTGCAAACATTGACAAATTTGACAGATAAGTTAAACAAAAGATACGAAAAACCATTCACATAAAAGAGACAGTTCTATTTTTAAACGTCGAATCGTATCGCTGTCTCTTTCTTCGCCTGAGCTATGACGAAAATTCGATTTTTTCCAGATTGTTCGAAAAAATAATTGAAAATGTAAATAATCGAGGTATATATTTATTGCAATCAAGACATGTAGTAAAAGATTCCATGTGTTTTGTTTTCTTTTGAGTCATAATTGGTACATTTTCGAAACACGCACTCGGATCCTATATAACTATTGTACACTAGCTGTCCCGGTGAACTTCGTATCACATGTCACTTTAAAACCTTCCCTGGACTTCAACGAATATTTTAAGACTAAAATCAGCCCAATCCGTTCAGCCGTTTTCGAGTTTTAGCGCGACTAACACATTTGAAAATCCATTTTTATATATAAGACTAGCTGTCCCGGTGAACTTCGTGTCACTTTAAAACCTTCCCTGGACTTCTACGAATATTTTAATACTTAAATCAGCCCAATCGGTTCAGCCGTTTTCGAGTTTTAGCGCGACTAACACATTTGAAAGTCCATTTTTATATATAAGAAGACTAGCTGTCCCGGTGAACTTCGTGTCACTTTAAAACCTTCCCTGGACTTCTACGAATATTTTAAGATCAGCCCAATCCGTTCAGCCGTTTTTTAGTTTTAGCGCGACTAACACATTTGAAAATCCATTTTTATATATAAGACTAGCTGTCCCGGCGAACTTCGTGTCACTTTAAAACCTTCCCTGGACTTCAACGAATATTTTAAGACTAAAATCAGTCCAATCCGTTCAGCCGTTTTCGAGTTTTAGCGCGACTAACACATTTGAAAATCCATTTTTATATATAAGATAAATGAAGAATTAAAACATGAAACATCTGTCTATCCCCGGCTTTACTTTCGACCTACAAAGCTGTAATTCGGCATGAATACACATAATATTAATGATGCCGACAAAATGGTCTATAAAATCTTTAATTTTTTTAGGGTACGCAGGGAAGATTATTTTTTTCGCGTCAACTCCAAGGGTGGTATGGAATAATTCACGAGAGTAGGAAATATGCTAAATTTAAAAGAAAAACTATCACGGCTAAGAAGACTTCATAAGTTATTGAGAAGTGCAAAGGAACTTTTTGTTCAGATTCCTTTAGACGCAATGAGCCCTCTATTGTGCGTGGCTGATACGCACTTGTCCAGCTTTTTCGCTCCCATTAGCTTTGTCCACACTGTGTCTTCTTTTTTTCATCAAGGACATGCGTCATAGCGCAGTCAACAGCGTACGTGAGGCATGCCCGCGACGCATGCGCCCTGACCGTATCCAAAATATTCGCTAAGTTTTTCTGGAATTTCTTATGAGCAAATTAGCCGTCACAATATATTTCACCCAGTAAAACGTTCTCGTCGCACATGTTACAAAGCTGACAGACACAGCAACTGATACACAATGTTGGCGTTGCGTTCGTTAACGCATTCAAGTATTGAAATTTGAAAGCGCCAAACGGAAGTTGAATACAAAGAAGATGACGAAAATTGAAGACGAAAACGCATAGTGTAGACATAGCTATCGGTCATATTGTCGCGCAAACGGCACGGGCTATTCCCACTTTTTTTCTTGTCGCAACTCGTATGACATTCGCACCAGCATAAAAATCCGCATTGATTTAATGCGGATGCGGATGCAGATGCGGATGTCCAAAACTATGCGGATGCTCCGCATTTGCGGATGCGGATGCGGATATTCGCAACATCCCTGGTACCTATACTCATTTTATAAAGCGAAAGAGTTTGTTTGTTTGTTTGAACGCGCTAATCACTAGTACTACTGGTCCGTTTTGAAAAATTATTTCAGTGTTAGATAGCCCATTTATCGAGGAAAACTATAAGGCTACACTTAATCACGCTAACGGCCTAGCCACGGGAAATTCGCCGATGCGAAATTTCGCGCGGTGTGACCGACGAAGCGTCTTGCGACCAATGATATTCTACTAAATACAGATCTGTTACGTTCATACTATCTTCCAGCTTAAATTGCTTCCAAACAATTTTCAAATTCAAATACGTACTTACCTCTGTCATATCTAAAGGTTACCATAGTTACAACAATGAATGCGACAGATAATACGTAATGAATGGTATAGAATAGAATAACTATATGTTTTGAGATGGTTTTGAATTGCACTTGACAGGCGCATCGGCGCGCATGCGCGACAAAGAATAAGAGAATATTGTTATTGTTGAACAGAAGAGACATTGAATAAAACTAATTGTTTGTTAGATTATTTTTTATTAAACTTTGTGCTATATTCTATACATATTATAATAAAGTCGTAGGAAAACAAAAGTACACATTGAATATTTTTGAAAATATTAGTACTTGGGGTATATAACGTGTAAATTTTTGTTTCTTTGTATTTACATAATATTTTTTTAGAGTAATTACTTTAGGATCGGTCGTATGCCCGGGTTAAATATGTATATTATATTAATTAGTAGGTTTTTTTTTAATTAAATAAGAGGGCAAACGAGCAAACGGGTCACCTTATGGTAAGCAACTACCATCGCCCATGGACACTCGCAACATCAGAAGAGCTGCAGGTGCGTTGCCAGCTTTAAAATAAGGTAAGAAATGAAAGAACATAATTATGTAAGAGTTACTTTTACATTAATTGAAAATTTTAACACCAAAATATTTAAGTAATCATAAATATCTATATCTATACATATTATTATAAAATAAGGTCGCTTTTTTCCCTCATATCCCTTTGCTCCCTTTAGTCTTTAAAACTACGCAACGGATTTTAATGATTCTTTCAGTATTAGAAAGCCTATTTATCGAGGAAGGCTATAGGCTATATTTTATTACGCTAGGACTAATAGGAGCGAAGAAATAGAGGAAAATGAGGAAAAAACGTCGAAAATTATTTGAAAGGGCTAACTTGAACGCGCTAACTACCTACTGGTCCGATTTGAAAAATTCTCTCAGTGTTAGATATTATAGCCCCGATATTGAGGAAGGCTATAGGCAATATTTTATCATGCTAAGACTAATAGGAGAATGTGAAAAAATGAGGGAAATTATTTGAAAGGGCTTATCTCGCGAACTGCTGGAGCAATTTTTATGTTATTTGGCACAGGTTCAGGTAAGAAGTAGACCACGTGAAGGATCGAGGCTATCGATTTTAATCATTTTTTACTACATAAAATACATATTTTATGTACCTTCAAAAAGATTTAATTTATTTCTTTTCTGTCTCTTTGAAATTTTTTGTATTTCCGGATTATTTTTATGTGCCAAATGGAGACGAATATTTGTGTATTTATCAATTACTAGATGAAGCCCGCAACTCCGTTGCACCAAAATTTGTTTATCGCGCGGGAACCGTACATTTTTCCAGGATAAAAACTATCATGTGTCCTTTCCCGGGACTCAAGGTATCTCCATGCCAAATTTCAGCAAAATCGGTTTAGCGGTTTGGGTGTGGAGAGGTAACAGACAGACAGACAGACAGACACACTTTCGCATTTATAATATTAGTATGAGATGAGCTCTATGATTAAAAATAGGGATCTGTTATTTTGAATGTTCTAAGGGGGGTATTAGATTATCATTTATATTGGATCCTAGATCATTGGGTTATTTATATTGGATCATGTAATATAGATAAATGATTCATTTCTTCCTTGATCATAGATTTTTAACATTTGCTGAGAGATTGGATCCAATACGGTCATAGAAATTGGTGTTGCCAGTTATTTAATATAAAAAAGAGTTTTTAATTTCTTGTTCGTTAGTATGTTTCAAATAATGTAATGTAATTCTTTTTCTAATTATATACTTGAATAATTTTGCTGAAATAACAAAAAACAAGCCATATTAAAAATGACGATGTCTTTTGACAAATCGAATTCTCTGAGATCTAGTAACACTGATGTCAATACCTGTCAGCGTTAGCGCTCCCCATTAGCTATTGAAACAACATATGACGTAAAATAGGATTAATGTTATATGATAATGTAATATGCAGATATGATCAAATGATAATTTTTATTGGATCCTATATAATATGATCCTGTAAATGATCCAATATAAATGATAATATAATACCCCCCTAAGAGCGAGTCAAAAACATTGGAATTCAAAAATGATTTTAAAATGCGATACTTCAATTGTTTTGCTTCATCATTGGTAGCAAAATGTACTCCTCATTCATTTTACAGTACAGTACAGTTGCATAAGACATCGCATAGCGTATAAAAATAGAATACAAATAAACTGCAATTGTAGGCATTTAAGTCACCATCTAACAGTCATGTGGCGAGTCTGCACTAACTACTCTATGGCTGCAGCAGCGCAATCATCCTTATCGTTCTTGCGTCAAAACCATATCGCTGTCACTTTCTTTGCCTGAACCATGGCGGAAATTCGATTTTTTCAGATTGTTCGAAAAAATAATTGAAAATGTAATCAATCGAGGTATTTATTGCATTCTTATAAGTGGTAAGAGATTCCATGTGTTTTGTTTACTTTGGAGCCATAGTTCGTACAATTTCTAAATACACACGACGGCTTTTTCAATTTATTTTGGTACTTGACAAGACGCGGTACGTTCGTGAAGTGCGTTCGATGGTTCGATGCAGACTAAATAAAGGAGCGGACAATTGACCTGTATTTGAAGCTTCACAATTCGCGCGGTAGTAACATATCTGCTTTGAGTTATTATTTATTATATCATTGCTTGCGACTGAAACAAACTTATAGCAAAGACTAATAGGTGAATAGAGGAAAATGTGGAAAGAACGGGGGAAATTATTTGAAATTGTTTATTATATGTTATTTGGCACACATGACGAATAGACCACGTGAAGGGACATAGGGACAAGTGACGTCTCCGTGAAATTTATAAATTACGCGGGCGAAGCCGCGCGGAACATCTAGTAGAACAAGTGTCATACAATGGACTTCTTAAATATGGATCCAGTTGCTAATAATCTAATATATTATAAATCTCCTGTCACGATGTTTGTCCGCGATGGATTCTTAAATTACTTAACCGATTTTAATGTTTGTTTTTTTTAAATGTGTGCTTGTTTCCAACTTGAGAGATAGGATAGCTTAGATCTTTAATTATAGTCGCAATTTTATTTTATTGCAAATTATTTACAACCTGAAACTGACGGCGACCATTAATGTTTGTGCGACGGGATAGCGATCGACGTTGCCATGGTAACATACATATATTTAGTCACTTCAATAAAATACATAATATATTATGGCAAAGCAACGTTTGCCGGGACAGCTAGTAATTAATAAAAACGAAGCTAGAAAAAGAACAGAATGACAACCAAGTAAAAGTGTGTGCATTTTGTAGAACCTCAGTTACTCTTCCATGGTATGATACTTCGATGCAAGATACTATAGCCCTTTACAAAATACTTACATAGAAACTCGAAATATCCCGACTACGATTCTAACGACACGATCTAATCGATGTTTTTAGGGTTAAGCCAAACGAGCGTTATTTGTGAGTTGTAAGTCGCAGAATTTCGGTCGCATAAATATCTTTTCATACAAATCATGACAAACTGAATGCAGCAGAATTTCTGCCAGGCGAAATTCACAAATTACGCTCGTTTGGCTTCACCCTAAGACATTCAAGCTGTAGCCAAATAATTATTAATCCAAGAGCCAGCGACAGACGACTTTCGTCATTAAAAAGCTAAAAGTTTGCCTGTATATATGACCCCTGTAGTGGTCAACAGCAACTATGGAGTTTCGGTCGCGGTTACTTTAGGAGGTATCCAGTTATGAGGGTTTACCCAACCTTCGATGAAATATAAAGCTCAATTTTTATCTTATTTTCTTCAGGATAACTGTCTATTTAAACTCTCATAACCCTCCTGGCGCAATCGGTTAAAAAACCACGGACACTTCTATTTTCTGGACTCACTCTAATTTAATTAAAATTAAACGCGTGCGTCGTAACATAAAGTCTTGTTTACAGAGTCGAAAAAGTTCTCTATTAAGTGCCTTTTACACAAAAGGTTAAATTGCAAAACCTCCGTGACCGCTCCCTATGTTGAGCTAAGAAGATATTAGATACGGCATTCGAAGATACCAGAAAATTGGTAGGTATATATAACATAATATACGGTTAGGTAAAGGCAAAAACTAAGAGCACTCTATTGCTTAATAATGACTGCTATATTCCTCTACTAACTTTATAATACAAATTATACAATTTAAATTAAACAAACATAAAAAATCAAGATTGAACATAGCTTTTGTTTCCGGCATTAAAAGTATTGCATGTCCTTTCCCGGGACTCAAAGTATCTCCATACCAAATTTCAGCAAAAATCGGTTCAGCGATTTAGGCGTGAAGAGGTCACAGACAGATAGACAGACAAACAAATTTTCGCATTAATTTAAACAAAGGCAATCTTGAAATTAGCAATGTAAATAACTATTGCACACCCATCCAGGCGTGTCCCTTTTTCCTAATCTACGGCGCGGAGCCATATAAAGAAAATTTTAAGTGTTCCCGGATAAAGTAGAAAACTTAAGTGTTGCTATAAATCTCTTGGAAAAACACTGGCGCTTTCCTTAATGTGATGCCGGCTACATGAACTTTCAGGAGAGAAATTAAAAATAAATTTCTGGCGAGATTTTTTCGCGCTGGCAACACTTTTTTATACCGCGGCTTCGTCTAACGACTTTTGCCTTTTAGGTTAATTGTCAAAATGGAGACAATTGCAAACCAGCAGAATGTATGTAGCGTGGTTCTTGTCTTTAATTTAGAAGCTGACGAGGTGTTAACGAAATGTCAAAAGCCGGACAGGCCGGACTTTTCCTGTCTTATCCGGACGCCTGAAACCCTAACTACGACCTTCACGACACACTTTAACACTCCTTCGATCGCGGATTCTTGGAAATGCTATTGTATTCTATTGTTGTCGCGATCACCGGTGCTCTTATGGGGCTTGAAGGATTAAAACGCACACAAACACAAAAAACCAAACTACCTACAAAAAAAACTTTCACATAATATATCGAGTTACGCGTAACCCGAGAGGCAGGGATAAGCAACCTTTCCGAATTCCGTGTACAAAATAAATTAACTGGAGTTAAAAAGGTTAAAGCAATTGCGGAGTTTAACATGGCGTCATGTGTGGTACACGGTATTCTCGCAACAAGTCCTTTCTTGGCGAGCAGGTCTCCCGTGTCCGATTCAAATGAACTTTAATTGAATTCAAGAATTAAACTAGCTCTTATCCTAGTTAGCGAATCTTTTTTTAAGTGCGAAACGGTCGGGCGCCCCTGTTTTTGTCTTAGCATTTAATTGGTAAAGTTAGAGAATATTTTTCTTTAGAACGGTTTTATAATGGGCATTGTCCAAAAAAAATCACATGTACTTTTTAGATTTTTTTTCGTTAAAATAGGGTTATTTTAAGAATATAAATTAAATAATTTTGAAATTGATTGGCTAGTTTTTTCTCAATAAATTTTTAAAGTTTCGCTCTGACGTCATCATCGGCGGCCAATGGGGATTGTCCATTTTTTTTTAAATTTTGCTCATTACAAAAACATTTCGAGGAATAAGGTCAGTGATCGTTTTTCTGTATATAAACGAAAAAAATACCCATTAGTTACTTATATTTTTGAACAAATATGTTTAACCTTAGTTTGACCTTCAATGGCGTTAAAGTAGCAATAAATTCGACCAACATTACGTTTCGAACTTTTGGTAAGCTTCTCGTATCAGCTTTCACATAATGAGAACTTGCATTTGACGAACCAGCCATTATAAATAATATTGAAAGGAAAAAAAACATATTGCAGAGGTCAATTGGCCGCCGATGATGACGTCAGAGCGAAACTTTAAAAATTTATTGAGAAAAAACTAGCCAATGAATTTCAAAATTATTTAATTTATATTCTTAAAATAACCTATTTTAACGAAAAAAAATATAAAAAGTACATGTGATTTTTTTTGGACAATGCCCATTGACCTAGCTGCAATATGTTTAAATTTCCTTTGAATTTTATGTATAATGGCTGGTTCGTCAAATGCAAGTTCTCATTATGTGAAAGCTGATACGAGAAGCTTACCAAAAGTTCGAAACGTAATGTTGGTCGAATTTATTGCTAATTTAACGTCATTGAAAGTCAAACTAAGGTTAAACATATTTGTTCAAAAATATAAGTTACTAATGGGTATTTTTTTCGTTTATATACAGAAAAACGATCACTGACCTAATTTCTCGAAATATTTTTGTAATGAGCAAAATTTAAAAAAAAATGGACATTCCCCATTTAACCAAATTGTTATTATTTGTTACCAAAATGATCAGTATCTATTAGATGCCTAACAAAATGTGGCATGTTCTTTTAGGTCCCTAAAAGTTTATTACCCAAATGATCCATACAAAAATCGAATACTCTTTCGTTTTACCCCGAAACTGTGGGAATGAGACAGTCTTCTGCGCGAAAGAGACGAGAGCATAGGTCATTGCACAAACTTTTTGACCGGACTAAACTTTATTTTCAATGCAAGACATTATGTAAAACAAAAGCCTCAAAAACACTTTTTAGAAACCCTAAAAAATCCTAAAATTAATATTGACGTGAACATAAAAACTCAATTGTCTAAAATCCTAAGAATTCTATTTCGCTAGCGCTGAAGTGTTTTCAGACGCCAGTGTTTTCAGACCTTTTTTAAGTAATTGAATTTAAGTTTATGGAGGTCTTATCGATCCAGACACGATTTATGATAATGAAAAACTCTAAATAGATCCTTAACTCCGCGATAAAATCGGCCATTACGCTAACTCTAGCAAAGAAATATGTGTTAGGATTCCGTGAAAACAAACCGTTATTGCACTTATGTGGTATGGTGGTTCAGCGAGGCTAAAATGATCGCTTTGGAGAACCATACTATGAATCATAATATGATTCATTTTTTTAAATCGCTAATTAGCTTTGTCCACACTGTGCCTTTACCTGTTCTACAAGGGCATGCGTTATAGCGCAGTCAACAGCGAACGTGAGGCATGCCCGCGACGCATGCCGTCTGACCGTATCCAAAACTTCAAAAATGACAATGTTGGCGTTGCGTTCGTTGACGCATTCAAGTTGGATGAAAGAAAATGACGAAAATTGAAGACGAAAGCGCATAATGTGGACATAGCTAATGGACACTCTGCAGCTTGCAATTCATGTCTAGTAATTCATACTAATTTGACGTTCGTCAGTTTGACAGTTTTGATAATTCGTTTTCTGAATTGATTTGAGAGGAATTGCAAAATGTGACTAGGTCCGCAGAACTTGGTTCTCCGAGTCGGGAAAATGTTGGCTCGGGATTAACTGATTGTCTGATTCATACGTCGGATGGGCATGTAAAGAGTCGTTTCATCCTCATCTCTCGCTGGTCATGTTGGTTCTTCGTGTCAATCCGTACATATTTACTGGAGATAAGAAACTTTGATAGCGCGATGCAGAACTGTGGCGCTAGTTGTGGGTACCGCCACAGCCTAATTCAAGTCCAGTCAATTCGTAAGTGTCGCCGCACACGGGCTACACGCGACAGCCACAAACGCCGTTTCAAGCTACTCTATTGGCCGTAAAGTGAATCGTTGTAGCGTGTGGCCACCGGCGTCAAAAAATGTACGAAAACTACAGGAAATATGCCGGTAGCGGCGTTTTGTGGTTGTGGCCGGTGGCCCGTGTGCGGGAGCCCTAAAGTCCAGTCGCGACAAACGTTCATTGACTTATTTGACACATTCTTGTCTCTTTCGCACTTGTATTTACAGTTACAGCTCGACATCTAGGTCTGAATACAGATCCTTATTTCGGGTATTGTTCCCAGGCGTTTCAGATGTTTAATTAATTTAAAAGCTTCGCCGTAGTTCGTCTCAACAAAGCGATTGTACCCACTTTTGTTTTATTTTTACTCACCGTCTTCGGTGTATTTAAATTTTTAAGATACCGTTTTGTTTTCCATTGATGCCGTTATTTCATGGTATTTTCAGAGATCTGTACACATATTATCTACCTAAAATATACGTTAATCGCGCGAGAAACGCACATTTTTCCGGGATAAAATCTATTATATTATTATATATCCATACTAATATTATAAATGCGAAAGTGTATCTGTCTATCTGTCTGTTACTTCTTCACGCTCGAACCGCTGAACCGATTTTGCTGAAATTTGGCATGGAGATTCTTTGAGTCCCGAGAAAGGACATAGGATAGTTTTTATCCCGGAAAATGTACGGTTCCCGCGCGATAAACGAATTTTGGCGCAACGAAGCTGCGGGCATCATCTAGTAATATGTATATTATGTTCTTTTTCGGGAATCAGAGTATCTCCATACCAAATTTTAGCAAAATCGGCTTAGCGGTTTAAGCGTGAAGACACACTTTTGCATTTATAGTATTAAATATTAATATGCAGATGTATTTTAATAAATAAGGGAAAATAAAGGCTTCTTTCATTGATATTATGTCTGTGACTTATCATTTCATTAACACAAAATCAGCTTAGCAAAAACTTAGACAGTAACAAGGCAAGTTTACGGTAAGAAGACTGTGACCGCATAATGATCGTACAAAGTAAAACTAACATCTTCAAGTAGGTCGTATGAATTCAGAGCTTAGTCCAACTCTGAAATAGCACGTTTAGTTCTGGACGTAATTGTGCGGTGACCACGAATTTATGTGGCCCGGGACAAAGTAATATTAGACGAGATTCATTCTCATGACGACGCGATGTAAGTGAGAAAAGTGAGTGACTATCATTTTCGGAAAATATTGTTTGTTTTTGCTTTAATGGAGGCTTTAAGAAATATTTAAAAAACCAAGGCTTATTCGCAAGTTCGAAGCGCGCTTAGGAGACAAGCTTTCAATATTCCTGGGTCATTAGAATGTGTATCAAATATGGAAATAATTTAAGACATTGCTTTGTTGGTGTTTTATATTGTGCACACACTCGGGCATCATGATAGCTGGAACGCGATTATCGTCAAAATCTATTATTTTCCCATTTTTAAAAAGCAAAATTTAAGTTGATAACGTAGTTTTAAACGAACACAATATGGATATTATGCAAAAAGTAATCGAATCCGATGTATTTTCATTCCACCTCGCAATAACCGTTAAATATAATGTACCAGATTGAAAAAACTTATTTTTTAAATCGGGTTCAATATTTGGCTTGTAAAGATTCCCCATTTTATTTTCATCACAATTATTTATTTAAACATGATATTTTTGCGCTGACTTTTCATGTTTTTTGTTTAAATATTTAAACAGTTTTTTCACTTGCATTGCACAACGATTTTATTGAGAACTGTATTTATTTTGCCTATGTAAATAATAATATAGCTTGTTTATTGTAAGTACATGTAGAAATATATCTTTGAGACTGTTTTCTATTTAAAAATATTGACGTGAAAACTTCTTTAGCAGCCTTATTCACTTTTTGGGACAGACAAAAATGTTGAATTCGCGACAGAACAACGTGATCTGATCGAAAATTCGTAAGAGGCAGATTACATCTCCTGCGCGGCGTAAGATAGCTTGCGGTAACTGATATCCATCTAAGACCGATTGGCGAAAATATACACTTGCTGCTAATTTCACTTAACAGCCCATTATTCTTCAATTTCATACTTTAAAATATCCTCAAACAGCCTAAGCTGATGGTCACCCTACGACCAAATAACGCGCTAAAAGTACCCCATGAACAAATGTTCAACTTCGGTGGTCGTATTTGGAGTTGCGAATTTTCTGTCTTGGACTTGATATTAGGCAGACACGAATACTTGGAAGTATGAATCATCAGAATCACTTACGAGTAGCACAGTACAATTAACACGCAGTATAGTAAATTACTACTGCACGAGACGAAAATTAATACTTCGATCGGAGGTTCTAGGAATTCCCATTCTTTTGTTCTCGCGATCACCGGTGCTCGCGCGGGGCCTGAAGGATTAATTGTAATAACTCTTACTAATTAAGGTCGTCCCCCGAGCAAACGACCTTGGCCATACATTTTATTATTTTTACTTATCTTAGTTCAAAATTATCCTAAAAAAAATTTAAAACGGCGAATATTATGTAGTTTATGATATTGTCGATCTATTGGCGTGAGTTTCAAATAAAAGTAATTTGTAAATCCTAAGGAGATGCTGAATGTATGCTTGAATTTTAACAAATTGGTATTACTTTGGAAGCTGATATCATGAGTATAAGAAACAAAAATAGAAAATTTTAAACGACAAAAGGAATGTTAATATACTGAAGATTATTGCTGTATTTTTACTATAACTTTGTAGCTTTCAGATTATGAGTTTATAAGGTTTTAAATGCGGTTAATTACGGAATCTCCGGACGGAACGCCCTTAAATGAAGATTTTGACATAAGCCATCATTATGACGTAACAATATCTGTCAAACTCTTTATTAAAATGTAGATATTTCTTCATTAAATCACTCTGAGTGCGGGCGTAATCAACTCAGATTGTCAGTAGAAGTCGAAACGAAATAGCAATGCAGGCATACATTTTCGTCATACATTAGAAACACAACGATTTACTCTTTCTCCGTCTTAGAAAAGGCAAAATAAGCTTGTTTACCTGATCGTCGATTGAAACTACATAATATTGTATCTTATTTTAGCAAATAAATGATTTCCGATCAAAATATAACGATTCACGTTATGTAAGTCTCTAATTCTCTATCTATATTTAAACAACAATATGACATTTTGGAATATCCAGGGCAAGGGTAAGACATTGCAAAATGTAAGATATCGTCGGAAACTGAGGACTATGCGAGATATTCCGATGTTATTCCAACCTTGAGTTCATCGAATATATTAATTTAAAGGTCTTAATCTGAATTATGAATTTAATCCTTTGATAGCTGGCAGCAAGTTCCAACAGAGCAATGCATCACATTATCAAAATTCTGTATTATTTTGATTGTATAATATTCAAACTATCGGCTTTACTTTTTTTAAGTGGCAACCAAATCTCCATTGCATAGGCTAGACTTTTCCCTAAAAAAAGAAATCGTTTATAAAAAAAAAATTGATTGCCATGGACAAAGCATATTATGATCTAGATTCATACTTATATATAGATTCATACATATTCATAGACAACTTAATATTTTCATCAACGTACAACATCGAAGAGTCTTAAAAGTTAAAACTCGCCGTTACTCTTTTATGCCACTGTTCACTGATAATGATGATAATTTCGAGTGTTACACAACTAGGTACGTTATTTTAAACTCTTGACTAAATTGAGACATTAACACATTTGGTTGATGTATTTTTAATTTGGTCGCGTTTAAGCCTTTTCAAAGCCGCCATTAAACTACTGTCTTCCGGTGCACTGTGGTCTAATGTGACTTATGAAACATCATTATGAAGTTGTTAAACACTTGTTAAGCTGCGCGTGCGCAGCCTCAGATTGGTGTGAACTGACCTTTAGTTATTAGGAAACTATTTACTTTTACTTACAACAAACACCGAGGCAGAAGCAAAACGCAAGAGCAGAAGTAAACATGATCCATACCTGTAAAAGAAAAAAAAACGTAAACGTAAACGACTTACAAGAACCTTAAAATTGGATTAAGGTGTAATATCTACAAAACTCTTGTTAGATGACAATGTCATTAAAAGCATAATATCATCTCAGTCAGATGTGGATAAATCAACAACAGCGAACGTTAGTTCCCATTTTCGAATGCTAAATGATTCTTGGATGACATTGATGTGAAAAACGCGAGTGTGAACATAGACTAAGGAAAAATGTGAATCAGATTTTGTATAAGGTTAGTAGTGACAAATTACAATATTATGGCTAGTTCTAATTTTGGTCACGCGCTTTGCTGATTAAATACAAGTAGAGTCATAGGAATATTAATGTATTGTTTGTGTAAATAGAAAAGTTAAAACAAGCTTGTCATTTACGTCAACAATAACATGAAAAAACCATTTCGTCATAATGACACTGCTAAACTTGTTCCTACTAAGTTATTTAAGGAAGTTCCGTGGATGTATAAAATCGATCTTTCACCAATCGTATAGGAATCTACCTTAGAATAATACGGTCTATCCTTTCTACTGGGTTACAACTTACAAGTCGAGTAAGGCGCAGCGCAGACGACAGACTATCCGTGACGCACTTTTTAGACTGTGGGAAAAGTTGCCTATGCAATTATACGCACACGACGCGCAAAAAGTCCACATATAATTGCATAGGTTCTATTTCCACAGACAAAAAGTGCGTCACGGATAGTCTGTCGTCTGCGCTGCGCCTAAAGGAAAAGAGTGTCGTTGTGTATTGCGCACACACTCGGGCACTGTAATAATGACTACTATGTTGCCTTGGTTTCTTTGAAACCGGCCCCAGGAGATACTAATATTATAGTCATTTACTAAAGTAACTTTGATAATTTTGGTATGACCATCAAATTTTGGTATGCGTTGCTCCAAATATTATACATTATAAGATGTGAAAAAGTCTACGTTCTCCAAAACATCCTGTTCATTCATAAAGGCATAGTTAAAGTGCCAGTACTTAAAATACACTAAATATCGCCGTTGAAAAGTGTCTGGCTCGATCAGACGGCTTTTAACAACTTAGCTGAATTCGAGTGTTCGCCGTACTTATACAATCATAAACTGACAAACCTATTTTAGTATAGGTGTTGATTGAAAAGACTTTCATGTAAGTCGTAAGCTTTTAAAAGTCTTTGAAAGCGCCTTTAGGGAGAAATCATTGCGTTATATTTATGTATGTGGACAAATATTATTACAATAATAATTATAAAGAGGAAAATTATGTTTAAGCCGAAATAAGCGTACAAACTACTGGACCGAATTCAATGTAATTTGGCTCAGACAAATAGCAGAATACGGAGAAGGGCCCTAAATACTTTTGATCACGAGAAAATGTACCATTACCGTGGGAGTGGGATGGGACACAATTTTTACGCAGACGTAAAGTAAACCAACTTAAGAGTCCGTATACGAAATTTTGCCGATTTCGCTCATTTAACAGACGTGATTTAACAGTTAAAATATAGTATTTCTATAAGTTTCAATGCACAACATGTAAGATCATTTCAATTATAATCTAATGTTGCAGCTAGATTTTTTTATTCTTTTAAGTATCTTTAAATAATCCAACTCAAACCCGCGACAGTTTTGTGATTTTTACTGTAAAAGGTTTAGAATATCACCTGTTTATGGACTGTATTGACGTCTTAACGGTATGAAAAAAATACAATGTACTGTTGAGAAAGTCGTCTATACAATGTTGGAATTACTTTTTACCACTTTAATATAAAAAAACGTCCTTTTTCACCTGGCATATGAAAGACGGGCGTGAGTGTGAAGAGAGCAGTAGAAAAGATAGTACGGGCTCTTAAGCAGTAAAATAAACGTTTTAAAAGCTACTCAAGTAGTAAAATAAACATTTTATAAGCTTAATTAATATTTTATAAAATATTGAGAACTCACCTAAGACCCTCTCAAATTCTTAAGACCCATTAAATCATTAAATGCCATTGTTTTGCGTAAATTAGTCGCGAAATCTTTACTTTCCATTAGCGATACCTCGCAATAGATCCTACAGTGTGCCGAATGGATCCTTAATTCTAAAACAAAGTGTACCTACCCAGGATGGGGGACCCCTAAGATGAGTAATCCCCAATCTCGCGATCAAACACCGCTGTTTACACTACCTCAGACCAGGTTTTACCTGTTATAACTTCATACTGTGTTTACATTGTTACCTTACGAAAGAGACTATCGGTTTTTGATCGAACTATAACAGCTAGCTAATATTATATATCAATGATTAACTGTCGCACTCAGAGACATTAAATGATGATTAAACTTCAATTTAATGAAGAGTTTGACAGATAATGTATGGGGCTTAATATGTATCTTCATTTAATTACAGTTGAGCAATTAATATTCGTCTTTGAGTGCGGAAGTTAGTATCCCTATGATTATAGGATACTCTCAGAGATATAAAAGAGCAAGGCGTAGTAAATGTGGAAATGATTTACAAATATATATCCTTCGTACAATACATTCGAAGGAAAACCTAGGAACTGAACACAAAATAACCTGAATTTCGGAAAGCGAATTTAGGTACACGCAAAAGGCCTTAATGCCCCAAGGTAGGGCCACCTAATTGAAATATCCCAACTCCCTTCTCATATAAATGTGAATATTTGGGTCAGGTCTACCATTTGTGATGTTAATGACTGATTTCGTATTTATTTTGGTCACGTTTGGGTTGTATTTAGCACGTATTTAAGCGTATCCCTTGTAGCCTTGTATAACACCTGTATTATATAGCCTATAACACCTGTATAGGGTAAAAGAAACTAACGATATTAAAAGAAATACTTCGACTCCCTAAACTCTGAAACATCTGGCAACCTCATAAGCAAGTAGGGGAGAGGGGGGCTAGTACTAACAGATTTTGAATATTGTCATTTATTTTCTAAATTTGAAAACTTTATGTTATTATTTTTATACCCGAATAACGGAAATTTATTTGGCTTGCATATACTTAGCTAAAAATTCATCTAAATTACTTGGATTCGAAGGGAGACGCATTTTTTTTAAAAAAAGTCAGCGGTTAATACTTGCCCCGTTTCGGGGGCAAATATTAACAGTGACGGGGTAAGTATTAACGGTAGTATACTTATTAGAATTTCATTTAACCATGGAAGTAAAAAACATAACAATATTAAGACGATAATTTATTTATTTTTTACGATAATTTCCTTTTATGTCATCCACTCTGAGCTGTTTTCAGCCCCTATGGATTCCACTTGTAACAAATATTGAATCTGATCCTCCGATGTATGAACATCGGTGGATATGGTGTTGCCGGAGTGCCGCCAGAGTGATCGGCGTACCTCCTTCGGCAGATGTGGTAGCTCCAACTTGCTTGTAATACCTAATAATACGGGTTAATACTTACCCCATTCCTTTCGTTAAAACTAGCCCCCGAGGACGTTTTTGGATATAACTAATTATTGTTAAAAAACTATAGGTATATTTAATAAAATAACACGGAAATGCAATAAACAACTAAATAACCATTAATTATATAAAATCTGCAATCGCAAAACCAAATAATTAAAGCATGAATCAAAAAATTCGAGACTTAAAAATGTCCACTTACCTGTATTTTTGCACCGACGTACCATAACTTCACAACGGGACGGCCGATGGGCAACACTCTTGTCGCAAATTGTTCGCCAACGTTACCCGAACTTATAACATTAAACGTCTTACCGTATCGTCATTTAATTTAGTAGCTATAGGCTTATTAATACTTACCCCTGTTAATTCTAGCCCCCTTCTCCCCTAACTATATTTACTGCTAAAAACTGGCTTCCGCAGAAACCTAGGCCTACATAATATTATAGGGTTCGGTGTCTGTCTGTCTGTCATCAAACGTAATGGAACGTGATAGATAGATACAGAAATAAATTAATAATGAATGTTCCTTTGTACAACAAATCTCTTAACTGCTAGTAGGAAACCCTTTCTATAATAAAAAAAATATAATTGAATCCTTCAAGCCCCATAAGAACACCGGTGATCGGGACAACAATAGAATACAGTAGCATTTCCAAGAATCCGCGATCGAAGGATTAAACTCAAGCTTTACGCACCTAACCTACTTTATTCCCACTAACTTACCTAGCTCACACATCTAGACATTCTGGATTCATCAATTTCCACCGAAACGTATGAAAGTCTCTATTTTTAGTTGTACTCGAGTTTCCCTTAAGGTGGGTTGCCAACGTCGGCGGATTCTCAAGCACTGAGGGAAAGAACCGATGAAAGCACTCCAGTATTGAACTCTAGGGTTGTCAACGACGCGAACGTGCGTTACATCGCATTCGCATTTTACGGAAAATCCGAATATTTATATTTTTACGGGATGCGGGATATTTTTCGATAACGAATGTAATATCATTATTTTTGTGCGTTTACATGTATTACATAGGTCTATTGTAAATTTAATATATTTTAGGCTTTAAAATTTTAAAAATATTGTGTTTGCATTCATTATATTATACGTAACTACCTACCCGGAGTTTTTCAGACTCCCGTATTTTGAACTCATAATGTACTATCAGAGAAGTTGATTCCTATGCAAATCGGGGACCTAAGTAGTTTGGTTGCGTTACGTCAAACCCAGCCGACAGATCACAATTAACATTGAATTGACATATTCGACCAAATAACGTTGGTCTATCAATTGCATAGGAATCAACTTCCTCGATGGTACAAAAAGTATGCTATATGAAAATAAATTAAAAGAAAATTGTTAAGTATAGCTTACATACTTCTTTACTTATTAAAAATAATAAAAACACAATAACCTTATGTCTTATACTTAAAAACTACACATTTTTCCAAAACGAACAAATTTTTTTCAAAATTCTAACACTTGCTAAACGAGATCTTAAAAAAAAAGAACCAAAAAATAGGAACTTTCTTTGTAAATTATCAAAAGATTAGTGACTAACTAACTAAATGTGACATACATATTTAACAAAAAAGATTTTTTTTAAATAAAATTGCAAGCCTCGAACTTTACAATTTTCACAGCATATTGAGCACGTCATGTAGGAGCACTCCAGGCAAGTAGGCTTCTTACATATGAAGCATAAGTATTGTGTCTTACGTTTCTTCTTCGGATCACATGTAAAGCAGTACTTGCGTATTGCTAACTTTTCAGGACCTTCATAACTACATCCTGCAGCACCTGAAAGTACCTCTTGGTCAAGTTTCAGTACTCGACGAATGGAAAATCATCGATAGCTGGCTCGTTTTCGCTGCATTGTTCATCAAAATATTCCTCTCCATTCGAAGAAAGGTCTACCTCCAACCAACGCTCAATATTTTTATTATTTGACATCATTTTCAACTAAAACAAAGAAAAAAAGGTTCTTGAAAAAGTCACGTAACTACCTACCTGGAGTCTCTCAGACTCCACCACATAGTTTTTTACTCACCAAAATGCAGCGCACGCGCCTGCGACCTCGACGAGCGCAGGTTCGGTACAGTGGGTAGAGAGGCGAAGGAAGGAGGCACGACCGTCAACGAACCTTGCTTGTAAAGATATGAACAAAAATAGAACTGCTGGAGTCTGAGAGACTCCGGCCAGGTAGTTAAGGGTTAATTAAAAGTTGAACTACGATAAAAGAAAAAATACTAATAATTTTGTTAAAAACGTAGGTCACCTTACAACCAACATTTTCAATTATGATAATTTTAATTAATAAGATATTCAGTTTTAGAATAATAATTTTAATTAGTAGCTTAATTAAATGAATAATCATGATAAAAACCTATTTTCATTTCATGTTCTGTACATGGAGGAGGAGTTATGTTCATTTTTGTAATAACCTATGTTCAACGATGACTCCGCTGTTTGTGAGCTGATTTTCAATTTTTTTCCTTCTACTTGGGGGGGCTGCGCCTCATATGATTTAATCAAGACGAACATTTTACATGTTTATTCACATTATTATGTGGATTAACATTACTTGGTACTTTTACTATGTATAAATTACATCTTTGTCTGCTTAGCAATTACACTACAAAGGATAGATTCCGACGTAACGTTTGCGTTGACAGTACATCTTTATATGAATTCGTTTTCATCATTACAATTATTGTGATCGTTACTTTATGAAATGCACAAACATCATCATTATAGGTCAGTCGATAACTCGCAAGTGGCAGCCCTGAGTGAAGAGGCCGGGGCGCACTCACAGCGACTGCGGTTGCAAAATTCACTCCCACAGGTCACTCACCCCACTCATTAGTGTCCCATCCGAGCTGAGTATTGTGATACTAGATTATAGACTAGGATCAGCGTTGCCAGATTTTTTTTGTGCCAAGTCGGGACTTTGGAACTTTTTGAGTGAAAAAGCGGGATTCTTCAGGCAAAAGCGGGACAAAGTAAAAAAGGGAATAATCAATAAACTCAAAAGTTATTGAATTTTTTACCTTTTTATTTGGGTTGAAATAACGTTTACGTCACAATAGATAGCTAAAATAGCATTAAAGAAAATCCACCCCTCTACCTCCCGCACTCTTATCTTCATTACGCACCTTTCTTTCTCAGCACGCTGCACATACGTTCGGACTTTGCCCAAAAAGCGGGACTGAGCCTGTCCCGCGCGGGACATTTAATTTTGATGAAAAAATCGGGACGTCTGGCAACGCTGACTAGGATAAACACTATGTTCTTACCTGGAAATCAAGTTACCTTCGACCTTTTGTTTAGCGATTGTCAAACTAAGATACATAGTTTCAGTTTTATATACTAGACGCGGTGAGCTCATCACTTCCTTCCTAATATAAACATTCCCTGGACTTCCACGAACATATTATCAAGAATAAAATTCAGACTAACAAAATTTATATTCATTTTTATTTATATTATGTATATTGTATAGTCTACAGATGTCATCTGTTTTTCTACGATTTGAAATCTCCTCCTTTTATTTTTCTATTATTATACTATAGACTACATGTAACCGACTTCCGCACATAGTACAGTATTTTATAACTATTTCAATCAGAAATCGGATCATACGGTTAAAAAATGTAGCGCATTTTTAATATCGCTCGAAATAACACTGGAAACTCTTTCGATATCACTTATAGTTTCAAATTCTCGCTTTACTTTGATCTTTTATATGAAATACTGTGCAAAATTTTCATAGGGGTGCATACTGCATACCTTCCCCTAAGCCTGGAGGCAAACGCAAACATTTTTACCACGTAACAACCTTTTATGTGAAAAATTGGAAAAAGAAAAGTTGATTTCCAAATTTAGCCACTTAATGGAGCAGGTGCTACCTTAAAAATCCTTAGTTTAGTCAATTTTAAAATAAGGGATATTTCAAATAACACGATATAACCAATATGGGATAATTTCTAAATAAGGGACCTCCTAGATGCAAGTTGCAACTCAGTTGTGCAGAAATTCATTTATCGCGCCGGAACCGCAGATTTTTCCAGGATAAAAATTATTTCCTTTCCCGGGACTCAAACTATCTCCATACCCCTCAAAATCTGTTCAGTGGTTTAAGCGTGAAGCGTGAAGGTGACAAACAGACACACTTTTACATTTATATAATATTAGGATAGATGTATTTCTTGCTACATCTAACATCCAAACTGACAAGAAGACATATCATAAACTAAAAACCGGTGAAAACTGTTACGCAACAAACAGAAACACGACAGTAAATCATACACACAACGGATTAATGTCAAAACTGTCACGCCGTATACGAGTTAAACACAAATTAACATACGTTACGTAATCGTTAAAAGTTTTCGATAGCAGGATAGGATTACTGAGTAGCATAATATAAGGTGTAAAAAACAGCAGAAATTTTTTTAGTCGTAAAAAATCTCCAAATTCAGCAGATAATACAGTTGAAGAAAAAAATCAGATCTTGCGTTAGAGTCACCCATTTATGAGAATATTTGAGGTGAACCCCTAAATCTAAATAGGAAGCTGTATACTATATTTCGGGCTAAAAATGATTCCATACCAAATGTTATTAAAATAATTTGAGCGGCTTAGGCGTGAAGAGTTACATCGCTTATTCATTCGATTTTAAACGCATGAAAATGTTAGAAAGGATTTTGCTGTATGATTATTTTCTCTATATAATTCAGGATAAGAGCTATTTGGATGACGATCTTAAAAATATTAGAGACGCCGATAGAAATGGAGTTATAGGGATCCATATAAGTTAAGGTAAAAGTCGAAACAAACCTAATTTGTCCGATAACAGCCGAACCTAATGTTACGTGAAACCAATAAAATTCCTACGATTTCTGCTAGCTTGTACACTTTTATTAACGATTATTTCGCTGACATGTTTTATTGCTATTGACTTATTGTATAAAAATTGTTTACGTTGGGTTACAATACGGTCCCTTTGCTTTGCTTAAGTTGCCTTAATAGCGAGAAACACCATGGGGTTTTGGTGGGTAAACCCACTCCTGGAGAGTTCCACATACCCCAGCGACCGAAGTCTTGGTGAACCGGGGAAGAGCAAAGCTTTTTCCCTTTCGATCCATTTCCTATAAAAAATATTACAATATCATAGCCTACGTACAACAAATCCTGTACATTATTGTTATGCTATTAACCGTAAATAAAGCTAAGATTTTTAAGTTAAAACCAGAGGCTCAACTTTTCGTACCTCGAATTTCACTTCGATCTTTAGTAAAGATTCATGCGCGACTGGAACAGCCAGATATCGAAGCATCGCTGAATACATGAGAATTGGACTGTAATTCCCCCAAGACAACTAGGATCACAAGTCACAACAAGTAAAACAATTCCAACTTATCCATTGTTAAAAATATCTCTCGAATCGTTCATATGCAGGTGCACACGCAGCTGCATCCATATGGCTTGGAAGTGAATGAAGCGCATTATCTGCTTAAATATGGGCCATGGGTACAATATGCGGCACCATCGTATTAATTTGCAAATGCAGTTTGTCTCGGATTTGAAATGTAACGCATTTGTTAGTCGATTTGACTCTGTCTGTGAATCAGGCCCTAGATTTGTTTGATAAAGTAGCCCTTCGAACGTCCTGAGCAACTCTTGTTTCAACTATCAAGCTCCATGGACCATGCACCATGACTGACTTTTCCAAGCAAGGATGTTAAGTTACTCAGCAGGACCCTAACTTTGTATATGATTTGAGAACTCTCACTAATCAGGTAGGTTAGGTATCAAAGTAGTAACTTTCCAAATGCTAAAAACTTCATAATAAATACTGAAAATTTTCTGTGGTATCGCGGTTGGTCCAATTTAAAAAACATGTTATTTCGAAAACTGATATTGCAAACTGTCACATAGTCCCATCCATCAGAGCATTCTGGCGGCGAGCCAAGGAAACTATTTCAAACTTCGAAGCCTGCTAATAGTTTTACGTTGTTGCTTTGAAATTAATACACAGGATATACATGTAAAAATGGCGCGATCTAAATAGCTATGGCGGCCAAGATGGCGCCGGCGTGGCTGTCATCTTGACAGCTGACGTTTATGGTTTCTATTATTTATGGCGAACGTAAGTAGGTTGATAAATGTTCAGTCTCGGATGTTAATTAATAGTTTTAGGGGATTTTAAAGACGTACTTTAGAAAGTCATGTTAAGTTGGGGCCAATTTAGGGGAGCATTTTATTTTTTCCCTAGCTTTAACATTATTATTATTTTGCAGGAAACGTGTGGTTCTTGAGAGGGTTTCCATTTTTTGTCTGCAAAGTCGAGGTCAAACATTTATCAACAAATCTGACGTCGAGAGCAATAAACAAAACCATAAAGTAAACTATTTATTCCTAAATAACTTCTATACTTACTAGAAAAATATTAAGTACATGTCAAACAACGATCATGATAACTGAACCAAAAGTCGAACCCGGAAACATTCTACATTTATCAAATTTCCACCATCAAAATCCAACTATCACAAAACCAACAAACTACGAATAAAATTTTACAATTCATACAAAGCCACAAGCTCAAAACAAAACCGGGCACGACATCCGAAAGTATTCCGAAACACGCGATTCCGTTCGAACCAACTTTCGAATGTAAGGAGTGTTGGATTTCACAACTACCCCCCGTCAAAATGACGATATACTCGGGGGGAAATGTGACCTATATTGTGTCAAGTCGGTCGACCTTACTGTAATATTCTAATTACGCTAAGGTTCCGTGTTAAATTGGCCAATAAAACTAGTTAGGTGCTATTAAATTAGCCGTAAATCAGCCGTATGATAGGCGATATGAAAATTTAAATGAAAGCAGAATTTTCCTTTTGCATTTCTTATGTGGGTATAAATAAAATACATTTTCGACCTCCCCGGAGCCCTCCAGCGCTTCCGGGAAGCCCAGCGACTTCCGGCACCAGACTTCCGGTAGGATACCGCGCGTTATTTCATACTTTTTTCGCAAGTGGGCCCTTTCAGAGTGCCTCTTTGTCCAAAAAAGTTTCGGGTGGAAATGTTATGAAAAATGTTCCTTCAATTTCAACGGAATCTCATGGACTCTTTCGGGGTTTTACTTAATGGACCTATTGTACAAACAAATATTAGTGGAGTAAATATTTGGAACGTCATCGCGCTTTCATTTTTAAGGATAGGGTTGTTGCGTTTGTTTATCCGGCTCGGAGGACCATGAACTTCAAAAGGCTTTTCGAGCTAATTTATGTAAATATTGCAGCAGTTTTGTATTTATTAACATTATACATACGCCAAAATATACTAGATATGCATCATAATTACTATGAGAGTAAACCGATGCGTATGCATCGGTTTATTGTAATTATGTTTACATGACGTGTGCAATGTACATTGTACATGGTTCGTGCAAATTAACGACAAAACAAAGAATTCACGATTTTTTTCTGAAGTTTTAAGTAATAAACAATAGCCCATAACTCTAGTACGGTTTGTTTACATCTAATACATCCATAACTTCGTCCCTAAATCTCCAAAGGGCTAACAAACCGATGATGGATAAACGCACCAAGAAATGTTTAAAACAGTTAACACCCGTACTGTTCGGCTGCGTCTCATCTGCTCGAACAAACAAACAAACTAATTATAACTAGCCCCAAAACAACACTTCAACCGTAACAACATATGCATAGATATCAATTTCCAATACCCACTCCGAACTGATCTGAAATTGGTTTTGTAAAGATTGACCCGAACTGATTTATCGTGGAATAATGAACTTTATGCGAACGCAATAAGCGCTGCGTATAATATAAACAGTGCCACATGGTGTCTAGTTAACATAATATATGAAGAAGATTGTTCAAAATACGTCCTGTCGACAGACATTAAGTGAGAGTAGGTGGCTATTGATAATAGGGTTGCTTCTTAAAACGTTAATGGTAACAATTCTTCACGTGTTTAAAGCCGAAGGTAGAACTAGAAGGTTTAAGGCCATAGAACCTAAGTTTTAAACTTAAAATTGTTGTATCTACGATTCTGAACTTTAACTGAAACATAAAGCGTCGAAAAGTCTCTAAAGCGTCCTATACATAGACATAAATATTACTAGCGTAAGGACCGGGTCAACCGCGCGTTGCAATGATGCCGATTCGTCGGTGTCAAAACACTTCGTTTGACACCGACGTGACTTAGTCGTCTGTGGTCCGCAGAACAAATCGGGTGTGTCATCGTATGTGTATACATTGCCATAAAAATGCCTAGTTGTGTGGTAAAAGGCTGCAAAAATTACGTCAAAAAAGTTAAAAAAGCACATGGAATATCACACAACACAAACTGTTTGTCTAAGTAAAGAAATAATTAATTTATAATTTTACCACCGATGTCCGCCATGGCTACTGTTTTACCGAGTAATGGCGCAACGTCGGTAAAACAGCATTCACACGCGGCCGCTTCATAGCCTGTGTGACTTTGCATGGACGTCATTTTGCATGAATATTATTTTTCTTAGAAAATAGATTTATTTTAAGATTTGCCGTTAGGTATGTGCCATAATCTATGGTATGTGCTTTATAATAGATGTATGGATGAAATGAGGCCACCAGATTTTTTTTTTCATAAAACCCCTTAGTTTGTAGCCAAAGTGGCTTATGGCTGGTTTACACGTATAAAGTTGCTAAAATACATTTTTACTTAATTTTAAGTTACAAATTTCATTTATTGGAATATTAAACAAAATATTAAACAAATTTCATTTATTGGAATATCAATTTGTAACTAAACATAACCCTCCCTTTACAGTTGAGTAAGAATGAATAAATGCATTTATTTATTTACTTATTTTTGTATGTTAATCAAAAACCCTACGCCTAAATTAATATACTTACATTAATTGTCAATATTTAATATTAAAAAAGTGTGTTTATTGTACGTTCATACAAGGTTACATTGTACGCCTGCATATTGTGTCGCACTACGTAGTTCAATCGATTTTTCATAGATGACTCTCTATTTCCTTGTATGAAAAACCTATTAGCAGAATGTTCTAGTAGGCATATCCTTACATATAAATCGATGGTCCTATACGAATCTTATTTCATTTCATACAAGTGTCATACAATACAAGTACGTCTTTATTAGAGATGACCGTTCGGGTATTATATTACTAATATTGCATTCGCAGAAATATCGGAAACTCAAGAACAAGCACGGTGAGCTCTGTTTCTAATGTAACTTCCTCTTAAACAATAAACAATATTTTACGTATAAAATTACATAGTATAGTATTTTATGTTTTATTTTTTTGAAAATAACTTAGAATATATTTAAAATAATTTTAAAACTATTGGCGCAGCCCTGAAACATCAAACGCAAAATCCATCAATAAGTAATTTCTGATCTTTGGCGCCACGTTTTTCCGCAGAACCAGTGCTACAAAAATCTTTTAATTCTTCACAGCAATTACAAAATAATCAGTGGTATTGCGACACCGGCCCAGCCCTAATCGGTTAAAACGTATCGTTAAAAGTATCCTTTATTTTCAGAATACCTGGCGAGCGGCGTACATAATTGGGGCCAATTTGCCGATCTTCTTGACGCTTTAAGATCATACCCCGCCTCTGGTCGTATTTTTTCTTTTTTCCGTCATTAACAAAGAGATACACTTTAACAAAGCCCGTATGAAGCTGATGAATACGGGGAAAAATGTGAGGCATTCATTGTTCAACTGTACTGACTCAACGATTAACGTTACGAATTCACAAACCAAATGTGTGCTACTTAATATTAATGTGAATGCGGCTGTATGCTACGATTGCACACTCAAACCGCTGAACTGATTTTATGGTTATGGAGATCGAATCGGAAAAGGACATAGGATAGCTTTGGTCCCTCAAAAATGAACGGTTTCCCCGCAATTTAACTTCTGAGTTCTGAGTGATCGAAATTGAGGGCAACATTTGGCTTAAAATAAATAACTTCATGATATTATAACCACGCAAATCAATATTAGTTCAAATTGTATTACTTTTGCTAAGAATCTGATTCAAATAAGAAAATGTTTCGATTCAAATGAAGTAAATGGTATTTTATACTTAAACAGCAATTCCATTCCAGGAAAACTGTAGCGCCCAAAGAACCTGTTTAGTTTTTAAAAATCCGAAACACTTCAGGTAAAGCTCTGAGGAATAGAAAATCAATAAATCTAGATTGTATAACGTAATGCAAGACATTCACCGACGTTTCCAAACGCTATGCAGATGGCATTGTGTAATGTTAAGACACACCCAACACATAATTTAGCTACAAGAGACACTTAAGAATTAGTCGATGATAATTAATAACATAAGTGGAATCATACATAATATCATTTGTTATGTAACGAAAACACATCAGTAGAATTCTCAGATTTCTAGCTGCAAGATAATTCAAAAAGAAGTCAATGGTCAGATTGAAGGCTTAAATGATTCACAGAAGAACAAAGATAAAAACGCTACATCGACGATTTCCACTGAAATAGAGCCATCATTGGAAAAGCGCTCCGCCCCGGAGCATGGAAATAAATCTTTAATTATCAAGATCGCATGTAACTCGAAAGCCAACGTACTAGATACAGATAAAATAGTTATGCAAATGAATACTAGTCCGGCTGGAAACAACTGTGGAGCGAAATTTGAAGCCGAGAGGGTGCAGTTAAAATCCAACTTCGGCAGACGATAAGAAGGATTTAGCGCTCCCCCTAATTCAACGTTACTCCCAGCTTATTTCCGCAATTTGTAAAAGAATGGCGCATTTAAATAAAGAAGGAATCATAGCAGGGGCAACATACAAAGCAACTTTTGAGACGTAAATTTTACCATTGAAATAGTCCGTAAATAAAATGTTTAGTTACAAAATAGCATTTGTGATTTATCCCTATTTATACCTTCTTTCCCGTTTTGTTTCTCTGATATTTGTTTAAACTTACACCGAACTTTTAGCCAAAATATTATGCAAGACATTACGTATCCATTCCCGCTAAGTGCGCTAAAGATGTAAGTCGTTAGCGCTGCAAGAAAACAACAGACGCTAAGCAGAAATATATTTACGACTGCTATTTACCGAAAGATAAATAAAATTTCTTTTAAAATATATTAATGCCTTTGAAGCGGAATCATAACACACAAATAGTAAAAAACAAAGTTTATTGTTTCCTTGGGAAGTAAAATTTTGCTTCCCCTAGTGAGGATGTTTTACGATCTCGAATGGGGCTTGGAATTTTAAAAATAGCTCCCATTTTATCTTGGGTATTTCGAAATGCAATGGTATGTTTTAATGGTGCGTTAAGATTGTAATCGTCTGACGGACAATGGGAGCTTAGAACGATTAGTGTACATAGATCATCTCGAGGAGTTGTAAATGTTAATTTTATAACCGATGGTGACGAATTTTCAAAGTTAAGGTAAATTAAAATATTCTGTTAGGTGGGAAATAAAGTAGACCGACCACCTAGCCTAGATTTGCTTGATAATACTCACGTTCGAAGTTCCCTATATTACATTTCGCTCACTTTTCTCTTATTTTCGTCTCCTTTCGGTCTCGTCGCGAACGCTAACGGCTTAACTTTAAAGCAGTTTATTGCAAATTCAATCTGATGTCTTGGCATTTAGAATATCTTTTTCGTGGAGCGGCGATATAATCCGAGGTCGTTGAACCAAATTGAAGAGCGCAAAAGCAGGTGATTGTTTTTTTATCCTTAGAAACTACGAGACCGATTTGAAAATCCACCTGAATGTATAAACATAAACAAAATTTCAATTTGTAGGACTTAAGTAACCCTCCGGTGCGGGGCTGAACGGATCTCAACGCAAATCCCACTTTGATCGACTTCTCAAGTCCTCGAGCGCTCCCTTTAGTTTCATAGGTTTAGGAATTCAGGGTGCATAACGCCGTTTCTACTTTTTCTAAACTAGCCGCAAAGTTTTAAAAGGATACGATAAAATTCTACATAAAGAAATAACTTGCTGGTTATGGATTTATGGACATTTTTATCTGATGGTAGTAGAAACAATATAGAAGGGAGCATGGACACTGCACAGTTCAAAAATTCAGTTTCTAACTCATCGCGAGCAAACTTTATCAATAAAATCGCTCAATCTGCTGAGAGGATTGGATATAATGTGAACTAATTTTATGATCCTGATCATAATAATATCAAAAAACATGCACCTTGCATTGTTCAACATGAACATGTGATCAAACCTAGCACTTTACTCTCATTAAATCATTAAAACATAAAACATATTACAGAAATGCTTACATTGTTAAGAGTCAATACTGAACCTGTAATTCCTGGTAATGGGAATCCATCCTGCAAAAGTTAAAGCCCACTCAGAAACTGTTTATAGCTTGGGGATAAGCAGATAATTCGAATAGCATATTAAATGTTATCGATGGAAATTTCGAGATACCAACCATTAAACGTAAGCTGGACCGAGTCCTGGAAACGACCCATAAAGTGATAAGCCCCAGATATTTGAAAGAATAGTAAAATGGTGTTCCATTATAAATTAACGGTGCGTTATGATCACGAGTAATTTGAAGCAGACACGTTCAGGAATTTTGACGGGACTAAATGAACAGTTTTAAGAGTTTGGTTAGTCATTGGTCCCATATTGATTAGTTTTCTGGATCATATGCGTTGGTTACGGCTGTATTACAAAAAGCCATAAACTTATACAAGCTACGATTCAACTATAATCAATACACAAAAAACGTACAAAAATACTTAAGAAAAGTCCGACTACAAAAAAGGTCCACTATAAAACTTCGCGAGTAAAAAAGTCCGACATCTGAGACAGAAGACGAATAGTGGAGGCCTCGGAACTGGAGCTAATTGAAATAAGTTCTTGAAGTTTTTCTCATGTAAGA
The DNA here is from genome assembly GCA_937595015.1 of Polyommatus icarus. Taxonomy (NCBI): domain Eukaryota; kingdom Metazoa; phylum Arthropoda; class Insecta; order Lepidoptera; family Lycaenidae; genus Polyommatus; species Polyommatus icarus. The sequence goes on along the minus strand of OW569341.1, from coordinate 4,975,995 downwards.
GCTAGATTGCCATTAAGAAATTTGCAAAAATAGGCTTATTATTGAACATCAATAGAGCCTTTAGGTCTGGGTTTTTTTCAAACGGCACTGGCCTTCTGTGTCGCACGAATGGAAGCGGTAACTTAACTACATGATTTTTTTCATATGATCTCAAGGAACCCGAGGAGCATGCTAAAGCGGTCTTGGAACCAGTATGAAAATTATTCTCACTAATCCAAACAACTTAGCAGACCTAAAAATACGTAATCATATTCTATACATGTGAATTGGGCAGATTTGAATAACGATTTAAACAAAGCCACATTACGTCCATTATGTAATGAAGATTTATTATAGTACACTCGAAAAGTGTGTCAATTATTAGCTTTCTTTGTACTTCGGTCATTAGGGATCATTACTATCGCATCAGCGTTGCGTTGCCTAACTGAGACCTTTAACCCGTGAAGGCGTTTCTCCTTTGTAATGTGACGGTGGATTGTCAAATTAATGATCCGAAACAGTGAAATGCTGCGAGCTGTGGCCTCATTCTTAATATTCATGTTCCTTTTCTATAACCTTAAGGTGTAGGAGGGAGCGATTGACTTTGCCTAACATCTTGAATTTTGCTAGATGGCTGTAATTTTATAAATATAGTTCGTTGTCAAAAAATTCTTCTTCTTTCTTTCTTCTTCTTCAAAATGTTTCTACTTCTGATAGGAGTCTGAAAAGCTATTTCAGGAAATGTACAGAGATACACTCTGTACATTTTTTTTGTTTGTTTGTTTGTTTGAAATATTCTAATGGATCAGGTGTGCGCATTAGGTATGGACTCAGTACAGATAGTGGCTAGTACAGTATTTGCAGAGTAAAATAGTTTAGTAAAATGAAATACCTCTTTATTTCAATATCAAAAAAATTCGTAAGAAACCAACAACAAAATCTAAACAGTTATATTTTCCAGGTTAAAATTGGTTTCTATTTCCCGCTGGCCGCTCGTCGCTTGAACGCCCATGCAACAGATGGCAAAACGATATCGTAATCCGTACAATGCGTTGAACTTTTGCATGCCTTATGTGAGCAATTTGTTCCCGTCAGTTTCAGAACCGAACCACTAAAGTTACGCGGAGGTATTCACGTCCGCGGTAACTTTAAATGGTAATTATGTTACTCTTTAAAGCCTTTGAGTTTAAACTGTACATTAGTTACAAAACTTAAAACGAGAGATATTATGATGTACTTTGTGAGGCTCCTGAATCCTGATTATAGACAGCGTTTTGTGTTTCTAAACTAAAAGAAGAATCTGTACAGGTGGAAATTTCCCTTAAAACTGGAAAGAAGAAACTGACTAAAACTCATTTAACACAATAAGAAGGTTGTTTCTTGCCGGATTTCTTTCTTGATTCGGTCGAGCCGGCTCATTCGTGCAATCGCCTAATGAAGGCTTTCTGAAGACTGAAATGGTTGCTGTTGACGACATCATTGCAAACCTCCAAAGCTATAAGCACACATGAGTGTGTATTGAATTTCCCATTGTGTTGACGTTTCACACTAATGGACCTTAATCTCTTTATCGATTTGACCAACACTTTTACAGTTATAGACATTATCGTCAGCTAGATACTGTAGGTTAATATTCTTCTACTCATTCTTCTGAATATTCTTGTATTTTAATACAGTTTCGAAGGTAGGTCTAAGGTCGACCTCCAACTAGTTGGGACGACGATCTCCGTTTAGTTGCGGGTCCATGTTGGATGCGAGTAGCAGGAGATCGGTCATCGTGGCGTTCATTGAGATATATGCCTATGTCCAGCAGTGGACTAATATAGGCTGATATGATGATTATGAATACATTTTCCATTTAATAACGCTACAAAATGTTATTCTCATACGAGTTAAATCAACTCGTCCTTAGAAAACAATACGGAAGAAGGTGCCAAGCTAATTTCTGCGAGTTTTACTGTACTCATAATATCAATGCGCAATGATGTTACTTAATATTTACTAATTGAATTTTCTGTAGTTCCACTTATAATATTAATTGCAACATCATTGTTATCATTTACTGCCAGCTCTTACAATTCCAACCATTTCATCACCACGTCACATTAACAATATAATTACGTACCAAAAAGCCGACATTTCAATAAGTGACCATCCTTTATTATCGCATCTATTCTACACATGCGCAAGAGCATACCCTGAGATTTATAGCACCCGTTAAACGCTTTGTAAATTATACCCCCATCCGCTATCTCCTTCTAACACCTGGCGATCGACAGGGATGGAGCATTGTTATCTTTCGCACAATCGCCCGTAGGTAACTTCTCAGTAATTTGCAGGGAAAGAATTCGCGTAATGTAATTATAGGATGGTCATAACTGGATATTAACACTAAAGTTGCTGGATATTAATATGGAGTATGCAGAGATGTAATTCTGATTATTTATACCGGATATTGGTAATATTCGTATATCCGTAAAGGGCTTATAAGGAAGTAATAAGCTAATTTAACTAGTTAAGCGAGAGGTCGTCTTTTCTAATGTTCTGTGTTTGAGGGTTATCGTCGGTAGTTATTGAATTTAGATTGGTTCCTGCGTTTTCAACCAAAAGCGCTCTTAAATTAATATGTACGTCAAAAAACCTTCATGGATTCTAGAATCAAATTGGTAATCAAAAATGTTATAAATTCTAGAATTTATAACGTTTTATTACCATATAAATATGTATGTAACAATACACAATCATAAATGCTAAAGGTGTACCTTATATCTCAGAATAAGTAATGTTGAAAATAAAAATCATTAGTTAATCGTACCAAGTATTGCGTCAAATTACAACTTGAAGCTATCAAATAAAAGGAACTAACTGGCACAAAGATATTCTTAACATTTGACTTACCTTCCAGTGAACTTTAAACCTTATTCAATTTGTGTTATAGTTGAATTTTGTATAGTTTAAGTTGTGAGTCATTTCACGCGTTAACTTGACATGCGAGGCATGCAAAACTATTTTACCAATATTTAATAGTCGCAATTTACATTGTCATGAGTTGACGTAGACTATATAAATAAGTATGATTGTCGTAACAATAGAGGCTATATTTAAATAAATCTGATTTTATTCATAATAGAAGCAGACAGCTGTGGTTTAAATTGATGAAGTTCTATTTTTTACATCGTATTATTTTTTTATTTCTTTGTCTGCTTTACAAATTAATATTAATGGTATTGTTTTTAAAATTCGGAACAAACGTCAAAATATTTTGTTCCCAAGGACAAGGTTTCTCAGAATAGAAATATGTAGGTAGTTATCAATTACATTTAAAACTAGAGTAGACAAGCTATTTTTAAGCATTGTTAACGCGCATTTTTTTATTACTTAGTACTTACACCTATGGCCATTATTAACAAGTTGATCAGCCAGTTCTCTCGCTTGAATAAGAAAAAAACAATAAAATGATACTAATGTAGCGCCTACATCGCTATGGTAGTAATTATAGTCGCCTATCCGCCTACAACTTCAAGATGGTCGCTTTCTTTTTTTACATTCCTCAGGCTATCTGTACCTCGAGGTATTGATAAATAAGTGATGGACGTACATACTATTTGCGAATAAATAATTTTCTGATAGGGAATTTAACAAAGTTTTGTTATAATTATTATTAATCGAGATTGTAGGGTAGTTTTACGTTTAAATGTTACATGCAGTATATTGTTATACAGAGAGTTTTAGCTTTCAATGATTAGTTAATTTTAATTAAAAGAAGATTTTGATCTATTCCTAAATTATCTGTCACTTTTAATTTAATACTGTATATATTATATATTTGTGTGCGGCCAATGTCCATAAGTACATATTATATTATAGAAAAAGATGACTCAAAATATTTTAAAAGAATCCACGGTGGACAACTAGTAAATACTTTTTTGCAAACGTAAACGTAGTAGAATAAATCAATAACAATTCTCGACATGCTGACAAGACAGATAAGAAAACAATAGAATTTAAAACAAACCGGCTTATCTGAGACTGGGGGTTCCAGGTAGCTAAAAACAAAGGCTAGGATCGGCCTTGCATGGTCAGCTTTAGCTGAAAGAACCCTTTGTAAAAAATTGCGGAACGTTAGCGCCAGTTATTTTAAATATTTTGGGGACTTTTTTGTATTTTATAAAAGTTTTGATGTTGATGCTGGCTGTGATAATAGACACCACTTTGCAAGGATTGAATCTTTAAATTATCATATTTTTACATTACCCGTTTTAACATTCGAACTTCGCGTCATTGTAGCAACAAAAAATGTTTTAAAGAACACTCCAACCTCGCCATTTGTAGCTGAGTCAGCTGTAACTGCGGTCTGCCATGTTTCTTTTTCAAATTGCGCTCGCACGTCAAGCGATTCAATTCCATTCGGTTTCTATTGTTATTTTTAAAGCGCTGAAGTGTCAGGTTCGGGGGTACTCCGGGAGATTACATTAACTCCTCAACAACAATCAGAATCAAACAAGCAATCGATTTGCCACATTCGCGGTAAAATTGCTTTTGAATCTTCGGGATTTCTAGATTGCGTTTACGTGCTACATAACCCTAGTAACTAGTAGCGTAAACAATTGGTAACTTTCGGTAGCAATATCATTTTCGCTTCAGTTTAGAATGCAGAATAAAAATTCAAAAAATCCAAACCATAAATCCACAAATTTTTGGGACGGTCCAGAAAAATTACCGACGTGAATTACGCCAAAACTTTTTTAATAACGCACGAGATTCTATCTCGATAGAAATATCCGACACAAAAACCGGCATAACAGTAAGAGAAATGTATAAACATGTCAGGGGACCGGTTCAGGTACGCCATTTTTTATTAAATTGAACACCTATGCCCGACAGGGACGGACGATTCCCCGACCGCCGAGCCCGGTAACGAACGAAAAGCAAGGAGAGGGACGGATATATTATTCCCGCTCACCATACTCGCCGCTGCATTCATGAGGACAAAGAATAAGTAGTAATAAAGACGTGACATTGGTGCAGATGGTTGATAAAACTTAATACTCGGCAGTTTGTTCACTCTCGAGCTATTAAAAGGGAACGAACAGATACGACGTAACACGGTCTTTACTTCGAGACTCATGAAAACATTAAAGGAAACGGTTCTCTCCGGCGAGGTTGTATATTGCTTCCATGTTGGTGGTATCGGGGTGCCTTTTTACTTTTACTATTGGTCCGGAATTGGAGAAGAATGAAAATGAGAAACATTGAACGTCTCAATTTCAGTAGATCTTGATTGCGTTTAAAACGACTCTGAAGATGCGAACCGAGTGAGTGCAGAAATTCCGCAATTTATAGTTCCATCGTTCGGTCGTTAGAGCCGAATACATTCGGTATTTGAATACGAATCAAAATGTATAAAACAAGCCGGCGGGACGAAATTGAGGTAAAAAATACCGTCGAACGCGAAGGGACAGATTCGGGTCCGAAATTTTACCTGATTTTTACTACCGTCTGACATCGCATTACGAGGGACCCCAATGGGATTAATATCGATAATTTTTAATAATATTACGTTGTAGAACATTTTATGTGCGGATAATGAGGTCGTAAGCTCCCCGGCTCGGTCCCGGTCGGGTCGGCCGCTTAAATCACGCGGAATCATTCGCGCACGGAATCAAAGCTGCCATCAAATTTAATGACACACGACTCTGATTTACCGATGAAGTTCTCATGACTCCAGAATTACCCTTAAGGCCGATTCCTCCAGAGCTCGTAAATCGCCCCAGGCAGCTCGACTAACCGAATCTCCCCGAATTTAACGACTCTGTCGTTGGCATGTTACATTTCTCGCGCAAACCCTTCCCGTTTATGGAGAGATGCCAATATATCGCAAGTTTGAGCGTAAGCGAAAACATCGGCTGCAGAGTAAATTTCGTGAGGAAAACTCAGGCCGTAGTTACGTAAATCGATCGTTTGTTCAACTGATTGCTAGATAGAAAAGCCGTCTCTTTGCTTTGTAATCCTGAGCTTATAAACCCCGCACTTGCATATTCAGGAGCTTTTTATTTCCCTCAAAATTGAATGGCCACTTTCGCATTATTCGATACGTCGCTTCTGGATAATTCAATTAAAGCCGGATTCAATGATACGAGAGTAAAGTGTATTCAAGATAATTTTAAAATTATGAACAATCATTATTGCTGCAGCATCGGATAATGAAATTACGTTTCTGAGTGTTGTTTTCAGATTTACGTTGTTTCTTGCTTGATATAAGTCGGTTACTCAAACGTTACTTAAATTAGGAGACCCAAACTTAAGGAGCCTTCAGAATTTGGTCGTAAATCGTAATATCATGTAATTTTATAGCGGAACCTTTGAGCATCCCTACCGTTTATCGGAAGATAATATTAACATTTTTGTTGAACCAAACAAAAGTTTTAACACTCATTTCTGACCTTTATGTTAAACAAACATAATTATCATAATATTCACCAAAATGAGTTCAGTAAACGTAATAATAGACACCATTATACAAATTTTATGTCCATATCTATCAAAAAGCAATAAACATTTGCCGTATGCTAAAATCTGGATACATAATAATTAGATCTTTTGTAATAAATTAAAGTCGGCGTTATCTTCAGAATGTGGCGATGTTTTAGTGTCAACCCACTCACAATATAAATCATGGGAAGCATAAAAAACCGGCTAAGTGCGAGCTGGAGACGCGCTCGAAGAGTTGTTACAGACAGACAGACTGTCAGAATTTCGAAGGTAGAAGGAAAGGAAGAATGAAAAAAAGTCTGTAGGAAATCCGAGGTAGTTTTGTACGCATATGAAGGTAGTTATGAAAACTGATGAAGCGGAAGGTTTATCGGGTTAGTTTGAGGTTGAATAGACAGAGGTTAACCCCCAAATGAACAGTCACGAGTACAAAATATACCTAGCGTAGGTATATCAGTACCTACTGCAAATAAGAAAGGATGTCTATCTGCAGGCCTAGCATAACAACAGAAGAAATGGGAAAGAATCGACATACTGACAGATTTTATCGACAAAATGGCGGATTTCCATTGTCTAACTGTCACTTTGTCTATTCTTCCGTAGAAAGAAACCGTTTCTATGCCCATGGCCATGCTACATGCTGCATGGCCATGCTACGCCTGCTGATAAATCTTTCCACTATAACCTCTGAAGTAATTTTGATATCATTGCGAACTTAGTATCACTACCATATAATAAGGATTTCTTTCTAAGGTAGAAAAGACAAAATTACATCGGTTGATAAAAGAAATCAGTCAATTTTTACCTAAAACTTGTCACTGTTTCTATTATTCTACTACTACCATGCTAAGCTTCAAGGAAAGAAGGAGAGAGGATTTAAATCGCAAAATATACGGTTTCCCAACAACGAAGTTGCGGACAAAATCTAGTATGAAATACCCGTACTAGTATAAGTTTGAGACGTCGAATTTAGTATCGACTTCGCTCCAATTGAAGCACGGACAGTTACCGAACTACGTTTACATCTTAATTCCAATGTACATTTAACCAATGAACTAGTTAACTTCGCTATTTAACTTGGTACCGCATTGGAAACGAGTATTAACTATTACCTTTCTTAATGTGACCAATGAGGACAACTATCCATACTTCCATAGTAATATTATTAATGCGAAAGTATGTATGTCTGTCTGTTACCCCTTCACGCCTAAACCGCTGAACCGATTATGTTAAAAGGTATGAGAATACTTACGAGTCTTTTTAACCTACTTCAAAAAAAAAAGGAGGATGTATGTAATATTTCCAGAACTGCCCGGTTTTTGTATATGTTAGTATATATCAGCGTCTGAACAAATGTGCCAAATTTCAAAAGTGTATGTATGTATGTTTTTATTTTTGTGCTCGCATATCTCCGGAACTACAAGTCCGATTTCAGTAATTCTTTTTTTGTTGTACTAGGTATTGTTCAACTTAGGGAACAGTGCAAGTTTCATCAAAATCAGTTCAGTAGTTCTGGAGATAGGGAGTTTTAATTCTCAATTACGTACAATTTTGAAGTCGGTTTTATCTTTTTAAAATACAGTTTTTCTTTATTTGATACATTTTATACCGCAAAAAGTACGGTTTCCGCCTAGGTCATACAGAGGCATTAAATTTGAATGAGTCGATGATGTCCCGGTGACGGCGGCATTGAACAAACGGCCTTAGACCCAATTTCACCAACGACTGTTAAAGTAAATGCTCGAATAATTAGTATCACATCACCTCTTTTGTTTTTCATAATATATTATATTCAGAATGAAAGAGAAGACATGACATTTTAACAAGCTGTTAACACTTAACATACGTTGGTGAAAATGGGCCTTGCCTAAAAAAACAGGGCATTAACTTAGCAAACTATGCCATATAAAACTAGTAACTTTTACAGGCCATAACAAGTAAAACATGACCGATACTAAGTGGTCCCCATATTCAGTATGAAATATATCAGAAATTCCTGAGATATCTACATCGCTTAATACAAAAAGCCACTAAGGTTTAAATGGCTGTACACACCATTTTTGTGTGCGGCTCATTTGGTCACTGTAATCTTTATTGCGGTGGGTTACGGTTGAAAATCGTTTGGGTTCATTTGGGCACTTTAATGCGTTGTCCCGAGCTTTTAGTGTATAACATGATTTTTATTAGACGACTCAATATGACACACCATGAGGTAAACATAAATACTTTTCAATATCATCTAACCACGATCCCTAAATATAACTAGTTAACCAGGGGTTTAAAAAAAGACAGAAATTGTGCTAAAAATAAAACAGCTTAAAACGGATTAAGCAAAAAATGTTTTTAGGATAAGACCTCCTAAAGATTTTTTTGTTTATTACAATTTCCATTTTTTTTATTTGCTTATTACAAATTTACTTCATTAATATTACATTTTAAAAAGGTAATTAGCCGCCCGATAGCTTTCTTTCTTACTATATTTTACGCATTAGGGTTTAGGAACGGGTATAACAAAGTTCCACCTTGAAGATATAACCTTTATATTCCTCTGTTGTACTTCTCTAACTCCGTCGGCCGCCTAACGGTAAAAGGTACAGTTACCCGAAATGGTGGCTCAGATAAATAATTGATGTATAATCTCGCAAACAAAACAAATATCCCAATTGTTTGTTTATATGGACGACCTAGTTGAGTTCTGTTTGCTCCTATTTCTTTGTTCTTGGCATACATTAACCAGTTTAAAATATTCATAATTTTATTAGCATAGCGGCCACGGACGTCCGTAAATACATAAAAGATATATAATAATTGGAGATAGGTACCTAATTATTACTCAAAAATAAAACTTTTAATAATAAAAAATAGAACTTAAGCTAGATAATATTTCTGTCAAATTAAAATATGACATCATAGTGTAGCCCTAATTTGTAAAATAGCTTAAATATAGCAAAATTATAGCCCATCCTCTAATACCTGGAGTTTCGTGAGCTTTTGCACTAACGCAATCAATGGGTGGCCCCTTTTTATAAAAGCTTCATTTTATCGAGATAATAGTTAACCGGTTTCAACATCTGTGACATCGGAACCATTATATCTGACCCTGTTTCAGTGTTCTGAAAACTTTTTTCTACCTGTACTTGTACATTGTACTGTACTGTATATATAATTATTTTATAAACTTACGGCCGCCTGTGTCAAAACCTTTCACTAAGTAACTTCTGAAAGTTATCATTAAAATATACTAGTGTGTATTTTCTTGATGCTGAAAACTACAAATTAGTTTTAATAAGCCTAGGTAATTTCTAGTATTTGGAGAAAATTTGTAATTATAGTACCTATCGTACAAATTAAAATTATATCAAATACCTAGAAAAGATCATTTCTAGATATTAAATCTAATTTGTATGTAATAGGTACCGTAATTATATAATTTCCCTTACTATTTATGTATAATCCACATCACAACACGACGTAGGTAACTACAGACATAAATGTAAATTATTATGTACCCATTTTAATGAAAATTTTATCGGTGCGATTAACTATTGGGTCATAAATTATAGTCGGTAAAAAGATGGCGTTTTCGTGACTAACTGACTACGTTTAAAAATAGAAATACATATTTAGGTGGCCCCGAATATTCGTCAGGGCTAGCAACTTACAGATTTCCTTGAAAATGGGAAAAATCTGGCAGGTTGGCAACCCTGATTTGAAGGGTGTTTTTTTTATTTCCCTAGTCAATTAGCCCAGGGCGACGCGGAGTGGCCTGACACATGTCGACATCTGTTCAACTACCGATGCGACACGTTTCCGAACGTTCGAGATTTTTACGCGCCAAATTAACGCCCGCAGCCATTCAAAAATCCACAACACGTGCGCGCCACGTTCGAAATTCGAAATGAGCATTTTTTTTTTAATCAAATTAGGTCAATGCAATAAACTATTCTGGAAATCACCCAAGTTCGTGTGTGCTGTTTTTTACAAAGAAAAAATTTTGTTTTCCGTGATGGAGCTTATACAGTAGTAATTAATTATTAAGGTAGCTTCTAAGTACCTCCTAACTTCATATTATTTCAGGTAAGTACATAAATTTTATCAATTTTGTAAAGTCTAATGTATTCTGATTTGACAAAAAAAAGAAACATGCATAAAGTGACCGGAGAAAAGGTATGTAGGTACAAATATTATCATGTATGCAAATCTAATATAACTCGACCCAATTCAAATTAGTTTAGACAAGTTCATATCCATGCAATAAATTCCTAACGGATTCATATCGCGAAATCTTAACGCATGTTTATCCGTAGTATAACCGAGGTTCAGGGTTCCTTTAATTTATCGGGTCTGTTAGGCAAATGATAAATCTATGTGATATACGATCTTGAGAGCCCGATGTAACTATAGGACCTACAGATCATTATTAATTTAATATAGTGATATCTGGTTTCTACAGCGAAGTCAGATGTCAAAAATGTATGGAATTTGACATAACGCATCCCACTGACACTTTACAGATGATATTGTACGTTAAATTCCATACATTTTTACATCTTACTTCGCTACCAAAGCAAACATAATGTATAGGTCTACCAGAATCTGATGGCAAAAAGTGAGAAAGTAAATTGACTCTAGCAATACCGGGGTAATTGGAACAAAACATTTTGATCCTTTTTTTTCCTTATAGCGGCTGATTAATTATGTGTGTGAAACATGCAAATATATAAATTTATCCAATGATCAAGGTATATATTATATAGACCTATACTTCTTTTAAACAGTTCTTTACAGCTGTGTTGGTCCCGTATTAGCATGCTTTTGCGTATCTATTGCGTATATATTATAATATATTACTTATATAAAACTCAAAGGTGACTGATCTATCAACGCACAGCCCAAACCACCACCAGATGTGATGACGTAGGCATCCGCTAATAAAGGATTTTGATAAATTCCAACCCTAAGGGGTTAAAATAGGGGATGAAAGTTTGTATATAATAATACTTCTTAACGCGAGCGAAGCCGCGGGCAAAAGCTCGTTATTAATATATTATTAAGTTTAAATACATAATATTATGAGAATTTATTTTTATTTACATAATAATATGTACCTAGGCACTTTATTTTAGCAAGAAAGAACCAACGCGGTGTAGACCAGGACCAATACTTTAAAAAATAATGAAAAGTGAAAAGAAATCACAGTAGAATGAAACCCGTTACAAAAGGAGGAGAATATTATAAAAATTAAGGGAAAAATAATTTACGGGCGATCTGAGTTAGGTTTGAAGGGGGGAAAACGGTTTATCGCGATTTCTGGCAAAACTAATATTCCTATGAAAAAAAGGTCAAATGGCAAATTTGTAGGTAAGAAAAAGATCTAAAACTTTTCTATTCACACTTTTTCTCCATAACCTCAAAATTTATGTGAAAAATTCAAAAAACCATGTTTTTGGTTTTTTATTTAAATCTTTTACAAAAAATTTTTTTTTTCACGAAATGTGGTGATAACTTAGATTTTTAAGTCCCGAATACGCTGTCATTTATTTGATTAGAAATATTTATTTTTTCACTTTATTTTATAAATACATATTTTGAATTTGTATTGAAAAAATACCCTAATTTTCAATCGAAATTTCGACCGTCAAAATATCAGCTTTTTTTAAAAAAATGGTGTGCTTTCTACTCGTTGAAATCTCTACTTTCCGATGATGAAAAAAAAAATTACACTATAGTAAATCTTCTCAGAAAATGCAAAAAAATCGAAACAGGTTTTGCTCAGCGATGATAAGTCAGGCAGGACATGTTATTTTATGAGTATAGATTTACATTTATATTTATATATAATGATATTTTCTATGACAGAAATGTAATTACATATAATGAAATAAATCAACTTTTAAATTAAAACTAATTGCAGCAATCACATTTTTATATAAAATTATTCATAATGATTAATAAAGAATTTTCGAATTTGAGTTTTTTTTTTCGGTTTTCTGCGTTTTCTGAGAAAATTTACTATCGTGTAATACATTTTTGTTTCATTATCGGAAAATTTTTCATAGGAATATTAGTTTGGCCAGAAATCAAGATAAACCATTTTCCCCCCTTAAAACCTCCCCCCCCCCACTTTTCCCTAACTCAGCTCGCCCGTAAATTATTTTTCCCTTAATTTTTATAATATTCTCCTCCTTTTGTAATGGGTTTCATTCTACTGTGATTTTTTTTTTGTTTTCAAAATTATTGGTCTTGGTCTAGTGATCTAAGGTAAGATAAAAATGTATAATTTTTGGAACCACTGCTATAGAATACAATTTGAAAATGACGGGAATACTATGGGATTTACAAAGGTCCATAATTTAATTTGAATTAAAAACCAGATTTAACGATTTCTGTTTTTTTTAATTCAAATTTTTATCAAAATATCACCATTGCCATCGTTTTTATACCAAAACAACTTTTTTCCAATAAAATGCAAATAAAGTTTTTAGCACAATTTACTTTTATGAGTTGTAAGCTTGTAATATTATAAATTCTTTGATAATCTTATCAAATATAGCATACTGTATGTTACTATGATTACTGAGTTCTTAATCCATCAATAAATTCTAGTCAAATCAATTTGTCTAATAAATCACAATATTAAACTTATTATAATACTATCAGATTCCACCTGTATGACAAGTAATAATGTAATATAAATTGAAATATTAATTTAACAACACCATGTTATAATGTGAAAGATTACTGTAAGGAATAAGGTTACCTTAGATTTTGTTAGTCTTGCCTAGTCTCGAGTTTCGAACCATATAATATGCACAGATTAACTCTGAATACTATCTTTTATATAATATAAGGTTATCACTTATCAGTAAGAGTGACACTCACTGACCTCAAATTATCATCATATCGGTCCATACTTCATCATTTCACCTCGAAATGACTTTTAATACTATAATTTTAGATGATATATAAAAATTAAAGTATATATGTAACCAAGAATGTATTTCAGTAATTTTTATTACCTGAATGTATTTGTCGTTTCATAATTTGTAATAAAAAAATAAAACATGATAAATACTTCTCCCGACATGAGTATTAATTTGGTAGTATTTTCCCACACAAAAACGTTTTTTCTGCATATTATTTTTTTAAATAATTGGTAGAGATCAACTACGATAACATGGCGCGCCCCTCCAAAATTCAAAACGTTTGAAGTGCGATTGTCATGCGCGGTCGGCTAGGATTAGTTGACAAACAAATCTTGGTAACCATAGTGACATTAAGGCTCCTCTCGCGAAAAAAGCGTGCAGATGAAACAACTTTTCATCGGCATTAACAGAGAAATTATATCTGAAAAAAATAATTAGTAATCTACATTATATGATACGTAACATGGTTTTGCCATATTTTTTCTATCGGTATCACATAATACAGAAATAAAAAACCAAATCACCTCCAAACCGTTGAATGAAACAACTTTACTCCTTCATTATTTATCAAAAGAATATATAAAAAATATCTACTGCTTTGGAATACATAAGTTGATAATTTGGTTTTTTTTACTTTTTTGAAATATGTATTATATTAAGCCTTAAAAAGGTTTTTTCTCCTATTTCGCCCTATCATGGACGCGGCGAGCGTCGTAACCACCACCGTACAAGGCGCGCTGTTATGAATGCTATTTTAATGTCATTTGCGTCGATATTCGCACCGACAGACAATGATCAAGGTCATTGGCGGATACACAGGCCTTAAGTAAAATATTACAAATAATATTACTCGCATGGACGTATATTACTCGTAATATTTTACTTAATGTCACTATGGTTACTAAGATTTGTTTGTCAACTAATCCTAGCCGACCGCGCATGACAATCGCACTTCAAACGTTTTGAATTTTGGAGGGGCGCGCCATGTTATCGTAGTTGATCTCTAATCTCTATCAAAAAATGTTACAGAACCATTAGTGCGCGATTCCGACTTGCACTTGGTCGATCCATACTAATATTATAAATGCCAAAGTGTGTCTGTCTGTCACCTCTTCACGCCCAAACTGCTGAACAGATTTAATGAACTTTGGCATGGAGATACTTTGGGTCTATGGAAAAGATATGTACTGATACATTTTAAATTTCATCCCGGAAAAATTTACGGTTCACGCGCAATAGACGAACTTTGGAGCAACGTTCGTTAATCGCACGGGGACCGTACATTTTCCGGGAGTCGCGGGCCTCATCTAGTTTTTAATAAAGAATACTCATTTTAATTAACACTCAATAACAGCTGTTTGCCTTTCATTCACAGTGAAATCTTTGTTGAAATAGCGATAAAAACTTAAACAGTTTTGTTTGCCGCCAATATTTGTCGACGAACCAAAGAACCAATTTATTTTACAATTTTATCTTGGTTTTTCGCCCGAGCGCATATATCCTATATCTTTAGTGCTCAGGGAATAAGCAGTATTGCTATTTATAGGTAACTTATCTTTCCACAATCTTATACATTTATTTATATGGGGCTTTTTAACCGACTTAAAAAAGGAGGAGATTTAATGTTCGGCTGTATATTTTTATGGCAGTTTGCTTCGATATTGTGAGTAATTTTGATTACGTAGGTTGTAGTGAAATTATTATCGATTAAGTACATTAAAATGATTCTTACTAATAATATAAATGCGAAAATGTGTTAGTGCATGTCTGACTTAGAGCCCGGACACAAAAACACGGCACGACGTCGTACGGCGCCGTACCGGACGCGCGTCGTAAAAAAACCACACGAAGTGCCGTAGAAACTCACGTAGAAATTCTACGGCACGACGTCGTACGACGCCGTATGGCACCGTGCCGTGTTTTTTTTACGACGCGCGTCCGGTACGGCGCCGTACGACGTCGTGCCGTGTATTTTTTACGACGCGCGTCCGGTACGGCGCCGTACGACGTCGTGCCGTGTTTTTTTTTACGACGCGCGTCCGGTACGGCGTCGTACGGCTCCGTGTCGTGGGAATCCACAACGCGCGTCGTGGATTTCCACGACACGGCGCCGTACGACGTCGTGCCGTGTTTTTGTGTCCCGGCTCTTACCTCTTCACGCTTACACGGTTAAGGCGACGACAGACGCCTTGATAATTTGGCTGTAGCAACATCAATTTTTCTCAGCAATGACTATTCCATTGTCAGTATTCATCATGTCTTTGTCTTTGAATTATCCATAGCATTACACGATTGATCAACTTTTATAACACAGAATAATCAATCAAAAAGACCTCTGTAAAAAAGGGATTCCTATTTTTCCAACAGAGGAGAGTGATTTAAGCTTTCAAAATTTGTACATAGATTTGTTCAAGCATACACCTTAATTTGCACATAGCTTATATGAAATGTATATTTATGTTTTTAAATTACGCGACAAAAACCGTTTTGTCGCTATGCCCTTTCAATTTTTGCTGTTCCAATGTTGCCGGGTCGGCCTCTCATAGAAAACAAGCAATCTAAAACATATCCAACACGGTTTTTTACTTTACGCGGCGTCACCTTAAATCGCTGAACCCATTTAGATAAAATTTGGCATGGTAAACTTTGAAGTCGGGAAAAGAACATCCAGGGAATAGGGATACCTTTTACGGCAAAATTTACGGTTCACGCGTTTAATCCCTCCTCTGACAGGTACTTTTAGGCAACAATTAATTATTATATTAGATAGGTATGCATTTAAAGTTAATGATTTAAATCAAGCGGCAACTTTGTCGATCAAGAATCTAAGTGCCGACATACCTCTCGATAAATCATTCCTGAGATACAATTAGTGAATAAAAAGAATGAAAGAACGATGATTGATATCAGAGCGTATCGTTCACCATCTTATCGTGCAAAAAAATCTTAGCGACGACTGTGAGACCGGTCACGGCGTTTTGTCTGGCTGGATAATGCGTCCGCGCGATTGATGTAACGATTTATTTAGCTATAGCGACGCGGTCACGCTGTCACTTGCATAGTTTAACTGCCAAAACGCGCGATCGGGCGGAGGACGCATAAAAATATGAGGCTTTCGATGGGCTTTCGTCATTCGTGATATACCTATAATACATAATAATATATTGGTGATAAACTTTAAGGCTGCCTTCACATTAAGTCGCGAGTAGTGCGGAAGCCGCGCTACTCGCAACTAATGTGAAGGCAGCCTAAGACTGTGCTTTTATATTGCTTTCTAGGTTAGTACTTGTTACCTATAATGGTAATTATTAAGTTTTACATTAAAATCACCTTTTAATAAATTTACACGTCATGAATACTATTCTCTGTGCTATTATGGTCTATCTACAAGGGTTGCAAAGATTTTGTTATGCAGAAGAATCACTATGATTATAATTTATGATTTCTGAGCATGCATGGTGCATTTACGTGTTCAAATTGAATCATTCCAGAATTACTATAATTTCCTCTCTACGGACCACTGATAGGTAGGCTTTGATCTACAATCTACATCTAGCTATAGCTTCTATAAAAAAGCTGTAAGACATTAAGGGCGTTCCGTCCGGAGATTCCGCAATTGACCGTATTTAAAACCTTATAAAGTCATAATCTGAAAGCTACAAAGTTATAATAAAAATACAGCAATAATCTTCAGTATATCAACATTCCTTTTGTCGTTTTAAATTTTCTATTTTTGTTTCTTATACTCATGATATCAGCTTCCAAAGTAATACCAATTTGTTAAAATTCAAGGATACATTCAGCATCTCCTTAGGATTTACAAATTACTTTTATTTGAAACTCACGCCAATAGATCGACAATATCATAAACTACATATTCGCCGTTTTAAATTTTTTTTAGGACAATTTTGAACACAGATAAGTAAAAATAATAGGGTTTTGGTGCGATCTCGGCAACGCGGCAAATGTATGGCCAAGGTCGTTTGCTCGGGGGACGGCCTTAATTTGTCTTTATGTTTGCTAAAGCTTTGTTTCTACAAAAATGTTTAGCTTGCTTACTTGCTTGCAAGAATAACTGTGGCAACAGTAATTCTTGGAGCACTACAAAAATAATGCCAAGAGAAGCCACTACTACAAAACAACACAATTTTAGTAATTCTAACGCGCTACACTACAAAGCTAACATAGAATTTGGTTCTATTACTAATACGAGATTAAAATGTAAATTAGTAACTGATTGCCGTTGTTTCAGTAAATCCGGACTAAGCTATTAATTATGCTCGTACATTAATACTCACAAACAAACACACAAGCTTATTTTGATACAGCTTGCGCCATCTGTGTAACAACTTGTAAGCTTTGAACTTGAATGAAAAAGTGCAGGTAAGGAAACATTTTTTGTTACCGATTTTTATTGTCCCCAATGTATTTAATGGTTTGTTATTTAAATTGTACCACTCGAGATTTTAGAACCAGTGGGAAGTTGAAATGACAAAGATCAATTGGAATTACAACGTCTAGCGCGAATTTGGTAATCATTTCTGAATTAAACCATTGAACTGCATGTAAGTCGTAACTAGAGGGTTGTCTTAGGGTCATTAGAACTTGAACCGTTACCTAACTATGTAATTAATTAACAGGCCGTGCGAGGATCTCGTGTATCTACAATGCAAATCCTACTAGCACGAAATAAATCAAAAACCATCGATCAAACATAATAAATCTTCAACAATGAAACGTTACAATAAATACCTTAATGATATCCCGATGCGTCGCCCGGAGGCGGGCCCTTCCCACACTATTTTACGACAAATCCAACACTCTCGCACCGAACATCACAATATCACAATCACCAGCACTGAATCCACTGCACTAGTTTGGTTATGGTACTGATGTTTTTCGTAACAACACGGAGCGCGCGGGCGACGACGACCAACGCGGGCGGCGGCCGGGCGCGAACTGAACTGGTTTTACCGGGCGAGCGGGAGGGGGGATAGCCGGTCGAGACGGGTGCGTTCGTTTTATGAAAATATTTAGTGAGTAATGCACGTGCTATGTCTAGTGCGTCGGCCTAGAGTGGCCTTAAGTTGGTGATTGAGTGCGAAGCTTGGAGATAAAACTGATAAAACGTTACTGCACCTGTACTACAAAGTACCTAAGTACTTTGTATGCAATACCAAAGTATTAGTACTAAACCATCAGATTTACGTGTGAGCGTCCTGTCTATAAAAGGTTTCCTTGACTAAGTTGGAGTTAAATACCGATGTTACGTTAACTGTTAACATAATAAAAGATAACTGATGGAAATTGAAAACGTTTAAATGTATAATAAAGCGTTTCAAAAGCTCTAATTTATAAAGCTTTAGGCATTTGCAAAAGTTCAAAAATGCTCAGAATAAAAAAGCTTTTGAAGAATATAGGTTTATGTATGCAAAAAGATTATTTTAAAGGTTGTAGATATTTTGTAGTTGTAATCGTGATCGAGTAAAGCTTCGAAAGAGCTTTAGGCATTTGCAAAAGTTGTACGCTGTCTTTGTCGTAACAGGCATGTGCAAAAGTAAATTATAGCACACAAAAAAAGCTCTTGGATATTTATTTATTTATTTAGCACACCAACAGTACATATACAATAGCACCTTTGGAAAACATATCATATACCTACAATTATTATATTTTAAGCAGTATATGCACAAATTATAGGTATGCATGACATTTATCAAATTAAGCTTTATTAAACATTCGAGACAACAAAATATTTTAACTATTTAACTAAGTATTTACTTACTATTTAAAAGGTAGTGTCTGTATGACGAAAGTTTCATATTAAAGATATCAAAATTATTATCATTTACAGTGGAAAGTTTTTCATTATAAAGTCGTGTTGCGTGTTAGTGGACTGTTGTACGTGGTATTCAAAGTTGAGGTTGGAATTTCAAATAATCGTTGTTTACGCCTAATATGGTTATTGACTCTAAAATTAAAGTGGTTAATCCATTCCGCATCAATGTTGCCATTTATAATTTTATGTAACATGAGTAAATCAGAATTATTTCGTCTTTCTTTTAAAGAAATCATCTTAAAGTGAGACAATCTATCTGTATAGATAGGTATGTCTTTTCGGAGTCCGTTTCTTATGCAAAGATGTCTTATGAAACGAGCCTAGCTAGTTATTATATTATATTTTAAAGGTAATTAACTTATAGCTGTAATTTTATAAAGCTTCGAAAAAGCAATAAATTATAATTATAAGCTTTATAGCACATATTATGTAAGATTTAGCTATAGCACAAAAAGAAAAGGTATTATTTAAAGGTAGAAGACATTAAATTGTAGGCGTAATTTAATAAAGCTTCGAAAAAGCTTAAGTTAATGGTGGTAGCTTTAGAGTTTAGACACATACAAAAGTTGTAGCGCCGATGTGTAAATCGGCATGACGTGCAAAAAATTATTTTAGCACAGAATAAAAAAAGCTTTTGCATTTAACATAGCCTTTAGAAGTTATTGTAGCTTTATCATAAAGCTAAAGCAAACTGACAATATTATTAAAAAATACAAAAAGATTAAGCATTTACCATCTTTTTATTTGCTTATGTAAAAGCTGTTTTTCTGCTATTTTATATCCTGAAAGTGCATCAAAATGTAATCTATTTTCACGTGAAAACCCAAGTTATTTCAGCGTTGCCATAAAACAATAGAGGGCCCTACATAAAAATATGTGGGCGAATTTATCATATTAAGGGCCAATAATAGAATCTACATACACATCAACCTACCTGAGGAGTGGTCTAATATAAATAAAACATGTGGAAAAGGTCTGGACGTTTGCATAATGTTGTTATAACTAGCATCATCATCATCATCCATATCCATACTTAATCCTTCGATCGCGGATTCTTGGAAATATTAATTGTTATTCTATTGTTGTCGCGATCACCGGTGATCTTATGGGGCTTGTCTGTCTGTCTGTCTGTTACCTCTTCACGCCCAAACCGCTAAACCAATTTTGCTGGGTATGGATATACTTTGAGTCCCAGGAAAGGACATAGGATACTTTTTATCCCGAAAATGTACGGTATGTCATCTAGTCAGCTATAAAACAAGATTATGTGGTGCAATGGTATTCCAGATCCTGTTTTTGTCTGCCATGTAACTTCCATACTAATATTATAAATGCGAAAGTGTGTGTGTTACCTCTTTACGACTAAACCGTTGAACCGATTTTACTGGGTGTAGTATATTGATAAAATATAAAGACTGGCCCGCCCACTAGTAGTGGAGATGATATCAGTAGCCTTAGCACGGCGACCAGTAGAAATGCGAAAGTATAGACAAACTGTGGACATAAACTTAAGGTGCCGTTCCCATCTTTACCGCGGCGAATCGCAACCGACAAAAATGCAATTGAAATTCCACTTTATGACAGACTATAGTATATGACATAAAGTAGGATATTATTTGAATTTTTAGGACTATAGTCTGTCATAAAGTGGCATTTTAATTGAATTTTTCGGAACAAAAAAAAATCGGAACGGCACCTTGTTTATCTCCACAGTTTGTGACCATAGTTTGTCATAAAGTGGCATTTTAATTGAATTTTTCGGAACGAAAAAAGATCAGAACGACACCTTAAGTTTATCTCCACAGTTTGTTTATACTTTCGCATTTCCACTGGTCGCCGTGCTAGGGCTACATGGAGATTGTCGCCCGGGCAGAGCGAAGCTCTCTCTTGTTCATAATTCACCAGCCGGAGTGGTCGTGCTTAGTGATACAGTATTCTGTGTTTAATTTACTCACTCTACAACAGCACACAAATTCTACACTGGGTATAGCTTTGAGTCCCGGGAAAGGACTTTTTATCCTGCTAAAAAAGGTTCCCGCTCGATAAGCCAATGTTGGCGCAAATACCTTTTAACACCCAAAAGATGACTCTTTTATAAAGTAATTCCAATTTATGTAATATTTTTACTAACAATAGAATAAGGACCTATTGTTGAAACTAGTTAGTTGACCTATGGATGAAAATCTGAAACAAATTAATTGAATTGAATTTTGGGTGTTAAAAGATATCCATACTAATATTATAAATGCGAAAGTGTGTCTGTCTGTCCGTCTGTCTGTCTTTATGTCTGTCTGACATTCTGTTACCTCTTCACGCCCAAAACATTAAATCAATTTTGTTGAAATTTGGTACGGAAATACGAGTCCCGTGAAAGGACATAATATGATACTTTTTAGTCCGGAAAAAATGTACGGTTCCCGTGCGATAAACGAATTTTGGCGCAACGGAGTTGCGGGCATTGCATCGTCTAGTTATGTAAAACTTTTTAGCAATAGTCATTTGGTTCAATCAGAAGTGTCTGATTGAACCAAATGACTATCTATGATCTGATAGTGATCAACTGGATCTATCGTCGATTTGACAAAACCTTTTAGGCTGATCTTAAATCAATTCCAATATGGATATGAAACGTTGGGACGAATAAATTTCGTGTATTGACTGTTGACAGAAGTGATGGGACTGTATACTTTTTCATATAAAATGGTCTAGGAAACGAGAGAACGGATCACCTGATGGTAAGCGAATGCTTACGAAACAAGGATCCTGATTCTTATAACTCGAAGCCTTTGTCAATTTTCTGATTAGCGCACTCACGTGAGACAACAGCGATGAAAGCTACTTTCGAAGTACAAGAATAAGACCCCAGAGGAGTCATGCGCTAACCACCCAACGAAACGCATCTGCAGCTCTTCTAATGTTGCGAGTGTCCATGGGCGACGGTAGTTTTCCATCAGGTGACCCGTTTGCTCGTTTGCCCCCTTATTTTATTAAAAAAAAACAACGTTGGCATTGTTTGACTCCGGCTTTCTGTGAGCCAGCCTTCACATGCAGTATTTTCCTGGAATATTCATAACAACAGTCTGGTACAATGGCCTTACTTCATACTGTAGTTATCTTTATTAAGCATAACGCTGGATTTTGGTGTTCGTTAACGCTGTAACATGCGAGCAAATGTCTTAATGATTCCTAAAATCTGTGTTATTCTCCCTTATTCACATAAAGGCGACTAGTTGGACGACTGGTTAGTGGTTGGTCAACTAGTCGCTTGGTCGAACAACGAGTCGATTTGGATTAAGCCGACCTACCAGATGATTTACTAGATCAATCGGACAATAAGTTGTTTGTCTAAACCAGTGGTCCCCAACCTTTTTTTCATGTGAATTTCAAAATTGTTTCACATCACGCGCGCTGGCCACATAAAAAGTCACGGCGGGCCGCGGGTTGGGGATAGCGGGTCTAAACTCTAAACTGATTGGTAGAATAGGAAATATGACGCAAGATCGGAGCAGAGGGTGGCTACTAGCATAATATACTTACAGTAAATAATCCGACCAAAATTTGACAATTTGCATATCGAACAAAACTTTTTGTTTACTGTCTATATGCTAGTGCTGCCTCTCGTAAACGGTAAAAGCATTTCAGATATAGTGTTGTTTTATTTATTTTATGTCCTATAATAGCGTTGTGGCGGTATAATTATATTATCGCGTAAGCTTCATGCCCTTTAGAGCCTGAGGTTCTCGACTCGGAGGACGTGGTTTCTATTCCTGAGTTGGAACAACTAGAAATGTTATATCGACAGTTAGGATAATGCCAGGTCCAGAAGATGATCCGGGTGACTGAGAGGCATATAAAAGTCCTGCATGCGGCTGCAACGTCCTGCCCTTTGCATGTGATCTCTTTGGCCGCGTACGCTAAACTGGGTTACGAGAGTAAAGCCGCCGTGTATTGCGCACACACTAAGACACTACATTCTTTCGTAGCTACATCGAAGTCAGTGTAGGAGCTGGTTGACGGACCAGTAACACTACTAGTTGCAAGACGGGTTTAAAGTTTTATAATTTTTTACGATCACGAAACTGCAAGTTAGCAGACACCGAGTTTAAATGCAGTGTGAAATAATAATGGGCTTGTTAATACTTAACGAGGTTTGTCTGAACACGGAGTTTTCGATAGTAATTGGTTAGTTCTGCGCTTTACCGACTGCGGTGAAATGAAAGGTAATGATGTTGTATATCTGTTATGGTTAGAACTAGAAGTTCGAACGCTGTGCCGGTCGTGTTAGGTTTATTTACGTTACGGAATTTCTTAATTTGGTCGCCGCGCTCGAAGCCCACGATAAAAGCTACGCAATTACGTTGTATAGCTTTCAAGCTTTTTTTGCTATCAAGCTTTAACTTTGGGATGGAAATGAAATAGACTATAGGTCCTAAGATTCGAATAAAATATAGAACAACAATAAAATGTTCCTGATTGAATGGTAAGTCATAAACTCGAAATATTAATAAAGGGCCCACAGAATTCCTTGAAACAAGATAAAACTGACCCCATTGGTCCCTCGATTTGCTGACAAAATCATCACACGAGGGTAGAAATAAAAAAATTCGATTGCTTCGCCTTTCATAATCCCAGGATTAGGACCTTGGAGTTACAAAGTGTATCAAGTGAAAACTGATCCCTGCCCGCAACTTCGTTTGCGCGGACTTACATACATTTTCTGCAATAAAAACTATCCCATGTCCTTTTCGGGGTTTCAAAGTTTCTCCATACCAAGTTTCATCAAAATCTGATCAGCGGTTTGCTGCAGTAAAAAAGACAGACAGACGAACTATGCGTTTCCATGCTTGCCAAGGCTTGGCAAGCATGGAAACAAGGCACAAGCGTCCACCGATCTCGCTTGGCATTTGGAAGTCGTTTACACGCTTGTGAATGCGTCAGTGTATTACGTACATCCAAGCATGACGGACACCGAAACGACAAGCCCTTATATTTTAGGGCCTGTTTCACCACTTGGTGGTGGTGAAACAGGCCCTAAGGCCGCAAACAGGGTATGTTATGACATAGTTCACAGTTCACACAACAGAGTTCTCTTTTTAACTATTAGTTGAAGTATCCTATTCGACCGCATTATTATCCCAACGGTATTTGCACCCAGCATATTCCCAAAACATTTCCACGTCCATAAAAAAAAATTTCCACACACATACAATATACATACATACATACATACAGAGAGCGGCAGACAGTAATTACGACGAGGGCACTTCGGGTCAAGTGCAGCCGAAATCGAACGCGTTGTAAAGGTGGCGGGGGGATTATTTTTTAATTGTCTAAAAATATGATTAAGTACTGATGCGAGTACGTATATCTATTATCTATGCTTCCATACTGATATTATAAAGGTGAAAGTGTGTCTGTCTGTCTGTTACCTCTTCACGCCTAAACCGCTGAACCAATTTGGCTGAAATTTAGTAAGCATATTAATAACTAATAAGTATGGTTAGTATTTTAAATACCTACTACTCGTAGATGACACCCGAAACTCCGTTGCGCTAAAATTTGTTTCTCACGCGGGAACCGTACATTTTTCTGGGATAAAGTATCGTATGTCATTTCCCGGGACACAAAGTATGTTCATACCAAACAGCAAAATCGGTTAAGTGGTTTGGGTGTGAAGAGGTAACAGTCAGACAGACGGACAGACAGACAAACATACTTTCGCATTTATATTATACACAAACTGACACGTCTTTAATTATCTTATATTTAAATATAAAGTATATATTATTTAAATGAATATATAATATTTAAATGTTTATATACATAGTACACAAGTTTTTACATACTACGGGGACAGGTGGTCACGGAAGACCAGGGACAGTGGCAACGCTGCTGTCAAAACCTGAGCGACCCCCTTTTCTTTTTTCGTGCCAAAGCACTGCCATGCCGTATTTTTGACCTTTTTTTATAACGCATGTTTTGTTTGTTTTAGAATGTTTTATTTTTATTTCCTGCTTTTTTTTCATTTTTCTTTCTTTATTGTTATTATTTTCTCTTATTTTTTCTATATATTTTTATAATGGTGGTGTTTTCTGTCACTTAAAATGAATTAAATTATTCTTATTCTTATTTATATAAAGTGTGGATGGAATAACGCCCCCGTGACCCAGTAGCTTAGAGTGTGGTTAGTGGCGTTCGTGGTTCGTGGGTTCGATTTTCGTGTAGGCTGTTTGTATGACACCAAAGGATGATTCATGCATCGGATGGGCATTTAAAAAGTCCTACGCCTCATCTCTCGCCAGTCCTCTCGGTCGTCCGTCCCACTGGGTTTAATAGAAATAATGGTTTGAGGAGTACCTCCGTAAGTATGTACGCCAGTATGTACTCTACCTGTCAGTAGCGTACATACTGGCGTACATACATACTTACTTTTGCGTTAGCCTGGCAGAGTAAAGAAATAGTGCTGTCGTGTACTGCGTACATACTTGGGCACAATAATTTTTACCTCTGGTTTCAATGAAACCGTCTACCATTACCAGTTATTATAATTAAGACTAGTAAGTAAAGGATATCTCATCACCTAACGTTACCTTAGAGGCTTGGAATGTTTAAGATTCATCTATCCTAATTATGTCTACATCCATTTTCATTAGGGTGTTTTTAGCTAAATATTAATTACCGCGCCTTATTAGTACGGTCTACGTTATAAGTCTTATAGCAGGTATATGTTAAGTATATTATAATCAGTAGCACCTACAGGCTACATACTACAATAAGTAATAGGATGTTACTGCAATCTTATCTTATCTATATCTTCTTATATATAAAAATGGATTTTCAAATGTGTTAGTCGCGCTAAAACTCGAAAACGGCTGAACGGATTGGGCTGATTTTAGTCTTAAAATATTCGTAGAAGTCCAGGGAAGGTTTTAAAGTGACACGAAGTTCACCGGGACAGCTAGTCTTCTCATATAAAAATGGATTATCAAATGTGTTAGTCGCGCTAAAACCCGAAAACGGCTGAACGGATTGGGCTGATTTTAGTCTTAAAATATTCGTAGAAGTCCAGGGAAGATTTAAAGTGACACGAAGTTCACCGGGACAGCTAGTCTTATATATAAAAATGGATTTTCAAATGTGTTAGTCGCGCTAAAACCCGAAAACGGCTGAACGGATTGGGCTAATTTTAGTCTTAAAATATTCGTAGAAGTCCAGGGAAGGTTTTAAAGTGACACGAAGTTCACCGGGACAGCTAGTTTATTATAATTATTACTGCAGTCTGCATGATACTTTTCATGCTAGAGGCAGCACGAGCACAGACAGTAAACAAAAAGTTAGTTTTGACGTTTGAAAACGTTTCTGTCAATATTCTATGCGTGTGCAACACCTCGGACGTCGAATTGTTAACTGATCACAGAATATTTAATAGTAGTACCAAACTGTATGAGTATTGAGTAAGTAGCGCCCTCGACTGCTCCGACCTTTGCGTAGTTTTGCCTATTACGGACGATACAGGATGCAATTAAACCTTCCTTCCAAATTTTGATATCATGATCCTTGTTTAAAATGTATATAAATAACCGCGTAGACCTATTTTATCAATATTGTTTACATAGAGAAGGAAGAGAAGAGTTTGAGTCCAGGGAAAGGACATAGGATACTTTTTGTTCCAGAAAAATTCCCGGAAAAGTTTTCGGTTCCCGCGCGATAAACGAGTTTAGACGCAACGGAGTTGGGGCCTGCGGGCATCATCTAGTAAAATGAAATGAAATGAAATGAAGAATGCAAAGGTGCGTGTGTGCGTGTGTGCGTGCGTGCGTGCGTGCGTGTGTGCGTGTGTGTGTGTGTGTGTGTGTGTGTGTGTGTGTGTGTGTGTGTGTGTGTGTGTGTGTGTGTGTGTGTGTGTGTGTGTGTGTGTGTGTGTGTGTGTGTGTGTGTTATGAGTCATGACATGAAGCATTCCGTTTCATCGTAAATTTTATTTTGTAAGTATTTCCGGACCAGCTTCTTACAAACATTATATTATGTGGATTCGTACAGAGGTACTTTTTTATTAATTTTATTATAAAGATGTGGGCCCAAAAAGTAAAAGAACCGTTTTGTAAAAGACAATCGTGGTTGGGGTATTTCACATATTTTGTCTTTACGACGCTTCGTAATCGCGATGAAAGGAGTGTTACGGTGTTGAAGAAGAACTACATTGAGAATTAATAATTGTCGGATATTCAGTACATCACAGGTTTTGTATAATAAAGTGGTCGGGAACAGAATAGGACGGAAAGTAACGAAGAGAGATACATTTTCGCATTCATAATTATTAATAATATTGTATAAGTATAAGCGCAGCAGAGATTGTGATAAATACTCTTAAGTTATAAAGCTTATCATATGAATTTTTAAGAAGGTTACAAAATATTATTTATAATAAAATTTTTGTTACTGATGATGCTTTGCAAGCCAACTAAGTTGATTACTTACTATATTTTAGCACTTTTTTGCACATTAACAGTATAAATCATGTCAACGACCTACTGCTAAAATTTATAAAATAATTTTTAAAGGTATTTCACACTTTTTTCAAAAAAGATAATTTATAAATAATTTATTTTCTCAAACATACTATAAATTCGAATTAGGCAATTCCCCTGTAAACTATGATATGTCTTACATACCACAAAAAAACGTTAAAGAAGTCCCCCGTATAGTATAGTAAGTAAACGTTACAATATTTTAAAATGAAGAAATTTCAACGTAAACTGTGGTTAGTGTTAGTTGCAATAATTTTCGTTATAGATATTCCAAAGAAGAATATCGCAACAACAATTTCAGCTAAACCAAGCTAATAATATAGTATTTTATTGCGTAAGTTAATACCTAACACTATTGTTGTTGCTCATGCCAAATTTTATAACAATCGGTTAAAAAATGAAGTCGTTGTTCAAATTTGCAACTTCAAACGCTCCTCCTGTAAAGTTGTGTTTTTGATGTTACGATAGTACCTAGGAGCAGTCGAATTTCATACATCTCGGCCCATCAGCGCCGACGGTGCGCGCGCAATCAGCGTGACTCTAAAACCAGCCTAAGGGCCTGTTTCACCGCTTCCTGATAAGGCTATCCACCACTTAATTTGACAGATGGAGTATGGAAAATCTGTCAAATAACCCTATCGGGCACCTTATCTGGAAGCGGTGAAACAGGCCATAAGTAATTTAAAATTATGCAATTTACTAGGCAACTAGGTTCCATTTCAATCTATGCCAATTTTATTATAATATTAAGTTTAATTCCTAAATTTGATAATTACAGATACCGCTGCTTGTCGGCTACCTATATCGCGATTCGCGCTATAGCTAGCACGAAGATAATTACATTTTGAGGTCATTAACTAATTAATATGGAACTATTTTCGTTCACACTCACTCTTGATGTTGTAAAATTATCATGCCAGAGGCATTTTAGTCCCAGGGTAGTCGTACAATTTCGTGATATTGTGCTCGAACAGAAGCGTCATTCTTCCACCAGTACGTGTGGAAACATAATAATTATTATTGTGAATTATAGTGAGAAAGTAAAACCCAAATTAGATCAATTATGTACTTTTATTATACACTAACACTTTAGTAACTAATTTCGGTAGTAATGAGCGAGCCAATATGGCGACTATCCTATTTATACCTTTCGGAACTAAAAGCTAAAAACAATAAATCATAATATAACAGTTTTAGAACTACCTTATAAATAATTGATAAAATAATAACTTGATTTTATAACAATGAATTAATTGAATAATAATAGTTATAATTAATTAAGACATTATACATTATACATTATTTATCAAAAGAATATATAAAAAATATCTACTGCTTTGCAATACATAAGTTGATAATTTGGTTTTTTTACTTTTTTGAAATTTGTATTAAGCCTTAAAAAGGTTTTTTCTCCTATTTCGCCCTATCATGGACGCGGCGAGCGTCGTAACCGCCACCGTACAAGGCGCGCTGTTATGAAAGTTATTTTAATGTCATTTACGTCGATATTCGCACTGACAGACAATGATCAAGGTCATTGGCAGATATAGAGGCCTTAAATAATAACTACTTATATTTAGTTTTTAGTACTTCCTTAATTTTGTTTACAGCGGCAACAGAAATTTTCCTTGACGACGACGCTGAATCTAGCTATAGCGGTTTTTGAGATACAGCCTGAAGAGAGACAGACAGACGGACAGACAACGAAGTCTTAGTAATAGGGTCCCGTTTTTAACCATTCGGG
Organism: Polyommatus icarus; assembly: GCA_937595015.1. Classification (NCBI taxonomy): domain Eukaryota; kingdom Metazoa; phylum Arthropoda; class Insecta; order Lepidoptera; family Lycaenidae; genus Polyommatus; species Polyommatus icarus. The sequence goes on along the minus strand of OW569341.1, from coordinate 4,946,487 downwards.
TACGGAACCCTCAATACGCTTCCTAGAGTTGCATACATCTTGGACTATTAGCGCCTACGTCAGAAAGCTAGCAATAAGACTAAAATCAGCCTAGCATTAATTTTATCTAACCACTAGATGACGCCCGCAACTCCGTTGCGTCAAAACTCGTTTATCGCGCGAAAACTGTACATTTTTCCGGGATAAAAAGTATCCCATGTCCTTTCCCGGGACTCAATGCCCCGTATCTCCATGCCAAATTTCAGCAAAATCGTTTCAGCGGTTTGGGGGTGAAGAGGTACGAGACAGACAGACACACTTTCGCATTTATAATATTAGTACAGACTACAGATTAGATATAGATTTTCTTCTAATCACGATTCTAATGCTGTGGGAAAAAGTGGAGGAAAAGATCAATCATGAACGCCGGATTTAAATACTCGAATACCGCCGAAACGAGCAACATCCTCTGATGTACCAGTTGCCTGTTGGGGCGAAAGGACCCTGGTCAGGGTCATGAAGGTCAATTCCAAAAGCAAACGATTCTGGGTTCTGCATAACTTTCATTCAATAAATTAGCGAATGTGAAGAGTTAAAATATTTTAGGATTCAACACGGTAAGCATGGTGCTTGCGGCGACTTAAGGCCGTCCCCCGAACAAACGACCTTGACCATACATTTGCCGCGTTGCCGAGATCGCACCAAAACCCTATTTTTTTACTTATCTTAGTTCAAAATTGACCTAAAAAAAAATTAAAACGGGGAATATGTAGTTTATGATATTGTTGATCTATTGGCGTGTGTTTCAAATAAAAGTAATTTGTAAATACTAAGGAGATGCTGAATGTATGCTTGAATTTTAATAAATTGGTATTACTTTGAAAGCTAATATCATGATTCATGAGTATAATAAACAAAAATAGAAAATTTAAAACGGCGAAAGGAATATTGATATACTTAAGATTATTGCTGTATTTTTATTATAACTTCGTAGCTTTCAAATTATGAGTTTATAAGGCTTTAAATACGGTAACTTACGGAATCTCCGTAGGGAAGGCCCTTAATAGTTGCCGATTTTTTTATTTATTTATTTATTTATTCGGTATAGTAACAGACAGCAAAGTAAGTAACATAGCTAACAAAAATACACGAAAAGAAGTAACATTTTACCATGCAATCCAATAAAAACTAGACACAACATTTAAAAAAATCAATAATACTTAATAATAATATCAAATGTCAAGTACTCAATTACACTAAAATATTTAAATAAGTCATTCAACAATAATTATTAGAATTATGATTGTCACAGTCACACATGTTTTTAATACTTATGTAAATACTTAATATCAGTAACTACAAAAACAAAGAATAATAATAATAATAAATTCATTGTGAGCAAGAAGCCTAAATAAAAATATATTGCAATACAGAGAAAAAAAAAATTAAATAAAACAAAGCAAAACTCATTTAGAGCCTACTATATTATCCTACTGCTGGGCCTCCCCCAAGGTCTTCCATTTGTCTCGCTCCAACGCCACCGCAGGCCAGCCTGGTTTGTAGGCACCCAGATCATCTCGCCATCTTTTTGGAGGCCGTCCACGGCGGCGTCGTCCGTCTTCTGGTACCCATTCTGTGGTGACCATTTGTTGTCCATTGATTGCCCAATGGTCAGGATCGGACTATTCTCTGGGACGTGAAGTCTTTTTTCTAAGACTTTTTACCAGACAATAAAAATGCACTAACAATAATTATAGAATCAGTTGTAATTTAAAAGCTATTTTTATGTTACAACTTGGCAGTGGCTGGTTCTTCTTGAAATACCGTAGTCTGAACTGTATAAGATTAGGTACAATAATCATAATCAATGTATTTAAAGGAAGATGGACTAAAATCTTCAAAGGACGGACGTACCTAAACTTAAGTGAAGGAATGAAATTTTCTTTTATTTAGAGATTCAGAAATCTACGGTTATTAGTACTTATTAGTGTTAAATGATTGTTATTTTTGAAATATTTTTATGTTGTTCTTCTTGGTAAAATATAACATAGGTACTAACCAAAACAAATTCTCAGAAAATGCCACAATACACGTTAACTCAGTAAAACCATGTAAAACTCAGCATGTTAAGATCATTACATTAAACTTAATTGCGAAAAAAATCGTTTTACCAAAGCATATCAAATTGCGAATGACATCCCTAATCTCGGCGTATTATCTTTTGGGTATTTTAAACGCCGTTAAATTTAAGCTTTATTACTGGGTATCAAGGTTCAAAATTAATTAAAAGCAATTTCATTTATTTTTACTCCGAAGTGACATTAAATTTGATATTAGATTGACATAATTATTTTGGATATTTTTCGGACAAAAATGTTCTGAGGGCTTGAAACAAATAATGGCAAGTATTTGGCATTATGGCAAGTTCATGCACCTAAAATAAAACTGTTATAATTTCTGACATAATTTTTTGGTCTCTCATTTGTAATAAATGTAATTTTCTTGTCGCGGTGTTTGCTACCAGGCTTCTCCTAAACATCTGGACTGAGGCTTTATGTGATTATCGGGTAAGTCTGAGAATCGACCGACATTACCTAACCGGTCGGCAGTCGGCACTCGGCTCGTAATATTATTAGATATCATTTTTTTAGAAGTGAACTATTTATTTAAATTTACAAAAACTAAGACAAATATAATTTAGGTAACATATTCAGAATATAAAATTTACAATAACAATAATCTACATATAAACTTAAATAAAAAATAATTTAACAATGATAATAATTAGATTAAAAAAAAAGGAAAAACTAAAGATCTTAATCAAAAAGGCCACCCCGCAGCGTACCATGCTCAAACGTCCCCATCACATTGGCCGCGTTACCGCGCTGAATGGCTAGGGAGACGTGTTGGGCCAGGTACGCCCCGGAGCGGGAATCGTTACCCGATTCCCGCAACCGACGTCCGACCTGGCGAACGAAAGCTTTCGCTTCGTTACACGAAGTACCTCCGGTTTCCACGGCAAAAGGAAAGAAAAGGTATTTCTGCTCCAGATCCGCATACTTAGTGTGTTTCTGCCTGGCTGCGTACTCGGCGGCAGAACCCGCGGTTCGAACGGTGCCGGAAATGTGCAAAGCTGCGTATGTACTAGGGTTGCTGAGGATTCCTCTTCCGCTTCCTCATAATGAGGAAGTTCCGCAATATTTTGGGTTCCTCAACCGTTACCGCATCCTCATAAATAAAAATCAAAAAATCCTCTTCCGCTATCGCTTCCTCAAAATTTAAGAGGAATTTATGAGGAATTTCACTGCGCATGCGCGTCGCGTATCCAATCATGGTAACGCACACGCCAGAGAGCGAGAATTGTATCATTCACTCAACTTTTTTTTTGTGTGCGTGTGTTGTGTATGCTACGTGATGCTACTGTGTGCCGAGTGTGAGTTTTTTGTTTCACATTCGATCGTGAACGCATTAAGGCTGCCTTCACATTACGTCGCCAGTGGTGCAGCAGCCGCGCTGCTGCCGCACTGCTTGCGAGACTGCGACGTAATGTGAAGGCGCTCTTAGTGTTTACTAAAGGGCCCCCGAGACGGTCAAACGGTTTGACTCAAACACGTAAATTTTGGTTTGACTCAAACCATTTTGATCGTTTATAAAGCTAGTTTGAAGGGTTTGTCAAACATTTACGTGTTTGAAGCTCGTTTGATGAAATTTCATATTTTTGTTCTGTTTGACGCGCCGTTTGATCGTGTTCCGATGCGTTTGAACAAACTTTGTACCATTCTTTAGGGTAGGTACATTATTTTTAAGCGACTAAAAAAGAGGAGGTTATCAATTCGACGCGTACCTACGTATGTAATATTTCCAGAATTGCCCAGTTTTCGTTTAAGTTCAAAAGTGTATGTATGTTTTTATGTTTGTGTTCACATATCTCCGGAACTACAAGTCCAATTTAAATATTTTTTGTTGTATTAAGTATATAGGTATTGTTAAACTTGGGAGACTTCTGCAAGTTTCATCAAAATAGGTTTAGTAGTTTTTGAGATAGGGAATTTAATTCTCAATTTCGTACAATTTTTGAGTCGGTTTTATCTTTTAAAAAATAATATTTATTCGTCATAAGACGTGTACTCTACAGCGCATATTGAACCAAACTGCGCAGTTTCGTTTGACAAACCGTTCAAACCGACATCAAACGGTTTCATCAAACACGTAAGGTTTGAGTCAAACCGTTTGATCGTCTCGGGGGCCCTTAAGATTTTGTATGGGATTACTCACTGGGCTGGGCTCACTCCCGTGAGCATCGCTAGGTGGCGCTGTACAAATCCCATACAAAATCTTAGTAAACGCCAAACGCGTTCACGATCGAATGTGAAACAAAAAATTCACACTAGGCACACGAACTCCTCCTTAACTGCTGGACCGATTTTGATAATTCTTTATTGTGTGTGTTTCGAGAATGGTATAGATTCATAGTTTGGTCCACTGGAAAATGCCAGCTTTTAATATTTTTTTGTGTATTGTTATGTACAGACAGGACAAAGGCTTTTGGGTTGGGTACGCTAGTATTTATAATTTCCTATCATCCTATTCCTCATCCGCTTCCTCATCCGCATCCTCTTTCTCAAAAAATATCCTCTTCCTCATCCGCATCCTCTAAATTTGCGAGTGACAATTCCTCTTCCTCCTCCTCTTCCTCATAATCACTTCCTCAACAACCCTAGTATGTACTCACGCACGTGGCATCCCATAGGAAGCAACGACCTTTTTCCCATGGTATCAAAGTAAGGCCGTCCGGGCGTTTGCCGTCGCTCCTACTCAAACCGGGGGGCTCGAGAACACACGGTACGTCTACTAACACCAAAGCTCGACGAAGAATGTCATTGAGTGCATGGTGTCTAGCAAAACGCAGCTGAGCCCGTGGTGACCGTAGGCGTCAGCCTCGGTACCACAGGGGCAGCGGTGAGGCTCGCCTGGAGCCAAGATATCAATTATTTGTATATTCCCTCGATCGTGGAAAAAACGAGACACAAATCACAATAGATTTCTATTGTTATCGCGGTCGCATGCGACCGCTTGGGACTTGAAGCAATATCATAGTATTACTTCGGATTTAAAGTATATTACCACCTTTGGCTCGGCCTAAGTATAAAGGTAAAGATTTGGCTTATGCTGCCTCCCCATATAGACAAACGCACTGCCAACGCGTTGGCCAACGCGTTGGCGGTGCGCTTGCAACGGCGTTTGTTTATAATCCACACATTGGAAGGTCGTTCAGTATGCTTTGGATCGCGCCAATGTGCGGACGGATTCAAAATGGATGTTGAGTCGCTAACAGCTGCAGCTGTATATTTATTCAGAGCTTATAATCCATACTTACTAATATTATAAATGCGAAAGTGTGTCTGTCTATCTGTCTGTCTGTCTGTCTGTCTGTTACCTCTTCACGCCCAAACCACTGAACCGATTTCGCTGAAATTTGGCATGGAGATACTTTGAGTCCCGGGAAAGGACATAGGATACTTTTTATCATGGAAACATGTACGGTTCCCGCGCGATAAACGAGTTTTGGCGCAACGGAGTTGCGGGCGTTATCTAGTTACTTTATAAATGTGGACAACAAAAAGGTTTAAAAGGGTATTCTCGAAATAAATAAGTAAAAAGCGAGAAAACGTAACAAACAAAGAAATAATCTCACTTTTACATATTTTATAATATTAAAATAATATAATTATTTTATTTATTAATTATTATAATAATTATTACCTTATAATTATAATTATCATGATTAATATATAATAATATCCATAATAATATCTATGGACGCTTCACACCACGTCAGTCTGGCCCCGTGGTAAGTACCTGAAGGACTTGTGTTACAGGTACCAGACAACGGAAATATATTTAATACTTTTATGATATACATATATTTAAGATTTTTATTATATGATACACATATTTAATACACATCCATGACCCAGGAACTTTATAAACTTTTTGTTCCGTCGGCGGGACTCGAACCCGCGACCTCCGGCTTGAGCTACCAACGCTCTCACCACTGCGCCACGGAGGTCGTCGGAATATATATTTATTATTTATGAAATATTAAATTTATTTTGTCTTTAGTATATTTATTGTTAATAGCGACAACAGATATAAGTACACAATCTGTGAAAATTTCAGAAATCTAGCTATAGCGGTTCTTGAGATATAGCCTGGAGACAGACAGACAGATAGATAAACAGACAGACAGGCGGAAGGACAAAAAGGCAGACAGAAAGGCAGACAGACATTGAAGTCTTAGTGATAGGGTCCCGTTTTTACCCTTTGGGTACGGAACCCTCAAAAACATCGTGAGGAAAATAGCATGTCCAAGAACCTTATATTTTAGCACGTCTTTTGTTCCACAGGCAGATTTACTCTGATAGTTAGCTCAATAAATTTAAATGTTTACTCGATACTTATATTGTTCGCTATTTCGTCAAGTTAGATGTTAATTCGCCACAAGAAGGAAACGTGCACTCTTCAGCGCTGCTCCGGGCGAACTGATCGCGCGGCCTATGCTATGTGTGGATGGAACGCAAGCCTTGCGACAAATTTCCTTTGATCATTCCGACACCGCGCGGCAAGCTCGCAAACGCGTTGGCCAACGTCTAAATACCTACCGCGAACGCGCGAACGCCTGTTCTACACATTGGGCCAACGCGTTCGCCTATTTGTAGTGCCGACATTAGATCAGTCATTCGCAACTGCAAAGTATGCTCCGCAGTCCGCAGAGCCTCGTGTAGGGGCTCTGCGAGCAACACAAATAATTGTTTCTAGAATTGCCATCAATTGATGTCTCCATTGATGGCAATTCTTCACAAAACATTCTTTTTTTTTATGGTCCGTCAAAAATGACACTTTTTAAAGGATTCTGCCACCAAAAAAGTTTGAAAGCCGCAGACTTAGACCAATAATATAATCAACCTTCATCGGACACTTAGAAATAAAAGACAAATCTATAAATCTATTGACGACATTCGGAAATTATAAAAAGAATATCACGTGGGTGTTGAACTTGACCTTAGGTTTAAAATATTTCAGATCTAAATGAACTGTAAAAGAATATTAGATCATTCATCATTCGACTAAAATTGAAATATCCATCTATTTTGAGGGAATCCAGAAAATTCGATAAAGTCGTTTCTAATATTAAATGTTCATTAATATATGAAGGTAACTTGTATTATAATCTGACAATGCCTTGCTGAAAGTAGCAAAAATAAAGATAGGACGTGCAGAGGCGTTGATGTACTTTTGTATTCGTTGTTTTACTGTTAACAGCAATAAACAATTAGTAATTGCCAAAGTGCATAATAATATCAACACTATCCGAAAATGCTACTTTCCTACTAGAAAAAAATCAACGATTTCGAACTAATAAACGTACAGTGTTTTTTTAGTTTGAAAACGCTAATTTTTTTCTAGTTGGAAAGTAACATTTTCGCATCATGTGCCTAAAACTTGTCTTTTTAAGCATCATGCGTTGCATAGTAATCGTTAGTAAACCTAGTTGTAGTAGAAGTAATATAGAAAGGACAGGACGTTTGACATAAGTCCAAAGTCGTGCTTTGCGTTAATGAAGCAAAACAATGTAAGTACAATAGAGATGCCGGATACACCAGGGCTGTCACACGTCATAGAAAAGCAGGCAAATGGGAAATATTGATGACTAGACGACTCCCGAAACTCCGTTGTGCCTAAATTCGTTTATCGCGCGGGACCCGGCAATTTTCCGGGATAAGAAATATCCTCGGGACTCAAAGTATCTTCATACGAAATTTCAGCAAAATCGGTTCCGCGGTTTGAGCGTAAATCGGTAACATACAGACTGACGTCAAACTTTCGCATTTATAAAATTACTATGGATTGCATAAATTTTTACAGATATTTTGTTTATCTTGTGTTTCATCTAATACATAAATACATACTTTGGCTATAATATTATGATATATAATATTTCATGTATATTGTAGCTCTGTTAATATTAAAAGAGTTTTTGTTTCAATTATTTTTGTGTATAATTTTATGGTCATTAACTTTTAAAACTACAAAGCTTTCCCAATACTCGTAAGATTCCCAATAATTTCCTTAATAATCCAAAAGATGTCTTAAAAATTCATCACGATTATCCGAACGATAGCGATAAACAACTTTTTTTTTTAAATTTAGACAAAGCTTAGCAATTATTCTAAACTAAAATCTATCATAATGTTATTAAAAAAAATCGGTTGTCTATAAAGTCGGTTTACTGACGATAGTTGAACGTGACAACGTATGACGTTGTCACGTTCAACTATCCTTAACCCCTTAACCCTCGCTTCCGAATCTCTATAAATAGAAACAAACTTTTTCGACTGTAACCTAAAGTTATTTCGATGTATTTCTTTCAAATGATTGTCTAAAAATATTTATAATGAGTAAAATAAACTATTCGCAATACAAAACGCTACATACATTCGTGAAATCCAGTAAAATCTTCGAACAAAGCACAAGTCATACCTTGACACGTAGGAAATAGAGCACAATTTTAAATAGCCGAAATAACACTAATAGCTCACAGATTTTTTATTTATTTTTTATTCAGAGTGTGGTCAATGTATCAAAGGTCATAAGTCATAACTAACCAAACTTTTTCATACAAAAGTATTCTCTAAGTCATCGAAATACGTAATATAATCGAAACAAAGAGCGCGGCCCAGGTGGACCTTACGGTTGTTGAAAGACTTGAAAGTGTAAATGGAACGCCTCAGAGCTGTCAGCGAGGTAACGCCGCATGAACTGTCATGTTTTTCGGGCGCGCACCCCATATCGAATTATAAGACGTTATCACGTCAAAAACTTTCCAATTTAGATTTCTCACAACCCTAGCTCAAGGTCCAGGTCTTCATAACGAGTGTCCCGCTGGAAGGGATATGCATCTGGAAGCGGTCCAGCTCCATTCAGACAGTTGTACTTGAATTAATCAATTGTTTTAATCCTAGTGGATGCAGTTGACCGCGTTGCGTTTGGTGCGAGTACAATCGCTAATCGATAGTTTCAGCTTTACTGAGGAGTTTTAGATTCATTTATTATGGGCTGCAGTGTTGTTTTTGGTTTTTGTATAAATAAGATTAAAATAAATATTAAAGTAGTTGCGACTTTTTGATGTTTAGTGAATGAATATCAAGAGAACATTGACGTGAAGCTGACTCACACTTGGTTTTTATGGAAATGGTTCGAAAAACGTGAGATAGGACTTGAAATCTGTATTCGAAAAATATGATTCTTCTATATACTTATTATAAAACAAATCCTCATGTCCCTTTGTTCCCTTTAATCTTTAAAACTACGCAACGGATTTTGATGATTCTTTCAGTGTTAGATAGCTCTGCATTTATCGAGAAAGGTTATAGGCTATATTTTATCACGCTAAGACTAATAGGAGCGAAGAAATAGAGGAAATGTGGAAAAAACGGGGAAAATTATTTGAAAGGGCTAACTTGAACGCGATAATCTCAAGAACTACTGGTCGGATTTGAAAAATTATTTCAGTGTCAGATAGCCCATTTATTGAGGAAGGGTATAGACTATATATTTTTATCGCGCTAATACTGATAGGAGAATGTGGAAAAAACGGGGAAAATTATGTGAAAGGGCTTATCTCGCGAACTACTGGAGCAATTTTTATGTTATTTGGCACAGATAAGAAGTAGACCACGTGAAGGATCATAGGCTATTTTAATATTTTTTTTCAATGGCTATATTATATTTTATACCCGTGCGACGCCGGGGCGGGTCGCTAGTTCAGTGATAAAGTACGTTTGATTTTTAGTAAATCTTACATTAATAGTGTAAAATAATTACAATTTGTATCTCTCACCAAAAGGCAAGATCGGCTGGGTCGATTTGGCAATTTCATTCAATTATTATCTGCCTTAAGTGAATCCTACCCCAATTTATTTTTTTCTACTCGTTTGTTTACAATTTCAGCGGTAGGAAATCCTGAAACAACACTATATTACTTACAGACGACGCAAAACATGACACGTCACACAACAAGTATTAAACAATAACGTTTCATCTCATGACTTAGACCACCCGCCAATCGCTTCGAGATCTATTTATTGTACGAGCACGTGTTACTTTATTTGACATAAAATACATTCTAAATGGCTCGTTAGTTAGGCGAGAGCGTATTTATGTACCCACTTTGAACTCATTCTGGTGAATTTTTACACGGTATAACAGAAATTCTAGACTCGAACGGAACGCTTTTATGCTTAATCCTTTTTATGTTCTTTTGTTGCTATAAAGATACTCATTGAAAATTTAAATAATTATAGGAATGATTGAGACGTCTAGTAAAAGAGTTTTAAAACTAGGTTTTGTTAAAAAAAAACATCAAATAAACGCGAAATGAGATCCAGGTACAATCAGAGACAAAAGAAGTCGCATTTTGTTAATGATTATTTTGTGTTTGCTGATTGTATTTGCTAGTCAACTTGACTAACGACAGCACTTAGAGATTTAGGGCGCATTTTCATTAGTCGTTAACTCGTACGGTATACAGCATGCGGGGAGTCTATGACAACTATAGTTTGTGCGTTTTATGATGATATGCGTGACACATTTATAATTGACAATAGTAGGGAAGTTACCTAAAAAAAAAATTAATCGAATAAT